>CM048755.1:325012317-326499646 GCA_026315105.1 Locusta migratoria
CATGCCGGAATGATTCCTTTCAAAGGGCACGGCCAATTTTTTCCCCATCCTTGCCGAAAAACCTGAACTTGAGCTCGGCACGCGGGAATGAACGCGCGATCTGAGGCGCTATGTCATGGATTGCAAGGCTGCTTCCAACGGATGTTCGAGTCCTTCGTCCGCCGCATCAGTTAGTTCAAGTATTATTCATACGGTGTCTGTTCATTCCGGGACGTCCGGCAAGAACAGACACCGTATCAAATCAAATGTTCAAATGTTTGTAAATCTATCGGACCAAACTACGTAGTCATCAGTCCGTAGCTTACAAGCTACTTAAACCAAGGTAAACTAACCTAAGGACAACACACACACACCCATGCCCCAGGGAGGACTCGAACCTCTGACGGCGAGCAACCGCGCGCTCCGCAGAGAGGCGCCTTAGACCGCTCGGCTACTCCACTGCGGCGACACCGTATCAACAATTGTAAATTTGCCTCCAGAAAGCAATTGACAATTTCAATGCGGTTGTATTAATACTATCGATCGAATCCATTATGGGCTGCGAGGAAGAGGAACTAATGGGCAGGAGGCACTACCATCGTAGTTTGCTATAACTTGAGAATTTGGGTTGGAAGGGAAGTGTGCCTGGGTTGGGTTGGGTTGTTTGGTTGGGATAGAGGGACTAAACTACTGAGGTTATCAGTCACCCGGCGGGGAGGGGAAGGAGTGAGGACAAGAAAGGAGGGGAGGGGGAAATGAAATGGAGTCCGGGAATTAAAGAAGGAAGGAACACTGCATTAGCTCGTAGTCCCGTGCTCGCCACGCACGTACTCACGAAAGAACCGTGAGCCCCCTGGGGGCGGGGGGAGGGGTGCCTGGATAGCCTAATTGGTTAAGGCGACCGATGGCGCGAAAAGGGAAATCCTGGTCCAGCACAAATTTTCACCTTGGCCGTTGAATTTATTTCATTGCCCTGAAACGGTCTCAATGTTTCAATGTTTTTTGTTTGTATAGCTTATGGGACTTAACTACGGGGTCATCAGTCCCTAAACTTACAAACTACTTATAAACTACCTTATAGTAAAGACGGCACAAATAGCCATGCCCGAGGGGGGCTTCGAAACCCCGACCGTAGTGGCCGTGCAGACAGTGACTAGAGCGCCTCAGTCCCCTTGGCCACCGCGGCCGGCGTTTCAGTGTTTCTAATTCGTTAGTTTAAGTAGTTTGTAAGTCGAGAGACCGCTGATAATAACTGTTTACAAACATACGAACATTTTTGAGCGTGTGCTCCGTCTCTAATGGCCAAGATGTCGTCGGGACGTCTAAGCGCAGATCTTCCTTCCTCAGTGGCGATTACTCATCATCCTCGCCGGCCTTGACCGTAACCTCGCGAAAGCGCTCCACCTCTGCACAGCTGACAGTTAGTGTCGGCTGCCGTTGTGCGGCAGAGGGGAGCTCGCTCTGGCCAGCGGCGCCTTTTGGCATTTAGGAGAGGCGGCTGACGGGACGTGAGGCTGGGGGGGGGGGGGGGAGCGCTGGAATGCAGATGCGGCTGATAATGTTAACAAATGAGTGCCGTAATTAACATAGCGGCTGGCCCCGAGGTCACGCAGCTTCCCACCGCCGCGGGCCCTGCCCAGCCAGCCACCTCTCCTAACTCACGCGGCTTCCCTGACACCTCCTACAAGGTACTCTCTCACTCGTACTCAAATAATGCTGATTACAATCGAAACCTAAGGTTTCTTCTTCTTCTACAGATACTAGGTTATTGAATTGGTGTGGTGTCTGTTATTTCGGACGTCCGAAAGAACAGACACGACACCAATACAATAAGTATTAAACGCGACGACGGCGTTAGACGAGAGTAAGAGGGCATGGACGATAGGGGCGCTACAAACATAGCGTGCGACTCGTGAGAATTTGAGACGGACGGGAGGCGAGCACGGGTGGCCAAAATGTTCAAATGTTCAAATGTTTGTTAAGCTTATGGGACTTAACTACGGGGTCATCAGTCCCTAAACTTACAAACGACTTATGAACTACTTACAAACTAGGACGGCACAAATATCCATGCCCGAGGGGGGATTCGAACCCCCGACCGTAGTGGCCGTGCTGACCGTGACTGGAGCGCCTCAGTCACCTCGCACGGGTGGCCAATTGGCGCCGGGCGCTGTGGCTCAGCGCGCCTGGTCAGAGGGCTGAACGTCCTCTCTAACAAAAAAGTTGAGCCAAATGATCAACGTACGAACAATAAAAACGAGCGCAGATCATAGATCTACCTGATTAAAAAAAAAAAAAAAAGAAAAAAAAAAAGAAAAAAGGTGGTTAAGGCGACCGCTGGCCCGAAGCGGGAGACCCGGGTTCGATTCCCGGTCCGGCTCACATTTTCACTTGTCGCCATTGCTTAATATCAATGCCCAAATGCAGCCACTGTCAATCCTTTCTTTCCTATCCTTCTTCCTTCCCTTCCTTTAACAATCATTTGCAGATACTTTGCACCATTAGTGGCCAGACTAATAGCTAGAAACATGTACAATATCATAGATTTAGAAGTTGTAATTTACAAAAAAGTAAAGGGAATAGGTTGGGTAGAGCGGCGTGGCCGATTGACTTTGTAACTTTCGTTAGTTTGTTCACTCGTAACGTTCTCCCAAATCAACCAATGAATGTGTTTAAGGGCTCAAATGAAAGGGCTTGATCCATAGAATTTTATTAGTCTAATGCGAAGTGTATACCTTATTTAGAACCGAAGACATGCTGGATAGCCGCGATGGAGTAGCCGAGCGGTCTAAGGCGTTTCGCTGCGGAGCGTGCGGTTGCTTGCCGTCAGAGGTTCGAGTCCTCCCTGGGGCATGGGTGTGTGTATTGTCCTTAGGCTAGTTTGCCTTAGTTTAAGTAGTTTGTAAACTACGGACTTATTACCACGCAGTTTGGTTCGATAGATTTACAAACATTTGAATTTGAACATGCTGGATAGAATGACGAAAAAAAATGAGTTTTGTGAATTCTAACATTTGATGACAAATCAGTGCATGATATCCTTTCCATTAGCAAAAAAAAGAAGAAAAAAAGTCAAGTTTGGTCTGCTCGACTGACTTTAGTTTTTGTCGATTCTTTTAATATATAAGAAAGATAGAGGACCAATGCGAATAGAACCCGTGCGAATACTTCGCACCGTTGGGAAACTATGGAAGTATAGTTGAATGTTCACGCATAGCTTTCTTCAGAATCAATTAATGCAAGTGTATAAAAGCGTAAACGAAAGAGCTTGATCCGCTAAGTGTTGTTAGGTCAAAAAGAACGGCTTATATTAATTAGAACCGAAGATATCGTAAAACAAACTATTAAAATATTCAATGCAAGGACAGAAGGATACCGCGTTTGAATAAAACTGAAGGATGGAGAGATTTAAGTTAATTCTGATACTTGATGAAAAATTTTAGGATGAATACCTTTCGTTTAGAGCAGAAATGAAGGAAATTGGTCGGATATAACGGCCTTACCGACTGACTTTAGTTTACAGCAAGGACATCCCCATAAGAAATATACAGAAAAAAATCGCATTTGATTGAAGAAAAAACCGACGGTGAGAGTTATGTAAATTCTGATACCTGACAACAAATATGTGGTTGAACACCTTTCGTTTAAAACAAAAATGAAGGAAATCGGCCGGTTAGTTTGGTATGGCCGACTGACTTTAGTTTTCGTAGATTCTTTTAATGTGTAAGATAGATTGTCCGTGTGTTTGTATTCCATACAAACCTACTTTTTTGTTCTAATCTTGATGAAATTTTGGTCACTGTAGCCTCGAACCAAGCGGTAGGTCACCGTGGGTGTAAGGATTTCGTAAAACACATAATTCATAAGATATGACTTCATAAAGAAATGCACGGAAAACTGCTGCATCACGTGTCAATCTTGCGCGTCTCCTCCTAAACCACATGACCGATTTCAACCAAAATTAGTGAGCATATTCCTTACCGAGAGGTATCAATTTTTGTAGGGGTAAGAATCACATACGACGCATAGTTCAGGTGTATTACGCTTATAGTGCGTGGCGGAGGGTAGTTCTCATTACGGACACCCAGAAAATCTAGTTTTATTTCGTTCTTGATGAAATTTAGCACACTTGACTTTCAAAACAAGAGGAAGATGACTGTATAATATTTTGTATGGTGCATGGCGGCGGGTACTTTACTATGGACCTCGACAAAATCAACAGTTTTAATCCGATCTTGATGAAATTTTGTACACTTCATATTTAAAACATAAGAAAGGTCACAGCCTACATCAAATTTCGTACTGTGCATGACGAAGGGAACGTTGCAATAGACTCCAACACCGCCTGACGAATCACCATGCCCTCCATAAGTTTGGAAACACCATGCTGCGTATTACAACGGAGCAAAATGGAAGTAATCTATGTGCGTTATTGATTACAATACGGAATAGCAAGCTCAAATAACTGTTAATAATAACACTTACAGTACTGTACACTTAATTATTGTACATATTCATACATATTGGAACTTACTAGTATAGCTCCGTTTCATGTAAACCGACGTTACCTGTCCAAGCAGTTCTACTAAACACACTGGGTAGCGCGAGTATACCGCGTGGCTATGTAGAGATACGTTGTTTACAGTTCTGTTCAAATTGTAGTTGCGTTTGCATAAACGTATACCACGCCGCGAAAGTAATTGAAAAGCCGGCCGCGGTGGCCGAGGGGACTGAGGCGCTGCAGTCACGGTCTGCACGGCCACTACGGTCGGGGGTTCGAATCCCCCCTCGGGCATGGATATTTGTGCCGTCTTTAGTATAAGGTAGTTGATAAGTAGTTTGTAAGTTTAGGGACTGATAACCCCGTAGTTAAGTCCCATAAGCTTAACAGACATTTGAACATTTGTAATTGAAAATGGCTCCAAAGTGCCAGATTCCTTATGAATCACGAGTAATGATAATCACTTTGCACCAAGAAGGCAATAGTGTCCGACAAATAGCAAAGAAACCGAAGATTTCCATCAGCGGAGTTGTCAAAACCATACACCGGTATCGAGAAACTGGCTCCTAATGAAGATCGTCCTCCCTCAGGATCACCCAGGAAAATATCAGAACGCCAGGAAAAGTAATTGGTAGTAACCAGTAAACGAGATTAAAAACTGTCCGTCAATTGACTGCTGAACTAAACGCAACGAGGGATACACCGGTCAGTGAGTCAATAGTGAGATGACTTCCGGAAGACAACAACATCAGAGGTTATGTAGCGACAAGAAAACCACTGTTGCGCCCTGTTAACAAGAAGAAGAAGCTTCATTGGTCTAAGACACACCGACATTGGACAGCGGGAGATTGGGAAAGAGTCTTATTCACTGATGAATCCAAGTTCGAAATATTTGCAAGTAACCGAAGTCAATTTGTCCGCCGTTTAGCCCACGAACGCTTGAAATCAAATGTTCAAATGTTTGTATAGTCTATGGGACTTAACTACGGGGTCATCAGTCCCTAAACTTACAACCTACTTATGAACTACTTACGAAATAGGAAGGCACAAATATCCATGCCCGAGGGGGGATTCGAACGCCCGACCATAGTGGCCGTGCAGACCGTGACAGGAGCGCCTTAGTCTCCTCGGCCACCGCGGCCGGCGAACGCTTGAATCCTCAGTGCGTAATTCCATATGTAAAGCATGGAAGGGGTTCTGTAATGGTATGGGATCCTTCGAAGCGAATAAAGTCGGAGATTTGGTGAAAATAGATGGAAAAATGAACCAAAAGGATTATCATGCCATTCTCCAGCAACATGCCAAGACTTGTTGTTTGCATCTGATTAGGAAAGGGTTTGTCTTGCAGCAACACAACGACCCGAAACATACGTATCGCTTGTGTCAGAGATATGTGAAGTCTCTAGAGGTTCGTAAAATATTGAAAAACATGGAATGGGCGCCCCAATCCCCTGATTGTAACCCAGTTGAGCTGCTATGGGATGAATTGGACAGAAGGATCCGAAAACTAGGATCCATGAGTGAGACACAATTGTGGGAGGCCCTGCAGCAAGAACGGAGATTAATTCCAACTGAAACCTTTGCAAACTGACTCAGCGCATGCCGAGAGTGTGCAAGGCAGTGAGGAAAGCAAAGGGTGGCTGTTTTCAGAAATCGAAAATTTAATTGTTTCATCTTCCTGTGTATTATTTGAGCTTTACAAACATTTGGAAAACAACAAAATCTATTTTTATACTGTTTTTCCTTTCCATTGTCTATAATTACTAGGTATTTCCAAACTTATGGAGCGTAGTGTACGTTATCACCGTTTCATAGCGTAACATGACAGTAGACATATGGAATTTTTCATAGACAGATGGGGTAGGAGATAGACAAACAGAGGAGGAGATGTACTGACAGATATACAAACAGAGAGATGGGAGGGGGAGATGAACACAAAAAGGAGGGAGAAGGAGAGAGACAGAAAAAAAGAGTTAGATTGACTAAATTAATACCCGGACGACGCCAGGTTTTCAGCAGAGTGTCCGTGTGTTTTCGCATGTCTATTCCGTACAAATCTACAGTTTTTTCCTATCTTCATGAAATTTTCCACACGTGAGCTTAAAAACCAACACTGTCTACATAAAACATCGTATAGTGCAGGGCGGAGGGTACCTTACCTACGAACTTCGACAAAATCTATGGTTTTATTCCGATCATATGGATTAGGTTCACAGATTTGTGACAGGTTGGAAGACTTCCTAAGTAACAGAACACAGTACGTTGTTTTCGACGGCGTGTGCGAGTGTATCGTCAGGTGTGCCCCAGGGGAGTGGGATAAGACCGCTATTATTTTCTATCTATATAAATGATCTGCAGGTCAGAGTAACTTGTAATTTGCGGCTGTTTGCTGATGACGCTGTGGTGTATAGGAGGGTGTCGTCAATAATTGACTTTAATAGCATACAGGATGACTTACACGAAATTTCTAGTTGGTGCGAAGAATGACAGCTAGCTCCTAATGTAGAAAAATGTAAGGTGATGCACATGAGTAGAAAAAATATCATAATGTTCGAATATTGCATTAGTAGTGAATGTCTTGATGCAGTCGCATCATTCAAATAGCTGGGTGTATTATTGCAGAGCGATATGAAATGGAACGAACGTGTAAGGACAGTTGTAAGGCCGACAGCAGACTACGGTTTATTGGGAGAATTTTCGGAAGATGTACTTCATCTGCAAAGAAGACCGCGTATAAGACGCTTGTACGACCACGTCTTGAGTATTGCTCAAGTGTTTGGGACCCGCAGCAGATCAGTTAACTGCGGGGTCATCAGTCCCTAAACATACAAAGTACTTATGAACTATCTGGTACTAAAGACGACACAAACATCCATGCCCGAGGGGGGATTGGAACCCCCGACCGTAGCGGCCGTGCAGACTGTGACTAACGCGCCGCAGACCGCTCAGCCACTGCATCCGGCGATCAGTTTAAAGGAAGACATAGAAGCAGTTCAGAGGCGAGCAGATAGGGTTCGTTACTGGTAGGTTCGACCAATGCGGGAGGTCACGGAAATGCTCCGGGAAATCAAATGGGGATCGCTGGAGGAAAGACGACGTTCTTTTCGAGAAATTCTGTTGAGGAAATTTAGAGGGACGGAATTTGAAGCTGAGTGTAGAACGATCTTCCTTCCGCCTACTTACATTTCGCGTAATGATCACAAAGACAAGATAAGAGAAATTAAAACTCGTACGGAGGCATATAGACATTCTTTTTGTCCTCGTTCTGTTTGGGAATGGAATAGGAAAGTAAATGCCTAGTAGTGGTACAGTGCACCCTCCTCCACGAACCTTACGATGGATTGCGGAGTGTAGATGTAGATCTTGATGAAATTTTGCCAACTTATCTTTAAAACCAAGAGGAACATCACTGTATACGTAAGATACGGTGCATGGCGGAGGGTGCCTTGCTCTTAACGTAAACACCACGTCACTGATCACCAAAAAAGTTAAAAGTTATGTTGCACAGACTGAAGGGCAATGGTCTGAGAATATGAAGGCGGAGTTCGACAGAGATACGAGGAGGTGGCTGTCAGATGAAGGGATAGTGGATGTGGGCTAAGAGGAGATGAACAGAGAGAGCGGAGATGAAGAGATGAACTGAGAGAGAGAGAGAGAGAGAGATACAGAGAGGGTAGTTGGACAGAGGGAGGAAAGGGAAGTACAGATGGGCTAACTTGAGACCGAAATAAATAAGTACCCGGACGAAGCCTGGTTTTCAGCTAGTAATTAATAATCACTACTCTAATTTAAGCTGCCCATCGCGGCAGTTATACATATTGGTCAGTTTTATAGATATTGGTGTAATAATGAATAGAACAGGAAACATAGGTACCAGTACAAGATGATTATTATTGTTTATTTACTTATTCCACATACATATATTTCCCTATTATGAAGCATGTTTGTGGATCTGTGAAACACAAATGCAACTTTCAATATTCGCGATGGATAAATGATGCAGTTATGCAGTTTGGTGTTGAGAAACGTGAATCTTCCGTGTTCCAAATAAAACCGTGAGGGGCATCATAAGCATCACATACAAAGGAAAACTATCTGAAATCACGATGTTGTTTAATTAGTTAGAGCAACTGCTTAGTAAACAGGAGACATAGGTACGATTCTCAGCCCTGGGACAAAATTTCGTTACATCACTTCTAACAGAAGGCAAGACGTCCTCCATGAACTTCTTCAGCGATGTACCAAGTGGTACTTTTGGTCCGCTTGTACAAAATAACATGACCTGCCCTCCGACCGTATACATAACGGCTTCAAAATCAAACTGGACAGGCGTAGTTTTGAACTATGGCGAGATAACAGTATCTTTCCCAATACTGCACAAAATGCTTTCTGGATTCATTTTCACTCCATCAACAGGATGTATTCGTAATTCCAGATAAGTACATCAAGTTAACAACCACTCCACATAAGGCGACGTGCCTTGTTCAACCTTTGGCTGTATACTTTTTTTGCCAGTGGAAAGTATTCACTAAGTGTGTTTTTGTGTGAGTTATACTCGATAACATTGATACTGAACTCCACATTCGTAATGCTACCAACAACCTTCGAGCATTCACCCACATTCAGTTCAGTGGAGCCATTTTCAACAACATGATCAAATATACCTGGAAAAAGCAAAATTTCGAGTTGCCCAGTTGCATGTGATACTTTTGGTGCTCCTGACAATGTTATCTGGAATACGAAAAATTCATGTCGCTCAACACCCACCGCAGAACTGCATCATCTTTCAAGTGCGCATATTTTCGGTTGCATTTGAATATTACTCAGTGTTAATAAGGACACTATTTAAAAAAATATATAGGCAAAAAAAGATCAAATGTTTGTAAATCTATCAGACTCAACTGCTAGGTTATTAGTTCGTACCTTACAAACTACTTAAACTAACAAGGAGATGACGCCTACTCGTCATCGCCGAATTCTTCCAAATTTATGGTACATGTAGGGCATCGTGAGAGATGTAACTGCACCAAGTGGGAGCTCCAGATGGCTAAGCGCTTAGGAAATAAAAGGAATTTTGATACGGCTCTATCACCATATGTATCTTATCAACTACACCTGAGAGAACCTGTTTAGAAAGCGGTGTTTGGCTCAGCTGTAAAAAATCGGATTTTTATTGAGAATTTCGCGAGTTCGATTCCACCCACCGGCTAGGTGTTTTTTTTTTTTTTTTTTGTTTTTTTTTTCTCCTTGGCAATGCGTAGACTACTGACTTCATAATTAACCGCGGCATCATATATGTTATATTATTTTGTATTTATATGTGCACAACATCAGCATGGGGCGTCATTATTTAAAACAATCATATTGCCGCGAGTCTTCCAACAGCAAGCGTGGTGCAGTGGTTAATACGCAGATCGCTGTGCGTGTGGTCGCCAGTTCAGATCCTTCCGCGGGCAGAAAAAAATTATATTTGTGTTTACTATTTGTAGAAAGTTCTTCATATTTTTATATTTGACGTTTTTATATTTGAGTTCCAAAAAATTATTTCTATGTACACCACTGGCTATTAAAATTGCTACACCAAGAGTAAATGCAGATGATAAACTGGTATTCATTGGACAAATATATTATACTAGAACTGACATGTGATTACATTTTCACGCAATTTGGGTGAATAGATCCTGAGAAATCAGTACCCAGAACAACCACCTCTGGCCGTAATAATTGCCTTAACACGCCTGAACATTGAATCAAACAGAGCTTGGACGGCGTGTACAGGTACAGATGCCCATGCAGCTTCAACACGATACCACAGTTCATCACGAGTAGTGACGAGCCAATTGCTCGGCCACCATTGACCAGACATTTCAGTTGGTGAGAGATCTGGAGAATGTGCTGGCCAGGGCAGCAGTCGAACATTTTCCGTATCCAGAAAGACCCGTACAAGACCTGCAACATGCGGTCGTGCATTATCCTGTTGAAATGTAGTGTTTCGCAAGGATCGAATGAAGGGTAGAGCAACGGGTCGTAATACATCTGAAATGTAACGGACACTTTTCAAAGTGCCGTCGATGCAAACAAGAGGTGACCGAGACGTGTAACCAATGGCACCCCATACCATCACGCCGGGTGATACGCAATTATGGCGATGACGAATACACGCTTCCAATGTGCGTTCACCGCGATGTTACCAAACACGAATGCGACCATCATGATTCTGTAAACAGAACCTGGATTCATCCGAAAAAATGACGTTTTGCCATTCGTGCACCCAGGTTCGTCTTTGTGTACACCATCGCAGGCGCTCCTGCCTGTGATGCAGTATCAAGGGTAACCGCAGCCATGGTCTTCAAGCTGATAGTCCTTGCTGCTACAAACGTCGTTGAACTGTTTGTTCAGATGGTTGTTGTCTTGCAAACGTCCCCATCTGTTGACTCCGAGATCGAGACGTGGCTGCACGATCCGTTACAGCCATGAGGATAAGATGCCTGTCATCTCGACTGCTAGCGATACGAGGCCGTTGGGATCCAACACGGCGTTTCGTATTGCCCTTCTGAACCCACCAATTCCATATTCTGCTAACAGTCATTGGATCGCGACCAACGTGTGCAGCAATGTCGCGATGCAATAAACCGCAATCGCGATAGGCTACAATCCGACCTTTATCAAAATCGGAAACGTGATGGTAGCATTTCTTCTCCTTACACGAGGCATCACAACAACGTTTCATCAGGCAACGCCGGTCAACTGCTGTTTGTGTACTAGAAATCGGTTGGAAACTTTCCTTATGTCAGACCGTTGTAGGTGTCGCCACCGGCGCCAACCTTGTGTGAATACTCTGAAAAGCTAATCATTTGCATATCACAGCATATTCTACCTGTCGGTTAAATTTCACGTCTGTAGCACGTCATCTTCGTGGTGTAGCAATTTTAATGGCTAGGAGTGTATAAATAGTGGAGCATTCCAAGCAGGAAACTGTACTGTGTGTACGCTTCTGTTAGCAATAAACCTGTTTTAAGTGTAAAGTGTTGTGCTCTATTACCGACCAACCTTCGAATTCCGGACCATCTGTAGCTCAACGTGACACTTTCTGATGGAGGCGCCGGGAATTTTGCAATCCATTTGCATCATCTTGGCTCCAATTAGGCAGCGTAAGAACCTTCGCTTACACGGACAAGAACCGGAATACAAAGGGTATACTGACTACCTCCGTCCGAAGGTCCGTGTCATCAAAAGACCCATGGATGCCTAAACAGCGGTAAGCCAGCTGCACTTCAGACACCCATCGGTGTTCTCGGGAGACGCTGGTCAGGACCCAAATAAATGGCTGAAAGGATTCGATAGAATCGCCAAATATAATAGACGGGTTCACATTATGTGCTTAGCAAACGTATACTTCTATCGGGACGGGATTGCCCAGCTGTGATTTGAAAATAACACGGACAAGTTCGATAGCTGGGAAAAATTCCAGACAGAACTTAAGAAAACGTTTGGAGACCACCAGCGGCAAGTTCGTTTATCAGAAGAGCAACTAAAAAACAGGGCCCAGCGACATGGTGAGTCAACACAGTCGTATATACAGAGTGTTTTGGCCCTATGTCACGTCTTTAACCTGAACATGACGAAGGCCGATAAGGGCCACACCTGATGAAGGGCATTGCGAAAGACATGTATCAAGCTTTTCTGTTAAAAGACATTTCGACGACACAAGAGTTTGTCCAATGGTGCCAGAAAATTGAAGAGATGCAAAAGAGGAGGATTGGACAAAATAAGTACGACAGACTCCTGAATGTAGTCCCTATGGTCGTTGTGGAATACCAGCATGATTTTGCTTCTCTCATACGACAAATTGTGAGAGAAGAATTACGACATTGTATTACAGCCGGGACTATGGACCAAGTGAGCACCAGATCATGCAATGTATGTCAGTCCTATATGTCATGAGTGAGCCGACGCTGCTGAGGAAGAGGTATTTCAAACACTAGCGCCTGTCAGCCCCGCCAGTTGCACCCGACGTGAAGACTGGCCTCGCCCTACTATAAAGTAACGCCGCAGCCGCCAAACAGCAGCCCAGGAACGGACCGACGTGGCCACAACCACATCCTCAGGCAACTATGACGCCTCGCAGAAGAACAGATATCTGTAGCACAGAAGAAACATGCCATTGTGTTTCTACTGTGACCTTCCCGGGCATGTCGTACGACACTGTATGCTGAGAAGACGAGTATTTGACAATTATTACGCCGCAAGAAAACAGCCATCGGATCTGTCCTTTCAATGGCAGACAACTGCAGACGATTAGTGTCGACCTATGGGATGAAGCCCGTCGCCGTATCCTGGCCGTGGTCATCTCCAACACGCCGCCGCCGTTCACCGTCACCATAGAGATACCAGCCGCTCGCCTAGCCGTCATGTTCAGGGAATCTAGGCGAGGCGACCGTCTACGGGGGTGAGGCCGCCGCAGATGAAAATCCTCCATGGACGATAGTCGCTAAGATGTCGGGAAATCTCATTGACATCATCATCGACGGCCAACCTGTCCGGGCACTAGTCGTTTCAGGAGCTTCCTACTCCGTATTGTCGAATAACTACCGCCGCAAACTAAAGATGACAAAGTTCTGTGATACAAGAGCAACTGTGTTGAAGGTCGCAAATGGAAAATACGCCAACCGGCAGGAACATGTGTGGCAGGAGTAACTATCAACAACAGGACGCAGTCTTTTGAATTTGTCGTTTTAACAGAATGTAGCCATAACGTCATCCTCGGATGGGACTTTCTTCAGGCATCCCAAGCTGTCATTGACTGTGGAAGATCTGAGCTACAAATTGAGAAAGCTGTTCCGACGAGTACACGTAACATGTACTTCCATGGGAGGTTGTTTGCTGTCGATAATATTGAGATCCCGCCGGTAACAATGAGAAGAGTTCTAGGCAGCCGCCGAGATGACCAGTTGGACGGTGAAGTGCTTGTCGATCGCAAAAATCTAATCAGTGTAACAAAGAAAATCTACATACCAGCGGCTATCATAAGCATTACAGGTGGTCGAGGAGGACTTTGTATCACTAATTTTCACGAGCAATCGCAACTCATTCTTAGACGAATGTGTACTAGAACAGCCGAACCAGTCCAGGACGGTGAGCTTAATCTCATCGCGAAGACTCATGCGCTGCTGTTACTGCCGACAACGCACTAGAGGAAACTACTATTGAATTATATATAGGACCCGGTCTGACAAAGGAACAACGTCAGCAAGTGTTAATCATACTACACCAATTTTCAGGTGTATCCCAGGACAGACAGAAGAAGAGCCAGAAGAAACGGCCCACGGTAAAACAGCGTTTCAATACTGGGGACATCCACCAATTAGTCAGCGTTCGTACAGAGTGTCGCCAGTTGAAAGACGGATGATTCAGGAAAAAGTGGAGAAGACGTTGCACGATGACATTATTCAGCCTGCAGAGAGTCCCTGGACGTCTCCGGTGGTCCTCGTGAAGATGAAGGATGGCACGTGGCGTTTCTTTGTCGACTATTGGCGGCTGAACAAAATTACAAAGAAAGATGTCTACCCATTGCCGTGCATTGACGACTCATTAGACAATTTGAAAGCAGCTACATACTTCTCAACCTTGGACATACTGACAGGTTACTGGCAAATCGAGGTTGACGAAACTGACAGGGAGAAGACTGCTTTTATTGCACCTGACGGCCTCTAAGAATTCAAAGTCATGCCGTTTGGATTATGTAATGCCCCGGCCACATTCTAACGCATACTGGACAACTTGCTTCGAAATCTTAAATGGATGACATGTCTCTGTTATCTAGATGACATTGTCGTTTTCTCAAGGGTATTTGCGGAACATCTAAGCCGCCTGTCAGATGTGTTGATGTGTGTTCAGACAGCAGGACTCCACTTCAATCCAAAGAAGTGCCTCTTCGTCGCCAAAGAAATAAAAATCGTGGATCACCTACTGAACGGAGATGGTGTGCGTCCTGATAAAGAAAAAGTAAGGGTAGTCACAGGATTTCCAACTCCTCAGCTCATCCGTGATGTAAGAAGTTTCCTCGGACTGTGCTCATACTATCGTCGTTTTATAAAAGATTTTTGAAATAAGGCACGTCCATTGCAATAAGTTCATCAGGGAGACGCCAAGTTTTTCTGGGATGAGGCGAAAGAACGACCTTTCCGGGTACTTAAGGAGGCTCTAAATTCCTCACCAGTTCTAGCCTTTTGCGACGAGCCTGCGGAAACTGAACTTCACATAGAAGCTAGTAGTTATGTGATTGGTGCAGTGCTTGTACAAATTCAGAAAGGTGCTGAAAAGGTGATAGCTTCTCTGAAAGTCCTAAATGAACTACTCTTCAACCGAGAAGGAGTGTCTCGCCGTTATCTGGGATATCAACAAGTTCCGGCCTTATCTATTCGGTAAGCCATTCATCGTCGTGACAGACCACCATTCTTTATGTTGGCTGACCAGTTTGAAGGATCCATCAGGTCGACCAGCAAGTTGGGCACTAAGACTCCAAGAGTACGATTTCACGGTGGTATTCAAAAACGGGCGCAAACACAAGGACGCCGACTGCCTTTCGAAGAATCCATTAGGCGAACACAACAGAATGGACGAAATTTTAGCCCTGACTGAGTTAGGTGACATTACAACTGAACAGAGGGAAAATCCAGCATTATTACGAACCACAGAGGCCTTGGAAAAAGGAGAATCGACCACAGAAGAGTTTCAAATGTTTGTAAATCTATCGGACCAAACTGCGTGGTCATCAATCCGTAGCTTACAAACTACTTAAACCTAGGTAAACTAACCTAAGGACAACACCCACACCCATGCCCTAGGAAGGACTCAAACCTCCGCAGCGAGGCGCCTTAGACCGCTCGGCTACTCCACCGCAGCAAAGGAGAGTTTCAACTTATAAATGGGACATTATATTAGAGCAACTACGATCCACTGGGCACCAAATGGCTACTGGTCGTTCCAGCTCATCTCCAGGCAGCTATTCGCAAGTATTTCCACGATTCTCCAATATCCGGTCATCTGGGATTCGTGAAGTCTCGCTTGAGCCTCGGACACGCGCTAGCAGCGCACCTCATGTATGCAAACGTCAACTTCGCTTCGCAGTTTCTCCGGATGTAATTGACGCATCGCGATACAACCAACGCCATTCTTTTTGTGATTTTTCATCCTGTCGATTGCTTAAGAAATAATATGGGGTATCCATTAAAAAAAACATAAGTTTGTGTTGAAAGTAATATTTCTTCACGTTTTAGAGTGTCTCATATTACCTACTTTCATAAGCCCCTGCCTTACGTCCATAACCGTGAAAGTGGTTTTCAATATCTCTGGTAGTTTCAGAGATATCTGGGGTGAAACAGTTGAGTTGGGCACTCTGTAGAAAAGATATTGAATCGAAGGAGAGGCATCGAATTAAAATGTGTGCTGCGACCGGAATTCGAGCACAGGACCTTCTGGCTGTGGCACAAATTTTACTTCAATTCCTCTTCTATTCAATATCTATGATATATCAAGACAAAATAGGCCTCTGTAAATTTATTTATCATTTAATATTTATATCACCTATACCTGAGACACAAGGCAGAATTGTTCCCATTAACGTTCAGTGCTGTGGTGCTATTCCGCTATTGGGGAGCCTCGACAGATTGATACGTATTTACGTATTACATAAGGCCACTGTGGCTCAGTGGTACGCGTCCGGTGTTAGGGCTCAACTCCCTCTGTTAAAAAAAAAAAAAAAAAAAAAAAAAAAAAAAAAAAAAAAAAAAAAAGACCTGAGCAAATTACTCCACGAACAACAAGAAAAACATGAACATACGACCGCAAAGCATCGATCTACCTGAGGGAAAGAAGTGGTTAAAGTGTCTGCCTAGTAAGCACGAGGTGCCGGGTTCGAATCCCTACCGCTCCACAAATTTTAATTCAATGTCTCTCCTTCTATTCAATATGTAGCATTGATGTTGATATCTTATGGGATTCAGGTTCAGAGTAGAGCACAATGCCACAAAATCATTTCAAGAAGCCAAACATCGTGTAAATATGATTGTTTCTCTGCCAAGTTGATTTTCAGTTGTAACCACAGTTGGTAACAGAAGCAGGTCAGTCAGAGGTCAAACAAATTCTGGCAAATTCTACATTTGGAAGACGATTTAGAGAGCCACTTTCTGTTATTCTACTTTTGGAAGTTGGAATAATATTCAGTACGGACTAGATTACAGAAAGCTGTTTCAGACTGAGGTGACAAGTCACCAGGGTCTTCCTAATATCGTGCCGGACCTCGTTTTGCCCGGCGAAGTGCAGCAACTCGACGTGGCATACAAGCACTCAACAAGTCGCGGGAGTCGCCTGCATAAATATTGGAAGCGTTTTCAGTACGGAATTTTGTGCACAAACTGAGCTCTCGATTATCTCCCGTAAATGTTCGATGGGACCAGGACTCGGACCTCCGACGGAACCGGTTGCCCAGTCAGTAGCATGACCCCTTAGACCATTCCGCGTGGCCGTAAAATATACGGCAACTCACCTATACGTTACTGGAATATTCAGGTTTCCAAAATCCAGCAGAGGTTTTGAAGCAAAATGGAATATTGCGACTTTCGGCTCACCCTGTAGTATTGTGCAGCGCATCGATGACCCTTCTTGAAAACGGAAATGTTTGCGATTTTTTCCAATCATTAGGAGCGCCATTCGGAAATAAATGACTATGGCGTGTCGCGGTAGAGTAGCCGAGCGGTCTAAGGCGTCTCGCTGCGGAGCGCGCGGTTGCTCGCCGTGGAGGTTCGAGTCCTCCCTGGGGCATGGGTGTGTGTGTTGTCCTTAGGTTAGTTTACCTAGGCTTAAGTAGTTTGTAAGCTACGGACATGACCACGCAGTTTGATCCGATAGATTTACAAACATTTGAACATTTGACTATAGCGTCTCTCTGTTGCCATTCATCCACGCCTCGCAAGATAGCATGTGAGAAGAGGACAAATTGTGTTTCAGACAAGCGATGCTATCTAAAATCTTGCTGATGCATGGTCAAGCTTTCCCGTCATACGCTGCATTTTTACGTATTTTCATCTTGCATCATTTAAATTCAATGTATTCTGCGTTATGCAGGAATTTCTACGACACCTTTCTTTACGTACTCGATTCATAGCTGCCTTCATTATTTCCCTCAAAGCTAACAATTCGTCGTCTACGCTCTTGCTTTCCTTGTTTGAAACCCCCAAAAATCTGTGGTTCCTTAAAGTTACCCATGCCTCAACTTCCTACCTTTCTGTAGTTTATGTATTTTCAGTAAGTATTTCAACACCAAAATGTTATCGGATATCACATTTCACAGGAACTGTTTTCCAGATTCAAAACTGGTTTCTAAATCTCTTGCCATTTGGAACGTTGGGAACCTTGCTGTATCTCCTGGTCTTTTCAGTGTAAAAAGCCTACTTCTTCGATTCTTAAACAAAGTGTTAGCGATAATTAAATTATAATCTGCGCTTAATTCTGCTAGGCGACTTCCTCCTTCACGTCACGCACTATTTAATTAGTGCAGTGAAATGGAAAGCTTACATTCATCTTTTCCTTCTAACAATATGTCCATCGCAACTTCTAAATGTCGTAACTACAATATTTATACGTTTACTTTCTTTGATTATCAAACTTCAAGTGAGCCATGTACGAGTTTCCCACCTCATTTTAGAATATGCAATCAATTTCTATTGTTCTGTGGCTGAAAGAATCTTCCTTCCATTGTAAATGGACGTGTATTCCATTATTGTTCTCTTTGTCTTGGGTGGATTATTTCAGTGTTCTTAGCTCTTGCTCTCTCATTATGAATTATGAATTATGAATTATTATTATTATTATTGTTGTTGTTGTTGTTACACCCATAAGGGTCACTACAATGCCAGCGAAGCGTATACTTTGTCACATTTTCTCAGGCAGCACACTGTTCTCATCTTTCACTGCACACTTTCTACCTCTTTTACGAATAAGTTGCCCCTAACATGAATTTTGTACCTCCTGGCTCACTTT
Source organism: Locusta migratoria (assembly GCA_026315105.1). Lineage (NCBI taxonomy): Eukaryota > Metazoa > Arthropoda > Insecta > Orthoptera > Acrididae > Locusta > Locusta migratoria. The sequence continues at coordinate 325,030,838 of CM048755.1, forward strand.
CCACTTCAGTAATTTTGAGGTTAAATGTCTGTCTGCCTCGTATTTGTAATTCTATCATAGCAGCATCCCTCACATCTCTTCTGACTCAGGCTTAATAAATTCGTGTTATTAAACATCTAATATGACATCTTGTTAGAAATTTAAGCAAGTAACTCCTAAATGACGTGCGGGAATGGCAGCGTGATCTAAGGCGCTATACTACGGATTGCGTGGCCACTCCCCGCGGAGGATCGAGTCATCCCTCGGGCATTGTGTACGTGTGTTGTCTTTAGCCTACGTTAGTGTAAATAGTTCGAAAGTATAGGGACCGATGATCATATCAGTTTGGTTCCTCAAATTCACAAATATTTTACCTCCTAAGCGAGATTTTAGGCACACAAAGAAAGTTTTCGAGAGATGCTAGAAGCTTGTAACAGACCATTTATTATTATATATTTTTATATATTAGCTGATAATTGAAGTCCCGCAAATCTAGAAGTCAGGAAAAATTTATCAGATCAGTCTTTGATAGTTCAGGTACTCTAAGGTGAGTATTATCACCATGTCAGTATCTGCAGCGCCGAATAAACATGGCTATACATAACAACGATTCTATATTCTTTCCTTCCAGTAGGTTCATTAGGCCCTTCAAATAACAAGACTCGGCACGAAATAATCACACTACATTGCCTCCACAATTCGCCGTGAAAGAAGACAGTTCTGAATGTACCATTTCCTTATATTTCATTACATTTATTCGCTGCTCTCGGTATTGACCATGGAATGCATTTTTTTTTTCATTTATAGGTAGTCCAGGATTTGTTTGTCCTCTGTATTCATCTTATTTACTAGTTGTCTATCAAAAGCATCTTAATAAATAACTTTTATTAATTTTTTACATTATCTTTTTCCAGTTTCTTCTTTGTGACAATTTCCTTTAAAAGCATACTAAGTTCTAAGCCATACTTGTATATCAGTAAGTTCCATGTTTCTCGTTGAAGAGTGCTTAAAACACGAAGTTTCAGCTCTTTGTCTTTTTAAACATCTTTGAAGTCCGTCATGACAGATCAATAAAATGGCTGCAAAAAACATTCTTAAAGGCCTTTCAACGCAGAGAGACAGTAAGGAAATCTTCAGTATACAATGAAGAGACAAAGAAACTGATACATCTACCTAAGATCGTATAGGGCCCCGAGAGCATGCAGAAGTGCTGCAACACCACGTGGCGTGGACTCGACTAATGTCTGGAGGAGTGCTGGACGGAACTGACACCACCAATCTCGCATAAATCCTTAAGAGTACGAGGGGATGGAGATCACTTCTGAACAGCCAGTTGCAAAGCCTTACTGATATATGTTCAATAATCTTCCTTTCTTGGAACTTTAGTGTACAGCGGAGTTGTGGTTGCGTAGACTTTCCCGGAGTAATAACAGATAATATTCTTCTAGGGTCTGAAATCGGATAACATAGACAACTAAACACAATATTTCGGCAGACAAACTGGCTGTCACCTTCAAATGAGTACCTCGAATGCACTTCCTCTCCGGAAACTGAGATAGAAAAAAAAAAAAGAAAAAAAAAAAAGAAAAAAAAAACAGCGGCCCCTTCATACACCGGTGACGACCCACCGCGCGTGCGCGAAACCAAGGTAGAGGCCCTCTAGGCGCTACTAGTTCTATTGCGCCTAGGGGACCTCGACTTTGGTTTCGCGCACGCGCGGTGGGCCGTCAACAGTGTATAAAGGGGCCGCTGTTTTTGTTCTATCTCAATTTCCGGAGAGTAAGTGCATTCGACGTACTCACCTGAAGATGGCAGCTAGTTGGTCGGCTGAAATATTGTGTCTAGTTCACGATGTTATCCGGCTGCAGACCGGAAAATATTATTAGACAGCAGAGTCGTTTTAACTAAGAAGAGTGTTCCTGGGGCCACTCTGTGGCAATTCTGCACGTGTGGGATGTCGCATTGTCCTGCTGGTATTGTCACGCAGCGCGGTAGGCGCCATGTCAGGGACTACGAGGCAGCTCCCGCTGGAGGTTCTAGTCTTCCCTAGGGCACTGCGTCGCTACCTCTGAAATGCTGTGTCCCATGTCTCGTGCGCCGCGCCGACTATAACACCGCCTTCAAACTCACTTAAATCGTGATTGCCTGCAATTGTAGCATCAGTAACAGATCTAATGTGCCGCGGCGGAGCGGCTGAGCGCATTGAGGCGCTGTGCTACGATTCGCGAGGCCGCTCCCCGTCGGGGGTTCAAATCCCCCCCTCGGGCATGGATGTTTGTGCCGTCCTTAATATAAGGTAGTTCATAAGTAGTTTGTAAGTTTAGGGACTGATGATCCCGCAGTTAAGTCCCATATGATTTACAAACATTTGAACATTTTTAGATCTAACGTATGCGCAAGACATCTGTTGTCTTATACACGCTTTGCGAACCGCAGCGCCTCCTCTGAGTGTTAACATATCTCGTTATTTTTACACGCATACCTACACCAGTTTCTTTGGTTCTTCAATGTATTACCGATAAGCCAAGAGGAAGCTATAGAAGAGACGTCTTTGTTCTCGGAGTATCGTTACTTTCTGCCCTGAGAAGTTGAAGTGAACATTAAATTTTAAGAACTTGCGTCATTATTCAGTTCCTCTTGAAAAGAGTTGACTCCTCTTACCAAAATATTACACAATATTAGACACGGTTCCACATCTTAACGTAGTAAACAAAAATACATTGTTAGGGAATACTAGGATATGTATGTGGCTAGAGTAAATAATTATATCAAACAGAACTGTGAGGATTGTACTTAATGGAAAGACATCGCCTTTTTACGCGGCGTTCAAAAATAAAATAGTCTCCGAGACTCTTACAAGTGATGGTATTGTTAAATATAGAAAAATTCTTATGAACATGTGTCCGTACTCAAATACTCCTAGAAATATGTATCACTGTTCTGTGACAGCTATCTGTCTGCTGATATTACAGTAAGTGCTCAATTTCCTAAGCACTCAGTGTTAGACATGTTTGAGCCCATCTTCTCAAAGAATCACAGATTCGTCCGAACATAACTGGCTGTCCGGAGCGGGGGGTACCTCGTACCACGACTTGTCATTTCTTTTTCTGTTCCGCTCCAGACTGAGCAAGTTGAAAACGAATAGCTGAATGTCTCTGTACGTGCTTTCACCGATCTTTGTGGTCTTAACGCGAACCTTCAACTGAGAATAGTAGAATCATTCTGCAATCAACTTCAAATTCCGGCCCTCTAAATTTCCTCAGTCGTGTTTCTCGTAAAGATTGTCGCTTTCTCTTTGCGATTTCCATTTTATTTTTCTTGTAGTATTTCTGTAAAACTCGCGCCTTGATCGTTCCTACCAGTTACAAATCAAGAAGTCAGCCTCTGAGTTGCTTCCATGTTTCCCTCTTAATCGATCTGCCGGGGATCCCAAACGCATCAGCAAGTTGAAAACGAATAATTGTATGCCTCTGTACGTGCTTTCACTCATCTTTATCGTCTTTACACGCAATATAAATTGGCAGCAATTCACAAGTAGGTGTCGCACGAGCGTTCTATACGCAGTCTCCTTTACTGATGAACCACGTCTTTTAAAAAGTCTCCCAATAACCCGAACTGTAGACATTCACGTCCCGACTATTCGAAATATACAGGGTGAAAAGTATTTAAACCGACAAACTCTAGGAGGTTGTAGGGGACACCAAAACAAATATTTTTCATTAAAGTCATTTTTTTCCTGTTAAGAGTATTTAAACCGGTGGCGGCCGTATTAAATGGCAGGCTCTATTACAATTTTCTCGCCAGAGCATTGCCAGAATTGCTGGAAGACGTCCCGCTCCCTACAAGACGATGCATGTGGTTCCAACATGACGGGGCGCCGACTCATTCCATTCGTCGTGTGCGTCGATTCCTGGATCGACTCGACGGTTCCCAGAAACGTGGACTGGCAGATAAGGTCCCGTACCATGGCCTGCTCGATCCCCAGATATGTCCCCTCTGGACTTTTTTGTGTGGGGAGAGATGTACAACCTTGTTTACGCAACTCCTGTTGGCCGGCCGCGGTGGCCGAGGGAACTAAGGCGCTCCAGTCACGGTCTTCACGGCCACTACGGTCAGGGGTTCGAATCCCCCCTCGGGCATGGATATTTGTGGCGTCCTAGTTCGTAAGTAGTTCATACGTAGTTTGTAAGTTTAGGGACTGATGACCCCGTAGTTAAGTCCCACAGACTATTAAACATTTAACTCCTGTTGCATCAGAAGACGATCTGGTTGCCCGGATAGTAGCAGCAACAGGAACAATTCAGGATACTCCTGGGGTTTTTGCCCATGTCAGACAGAAAAAGATTTGACAGTGTAATCTGTGTTTACGTGTCAGTGGAGGCATTTTTGAAAATCTACTGTAATTGAAATTGGGTTGTGTTAATGGATTGTGTCCTGGTAATAAAAAAATGGAAAACTGTTTATGGTTTAATTAATTTTCCGCCAGAGAAATCTTCCTCTAGCGGTTTAAATATTCCTCATAGGAAAAAATGACATTAGGGAAAAATATTTGTTTTGATGTCCCCTACAACATTCCAGAGTTTGTCGGTTTAAATACCTTTCACCTTGTATAGCATTGTTTTTCCTACTCATATGCACCACCTTCTATTTTATATATATATAATTTAGAGCTACCTGTCATTCCCCACGCCAACAAGAAATTTTGTCTTGCATCCTACTAAATTCACTCATTGACGACGACACTTTCTTATACACCACACTATCATGAGCAATCAGCCGCAGATTGATACTCACTCTGCCCCACGGACGTCGCCAGAGACGGGGGGAATGGCTGGGTCAGCTTCCCCCCCCCCCCCACCCGCCCCAAGAAATTCAAAGATATTAATTAACTGTTGGAAGAATTTACAAAACTCTAATTTTGTTTACGTTTTACTAAGTTTTATAATTAACTTTAATTGTTTTGTAACTTTTTCCCAGTAAACAATTTTCCCACTTTATTCAGTGAACCATTGTTTCTTTGCTTCCTCATTCTCTTTCTCAGGATGATACCCCCCTCCGTCCGCTTAGCCTGAAGGCTGGCGACGCCCTTGCTCTGTCCGTTGGATCATTTATGTAGATAGAAAATAACAGCGAGCCTGTTACACTTCGCTGAAACACTCCAGACGATACACTCGTCTCTGGAAAACACTCGTCGCAGTTTGCCTATTTCCCTTCCTTTATGGCTCACAAGGTGTCATGTGAGAAAAGGGCAAGCTGAGTTTCACATGATTGATGTTTTCTAAAGCGACACTGATGCATGTACAGCAGCTTTTCAGTCTCAAGCAAATTTATTATATTCGAATTGAGAATGCGTTCAATAATTCAATAGCAAAATGTGTTCATAATATTAGTTTGTGATTATGCGGGCCTGTTCTTTTACCTTTTTTATAAACAGGAGTCACCAGCGCTTTTCCCAATCTCGTAGGACAGGGCTGGGCACGGCGGGCCATATGGCTGGGCGGGCCAAGTGAGGCTGGGACTGCCTCGGCTTTGCTCGGCTCTTCCCAGAAGTCCTCGCTATGGCGCGATATGTTGCAGTGCGATGCGCCTCTGTTGCTTGCGGCTTATGGTGCGATATTTTCCCAACTAGCAGCGCTGTTTGCTTTTGGTTAAGAGGGCGTGTGTGACACAACTGTAGTTGCAGCGATGGCACAATCAGTAAAAATGACAGGCTAGCGACGCATTTCACAAGCATTGAAATCCGAGGAGGGGTTACTTTTCTTTGTCGAAGAGAAAGGTGAAAATTCTCAGTGTCTAGTATGCAGTCGCATAATCGCTGGACACCGTAAATATCATAAAGAACGCCATTACACCACAGTACATAAAGAATTAAGAGCTTTGGTCGGCGTTGATAGAGAAAACAAATTCGCACAACTAAAAATGTGCAGTGCGGGGCAACAAGCCGATCTCAACGTAAGTAACCCATTAAAATATTGTGTTTGTGTTGTTTGTACGCATTTGCCTGTAGAAATGCAACATTTTTACACTCCGTTCCGTTGTTTCTAATTTTTAACCGGCATCCAGCTGTAGCGGACCAGCAATAAAAGCAAGCTACAAAATAGCGCTCAAAATTATCAGATCCAACAAACCTTTCCACGATGGCGAGTTTATTTAAGAATGCATTATTGAGGCAGCAGAACTCGTGACGCCATTGGAGGTTCAGAATTTTTCTGAAATTAGTCTTTCACGGCAAAAAATAACTCGACGCATAGCTGTCATGGCAGCTGATGTCTACAGACAGTTAATTAACAGTGTCAGCAAGTTCATTGCTTACTCAGTTGCTTTGGATGAATCGACCGATATTACAGACATGGCACAACTTGCAGTTTATGTTGATGGCATCGACAGCGATTTGCACGTGACAGAAGAACTGTTCGATTTGGTGCCTATGAAAGGCACAACGAGAGGGATAGATTTGCTGAAAGCTGTTGAAGAGGCAGTTGAAGCCGTCGGACTAAATTGGAGTTTGTTGGTTTCGGTTACCACCGATGGAGCGCCAACGATACGACGGACACAAAATAGGCGCGTAGCATTGTTGCGCAAAAAACTACAACGATCACAGGACGATTTGTACCGAATTCATTGCTTCGTCCATCAAGAGGTACTTTGTGCTAAATGTTCAGTGATGGGGCACGTCATGAAACTGGTAGTTCGAATTGTTTCACAAATGTTTGTTAAGCTCATGGGACTTAACTGCGGGGTCATCAGTCCCTAAACTTACAAACTACTTATGAAATAACTTATACTAAAGACAACACAAACTTCCATACCCGAGGGTGGGATTCGAGCCCCCGACGGGGAACGGCCTCGCGCAGCGGACCACAGCGCCTCAATCCACTCGGCCACTCCGCCGCGGCTGTAGTCCGAATTGTAAATTATATAAAATCACATGGATTACTGCATCGCCAATTTCAACAGTTTTTGACGGAAGTCCATGAACAGTATGGAGATGTCATTTACTACTCCGAAGTACGCTGTTTAAGTCGGGGGGGACCGAGGGAGGTGGCGCAGTGGTAACGCACTGGACTCGCATTCGGGAGGATGGTGGTTCAAATCCACCTCCGACCATCCAGATTTAGGTTTTCCGTGATTTCCCTAAATCACTCCAGGCAACTGCCGGGATGGTTCCTTTCAAAAGGGGACGGCCGATTTCCTTCCCCATCCTTACCCAAAACTCCGAGCGTTAGCTCCGTCTCTAATGACCAAGCTGTCGACGGGACGTTAAACCCTAAGCTTCCTTCCTTCCTAAGTCGGGGGGCACGCCTGAAACGATGTTTAGTTAAGGCCTGCTATTGTTCTTGTTTTTGAAGGACGAGGAAAAGCACGAACCAATATTAGAAGATCCGGAATGGATTGCAGACCTTGCAGTTTTAGTTGATTTGACCACACACTTGAACGTCCTCAATAACACATTTCAAAGGGAAAAGCAGTTAATAACTCATTTAATGGAAAGAATAGAGGCGTTTAAAATGAAGATCGCATTATGGAAGGGACAACTTTTAAACAAGAACACTGCCCATTTTCCTAACCTCTGTGATATGAAATACAATGCAAATTTTGAAAAAAATCATTTTAGTTTTGGAAGAAATAAAGGAACAGTTTTCAAATCGCTTTCAGGATACTGCTAATCTCGCGCCTCTTTTTGAGACGTTTTCAAGACCATTTGCTGTATCACTTGAAAGCGTCCCTGTGCATTTGCAGATGTATTGAAGGACAAGTTCTATTACGTAAAACTTTTATTCAGGAGTTCTACGAAGGATTTCCTCAAAACGACTTTCCGCGTCTTCATAATGAGGTTGCAAAGGTTATATCCATGTTTGGATCAACACAGGTGTGTGAACGATTTTTTTCAGTAATGGAATTAAACATTACGGTTACGTGTCAGCCTGGGTGACGACAATCTCATAAACTGCCTCCAACTGTCAGTGTGCCGACAGTTTGTTCCAGATGTCAATTGTATTACATATTCAGAATCAAAAAAATAATTTGTTGTTGTTGTTGTTGTTGTTGTTGTTGTGGTATTTATGGTAAGAATTTGGTCATGACACTGCCTGTAGAGAGGTACTATGTAATCGTTTGTTTTATCTTTTCACTTGTACTTGTTCTAATTGTTTCCATGCGCTTTTGTACCGAACGAGGTGGAGCAGTGATAACACACTGGACTCGCATCCGGGAGGACGGTGGTTCAAATCCACTTCCGGCCATACAGATTTAAGTTTTCCTTTATTTCCTTAAATCACTCTAGGCAAATGCAGGGATGGTTCTTTTGAAAGGGCACGGCCGATTTCCTTCCCAATCCTTACCAAAAACTCCGAGCGTTAGGTCCGTCTCTAATGACGACTCTGTCGATGGGACGTTAAACCCTAAGCTTCCTTCCTACTTCATGCCTTTTTGTGATATATTCTGTTTACAACCGGTCAAGGCGCTGTTTGTAAAGAATTGCTAAGTAATAATTCTGTTTTTCTTTTGCATGTATGTGTGATAAGTTATTCCATCCCTTACGTAATTATAGTGATGCTACATTTTGTTTTTGCCTCTGTTTCTATATTTACGTTAAAATGTGAGACTTTTACAAGAAAAAACGTGGCTCAGACACTGTTACTAGAAGAATGCAGTTGCCAAACATGTTATTTATTTAATAATTTATTTTATAAATATAGCTTCACGTTTTTTCATTCTTTAATACGGCATAATATAACACTTAGCAGCATGGAAACCGGTCTTGTGATCCGTGTGCGACGCTTCTGCCATCTAAACGGCGACTGTGCAGTTTATTCCTTGGAAGTGGCCGCTCAGACGGCAGAGCGAAGTAGTGGGGACCGCGGGCCATCAGGCGGGAAAGAATGTCTTAGGACTTCCCAGTGGACCACCGATTCCTGATAAATGCAAGCAAAGTAAGGGGCTACTGTCGTACAGCAGTGATTCCCAATCTTTTTCCTAATAGGACCGACAGTTTTCACGGAAAAATCTTCGCGGTTTTATAAAAACACTTAACATATTAATGGTGGTATAAAAATCATGTGTAAAATGAATATTTAATGCGTATGGTTGGCTCTGTAAGGTTTTACCCCCAGGGGGCTCACGGTTCTTTCGTGAGTACGTGCGTGGCGAGCACGGGGCCCCGAGCTAATGCAGTCTTCCTTCCTTCTTTACTTACCGGACAGCATTTCCTTTGCCCCTCCCCTCCTTTCCTATCCTCACTCCTTCCCCTCCCCACCGGGGCACTGATAAACTCAGTAGTTTAGTCTCCCTATCCCAACCAAACAACCCAACCTCAGTAAGGTTTTAAAAATGACATAGGGAAGCTTATTAAACAAAAAAAGGTTTTGGCAATAAAAATTTATTATCATAAGTTAAATGGTAAATTCAATAAATTGTTTGGTATTGTTTAGTCGGTATTGAGTCTAAGATTGTTAGTTTAGGTGTGAATTATTTTTCCACCCAAAGTTTGTCTCTATATTAAAAAGAAATCCTAGAAAACCTGCCTCGCACAAGAAAGTAGTTCGATTAATTCCTTCGAATTCATACCTACAAGTCCTCTCCCTTTATTGTGATCCAAAATGGGATAAATATTTAGTCTTTAAACTGAGTTTTAGAATAAGTGTCACATGGTAGTTCCCTGAGGAAATCTTCCTGAAATGTCTAAGTTTTAACTTTTTATGGTTGTCCTTGTGCAAAAGAAAAGTAACAACTAAAACAAAAATCAATTTTAAGTAATGTTTGTGCATAAACATTCAATTTGCCATGGGGTATATATAAAAATATATGTTCGTAAAAAGTTTTTATGTTATAACATTAACGCGTGGTCATTTTCGTTATTTAAAACCGCGGCGGATTATTATTATTATTATCTTAATGTAAAGCTTATAGGACTTAACTGCGGGGTCATCAGTCCCTAAACTTACAAACTATTTATGAACTAGCTTACACTAAAGACAGCACAAACATCCGTGCCCGAGTGAGGATTCGAACCTCCGACGCGAGAGGCAGCGCGATCCGTTACGCGACGCTCCAGACCTCTCGGCTACACCCGCGCGGCGCGGCGGATTAACCGTGCGTACTGGGGCGCCGTGCTGTGGTACGCGCGACCGTTCGCCGTTGGGGGTTCGAGTCCCCCCTCGGGCATGGGTGTTTGTGTTGTCCTTAGGTTAGTTTAATTTAGTTTAAAGTAGTTTGTAAGCTATGGCCTAATAATCACGCAGTTGAGTCCTATAGCTTTACAAACTTTTGAACATTATTTAAATATAAACAAGAGATAGAACTTAATTCTTACTTTTATTTATAGAGTGTTAAATATAATGATAATAATAATACTTAATAAATACAGTGTTTCTCTGTCGGTATTCTATTTAGATACTTTAAAATGTGTCTTGCGATCCACCTGAAGATATACAGCGACCCACATTTGGGATACTACTGCTGTAGAATATTATTTGTAAAAGCTAACTGGGATTCCATACGGATCTGGCGATATATTTGTTTTCAGCTCTCTCAGCTGCTTCTCTGTACAAGGGATTCCTATTACTATAGCCTCCATTATGGAGTCTTTGTATGTGCCCCTACCTATCTCCACCCAATACCTCAGGTTCAGAAATCTGCAGCCGAGACCAACTCAGAGTCGTCTAAATCTCTAGTTGAAACAATCCACTTAGCTCAAACCAAGGACCCTACTCAACTCTGGCAACAATGCTGAAAATTGTGAGCTCTTCTTGCATCCTCATGCGAAGCCAGTAGTCTTCTCCAGCTGAGCCAGCCGCCTGTATTAACTGAGGATGGCCTCAGAACCCAAGGGACAGGCGTCATTAGTGCTGGCGCGAGCTATAACTTGCAGACGATGTCACCCTTTACACTCGATAGCCACAGGCAACGCCGCCTCCACAACTCGGATGCAGTCCCCCCGGAACACATAGCAAGCGTACATTGGTGTTCTTTCCGGCCCTGTATACTATCTACCTAGGGGGCTCCAAAACGTATGTAACTAGTAAATTATACCCTCCCCTCCGTGTGCCTGTTCGGAATGTGCTGAAGCACTGGCTACCTGTCCACTCACATGGTAAACGGTCGAGGCCAGACGGCCAGACTCCATATCGGCACTCCGCGTAGTACGACTCAACACGCCACAACCCGCTACTCGTCTTGCGGTAAGGTCGAATGTTCGAATGTTTGTAGAGCTTGTCGTTGTTATGGTCTTCAGTCCGGAGACTGGTTTGATGCAGCTCTCCACCCTACTCTATCCTGAGCAAGCCTTTTCATCTCCTCATAAGAACGGCAACCCACATCCACTTGAATCTGCTTACTACACGCGTCTCTTGGCCTCCCTCTGCGATTTTTACCCCACACACTTCCCTCCAACGCTAAATTTACGATTCCTCGATGTCTAAGAATGTGTCCTACCAAGCGATCCCTTCTTTTAGTCATGGTATGCCAAAAATTCCTTTTCTCGCCAATTCTGTTCAGTACCTCTTCATTAGTTATGTGATCTACCCACCTAATCTTCGGCATTCTTCTGTAGCACCACATTTCAAAAGCCTCTATTCTCTTCCTGTCCGCACTGCTTATCGTCCATGTTTCACTCCCGTAGAAGGCAACACTCCACACAAATGCCTTCAGAAAAGACTTCCTTACCCTTAAATTAATATTCGATGTTAGCAAATTTCTCTTTTTCAAAAATGCTTTTCTTCCCATTGCCATTCTGAATTTTATATCCTCTGTACTGCGACCATCGCATGTTATTTTACTACCCAAGTAACAGAACTCATCTACCACCTTCATTGTTTCGTTACCTAAGCTAATTCCTTCGGCATCGCCTGATTTTCTAAGACCGCATTCCATTATTTTTGTTTTGCTCTTGTTAATGTTCATTTTATACGCTCTCTTCAACACACTGTCCATTCCATGCAACTGCTCTTCCAGGTCGTTCGCTGTCTCTGACAGAATTACAATGTCATCAGCAAAACGCAATGTTTTTATTTCTTCCCCCTGAACTTTAATCCCTATTCCAAAATTTTCCTTGCTTTCCTTCACCGCCTGCTCAATGTAAAAATTGAATAACATCGGAGAAAGGCTACAACCCTGTCTTACTCCCTTCCCAACTTATGGGAGTTAACTATGGGGTCATCAGTCCCTAAACTTATAAACTTCTTATGAACTAGCTTATACTAAAGACGGCACAAATATCCATGCCCGAGGGAGGGAATCGAACCCCCGACCGCAGCGGCCGTGCAGACCGTGACTGACACGCCGTAGATCGCTCGGCCACTGCGCCTAGAGAGAAAACCTGAGCGCTCTCTTGTGTTGCTGATTGGCTGGCCGCTGGAGCACTGCCCACTGTCTCATAGCGCACAGCCACTCAGCTATCACGGCCCACTCTGTGTGACATGGCACGACAGGGCTCAGGCATTCTTTCTATGCAATGTTGTTCCACCACGTTTGGAACATGTGAAGCTGCAGTCTTCACGACTGTGGGGAAAACAAGACCTTGCGGTATCCTATGCGCCGCATCAGATTCTTCGCCACCTTCACACCCCGAGAAAGCAGCCTGAAGACAGCTGATCGTGGCCCAAAGCACGTTCAACTGTTGGCGAACCGCAACCAAATCTGTGGTGTCGCACAAGTACAAAGTGCGCGCCACCTACTTTCGCCGCGCGCCGCCATGCACGCACGGCGCGGCGTTCTTACGACGACAGCCACGAGCGCCCTCTGCTGCAACTCCGCTCGTGGCCACCACTGAACGACATCGTTCACTTGGGACTGAGATAGCAACCAGTAAAGACTTCGGAATCCGATAGGCACCAGCGAAGACTTTGCTATCGTACAGGCACTAGGCAGGCCTCTAACAACTATGTATCAGCATTCTGCAGTACTATGTAAAAGTTAAGTATTGTATAAATTCTGTGCAATATATATCTCATTCTAATTTAGTGTTTCTAGTTTCTGGCTGCTCCCCTCCGTACCTGCACCAGCGTGCTATCGTTATTCCTGTGTCGGTCTCATTCCACTCGGCCACCGACACCTACGACGGGAACGAGACACAAAAGCGGCGACGAGGCTGGGACACAAAAGTGGCGACGAGGAGTGATAGACGAACCTTGGACCAGCAGCCAGACAGCAGCAGTCGGAGCACGCAGAAATAGCTCCCGCCCACCCACCCTTATTATAAGATTTTTGGGGGAACATTTTCAGTTACGTGTTTGTGGACTTTTTTGTTGCAGAGCGTCCTCTTTCATATTGCATTTGTGTTTTGTTATAATTTACTTGTATGCGCGGCGCCTAATCGGTCAGCATGGCCACTACCCTGAACCCAAACTTAATGGAAATTATTCAGTTACAGACGGCGCAAATAACACAACTCCTGCAGGCTGTGGCCCAGCTCACAGCGCAAGCAGCTAACCAACAACAACAGCCGCCGCTTCAGCAGCCCACACCTGCCGCCGCAACGCTTCCTACGTTTCGCCAGTACAACGAACGTGAGGAAGAATGGAGCGACTACTTCGCACAGTTTCAAGAACTCGTCGCGGCTCATCAACTTACAGGTCAGAAAGTGAAGCATCTGCTATTATCTGTGGTGGGCACCAACACCTTCGTGTTACTGAAAAAACTTTTCCCCGACGTATCTCCTCGTGATGTAGACTTTGAACAAATAGTAGAGGCACTAAATGCTTATTATGAGAGAAAAGTTCTCGTAGCTGCGGCTCGGTACTGATTTTTTAGACTTAAAACACACCAAGAGTGGATTACGGAATTGAAGGGCTTAACCCGCAAATGTAAATTTACTTGCTCTTGTGGACTTTCGTATAGTGACGTGATGTTGAGGAATGCGATTACGCAGAACATTCAGGACCCCAGAATTAGGGCAGCCATTCTAAAACAATCTGACCCTTCATTAGACAGTGTACTGCAGCTTATTGAAGCGCATGATACTTTTGACTTAGCAGATCTAGAAATGCAAAGCCACAGTGTAAATTCAGTGCGCCGTAACGGACGCTTTCCTAGCCGTAGTTCTCAGTGTAGCACTAGTGATTCTTACAATAGTACAGGCCGTGCTGAACAGACAGTGAACAGTAGCCAGTGTAAAAGTGCGACACAAAGGTCGCCCCGTCGTGTTAGAAACAGTGATTTGAATAACGGGCGCCAACGCTCATTTCAGAAAAATGTACGTAAATCTTGCCCCCAGTGTGTGTCTCGCCACAAGTGTGCTCATTGCCCTAGTCGCAACGCAACCTGTTATCAATATGGCAGATCAGGACATGTACAGTCTGTGTGTATGCAAATTAAAAACTCAAAGAATGGTACCGTTAGAAACAGTGCTTCGCAGAGTGCGAGAACAGTTCATTCTGTAAATGTTATACGGGCTGTGGAATTGAACAGTGCTTTCCTTGGATCTCAATTGCAAGAAAGTAGTTCTGCACCTATGGCAAAACTATATAGTGCACCACGTAGCAAGCGCCGACGAGCGCATAAAACAGTGCAACGGAAAAGGGTTCGGGACAAGCAAAATGACTATGAACAGTGCATTCCTGTAGTGAAAATAGTGCCTTCTGCAACTGCTCCTTGTAATAGTGCCCAGTACTGTGTAGCTAGTGACAGTAGACATCAAGTAGCTACTCAAAAGTGTAGTGCAGTAGTTAGTACATCTGGAGTAGCTTCGCATGCTTGTGCGGACGCCGATCCGGCGGTAGTGCCATCTAGTGACAGTGTTGTTAATCCGCTGCGTGCCGAGTCTGCGCCGCTTACTTCATTACGCGGCCCGCGCAAGCGCAGTAAACAAACCGTAGCAGACGTTGCCCACATTCGCGCACCTGTCGAGCGCCGCAAGCAAAAACTGTTTGTGACTCTCTTCATAGAAAATAAGACGGTGCAATTTCAGCTTGATACTGGTTCCGCTGTCACATTAATAAATAAAGATACTTATGAACTTCTGGGTTCGCCAAAATTGTCGCCGTCACAGCAAGTGTTAACAGCTTATACAGGTCAAAATATTCCCGTGCTAGGAACGTGTAGCCTGCCCGCCTCTTTTCAAGGTGTAACAAAAACAGTTGCTTTTGTTGTTCTTCAGGCCAAATCTACGCAGAACATTTTTGGACTAGATGCTTTTGACTTGTTTGGTTTATCAATTCAAAGAGATGTGCTTCAAATTTCGTCAATAGTGCCTCAGGATAAAATCAATGCATTGTGTGACAAATATAGTGACTTGTTTTCGCCGGAACTAGGTTGTGCAAAAGACTTCGTGGCACATGTAACTTTAAAAGAATCTGCAGTTCCAAAATTTCGTAAAGCTAGACCAGTGCCTATCGCCTTGCGTGATACAGTTGCCGAAGAACTTAAACGTTGGCAAGATAGTGGGGTGATTTCTCCTGTTTCTGCGAGTTAGTGGGCCTCGCCTTTAGTAATTATACCCAAGCCGTCAGGAAAACTTCGTCTCTGTGCGGACTTCAAATCAACAGTGAACAGTCAAACAATTGTCGACACTTATCCCCTGCCCAGACCTGAGGAACTGATGGACAAATTAGGACAGTCTCGCTTCTTTTCCAAGATTGATTTAGCAGAGGCATACTTACAGATTCCACTTGATGACGAGTCAAAATGTTTCGTCATTAATACTCACATGGGCCTTTTTCAATTTCAAAGCCTACCCTTTGGCAGTTCTTCCGCCACGAACGGCACAAAAGCTTCAGAGATGGTCCTTGATATTGTCAAATTATCAGTATGAGATTTTGTACCGACCTACCACTAAACATGCCAACGCGGACACACTTTGCCGACTTCCGGTTGGCCAGGATGTGTCGTTTGATTCTTCGGAAATGGCATGTTGACAGACTCCAGAGATGCTTCCGCTGTCGCAGATTTCTCTTTGAACTCTCGTCGGGTTGCACAGGAAACAGCTGCGGATGCAGACCTAAGTGTGGTAGCACGTTTTGTTCGCTCAGGGTGGCCTGCCAGAGCCAAAGACATTGATCGGCCTCTGGTTCGACGTTATATTGTACAACGTCATGCATTATCTTTAAGTCAGGGTGTACTGTTGTTGCATACCGACAACGACCAAGCAAGAGTGATTGTTCCTCGTTCCCTGCAACGAGAAGTGTTACGCCTCCTGCATCAAGGACATTGGGGCATTGTTAGGACAAAACAACTGGCCAGACGTCATTGTACATGGGTTGGTATGGACGCTCAGATAGAGAGCATGACATCACAGTGTACAGTTTGTGCGGAGCATCAGGCGGCTCCTCCACAGCGTTTCTCAGACTGGTCACGCCCCAAGGGACCATGGCAACGTTTACATATTGACTTTGCCGGACCTTTCTGGAATACGCGCTGGTTAATTGTTGTAGACGCTTTCAGCAAGTTTCCTTTTGTGATTGCCATGAACTCAACGACAGCATCTAGTACAATCAGTGCCTTAACATCAGTGTTTTGCATCGAAGGTTTGCCTGAAACTATCGTCAGTGACAATGGACCTCAGTTTGTTAGTGCGGAATTTCAACAGTTTTGTCGTGTGAATGGCATTCAGCATATCACCACCGCACCTTTTCACCCTCAGTCCAATGGTGAAGCAGAACGTTTCGTTCGAACTTTGAAGTCTCACATGGAGAAGATGAAAGGTCAGCACTCCAGGCAGCAAGCTCTTCAAATTTTCCTGTCTACGTATCGATGCATGCCACGTGACGGCCCGTCTCCTGCCGAGCTGCTACACGGCCGCCGTCACCGCACTCTCCTTCACCTGCTGCAGCCTCCCAAGCACCGAGTCGGTTCGTATGGCACTACGCGTTTTCAGGTTTCCACGCCGGTGCTGTACAGGGTGTTTGCTGGTATGAAGACACGATGGATGCCGGGCACCATTCGGCGTGTGCTCGGTCGCAATATGTATGTTGTACGTTCTTCCACAGGGTCGGAGCTGCGGCGCCACGCAAACCAATTGTGCCTGCACAGGCCGCGCGATCCTGTCTCGGGTTTCTTGATTCCAGACCCAGTTCACCGCCAGGGAGCACAGCCACATCGTTCGTCCCCGGACTACGAGATCCCTATGGACGTCGACGTACCGCCGACGAAGTCGTCGCCGCCGCAGATGACAGCGTCACCAAGAGGGACTCCGGGACCGTGTGCCCCCCCCCCCCCCCCAGCTTGGGCCACGCACGTCAGAAGAAGATGACCTGCTCCCTCTGGGCGGGGGCAGGCGCCCTTCCGCTGGTTTTCGCGGGTTTTCCAGCGGATCGCAAGGTGTATACCGGGGCGCGGACGGCGTCTCGATCCCAGCCTCAGCTAGACGCCCGTCCCACCAGTAACGCCCCCGCCCAGGCCCTCCTCCCAGTGCCGTCGCCGTGGCCCTCAGCCCTACGCCACGACGGCGCGGCGGTTTGGGGGGGGGGGGGGGGGAGGGGTGTGGTGTCGCACAAGTCCAAAGTGCGCGCCACCTACTTTCGCCGCGCGCCGCCATGCACGCACGGCGCGGCGTTCTTACGACGACAGCCACGAGCGCCCTCTGCTGCAACTCCGCTCGTGGCCACCACTGAACGACATCGTTCACTTGGGACTGAGATAGCAACCAGTAAAGACTTCGGAATCCGATAGGCACCAGCGAAGACTTTGCTATCGTACAGGCACTAGGCAGGCCTCTAACAACTATGTATCAGCATTCTGCAGTACTATGTAAAAGTTAAGTATTGTATAAATTCTGTGCAATATATATCTCATTCTAATTTAGTGTTTCTAGTTTCTGGCTGCTCCCCTCCGTACCTGCACCAGCGTGCTATCGTTATTCCTGTGTCGGTCTCATTCCACTCGGCCACTGACACCTACGACGGGAACGAGACACAAAAGCGGCGACGAGGCTGGGACACAAAAAAATCCTCCTGCGTCCCCAAACAGCACGCACAACTTACTGTTACACTGGTGCTTCACTAATGGCTGCTGACTACTTGACTGAGCTCTGAGTAACGATCACACATTGGTCAAAGCAACACAAAAGCCTAAACAATGCACAAATTTATATGTTATAGTTATGATAAAAGTAAAAAGAGAAAGAAAACGACGATACTCCTCTCGAATGCAAAAATTCGTGAGTTTTGTAAGAAGTAAACAATGAAGAACACAAAAATTGCAAACACTATTGTAACATGTGCACGTTTTCGATGGATGTGAGATACAAAAATGCATTGAAATTCCCCCATAGTCAGAAATTCTAGCAATAAAGCTTAAATGAATTTAGAAATAGAAATGAATTTAGAAGTAGAAGTGAATTTAGAAGTAGATATCCCTGGAGTATTGTAGCAACTTAAAACACTTAACAAAAACAAGTCTCTCAGTCCAGATTGTACACCAGTCAGGTTCCTTTTAGAGTATTCTGACGCAATAGTTCCATCTCTAGCTATCACATACAAACGATCGCTCAGCGAAAGATCTATACTCAAAGACCGGAAAGTTGCTCAGGCCACTCCAATATTCAAGAAAGGCAATAGGAGTGACCTGCAAAATTACAGGCCTATACCATTGATGTAGGTTTGCAGCAGGATTTTAGAATATCTACTTTCCTCAAAAAATATAAACTACCTAGAAGAGAACAACCTATTGCCAGATAGTCAACACGGTTTCAAAAGGTATCGTTCTTGTGAAACACAGCTCTTTACTCACATGAAGTGATGACTACTACCGGCAAAGGATCTCAGATCGATTCCATATTTCTAGATTTCCGTAATGCTTTTGACTTTGTACTTCACAAGCAGTTTCTAATCAAATTGCGCGCTTATGGAATTTCACCACAGTTGTGCGATTTCCTGTCAGAAAGGACACAGTATGTAGTAATTGACGGAAAATCATCGAGTAAAACGGAAATAATATCAGGTGTTACCCACGGTAGTGTTACAGGGCTCCTATGTTCCTTATCATTATAAACAATTTATGAGAAAATCTGAGCAGCGATCTTAGACTCTTAACAGATGATGATGTCATTTATCAGTTAGTAAAGTCACCAGAAGATCAAAAGCAGCTTCAAAACGATTTAGATTGGATACGTGCATGTGAAGTCATCCATATGAGCGATAAAAGAAATCCGTTAAACTTCATTTACAACATAAATCGTGCAAATATACAGACTGAAAATTCAACTAAATGCCTAGGAATAACATTTGCAAACAACTTTAAATGTTCAAATGTTTGGTAAGCTTAAGGGACTTAACTGCGGGGTCATCAGTCCCTAAACTTACAAACTACTTATCAACTACCGTATACTAAGGACGGCACAAATATCCATGCCCGAGGGGGGACTCGAACCCCCGACCATAGTGGCCGTGCAGACCGCGACTGGAGCGCCTCAGTCTCCTCGGCCACCGCGGTCGGCCAACTTTAAATGTTCAAATGTTTGTAAATCTATGGGACTCAACAGCTTGATTATCAGTCCCTAGGTTATAAACTACTTAACCTAAGGTAAACTAAACAGCGGACGGCCGCAAACAACTTTAGTTGGAGATTCAAATGTTCAAATGTTTGTAAAGTTATGGGACGTAACTACAGTGGTCATCGGCCCCTAAACTTACAAAATACATTAAACTAACTTATCCTAAGAACAACACACAGATCCATGCCCGAGGAAGGACTCGAACGTCCGACATGGAACGCCGCGCGCACAGTAGAAATGCCTTAGCACGCTCGTTCATTCCGCCGCGGCTTAATTGGAGAGAACACATAGAGAATATCGTGGGTAAGGTGAACGAAATACTAGCTTCCATTGGCAGAACACTTAGAAGAAGAAACAGCTTGTAACCTCTTACCTCTGGATAATACTACCAATCACCCTAAACACGATAAAACCGCGTCCAAAGCGAATGCAAAGTCACATCCCATGGTTGGATTTTTCGATATGACCGTGTGTGTACCTAAGAATAAGACACTCTTGATTTGTATCGGACTTTAGACAGGCTATTTGCTAAACGGTGACAAAATGCTGTGCAGTTCTTGTCCACAAATATTTATAATTGTTTATATGTAAATTATCTGCTGCATATCTACTATTTTAGTCGGCTATGAAATATTTAAGTGGCAGTCTACAACATAAAAAACGAACATTACTAAGAATAACATAAATACACACACACACACACACACACACACACACACATATATATATATATATATATATATATATATATATATATATATAATGCGCTTTGCTGGGTTCATGTTTTGTGTTTCTGTGGTGGAATCTATGTTCTGACACAAGAATATTATTACCTCGACGAAAAGCAAAACAAGAGAGTAAAACAAAGTTTATTGAAAGAATACGGAAATAACGTGGTACGTCTTTTAAGATAGGTAGCGTAGTGCAATGCTACCCATTTGCTTCTTAAACTGCTACTGATAAACACTGTGTATCAATAATTGTAAATATAAGTCTTATGATATTATTATTATAGTACTGAAATTTGTCGGCTTTTTATCTGTAAGGGATATTGAAATTGTAATCACAGCGTTTGATTCTCCCAAGTCTCCTGAATCCATTCATATAATTATATTTGCCGTGTGATCATTCCCTGATTTTATATGGATTTTTAGAATAATGTATTGTATTTCAATTGCAATCTAGGTAAGCCGCCCTCGCTCATCCAAGACAGTCGTTTCCTGTTTCCGAGCACATTAGGGAAACCCTGACTATTTCTATTCTTTTCACTAGGTCCAAACTGTTAGCCGGCCGGCTGGGGAACCCAACAGTCTGGCAAAACCCGCCTTTCACATGGAAACAATCACCTTCTCCCTGTATTTTTTATTTCACAAGTTTATCACTTTTCAGTTATCTACTGCAAAAATGGAACTTAGCCCTTCAGATTGTTAATTAGTTCATTATGAAAATTATTTAATTTTTTATCTGTTCTCATTTAGGACATTCGGACATTTACACACTAGGATAGGACCCTGACTAGGTACGTGATTGGGATAAACATAGGTTATCACAAATTTTTAGTTCAATTTAATGATTATTGACACAAATCACTACTTTTCGTCTGATCCATTCGCGCTACAATTCTAAAAGTACATACCCTTGTCAAATATACCGTGCTGCAGACGAGTAGTTGCGTGATTGCATAACTAGAGGCGAATCAGCGCCAATCGTGGCTCTTGCTGTGTGGCACTGTATTCTCTTCTTGGCGAAGGAGAAATTTACATTGTGCCCATAATTCCATGCCACGATGTAACGGACAGTCAACCAGCATCCGAGGCAAATTTTTGGATACTTTTGATACAATTGCAAGCCTCCGCTTGGCTGCCTCGCTTACGCCTCGCCACGCATGTGCTCACTCACTCACTCGACTCTCTCATTAAGCCACACTGTCCGTATTCCTGCCTCTTCTTACGCGCCGAAACTTGTCGCCTTACACCTCAGCAACGGGGAAGTACCAATGGTTTTACATTCCACATATTTTATTACATGCCCTGTGTTTGGATCAGACCACAATCTACTTACATTTATAACAATAAATATAACCATCAAAGTACTGTACAATCAAGATACACAAAATCATGTGTAACTTTGCAAATACTCCAAATAAGATAACTTATATACCACATTTTACGGAAATAATTAAAGATCGATTCCTAAAATTTTACAGCAAAACAAACATTTAGTATTAAATAGTTCGAAAAAATTATTAATTATATACATAAGTGTTACATATGCCCCTGTTTCTGGAAAATTTCATTACATGGAAATTTTATAGAAACATCAAACATTCATGTGAAATAGGGGCTCAAATTATTCAGGTTTATTTCTATCGTTTTTAGCAAATTTCAGAGTATTCATTTCTCTTTACAGTCCTCACATAATTTTTCAGATATTTTTGATAAACCTTAAATTTATAGCTGTAGCTGTCGACATATTATTACACTGATAATTAACATTTTTAAATTAAAAATTATTGAATGTGTTTTATATTTTTCAAATTTGTCCTTAAGACCACACCATACACTAAAAACACCTACATAATATATGTCACAAGCTCTACCAAAGAAAGTGCCTACACTACAGTTGTGCGTCCTTTTTTTTTTTTTTTTTTTTTTTTTTTTTTTTTTTTTTTTTTTTTTTTGTTTGCTGCGAATTTTTGGTTCCCCATCAAGTGGGATTGACGACGGATACAGAGAAAGTTCAGAGAAGGACAGATCTTTTTGTATTGTGGTGTTATATCTGAGAGTGTATCACGGAAATGATGCACGAGTTGGGGTCGAAATCATTTAAAAGAAATGCGTTATTCGTTTCAGGGAGATTTGTGAAATTCCTTTCGTCAACTTGCTCTTCCGAATGTGAGCATATTTTGTTAGCACCCACCTACATAAAGAGATAGTATCATCATAATAAAATAACAAAAATCAGATCGAAAACGAAATGATTTAGGTGTTCGTTTCTCCCGCGCGCTATTATAGAATGAAACGGTAGAGAAATATCATAAAAGCGGTTCGGTGAACCCTCTGCCATATACTTCATTGTGATTTGCGGAGTATTTATGTAGATGTAAATAAAAGGTAGGGCATGGTCCTGGACTTCATAGATCAACCCATTCTATTGGTACTGCCTAAAAACATAGAAAATGAGGGTGCCGACACGCCGTGCATGAACCACATCCCTTGTTTTTCTGCGAGGGTAATATTCTCCACTAATATGGATAATTTACCACGGAAAACGTATGATGTATAACATCTTTGAATTGAGTTGATAACACAGTTGCAGACATTACTTCCATGTACCGTTGAATGTACCTACAAAATTACGGGGGCGTGCTGGAAAGAACTGCCTCCTAATTTTTTCCTCCTCCCAATATCTGTTGAAGTATTCCATGCCAAACGCATTACTCAAAAATGTTCAAATGTTTGTAGAGCTTATGGGACTTAACTACGGGGTCATCAGTCCCTAAGCTTACAAACTAGTTATGAACTAGCTAAGACTAAGGACGTCACAAATATCCATGCCCGAGGGGGGATTCAACCCCCGACCGCAGTGGCGGTGCAGACCGTGACTGGAGCGCCTCATCCCCTCGGCCACCGCGGCCGGCAAACGCATTACTCTGACCTTGCAAGTTGCAACCTTAGGAACTGTAGGGTATAACATGTATTTATTTATTAACTTATGGAACACGTTACCCTTATAGAGGTTGAGCAACAAATAAAAAGCAACAAATAAATTACAAAACAAAATGAATCTAAAAAGAGCAATACACAGAAATAGAAAAGAAAAAATTATGAAAATTCAACACTACAAAAAATACATAAAATGTCTCTACTAGATTTAATCTAGAATTTTCAGTTGTTGCAGCCAGTGAATAGCCGTCATTGAAGCAGTCTGAAGGTCATCGATAATTCAGATGTGGGCATCTGACGGTGATGTGTCTCGTAATCTCCACTACAGACACAGCATGGAGAAGGTCAAAGTCCACAGGAGTGCAACGCAGAGCCACTTGTGGTAAGCCCAGTGCGTGAGAACAGCCAGCAGTAAGAAAGTCACAGAAAACACGATCGAAATTTAGATCCACAGAGGAATTAAATCTATGAGTGTATTGACATTATTCATGTGCAAAGTTGGGTTCCTCGTGCTCGTAATGAAGGAAAGGATGGTGTTAACCTCAAAGTGTGTGACAGAGTTTCGATTTGTTTCAAAGCTTAAAGAACACATCCCAGGACTTTTCTTTGATAGTGACAAAGCGGCGCAAGAAGAGCTGAGGTTGTGACTCCACGAGAAAAGTCAAACATTCCACAGTTACGGTCTCAACAAACTGCTCTCTCGTTGGGAGACATGTATTTGTCTCCAGGATGACTAAGTTGAGGAATAAAAATAAAAACGCAAAATATTAACAAAGTGTGTTCTTTTTTAAAATCTTCAATAATTTTCGCTCAAAATCGTCGAAGGTATTAAGTTTCACCAGTTTGACTTATATCATTGTAAGAAACAGTTCAGGAGAGATGTCCTCATAAACATTTAGAGACATTAAAAATAAGCCGGCCGCGGTGGCCGAGGGGACTGAGGCGCTTTAGTCACGGTCTGCACGGCCACTATGGTCGGGGGTTCGAATCCCCCTTCGGGCATGGATATTTGTGCCGTCCTAGTTCGTAAGTAGTTTGTAAGTTTAGGGACTGATGACCCCGTAGTTGGGTCCCATAGGCTTTACAAACATTTGAACATTTAAAAATAAAACATTTTGCCAGACAGAGTACAGAAGATACGACTCCATGAACTCAGATGAGTGAAACATTAGCTTTTGTTTATAATGGAGCGCAAATTATCCAGTTTATATTCATACACTGTTCCACAAGTTTGTCTGCGTGACCATCGTCCGCAGAAAGCTTAAAAATATTACCAATACTCTGAGATTGTCAGCTGTCAGTCGATCTTTTTTTTTAAATTCTTTATTAGCAAATCATGATTTCGGCCAGTAACTGGCCATTATCAATGGATGTGTTTAACTAAAGATGTTATTAATATGGATAACTCATACCACTGAACATTTTTGACGTTTCCCCATGTGGCCAATAGTACATTTCAGAAAAGTCTCCGCCTACAAATCGGCACGATGCATGTTAAAACTACTGTCAGAATATTGGAAGGCTCATGAAGACTTGAACAACAAAAATTTTAACAAAAAAAGACTTCAAAAAACTATTCCAAAGCAAATTAATATGCACTAAAAAGTAAAATAAATAAATGCGTTTTCTTCTACAACTTAATAATCGACTTTTTTTCTACTCATCAATATGTAGGTACGATCTATGTGTTTACCACGCAAGAAGATAGGTTGGTACCTACCCACTTTAAATCTAACTCAGCACATACCTATGAATAAAAAACAATGATCAAAAAATTTTAGAGTCCTCCTAAGTAAAATGAAATGAAAACTATTAGACTACTTAAAAGTCAATCAAGTTATTACGATAATATAATGTAGTTACAACTATCGTTATTTTTAGAGTTGGTATCAGCCAAGGAAACATCCGATTCGACTTCGGTCTCAATATTCTTGTATCATTTTTGCTAGGTGTACTGTAGTATTTCCTTGCCTGACACCGACTCCAAAAATATTTTATCATTTTTTTGAAGTCCGTTCTTCTTGTCAAGATTTTTGTTTGTTTTTTATTTTTAGTGAATCAGAAGTACATTAATTTTTTGAATATGAGTAGACCTTCTGAACGTGCTGCTCATATGAGACAGCGCCGTTTAAATGAAACAAACGAAGTCAGGGAAAAACGCCTATTTCAACAGAGGAAATCTACCTCGAGGACAATTTCAAAAAAGACTTGCAAAGAACGCAAAAATAGACTTTAAAAATGCTGCTTTACATGAAAAAAGTTTTGACAGGGAATTACTTAACGATAGCGACGTTACGGTAGGTGACTCAAATATCAGCATAGCCTATAAAAGATTCGGTTGAGATCGTTAATTTGCTCCTACGAATTGAAGAGTTCCGTTACTTTGTCATTGATTCCGTAATCAGAACCTAACCAAACACTCATCAAACTACCCTTGAAGTACATCTTTTCCAATAAAAAAGAATCATCGAAATCGGTTGGCGTGATATTGAGTTAATCGTCCATTCCTCGCGCACATACGTAATGCAAATTTAAGACTTACATGGTTTTCTTATGAATGCCGTTGTCAGAACTGGACCAAATTGAAATGGGACCACACGGGACGCACCAGCTTTCAAATAAAAAAATCGCACTGACGTGTTTTACAGCCTACTTTGGATTTGGTTATAGTTTTATGAATTTCTGCAAACCTTTTGAACAAAAATAATAAAAACGTAAATAATAAAAAAATTATGAGCGATACGATCACAACTCTACTATTTTGATAACATATATGCACCCAACACGTAATATTATTCTGACCGTATTTTAACAAACAGCCAAAATTATTTGATATTTGACTTTAGATTTGCCAAACATATTCTTTATTCTTACATTTTTCCTATTAAAACTATTATTTTAAAATCTCCCCCAGATTTTCATTATATTTTTCCGTTAAAATTACCATCTGTCTTACCTTGGTAGTTTTCTCACTGTTTATTTTCTTTGCCTGTACTGATTACGAATGACTATACCCTGGAAGGAACGTAGCGTACATTTGGCGTTCGGACGAGTGACTACAGCCTGGATGAAACACGGCGTACATTTGCCGTTCGGAACTCAGTCACGTGACATCCCTCGCCCGAAACTCTCTTTTGCATACGCCATCTTGCTTTCTGTACTTCATGATTTTCTTATTATATATCAAGCGTTGTCATTTAAAAGCAATGGCGCACTGAAAATTATCAACAACACGTCGTTTTTACGATAATGAATTATAATCTGATGTCTAAAAATGGCATGTTAGCAGATAATAACTGCCATCGATGGTAAGAGAATTACGGATTACTCTCGCAGCTGTTCGCCGTAGCGTAATGGGCGACGAATTAGTTTGTGATGTACAAACATGTTACACGGTGGTTCGAAACTTGCTAGGACGCGGTGGCTCAGCGCGCTCGGTCAGAGGGTTGCCAGCATGGTAGCTCGACGCCCCTATGTAACGAGAAAACTGAGTGAACGATCAAAATAGCAAACATACCAACGTTCACAAAGTACCGATAAAAAGAGAGAAAAAGGAAGAGGGTTCAACGCCATCTGTAATAAAATACTGAGCAAAATTCTTAACAAACAACCCAGAACGAACATAAACAAACGACCGCAAAGCACCGATCTCCCTGAAGAGAAAAATTATAAAAAGAAAAAAATATAACCACCAGTGACAATTTTTCCCCACTTTGTTCCTAAAAGGTTTTCGCACACTCTTGTTAACTGAACACAACTATATTCTACAAGACTCCGAGTTGTTCAAAGGTAATAGCGCTTTCTCTTAAAAGTGTATTTGGTCTGTTTCGAGAACATGCCTTGAAATACATACCAGCTAATTGTATACATAGACTAGGAAAAAAAGAGGTAGTTTGTTGCAATGTATACACTTCCCTTCCGTTTCATTAAGAAACGACAGTTGCCACAAAAATCTAGGACTCCATTCATATATGAAACTAGCAGTATCTGCACGTTGTTTAGAACGTTCATTATCACAGTATCCTCTCCGTTGTCGTGCAAATGCTTCATAAGACCAGTGTTTAATTCGTTGTTACGTATTTCAGGACATGTTCACGAAATAGAACAAGCGCACATTTTAGAGGGAGCATTCTTATATGTGCACAATTCTAAACATTGCAGAACATAGCTCTTTTTAATTAATAAGGGCTCTCGAAACCCTTTTAGGAGCCACGGCAAAAAATTAATGGTAGTGGCGGGTATCGAACTACCGAGCACGAGCATCACAACCTAACGCGCCGCACACTACACTATGGCCACGGTTATGGAACGGTTTCTTAATTCTCATACTATTGGTGGCAGTTGTTAACTGCTAATATGACATTTTAGACACTAGATTATAATTTATAGTACTAAGTACGACGTGTTTTGTTAATTCTTCAGTGCGCCATTGCTTTGAAATGACAATGCGTAAGTTATAATACGAAAATCATAAAATACAACAAGCAAGATGGCATCTGCCTGAGAGAGTTCTAGGCGAGGAATGACACGTGACATCTCCGAACGCCTGACTTACGTAAAATCAAGTGACGGTGTCAAATAGCCATTATTTTTGCAAACATCTCTGTAACGGTACGAGTTATGAAAAAAAACATAAGAGATCAAAGATGTAGAGAATATTCTTCTCCACAAATTCGGTTATGCAATTATCGTGTCAGATGAACGATTTATTCGCAATTAAAATTACATTGCAAACGGCTTTTTTTAGTGTTACTAACTTTTTTGTCCGAAATATTTCAAAAAGGGAGGTTCGTGTCTCTGGCAGCCAGCTATTATGTGTGTAAAATTTGGTGCTGATCGGTTGAACGGTTCGACCCAAAAAGTGGGAACACGTTACGGACAGACGGACGTCGTCATTTTTGCAAATATCTCTGAAATGATGCAAGATATGAAAAAAGAACATGAGAAAGCAAAGTTGTAGAGAATTTTCTCCTCTACAAATCTGCTTGTTCAGTTTTCGTGTCAGATGAACGGTTTGTTTGTAAGAACAATTACATTACAAACGGCTTTTTTTAGTATTACTAACGTATTTTTGTCCGAAATGTTTGAAAAAGGAAGGTTCTGGTCTCTGGCGGCCAACTATTATGTCTGTAAAATTTGGTGCCGATCGGTTGATCGGTTCGACTTAAAAAGTGGGAACACGTTACGGACAGACAGCCAGCCATCGTCAAATCGCCGTTATTTTTGCAAATATCTCTGAAACGATACGAGATATGAAAAAAACATAACAGAGCAAAGTTGTAGAGAATTTTCTCCTCTACAAATTCGGCCATTCAGTTCTCGTGTCAGATGAATGGTTAAGCCGTTATTTTTATTTATATTTCGAACTGTCAAAAGACGATCGCAAAGGCCCACTTTTAGTGTTACTACCGTAACCTAAAGTGGGCCAAAAAGAATAATTAAAATCGGTTCATACAGTCGAAGGTTCTAAGGTAACAAATATAAAAAAATACAGTCGAATTGAGAACCTCCTCCCTTTTTGAAGTCGGATATAAATGGTATACAGCTAACACAACAAATAGGATATGAAAATACCCAGACATATACCCCAAAATTCCAAGTTAAAACGTCAAAAATTGTTTGCGTAGCTATTGACTCTGTATTGTACCTGAGGCGAAAAGGGAAACCAGGTCACTTTCGTAGAGGAAGATGGAGAATTGCCTCAAAACCACTCTCAGCTAGCCAGTGCACCGACGTATCTCTTTATTCGAAAGAGAGTAAATTCGAGCCGGAGCCGACCAACATCTCCAACCTGCAAACCGGTGCTTAATCCGCGCTGCTAACTGGCAGGTTTTCAGTGCTTTAATTGTCGATGCAATTATTGGACATTGGTAAGGGGTAGTTAACAGAACGCGTGTCATTACGAATTATGAACATCTTGCCTATAGCAAAAAGTTTCACTTTAATTCATAAATATAAAGGTTTCTCATATTTAAGTGAAAAAGTGTTATCTTGAATGAATAACAATACATGTCGGTTTCCTTCACTTCTGGATTTCGTAACACACTTCCAAACAACTTTAACACTCACCCGTGGTTGTTAGACTTGTTCCCCTTTCACAATAAGTTTGCTGTTGCTGTATTGCCTTTCCATATTAATCTTTCACGCTATCTTTCACGGTAGACTTTACACTTGGGAAGCTAAATAACATGTTTTCTCAACAGGTGGTACCGTCTGAGAATGGTGATACTTCGTACCGATTTCATTCGAAATTACGCGCAGTCTCCAAATATTTACTCACTGTTACTGTAACATTCGTGGGGAAACTTCCAAACTATTATTTCACCAAATTTTGCTGTGACTCAAATACACACGTATATTCCGCGTGAAACCCGAACTACGACTCATATCTCTCCTGCTGGCGTATGACCAGTAGCGCTTGGGTACTGTGGAACGTAACAGCAGGACAATATCCCTGCATTGCATACTCCTTCATACCACTATCAGTAGTAGCACCATTACAAAATATGAAATCAGACCACCTAGAAAAGCGAGATCTTTACACTTCTTACAGTCGACCCATCGTTGAGACAATTAATTGCTAACAAATAATCTCTTGTGGAAGATCCAGTGTGGGGGATGCTCCTTCCTTATCTCAAGTATATCCAGGTGCACGATTCGTGTTACCGTCTTTTCCGCAAAAAGAGAACCAATCATAAATCTTTACCCGAGAAAAAGTGCAAAACACGTGACGCTTTAGCGAGTCTCACTCGTACGTGACTGTGATATATGGCTGCTAAGCTTCGCGTTTTCTTATTCTGCTGCAATTCACTTTTTTCATTTAAATGAAACATAGCCCCATAACTAACCGCTAAAAGTGAAGGGAAATTGGTACCTTCTACCTCCCCGCTCAGGGTAAATTAGAAAAAAAACTCCATTAACCAGAAACCACATCCATGCCGATCGACACACCGACTCACGTCGTTAATTGACCGGATGGATTCTAATCGGGTCTTGCACACCTCCCTGTCGCCGAAAACGATGCATTTAAACAGCCTGGGTCTCTGAGCTGTAGAATATGTACTGCCGTAATCGCAACGAGAATGTCGCACAACATGGTTATTGCTTAACTGCACCTGTTGATAGGCAGTCGGCCTTTTGTTCGACTGTTATCGCCGACGTATACTGGGTGATGTATGGGCCATCAAGCAGTCCCTGGAGACCCAGATAGGCAACCATCTATTTACAACTGACACTGTGTCCCCGCCGGCAATATTTAAAAAAAAATATGTCATATACTGCACTCGCAATGGGGAGGGAGGTGATTCAAATCCACGTTTAGCCATACAGATTTATGTTTTCCGTGTTTTCCTTGATTTTGCTAAATCACTCCAGGCAAATTCCGGAATGGTTCCTTTCATAGGGCACGACCAATAATCTTCCCCATCCTTACCCAAAATCCAAGCGTGAGCTTCGTCTCGCATGATCACGCTGTCGACGGAACTTTAAATCCTAAGCTTCCTACATGCAATTATATTTAATACAGAGGAAGAGGTGTTGTTTGCGCCAACAACCGGCCTTCCCGCATGCAATCTGCGAATTACAGTGTAGAGTGTCCAATTACTCCTACTTTCTTCTCACAACTTGGAAACTACTAGATACGCTAAATAATGCTGAGTTGTAAATTTTTAACAGCTCCCAGAGTTGTTTTTCCTCCTTTGCCCTTTGTTGTAGATTGAAAATGGCAACAGACTACAAGAAGGTGAATTGTGTTATATGGTACGCAAATTATAAATCTGTGGAAAAGAACCTGTAGAATTATTGATGCTAATATGGAAGAGCGCTACCAGCAAAGTCTAGCCCAAAGATATCGTTCAGAAACTTGAAAAGGGATAGACTGTGTCTAACACCTTGCTCGAAGTGGACATCGCCCTGTGTTTTAGCAAGTGTTGATAGAATGCAAGCTATTTTTTTTTTTCAGTACAGCAACAAGGAGTCAGCGTTTCTTGCAACATGTGAAATGTTGAAAGCAAGATAAACGGTCTATTAAGAAGTATATAGCCATTACGCCGTTTTATGTAAAAAGTCAAAATGGTCCCATAGCAGTCAAACGATCGTCCTCTGAAATATGCGTACGCGACGATGGTGACAATGTCTACCTGAAAAAGTGCATGTTTTCAAATGAAGCAAGGCAATATTTCTGGACGTGCAAATCACCTCACCATTAGGATCTGTGTTTCCGAAAACGTGTACAACACATATTTTCACAGCATGAAGTTTAATATTTGGAGTAGCCTCATGCACGTTTGGGTGGCAAACCTATTTTTCTTCGCAGAGGTAAGCATAACAGAATGGGTGTACCTGTAAACGCTCGAATAGTTGCTGCTATCACAGATCGAATAGTAGCAGCTGTCCACCTCCACCACACTGCAGTTTTAACGTACGAGATGTGCGGAGTGGTACATTTGTAGGTGGGTCATGATTTTCCCGAGTCATCTCCCCCACTTACTCATCCACCCATCCTCGGGTTCTTCCGAGGTAACTCGTTTGGATTTTATTTAATTTATGCCGTATAGTGTTTTTTTCTTTTGTTAAAAAAAAAGACACCGGACATGAAAAGTTCCATACACTGGTTCCTGTCAGGTAAAGTAAGCAACACCGGATTTGGTCGGTACTTAGATGCTTGTCTGTGCAGGTACGCTACGTGCTGCTGACATTTATCTCTTTACTTTTACAGCACTTGCAGTAGTAGTGTCCAAATAGGAAATGGTCGCTCTGAATAGTTTGAAAGGTAGAGGGGAGTGCAGCAGGGAAGTGCTTATAACCACTTTTGTTTATTATTGCAGTGGACTGAATTCTAAAATCTATTAAGGAAACTTCAAATGATTCGAGATCACTGGTATTTGCAGATGATGTTGTAATATGTGGAGAACCAGAAAAAGAAGTGCAGAAGAGTTTGACTGTTTGGAACAATAAATTTAAAGAATTTGACCTGAAACTCAGCAAGACCAAGACTGTTGAGGTGACCATAAACAGAGAGGGAACAAGTTTAAACATCTACTTGAAGGGAACAAAAATTGAATCAGTTTCCCACTTTCAGTACCTTGGAAGTATTTTCTCCAAGGACAACACCATCTGGCAAGAAATTCTCAACAGACCACAAAAAGCATCAAATTTTTACATGCAAGTTCCGAACCTACTCTGGGACAAAAAAAAATGTACCCCAGGCCGCAAAGTTAGAACTTTGTATTACACTTACTTTAATCAAATCCTTATATAGGGCATGGAAACGTGTACATTGTTAAATTTTTCAGAACTATGAATCAAAGTACCAGGAGAGACAAGATCAGAAGTGAGGTACACACAGCAACAACTGGTATCAGGGTTCCTATTTCCAACATATTGAGGAAACGAAGACTGCAGTGGTATGGCCATGTAATGAGAATGGATAGCACAAGAACAGCTAAAAAAACCTCCAGAATGGAAGTGGGAGGAAGAAGACTAAGAGGAAGGCCAAGGAGACGATGGTAGAGGCAGTACAATCAGACGTAGAGAATAACGGTTTTAACTGGGATGATGTCCAAGACCAAATGCTATATCAAGATCGGATGAAATGGAGAGCGCTTGTTAGCCACACCAGGGAAACTGGAGATGGTAAATGATGACGACCTTCACGGCACGGGGGAAATGCGGGATGGTGGCGTAAAGCATCTGATTAACAGTCTTTGCACCAATGGTCAGAATTACTTTACAAACCTCACTGCAGCATCTCATAGATTGAGGGCGTATGGCACTTCATGATAAAACGCCCGTCCAATGGGGATGTTTAGCTCGCCGGCTTCCTTGGTGCTACTGGAGAGGAACAAGGTGTAGGTCTGTCCGGTACAAGGTTTCAGCCTCTCCAATATCTCAAAAACTCCGAAAAAATGTTCAAATGTTTGTAGATCTATCGGACCAAACTGCGTGGTCATCAGTCCGTAGCTTACAAACTACTTACACTAAGGTAAATTAAACTAAGGACAACACACACACCCATGCCCCACGGAGGACTCGAACCTCCGACGTCGAACAACAGCGCGCTCCGCAGCGAGGCGCCTTAGACCACTCGGCTACTCCACCGCGGAAATAACTCCGACACAAGTCGACACTACACATACGCATCTATTACAGTCACATACACTTAGCATGGGGCTTCAACCTTATCCCACTAATGAGTAATGCCTGCGGGATCGAAGAATTAGCTAAATCTGCCCTTCGATGTCTTCAAGTCATTGATGTCGTACGACTTCACTTTTTACAGGCTTCCGCAACTAAATCACTGTACAAATTGTGATTAAATATGGTATGGAGAAAGCAGGAACGTTCAAGAAGGGCATAGGTTACTGTAGAAAGTCTATATTTCAAGATATTTATTGCTTTTAAATATAAAACTCGAAATATGAAACAGAAAGTATTCTTTAGTAAAGCTATTTCCTCTTACTTTTTATTTCCTCTTATTTTTTATTTCATATATTCAACAGAATATATATCAACGTAATAATTATAATGCTCATGCAATCCTCGAAGTGTTTCATCCATATTTCCATAGAAATATCTGTTACAGACCCATTGCACTTTAGCCGATGAGCGTCATGCATCTCTTATAGCTTCTAAGAGATCATTAAAACGATGTACGAGTCAGTAGGGCGTGGGAGGCTTTCAGTGAGACACATGGAGAAAGCTTACGTTAGAAAATTTCGGCTACACAGAACAAACAGCTACTGAGCCGCGGTGGAGTAGCCGAGCGGTCGAAAGCGCCTCGCTGCGGAGCGCGCGGTTGCTCGCCGTGGAGGTTCGAGTCCTCCCTGGGGCATGGGTGTGTGTCTGTGTTTGTCCTTAGGTTAGTTTACCTAGGTTTAAGTAGTTTGTAAGCTACGGACTGATGACCACGCAGTTTGGTCCGATAGATTTACAGACATTTGCACTACTGAACGCTCTTAAAAACTTCAGAAGCTTCACATTTTATAGTAATGCAAACACTATAGATACAGTAAGCGGTAATAATTTGTGGTGCCCCGGGTGGCAATACTTGAATAATAAAACGACAGATTAACTTTAAATTACCATTACACACATCCAACTTTAAATTACAATTAAAATGAAAAACGTCCATTCTATTTGTGCTAAATTTTCATATAGGCCTACATTACTCATTTTAATCGTAATTTAAAATTGGCTTTTCGTAATTTTAATTTAAAATGTTTCTGTCGTTTTATAACTATAAATTTTAGGAAAAAAGTAAATAATAAATCTAATGTTTGGAGATAATACTCATACTGTTGCCACCTGTGAGCTAGTTGTTTTTATACTTTTTTGCATAATTTTAAAACCCAGAGTTAATTGACGCCCCGATTAGGTATCACTGTAATCTTTGACACTGACCTTTGTTCCGCAAATTCAAAGTTGCAACATTCTAATGTCGTAATTTTAAAAAAAATTGTGTTCCATATTCTGTAGCAAACATGTGTTACTCTGTATCTTCCTTTCATCCTAATTTCAGTTATCATGCCGCACGGAAAAAGCCGTGCGGTTCTAGAAGCCATGTCAGGAACTTCATGGCCTCTCCCGGCGGAGGTTCGAGTCCTCCCTTGGGCATGCATTAGTATAAGCAGTTCGTAAGTCTAGGGACCGATGACCACAGTAGTTTGGTCCTATTGGATAACAAACATTTGGACATTTTAATTTGAACAGTTTTTCATGAAGGCAGGTGACGAAACGACGTTTTAATAAAAACTTTGCTTAGCGATGCAGACGGTTTTATTCATATAAATCAGTGACATTCGTACTCATCGTGCACGAATCTTCGAAGCACTCAAAACTGTTGATGCTGCAGTGATAATCGGTAAATGGACAGAGGTGTAATATTACATTGATTTTCTACAATACGCGTGTCACATTAAAATTCTGACATAATAGAAAAAGGCCTTGAAAGCTGTAAACGATTTATAACAAATCACGAAACTATAATACATATCAAAGTATGTTTTTATGTTTTTAATAATAGTGGGACTTTATGAACGCATTGAAAAATAAATATGCCATCAATTCTAACGCTGGTTTGAACAGCACAGTGCTTTAGTAGGCTTGTTTTTAATGGAGGTAATATGCCGTCGCTTTCTCTGACATCTCGTCTGATTTATCTAGACATTTGTATTCGAAATTATTCACATTGTCACTGAAGTACTTAAAAGTAGTGTTAAGTAAAAGATAAATTTCATAGGTGTGATGGGGCTTCAAGCTCGAGACCTACGTATAAGAAGGTGAAAATGTTGAAAATAGTACAAAGTGACAAACTTCTTTATCTTCCTTAATTTAACTGACAAGGAGATCATAAGAATTTTTAATCAAAGACTTTTATGAGTCTCGTGTATAACTTAAATGAATCTGTCCTTAGAACCTGGCCAGCGACATTTCATTCAACAGCTCCTAATTGCCGAAAAGATCTGTGTTGAAGTTCTATGAACAGTGGTTATATCCGAACTGCAGTGCCACTCCGACAAAACCAGTTTAGCGCAGCCTACGTGTTGCAGCTGTCGTCAAGGCGGTACGGGTTCGAATACATTTTCTTTACAACTTCAGCGTACAAAACATGATTAAGTAGCATATTCTATATTTATTGTTCAAAACTAGTAAACTGCACAGTATTAATTTCATTACTATATGAATGACTGACTATAGCAGACTTTTTTCAAATTTGTATTCCGTTTGAGGTTCGTAGTTGAAATTCCAAATACATGGACAACGTTCGCTTCCTTCGTTTCCTAGACGTCACCTTCTCTCTCTCAAGAACCATTACGGAATGGCCAGGCCCTGTTATCCGCAAGCAGGAATTTTTCGCTATCAGCTGCTCGCAACGCGTCACCAGTAACTAAACACACACACACACACACACACACACACACACACACAGTACCAACAAACACAACAAACAACACATACGACAGCAGCAACAACACACAAAACACAACAAACACTCCCCTCTCTATGATTACTATGACTGCAAGAACATAAAAAAGAAATAATAATAAAATAAAATAAAAATTATAAATTAAAAAAAGCAAAATAATTGAGAAAACTGAGCACATGAGAGACTACAGCAGACTCTCTAGTGCAAAACTCAAACCAACACCAACAATAAAAGAAATTGCAAGAGACTCAACTACACAGTGCTCAGCATAATCTATATTGTAAGTAACATATTAAACAACTTATACTAATCCATATTGTATTGTAAATTACTGTACCATTAACTAGTATATTATTATTGTAACAAAAAATCATACGGAAATTGTATAAATATATAATCACGAATATTGTAACTAAAAACCAAACTCTAATTGTATAAATGTAAAATTATGAATATTGCACGTATTGCAACACATCTGTAAGAAAGAAAATAAAAATTGTAACCTAAAATCCACGGCTGCAAAGGGAAAATTAGCACGCCCTATAACAGCCCACTCCTTATCCCCTTCAGGAAAGGAGAATGAAATGTGAAAAAAAAACGCGTCACCAGTGCAGTGTGTGGCAGATAAATGCCGTGAAATGCTAGAAGTACGTTTTTCTACAGGACAGCCAAAAGAAGACAGACTTAGTGGAGATCGTACTCTGAGGTATATTGGTAAGAAGTGGTTGCCACACCCATGGATCTGGAGAACCGTCATTGTACGGATGTAGCCAGTATTCCTGAAACTTAGACTCCGATTTTCTCGGCAATCATGGGCTGTTGCATAAAAACCGCTGGCCAGATGGTCAGAATAGGTCCCTCTACAACAGTGGCTCACAACCGTTTTTTTAGAACACGGACCACTTTGATTCCTTCTCTGTGAGCAGAGACCACATGTTAAAGAAGTAAAAACAGCACTGTCATAAATGAAACTTTAAATGATAGATTGACCACGAAGAAGGAATTAAAAATTTCAATTAATAAAAGTTTGAAATTTTAAGTCTTTAGCAGACCATGTTTTAGCTCTTGCCGCCCATTTGTTCGCGAACCCGAGATTGGGAACAAATGTACCTGAGACTCGTCGAAATCTGTAATTACGGGTCTAATTATGTGCATCAGTATTTTTATGTAAGACTCCAATAGGCAAATGACAATTTCTGTGCGGATGCGCAAAAAATGCCGATCCCTTGAAGAGTGGCGGACTAAGACTGGCGGAGGCCCAGGGCGGAGGCAAAACAAAATGAGAGCCCCCCGTCCACTTCCAAAAACATGTCTTACTATAAAAAAGTAACTTTTCAGATTTGGAGGCCCACCAGGACGGGAGGGACAAGCCAGTCTAAAAAAAAGTAGGTTTAGAGATTTGGAGACCCCAAAATAAGAGGCCAAAAGCGCTAAGAAAATAAAAAAATAAAAAAATTGCTGTTGAGGTATTTCGAGCCCCTCCCCCAAGACGAGAGGCCCGCGGTCCGCCCCCCCCCCCCCCCCCCCCCCCGATTAGTCCGCAACTGTTGAGAGCAAGAGGAAGTAACGGGCAGGGGAAATGGCCGCGCTCTCTAAGGCGCCTTGCTGCGGATCGAGCGGTTACTCGAAGGTTGGAGTCCTCCCTCGGGCATGGCTGTGTGTGTTGTCCTTATATTAGTTTCAGTAGTTTGCAAGTTTAGGGACTGATAACCGCAGTAGTTAAGACCCATAGATTTACAAACATTCGAACATTTTTCGACAATCGTAATGTGTGATAAGTTGAGAATTTCGGCAGAGCGGGAGCATGTTTGGATGGCCTAATGGGGATGCCGGATTAAATTATATTAATACTTGTTACATATATCATAACTACGCCATTTCGCAATGATGTGGAACGTGTCAGTTTAATAAATGGTGTCTATAAATGACAATATTTTATTTTATTTTTTAATTTTTTTTCTGTGAGAGGGCTGGATGCTCTCTGATGAAGGAACACTGACAAGGAAAGTACTTAGGCTCCAACAAACAGAAATACACCAAAATCGTGTGATAGATAATTTGAAGGTCGCTTATTGCACTAGTGATACTCCCGCATCTGCAAAACTCTGCAGTCGCCCATTAGAGGCCTCTGCGTGTGCCATGCCGCATTGCACTTTGACCTGCCGGTGCGCCAGTATTGACGGTGCAGTGTGGTTCTGAAGTTGCGTTTTGTGGCTTTATTTGCGTAGTGAAGCGTCGGATGGGTTGGCGATTGGTAATCAATCCTGCTAATATAGTGTGACGAAGTTACGAAGAAACCTTCTTCGTGAAGATGGTATTGGTGTAGAAAATGAATCATTCGCATGTTACCTGGTATCTATTATAGTGTTTCTAATCTATGCTCATATTTCTGCACTATAATATATACCAGAAAACATGTGAATGATTCATCTTCAACACCAAGACCGTATTCAAGAAGAACGGCTCTTCGGAATTTAATATCAACCAATCACATTAGCAGGATTGATTACCAATCGCCGACCCATCTGACGCTTCACTACACAAATAACGTCACAAAACGCAACTTCAGAGCCACACTGCACCGTCACTACTGGCGTACCGGCAGGTCAAAGTGCAATGCAGCGTGGCACATACAGAGGCCTGTAATGGGCGACTGCTAAGTTTTGCAGATGCGAGAGTATCGCTAGTTCAATAAGGGACCTCTACATTATCTCTCACACTGTTTTGGTATATTTGTGTTTGTTCGAGCCCGAGTACTTTCCTTGTGAGACCAAAAGTCGATCATCAAGATACAACAAGTACATCCGGATACGTCCGAGCGAATCGAAATAAAATTTTAAAAGGTAATGAATAAATTGATGTTTAAGGCGACCGCTGGTTGGAAACTAGAAATGCATATTCGAATCCTGGTCCAGCACAAGTTATTAACTTGGTCATTGAGTTTATTTTAATGCCTTGTAATAGTCAATATGTTTGAATATTTACTTACTTTACGCGATCAGGCCCAGTGGACCGCGCGATTATATAATGAAGGCTCTCCATTCACTGCGATTCTTTGCTGTCTGTTTCCAGTTCTTCCAGGCGTCAAGTTTTTGTACGTCTTCTCTTATCCCGTCCATCCACCTCTTCCTTGGTCGTCCCAGTGGCCTTTTGCTCTTTGGTATCATCTCCATGGTCACCCTAGGCCATCGCTCCTCACTCATACGTACCACATGCCCTGCCCATTCTAATCTTCTACTTCTCATCAAGCCCACAATGTTCGGTTCACTATAGAGTTGTTCTAATTCTATATTGTGCCTTCTCCTCCATTCTCCCGTTATGCTGTCTTTAACCGGTCCAAATATGTTCCTCGAGCATCTCCTTTCAAAAACTGCGAGCTTGTTTAATTCCTGCATTCCAGCATTGACACCCATATAGAATGGCAGGAAGAATTAATGTTTTATACAACCTTAGTTTGACGGCTTGTGATATGCTCCGCGAAGTCAAAATGTTGTGTATTGAGTCCAAGCATCTACTACCCGCTTGAATTCTTGCCATTATTTCCATTCCACACGATGAATTTTCTGAAATTATGTTCAAATGTTTGTAAATCTATCGGACCAAACTGCGTGGTCATCAGTCCGTAGCTTACAAAACACCTAAACCTAGGTAAACTAACGTAAGGACAAACACACACACAC
Source organism: Locusta migratoria (assembly GCA_026315105.1). Lineage (NCBI taxonomy): Eukaryota > Metazoa > Arthropoda > Insecta > Orthoptera > Acrididae > Locusta > Locusta migratoria. The sequence goes on from CM048755.1 coordinate 325,070,513, forward strand.
ACACATGCCCCAGGGAGGACTCGAACCTCCACGGCGAGTAACCGCGCGGTCCGCAGCGAGACGCTTTAGACCGCTCGGCTACTCCACCGTGGCTGAAATTATGTTTCCAAGATATTTAAAATCCTTTACTCTTTTGTAGGTGTTATTATCCACAGTTAATTCCTGGATTTCTGGGTGTGGGGCTCTTCTAACTATCATGTATTTGGTTTTTGTGGAATTCACTTTTGAATATTTGGAATACGTAAATTCAGTAATGTTGTTGCAGGGTTCTCTTACGCTGACTCCTTTTGACCGCTGATTACTGAATATCTCAGACATTTCTAGACTGCAGGACTCGGAGCTTGCTGTTGGAAATCAAATGTTCAAATGTTTGTCAAGCTTATGGGACTTAACTGCGGGGTCATCACTCCCTAAACTTACAAACTACTTATGAACTAACTTATACTAAAGACGGCACGAACATCCACGAGGGGGGATTCGAACCCCCGACGGGGAACGGCCTCGTCATCGCAGCATAGCGCCTCAATGCGCTCGTCCGTTCCGCCGCAGCTTTCTGTTGGAGAAGTGGCAGTAGTGAGGTGCTCCGTCTTATGTCATATCGCCGTGCGCGCTCCTGCCAAGTGGTAACGAGGCTACGAGTGCGTCCTTTGTTGTGGCAGATGCAAAGCTTTCCCAGGGCAGCACCGGAAGCGACGGCGCGCCTCTGATGTGGAAACGAAGGCTGTCTGTGGGAAGCGGCGAGATAGCCGCAGCCGATATTCAAGTTATAATGCGCCGTGCCGCGCCGTATCTCGGGCCCGAGATGGAGATGTCGCCGCCAAGTTATTTATGCCGAGGTTTGCGCACAGATATGAGCTACGGCCATGCGTCTTGTGGAATATGATACGCTGCTGCCGCCCCTCGGCGCAGCCTCTTCCGCTGCGCCTCACTTACCCAATGCCCGCGCAACACACCAGCCGACACAAAACTCTCCGTTTCTAAGCTGGAAAGCGTCTCTACACCTCCAGCCTGCTACGCCAGTTCAGACTCCCTCAGACTGTGGATGAAGCAGGAGACATTATTCAGTCGGTTGACCGCAGTGCTTCAATAAGCACACGTAGAATTTCTACACGCACTGGTGTTCCACATACAAGAGTATGGCCGAATCTAATATATAAAGCAGACTGTCCGTATATTTGTACGTGTTGCATACAAATCTACAGTTTTGTTCCAATCTTTATGAAATTTTGTACACATAAGCTTCAGTCCATGAGGACGGTCGCCGTAAAGTGTAAGAATCACATACGATATATAGTTCACGTGATATGACCTCATATGGCCGGCCGAGGTGGCCGAGGGGACTGAGGCGCTTCAGTCACGATCTGCGCCGGCCGCGGTGGCCGAGGGGACTGAGGCACTTCAGTCACGGTCTGCACGGCCACTACGGTCGGGGGTTCGAATCCCCCCTCGGGCATGGATATTTGTGACGTCTTTAGTTGTAGGTAGTTCATAAGTAGTTTGTAAGTTTAGGGACTGATGACCCCGTAGTTAAGTCCCTTAAGCTTAACAAACATTTTTAACATCACGGTCTGCACGGCCACTACGGTCGGGGGTTCGAATCCCCCTCGGGCATGGAAGTTTGTGCCGTCCTTAGGATTAGCTAGTTCATAAGTAGTTTCTAATTTTAGGGACTGATGACACCGTAGTTAAGTCCCATAAGCTCTACAAACATTTAAACATTTTTTGAATATGACCTCATAAACAATGAGATGCGCGGAAAGCTGCTGCCATAAGCGACAATGCTGCTCATTTTCTCCTAAACCACTGGACCAATTTCAACCAAATTTTGTACACATATTCCTTACGTGAGATAACATCTTCTGTAGGAGTACGAACCACATATGACACATGGTTCACTATAAATTGTAGCCACCGGAAATTGTATAGGCAATGTACACACATATCGTTGAATGTGTCTCCGAAATTGTAGCACAGTGCGACCTGTAGTTCATGAGGTATGAGCACATAAAACAGTAACATTCATAGAAAACAGCCCTATCACGCACCAAGTAGCAATCTATTACCACCAACTGTATTCCCAAGACATTTTACAGACATGCAGCACTTATACAAATGAACACATACCTGAAAAATTATACAATTGTACCACATATAACTGAATAAATATGAGATCGTGGGAATTTTATATGTCATTTGTGTTTTGACTTCTATCTTTCTTTGTTTGAATAATGCGCTTATAATTTTGTACATTATCCAATACAGCGTTATTTCTTATATGTTCTCCGACATAGATAACATGAGAAAACATAGAAAAAAGAAGATGGACAGAGAGAGAAGGGTAGGAGAAGTACTAACTCCAGGCAGGAATAAATAAATAAATACCCGGGCAACGCCGGGTTTTCAGCTAGTATTACATATGCACAGGTTCCATACGTGTCATTTACAGCTCATTCAGCACTTTCGAGCAGGTTCAATTGTTCAAAAATGTTCAAATGCTTGTTAAGCTTATGGCACTTAATTACGGGCTCATAAGTCCCTAAACTTAAAAACTACTTATAAACTAACTAATACTAAAGACAACGCAAACATCCATGCCCGAGGGAGGATTCGAAACCCCGACGGGGAACGGCCTCGCGCATCGGAGCATAGCGCCTCAATGCGCTCGGCCACTCCGCTGCGGCTTTCGATCAGGAGATGAGAAAATCGCGAAGTAATCCATGTTTACTTTTCACTGATGAAGCCACTTTCATTCGTGACGGAATCTCTCATCAGTGACATCAGTGGTTCGAGTAAAACCCATACGTCATTATGGAGACAAAAAAAAAAAAAAAAAAAAAAAAAAAAAAAAAAAAAAAAAAAAAAAAAACGTATGTCGTCCACACATCTTTGCAGCTGTTTATATGTTATTGTATATCGAATGTGTGCTGTGTACAAAATTTGAGCTTCTGTGCAAATGGAACATAAGGAAATCGTAAGTATAAACCCATCAAAATTTCGCCACAAACTCCTTTTTTAAACCAAAATAAAATAACAGTGCGCGTGTTTTACATTGCAGTAAAGACGACAGAAACATCACAGCACCTCACATATAGAAAAAAAATATATAATGACATAGCACGCAATAAAACGCACTTGATACTGGGATTCATATCCCGAAACGCGTCGTACAAATTGTAAATAAATAATAAAAACGGGACTGGTAGCAGAAAAAAGTTGTTTTTTAAACAAAACCCATTATAACTTACAGTCGCAGGCTTCCACAAACCATTTTTAATGGTCAAATCAAATTAAACATTCCTTATTTCCATATCTATAATTGTATATAATGAAGTCCTTTAGGTATAAGAAAATCATATTTGGCACTAACATATAATATCTGTATATCTAAAGGGCCCCATATCTCAAACAGCTTATGGCCATTTCAAGTTTAAATCCGGCCCTGCCCCTACGCATTGGTTATTTTTGGTCTCTGCAGAGAGGGAGACCTTATTGCTTCAATTAAATCCATTAAAAGCCCGTCTTTTATGGTTACATTGTGAAATTGCAAACAACACTATCGTGGTGTATGATAAGCGGACAGAGCGTGCTTAATGCGTTATACAGAGTGATCCACTTCCAGTTGTCTTTTCCGACTCTGTGTAAAAATAAAAATCGGATTTAGAGAAGTTATAATAAAAGTTTTGGACCTCGAAGAGAGACATCCATTAGCATAAAGTTGGTCCCTCCTGCACCACCCCCGGTGGAGAGATTGGGGGGGGGGGGAGACTTTGAAATTTTAAATAGCAATCCTTGTATTTATTGCAGATTTGGATTACCCATGGAAAACTATATCACTTTGGTATGAAACATCTTTTTTTCATGTTAGATGGTGTTGTAACCGACAAAAAAGAAAGTTAGTTGAAAATTGTTGAAAAACGGTAGCCGTGCGGAATGACCGCGTGGTCTGCGTCATGCTACGGACTGGGCAGCCGTTTCCGCTGGTGGTTCGAGTCCTCCCTCGGGTATGTGTGTGTGTGTGTGTGTGTGTGTGTGTGTGTGTGTGTGTGTGCTTTGTCCTCAGTGTAAGTTAGTTTAAGTAGCTTGTAAGTCTAGGAACTGATGACCATAGCAGTTTGGTCCAACGGGCTTGGAGACATTTGAGCATTTGAAAAAAATTGTTGCAAAAAAAATGTTCAAATGTTTGTTAAGCTTATGGGACTTAACTACGGGGTCATCAGTCCCTAAACTTACAAACTACTTATGAACTAACCAAGACTAAGGACGTCACAAATATCCATGCCCCAGGGGGGATTCGAACCCCCGACCGTAGTGGCCGTGCAGACCGTGACTGAAGCGCCTCAGTCCCCTCGGCCACCGCGGCCAAATTGTTGCCATACCTACTTCACCTCCGAGCAAATGAACTCGCCCGTCCCACGTCACCGCCTCACGCATAATCGAGGGAAATACAGTCTCTTGTGAACGAGTGGTCTAACGTAACGTTGTAACTATGTATGAGGAACAACGGAGTTGGAGCAAGTTTAAATGTACCAGAGGTCGTACAGCACGACAGTATCATCGAGGTCGTCAAGAGGAGTGCGGAGAATCGGCATTGCCGTACAGAACAGTGGCACGTCGGTTAAAAGCTGTCAACGATGTTGGCAAACTGTGGCTGATATGGATCGGACAGGTCGTGCACGGTATTGATTCGTGAGACAAGAGGACTAAACTGTGTAGGTCATTAGTCCACCGGTGGGGAGGGGAAGGAGTGAGGGTAGGAAAGGAGGAGAAGGGAAAGGAAACGTAGTCCATGGAGGAAAGAAGGAAGAAAGACTGAATTAGCTCGGGGAGCCGAGCTCGCTACGCACGTACTCAAGAAAGAACCGTGAGGGGAGTGCGCAGTTTTACTGTTCGTTTTAGGAGCATCACCTACGACCAGCTTTGCGCAAAAGAAGCGGCAACACTTTCTGCGCAACCCACCGATTATTCTGCACGACAATGCGCGGGCGCATGCAGAGCAAGCTGTGGCTGCGCTGTTCGATCGATGGGACTGGGAAGTACTGTACCATCCACCCAGGAATTAAGTCTTGTGATTTTGATTTGGTTCCGAAGATGAAGGAACCACTTCGTGGCATTTGCTTCAGAACTGTTCCACAGATTCGATAGCCAGTAGACCACTCCATTTGCACCATCAGCAGACGGTATGCAACAGCTCCCACATCGCTAGCGACGGGTTCTACACAACGCTGGTGACTACTTTGATGGACAGTAACAGGTGAAAACATGTAACGTTTTTGTATCGGTTGTGAATAAATAGTTGTCACTATTTTGCCAGCCGCGGTGGCCAAGCGGTCTGCGGCGCGCCAGTCACGGTATGCACGGCCACTTCGGCCGGGGGTTCGAATCCCCCCTTCGGGCATGGATATTTGTACCGTCTTTAGTAATAGGTAGTTCATTAGTAGAATGAAACTTTCACTCTGCAGCGGAGTGTGCGCTGATATGAAACTTCCTGGCAGATTAAAATTGTGTGCCGGAACCGGGACTCGAACCTGGGACCTTTGCCTTTCGCAGGCAAGCGCACTACCGACTGTGCTATCCCGACACGACTCACAATGCCGCCTCACAACTTTTAGTTCATTAGTAGTTTGTAAGTTTAGGGACTGATGACCCGTAGCTAAGTCCCATGAGCTCTACAAACATTTGAACATTTGTTTTTGTCACTATTTAAGTTCCAAACTCGTATTAATATTCGACGTCAACAAATTTCTATTCTCCAGTTTTACAAACAACATAACAACATTAGCCCCCATGACCTTATTTCAGAATCGTGTGTCCGCAGTTTCGGTATCTAGTTTGCGCTACATTAAATTATCAAATGATAATTATACAAGGGGCACGACCTGGGTAATTCATTGGGCATAGACCGAGGGCTACGACTTTAGGAAGTCAATGTGTGTGCTCGTGGTTTCATTTTGCATTACCTCTACGGTCACAAAGAACGGGCCGAGCAGTGAACGTACACAACTCGTGGCTCAATTTCTCTGCTTTTTGCCTGCAGCTTAGAAAAAGGACCAGTTATATTTGTCGTTCTGTCAGTAGTAATAACTTTGCGTGACTTCATATCTGGAGAAAAACGAGAGAGAACATCCATTGAAATTATTAACAGTACTTCATATTTGTGGATTCAATATTATAGAAACCAAAAAAATAATTCTTTTATTTTAAAATAATCACCACTGTTACGTTCAGGAATTTTTAATAAAAGAACTCAGGCGATTGAAGTATGTTTAAATTTCGTTACTCATCTCCCTCAAAGACTGAAGAAACTCTTAGAAGAACGCTTTGATTTGGTCGTGTATATCTACTGTTGAATGCTCTTTGCCCCGAATGATTTATCAGCCAACCAGTTGCAAATTAAAGTTTAATAAAATTTTCCCGCGGTTTCAATTGATGTAAATCAATCTTCTTCAGAAGATACATGGACATTACATTCTTACTGTGGAAAAGTCCATGTATCTTATGAAGAAGATTGATTTACATCAATTGAAACCGGGGTAAAGTTTATTAAACTTTAATTTGCAACTGGTTGGTTGATATTTTATTGCTTTGAATTACCGTTGCTGTACGCAGCCATGTTTAAAATTTATTTTAGTAGTTGAAGTGTAAAGTTCTCTCAGTTAAGAACGCTAGGTTAGATATCCAGTTTTAATCTTTATCGACAATGCACTGATTTCCCTTTCATTTCTAGAAAGAGACATATTTCCTCACGAATGGGAAAGAAAACCTCAAGAACTTTCTCGTTACTCAGCTAAAGAACTGTGCTGTGCTGAGTTATCTACACATGCTCCGTTTGTATATCTTCCAGGAACCCTTTGAACTGGTGGTTTTTTATGTCGTGACAGAGCAGAAAACTTACACACTTGGCGTCTTTTATTACAGCACCTAGTTGCACTGCTTCAGCAGAAGTGGCGCTTCGGGAATGAAGCAATAAATAGTCGAAAAGTCTTTCCAGGAATCACTTTTGAGTTCGGTTATGTATCTGAGCCCTGCTACTAGTCCTCTGCAAGCTCGGCCTCTACCTGCCAGCGGTGTTTTACGTGAAGTCATGTGTGTGCCCATCCTTGTCAATGAATAGAGTTAATGGAGCCTCAACAACTAATCACGGCTGTCGGACTGTTGCATCAGTTACGGCTTCAGGCTTCAGTGAGTTAGTCCCCTCCCCCGACACCCCCGCCCAACTAGTTCCAAGCCGTGCTTCGCGCGACTCTATCGGAACAGCCTGCCGGCTAGATCGTTCTTGCGAGACCGCTATGTCAAAATATGCATAATTGACAGCTTTGAATTTTCCCCTATTTCTTGTTTTCGTTTTTTAATGCGACTTGAATTTCCTCCCTCATTTTGTGTGGGTGCTGAGCACCCCTAAAATTTTGGGGGTGGGTGCTCGGAGAACCCACGGAGTCGGCACCCCTGGCATAAACCTAGGTAAATTATTAGTACACGTGAAAGGGTTCCACTCATGCAAGTGGCAAAGCGCACTAGTTGGCCAGGTCTGAGGGGAAAAAATGAAGTGCAGCCTTACGTACCTATTTCAGATATTTTCATGTAAACAAATTAGCGAGAGTAGAGTACATGCTTATTCTAGCACCGAAAGCAAATAAGAACCAAATAAATAGTGAACTACTCTACATCGATGCAGATGACCAGCGCAGGATGGCCAGATTGGGCGATATGTTGCGTTTTGAGCCGTTAATAGTTGATTTTTTAAAGACACGCAACCACTGTTCTTTGGGAGATATTTTGTTAATCAGTGAAAGTTTTGGACGAAATAGGGGCAGTGTATTTGCGTGTCCTGATTTTAGTTTACTGTAATTTGTAATGATTTAATATCACTCCACTGCCTTGTGAAATGTGAAATATTGCAACCCTAACCCCGCCTGTAATTCATGACGAACGGTCAAGCTACAGTTCTCAATCATTATTGGCGACACATGCATTCCGATTGTCGCGGTATATTTGTTTCAAAGTGCGTAACAGCATGTGGAAAAAATCGGAGCAACGTATTTAGTCCAATAATGCAGCTAACATAACAATGACTACAGTACTTTTATTTTTTCGTTGTTTTGTTTCAAGCATTTAAATCAAACTTGTCTCCCCTCGGAGATTTATGTAAATCATAATAGCAGTGCTACACAGAATGTTGCAGTCAGCTCATTTGTGCGTGGTGGTAAGAGTGAATTGTTTACTCGTAAGTCATAATTGGTCTGTGTCCGTGTGTTAATTCTGAGTCACAATGAGAAAGTGATAAATTCTAAATGACTCAAATAACACAGCCTTTCTCTATCAGCTATTTAAATAAACGCAATTATCAAATAAGTCGTAAGGTGGCATTATTTCACATATTCCAAGCTACGGCTGGCTCAGCCAAAAAATAGGAAAAGGACAGAATGCAGTAAATTCACAGAGCAGAATAGTCAGAACAATATTACGTATGTGTCATCATACTTCTGTTATATAATATCTCTGACCGTTGGTTTTATAGTCCGTCACGGTATAGTACTGTCATTTGCCGCATTACATTTTGCTGTCGTATGTTCAGTTTCATATGCCATAATATGACAAAAGGAAGTTTTAAATCTTCTGTTAGTTTCTTTGATTCTTTGCTGGGTACATTAAATGAATATTTAACTATTAGTTTTGCAGACATTTTGAGAAACTATCACGTTTATGGAACATTTAAGGCGAATAAAACAGCAAATAAGTTCTTGTCCACCCGTCTGACCTGTAAAAAGTTTAAATCGAATATGTATTTATATTATAATGTAAAAACTCATAGAAGGTAAAATTAGCTTTTCGACTTGCCTCGCCCCCCTCTGAAAAATAATCCTGTATGCCCACTTGCTTGTGACCGAATTTTTGTGAGCTTGATTGTATTTTGTATGTCTCTGGCAGTGCCTCAGTGATCAATACGATTTATATAAATGTAATTGATATAGATATTATAATTATGTAAATAATAAATTTTAGGTAAATAATATAATTTTTACAAATATTGTAATTTATATAAATATAACTAACTATATAACGTCACACTAGGTAAAATTAGATTTTCGATATCCCCCCCCCCCCGAAAAAAAATCCTGAGTGTGCCCCTGGTCATAACTATTAATATCTCTATCACTGTGCGACGAAACGGTGATAGCCTACTTAGCGGCAGATGCGGATTACTCCACTACTCGACATTCTGTCCCTCATGTTATAGTTAGTACACCACTGTCTTACTTAACTGATGCTTCTCGACATTTGCTTGCACCTCCCGTCGCCTTTATAGTCGGCACTGTCAAACCTTTCTCCTGCTCATAACCAGTAAGCTTAATGATGTTAAAATCAAGCTATAGTAGCTTCCACCGAAGACGTTTTCCGTGATCACTTTTCACGATCGCATTACGAGGACAAACTGACCACTCTATTATATCCCATAAATGTTCCATGAAATTAATGTCGGGCGGTTTGGGTGGCTAAATCATTCGCTGGAATTGTACAAAATGTTCTTCAAAGGAATCCCGAACAACTGTGGCCCGGTGACATGGCTCATTTGTCATCCATAAACATTTCATCGTTGTTTGGAAACATGAATTACATGAATGGCTGCAAACGGTCTTCAAGTATCGGAAAATATAAATTTCCAATTAATGATTCAATCATTTGGATCATAGGATCCGCTCACTGCTATGTAAAGCAGTCCACATCGTTATGGAGCCACCTGTATCTCGCACAATGCTTGAGTCCATGGTCCATTGGGTCTGCGCACACTCGAACTCTACCATCAGCTGTTGCCAACTGTAATCTGGACTCATCTGACCAAGCAACGGTTTTCAATTAGTCTAGGGACCAACCAATATATTAACGAGACCAGAAGAGGAGTTGCAGGCTGTATCGTACTGTCAGTAAAGGACGTAGAGTCGGTCGTCCGCTGCCATAGCCCAATAACGCCAGGCTGCGCCGCACTGTCCTCACGGGGGGTGCGTTCATCACACACATTGATTTCTGTGGTTATTCACACAGTGTTTCTTGTCTGTTAGCACTGACCACTCATCGCAAACGCCGCTGCTGTCGTTAATTAGATGCTGGCCGACAGCCACTGCGTTCTCCGTGGCGAGAGGTAATGCCTGAAAGCCGGCCGAGGGGACTGAGGCGCTCCAGTCACGGTCTGCACGGCAACTACGGTCGGGGGTTCGAATCCCCCCTCGGGCATGCATATTTGTGCCGTCCTTAATATTAGCTAGTTCACAAATAGTTTGTAAGTTTAGGGACTGATGACGCCGTAGTTAAGTCCCATAAGCTTAACAAGCATTTGAATGCCTGAAATTTGGTGTTCTCGGCACAATTTTTATATTATGGATCTCAGAATATCGTATTTAAAAAAAGGTTAAAATGTTTGTAAACCAACTGGGCCAAACTGCTGAGGTTATCGGTCCCGAGACTTCCAAAGCACTTATGAACTACCTGATACTACAATACGGCACAAACATCCATGCCTGAGGGGGGATTCGAACCCCCGACGGGAACAGCCTCGCGCATAGTAGCATAGCGCCTCAATGCGCTCGGCTGCTCCGCCGCGGCTGAATTTAACCCTTACGAATGAGCTCGTATGGTCAATTGAAGATCAGGATACTATATGTAACTGATGATTTACATGTAGAACCACGAAGATATTCACGGATTATTAGAATATAATGCGAAACTATTTCGCCATAACAATAACAATGTTTTCTAACCCATTTTGTTAAATTATTTCAGTTCGTAAAAAAACCTTGAAACAATATTTTGCAATAATCCACTTTTGTTAACAGATTTTATCACAAACATTTCCTGATGTCTTTTTTAATCTATTTAATCATTTGTATGATCTGTTTACCTCCAAGCTGTGTTATTGCCATAAATTGTCCAATATAAATTATAAAAAGAAATCCGGCACTTGTCTAGACAAAATTTACTTATGCACCTAATTTCTGTTTTGATTTGTTACGAAAATACTTTTAATTTATATGTAATCATTTTATATATTTTTTGTTTGTGATTGATTCATTTATGCTTAACAAACAACGGAATCTATAAACTATATTGCATCACATTTGTTCGAGATTGTTCGAATATGTACCGCGATGTATAAATGCGCAGACGCCGATTGTGTGTTTTAGTCTCGAACTTGTCTTGTTTTAGTACAGATCTTGTAGTCAGTCATGGATTGGATTTACAACTGTCATGTATTCTACCGATGCAGTAAACAGTTTATCAAATTGGATATCACAAATAGTGGTACCTTTAACGAATAAGAACCTCGGTCCAATAAAAAATTTTCAGAAATTGTTCAGGCAGGCGAGCTCACGATGTCGACGAGGAACAACAGGTGATGTAACATGTAAAAACCAATAAAACTCACAATACCCTCATGCGACCATAATCACATCAAAAACCGTTTCATCTGAATCGCCAGAGTATGAGTGACTCCTCTGCCAATACACCGCCTTTTTATACATTGTGTTCCTGATACTGCCGCTATCTGTACCTGTACATGACGCTGCCTTACGACTTGTCACCTCAGTGCATACATCGAAATGCGAGAATACAACGAAATATGTGTCTGACGTGAGTATCATTATAATTTCACAGTGATTTCCCCAAGTGTTTAGGACGGTTCCTCCGAAAGGACACGGCCGATTTCCTTTCCCATCATTATCAATACAATCCGGTCTCGAGCTTGAGGTCCGTCTCTAATGACCAAGCTGTCGACGGTACGTTAAATCTTATTCTTCTTTCCTTCCTTTTTACCATTTTCACAGTCACAGTTCAAGAATCAACGTGCGAGAATCTTCGGAATCCGTTCATTTAAAGGCGGAACAGCGGAAGAAACTGTAAAAAGACTTTTGTGCATCACACTACAAGTGTTTCCCAGGGATATAAATGGTTGGCGCTATGGAGGGGAAACCAGTCGAGTGAGCACTAATGACGCTTCCGCTAAGTACTTCCGACTAGCGTGACTCAGCTGCGTGGCTGCGCATCTTTTTTGCACAAGCGTCTTCAAGCCGCGAAGCCGCGTTCGAATAAGCACGCATTTAAAGTGGCAGCCATGGAACAGCGTGGCAATCGCTTTGTGCGGCCGGAAAATGGGCTAAAATTCACATTCAGCTTCGCCAGAAGTACCTTTTATTGTATGCAATTGCTACACCTGATCACTTCATATTGGAAATATTTCACGTTTCAAAACGTGAACGACCTAGCAGATTTAAAACAGTGGACATTAACGTTTTTAGAGCTGATTCAGAATGCTGAAAAGGGTATAGAATTATTTTGAAACGGCGCTTATAGTGGCGAAGATCAGATCAGTGTTGCGGAATTTAATGAATCTCGATAAAGTATGGCTCGACACTTGTGCATGTTTTTTTTTTAATTATTTTTTTAAATTTATTTATTTGCCCTTCTGAGTGTTAACTCAATGTGGCCATCTACAACACACAGTGGAAATATACATATATTTAAATAAACAGACAAAACAGAAGTATATTTTGTCAAAATGGGAAAGTGGAAACAAAGCGAAAGCTGCAGTACATTACAATTTAAATAATGTTGGAACATTTTCACATATTCACAAGCAAAACCTTATATTACCAACACACTTGATGCTTATAGATTGTATACAGTGCTCTTAATAAACCTAATTATGATTTTATATACACGAATGTCTTTTGTAAACAAAAGGGAAGAAGCTGACTGGGAAAGGGGATATCCCATCTTCACCAATGCCTGCAGGAAGTTCAAACGTTCACGGTCAAACTTGGGGCACCTGAACAGGATGTGGTTGACATCAGCTTCCGTTTCAGGATCACACTCACATGCCGCCGAATCGTTGACGTTGATCCGATGTAGATGTTTTGGATAAGAGGCGTGATTGAAGCGAAGACGAATAATGGTAGAAATCGCGGATCGGTCCAGATGAGTCCTCATAAACCACGGCTGCATAGAAACCCGAGCTTGCAGCACAGCGTAAGAAGCGTCTTTCGTTTCTTGGGAAACGTTCCACATCTGTTGTCACTGTTGTTTTGCGTATTCCTTGACTGCAGATAAGAAGTCTGTGTATGGTAGTTGTAGGTCCAAGACAGTGCCTAAGGATGCCGCTTGTTTAGACAACGCCGGCCGCTGTGGCCGAGGGGACTGAGGCGCTTCAGTCACGGTCTGCACTGCCACTACGGTCGGGGGCTCGAATCCCACCTCGGGCATGGATATTTGTGCCGTCCTTAGTTGTAGGTAGTTCATAAGTAATTTGTAAGTTTAGGGACTGATGACCGCGTAGTTAAGTGCATTAAGCTTAACAAACATTTGAACATTTTGTTTAGACAATGCATCAACTTCCTCATTATATCAGATACCAGGGTGAGAAGGCACCTACAGTAAATTAACTGTCCGTCCCGTATTTGTACAGCGAATATATGCCGAAATCACATCCAGAATATAGCTGTTGGATTTTTTTGTTCCATCTCCGGTGTTGTAGGGTTTGAAGGACACTTTGAGAGTCAGACACAATTAATATTTTCGGGAAGGAAATGGTGGTTGATCTACACTATCGTATAGAAAAAATGAACAAATTTGAAAAATGAAAATTTGTCACAGGATTAGTTTCTAACCGGCAAATCCTTTTATTGCTATTACTCCCAATGATCAACTTAGCCGTCCGAGCATCTCTTCAGAAATGAGCCCAATCTTCTCTGTGACTCGTTTCTTCCTGCGGCTTCACGTGCTTTCTCGTGTCGACCACACCAAGTTGTATCGGTCAAACACTTATTGGGTTGTGAGCTCGTCACCTTTTTGTTGTTTACTCGTCCTGGTCTGGTTGTCAATAAAGGTACTGGTGCAGGATTCTTTGACATCAGACATTGATATAGTTAGTATTACAAGATATTTATTGACTGACAAGTATAATACTCAACTTTAGAACATATGTCTGTTTCTTCTCTCTTCTTGCGGCAGCGGCCGTATGATGCTAGCTGCGCTGTGATCTAGTTACTGATAAGTTCGTATCCGCGTTCTAACTTAGTACTGTCATATTTCTGTCTTCGTAGCTGCCTGAGTTCTCACTAGTAACTGTCGTATTCCTGAACAGTAACTGACGGCCGTCCAGACGTATGTCGGCCTAGATATAGTCGCTTGTAGAGGACGCGCATCTTCGGTTACTCCCGCCAGGATGCGCGGCGCCTGCTTGCTATTGGCTTTCGGTCGATCGCTGCCTTCTCCACGATCGTTCTCTTACCTCTGGCATGTGGCGCTCATTTTACGCCGCATCATATGGCTCAGTAAATGAAATGGCTGGATGTAGTCTGAGCCGTACATGTCTGCTTTCATGCGCAGCAACTACAATAGCTGCAAAAGGTTCCTGTGATCCTGCAATCAAACACTATGCGTTGGGTAACATTTGAGAAATAATAATGATTATATATACAGATAATGATTAATTAATGAAAGATGTTTTATTCTAACAATTGCAAATTATATAGACAACGTCAGATACCTCAGTTGAATAATGTTTATTCAAACACAAGATTTATGTACTGGAGTGGTCCTACACAAATAATTTAGAAATAAACCTTTTAATATTATCTGAACAGACGTATTTACTGCGTTATGAGAATGGTAGCATAATCCCCAACTAAGTAAACATTGACGATGCTCAGATAGTAAGTATATTTCACGATCACACAACACGAAAAATACCAGTTACAATTAGTTCAAGTCTTAGTCTGACAAATAACATACCAACACTCGTTAATTCTCGTGTGAAATGACATACACTGTTCATTTACAATTCCGAAATGGAATAGGAAAAAGTTGGAGTTCTTTAACCGCCACATATAAGCCCTCAGCAAAGTTAGTTTGCCTTAGTTTAAGTAGTTTGTAAGCTACGGACTGATGACCACGCAGTTTGGTCCGATAGATTTACAAACCTTTGAATCTTTTTGAAAGCCTATTCTCAAAATAAAAGGAACTGTACTATTGAAAATAAATTTGAAATTGCAAAATTTACCATATATTTTCAATTTACGAGAAATACGCAATTTGTTATTACTACAATCTCTGATAACAATTACGTAATGAACGAACCCTTACTTGTTACGGCATTGATAACCACATGTGCGAAGAGTGTTAGATTTTTAGATATAGCGACTGTATCATTGCACTCTTCTTCGTGTGACATCGCATACTATACGAAAAGTGCATTATTTCATTAAAAAAACTATAGTTACTGTAATTATATATATATATATATATATATATATATATATATATATATATATATATGAATGTTGTCTGTATGTCCTCTATGTGTTCATAAACCATTCATTCGATTGCAATGAAACTTTGGTGAACTGTTCACCGAAGGTTTCTGACCCCAAAACAAAAGAGCACGACACACGACACATATCTCAGGAGATATGTCGTCATAAATAATGAGAGGCCACCGCGTGAGAATATCCAGATTTATGCGTCAATTATTGGAAAATGGGAGTAGTTAGGGATCTGCAACGAAGTTCGCATGTAATTTCGGACGTTTATGAAGCGTTTTATAATTGACTCCCCCCCCCCTACACACACACACACACACACACACAATATGATGAAATGAAAAGAAGACTACGGCTCACATCAGTTTCGCTGTAGATGCCGTACGCATCAGGCATGACCGTGTATCAAATAAATTTAGCATTACAGATTTGCATGTTACTATTTATTTTTGTCTGCAAGTCTCCCTTAATTCTCTTGCATGCAAAATTAGGCAATCTGTTTTCTTAATCTCTAGCTACATAAAAGCGAAAGGACAGAACTACTTCACCTATAAAGCTGAAATTGGGCAGGAATGTAGTTAATAGGTAGAAAACGTCAGCTCAAAATGTTTGTATAGTTTATGGGACTTAACTACGGGGTCATCAGTCCCTAAACTTACAAACTACTTATGAACTACTTACGAACTAGGACGGCACAAATATCCATGCCCGAGGGGGGATTCGAACCCCCGACCGGAGTGGCCGTGCAGACCGTGACTGGAGCGCCTCAGTCTCCTCGGCCACCGCGGCCGGCTAAACGTCAGCTAAGAAAGTATTTTGTGATAGGTGCATGGCGGAGTATACTTTTCCTACAGACGCACGAAATCTAGTTTCATTCCGATCTTCACGAAATTTCGCACGCTTGACCTTCAAAACAAGAGGAAGGTCACCGTCTATCTTGCGCTGCATGGGGGAAGGAACTTTGCAACATAAAAATGGATCCCTAAATACCTTGGTCGCACCGCAACTTCAGAACGGCTCGACCTATTTCAATGTGACCCTGCGTTTCTATTGCATAGAAATCTGTAGTTTTTTTTTCAGATATTGATGCAATTTTGCACAATTTACCTTAAAAACAAGAGGACTGTCACTGTCTGTATAAAATTTCTTTCGGTGCATGGTGGAGGGTACTTTGCTTACGTAATTTTACAAAATGCATAGTTTTGCTCCAATCTTTATGAATTTGTACTCACATGACCATTAAACCAAGAGGAAGATCGCTGGGTACATAAATGTTTGTATAGTACATGACAGAGGGTACCTTGCAGAAAACTTTGCCGAGAGAGGGAAAGGTGGAAACGAACAGAGAGATGGGAGAGAAAGAGGTGGATGCAGAGAGAGGGGGAAGGGGATGTGGACTACGAGAGTGTAGGATAAATAAACACCCGGGCAACGCCGGGCTTACACCTAGTATCTCATAAATAGAACGTTCTGAATATTCCTGATACCGCTTAAAAATATTAAGCACTTTTGTGGGGATCCGTGGAATTTAATTAGACAGCATCTTAATACTAAACAACGGTAGCAAACTTACTGTCAGATGTTATATCCTAATTAGTGACGTGTTCCGACTTCCCACGTATAGCAGAAAGTATCCACAGCCATACCCCTCAACCGGCATTGTGGTATCATGATGTATACACAAACCGTTCTTGTGGATAAGAAAACGTTCCTGACATTAGCTTTCACACATAGAGACTACAACGCAGCGGGTAACTTTAGCCCTTGGAATACAAAACGTATTTTCGGAACGCGTATGGAGGAAGGGGAGTACTATCACGACGAAAAGAAAAAAAAAAGAAAAAAAAAGAAGAAGAAGTAGTTTAAATATAGGATTTTCATACTTTTTGTTGATTTTCTCTCACAATACACATTTTTTTTAATAGTTCAAATGTCTGTAATTCTATGGGACCAAACTAATCTCATCTCTCTAGACTTACAAACTACTTAAACTTATGCAAAAGACAACTCCCACACACCCATATCCGAGGGAGTGACTGCACGATCCGTAACTTGACGCTCCAGACCGCACGGCCATACCGGCGCGACTCACATCTTAAAGATGTACTAAAGTGTAAATGCGTCACTGAACCTCAAATACCGAATATCATATTCATTTACAAAGTTGGATATACTTCTACAGTTTTTGGTTAAATTTAATAGAAAAAATTAAAACATTTATATCTGCATCTGCATAAATACTCTGCTAATCACATATAAGTGCATGTCTGAGGGTTCATCGAACAGCTTTTAGCCGCGGAGGAGTGTCAGAGCGCATTGAGGCGTTATGCTCCGCTGCGCGAAGCCGTTCTCCGTCGGGAAGGTAGTTCATAAATAGTTTGTAGATGTTCAGATGTTTGTAAATCTATCGGACCAAACTGCGTGGTCATCAGTCCGTAGCCTACAAACTACTTAAACCTAGTTAAACTAATCTAAGGACAACACACACACCCATGCCCCAGGGAGGACTCGAACCTCCACGGCGAGCAACCGCGCGCTCCGCAGCGAGTCGCTTTAGACCGCTCGGCTACTCCACCGCGGCAATATTTTGTAAGTTTAGGGACTGATGACCCCACAGTTAGGTCCCATAAGCTTAAAAAAATTTGGACATTTTTGAACCGCTTTTAAGTAAAGACTTCATTAAAAACAATAAATAATTTTGAAGCTTCCTGACAGATTAAAACGGATTGGCAGACCCTTATTCAAACCCGGGACCTTTGCGTTTGGCGCGCAAGCACCCTATCGCCTGAGCTACCCTGTCACGCCTCATGGCCCGTCCTCACCGCATTAATTCAAATCAAATGTTCAAACGTTTGTAAATCTATCGGACTCAAATGCGTGGTCATTAGTCCGTAGTTTACAAACTACTGAAACTAAGGTAAACTAACCTAAGGACAACACAAACACCTATGCCCGAGGGGGGGGGACTCGAACCCCCGACGGCGATCGGCCGCGTGCACTGCAGCACGACGCCCCAGTTCGCACGGCTAATCCGCCGCAGCTCGTATTAATTCCACCAGTTCCTCGTCGCCTACAGACGTTCGCCTGTTAACCTTTCAGGACCAAAACTTCTGGAAGAAAGGACGTAGTGGATACATGGCTTAACCACATCTTAGACGATGTTTTCAAAAATGTTCAAATGTTCATAAATCTAAGGGACTTCACTAAGTTGGTTATTAGTCTGTTTTGTTGTTTTTTGTTTTTTTTATGGGACTTAACTACGGGGTCATCAGTCCCTAAACTTACAAACTACTTATGAACTACTTACGAACTAGGACGGCACAAATATCCATGTCCGAGGGGGGATTCGAACCCTCGACCGTAGTGGCCGTGCAGACCGTGACGGAAGCGCCTTAGTCCTCTCGGCCACCGCGGCCGGCGGTTATTAGTCCCTAGGCTTAAAAACTACTTACACTAACTTACGCTTAGGACAACACGAACACCCATGCCCGAGGGAGGACTCGTACACCCGACGGCGAATGACCGCGCGCATCGCAGCCAGGCGCCTTAGCGCGCACGGCTATTCTGCCGCGGCGAGATTTTTCAGAATGATATTTTCAGTTTGCAGCGAAGTTTACGTTGATATGAAACTTCCTGGCAGATTAAAACTGTATATTGAACCACTATTCGAACCGGGACCTTCACCTTTGACAAGCAAGCACTCTACCGACTGAGCAATCCTGGCACGCTTCATGGTCCGTCCTCACATCTCTATGGCCAGTCCGGCAAATAGTTTTAATCACACAGGAAGTTTATAATCAGCGCACACTCCAATACAGAGTGAAAATTCAAAATGTTCAAATGTTTGTTAAGCTTATGGGACTTAACTACGGGGTCATCAGTCCCTAAACTTACAAACTACTAATCAACTACCTTATACTAAGGACGGCACAGATATCCATGCCCTATGGGGGATTCGAACCCCCGACCGTAGTGGCCGTGCAGACCGTGACTGGAGCGCCTCAGTCCCCTCGGCCACCGCGGCCGGCC
The DNA here is from genome assembly GCA_026315105.1 of Locusta migratoria. Taxonomy (NCBI): domain Eukaryota; kingdom Metazoa; phylum Arthropoda; class Insecta; order Orthoptera; family Acrididae; genus Locusta; species Locusta migratoria. The sequence goes on from CM048755.1 coordinate 325,089,850, forward strand.
AATACAGAGTGAAAACGTCATTGTGGATAAATATTTTTACAGAATTTTAAAATACAATTTACTTCTCTAAATCATGAAATTTTCATAAGGTGCCCCCCTTGGTATTACGAGGGGTAAGTTAGAAATAGGTGTGGGTATGTATAGACTAGCTTATATGCCCGTGTTTCGCAACGGTTGTTAAAGAAAGGCCTGTGCGTATCATGCCTTTTTAGTGTCCCGGACGTCAGTCAGTTTTAAACATAAACTGTATGTAAACCCGGGTGCTTGTTTACCCTGCACTCTCGTAGTCCACCTCCCCTTCCCTCCTGTCTCTGCATCCACCTCTTCCTCTCCCAACTCTCTGTTCGTTTCCACCTTTTCCTCTCGGCAAAGTTTTTTACAAGGTTGCCCTCTGTCATGTACCATACCAACATTTATGTACCCAGAGACCTTCTTCTTAGTTTAAAGGTCATGTGTGCAAAAATTAATCAAGATCGAAGCAAAACGATGAATTTTGTTACAGTCCTTATGTTGAGTACCCTCTATCTTGCAACAACCGAAATTTTATACAGACAGTAATATTGCTTTTGTCTTTAAGTTCAGATATGCAAAATTTTATCAGTATCTGAAAAAAACTATAGATTTGTATGCAATAAAAACAGGGTCACATTGAAAACGCACTTCGTTGTTCTCAAATTTTCCAGTTTTAATTCATACAACCCTTGTTCTAAGAATAACGAAAACAACCCAAAAAGATCTGTGAAATCGGTCGAGCTGTTCTCAAGTTATGGCGCGACCAAGGTATTCAGGGATACATTTTTATGTTGCAAGATACCCTCCCCCATGCACCGTATGAAACTTTAGGTAGACGCTGGCCTTCCTCTTGTATTGAATGTATTTCGTGAAGATCGGAATGAAACTGTATCTTTCGTCAGTCTGTAGGAAAAGTATCCTCCCCCTTGCACCTTAATTCTGTCCTATCATAAAATACTTTCTTAGCTGACGTCTTCTACCTATAAACTACATACCGGCAAAATTTCAGCTTCATAGGTGCATTAGTTTTAGAGATTTCATGTTTAATCAGTGAGTGAGTGCGTGACTGACTTTTTTCTTTCATATATATATAGCCGGCCGCGGTGGCCGAGGGGACTGAGGCGCTCCAGTCACGGTCTGCACGGCCACTACGGTCGGGGGTTTGAATCCCCCTCGGGCATGGATGTTTGTGTCGTGTTTAGTATAAGGTAGTTCATAGGTAGTTTGTAAGTTTAGGGACTGATAACCCCGCAGTGAAGTCCCTTAATATTAACACACATTTCAACATTTCATAATATATAGAATACCTCCTGAATTATGTGTCCGACAAAAAAATTATTTACCATATTCGTGCAATGAAATATTAGAAAATTGACTACGAAATGTATTGTGAATGGAGTTGGTAGTAAATTACAATCTCATGCATATTAGAGCGAATTTCCTGCAATTCATTCTCTTTGACGTCATAGCACCTGAACTATATGTCGTAATACGATATTATTTCGAAGGTACATCCAGTGGTGTATATGTAAAATGTCTGCAAAATTCGTCTCGAACAGAGATAATAGGAAAGACGCAATAAATCAAAACGTCATGGCTGATGAGGCGGTTTTTCGTGATCCTAATTGTTTATGACTCCATATCTCATGAACGGCGTGTCGTACTACGACTAAATTTTGAACGTATGTTGAGTGGTATGTGTGTATACAGTCTGTAAGATTTCTCAGCGAGAAAAAGTTTCCCAAAGGTTTGAAATTATGTTCAAAGTCTGTTACTAGTCGCTAAGTGCTCTCCGTCTCACATAGTGGACTGATAAAATCACAGTATCACGTGCCGCAAGACGGGGAAGTTTTTATTGTTCATGACGTCATATCTCCTGAACTATCGGTCCTATCGCAAAATCGTTTCTTAGCTGACGTCTACTACCTATAAAGTACATTCCTGCCAAATTTCAGCTACATAGGTGAAGTAGTTTTCGAGATTTCGTGTTTAGTCAGTGAGTGAGTGAGTGTACGAATGAGTGTCCTTTCGCTTTTATATAGGGTAAGGTGGTACAATTTCGATCATTTCGGACAAATGTTGTTATAACTGGAAATAAATTGAGAAAAGGAATAATTTTAACTATGGCACTTGTTCTTGGATGTTTAATGAATATATAACACAAATATTATACCGTTACAAATGTTGGTATAAACACAAAAAAAGGTTACGGAATTGAGGAAAATCGATCGAAAATGTACCACACTAGGTACAATTGTGATGACTTCCTCGTACAATTTTGATTACGGGCATCTTCCACATAAAAAGCACTTTTTCTGTCACGCACCAACGCATACTTCGTGGTACCAAACATTGCATTTATGGCAGCGAATCCAGTCACCCTTAACTAGATGATTTATAAGAGCGCGTTAGACTAAGTAGCTTCACTTACCTCTTTAAAGGGGAAAAAATTATATCTTCTTACCGCAAAGCGGTGTATTCTTGGGAAAGACAGTAAGAGCTGTAGAAACCTACTACTCTACATCGCGACACAACGAGACACTACGAGACAGAAAAATGGCGCGAAAACTTACGTTGGTTGGAATTGTACCTATATCGAAATTGTACCACCTTACCCTAACTAGAGATTAGTAACCAATGGCTTCTGAGTGTGAAGAAGCATAGCGCCGTGGTGACAGGAACGTGAACGGAGCTAGTTCCTCATGTGTCACCGTCGCAAGAGGTACACAGTAGGCGCGTTGCATGTTGCCCAACGTACTCGTGGGAGCACGGGGGTTCCCTGTATCGTATCTCCCATCGGTAGTGCCGATCACTGGCATTTCGGTAGTTACCGAGCCTGCTGCTCCACAGCTGTAATGACGACAAACGGCAGTAATCGTCGCTAATGCCCGGTTCCTTCCACAAAAAGGAAGACGGCGAAACCGGCCGTAAAAATATGTGCATACGCCACGGCAGAGGGCGCTGCGCTTCGAGCGTGCAATAATGTCATCATTCAGTTACGTGACTAGTCTCTCTCTCAGCTTTCTCATCGGGCTGTAGGAGCCGAATTTGATGAATGTGGGATTTTCAGACCTCGCAGTAGTGTGCGCGAGCTGACAGTTTCAGTTATGAAAATCCGTCAGCCAAAATGAATAGTGAATGTACTTGTAAATTTAGCTTAAATTTATTTCTTATCGACAAGAGCATTGTGATAAACATCACAGCACGTAACTCAGATACTGTCTTACGGCACCTTTGTAACTTTACTTTCCGTTCCGCAGAACCTCTAAACATAGTCAAATCAATGCGAAGCAATACTTACATAAACTAAATCACTACAAATCATTGTTATTTTGAGGAGAGCTTGTGAAATCGACCATTCGCAGCTTCACTTTCTATTCTGCCCTTATATTCCTCCGAAAACTTCTTCATTAATGTACTATTTTTTCCTTCCTTCGTTCCTTTCTCCCGTTGAGGCTTATTCAATTTTATTGTTTCTGATTTTACTTCTAAATTGTTTCCTGTGAATAATTTCTTTTTCCGTAATTTTCCGTCGTTCAAGATCATCTTGTGTTTCTTTCATCCAACTGGCCTTTAATTCGCTTTCATTATCAGTGCTAAAATTCTCTTAGTAAATCTGTTTCCATCCATCCTACATAAACGTACATAAAACTGTAGGCGTCATTTCATAAATTTATCTGTGATGTTGTCTGCTTAGTCGTAGAGTTCGTTTGTAGGTCGTCTGACAGTATTATGTATTTAAAATTAACAGTGTCAAAAATGTATATCACTGACATCTGCTGGCACTGATACATCCAAGGAGGTTAGAATCTCTGGAGATGCCCTATGAAACAGTGAAGCCAGCAAACTGCGCACTCCGGCATTTGCTTGTGCCCAAAACATTGGTCGTACTGTGTGGTGAAGTAGTTCTAATCGTTGGAACATACGTCATATCTAAGTAAATACTCCGAAGTTACTATCACTTCAGTGATTTTACGTACAGAGGGCTTTATTCACACAGGATTTTAAGCGGAAAATCGTTGTTTTGGGCACATAAGCATGGCACCCTGGCTTCAACCAATGTTTGTTCTCATCAGCATAGATAACGCTACCTCCTTTTAATCTAACCTCCTTGGATACATCCACCAATAATTGTGATAAAGTCAGAGAATGTTCATGCAGAGAGTAAATTATTTTTATCCTACGTTTTCTTCTTCAAGATTTTTGTATCGTATTGTGTGTGTAGGCCTACAGTAAATTTGCTTCCTTTTTTCATTAAAGATCTTCTCTTGCAGTCTTTAGATCTTCATTTTCATTTTAAAGTATACTCGGTGACAGTTCTTGAGTCCCCTCGCCCATCCATTATTCTCAGCCGCAAATCTTTACTGTCTGCTGCATGGCATATACAGCTAGGACTCTCACTCGTACATACTGACAATTACAGGAGTGGCCAGTGTATCTGACACGAAAGCTGAGGGGATATCAGATACCTTCGAGTATCGCAGCCAGTTGAAACAACACCAGCGCTTTTTTCTCTGTGCAACATGACCAAGACTTTGTAAATGGATTTTAGAAACAGCTTTCCCACAATTATTTACGCTATTCACGACCGACACATTCATTTCACCATTCCTTTTATTATTGTTTCGGTGAACGAAAACAGCAATAAGAATTGAGATGCCGTGCACCGGTTCTGTCGCGCTAGAAAGGCAAAAACCGTTTGGTGTTGCCGGATCGCTGGTAGTATTATCGAGAGTGAGGATTTGATTCTAATTGTCACCTCCATGGTTTTAAAACTTTCGGTTGGTGTTGCAACTAAAATATTGCAATAAATTTAACAAACACAAACTATCTGGGTTACCACAAATGAACATTCTACATCTACATCTACATCTACATGGGATACTCTGCAAATCACTTTTAAGTGCCTGGCAGAGGGTTCATCGAACCACAATTATACTGTTTATCTCCCATTCCATTCTCGAATAGCGCGCGGGAAGAAAGAACACCTGAATCTCTCTGTTCGAGCTCTGATTTCTCTTATTTTATTCTGATGATCATTTCTACCTATGTAAGTGGGAGTCAACAATATATTTTCGCATTCGGAGGAGAATGTTGGCGATTGGAGTTTCGCAAGTAACCCACGCCTCAGCGATAAGCGCCGTTGTTGTAATGATTCCCATCCCAGATCCTGTATCATTTCCGTAACGCTGTCTCCCCTGTATCGTGACAATACGAAACGAGCTGCCCTTCTTTGGACTCTTTCGATGTCCTCCGTCAAACCCACCTGATAAGGATCCCACACTGGGCTGCAATACTCCAAAAATGGACGGACAAGCGCAGTGTATGCAGTTTCTTTAGTAGTTCTGTTGCATCTTTTAAGGATTCTGCCAATAAAACGCAGCCTCTGGTTCGCCTTTCCCACGATATTATCTACGTGTTCTTTCCAGTTTAAGTCTGAAGTAATAGTGATTCCTAGGTATTTTGTGGAGTTTACGGCGTTCACATTTGATTGATTTATGTTGTAAACAAAGTTTAACGGATTTCTTTTCGTGCTCATGTGGACGACTTCACACTTCTCATTATTTAGCGTCAATTGCCAATTTTTACACCATACTGATATCTTATTCAGATCGTTCTGCAGTTGGTTTTGATCTTCAGATGATTTTACTAGACGGTAAATGACGGCGTCATCTGCAAACAACCTAAGAGAGCTACTTAGATTTTCCCCTAAATCGTTTATGTAAATAAGGAATAGCAGAGGACCAATAACACTACCTTGTGGAACGCCCGATATCACCTCTGTTTTAGTCGATGCCTTACCATCGATTACTACGAACTGTGTCCTCTCTGAGAAGAAATCCCCTATCCAATTGCAAATTTGGGGCGATATACCATAACCACGCAATTTGATTAAAAGCCGTTTGTGAGGTACGGTGTCAAAAGCTTTCTGGAAATCAAGAAATACGGAATCGATTTGCGAACCTTTGTCGATAGCACCCATCACTTCGTGTGAATATAGAGCTAGTTGTGTTTCGCATGAACGATATTTTCTAAATCCGTGTTGACCTTGGGTCAATAGATCGTTCTGTTCGAGATAATTCATAATATTTGAATACAGGATATGTTCCAAAACCCTGCTGCAAATTGACGTCAATGAAATAGGCCTGTAGTTTAGTGGGTTACTCCTACTGCCTTTCTTGAATATAGGTGTGACCTGTGCAACTTTCCAATCTTTTGGTACAGATCCTTCTATGAGAGAGCGGTTGTATATGACTGATAAGTAAGGAGCTATCGCTTCAGCATAATCAGATAGAAATCTAATGAGTATACAATCCGGACCAGAAGACTTGTTCTTGTTAAGTGATTTTAGTTGCTGCACTACTCCGATGATATCTACTTCTATGTTACTCATTACGGCATCTGTTCGTAATTCGAAATCTGGAATATTGGTTTCGTCTTCTTTAGTGAATGAGTTTCTAAAAGCTAAGTTTAGTAACTCTGCTTTAGTAGCGCTGTCATCGGCAGGATCTCCATTACTATCACGTAGTGAAGGTATTGTTTGTGACTTTCCCCGAGTATATTTAACATATGACCAAAATCTCTTTGGGTTTTCAGTCAAATTACGAGAAAGAGTTTCGTTGTGATAAATGTTGTAGGCATCTCGCATTGAAATCCTCGCTAAATTTCGAGCTTCTGAGTACAATCGCAAATCCTGGGGATTTCGTGTTCGTTTAAATTTAGTATGCCTTTTCCTTTGCTTTTGCAACAGTGTCCTAACCTGTTTTGTGTACCAAGGGGGATCGCCTCCTTCTTTTATTAATTTATTAGGTATAAAACTTTCAATTGCTGTCGATACCACTTCTTTGAATTTGAGCCACATCTGGTCTACACCTACGTTTAGTGTTAGAAACGAGTGGAAGCTGTCTTTCAAGAAGCAATGTATTTTGTTTCTATCTGCTTTCCTGAACAAATATACTTTGCGTTTATTTTAGGTAACTTTGGGACTTTCGATATTCAATTTCGCTACTACAGCTCTGTGTTCACTAATACCTGTATCCGTTTTGATGCTCATTATGAGCTCAGGATTATTTGTTGCTAAGAGATCAAATGTGTTTTCACATCCATTTACAATTCTAGTTGGCTCATGAACTAATTGTTCGAAGTAATTCTCATTACCTTAATGAACTACCGGATCGGTCTTGAAACAAGAGTTCTAACGGTACCCACAGATATATAAACCATAGACTTAATAGTATGTTCATACAGAAGTTCGAAAATCGTCTATGGTATTTCCTTTTCTTCTTACAGGAGTAGAGACGAAAGTTTCCTCACCCACTTGACCTTAAGTCCCGTTCATAATGTAAACTTCAAATAGCCAGATACACGAAACTCCATGTTGAACTAATCTTGAGAAAATCACATTAGCCGGCCGCGGTGGCCGAGGGGACTGAGGCGCGCCAGTCACGGTCTGCACGGCCACTACGGTCGGGGGTTCGAATCCCCCCTCGGGCATGGATATTTGTGCCGTCCTTAGTGTAAGTTAGTTCGTAAGTAGTTTGTAAGTTTAGGGACTGATGACCCAGTAGTTAAGTCCCATAAGCTATACAAACATTTGAACATTTTAAATCACATTAAAAAGTTATCGACGTTGTTTGTAATACATGATATGTTCATATTCCTTTTTGGTATTGATATCGCAAGTGTAAACATGCAGCTGCATCATCAGGGATTCTAGGATAGAGCACACATACTCAGACGGCTTATTTTGAAAATGTCGTGATTTGTACGAGAAGGAAAGTTGCAATCCGTGTAATTTACATTGAAAATTACGTACTGTCCAGCCGGCCGCCTCTGAGTCGTTCACTTAAGGTGGCCCCTCAGAATTTTAAGTTCGGCTATATATACGATTTGGCAACACTGCAGGATACGGAAGTGTCTGGAGGAAGTGCTTTCTCCTTCTCGAGGAGCTAACAACGAATTTGTACGACTTTGTGGCCCCGTGGTAAGTGTCGTGCCGTTTAAATGTATACTGACGAAGAAGGTGCTGATGTTGTTTTCTACATTTTTTTTTCAAATGTTCAAATATTTCTAAAGCTTAAGGGACTTAACTACGGGGTCATCAGTCCCTAAACTAACAGACTACTTATGAACTACCTTATACTAAAGAGCACCGGATCATGGCGCTCCAGTACGCGCGGCTACATTTTTTTCTCTTATGATTTGTAATTAATTTGTACCCTAAATAAACTTTACACACCTACAAAAAAAGTTGTTAAGGCGAAAAAACTGTAGGGTGGTGAGTCCAAATCCACTCGCTCCTAAAAAAAATTACTGCATTTAGCTGACCGTTTATATCATCAGACTGAAGAAATATCGAAGACTTCCTGATCCAGCATTAATAGTGAAAACTTCCAGAAATATTTCCACCAAAGAGCAGGTGGCTGCGTCAAGGTTACAACTTTTTACGTGCGGGATTTCCGTCACAAACTGCCAGTGGCCCACATAAACAGAAATGCTCTAAGAGTAAACTGGTGACGTTCAATAAAAATGTAATAATTGTCACCGCTTTGATGTTTTGTGCTTTCAGTTAAAGCGTGCAGTGTGCCTACACCGACTTCTAGACCGTGACTAGTGAATGTGAATGTCGCACAGTAGATACATAGTCGCATTTCATCACATATGTCTGTTATTGAGACTTCTTCAATGTAGTAAATCTTTCGTGCCAAATCGATGTTTTTTGAAACAGAATAATTTCCTGTGTGTTTTGACCAAAAGCGGTCGACAAACACAGTACAAAGGTTTCGATATCCAAAGTCCAGTACATTACTGGAACGTAAGTAGTAGAATTTCAAGTAAAGAAATAACAGTTGATACTTGTTCTCACAGCGCCGCGTCGCTGTCTCGTCGTCGGTGGGTTAGAAAGTATTTGAGTTTTTCACAGACTGATAACATGAACAGTCAGCTAAATGCAGGTAAACTTTTTTTGGGGTCAAATGGATACGAACTCGCGACCCTCCTTTCAAACTGCACGACGCTTTCCACGAGACCACAAGCTCTTACAGCTCGCCATCAACTCGAGAAGGAGAAAACACTTCCTTCAGACACACCCGCATTCTTCAGTCTTGCCAGATCGAGTATGTCGCCTGACAGATTGCAACTTTTCGTTTCGTACAAATGAGAGCATGTTAAAAAATAAACCTGCCCATGATATGAGATCTATACTCGGGACCACGTTTTACGCATCTGAGTGTTTACGCCTGCGCCAACAGTACCAAACTTTAATATGGATATATTATGTATTACGAAGAATATCGATAATTTTTAATGTGATTTTCTCGAGTATACCAGTCCAACATGGAATTTTGTGCTTATGGTTATTTTAAGTCCAGTTATTGAATGGGACATAGTGGCAAGTGGATGAGGAAAGTTTCGTCTCTACTCCTGCAAGAAGAAAAGCACATAGCATAGCATCCTCGAAAGTGTTCAGGAACGTACTAATTATGCAAAAGTGACAGACCCAGTCTGAAAATCACGCACCTTGCCCGCACTGACGATAAACCGCGTTTTTCGAGTACTACATGGTAACTGAGACACACCGGAGTCTAATGCTGTACTACTACTACATCAGCGTTCGTAGCGTCATAAGCGTCGGCTTGTAAATCCAAGAGATCAGCGTTCTAACCTTTTAACCCTCTATTTTTTTTTTCATTTCTCTCCTAATTTTTCACAGTAGGATTTCCGCTATCAAGAAGATCACCAAAACTCGATTTTGGGCTCGATATTTTACATATTACAAGCTATTCACCAATCTAGGTTTCACTGTTAGCAATATCAAATTATTTCCTGCTTATTGAAAGATGTCCCACTTCACGCTAATACGACTGATCAGAAGCCTACGTCCTGCATGAGGTATTCGACAGTGTAGATGGGCTCGCGAATTCTTTAGTAGCGAATGGGTTTCGATACTCATTACAGACAAAATTCGTTTAAAATAATATTTGCGTTAGTGTGAAGGATATGTGTTATGTTTGGCTTGTTTGCATGATTCCAATAAGGTCGTGGGTTCGATCCCCATTCTATTTTAAGATATTTGTCCATTTTCACTTCTTTCACCTCTGGCAACATTGTTAATGTGAAAAATGTACCTACATGTGGCGTCCGTTCGAAAGAATAGACGTCACTTCTGATCCTGCAGTTGCTTTCTTTCATATTCACAGAATATATGACATCAAGTGCGATTGGGCAATATATATATATGCCGGTGACGGGCAGTGATCCTTTCGTTAGTGGAGTGGGGTGGGCAAGTTTGTGGCCCTTACTCTTACGGGAATTAGTTCATAACTACGAGTTTGAGTACTGTGGGCAGGTTGAAGCTGGTAATTTGTATGTGACGGAAGGCGTGCTTAGGCTGTCCTTGCAGGTGCGGTGATCACTGTGTCCCCAATGGTGTAGGAGTCAACGTAACTGCCTAGAAAGCGGGATACGCGGTTCGAATTGCGGCTGGGTACACATTTTCAGCTTTGTCCAAATGCAGTTGATGTCATATGTTCTGTGAATAGAATGTGAAAAATGTCGAGTTGGGCTCGTATCAGAAACTACGTTAAGCGTTTGGTCCGTATATAACGGACCTGACTATGTAAGTCAGTTCAAAAAATGTATTAGCTCGCCACCTTCAAGAACGCCATGCCTAATAATCCCTGAGTTAACAGATGGGGACGTTTGCAAGACAACAACCATCTGCACAAACAGTTAGACGACGTTTGCAGCAGCATGGACTATCAGCTCGGAGATCATGGCTGCATCAACCACATCCATTTTCAGGATGTTTCCATATCATTGTTCTTATAACTTTAATTATTACATTTTAAAATTATTCATTATGAGCAGGGAGTGGGGAATTATATAATCAAATGCTGTTGTTAGGAACCACCATCCAATAATCTATATCTATAAATGTGAAAGTCTGTTCGGTGTACGTTTATCACGTCTGAACCACAAGACATAAAGAGCTAAAAATTTGTACAGTTACTAATGTCTACCCGGGGAAGGCTTTAGGCACGGTTTTATGGCGATCGGATAGCTATTTATCTATATATGTTAAAGTGAATGTCTGTTCGGTGTACGCTTCTCATGTCCGAACGACAAGGCGCAGAGAATTAAATATTTATACAGTTATTAATTTATACCTGAGGAAGGTTTTAGGCACGATTTTATAGCGATCTGATAGATACTGAGTAATTTGAAGAATATAACGCGAAATGCGGACCAATAATTACTCTTTGAAAGTTATATTTACTCTTTGAAAACGGTTTGCATTGTTGCTTGAGGGTTGATAATGATAAAAATGTTCAAATGTTTGTTAAGCTTATGGGGCTTAACTACGGGGTCATCAGTCCCTAAACTTACAAACTACTTATGAACTACTTACGAACTAGGACGGCACAAATATCCATGCCCGAGGGGGGATTCGAACCCCCGACCGTAGTGGCCGTGCTGACCGTGACTGGAGCGCCTCAGTCACCTCGGCCACCGCGGCCGGCATTTGATAATGATAAAAGGGTGGAGTATATTGGGGTGGAAAGTTATCGGTGTATATAAAATTCTACGTGTGTTTGTGTGTGTTAATATTTCGCTCTGCAGCGAAAACTACAGAACGCAAACGAATGGTCTGTGTGTAATTGTTGTCCGAAGTCTCCCGTTGTACACTATGGCAGTTCCATGCCGATAGCTATAAGGGGGTGGAAGATATGGTGGTTGAAAGTCGTCAAATTATTAAAAAAATTGGGACTGAAGTCCAGCGATGCCGTTAGCGACTCTGTAGCAAGGAAATTACATACAGCGAAAGGTGATGCCACAGACCATATCTTTGGTCTATGCGTGCTACAATGTCTTCAGCTCTTTCTCTGTAAGGATAAGCATAGGAATGAGGGAATATAAGAATAAATTAATATAGCAGTAAAAAAGAAATTTCTTGTAATACATCTCTTTAGAGAAATCGATTTGACGTTTGGCGCATTGCATCAAGTGACGCATTTGAGATATTATTACAATCATTACTGTCGAATTTCGTGATTGGATTCTTCGAAAAGAGTGCATTTTTACCTGTGATTTCTTATATATTCTCTGATAAATGTAACATGTTTTTAGAAAATAGGAGATGGACAGAGAGATAGTGGATAGAAAAAGCAATAACTCAACGTTCGAATAAATAAATACCCGGGCAACGCCGGGTTTTCAGCTAGTTTACAATAAAAATCGAGTTTAGAATTTCTGCGAAGTATAGGATTAGCTTGCTAAGCGAAAACCCGTCACAGGCTAATGCTTGCTCGTGTCGTGACCAGGGGTGTAGTAACAGTGTGGTGGGGGGTAGGGGGGGGAGACGCAGTGGGGCCAACCCCCTCTCCAAAGAGACATCTCCACGCAGCCTTTTTTTGTGCTCACCTCCCCGCCCCCTCGACCCGCAGAAGATAACTTAACCCCCTGGCGCCCCCCACCCAGACAAATAAATTACCTGCACCGCTAGTGGTGGCGCTCGACTCGGGAGGTGTTGCTCGCGGTGGAAAGGGCTTCACCGCCCCAGTAGTAGGAGTGGCGTAATGTTCCCAATCAACATGTTTTGCTCTGACGTTCTACATTAAATTCAAATCACACCGCAGTGTTTCGTGCAGTGAGGGAACTTGAACGTGACACTGTTGATGGTGACCCATCCCTTGTATGTGGACGCTGAGGTCGGTGGCCCTAAGGTGCTGGGTTAAATGGCATCCTATCATCATACAACACCCACGTGACATCACACTACACTCACTCCCATTTCATTCATCTGGGATCTAACAGATACACTTAAAATACCACTCCTATAAAGTGCGTCTCGGTTGCACAGTGGTAGACTGCCAGACTACGAATCCAAAGGTCGCGGGTTCGATCCCCGCCAGGTCCTAGGATTTTTATCCGTCACTTTCCACTTCTTTCACCTCTGGCAGTGTTGCTCATGTGAAAAATACCGAATAGCACCGTGGTTCGGAACCCACGTTAAACTGTAGGTCCGCCTATAACTGGCTGGGTAAGACAGTTCGAAGGTCGGAGGAAGGCAACTGCATACCACCTCCAAACAGGACCATGCCTAGTAAAGAACTGTGGTCTTCAAACCAATCTTCGGATTGTTGACTGCTTTACCTTTAGAGTACGAGGAAAGAAGTCATTGTTCACAGAGGAAGGAAACCCATTTAGCTTATGCCCTGAAGCGTCGTGCCTCACATCACTCTTACATGTAGAGTACAGCCAGCTAGTCGTTGACTCACATGAACAGGTGATCTGTGTCGACCACCGGAGATTGCCAAATGCAAGCAGTTGCAGTAGCGCCCGGCAAATGTCGGTAGCATTTACATATTTAATATGGCTACCAATCGAAATACATGCTTTTCAAACTCAAATCTATATCTATAAATGTGAATGTCTGTTCGGTGTACGTTTATCACGTCTGAACCACAAGACTTAAGAGCTAAAAATTTGTACAGTTACTAATGTCTACCCGGGGAAGGCTTTAGGCACGGTTTTATGGCGATCGGATAGCTATTTATCTATATATATTAATGTGACTGTCTGTTCGGTGTACCCTTATCACGTCCGAACGACAAGACGCAGAGACTTAAATATTTGTACAGTTATTAATTTAGATCTGAGGAAGGTTTTAGGCACTATTTTATAGCGATCTGATAGATACTGAGTAATTTGAAGAATATAACGCGAAATGCGGAACTATAATTTCTATTTGAAAATTATATTTACTCTTTGAAAATGTTTTTATTGGTTGCATTGTTGCTTGAGGGTTGATAATGATATAAAAGGGTGAAGTATATTGGGATGGAAAGTTATCGGTGTATATAAAATTCTACGTGGGTGTGTGTGTTAATATTTCGCTCTGCAGCGAAAACTACAGAACGCAAAGGAATGGTCTGTGTGTAATTGTTCTCCGAAGTCTCTCGTTGTACACCATGCCGATAGCTATAAGGGGGTGGAAGATATGGTGGTTGAAAGTCGTCAAATTATTAAAAAAAATCGGACTGAAGGCCAGCGATGACGTTTGCAACTCTATAGCAAGGAGGTTACATACCCCGAAACGTGATGCCACAGACCATATCTTTTGTCTATGCGTGCTACAATGTCTTCAGCTCTTTCTCTGTAAGGATAAGCATACGAATAAGGAAATATAAGAATAAATAAGTAAAGCGGTAAAAGAGAAATTTCTTTTAATACATTTCTTTTTAAAAAATCGATTTGACGTTTCGCGCATTATCTATCATAATCAACCAACACGCGAGCGGAGCCGCGGGTTTAAGCTAGTATTATCTAATATTCCAATATACGAGGGGAGTTGGAAAATATGTTTCCCTGTCGATTGTGGGGAGAGTTGTGTATAAAAGGAAAGAAAATAGAGTGAGACATTAAAGATAAGACATATATTTATTTTTCTACATAATTTCCATTACATTGAGACATTTGTCAAACCACTTTATAAGTTGCAAAAAGCCATCCAGGAAAATTTCAGGGCGTTGCATACGGAAGTAGCGTTGAACGGCTATGGAGTGGAAACATCCGTCATCATCTGTCCAAAAGAAGTTGAAAAGTACTCCGTCTGCAGGTAACGTGCTACTCACCGTTTTCTAAGACGCCCAAGGAGTTTTGTTGCTGGACTTTCTGGAGGATGCAGCCATCAATGCTGCGCGGTACTGTGCCACTCTGTCGAAATTGAAAGAGGTGATTCGGATAAAGCGGCCTGGCCTTTTCAGGTCTGCGTTCTGCTGTTGGATGATAATGCGAGACCACACTCGGCGACGGCAACGCAAAACCATATTGCGTCTCCACCATCCGCCATACAGTCCTGATCTCGCACCAAGTGACTTCCATCTGTTTCCAGCTTTGAAGAAGACTCGACGGAAAGTGCTTTGGAAGCAATGCTGACGTCAAACAAGACGTTCAACGGTTTTTCCGTATGCAACGCCCTGATTTATCCTGGAAGGCTTTTTGAAGCTTATAAACCGGTATGACAAATGTCTCAATGTACTTGAAAATTATGTAGAAAAATAAACATATGTCTTATCTTTACTGTATCATTCTATTTTTCCTTGCATACGCAACTCTGAGCACAGTCGACAAGGGAAACATATTTTCCAACTCCCCTTGTACAGAAACGTTTGTTTGTTCGTTCGTGTTTTATGTGCTGCCGTACCGTTCATCCGAAGCCAATGAAACTTTTCCAAAGCATTGCTTGAACTTTCGCGAGAGTTATAGGCATATCACTGTACGACACATAGTTGAGAAGATGTGACGTCAGGAACACTGAGATGCATGAATATTGCCGCATTATGATTGAGGTTTAAATGTATTACTTCTTTGCTACTAAATATATTCGCAACAAATTAGCAGACATTATCCATTTATGCTAGTGAATTATTTCATTGTACGACTTACAGCTTAGGATACATGACGTCATAAACGACGAGACGTGATGGAAACGCGGAGGTGGTCCTACTTTATACATCGGTAAATAACTGAATATTTCTCCTACTATTGTTCATGAGAGGCACAATAAGTATCACACATGCCTAACCCTTCAAATCACAAGTTCGTAACGTGGCTTCAAACCGCCCAGTCTCAATCTTTCACCACCACGTCCAAGTTACGAGTCCCTTCCCAAGCGTTCGAAAAGCGTGCTTCCCTGCTCCCAAAATTGTATCCTTCCGCCCATCCTAACACCTCATCTTTAAAATGCAATTTCGCTTCCAAAATTTTACACATTTGAATATCACAGAATTAAATGCTTTGACCACCTCCCTACAAATGTTGTTTACATTTGTATATATTTAACAATACTAAAAAACGATTAAGACTGAAACTCTTTGCTCAGATAGCCATTAGCGTGGCGTTTCACAGTTGAAATATACTGCCGCCGTCTAAATATAGTTACACAATTAATATTTAATCTATCATGGCTTTTTATACAAATATATTCAGTTATTGTCCACAAATACTTATAATTGCTTATATATAAATTATCTACTGCATATCTAATATTTTTAGTCGGTCATGAAATATTTAAGTGGCAGTCTACAACATAAAAAACGAACGTTACTAAAAATAATATTAAATATAATAAAATAGAATGAATCGAGTTCTTTTAAAAGGGCGTATCTCATGCTGAGTAAAGTTTTCAGGAGACACAAAAAACTGTGTCACCTCCAAATAAAGAAACATCTAAAGCTTTTTGTGGCTTCATGTGATTAGTACAGTAATATCTGGTGATATATGAGAAGGATTTTCACCTCAAGTAATTATGATATGTTTCATTGAACTATAAAAGTCATTGATTTACGCCTTTTTTAAAAAAAATCAACCTAAATTTAAAAACTCACGTGAGAATTAATCAAACTTCGCTTTCTTCTTTAATTATTTTTCAAAGGTGTACAAACTACTATTAATGCAATAGTATTTGATACAAATCATACAAATTACTAAAAAATATAACACCAGTACTGTCATCAACTAGGTTATATATTTGCATTCTTCTTATTCTGTGACATTTTCAGGTTCAGTTGGCCAAGAATATAGTTCTGTGTAGAAATACTTGTGCTCTTGAGGAATGTAGGATTCGATTTTCTTCAGATCTCCAAGCTTTGTTCTTTTTATGGGAACTTTTCCAGAAGAGTACGATGGTCATGATGGCAGAGCAGGTGGCATTGAACAGAGAGCCATGAAGATCACCACAAACTTTCCTGGTACAGAACACACTACAACATAGCGCGCAACCTCATGCACTGAATAGATTTTTGTTCTACTTGACGTCACAATTGCATCAAATAATAAACCCATATGGTATTTTTTTGTATTTTTCTACGAGTTTTCTTACACACTATACCAGAGCTTTCCAAACTCTTCCTAGTCGCGACACCATTTAGAATATATAAAGTTTTACAAGAAACACTCTGATTTTAATTAGAAAGATTTACCTATATACTTTGAAGCAATATTAATTTTCATGTAACTAGATTAGACGCAATGTAATCATATTTGAACCTTCATGTACATTTGTATAATTTTGAGCCGGCCACGGTGGCCGAGGAGACTGAGGCGCTCCAGTCACGGTCTGCACGGCCACTACGGTCGGGGGTTCGAATCCCCCCTCGGGCGTGGATATTTGTGCCGTCCTAGTTCGTAAGTAGTTCATAAGTAGTTTGTAAGTTTAGGGACTGATGACCCCGTAGTTAAGTCGCATAAACTATACAAACATTTTTTATAATTTTGATTTTGACGCACTGTACTAACTAAGCAAAGACGGTCAGCATAGTATCATTCTGAAAAACTAGATGGCGTGAACTGCTGTGCATTTATCTCTCTCTCTCTCTCTCTCTCTCTCTCTCTCTC
This sequence comes from Locusta migratoria, assembly GCA_026315105.1. Classification (NCBI taxonomy): domain Eukaryota; kingdom Metazoa; phylum Arthropoda; class Insecta; order Orthoptera; family Acrididae; genus Locusta; species Locusta migratoria. The sequence goes on from CM048755.1 coordinate 325,107,262, forward strand.
TCTCTCTCTCTCTCTCACACATACATTGGTACTTTGTAACGACTTTACCTCTTATGCTAGTCTCAATTAAAATATATATATATATATATATATATATATATATTTTTTTTTTTTTTTTTAAACAGATAGTATTTTATACGTGATACAATGTAACTTATTTTAACAATTGATGGTGACAAATTTTAAATTTTAAAGATATGTTTTAATACCTACCCGCCTGAGGGCGCTGATAAATGGTTATTTTTATCATATAATGCATAATCTGTGTATGTTAGTTGTTAAACTTTAATTCACCTAGAATCAACATTTTTATCTTTTTAAGCTTTTAATATGTTTGAACCCATTTTCTTTTTAAAAATGTCACAATGTAACTGATTTAAACAAAGAGGGCGCCAGGCACCATCTATGTACAAGCTAAGCTGCGTAGGTGTACGTAAGCGGCTACCTGATTTTATTGTTGTGACTTGTACCGGCAAGACCTTTAAATGTTTTTAAGCAGAGCACATAGGTCATCATGACTTGCAATTCTGGTATGTAATTCTATTTTATAACATTCTTGGTGTATGTAATCTTATTGTAATTTCAATGTCTGACCAAGGTACCTTGTTTTTAACAGCACTGATGATGTCCCATCATAGGGACGAAATCGATATGTTTTGAAGTTAAATAAAAGAAACATCTCACATCGCCTACCCAGCGAAAACCTGTTATTTCATTAATTTTCATGATTCACTTGTACTTAAAGTGCACACTGAACGAACTGAAGGATGTTTAGTATTTTTCGCACAATGTTCTGTCTTAATTTTATCTTAAGATTTTGCTGTTGTTGCGACACCCTTAGGGGCACTACGCGACACCCCTGGGTGTCGTGACATCCAGCTCGGAAAGCTCTGCACTGAACATTATAAAGTACCACATTGATAGCCACGGAGGAAAACAATTCTGGTTTTATGCTAGATTAGTTCATGCACGTTTGACCACTTGAACACCCTAGCACAAAGTAAATTCGTGATATATAATTAATACGGCTGGTTTGGCTAAATGGCCGTTTATTTCAACGTTCAACTCACGAAAAAGAAATACAGTGACCGTTTATACTCTAAAAGTGGCAGCAACATCTGAATAAGTGTCGTAATCACTTTTAAAGCTGGGAGAAACATCTGATTCTCAAAACAATCATTAAAAAGAAAAAAAATTCTGGCATTTGACATCAGCAGAAAAGAAACCCCTTGTTATCTTTCTTAGAACTATGGAAAGAAAAAGTTGTATTAAAAAATTCATAAATAATTCCATTTACTTACGTGCAACTGAATAAATATTTCATTCGATCTTCTGAATATTGCGGAAGAAAACTGGCGTCCGGTCACTCACGATAACAGACGAAGAATGGCAACAGCCCCGTCGGTACATTAGCGTCGAAAAAAATAAAAAAATAAACTCTGGCAAGTTTCGTCACCCCCTTGGAGTTGGTACGCGGTGCGGACCGCACCCCCCGCACCCCCCTAGCTACGCTACTGTGTTAGAACTGGTGTCATTGCAATATGCAGTGCAAAATGAAGCAACAACAGTTAGGCAAAACGGTGACGGATACCATAGGATGTTAGTGCAAGTGTATGGTGTTGAAACAGTGAGTACAAAGTATGTGTTTGAGTGGTTTAAACACTTTAGAGTCGGAAAGCAAGGTGTCGAACCATGTTCGGATCGACAGTCCACAATCACAGTCCCAGACAACATCGAACGAGTGCGACGGATGCTTGTGGATCATCGGCAGACTTCTTTGTGTTTCCCCGCCTTAAATTAGCCGTGAAAGGCTTACGCTTCGCAACGGTTGCGGAGACTAACAACGCGTGACCTCAGTGGTTCGAGCGATTCCACAAGGAGCGTTTGCTGACAGTTTCCAACAGCTGTACAACAGATGTCAGAAGTGTATTGTAGCCAATGGCGATTACATTGAAATCCAAGGTGCTTCTGAAAAGTTTGTTGTATGGTCTCAGGAAATATAGGAAACAAGAGTTACAAACAAAATACCTTTACTGGCCATCAAAGTAATAGATATTGGCTACAATACACTTCTGACATCGGTTGTACTGCTATTGGAAACGCTTCTTGTGGAATCGCTGGAATCACTGTCACGCGTTGTTGGATCTCCGCAACCGTTGCGAAGCGTAAGCCTTTCATGGCTAATTTAAGGCGAGGAAACAGAAAGAAGTCTGCCGGCGACAAATAGGAAGTATAAGGAGGATGTGGCAGCACAGTGACCTTGAATCTAGCGATAAAGTTGACTACGCGGATCGCGATGTAAAGGCGGGCATTGTTGTGCAAGAAATTCCACTGGCCATTCCGTTACTGTTCTGGACGAACCCGCCCGATGCGTTGCGGCAGTCGTTTCAAAACTCCATCGTTAACTTCTGCGTTGACGGTATGTCCATCGGGTACAAATTCATGATGGGTCAGATCCTCGCTATCGAAAAAGGCTTATCCTCGACACCTTCCATACCGTCTCTAAGACGATCATATCACTCAAACACACACTTTTTACTCACTGTTTCAACACCATATGCGTTCACTAACATCCCATGGGTCTCCATCGCCGATTTGCCTAATTTTCAACAAAACTCTATATTAACGCGTTGTTCCATTTTGCGCTTCTTGTTGCAATGACACGAGTTCTCACACTAACACTGTCAGCTGGGTCGCAGCGAGTACCATTGCTTCGAATGTTCAAATGTTTGTAAATCTATCGGACCAAACTGCGTGGTCATCAGTCCGTAACTTACAAACTACTTAAACCTAGGTAAACTAACCTAAGGACAAACACACACATCCATGCCCCAGGATGGACTGGAACCTCCACGGCGGGCAACCGCGCGCTCCGCAGCCAGACGCTTTAGATCGCTCGGCTACTCCACCGCGGCACCATCGCTTCACTGCAGTGCTTTGCACAGTAGGGGGCGCTTGTTGACATGTCCCTCACTGTGTATGCGGGGGCACCTCATCCTCGCCTCCGCAGTGTGTAAAATACTGGACCATTCACCGAACTTTTCAGGCGCACCTTGTATCAATGATGAGATGAAACTATCTTCCGGATGAAACTATCTTAACTGATGAAATGAAGATGTCTTATGTGAAGAAATTAAACGTGACTTATGATAGTAACCAGCTAAAAGCTTCTTTAAAAGTAGCTTTAATAAAACTAGTCTGCTTGCTATTACGTGTGAGCTAAAATCGTCCTTTCTATGCTGTAACTGAAATTCTCAGGCAGCTTTACGAATGGAATATCGTGGTTCGTTGACTTACTTCTGAAGATAGTCGCAGTTGAGTAGCCGAGCGGTGCGCGCGGTCGCTCGCCGTCGGAGCTTCGAGTCCTCCCTGGCGCATGGGTGTGTGTGTGTTGTCATTAGGTTAATTTACCTCAGTTTAAAAATGTTCAAATGTTTGTATAGCTTAGGGGACTTAACTACGGGGTCATCAGTCCCTAAACTTACAAACTACTTACCAACTAGCTAACACTAAGGACGGCACAAATATCCATGCCCGAGGGGGGATTCGAAACCCCGACCGTAGTGGCCGTGCAGACCGTGACTGGCGCGCCGCAGTCCCCTCGGCCACCGCGGCCGGCTACCTCAGTTTAAGTAGTTTGTAAGCTACGGACTGATGACCACACAGTTTGGACCGATAGATTTATAAACATTTAAACATTGGAAGGTAGCTGCAAAAGCTTCCTGAAACCTAATGCAAAAAATATGTTGTCTGTGCGTGTATTGAGGTCTAACAGTGTTAGTGTTATGCCCTGTTAACACTTTGAAGCCGCGGCGGAGTGGCCGAGCTTATTGAGGCGCTATGCCACGATGCGCGAGGCCGGTCCCTGTCGGGGGTTTGAATCCTCCTCGGGCATGGATGTTTGTGCTGCCTTTAGTATAAGGTAGTTTATAAGTAGTTTGTAAGTTTAGGGGCCGATGACCCCGCAGTTAAGTCCCATAAGCTTATCAAACATAAAAAAAACTGAAATATATGTAAGACTAGCTCTGACTATTTAATATTTAAACTGATAATATCGCTGTATTTAATTTACTCAGAATGTTCAAGAATGCAGATGATAATTGTGACTCAGATTGTTAATTGTCGTCAAGAATTAATCAGAATATGCCTAACAGAAAACGTATATATTTTCCCGTTAAATTTCATAACGACGGTTTTAACACGTAAATAATGCGAGCTACAGATAATTGCCTTTCCACGGCGTTCTGAATTCTAGGGATTGTAATTGCTCTGTTATTACGACAATTAACAATAATGGCTCTGACGAAGTACTGTTATCTGTTACTGAAAATCTCATAAATTGAATCTGAAATTACTCATCTGACTGAAATTAAATGTAATGACTGATTATGTGAGCTTATTTGGTTCTAATCTTAGTTCTGTCGATCTAACCAACAATGAGTGACCTGAAACTGTTATTGCAGCACATAAAATTTTAACATCTTGTGATTGATCAAAATCTGTTAAATATTTAATCACACAGATGGATACTAACTATGCAACCTCGATTGATCTTCCACTTTTTCTCGTGATCAATGTACAAATGTTTGTAAATCTATCGGACCAAACATCGTGGTCATCAGTCCGTAGCTTACAAACTACTTAAACTAAGGTAAACTAACCTAAGAACAACACACACTCCCATTCCCCAGGAAGGACTCGAATCCCCGACGGCGAGCAACCGTGCGCTCCGCAGAGAGGCGCCTTAGACCGCTCGGCTACTCCATCACGGCTTTTCTACTAATGAGAGCATCATTTGACATTGACCGTAGTTGCATTATATTACCGAAGACGACTATTACACTTAACATAAATTCATTCTTCATGCGTATAATAACGAAAATAGTTAGTTAAATAGGAAGTGACAGGTACTACTAACTGCCAAGTGATACAAAATAAGGTTACTTGAAATACTTCATTGAATAAAAATTGTTACGACAACTTATATAAAACAGTAATGACTCTTTAGAAAAGTAGTTATTCACTAAGTTATTTTACAAGATATTTCCTTTGTCCTACCAATGTGAGTGATCCAGGATCTCTACAAAAATTACCAAATGATTTCTTTTACCTATTGCTGCTGATGGAGTAGTATATACATGAGATACTGTTGTTGGCTGTCCCTGCGGACCAGACAACCTTCCATGTCAACAGCCTAACATAGTCTGCTCTGTCTCCAACAACATCATAGAGACACTTGTATATATATGAATGAGTTGATTATACGTGTCAGCCTGCTTCGTCGATTTCATTTATTTTTCTGAGCCAAAGATTATACTTCACAACTAACACGCACGTTTCAACTGCAGTACCACGATATTCGATGGTGGTAGGCTTGTTAGCTGTGTCAAACGTTGTAAACAACGTGATCCAGTTGCTCATCGTATATTGCGAAGGACTTTTCTCGACGGCGAAGCGTGTGGAAAGTGCAGTTTGATTGAGGCCCATTATTTCACCCTCTGAGAACTTCTCCTATTGATAGTGACAAGAGTGGCCTTTGACCCGAACTCTTGGAATTCAATGGCGTCAGTCAACAGTGCCAAAAGCCTCTGCTTAAACAAGTATAATAGCGGAAAACACATTCCCCACTCCTGATACTGCTTCTATTCACCGTTAAAGTACAAATACGTGATTTCGATGAAGTGATTAAAGCAAAGTGCCACGCAGAATGGTCGCGTGGTCTAAGGAATCATGCTGCGGACTTATCGGCCGTTCCCGTCGGAGTTTTGAGTCCTCCCTCGGGCATTGGTGGGTGTGTTACCCTTAGTGTAAGTTAGTTTAAGTAATTTGTAAGTCTAGGGACTGATGACCATAGCATGTTGGTACAAGAGGTTCAGAAACATTTGACATTTTAAAACAATGGCATGTTTCTTCATTCAACATCACCTGCGTTTTCTACATCTACATAAATACTCCGTAAATCAGACTGAAGTGCATGGCAGAGGGTTCACTGAACCGCTTATGTGATAACTTCTCTACCGTTCCATTCTCTAATAGCGCGATGGACAAAGGAAATTCTAAATCTTTCTGTTTTAGATCTGATTTATCTTATTATGATGATCGTGTCTCCCTATGTAGTTCGGAGCTAACAAATTATTTTCGCACTCTAAAGAGAAAGTTTATGAAAGAAATTTCGCAAACGAACATTGACGCAACAAATCTCGCCTTCCTTCTAATGGTTTCCACCGCAAGTCGTGTATCATTTCCATAACACTCTCTCCCGTTTATCGAGGTAATACAAAAAGAGTTACCCTTCACTAGACTTTCTCTATATCCTTCGTCAGTCCCACTTGTTGAGGATTCCTCAATGAGCAGCAATTCTCCAGAATAGGACGTACAAATGCAGTGTAAGCAGTTTCTTGAGTAAAACTGTTGCATCTTCTAACATAATCTTAGTGTTCAGGCAATGAAACATAGCCTTTGGTTTGCCTTCCCTACGATATTTTCTGGGTGTTCTCTCCAATTAAATTTGTTCGTAATTGTAATACCTGCATATTTAGTTCAATTTACGGCCTGTAGATGTGACTAATTTGTAGTGTAAATGAAGTTTAACGGATTTATTTTAGTGCTGATATGCATGACTTCACACTTATCATTATTTAGGGTCAATTGCCAATTATTGCACCATGCAGTTGCCTTATCTAAATCAATTTATAGTTGCTTTTGATCTTCTGGTGACTTAACTAACCGATAAATTACAGCGTCATCCATGAACAGTCTAAGAGAGCTGTTTACATTGTCTCCTAAATTGTTTATAAAGATAAGGAATAATAGGGGCCCTATAACATTTCACAAGATCATTTATGGGTATCTCAGTGCCATAACTAGCATTTCGCTAAACATGATGGAACAAAGAGTATACTTAGGTATAGCCGCGGTGGAGCAGCCGAGCGATCTAAGGCGCCTCGCTGCGGAGCGCGCGGTTGCTCGCCGACGGAGGTTCGTGTCCTCCCTGGGGCATGGGGGTGTGTGTTTGTCCTTAGGTTACTTTACCTTAGTTTAAGTAGTTTGTAAGCTACGCACTGATGACCACGCAGTTTGGTCCGATAGATCTACAACCATGTGAACACTTTATACTTAGGTATAGGTTTTGTTTTTTTTTTTTGTTTTTTTTTGTTGTTGTTGTTTTTTTTTTTTTTTTTTTTTTTGTAATCACAGAGTGAAATCTGATGATGAAATAATGATAATGTATTTCTTTAACTTTGTTTTAACCCTTTTTTTTTGCACACTTCCATACATAAATCTGACTTGTAGTGTCCTGTGAACAAATTTCCGTGAATTTTTTTCAGTAGGCCTATACAGTTTCTTGCCTATAAGTAACATTTCCAAAACAAGCGTACGATTGCTAAAATAATAATACTACAGTCGTTCCTATAGCTGTAGATTTTGGTGTTATTTGGACTACTTCATGTGAGATGTCTGAAAAATTATTATTGGTACAAAGTCCACAATAACCCCTCAGTTTCCAGGTTTGAAAGTCAAGTATCCATGAAGACAAAACGTACATATACCTTTAGTCCCGTAATTTGCCAAATGAGCAAAACTATTATATCATACATCATTCATTGGTATTCTCTTACCAGTAAATATCAATCCATTTGCAGTGCCACAATTTTACATAATAAATTACTTTCAAGGTCCCCTCTTTCCGTTTATAAACATTTTCTCGAGTATAAATAAAAATTGTCACAGAATCGAAAGAAACTAATACACAGGTAACATGGTTGCAGTGTCTATTAAAGATTCTGACTATTCCGAAAGTTTTCACAATAGACAACGAAATATTGCTGTATTTGAGAGCTTAAATTTTGGTTTCAAGTAAAATTTCCCATCTGAGGATGAAATGTGAAACATGTTGCGGAAAACTAAGCGCAATTTTGATGTTGCTTGAGAGCAACATCGGCAAATAAAAGGTTAATATCATCAGTGAGATCCTACATCTGCACTTTGAGGATTAATAAAAGCACTATTGTATTATAAAAATAAATTGATACACTGCCATCAATGAAACACGTATAATTTACCTGCTGTGGTAGTGATATCTTGTTATTTGATTTCTCTAAAAATGTCACCTGTGGAGAAAATACAACCTTTTGCATGTAAATGACAGAGACCCTGTTTTTTTATGCTCGAGTGTTGCTGTGAGCATGTTTTCGTATGGCTTCCAGCGTTCTCGGTCAAATGTGTCTCTTTTCAGTGGCAGTGTGTCTGAAATATTGCCTTCGACTACCCATAACAGAACAGCGTGAGTTGTCAAAAATAGGGCTGAAATGCGGCAAAGAGAGGGTGTGACGGCCTCTCCATCGTGCGCAACGTCCACGTTCCCGATAGACAAAATTGTGGTGAAATTTGGTGAAAATATTTCCTTTCTGAACTGCTTACCGTCTACGTTTGAGACCCGTACCAGTCTACATTCTAGGTAAATCTCTTCAGAAAAGGTTTCCTAGCACGTAAATTTAATTTATATGTTATCCAATCCCCTTTTCCAGAAATTCTTTAGTCATTATTGACAACCTGCATTTTGTATACTCTCAATAGGGCCAACTTCGCTCTCCTAATGGCAAAATACGAGGATTGGAACTTAAATAGTGGCAACTATTTATTCACAACCGATACAAAAGTGTTACATGTTTGCACCTGTTAGTGTTCTTTAAAGTAGTCACCATCGCTGTGTATAACCCGTTGCCAGCGATGTAGAAGGCGTAGTATACCGTTAGCATCGCCTGTTCTGTTGATGGTGCGAATGGAGCGGTCTACTGCCTGCCGAATTTTTGGAACAGTTCTGAAACGAATGTCACGAAGTGGTTTCTTCATCATCAGAATCAAATCAAAGTCACAAGGACTTAAGTCCGGGGAGTATGGTGGATGGTACAATACTTTCTAGTCCCATCGACCGAACAGAGCAACCACAGCTTGCGCTATATGCGTCCTCGAATTGTCGTGAAACGTTATGGGTGGCTTGCGCAGAAAGTATTGCTGCTTCTTTCATGGAGCTGGTCGCAGGTGATGCTACAAAAACGAACAGTAATACTGTGCATTGATGGTCTGACGCGTTCCTGTTTTGAAAACATAATGACACCGTCACCCACCGTCACGTTAGACCGCTCGCTCACAAATGACTGCGTTTCCCTTGATTGTGCACACGCCAGTGACGTGGGACGGGCGAGTCCATTTGCTCGGAGGTAAGGTAAAGTTATGTGAACAACGTGTGCTATCAGCGACAATAGTAAATTCCACTGCATAGTGTAGAGCTTATGGGACTTAACCACGGGGTCATCAGTCCCTAAACTTACAAATTACTTACGAACTACCTTATACCTTTGTCTGTGCTTATACTAAAGACGGCACAAACATCCATGCCCCGGGGGGGGGGGGGGGGGGGATTCGAACCCCCGACGGCGGACTGCCGCGCGCACCGCAACACGGCGCTCCAGTACGCACGGTAATCCGCCGCGGCCATTTCATAGTGTCTCCACAGACGTGTTGCCGCTATTTAAATTCTAACCCTCGTATATCTGCCACCCTTCGTGTCTCATTTACTAATCTCACTCCCTCAGAACATCGCCCGGATTAATTATAATCGATTCCGTTAATCTAATTTCACTTGTGCTAATGTTTGTCTCATAATGTCCTGTCAAGGTAGAACCTATTTTTTCACTTTCAGTTCTTTGCCACCCCCCACCCTTTATTTTCTTGATAGAATTATATCCTCAATAGACCCTTTTACTTTTAATCACTTTATAAATACATCCTTATCTTTCTTCTGCTCGGAATAGATTAAAAAATAATGGTTATAGGCAAGGTTCATGTCTCCCTCCCTGCTCATCCCCTGCTACCCTTCCATGTCCTCCGACTTACACAACTGCAGCTTGGTTTCTGTACACCCTGTAAATAACCTGTATTTTATCTCTAGTACCTACAAAATATGGAGCAGATCAGTCCAGTAAATACTCGCGCGAGCTTTTTCTAAATCCACGATGTTGCATTCCACCAAACTACGATGAAAATCCTAGCGCAATGGAGGAATTTGTAGAATTATGAAACACGTTTTATGTTCGAGTGTTATGACATTGCTGAAGACCGAAAACCTCCTGTGTAGAAATCAATATGGGTTCAGAAAGCTACGTCATGCGAAACCCAGCTCGCGCTATTCATAAATAAGGCCGAGCGGGCAGTAAACAAAGGCTTCCAGAAAGATGCTGTGTCTGTTGACTTCGGTACAGTTCTGCGCCATCACCTCATGAACAAATTGCAAGAATATGGAATATCAGACCAACGACTGGATTGAAGAGTTTCTAGCTAACAGAACGTAGTATCTCATTCTCAATGGAGAGAAATCTTCAGACGTGAAAGTAATTTCTTGCGTGCCCCAGTGGATTGTTATAGGACGTTACTTTTCACATTATATGTAAATGACCTCAAAGATAACGTCGGAAGTTCAATGAGGCTTTTTGCGGGTTATGCTGCTGTACATAGAGAAGTCGCAGCATGCGAAAGTTGTGCCGACCGAGGTGGCGCAGTGGTAACTCAAGTTGTCCACATGAGTACGAAAAGAAATCCGATAAACATTGTTTACAAGATAAATCAATCAAAAGTAAAGGCGTTAACTCCACTAAATACCGGGGAATTACTATTACTTCAGACTTAAATTGGAAAGAACACATAGATAATATGGGAAAGGTGAACCAGAGACTGCGTTTTATTGATAGAACCCTTAAAAGATGCAACAGAACTACTAAAGAAACTGCATACACTACGCTTGTCCGTCCTTATTTGCAGTATTGTTGCCCAGTGTGGGATCCTTATCAGGTGGGTTTGACAGAGGACATCGAAAAAGTCCAAAAAAGGGTAGCTTGTTTCGTATTGTCACGATACAGGGGAGACAGCGTTACGGAAATGATACAGGATCTGGGATGGAAATCATTACAACAACGGCGCTTATCGCTGCGGCGTGGGCTACTTCCGAAACTCCAATCGCCAACATTCTCCTCCGAATGCGAAAATATATTGTTGACTGCCACTTACATAGGTAGAAATGATCATCAGAATAAAATACGAGAAATCAGAGCTCGAACGGAGACATTCAGGTGTTCTTTCTTCCCGCGCGCTATTCGAGAATGGAATGGGAGATAAAATAGTATAACGGTGGTTCTATGAACCCTCTGCCATGCACAAATGTGATTTTCAGACTATCACATTTAGATTAAATGTTAGACTCGCACTCGGGAAGAAGGTGTTTCTAATCCACCTCCTGCCATCCAGATTTAAGTTTTCCTTGATCTTCCTAACTAACTACATGTCGGGATGGTTCCTTTGAAAGGGCACGGACCATTTCCTTCCTAATCCCTATGCCAAAAATTACAGCGTGATCTCCGTTTGTCGAGACCACGCTGTCGACACGGCATCAAACAATAAGTTTCCTTTTTTCCCCTTCCTTCCTTCCTTTGGAAAATTGTAGCGAAATGCAGGAGGATCTTCGGCATATCGACGTATGGTGCAGGGAATGTCAATTGACCATCAACATAACAAAGCCGGCCGCGGTGGCCGAGGGGACTGAGGCGCTCCAGTCACGGTCTGCACGGCCACTACGGTCGGGGGTTCGAATCCCCCTCGGGCATGGATATTTGTGCCGTCCTTAGTCTTAGCTAGTTCATAAGTATTTTGTAAGCTTAGGGACTGATGACCCCGTAGTTAAGTCCCATAAGTTCTACAAACATTTTTGAACATAACAAAAAGTTATGTGCTGTATTTCCATAGAAAGAAATATCCATTGTTATGTATTTACTCAATAGCAGGAGAAACACTGAAAGCAGTTACTACCATGAAATATCTGGGAGTAGGCATAAGGGGCGATCTGAAATGGAGCGACCACAATAAAATTTATCGTGGGCAACGCAGAGTCCAGGCTGAGAATCATTGGAAGAATCCTGAGGACGTGTAGTCCAACAAAGGAAGTAGGTTACACAACAGTCGCTCGCCCGACGTATGAGTACTGCATGTGTCGGATCCGTACCAGATAGGATGATAGAAGACATACAGAAGATTCAACGAAGAACAGCACGCTTGGTTTTAGACTCGTTTACTAAGCTCGAAAGCGTCTCAGAGATGGTCGGGAAACTCATCTACATATACATAAATACTCTGCAACTTACATGGCAGAGGGTTCATTGAACCGCTTTTAAGATATTACTCTACCGTTCCATTCTCTAATAAGACGCAGAAAAAAGAAACACATAAATCTTTCCTTTTTCGATCTGCTGTTTCTTATTTTATTGCGATGCTCATGTTTCCCTACATAGGTGGGCGCTAACAAAATGTGTTCGCGTTCGGAAGAGAAAGTTAGTGAAAGAAATTTCTCAAATTTCGCCGTAACGAATAACGCCTTTTTATAAAGGAGTTCCACTTCAACTCGTGCATCATTTACATGATAGTCTCACGCCTATATCGCGATAATACAAACAGAACCGACCTCCTCTGAACTTTCTCTAAATCGTCCGTCAATCACACTTGATGGGGATCCCACAATGGGCAGCAATACTCCAAAATTGGACGCACAAGTGTTGTGTAGGCTGCTTCTTTAGTAGAACTGTTGCATCTTCTAATTGTTCTGCCAACGAATTGTAGTCTTTGGTTGACCTTCCCTACAATATTTTGTATGTATTCTTTTTAATTTAACTATACAGACTGAACGTCCATGTCCGGCTACACCATTAACAATGGGAAATCCAATTGGAATATCAATAATGGAGGATAGATAACAACTCACCGTAGAGAGGCTCGCTGAGTTGCTGACAGGCGCGAAAAGTAGACAGTCACACTCACACAACTTAAATTTTCGGCCATGGCCTCCCTCAGAAAAAGAAACACATACATTCACACAATCAGAGTGCTATACACACACACACACCAATGGGACATTATGCTGGTGTGTGTATAGTTGTCTGAGTATAAATTTATGTGTTTCTTTTTCTGGTGAAGGCCATGACCGAAAATTTTTGTGTTTGTGATTGTCCACTTTTCGTGCCTGTCGGCAGCTTAGCGAACCTCTTTGCGGTGAGTTATTATTATCCTCCTTTATTGACATTCCAATCAGAGTTTTGATTGTTAAAGTTTTTCTAATTTAAGTTGTTCGTAATTCCTATGTATTTTCTTCAAATTAAGGCCTGTATATGTGACTGATTAATGATGTAAATGACGTTTTGCGGACTAAGACTGTCCGAAGCCCGGGGTATCGGCAAACCAAAATGAGGCCCCCCGTCCACTTTGAAATACATGTATTGCGATCAAAAAAGTAACTTTTAAGATTTGGAGGCCCCCCAGGACGATAGGCACGGGTCGCTCTAGAAAAAAAAAAAAAAAAAAAAAAAAAAAAAAAAAAAAAGGTAGGAGGCCCGGAGCGGTCCGCCTCCCCCCCTCCCCCCCCCCCTTAGTCCACCGCTGAGTAGTCTCCAGTGGCAGACGCTGTAAGAGGGGAGTTCTACATTGTTTTACGGCCTTATTTCAATGTTCCGAGAGCATACGTTTCTTGATGAGTCACCCTATGCATTGCAGTCACCCTATGTATTGCTTATTCCTACGTATATCTGCCGGCCGCGGTGACCGAGGGGACTGAGGCACTCCAGTCACGGTCTGCACGGCCAGTACGGTCGGGGTTCGAATCCCCCCTCGGGCATGGATATTTGTGCCGTCCTTAGTATTGGCTAGTTTGTAAGTAGTTTGTAAGTTTAGGGACTGATCACCCCGTAGTTAAGTCCCATAAGCTATACAAACATTTGAACATTTTTTTCCTACGTATATCTCATTAGTAGACTACGAGAATTCAAATAATGTTCAAATGTTTGTAGAGCATATGGGACTTAAAAACGGGGTCATCAGTCCCTAAACTTATAATCTACTTATGAACTAGCTTACACTAAAGACGGCACTAACATCCATGCACAAGGGGGGATTCGAACCCCCGACCACAGCGGCCGTGCAGACCGTGACCGGCACGCCGCAGACCGCTCGCTCACTGTGGCCGGCCTACGAGAATTAATTTACAAGGAAACGACATTTGTGTCGGATTTTAGAATTTTCTGACACTTATGGTACGTGAAGTTCAGAAGTCAAATAACAATCAGCCAAAGCCATTTGACGCAACTCTCAATAATTCTCGAGAAACAACCGTAGGGTCAGTGGTTCAATTGCTGCCATGACAGTCTTCCTTTTTTTTTTTTTTTTTTTTTTTTTTTTTTTTTTTTTTTTTTTTTTTTTTTTTTTTGTGTGTGTGATCAAATACTTACACAGTTCTAATATCGAATGATAATTTTTACGAAAAGTTCACGTGTCTACTTATTCGTAATTTTCTATATTTTATACAAGGTTGTTATTAATGATGGTCTCAATAAAAAAACATAAGTTAATTATTTACAGAATTAGCTTCGCTATTAATATACTACGATAGTCTTTGATTGTTCAGTTTGTGAAGAGATAAGACCCTGTTTTTGGAATCTCCATAGCTACTAATGGCTTTCAAAGCAGCTAACCTACTCAACCACTGTTTTACGTGACGACAAGGTGTTCAGCTCGTCTACATAAACGAAAAGTGACACGACACGTGGCATTAGAGATCTCAAAGTGTTTATACAACTGAAATCGAAAATAATAATATCTATTACAGTGGGATTCGAACCACCGACTCAATGGTTGTGAAGCCAGTCCGCTATTACCTGAGCTACACTGACAGATGCTGTAACTGCTTTAATTATTGGTACTTACATGTACTTTGCAGAACTTCAAAGTCGATTTTCTCGAGAATTTTTGATAGTTGTGTCGAATGGTTTTTTGTGATTGTTATTTAAGTGCTGAACTTCACGTACCAGAAATATCAAGAAATTCTAAAATCCGATACCCATGTGGTCTCTTTGTTAGATTATTCACACCCGTAGACATAACGGAAAATTAGGTTTTCGCGATGTGGAGGGTGTTACAAAAGGATACGGCCAAACTTTCAGGAAACATTCCTCACACACAAAGAAAGAAAATATGTTATGTGGACATGTGTCCGGAAACGCTTAATTTTCATGTTAGAGCTCATTTTAGTATTTCTCTTTAAATGTAAATTGAAATGATTCGTGCAGACAATTGTCAAATTACCCAATTGTTTCGTTAGTATGTACTGTACTTCCTCGATTCACCGCCAGTTAGCCCAATTGAAGGAAGGTAATGTTGACTTCAGTGCTTGTGTTGGCATGCGACTCATTGCTCTACAGTACTAGCATCAAGCACAACAGTACGTAGCATCAACTGGTTAGTGTTCATCACTAACGTGGTTCTGCAGACAGTGCAATGTTTAGAAATGCGGAGTTGCCAGATGCCCATTTGATGTATGGATTAGCATGGGGCAATAGTCGTGGCGCGGTACGTTTGTATCGAGACAGATTTCCAGAACGAAGGTGTCCAGACAGGAAGACGTTCGAAGCAATCCATACATCAAATGGGCATCTGCCAACTCCGCATTTGTAAACGTTGCACAGACGTTCGTGATGAACACTAACCAGTTGATGCTACGTACTGATGTGCTTGATGCTAGTACTGTAGAGCGACGAGTCGCATGTCAACACGAGCACTGAAGTCAACATTACCTTCCTTCAATTGGGGCAACGGGCGGTGAATCGAGGAAGTACAGTACATACTAACGAAACAACTGGGTATTTTGACAATTGTCTGCACGAATTATTTCAATTTATATTTAAAGAGAAATACTAAAATGAGCTCTAACATGTAAATTAAGCGTTTCCGGAAAATTTTCCACATAACATATTTTCTTTCCTTGTGTTTTAGGAATGTTTTCTGAAAGTTTGGCCGTATTTTTTTGTAACACCCTGTATACACGACTGAAAAGGAGGAAGTGGTGACGGTACAGAAGTAGCTCTACCCTACGCCACGCACTGTGAAGTGGCTCGCTGAGTGTGGATGTCGTCGGGCCAGGTGGTCTCGGGGTAAAGTGCTAGACTGGAAACGGAGGGTCGCGGGTTCGAAACCAGGTCGGACCTCGGAATTTTTCAGTCTGCTCTTTAACCCATCCTTCACCTCTCAACGATGTGAGGACTCGCCAGAAACGACACGTGGTTCGGATTCCACCTTAAGCTGTAGGTCCCCTTTCACCGGTTGCATAACTGGGGTAGGCTAGGGACACGCAAGTCGCCGAAGTGGCGTCCAATTGAAAGACTTGCACCACGCCAATGAGCCACACGAAATTATTATTATTATTATTATTATAGTATGGATGTCGATGGAGAGGACAGTAGTGTTCAGCATGCTGATAATTTGGGTAGGACATGGAGAGCGTCTGGATGTCTAAAGAGGTTAAGGTGACCGCTTGCGTGAATCGGGAAATCCATTGTGGTGTCGCACAAGTCTAAAGTGCGCGCCACCTACTTTCGCCGCGCGCCGCCATGCACGCACGGCGCGGCGTTCTTACGACGTCAGCCACGAGCGCCCTCTGCGTCAACTCCGCTCGTGGCCACCACTGAACGACATCGTTCACTTGGGACTGAGGTAGGAACCAGCTAACACTTCGGAATCAGATAGGCACCAGTGAAGACTTGGCTATCGGACAGGCACTAGGCAGGCCTCTAGCTCAACTACGTATCAGCATTTTGCGGTACTGAGCTTTGTAAAAGTTAAGTATTACTAAGTCTCTCAGAAATATATATCTCGTTCTAATTTATTCTAGTGTTTCTAGTTTCTGCTGTCCCATTGGCTGGTCACCAAAAAAAATGTTTGTAAAGCTTATGGAACTTAACTACGGGGTCATCAGTCCCTAAACTTACAAACTACTTATCAACTAGCTTATCCTAAGGACGGCACAAATATCCATGCCCGAGGGGGTATTCGAACCCCCGACCGTAGTGGCCGTGCAGGCCGTGACTGGAGCGCCTCAGTCCCCTCGGCCACCGCGGCCGGCGGCTGGTCACCTCCTTCCTGCACAAGCGTGCATCCTTTATTCCTGTGTCGGTCTTCCTACTCGGCCACCGACACCTACGACGGAAACGAGACACAAAAGCGGCGACGAGGCTGGGACACAAAATCCATACCATACGTGATTGGAGTAGGAGTAGGAGGAGGAGGAAGAAGCGGAGAAGGTACGCCAAGTAAGCGTTCCCTCCAGCACACAGCGTGAGTGAGGAAGTAGATGTAGATACGGTGAGGTAGCGCTCCTGTAAGATGGCGGGCAGGGAGATGGTGGTTGCCACAATTAGGGGGGCGATTGCTATTCATCGCGCACGACGCTGGCGCTTTCTCCGGCTGGCGGCGGCGCTGGAAAGTTGGGATCATCTGCCAAGAGCGCGCAAAAACGCGGCCGCCGCCGCCACCGCCGCCTTGCATCACGCACGCCTAAAAACTGCACAATGCCGCCGCGCATATTCCGGGACACTACACTCCAATTACAATCGCGGCGCGCAAGAAACGCACCGCCTTATACGGGAACCGGTTCAGTCGCGGCAAGGCTGCCAGACCACCGGAACATAGGAAAAACTCTAACGGCTATCCCCTACGGAGGGTCGCATGTGGATCGTACCGCTGCTACTTCTATAAATATTTCTCGGTGTCGGCAGGAGACCAGGTTGATTCACCGTTTTATGTCAGCCGAGTGTCTTCGTGTTGACAGGCCACGTCTTACGGGGTCTAACACAATAATACAATGACTACTTTTTTAAAGATCTGATCATCTGCAATATAGAAACTAGATTTCAAAATCATAAATACTTTAAGAATTCGAAATATTTAAACATTTCATTTCGACCTTTTCAGGACACTGAAATAAATTCAACGGGGAAGTTGAAATTTTACGCTGGACTTGAACTGGAACCCGGGTCTCCGGCTTTTCGCGTACGGTCGCCTTAACCACACCGTCACCAAGTAATAAAGCACCATCAGAAATGGAGATAAAATCGGCAGATCAAATCAAATGTTTGTAAAGCTTATGGGACTTAATTACGGGGTTATCAGTCCCTAAACTTACAAACTACTTATGAACTACTTACGAACTAGGACGACACAAATATCCATGCCCGAGGGGGGATTCGAACCCCCGACTGTAGTGGCCGTGCTGACCGTGACTGGAGCGCCTCAGTCACCTCGGCCACCGCGGCCGGCACGGACGTTTCATAGAAAATGATATGCCAAGAAAGGCCAATGATGGTAAAGAAGTGCCTCTCCCCGTAGCGGGAATGGGTGCGAGCACTGGGAGATCAGGGAAAGAGTGAAAAATAGCAGCTTGGACCTGGCCGGAGAGCACTTTCGAGCGATCGAGTGGATAAGGCGGTCACTCACGTGAAGCGGGAGGCACGAGTTCGAATCCCGGTCTTGCACGAATTTTTATTTGTCACCGAGTAACAGACCACCTTCAGAAATACGGCTAAAGTCGTCAGAACTGGTATATTGCATAATGATTTGGATAAGATACCTGCATTGTGCGAAAGATGGCAATTGGCCCTTAATAATGAAAAGTGTGAAGTCATTCATATGACCACTAAAAGAAGCCCGTTAAACTTCATTTACACGATAAATCAGTCTTAACTACAGGCCGTAAATTCAACTAAATACCTAGAAGTAACAATTACAAACATCCTAAGTTGGAAAGAACAGACAGAAAATATTGGAAGGAAAGCGAATCAAAGACTACGTTTTGTTGGCGGAAAACTTAGAAGATCTACATCTGCTGGGATACTCTGCAAATCACATTTCAGTGCGTGGCAGAGGGTTCATTAACCACTTTCACAACCTTTCTCTACCGTTCCATTATCTAATAGCCCACGTGAAGAAAGAACACCTATATCGTTCAGTTTTCGATCTGATTTCACTTATTTTATTGGGATGGTCATGTCTCCCTATGTAGGTTGGTGCTAGCAAAATATTTTCATATTCAGAAGTAAAAGTCGGTGATTGAAAATTCTCAAATAGATCTCGCCGCAACGAATAACGCTTTTCTTTTAATGGTTTCCACCTCAAATCGTGCAACATTTCCTGACGCTTTCCTCCCCGTAACGTGATAAAAGAAAACGAGCTGCCCTTCTCTGAACCTTCTCAATGTCCTCCGCCTACCTGGTGAGGGTCCCACACTGGGCAACAGTACTCCAGGAGAGGACGCACAAGTGTAATGTAGGCTGTCTCTTTGGTGGAGCTGTTGCATCTTCGGAGCGTTCTGCCAATGTAACGTAACCTTTGGTTCTCCTTCCCCACAATATTTTCTATGTGTTCTCTCCAGTCTAAGTTGTTCGTAATTGTAACTCCTAGGTATTTGGTAGAATTTACGACATTAAGGTTTGACTGACTTATCGTGTCATTGAAGATGCAACAGCTCTACTAATGAAACTGCATACACCACACTTGTGTGCCGCGGTGGAGTAGCCGAGCGGTCTAAAGCGTCTCGCTGCGAAGCGCGCGGTTGCTCGCCGTGGAGGTTCGAGTCCTCCCTGGGGCATGGGTGTGTGTGTTTGTCCGTAGGTTAGTTTACCTAGGTTTAAGTAGTTTGTAAGCTACGGACTGATGACCAGATAGATTTACAAACATTTGAACATTTTTTGAATACCATACTTGTGCGACCTAAAAAAAATGTTCAGATGTTTGTAAATCTATCGGACCAAACTGCGTGGTCACCAGTCCGTAGCTTACAAACTACGTAAACCTAGGTAAACTAACCTAAGGACAACACACACACCCATGCCCCAGGGAGGACTCGAACCTCCACGGCGAGCAACCGCGCGCTCCGCAGCGAGACGCTTTAGACGACTCGGCTACTCCACTGCGGCTGTGCGACCTATTTTGGAGTATTGTTGCGCATTGGGGTATCCCCAACAAGTGGTATTGACATACGATTTCGAGAAGGTACAGAGAAGGGCAGCTCGTTTTGTACTATCACGATATAGAGGAGAGAGTGTCACGGAAATGATGCACAAGTTAGGGTGGAAATCATTAAAAAAATGGCGTTACTGGTTGCGACGAGATCTATTTGAGAAATTTCTTTCACCAACTTTCTCTTCCGAATGCGAGCATATTTTGTTAGCACCCACCTACAAAGGAAGACATCATCATCAAAATAAAATAAGAGAAATCCGATCTAAAACGGAAAGATTTAGGTGTTCCTTTATTCGCGAGTTATTCGAGAATGGAACTGAAGAGAAACATCATAAAAGCGGTTCGTTGAACCCTCTTCTATGCACTTCAGTGTACTTGCAGAATATTTATGTAGATGTAGGTTATTTAGTTTCATATAGATGTAGCTGCCGACCATCTACAATGTATGATCCTTTGAAGCAAACGTTTCATAGAAAATGTTTTATTTGCAACATTTAGCTACGTCTTCCAGCTTCTTCTCCGTCCCGACTTTGGAAACACATTGAGCGCGAGTTCCCAATTTCAGTATTTAGAAAGTATCATTCGAAAGTGTTACGTTAACAATTACGAAAGAAAGTACTAGCTCTTAATGACTGACCGTGTGCATCAAAAGAACGACATAAAATGAGTGTCCGGGAGGTGCGGAGATAAACCTGCTATGGCATGTACGCAAAGTCTTTCGTTCTATTTTTTTTAACCCAAACTGGGGCTGTCAATGCGAAGTCCACATGATTATGCATTCCCAGGGATGGACCTTTCTTGGTTCGGGCCCGCCTTATCAGCCACACAGCGCTGCTGTCAATCGTTAACTCTTTCTGAATGAGATTCCAAATGGTATCCTTAAGTATCTCTGACATTTTTGTGCTTCCGAATACCATCTGGCATCATTGGAACAAAAAAAAAAAAAAAAAAAAAAAAAAAAAAAAAAAAAAAAAAAATTCAGTCGTATAAAATAGATAACCCCAGGAACCTGTTTCAATACAATGTTCAACGACTGGTGATTTATCGGGTTGTAGCAGGCGTGTGTACCGTTGATGTTCCGCACTTTGTTCACGAACTGTGCGCAAAGAGCATCCGATATCCGCGCTTGTCGGCTCTGTGAAAGATTATTTCGATTTGCGGTAGGCGAGTGTGTTTGAAATTCTACATCAATGTGGACGTTCATATATCGGACGCACTTCACACACGGTTCGTGAACGATGTGCGGACATTGGCAGTACACCTGCCTGCTACAACCCGTTAACTCATCAGTGGCTGAACATTGTATTCAAACAGGACACAGTACGGATTATGAGAATGTTCAGATATTATCGTCTGTATCATCCTTCTCGAATTCGGTTTTTAGAGACGCCATTGAAACTCGACTGGCGAGTGATTTAATTAATCGGAATGATGATTTTAATCTTGATAAAATTTGGAATCCGGCACTCACAGTTATATACAAAGACTACGGCTCTGTCAACCGAGAGGGTATTACGAGGGGGAATTGGAAAATAAGTTTCCCCTGTCGACTGTGGATAGGATTGTGTATGAAAGGAATAAAAATTGAATGAGACATTATAGATAAGACATATCTTTATTTTTCCACTTAATTTCCAAGTACATTGAGACATTTGTCAAACCGCTTTATAAGCTTCAAAAAGCCGTGCAGCAAAAAAATCAGGGCGTTGCATACGGAAGAAGCGTTGAACGGCTATGGGCAAAAGACGACACAGCAGGTGAACGCTCGCGTGCAAGACACCGATACACCATTGAGTAGAGGTCGACCATGAATATGGCAATGACTTTCTGTGTGACGGGGGATGAAATTTGGGTCCACCATTACACGCCCAAATCGAAGGCCGCATCCATGGAGTGGAAACATCCGTAATCACCTTTCTTAAAGATGTTCAAAAGCACTCCGTCTCCAAGGAAAGTGCTACCCACCGTTTTCTGGGATGCTCAAGGAGTTTTCTTGCGGACTTCTTGGAGGATGCAACCATCAATGCTGCGCGGTACTGTGCCACTCTGTCGAAATTGAATGAGGTGATTCGGAAAAAGCGGCCTGGCCATCTCAGATCTGGCGTTCTGCTGTTGGATGACAATGTGAGACCACACTCGGAGACGGCAACGCAAAACCATTTTGCAATTCTTGGTTTAGAGCGTCTCCACCATCAGCTGTACAGTCCTGATCTCGCACCAAGTAACTTCCATCTGTTTCCAGATACGTCTTATCTTTAATGTCTCATATATTCTTTTTCCTTTCATACGCAACACTGACCACAGTCAACAGGCGAAACCTATTTTCCAACTCCCACTCGTACATACACTCTCCATAGAGAGCACTACGGCTTCGTACTTCTCTGCTGTGAAAGTTAAGCAAATATAATGGTTATAATATGATCTCCATCGAGGGCACTACAGACTTTTCCGTCTATTTGCTGCGCTTACACAGTGTAGAAGATGGACGGGAAAAGCCTTCTAGTCTTCAGAATCGTTCCGATGGTGGATGAACGATATCCGCAAAAGATAATGTATGGTTACGGCTGAATATCCGTGATTTTATTTATTATTTTCTAAAGGTCTGCGCGTCACGACCTACTATTATTGCTCAACACTGGGGACAAGGGGAAATTATTGTTGTCAGTGTGTTAGATAATTTTGAATACACAGCAAATCCTCCAAAATTTGAATGTTATATGTCAGCACGTGAACAAAATGTCATCAATAAAAGTCTTCCGGTACTTTAGATAAGTAGACCTACACATCGATCCACGTGTGTCTCTCTGCTACCCATACATCGTTGGTCACGCAGTACCTTTGAAACTTTGAACCTTTGTAGGATTGTACATGCCGCTGATAGTTTCGGAGTGCATAAAAAGGACCACTGTTACATTTGGTTCGGTGTCTCATATTAAATCAATAGAGGAGCCTGTTGGCAGATTTAGTGCTGACGTTATACCACCACGAAGTGAAAATCTTAGGCCAGACCTTCGGACCCGTTTTTTGAGAATTAACCACTGAGTCACGGTTAATTTTCTATGCCAGTCACTACATAACAAATTAAAGTCCTCCGCCACTTTCAGTATAAGAACACTAATTTCAGAACAACTGTAGGGATTTTGATACGGTCTTCACTAAGGGCAAGAAAAAAGAAAGGGAAAAAATACAGACTCAAGAGTAAGGTTTGTTTGTATAATTTAGTCTTTTCGTGAAACCGATACGAACTACATAGACTATGTCGTATTTGTAGTATTTTGGAGCAGTGTTATTCTCAGAATGCAATATAGTTAGAATATTTCACACGAGGCACAACACGCAGATGCACTTGGGGAGTGTGCGTAATATTGCAAGTTATACGTGACAGAAGGCTTACTTATAAGTGCTTGCAAATGACTCAAAAATGAAGTTTGACAATAGCTCAAAGAAACGAGATAATTTTACAGCCTAATACTAAATACGAGGTATGTCCACAAAGTAAGTTCCGTTTGGTTATATAAACCAAATGTGAACAGATACAGAAAAAATATTTATTGTATAAAAATCTACAACTGTTCAACTACTTTTCTACATAACTTCCAAAATTTTGTAGGCACTTGTCATAGCGTGGCACAAGTTTTTGTGTGCCTTCTTCATAGAAGGTTGCCGCCTGTGTATTCAATCATGTGGAAAACATGTTCTTTCAGCTCATCATCGTTGAAGTGTTGACCACCAAGGACAGATTTTAGGTGTAAGAAGAAATGAAATGAGTCTTCTTCTTCCCTTCACTTTGCGCCAGACCTCACAAGGCGAATGTGACCAAACAACTCTTACGTAAATTTCACTGGGACGTGTTTGATCATCCTCCGTACAGTCTCGCTCCTAGCGACTTTCTTCTTACACCTAAAACCACCATGGTGGTCAACACTTCAGCGATGATGACGAGCTGAAAGAACATGTTACCACATGGTTGAATACACAGGCGGCAACCTTCTACGAAGAAGGCATACATAGACTTCTGCCACGCTATGACAAATGACTACAAAATTTCGGAAGCTATGTAGAAAAGTAGTTTAATAGTTGTATATTTTTGTACAATAAATATTTTTTCTGTATCTGTACACGTTTGTTTTATATAACCAAACGGAACTTACTTTGTGGACATACCTCGTATGTCGTCATTCAAATAATTTATTATCACTACACCTCAGAAATAGTCTTCTCATAGATAGGCAGAGTTATCCGTGCGAAGACAGAGAAGGCCACTGCTAAACTATGACACTTCTGAATTTGCAGGATTGGTTGGCAGAATCCCCAGATACGTCCAGAATGCGTAATAGTGTATAAATTTAGTCTTGTACAATAAACAGTCACAGAACGCATTTTCATTTTGGGACCGGTTTTGGTCTATCTGAGACCATCTTCAGCCTTTAGTTGGTGGCGGTGGTGGCCGGTGGAGCAGCCGGTGTGCTAGCACGAAGTAAGAACTCTTTATATTTAATGCAGTCAATGACTATTTGTTATTCAAGACTGATAAATTTGGGGCCGCTGTTGCTCTACGAGAGAAATGTTTTCAAACATTGTATATAGCAGAATCAAAATTTCACTCTACAGCGGAGTGTGCGCTTATATGAAACTTCCTGGCAGATTAAAATTGTATACCGGAACCGGAATTCGAACCTCGGACCTGTGCCTTTGGCGGGCAAGCGCTCTATCGTCTGAGCTATCCCGACACGCTTTACACAACTTTAATAGCATTCCAAACCGTAATACCAGATGCAGGAACAGTATATCCATGCAAAACGAAAGTTCAACAGCCTCACAACTTTACTTCTGCCAGTAGTACCGAGCGGGGTGGCGCAGTGATAACACACTGGACTCATTCGGGAGGACGGTGGCTCAAATCCACCTCCGACCATCCAGATTTAGGTTTTCCGTGATTTCCCTAAATCACTCCAGGCAAATTCCGGGGTGGTCCCTTTCAAAGGGCACGGCCGACTTCCTTCATCACACTTACCCAAAACTCCGAGCGTAAGCTCCGTCTCAAACGACCACGCTGTCGCCGGGACGTTAAATCCTAAGCTTCCTTCCTTCCTTCCTTCTGCCAGAACCTCGCATCCTACTTTCCAAACTTCATACAAGTTCTCCTGCGAACCTTGCAGAAATAGCACTCTTGGAGGAAAGATATGGTGGAGACATGGCTTAGCTACAGCCTAAGGAATGTTTCCAGAAATTCAAAGGTCCCAGGTTCGAATCCCAGTTCCGGCACACAATTTTAATCTGCCAGGAAATTTTATTGTATATAACATTTGATACTGTGCCATGTTTTCTGATGTATACAAGTAACTTTGAATGTTTGTAGTTGATCGAGCGAGGTGGCGCAGTGGTAACACACTGGACTCGTATTCGGAAGGATGGTGGTTCAAATCCACCTCCGGCCATCTATATTTAGGTTTTCCGTGATTTCCCTAAATCACTCCAGGCAAATTCCGGGATGGTTCCTTTCAAAGGGCACGGACGATTTGCTTCCCCCATCCTTACCCAAAAAGCGTTAGCTCCGTCTCTAATGACCACGCTGTCGACGGGACGTAAACCCTAAGATTCCTTCCTTCCTTCCGTTTGTAGTTTCCCAATAAAAAAAAAAAGCAATTTTCGTAATGAAACTACACTGATGGCCACCCAAATTGCAACACACACTGAAGAAAGCATCCAAGTCACGTGAAATTTGCAGCACGAGCTGTACGAGAGATGTACATGAATGGCATTTCAGCTCGGGCACACATCACTAGCGCCAATAGCGGCTCCTGCAAGCGCTGCATAATAAGTGAACGGACAGACGAGTGAACGAACTGGAATTGTTCTTCCGTGCGGTCGGTTCGCGTAAGCAGCGTCAGTATGCCTCGCAGAAGACAGCGAGCGTCTTTAGAGCACGTTTCGCAGTCCAGTTGCCTATAGGGACTGCGGATTAACCAAATGTGATGCGAATCTGTAATCGCTGGAAGCAGGAGGGAACGTCGGGACCGACTACACCCACCTCGTCGCACGACTACACAGCAGTATTGTGCGCATTACACCGACGGAGCGCTCTGTCACGTCATGTACCATATAACAACCAACTCTGTCTGTTGGGCGCGTATCGTTGGGCGTCATTTACAAAAGAGTGGACTGCCCACAAGGAGTCCAGTGCCGCGTTTACCAATGAGTCAACATCACAAGCGTTTGCGATGAACGACAACCGAATGGAGCGAGAGTCTTTATACCGATGAACCCCGCTTCCGCCTACTCAACCACGATGGTCGGATTAGTCTGGAAGCACCGTGATGAGAGTGTGATAACCAACTCTTGTTGTTTTCTTCTCGTATAGACAAAATTCACAATACCAAGTTGTTCATTGCGCAATCTGTAATAGCGACTGACGTTGAGCTCAACGAAATTCTAACAGATGGACGGTCATCGCCATAAATTAGTTTAATGAAATATTTGGCATCGTTAATTCATAGGGGCTCATCACCACTTGGTTTTTCCCGACTGCCGGCCGCGGTGGCCGAGGGGACTAAGGCGCTCCAGTCACGGTCTGCACGGCCACTACGGTCGGGGGTTCGAATCCCCTCGGGCATGGATATTTGTGCCGTCCTTAGTATTAGCTAGTTTGTAAGTAGTTTGTAAGTTTACGGACTGATGACCCCGTAATTTCCCGACTGTGGAATCACACGTGGTAAAGTTATAAATAACAACTCAGATTTTCTTGAGATATACAGTACTTTTACATCCGATAAGTCGCACAAACTAAAATTAAACTATTTATATAAAAATATTTATCCACACATGGAAACATTACTACAGTCCTGTGGTACAGCTGCGCCGTGCTGCTCTCTCCGAGCGGTCTAAAGCGTCTCGCTGCGGAGCGCGCGGTTGCTCGCCGTGGAGGTTCGAGTCCTCCCTGGGGCATGGGTGTGTGTGTATGTCCGTAGGTTAGTTTACCTAGGTTTAAGTAGTTTGTAAGCTACGGACTGATGACCACGCAGTTTGGTCCGATAGATTTACAAACATTTGATTTGCTGCTCTCTCCACAGCTCAACTCAAAGAGAGCCCGCGCAACGCCTTTTCAAAGCAGTTAGGGCACAGATATCACACTACGACTCTTGCAAAGAAGGCAATAACATCGATATTGAAATGAAGCATTTAAATACTACAAGGTTACAACTAGTAAAACATTAATGAGACTTTATATTAACAAATTTAATTAAGGGGTGGCCAAGAGGCTGTTGAACTTTCGTTTTGCATGGCTATACTGTTCCTGCATCTGGTATTACGGTTTGGAATGCTATTACATCCCATTCCCGCATCTCCCTACTGCGCATATCCTGTGCACTAACCATTCAGCGTTACACCTCTGAAGTTTTGGAGCCTGTTAGTCACCCATCCTTTCGACGCTACATTGCAACAGGTAATGCACGACCACACGCTGCACGCAATGTTCAGGACTTCTTAGTCGCTCTTCACCCTGTTCTCCAGACCCCTGCCCTGTGGAAAACGTCTGGTCGATGGCTGCGGAACGACTGATCCCAGATGCATCACCAGCTGCAACACTAGGTCACCTTTTACAATACATGGAAGCAGCATGGACAGGTATACCCCAACAACACATCGAAAACCTCTTTAATTCAATGCCGAGGCCTGCCAGCAAATGTAGAAATACTCAAAACTGACTTCATCAACTCCCGCACTTCACGTGGGTCTTCATTCTCAATTATGTGATCGTTGTAGAACGTGTTATCTTCCAAAAAAAATTGCTTGTGATGCTTCCTGTCCTACTTTGTGTTACACTTTTGTTGGCCAGCGGTTCCCGTATAAAATGGAAATAAACACATAACTCGTGGAGAGCCCGTGTTTTTATTAGGGATGGGGCTCTGAAAAAAAAAATTATTTACATTATTATGGCAGACCAAGTTACTTTTATTTAATGGTCCACTACACTTCATAGTAACACAGATACACGACACTATGTTTCAACATTGTCTCCTTGGTCGGAACGTTCTACAAGCCGTTCAATTTCTTCACGACAAAATCAGCTTCTTGGTCACGGAGCTATTTGAGTGCCGCTGCATAAACGTTCTAATCCATAGGAAATCACTTTCCCCATACGATCTTTGAGAGTCCCGAAAAAATGGAAATCGCCTTGCATAAGATCTGAACTCCAAGATCAGAACCACCCACGTATGTAGCCTCTTGATCAAACTGTAACCAACCTTTCGCTATGACTGCGTGCAACATTACATTTCATCCACACACCACGACATTTTCGTGGCGAATGTACAAAATGATTTTATATTTCTAGAATCGTTCACTATATTTTAATACTGAATACACCCATGTGAGTTGTAAGAATGTTATCACTAACTGACAAATAGTCTTCATTGCACTATCAGTTACATAAATACAAGGGTTGGCTGAAAAATAATGAGTACTATTATTTTTCTCTGAAATGGTACTTACACACGTTCAATATAATCGCCCCAGCTATTTATGTCCTTTTACCCATGTACGGCAGGTGTCGTACGTCATCTGCCCGTCTGTTTCTGATGGTGTCCCTTACTGATCGCCCTACGACATTGATGTCATATCTGGTGTTGTTCTTTAACTTTGGCAAAGAGATCGTAATCACGGGGACTCATGCTGGGTAAGTACAGTGGCTGTTCCAGAATCTCCCATTGCCAGCAGCCCAAGAGGTCCTGGACACAGCAGCGGTGTGGCATCGTGCATTGTTATGCAGAATGCTGGGGTGCTGTTCCATGAAATGTCGCATTTCCTGAGGGCTGGAAGGAGGTGGTAAAACGATGGAAGCTTAGGGTTTGAGATGGTGTTGCAAGAACATGGAGTAATGGGCAGCGTCGGGTACAACACCAGAGATGACATTATCGAAGCCAGGAAGATCACTACAGGACGTCATCTGAAGTAGACGCGCAGATACTAATTCGAGACATTCCGAACATTTAGCTAAAGGTTATTTCAGAGAAAAATAATAGTTCTATTTAGTTTTTATCTAGCCCTCGTATATCAATTTATTTCTTGCCAGTATTCATCAAAAAATGTTCAAATGTTTGTAGAACTTATGGGAATTAACTACGGAGTCATCAGTCACTAAGCTTACAAACTACTTATGAACTACCTAAGACTAAGGACGGCACAAATATCCATGCCCGAGGGGGGATTCGAACCCCCGACCGTAGTGGCCGGGCAGACCGTGACTGGAGCGCCTCAGTCTCCTCGGCCACCGCGGCCGGCAGTATTCATCAGAGACGAGTGTATCATCAGGCGTGCCCTACGGCAGTGTGATAGAACCGCTATCCGCTATTATTTTCTATCTATATAAATGATCTGATGGACAGAGTAACTTGTAATTTGCGGCTGTTTGCTAATTATGCTGTAGTGTATAGGAGGGAGTCGTCTTTAATTCACTGTAATAACATACATGATTTAGACAAAATTACTAGTTGGTGTGAAGAATGGCAGCTAGCTCTAAATGTAGAAAAATGTAATGTGATGCATATGAGTAGGAAAACAATCCCATAACGTACGAATACGTCTTGATGCAGTCGCGTCGTTCAATATCTAGGCGTAACATTGCAGGGCGATATGAAATGGAACGAACATGTAAGAACAGTTGTGAGTAAGAGGACAGGAGAATTTTGGGATGATGTACTTCATCCGTAAAGGAGACAGCATTTAAACGCATGTACGACCACGTCTTGAGTATTGCTCAAGTGTTTGGGACCCGCAGCAGATCAGTTTAAAGGAAGACATGGAAGCAGTTCAGAGGCGAGCAGCTAGGTTCGTTACTGGTAGGTTAGACCAATGCGCGAGTGTCACGGAAATGCCCCGGGAACTCAAATGGAGATTGGTGGAGGAAAGACGACGTTCTTTTCGAGAAATTCTGTTGAGGAAATTTAGAAGACCGGAATTTGAAGCTAAATGTAGAACGATCTTCCTGACGCTTACTTAAATTTCGCGTAAAGATCACGGTGACAAGATAAGAGATATTAGGGCTCGTAGAGAGGCGTATAAAGGTTTTTTTCTCTCTCGTTCTATTTGGGAGTGGAATAGTAAAGGAAATGCCTAGCAGTGGTACAGTGTACCCTCCACCAAGAAACTTACGGTGGATTGCAGAGTATATATGGAGATGTAGAATCTACACGTGTTCTTTGTTGCCTCAAGATTTTTGTTCTTCTTCATTTTACTCAAATGGATCTTTCATACCAGTAAATCTGCTCTAGCAACATGCCATTTTGTCATGTGATGTTTTTGTTTTAGATGGTGTTGCCAACGTTTGAATGTCTTTTTGTTACCAACTCTTGAAATGTGTGTTTGTGCAACCTTTGCTTGATTTCATTTTGTGTGTAAGTGAAGTTTTGTTTTCTAATTACTGTCTGTTTCTTGTAGTTTGAAAAAGGTAAGAGGAATTCTCTATATCAGAATTAGAGCACTGCAGTAGTTTGGAAACTGTGTTAATGTTTCC
This sequence comes from Locusta migratoria, assembly GCA_026315105.1. NCBI lineage: Eukaryota > Metazoa > Arthropoda > Insecta > Orthoptera > Acrididae > Locusta > Locusta migratoria. Next base: position 325,137,656 of record CM048755.1, read on the forward strand.
CAAACTCTTGCTTTGAAATACAAGAGGCAAGACAAAAATCAAAAGTTTCCATGTTTTAATGAGATTAAAGGCTTCTTCCTACTACTTTCATCTTACTCTTTAAAATTATACAGGACAACCTTTTTTTTTTTTTTTTTTTTTTTTTTTTTTTTTTTTTTTTTATACAGAAATACGCCTGTAGCTTTCTGTTTAGCGTTACTGAAGAAAGGGTACAAAATTATAGCTGGTACAGTTCATTTCGCCTTGTGATACATTTGCAATACATTTGTAGATAAATTACCTTTGACAGTCCCCTCATGCGCTCCCCGCCAGCCGCAGTGGCCGAGGGGACTGAGGCGCTCCAGTCACGGTCTGCACGGCCACTACGGTCGGGGGTTCGAATCCCCCCTCGGGCATGGATATTTGTGCCGTCCTTAGTGTTAGCTAGTTCGTAAGTAGTTTGTAAGTTTAGGGACTGATGACCCCGTAGTTAAGTCCCATAAGCTATACAAACATTTCAATTCACTACATGAAGAGGAACCGACACATATCTTATGGCAAAAGACCTGACTTCAGTTAATTATGGTGACAGTCCTGATCTTGTGTCTGCCTAAGCCTTGTAAGTTGGGCGATAAGGCCCTAGGAGTACTGATGTAATCGCACCTGAAGACGAACATCATTTTGTAGTTTAAAGCTAAAGGTAGAATAACAGTCAGAAAAATTGACTAATACTGAAGGAGGCTATAAAACTACACAGTATGTCGAGGAAAATGGTGTGTAGTAACATTAATGGGCCAGAAGTGTCGTTGAAGAAGTACACGCTGGCAGAGAACAAAAAAGCGCGGGGCGTGACAAGATTGCGGGTATGAGGAGTCTGAGGGAAATGCGAGAGGGGTGATGATGATGGGCGGCGCTTGTTATTTGCGACACGTACTCCAGGCATCAGCGCTGCCCCAGGAATGCCTCCGCAGCCCCACGCGCTCCCGATAGGCAGCCCTGCAAAGCGAACCACGCGCTCTTCTTCTGCTTCGTTCAAAGCAGTTGCTGTACTTCCGAAATAAAGCCTGTAATAGTAAATAAATTATCTGCCGACAATCACTTCCCATCTGATTCCTGGAGGTTCGTGAGATCGACTTTAGCCGTCAGGAACGGCAACACCCTCTTAGAGAATAGTGTTCAGCACATTTCCCGCATTTCTCCGCTGAAACAAGTGACAGCAACGTAACATTACTTCCAGACTTCGCAAGAATTCATGTCATATTGGGAGTGAACACCGTAATCCTAGCTTATCATCTTCAAATGTAAATCAGCTTCAGACGTGCCCCAATGGAGTGTTATATTAAAATTAAAACACCCAGATCGCGGATTTTTTTTTTCCATGATAAGTTTCAATCACATCTACATCTACATCTACATGCGATACTCTGCAAATCACATTCAAGTGCCTGGCAGACGTTTCATCGAACTGCCTTTATACTATTTATCTCCCATTCCATTCTCGAATAGCGCGCGGGAAGAAAGAACACCTGAATCTCTCCGTTCGAGCTCTGATTTCTCGTATTTTATTCTGATGATCGTTTCTACCTATGTAAGTGGGAGTCAACAATATATTTTCGCATTCGGAGGAGACTGTTGGTGATTGGAGTTTCGTAAGTAGTCCACGCCGCAGCGATAAGCGCCATTGTTATAATGATTACCATACCAGATCTTGTATCATTTCCGTAACGCTGTCTCCCCTGTATCGTTACAATACAAAACGAGCTGCCCTTCTTTGGACTCTTTCGATGTCCTCCGTCAAACCCACCTGATAAGGATCCCACACTGGGCAGAAATACTCCAAAAATGGACGGACAAGCGTAGTGTATGCAGTTTCTTTTGTAGTTCTGTAGCATCTTTTAAGGGTTCTGCCAATAAAACGCATTCTCTGGTTCACATTTCCCACGACATTATCTACGTGTTCTTTCCAGTTTAAGTCTGAAGTAATAGATAGTAATTCCCAGGTATTTTGTGGAGTTTACGGCCTTCACTTTTGATTGATTTATCTTGTAAACAAAGTTTAACGGATTTCTTTTCGTACTCTTGTGGACGACTTCACGTTTCTCAGTATTTAGAGTCAATTGCCAATTTTTGCACCATAGTGATATCTTAATCAAATCGTTCTGCATTTCGTTTTGATCTTCAGATGATTTTACTAGACGGTAAATGACGGCGTCATCTGCAGAAAACCTAAGACAGCTACTTAGATTTTCTCCCCAATCGTTTATGTAAATAAGGAACAGCAGAAGGCCAATAACACTACCCTATACAACGCCAGATATTACCTCTGTTTTAGTCGATGCTTTACCACCTATTACTACAAACTGTGTCCTCTCTGACAGGAAATCCCCTATCCAGTCGCAAATTTCGAGCGATATACCATAACCACGCAGTCAGTGTAGACTATCTCCAAATGTCTGGCACTGCGAAGCAACGTAGCAATTCAGAAGACATGTACAATAGCATAAAACATATTTTAGAGGGACGTCTAAAATAATAATAGAAATACAAAAAATTATATCCATGATGGCAGGTGGTGGCGCTGGACAGGGCGAGTCGCACAAACATGGACTGCTGATGAGAACCGTAGAGCTGTGATTTAAGTACTGAAAGCTCTGCCCACCGGCCATCATGTTTTGTCAGTATTAACCAATCAGAAACTTAGTGCGTAAAACGTATTACTAATTACAATTAAATACCGGGTGGTCAAAAAGTCGGTATAAATTTGAAAACTTAGTAAATCACGGAATAATGTAGATAGAGAGATAAAAATTGACACACATGCTTGGAATGACATGGGGTTTTATTAAAACAAAAAACAAAACAAAACAAAACAAAAAAAGTATTGTTAGACGCGTGAAAGATCTCTCGCGCGCGTAGTTTGGTGTGATCGTGTGCTCATCCGCCAATTTCGTCATGCTTGGCCACCCAGGTCCCCAGACCTCAGTCAGTGCGATTATTGGCTTTGGGGTTACCTTAAGTCGCAAGTGTATCGTGATCGACTGACATTTCTACGGATGCTGAAAGACAACATCCGACGCCAATGCCTCACCATAACTCCGGACATGCTTTACAGTGCTGTTCACAACATTAGTCCTCGACTACAGCTATTGTTGAGGAATGATGGTGAACATATTGAGTATTTCCTGTAAAGAACATCATCTTTGCTTTGTCTTAATTTGTTATGCTAATTATTGCTTTTCTGATCAGATGAAGCGCCATCTATCGGACATTTTTTGTACTTTTTTTTTCTAATAAAACCCCATGTCATTCCAAGCATGTGTGTCTATTTTTACCTCTCTATCTACATTATTCCGTGATTTATTAAGTTTTCAAATTTATACTGACCTTTTGATCACCCGGTACATAGAATAAAATCGATAAAAATACTTGTAAAGTTTCTTAAAGTCATATAATAAGATACCAAATTTAAAGGAAGTAGCTGAAAAACATTGCCGAGATTGGCATCTATGGTCGTTTACAGGAAACTTGTGGCTTCTGTTTACTCCAAAGATGTAGCTGCAAAACGCCGTTGGTTTCCATGGCACGGGCGTGCAAGGATCGATAGGCATCTACTGGGTGGTGGACGACGATGTCAAACATGCATCAGTATGTGGTGGATCACAGAGTGACAGTAAACAGTGAATTAAAACAAGTCACAAAACGAGTTGAATGCGATAAAAATAATATTGTTTACATAATATATCAAAATAACAATAAATACAGGCGCTGTGTATTCGATAGGAACATTCTGTTATGTATATATTGCCAATTTCATTTGATAGCAACAATAATCACGTCGGATGATGTAAAATTTAAAAAGATCAGCAATAAAAATGGCGTTGCAGTGTGATATTAGTCATAAAGCTAAAATTATTAATAGATGGCTTACAGTACAATTGGTTATTAGCATGATTGGTTAATGAACCTGTTGTGGCGTAAAGTCAGCGCCACACGCCAGACGTAAGAAAACGATCATAGAGAAGGCAGCGATCGACCGAAAGCCAATCGCAAGCAGGCGCCGCGCATCCTGGAGGGAGTAACCGAAGATGCGCGCCCTCTACAAGGGAGTATATGTAGGCCGACATACTTCTGGACGCCCGACTGTTACTAGTGAGAACTCGTCAGTTACTATTCGGGAATACGGCAGTTACTAGTTAGAACTCGGCAGTTACTATTCAGAACTCAGGCAGTTACTAAGCAGCTACGACGACAGAACTAGGACAGTACTAAGTCAGAACGCGGCTACGAACTTAGCAGTAAATAGGTCACAGCGCAGCTAGTATCATACGGACGATGCCACGAGAAGCAAGAAGAGAGGAGAAACAGACATATGTTCTAAAGGTGAGTATCATAAAATTCAGTCAATTCAACTTGTATTATTAATCTGAATAGTTGTTACAGATTACAGCAATTCCTACACCAGTCCCTTTCCTAACAACTATACCGGAACGAGTAAACAACAAAAGGCGACGAGGTCACAACAGAACCAAAGTTACATATATGAATAATGAGTAACGTATGAGTGTTATATGAGCATCACATCCCTAGTAGACAGAATGTTCAAATGTTTGTAAATCTAAGGGACCAAACTGCTGAGGCCATCGGTCCCTAGACATAGAAACTATATACATAAACTTAAAATAACTTAAGCTGAGGACAACACACACACACAAACCCATGCCCGAGGGAAGCCTCGAACCACCGTCGGTAGCGGCCACGCAATATACAGAACTTTCAGTTCCGTTAGCATTTGAAACGTCAGTATTTTCATGGAATACTGTTGATAGAGACGTAAAAACTGCTACACATTCTTGGAATGACAGAGCTCTTTTGAAGCCAGGGAAGTGTGCACAAAATTAACAACAGACGGCGTTTCATGTGATATAAAAACAGTAGTATAACAACTGATTTTAACAAAGAAGATGTTCACTATAACAAATTCTCATCATGTCGGCCGTCCTTCATCAACAAACTTGTAGTAGAACGTCAGTGTTGTGAACAGCACTATACAACGTGTCAGTGGGTATGGTAAAAAATTGCCATCGGATGTTGTCTTCTACGTTTTTATCGATGTATCAGACAATCTCGGTGGGCTTAGAACTTCATGAAACCCCACCTCCAACAATCACATGGATTGAAGGCTGAACACCTAGGAGAGCGAGCAAAACGTGAGTGACTGCTCAGCGCACAATACCCGCAAGAGATCTTATACACGTGTCGCAATATGGCGTACAGCATATACATGAAATCTTCACTAACAGTAACTTTCCTTGTAAAGTGTCCGTCAGCGTGGTGGATTGCCATCCAGGGGGTCTGGGTTCGATTCCCGGTCAGGTCGGAGATTTTCTCCGCTCGGGGACTGGGTTTTGTGTCGTCCTCAGCATTATTTAATCATCATTGAGACGCAAGTCGCCGCAGGGGCGTCAGCTGAGAAGACTTGACCAGGCAGGCCGAACACGACTCCAATTGGGATCTAATGACCGTAAATGCCACATGAAACCATCTTGTAAAATCGTCATTCCACAATTACTGGTACATTTGAACAGCACCGCCCAAAGAGAAGGCCTAAGCACTGCCGTGTGACGACAAACAGACAACGATCGCATAGCCCACAGGCACCTGTGAGACAGTGGGCTGTGCCAGCCAGTTAGCCACACAGTCGCGGCCTATTCTGTCTGACACCACTGAGACCTCTTCTTCGGGTGCTGTTGACCTGGCTCGCTAACTACAGGTCTTGTTACACGTGACTAGCGTTAGTTCCCAGCACTGCACAGACATATATTCATTCAATTCTTATTTTAGTCCTATCCCCTCTGCCCATCGCCACCCATGCCCCACTTTCTGTCAATTTCAGTTTCGTTTTCATGCAACTCAATGTATATGATGGCATATTTACTGAATATTATGTCTATAATCACATAACATTCTGGGTACATACACTGGAATATTAAGAAACTATTTGCAGAATGTCTCGTACCATCATATAATTTTTAAGGTAAATTTAGTGGTATTTGTGTATCTGCTAAAAATTTGTTGCGAATTGAGTTAGTAGTAGAGACGGAATGAATCAATACCGTTGCTTGATGGGGCGGCGTCTCACCAACGTTACTCTTTGTGACAGAGGTGGGCACAAATCGGCTCAATGAGCAGCACTCCAGCTCAGGCCGGAAAAAGAGCAGCGTTCGCGTTCGGCCGGTAGTTATCCTAGTTGCCGCTAGAGGTCTGCATGCTTGCTGGCGCACGTACTTCGATCTTATCTTTATAAGATATTTGCCGGCTCGACTGCATGTGCTGAACATTTTAGAGAAAAGTTTCCAGTATTATGTTTATAAGTTACTTACTTATAAACATAATAGCATTTTTCAGGAGATACCCCTAGCAGTGGAATCTGTTCATTCGAGTTGGATACTAAAGAGTTTGTACTATTATCCTTATATGTTATTTTATAACGCACTCAGCCAGGTGCATTTCTGCAGCTACTTTAGCGCGTTGGCTGCGCATAACGCCATCTAGTGTTCTCAGCAGGAACTACGTGATGGACGCCAGCTGCTCGCGGCTCTGCTCACGCTCAGGCAGGCGGCTCAGAGAGCGCGGCTCGCTCATTGCCCACCTCTGCTTTATGACTTCATATTTCGTGAATTTTGTAACTTACTATAACTACGTAAGTGCTTTCAATTATATGAGTGGACATTATTTGTACAATGTTTTGCAAATAAAATTAGTATTGTAGAAGTAATTAATCACAATGTCGTACCGAATGCCACAGGTTTACTGCATGAACAGCGGGAAAGTTGAAAGCGATAAATCTCTTTCCTCTCATCGTTTTGTTGGGTTTGTCAGCAAGAAAACGTTTATTGACTGTTTATGTGTAAAGTTTGTTGCAAGTCATTAAGTCCTCTCATTCTCAAACTGTGGATGAGTAAAGTTCTCTTTAATCACGGGTCTTTGATGCGGCAGTGTCTTGCGACTCTCATTGTTTATGACGTCATACATCTTAAAGTATGTATCGTACAGTTATAGTTGAATGATGGTAAAGAACATGTGTACCGAGTTTGGTTGAAATCAGTCCATTATTTTGTGAGGAAAATCAAATGTTTGTAAATCTATCGGACTCAGCTGCGTGGTTATTAGTCCGAAGCTTACAAACTACTTAAGCTAAGGTAAACTAATCTAAGGACAACACACACACCCATGCCCGAGGGGGGACTCGAAACTCCGACGACGAATTGCCGCGCGCACCGCAGCACGGCGCCCCAGCTTTTGTGAGGAGACGTGGAACATTCACACATATGTAAATTCATTTTTTATAATACGTATAGAGTTTAACGGCGCGTTTATGTCCAGCGCCATCCGTTGCCGTATATGTGAACTTGTTGTTGCCTTCCACAAAACCCCACTTGAAGCATTTGTCTCAGCTTGTACCTCTCTACCGACATTACTCTGCGACTTAATGCATATTCAGATGATAACGTACTATTGCGTCATCCTGTATAAATTCAAATGTTTGTAGAGCTTATGGAACTTAACTACAGGGTCATCAGTCCCTAAACTTACAAACTACTTATGAACTAGCTAATACTAAGGACGGCACAAATATCCAGCCCGATGGGGGATTCGAACCCTCGACCGCAGTGGCCGTGCAGACCGTGACTGGCGCGCCGCAGTCCCCTCGGCCACCGCGGCCGGCCATCCTGTATACAAATGGGATAGAAGATAAGGTCAGAAGTTCCATGAGACTTTTTGCAAATGATCATGTTGTACGCAAAGAATCGCAAATCTAGAGAACTGTTGCGAAATGCCCTAGACCTGAAGAAGGTCGATGCTTGGTAAAGGAAGTGACAGATACTCCTGACGTAACAAATGTAACGTATATCTAATACGTAGACAGAAAGCCCCGTTATATTTCGATTACACCACAGCAGAACGACCATTGGAGGTAGTGTCACTACACGATACAATTAAAGGATCCCTTTTTGAAACACTATAATTCCCTCCCATTGCAACTCAATTTGGTTCAAAGGTGACTGCAACCTTCTTCTGTAATAGCTCAACAGAATCGCGACCTATGACGTCACCCTCGGTGCTTCTTCGAACAACACAGCGTCAATTAGGATGGCTGTATAAGTACAAATACCCTATGCTTTAATCATGTTCAAATTTCGTAGAATCGTCTCGAACGATCCCTTGTGGTTCCATCCTGTACACGAAAACACTAATACTGGTTTCATCACGTTCAATTGGATTGAAAGCAGACGGGGTTGTCAATATCACCCTGTTGTTCATCGCACTACAAACTGTTGTTTTTTCACCGAGAACTATGGAGGAATCAACGCACGAAGATACGCGTCGTTGTATTAGGCACTTTATGCTACTAATTTAGACATTTTCGTATCGATTCTCAGATGCGGCGCGTCTTAAAAGTTTTCTTGGGTCACTCATAACATAACCACATAAGATAGTTTTTTGCCGGCCGCGGTGGCCGAGAGGACTGCGGCTCGCCAGTCACGTTCTGCACGACCACTACGGTCGGGGGTTCGAATCCCCCCTCGAGCATGGATATTTTTGTGTCCCAGCCTCGTCGCCGCTTTTGTGTATCGTCCTCCGGTTGTCGTAGGTGTCGGTGGCCGAGTAGAAAGAGACCGACATAGGAATAAAGGATGCACGCGTGTGCAGGTACGCAGGTGACCATCCACTGGGACAGCAGAAACTGGAAACACTAGAATAAATTAGAACGAGATATATATTTCATAGAGACTTAGTAATACTTAACTTTTACATAGTTCTTGACTGCAGAATGCTGATACATAGATTAGATAGAGGCCTGCCTACTGATGATTCCTAGTGCCTAAATCAAATGTTCAAATGTTTGTAAAGCTTATGGGACTTAACTACGGGGTCATCAGTCCCTAAACTTACAATCTACTTATGAACTACTTACGAACTAGGACGGCACAAATATCCATGCCCGAGGGGGGATTCGAACCCCCGACCGTAGTGGCCGTGCAGACCGTGACTGAAGCGGCTCAGTCTCCTCGGCCACCGCGGCCGGCTTCCTAGTGCCTATCCGATAGCCAAGTGTTAACTGGTGGCAATCTGAATCCCAAGTGACCGATGCAGCAGTCGTGGCAACGAGCGGAATTGCAGCAGAGGGCGCTCGTGGCTGACATCGTAAGAACGCCGCGCCGTGCGTGCATGGCGGCGCGCGGCGAAAGTACGTGGCGCGCACTTCATACTTGTGCGACACCACAGATATTTGTGCCGTCCTTAGTATTAGCTAGTTCGTAGGTAGTTTGTAAGTTTAGGGACTGATGACCCTGTAGTTAAGTCCCATAAGCTCTACAAACATTTGAACATTTTAAAGATAGGTTTGACGACCTTCTTGTGTTTATAATGGGAATAATTGTGGTGAAATTTGGTGATAACGTTACATCATTAACCCTATTTATCTCTCTCATGAATTTCTAAGGAAACGAGTAAGATGCAGTGGTACCACACTGGAATCACATTCGGGAGGACAGCGGTTCAAATCCAACTCCAACCTTCCAGCTTTAGGTTTTCCGTCACTTCCTAAATCATTTCAGGCAAATGCCGGGACGGCTCCTTTCAAAGGACACGGCCGATTCCTTTCCCATCGTTACCCAAGAATCCGTGAGCAAGCCCCGTGTCTAATGACCACGTCGTCGACTAGATATTTAACCCTAATCTTCTTTCCTTTCTTTCTTTCTTCTAATGTCTGGCATTTCTATCGATTAATCCGACAATTTTTGTAACGTTGCAGAGACTGACGGTGAACTGGTAGCGCGTCACGATTCTGCTCCATTTCAGATTATTTCAAAACTCAGCGTTCCAATCAGAGGCAGTTACAGAGTTTGTACAAGGTGTACTTGTAACTGTGTTGCGCCATGAAGTATGTATCAGTATACGTATGGAAATATTTAAAATGGAACGAGCACATAAAATTATTCGCGATAGACAATACCAGACTGCGTTCCAGTGGAATAATAATTTTTTAAAAAATGTTCAAATGTTTGTAGATCTAACGGACTCAACTGCGTGGTCATTAGTCCGTAGCTTAAAACTACTTAAACTAAGGTAAAGTAACCTAAGGAAACACACACCCACACCCATGTCCGAGGGAGGACTTGAACCTCCGACGGCGACCAGCCGCGCGCGCTCACTATGCCATAATCCTGGAGGTATGTAGTACATCAACAAAGCAAGTTTCTTACAATCACTCATTTGACCAATAATTGAATACTGCGAGTCAGTTTCGGATCGGAACTAGACATGATTGATCGAGCAAATAGAAATTCAAATGTTTGTAATGCTAAAGCTGCAGTGTTTATCAATTCTTGGGCTAACAAACAACTTTAACTAACATATTCTAAGGACCACACACACACACATACACACATACACACATACACAATATATATTCCCGAGTGAGGACTCGAACCTTCGACCCAGAGCCACCACACGGTCCGCAACAAGGCGCCGTAGAGCGCACAGTCATTTCCGCGAGGCTTGCAAATATGGAAGATCCAAAAAAGAACAGGACGTTTCGTTTCAGGTTCATTTAGCAATGGCGAAAGCGTTACGGAAATGTTTAGCCTAATCCAGTGGCAGACGCGGCAAGAGAGCTTAAACATTACCGTATGCTTTACTCTTAAAGATCCAACAGCGTACGTCTCTCGAAGTGTTAGCCAATATATTACTTGTTCTTACATACGTGGTAAGGTCCAGCAGTCAACAATCCGAAGATTGGTTTGAACACCACACTGCTTTACTAGATATGGTTCTATTTGGAGGTGGTATGCCGTTGCCTTCCTCCGACCTTCGAAATGATTTACCCAGCTAGTTATAGGTGGACCTACAATTTAAGGTGGATTCCGAACCACGGTGCTACTCGATATTTTTCACATCAGCAACACTGCCAGAGGTGAAAAAAGTGGAAAGGGAGAGATAAAAATCCTAGGACATGGCGGGGATGGAACTCGCAACCTTTGCAAGCATGGGCTTGCACTGTACCACTGTGCTCCCGAGCCGCATATAATGTCATTCTATTCTGAGACTTGACGGCTGGAGCATAGACACCTACACGACTCTGTGTTTTGCACACGCTCCCGCATTCCAGGTTGATAGTCGCTTCAGTTGCGAATCGTAAGAGAAACACGACGTTTCGTCTGCAGTTATTATCCGGTTGAGAAACGTCGGGACATCGTCCGCACAACTGATGAGGTCACCACAAACCGTCATGCGTTCATCACGTAGATCTTACGACAGAATTCGTGGCACGCTGTGCTGGGTAACACGATACATGTTGAGGTCGTCCGTCAGAATTTTTTAGCAAGTACTATGGCTGCTCCCTATTGCTGCTACGTGAGTGTCTTCCGATTGGGAGCGGTTTGCACGCCCCAACATTGCAACTTTCTGGATCTTGCGTTCATGTTGGAACTGTTCGTGGCAGACCTGTATGCACATCATCTTCCAAACTCTCCCGTCGTTGCAGGGAACGTCGGTACCACCTAAACATAACAATGCGTCTCGGTGCGTCCTCACTGTACACCTGCTGCATGATTTCAAACGTTTCGGCAGCGGTTTTGCCTAATTTCTGGTAGAACTTCATGGTTTCCCGTTACTCAAACTTTGATATATCAAGGTCCGACTGCCGCAATTAACTCACCGTCACAACAGAGATCTGACGTCTGCTTCCAGACTCAACTGTCTCTTTCAGGGTCAAGAGACTAACTGACATGGTATTAGAGAGCCTGTTTAGGGAGAGAGTGGCCATGCGTGAGACTGCTCCTGATTGGTTGAGAGCCCAGGACGCCATTTTTTACCAGATTTGGCGGGCTTTACATGTGTATGAATAGATACAGTGTGCGTTTCTCTACTGTGGTGTGTTTTGAAAGCTTCTGACAGCGATTTCACTGTACAGTTACGTACACGTTGTATTATGGTAGGCACTGCTCCATTTTTGCACGTCTGCACTAACGTGTCAGTTGGTCGTTGACGATAACCTTAGAACTTCGCGGCAATTTTTAAGATTACGTGTTGGTTTGAAGTGATTTACTGATTGTAATTAATAATGTGTATTACATGCTCATTAAGCGCAATCAAGATAAATGGCTCGTTGTTCATCTTCCTCTGTTGGCTGTGAAAACCGAAGTAAAGATTGTTGTATGATGCTTGTGTTCGCAAGGAATGGGAAAAGTGGGCAGTGAAAATTAACCGAGAGAGCGGGAACCGTAGAGGCGACTTACAAAGCAAGAAAGGCATTGATGAAATTCAGTAGTAGAACTACGGCCTGCGAAATTCCTGCGAGGTATAGTGGTTGCGTACTGAATTGGTAATGTGAAGGATGCGAGTTTGAATCCGATAAGCGGTAAATTTTTTTAACAGTGTTTGGTAGCTTTTTGCTAGGTCATGGATCTGGTTTTTGACATGTCGTGCTACAATGTATGTATTACCATTACTATGGCACCTCCCCCTTGGCTGTGTATTATTGGTTATTCGCAATCCTATTCCAACTGTCGGAATTACAAGAACATCGTAAAATATGGTATTAACATTCGACATTCATAGAAACTGTTTTTTGAGACTTATTTGCTTACAAATTAGGCCTGTATGAACATAAATTAATGGCATTTCTTTAACCACGTACTGATTAGTAAGCTACAAGATGTGCTTTTGGTGTCATGGGTGGAACTGATGCTTTATTTCAGTCGTTGAGTGTCTGCATTTCTGCCTGGTCAGTAAGTGCACGTCCTGCCCGCAGTCTGGTAAAAACATGGCGGCTATCGGCCGGTTGGCCACTCTCTCCCTATATAGATTCTCTACATGGTACCATACCACGGCGCCACCTATGCGCTATAGTGCACCACAGGGCTGTCTCAGAACTTATTGACTGCACCCCGTATATCTCTCGAAAATATTTGGAAAATGGGATTAAACAGATATGAGTTTGTTTCAAATGTTTGTATAGCTTATGGGACTACGGGGTCATCAGTCCCTAAAGTTACAAACTACTTATGAACTAGCTTACACTAAGGACGGCACAAATATCCATGCCCGAGGTGGGATTCGAACCCCTTACAAACTACTTATGAACTAGCTAACACTATGGACGGCACAAATTTCCATGCCCGAGGGGGGATTCGAACCCCCGACCGTAGTGGCCGTGCAGACCGTGACTGGAGCGCCTCAGTCCCCTCGGCCAACGCGACCGGCGCTTTGAGTTTATTAGCAATCGTTCTTCCCGTGAATCATGCGCTACTCGAATAGGAAAACGGCGGAGTGACACCGGTACGTCAAGTACCCTCCATCAAGCATCGTAAGGTGGTTTGCGGAGTACAGATGTCGATGCAGATGTAAATATTACCTTACAGAAGCACAATTAAGACGTCTTCTGAGAACTAGCAATCTCGCAGAGTACCAGTGGGACGAAATACGACACTGTCTACTGCTCACTGCTGTTCGCATACGTATGAATAATGTTTTGGTAGTTGTGAGTAATGACAGAGAACACCTCGTTGACCTGTCGTTGTGCGAACTCCATACGAGTCACGGCTTACTAACTTTAATCGACTCACAATTCAGTAACTGTCTGTCGCTACTGCACAATACGTGGTCAAAAGCCTCCGAACACCACAATGAGTGACCTTTCCGTGGCATCAGCATACGTATCCGAGAGTACGGATGTAGGCACAACTTCAGCATCAGAGACGTTAAATGTAAGAACGAGCCAACGAAGAGAAGTGAGCACGTGCCAACTGCTTGTTTTGTGCGGGTCCACGTGTTTGATGGTCCTGCCAGAGGCATACAAGGACACAGTTATCAATATTACAGTAGCGTCCAAACACCGCTATGGCGGTCTGTCCAGTCTGCTGCCCGTAAACCACTAACGAGAAGAACGAATTTGTCTCGTTTAGAACGGAGCCGAAACGCCGTCAGCGCAATATGATATAGTGGAAGAATATTTTTAGAGTAAATACTGATGCTGACATCACGCAACACTAAAAAGGGCACGTGTGGACCGAGGAAGACTCAGCGAATGGTGCTTACATTAAAGTGCTATGGCGTTAATAAATTTCAGTCTTGCTGGAATGGCCGCGCGGACTAAGGCGCCATTCGGATTGTGCGGCCTCTCCAATCGCACGTTCCAGTCCTCCCACTGGCATGGGTGTGTGAGTTGTCTTAGCATAAGTTACTTTAAGTAGTCTGTAAGCCTAGGGACCGATGACCCCAGCAGTTTGGTCCCCTAGGTTTACAAGCATGTGAACATTTGAATTTCGGTATTACGATTTAGTGCTGATTTTCCTTTTTCGGCACTATTCATTAGCTTCAGTTTATTGCTAAACAAAGGTGACTGTGAGAATATGTTGAAGAGTAAAATAATTCTTACAGGGGACTTATAAATGCACAAGCTCACGAAGTGATGACAGTTGCATTATTCGAAGAAACTCGCGAGACTTTGCTGGACTTCTAAGCTGAATGGTAAGACTTAGGTCTTACCATACATATTTTTGTAATGAACTGGTGAGTCGATTGAGTGTCGTTCAACGTCATCCCAAACCAGAACGACAACCGTTCTTCATGCTTTATCAAAACACTAGCGTAGTTTCCGTGTTGACAGGGTGGATACATTTTCCTTTCTTACCTAAGCCCATCTCCCCCTTCCCTCCTGTACATCGCCTTTTGCCCGGCTCACTATCCCTTTCACTTCCGTTTTCATGCAGCTCAATCCATATAACGTCATATCTCCTTAACTATGTGTCCTACAATAACACAATTATCCATATTCGTACAGAGGAATATCAGTCAATTGTCTGCAGTATGTGTTGCGAATGGAATTGGCAGTAAACACGTAATAAATTACAACCTCATGCGTGATGGGGTGGATTATAATGCATTTACTTGTTTTTTAAGTCACATTTCCTGAACTTTGTCATCTATATCTATAAATGTGAATGTCTGTTCGGTGTACGTTTATCACGTCTGAATCACAAGACATAAAGAGCTAAAAATTTGTACAGTTACTAATGTCTACCCGGGGAAGGCTTTAGGCACGATTTTATGGCGATGGGATAGCTATTTATCTATATATATTAATGTGAATTAATGTGAATTATCACGTACGAACGACAAGACGCAGAGACTTAAATATTTGTACAGTTATTAATTTATACCTGAGGAATGTTTTACGCATGGTTTTATAGCGATCTGATAGATATTTAGTAATTTGAAGAATATAACGCAAAATGCGGTACAATAATGACTCTTTGAAAATTATATTTACTCTTTGAAAATGGTTTTATTGGTTGCATTGTTGCTTGAGGGTTGATAATGATAAAAGGGTGGAGTGTACTGGCATGGAAAGTTATCGGTGTATACAAAATTCTACGTGTGTGTGTGTTGATATTTCGCTCTGCAGCGAAAACTACAAAATGCAAACGAATGGTCTGTGTGTAATTGTTGTCCGAAGTCTCCCGTTGTACACCATAGCAGTTCCATACCGATAGCTGTAAGGGGGTGCAAGATATGGTGGTTGAAAGTCGTCAAATGATAAAACATTCGGAATGAAGGGCAGCGATGACGTTTGCGACTCTATAGCAAGAAAGTTACATACAGCGAAACGAGATGCCACAGACCATATCTTTGGTCTATGCGTGCTACAATGTCTTCAGCTCTTTCTCTGTAAGCATAAGCATACCAATAAGGAAATATAACAATAAATAAATAAAGCAGTAAAAAAGAAATTTCTTTTAATACATATCTTTAAAAAAATCTATTTGACGTTTTGCGCACTACAGCAAGTGATCGATCTGTGATAGTATTACAATCATTATTGTTGACTTTCGTGATTGGATTCTTCGAAACGAGTACATTTTTACGTGTGATTTCTTATTTCTTATATATTCTCTGATAAATGTAACACGTTTTTAGAGAAAAGGAGATGGACACAGAGAGAGAGAGAGTGGATAGGAAAAGTACTAACTCAAGGCTCGAATAAATAAATAAATACCCGGGCAACGCCGGGGTTTCAGATAGTATTATGATAAAATTTCGAAGGACATTCAGTGGTAGATGTGCATATTGTCTGAAAAATATGTTGCTCATAGACTTAGTAGTAAAGGCGTAATGCCGCGGTGGAGTAGCCGAGCGGTCTAAGGCGCCTCGCTGCTGAGCGCGAGGTTGCTCGCCGTCGGAGGTTCGAGTCCTTCTTGGGGCATGGGGGTGTGTGTTGTCCGTAGTTTAGTTTACCTTAGTTTAAGTAATTTGTAAGCTACGGACTGATGACCACGCAGTTTGGTCCGATAGATTAAAAACAGCGATTGTTGCCTGATAGTGAAATGAAATGATCATGTTGAATTTTTGGCCGGGAGAACCCATATTGTATTGTTAGGCCGCCTAGTGTGTCTTTGTACATATACTCTTTTAATATGTATAGATTACTGAGTTCTTTCGCAGCCGAATGGTTACTGTCGGAGCATACCACGTCAGCCGGTCGGTAACGCGTCGTTTTCTGAGCCTAGCCACAAAGTTACTTTTTATATGTGGAGTGCATACACCACTGAAAAAAGTTCAAAATATGGGCATAAAACGATTTTTGCTTCTGAAGTGCTACAGTTTTTCCAGGACTGCATACTAACAAAAACAAATAACTTTATTCCATTATTTTTTAAACCCATTGAGGTCGTTTCACCCTGCGGTCACACTATATGACGTTACGCCAAGTGACGGACGTCATATGGCAGACTTTTAATTCACACGGCTACCAACATCTGTCAGATTTTGGGACATCGTTTTTGATTTGATAGTTCAGTTGAAACAGATGGCATGGCATGTGGTTGGCGGTGCGATATCGCGTTTACTAAAAATGTTCATTGGTTGAATGATGGCGATATTAGTTCGAGTAGTGATGAGGAACTCATCCTATTTTACTCGATTCTATACCGAATGCACTGGATGCACGTCGTCAATCACAGACGGAAACAGTACGGTGAGTATCATCATATGATGGAGGACTTGGACCTAGATGATGACAGATTCACAACATCAAAAATGTTCAAATGTTTGTAGAACTTATGGGACTTAACTACGGGGTCATCAGTCCCTAGTTCTTCAGTAATTCTTATGGGCACTCTTTTAAATACAGAACTATAGCAACAAATTGTCTTGTACTTATTTAATATATTAATAGAATAAAATATCAAAATTTTGGAATATTTTAAAAGTAATATTAAAAAAAATTCATATATAATATAGTGATATCCATTCAACTGATTTGAACTAGGCAGGAAGAGAGAAACACTTCTTGAAATTAAGTAGTCGTTATTATATTTCGCAATAACAAAATCTTACATAAAGTTATGAGATGAAAAGGGTAAAATTAGGTATGTACACAAATTTCACACACGTCGACGTAGGACTGTTCAAAAATGTTCAAATGTTTGTATAGTTTATGGGACTTAACTACGGGGTCATCAATCCCTAAACTTACAAACTACTTATGAACTACCTAAGACTAAGGACGGCACAAATATCCATGCCCGAGGGGGGATTCGAGCCCCCGACCGTAATGGCCGTGCAGACCGTGACTGGAGCGCCTCAGTCCCCTCGGCCACCGCGGCCGGCTTCACAACATCCTTTCGGCTTTCTAGACCTCAGTTTGAAGAGTTATTAACATTGATAAATAACGGTATTAGTAAAAAACGACAACATCCACAGGAGATCAGTCCTTTAAATTACTCTCTGTACTCCTCCAAACCTGTATTTTACAACAATAGACGGGTTCTGACTGCTTCATTCAAATACTCCATAACAAATAGCAAAAGAAGTAGCAATAAAGCTTCTTTTCGTAACGAGTTAAAATACGACAGCCACGTCGTCTAAGGCATCATGCTACGGACTAGGCGGCCGTTCCCGCCCGAGGTTCGTGTGCTAGGTGTGTGTTGTCCTTAGTGAACGTTAGTTTAAGTAGTTTGTAAGTCTAGGGATTGATGTCCGGAGCGATTTGATCCATTTGAACATTTGATTTTGAGCGACAGAGAGTAATGTGCTCGTGCGCGTGGGCAGTGTCGTGGACCGCTGCGCATGCGCGAGGCTACATTCGTCGACACAAGTTTTGAAATGACCGCTCTCGGAGCGATCCCGCAGTTTCGTCTGTCGACGTCTGTGGCCTCTATGAGGCTCAACAACGGCGGTGTCAATTACACTATTTGAAACAATGGAAACAGAACTGTTGAAAAATATGTCACGTGACATAGTGTGACCGCGGTGTCATCGGTCGCTAGAATACTAGAGGCCGATGGCAGTGTGAAACGGCCTTTAGATGATACTGGTGAGACACCTCGACACTCATATTGGTAACATAATAAAGTGGCATGGTGCTTTCTGTTTATCTTCATAACTCGCTGTTACGCTTAATCTAGAGCAGTGCTTTCCAAACTTTCCCTCATGGCGACACCCTTTTATAGCTTACACCCTTTCACTAATATAAATACATATGGTAGAATTTAGATGGTTCTAGCCGTGGTGGGGGGGGGGGGGGGCGGAAATAAAGTATCGCTTAAATGTAGTTTGTAAACGAAACTGAAATCCTCTTACGTAATGACATGTTTAATGTTGATCCTGACTGCAGCAATTACGTACACTCATCGCAAGAAAAGGAAACATTAGGAACTACGGAGATATACAACAGAGTAACACCGCAGACAACAATGCCTAACTCACAAAGTAATACTTGCTTCTTCTACATGCGACCAGGCCACGGTGGAGTAGTCGAGCGGTCTAAAGCATCTCGCTGCGGAGCGCGCAGTTGCTCGCCGTGGAGGTTCTAGTCCTCCCAGGGGCATGGGTGTGTGTGTTGTCCTTAGGTTAGTTTACCTAGGTTTAAGTAGTTTGTAAGCTACGGACTGATGACCACGCAGTTTGGTCCGATAGATTTACAGACATTTGAACATGCGACCCAACTTCCAAAACACGAAACATGAATTTCGGAAACCGTGTTTCGCTGTCGTGTGGGCCAGATACGGTTTTTGCTGGATCGATTGAAAACGGCATCTGGAAATTAGCTGCTCGGATTTCTAATTTAGACAGCACAGTAACTGTTCCCTTTCAGTTCAATGTTATCACATTATTTTCAGAAATAAGAAGGATGTATTTATGACAAGTGATTAATTATTTTTGAGTTCTATTGTTCTTGCTTCATCATGACCTCGGAAGTCCCGACATATTCGGAAAAAATGGATAAATATTTTTTTGACAAGTAAGAATATGAATGTCATTTCTGGTCCAAGAATTGTCAGTGGATAATTATGACTGCTTTTACAATATGTGACATCTTTTACAGCCACTGTGTCATTGATTGACATTTAATTGTAAGAAACGCTACCGAGGGTGACGTGGCTTTGATAAATCCATTAAAAAAACGCTCAGATGCAGCTTTTTGAGAAGAAAAGCAGACTACAGTGAAGGTTCGTTCAAGCAGCTGCCAGTTCCAGCAAAATGCGCATGGGAAGAGCTGTTATCGAGTAACGGCAGCAGCTGGGATCTAAGCAACTGGCAGCTGCTTGAACGAACCATGAGTGTCTACTGCTGCTGAAGCAGAGCTGACGCCTAGCGGCTGAGCACGTAATTAATGCGCACCGATCATTCCTTTAATAAGTGATATGTGGTGCACTGAATGAAGAGAAGGATGATTAGCTGCAGGCGACTCTTCAGGTTAGTATGGAGAGAAGGATATTTTGTGTTATTTTATGACAAGTTTTTTTGTTTAGAGTCTAAATTTGTTAGTCTCGCGACACCCTTGATACTACTACGCGACACCCCACGGTGTCGCGACACGCAGTTTGGAAAGCTCTGAATTCTAGAGTGTTCGCACACATAATGTTATTGTTTGCTTTTCATATTTTCAAGGCAACATTCGTAGAGGTTGCGTAGCAAGTAACCATTTGTTACTGTTTGACTTGGACGTAGAGCTGATGTATAGCTCGCACAGTGCAGTCTCCGCAGTACACTGCTGAAGAAAGACGTGTGCAATTGGTGATGCAGCTCCGATCCTTGTGATCTGTCTGGTCGGAGCGTCAAGCACGGTAATATATTCACTTGGCACGCCTCTAACTCTTCCCCCCGCACTCGGGCTGCCCCACCTACTCTGTCCATCTTCCTTTGTCCTTACATAAGCACACACTCTCCTTTCTCTCTCTTACTCGTCGCCACTTTCTCTTTCATTTCATATTCCGAGTATCGATTTTCTCTCCTTCTCCGTGAAGAATTTGGTCAGTTTTTGGCAACAATAACATAGTAGCCTACCATACTTTTTCGGTTATAGCCGCGGTGGAGTAGCCGAGCGGTCTAAAGCGTCTCGCTGCGGAGCGCGCGGTTGCTCGCCGTGGAGGTTCGAGTCCTCCCTGGGGCATGGGTGTGTTTGTTTGTCCTTAGGTTAGTTTACCTAGGTTTAAGTTGTTTGTAAGCTAAGGACTGATGACCGCGCAGTTTGGTCCGATAGATTTACAAACATTTGGTTTGATTTTCGGTTATATTTACACAAGTTATCACATGCCTTCTCTGTATGTGGTGATTTTACTGCCTTATTGAAGCCTGAGGTTACCTCGTAAATTTCATATATTTCACGTGCTACGTGTGGTTTTAATACTTATTTATTTTGTCAAGTACGATTCCGACTGAATGTGATCTACTTTAGGAGACTTGTTTAGAGTAAGGTTTTTGAGTGGTGTAGTGTTATTAGCTGTAGAGGTGGGAGGAATGTAGGGATGACTGGCAAGGACAGCGTCTGACATGTTGCTCACAGATTTCGATCGAATTTTGCAGGGACGTTCTATAGCCGGCCGCAGTGTCCGGGCGGTCTGCGGCGCGCCAGTCACAGTCTGCACGGCCGCTGCGGTCGTGGGTCGAATACCACGTCGGGCATGGATGTATGTGCCGTCTTTAGTATAAGTTAGTTCATAAGTAGTTTGTAAGTTTAGGGACTGATGACCCCGTAGTTAAGTCATTTAAGCTCTACAAACATTTGAACATTTGACGTTCTGTATTGAACATAAACAGACACGTGTTTCAGCCTTTTGCTAGACATCCAGAAGTTAAAAAAACCGTTATAGGTCAAAGGTAATGATGGACAATCGCGTTTTAAATGCTATACGTCGAGAGGTCGCCTCAAGATGAGCGTTTTTTACAAATAATAAATTGTTCTTTTTTTCATGCTGTAGCTTGGATACTCGTAAACATGAGCGACTTTTCGAGCTCCGTCGTCTTACGACCCCGGCCCGGTAGCTCGGCGCGTTCGGCAAGAGGGCTGAATGCTATCTCTAATAAAAAAAAAAAAAAATAAAAAAAAAAAACAGGCGTCCGCAACGAATCTAACAACCCGAAGAATAATAACTGAAATTAAAAAAATTAAAAATGTGGTGCAGGGCTTCGCTTGTCAAACCTTATATACAGGTTCGAACCTCTATCGTGGAAATTTTTTGATAGATTTTTTCCCATGTATTTGGTAATATTCTCATATTTGCAATACCTTTTCTTGCCTTATTTCTAACTAGATCCTCGGGAAGTGTGTTTAATATTCAATTAAATGTTCAAATGTTTATTAAGCTTATGGGACTTAACTGCGGGGTCATCGGTTCCTAAACTTACAAACTAACTTATACTGCCAGCCGCGGTGGCCGAGGGGACTGAGGCGCTCCAGTCACAGTCTGCACGGTCACTACGGTTGGGTGTTTGAATCCCCCCTTGGGCATCGATATTTGTGCCGTCCTTAGTATAAGGTAGTTGATAAGTAGTTTGTAAGTTTAGGGACTGATGACCCCGTAGTTAAGTCCCATAAGCTTAACAAACATTTGAACATTTAACTTATACTAAAGACAACACAAACATCCATGTCCGAGGGAGGATTCGAACCCTCGACGGGGAATGGTCTCGCGAATCGGAGCATAGCGACTCAATGCGCTCGGCCACTCCGACGCGACAATATTCAATTAAGATTATTATGGGTTTACAGCTGTTTTATTTGTGATACTCAGTGTAAAACATTAAAAATAAAATATAAGTAAAATAAAATAAAATAAATTTATAATAGATTATTACACTAAAGTAGAGAAATTCATGACAGAGCAGAAGCTGTTAAAATTTATGCCTTGGTCTAGAATCAGTTAACCGCGCATGTCAGGATATGCATTTACACTCTTGGTACTCATCTAAATTAATATCTGATAAACCTGTCTTCAGCAATATAAGGGCGCTATAGACCTCGATGTTGTGCGCCCAAACCACCATATCCATCCATCCATCAGCAATAAAATCAGTTATGTTTCCAATGAACGATATCACGGACAACATGTGAATGTGAAAATATGTCGTTCGTGTGTCGTGCATGGTGAGAAATACTTCTTTTTTTGGTTGTTTCTATGGTAAATTTCACCCAACTGTCTATGAGAACGCTGATGAATAGACAGCCAGTAATTAGAATTACTTAATACTATACTTTAAAAGTTTCTTATTTCATTTATTTTTTTATTGTTTCTGCACATGGTACGACAAAAAAAAAAAAAAAAAAAAAAAAAAAACTATCAACTGATAGGTTCGACTCCTGCCTTAGGCATGGGTGTGTATGATGTCACTAGCACATGTTAAAGTAGTTTGTAAGCCTAGGGACTGATCACCGCAGCAATTAAGTCCAAATGTTCAAATGATTGTTAAGCTTATGGGACTTAACTGCGAGGTCATCAGTCCCTAAACTTACAAACTACTTATCAACTAGCTTATCCTACGGACGACACAAATATCCATGCCCGAGGGGGGATTCGAACCCCCGACCGTAGCAATTAAGTCCCTTAGATTTACAAACATTTGATCATTTTAACAACAGTGATTGGATAAGAGGACTGAATACATAACCAGCTCCTGGATTTAGTAGAAACTCACGAAATACCAGTCGGCCACAATCTTTTATAGGGGATAAAGGCGACTTGCGCCCAAAATACTGTATCAAATCAGTCGTTCAGATCTTCGTAGGCGGACTTCACCCTTTCAGCGACGCCGCACACGATTTAAAAAGTGGTGCTGGTCGAAGTAACGGACGTGGTAAGTTTATTGATATACATGGTGTACCATATCTAAAACCAGAAACTGACACGTGGAAAGAACATTACAGGAGAAGAAAACGTGGATCAGCAACGAGCCCTCGCGACGTAATAGTGGCTCTGGTTTCGAGCCGCCACCGACTTCAGTACAACACTGAGGCTCAAATTTCAAACATATGCTTCCAAAAGATTAAATAAAATTCAACTTAAGCGCGTTTCATGTTACAGTTTACTGTACACTTCACTACTACAGTATTTTCTTGAAATGTCGCCCCCGCATATGGATGCAATACGGCAGTCGTCTCTGCAGTGAATTGCGAATTCTTTCAACCCCCCCCCCCCCCCCTCCAACGGCATGATCTCGTAAAATTCAACGAGACAGTGCAAATCGCTACTCCAGTTCTTCAGCTGTATCAAAGCTTTACTCGTTAATTTCGAGATGAACCCAGACAAATAGTCCAGTGGACAGATGATTTCGATTTATCCATCTTGGACTACATTGGGCTGTTGACGTCACGTTGTATCCGCAACAAAATGCTCCCGATCACACATGTACCGTATTCACCAACAGAGGAACATCCACAACCAGTTCATTAAGATCCACATTCAGGATCCGAAGCCATCATCGTCCATAACGTTTTCTTGAAAGAAGTATTTTCAGCAGAATTATATGGGCAGTTAAAACAAAAGTTTACATTGGAAAACCAATTCTTACTGGGCAGTGTTGCACTTATAAATACATTATACTTCCTGGTTAGTACTTCCATTTACTGACCGATTTCAGAATCACCTGCACAAATGCACATTAGAGAACGATATACGCGGTTCTCGGCATTGACTGCTATTTTGCCGGCCGCGGTGGTCGAGGGGACTGAGGCGCTTCAGTCACGGTCTGCACGGCCACTACGGTCGGGGGGTTCGAATCCCCCCTCGGGCATGGATATTTGTGCCGTTCTTAGTTGTAGGTAGTTCATAAGTAGTTTGTAAGTTTAGGGACTGATGACCCCGTAGTTAAGTCCCTTAAGCTTAACAAACATTTGAACATTTGACTGCTATTTTTGTTGTGAGACGTTAGCTGGTGTTTTGAGAAGCATTTGTAAATACGTATAATTATACCAATTAAACTTATTTTGACGACATGGTTAGTTCTGCAGTTACAGTATTTATGGTAAATAAAAGGCTCCATAGTACAAAAACTAGTTATACGACGCGTAGACAGTGAAGCCATATTCGTCGGTCGAATACCATCTGGTATCTTCAAACGTAATGAGGTCCTCTACCGTGTAATAAGGACTATTTGGAAATGAACTGAATATCTTTAATGACCATTAACGCAGATGAAGTATGAAGCACAGTTAAGTTACAGTCTTTCGATATAGTCAAATGTTCAAATGTCTGTATAGTCTATGGGACTTAACTACGGGGTCATCAGTCCCTAAACTTACAAACTACTTATGCACTACTTACGAACTAGGACGGCACAAATATCCATGCCCAAGGGGGGATTCGAACCCCCGACCATAGTGGCCGTGCAGACCGTGACTGGAGCGCCTTAGTCCCCGCGGCCACCGCGGCCGGCGATATAGTCACCTGAAATAACTACGCATCGCTTAGGTGCACAATACATGTCCTTGCAACTCTGCACGACGTATTGCTTTGGGATGGCGTTTAGTTGGATGTTAAGAATATCGTCAAATCTGTTTCCTTTGAAAGCGAGTTTGAGTCGAGGGAATAGGAAAAAGTCTGGAGGATTGAGAAGACTGAGATCCGACGAGTATGGTGGATATTCAAGTTGTATGGGCGAGCTTCGTCGTGTAACTTCAACATCCACCATAAACGCCGGATCTCAATCCTCCTCCTCTACCTATTCCATTGACTCAAACTTGCTTTGAAAGTAAAGAGATTTGACAATTTCTGAAATCCAACGAAACGTAATGTGGCTTTTGAACACCATCCCAAAGCAAGACTTCGTGCTAAGTTTCCAGGACATGCACTGTACAGCTCGGCGGTGCATAGTTATGGGAGGTTAACTGTAGTTAACAGTTCATCTATGTTGATGTTACAGGACTATTCATCGAACTTTATTGCCAGAGGTTGTAAAATGAGTGTAACTATCTTGTATACGGCAGAATATCCTCACCATTTCGTTTTGAGTTTTATTTAATTCTAGGGAAACCGGCAATGTTTCGCAATTGCTAATATGTATAGGAATTGGATATACACCCAAATCTCCTTCTCCTTCCCTCTCTCTATCCCTCTCCTGTCCCTCCCTTTGTCCATCTCCTCCTCCTCCCTCCCCCTACCTCGCCATCTCTTCCCATCATCTTCACTCCTTCTTCATCACTTATCCCACACACTATCCATCTCCTCCTACCTCCTCTATACGTTTATATCTTCCCTTCCTTTCTTTATATCCACCATTTCATGCCTCTTCCTCTGTCCCTATTCTCCCCCCCCCCCCTTACTTATTGTTACTGCAAACGGAACCTGTATTTGGAAGAGAAGTCAAAATGAATGGGTAAATCGTTTGGAATCATTACTTTACGAGGTATCAGAGATCCTTCTGTCTTGTTTCTGTGCGTCTCCTTTTTCCCTCCTCATGACATAACATAGTACGTGTAATTCACAGTAATATTTCCTACATTCTGTATTTATTGGAATTTCCGTTGGCGCATCTCCTGCATCCTCCTCTCTCTATGTTCACCTGTTCGATCCCCCCCCTCCCCCACACCACTTACTCAGCCCATCCCAGCCCCTCCGCTGCCTCAGTATATCTCCTACCAAGTAGACTTGCGCATAATTGTTCGCGATCGGGAGCGCTCACTTTAGTTCGCGGCTAGAGCCGCCAACTAGTTCGCTCTTTTAGTTCGTCCGCTGCCAGTGATGGCTGAGCGGCGTGGTCTGCGCGTGCAGGTGAAGGGAGAAGTTCCCCCACCTAGCTGCTTCATGCGCTTGCTGCTTGAGCCGCTAACGGTATCACGCAAACCAAATGAAACACTTTGTGGATAATTTCTCGCGTTTAAGTTTAGAGTTGTCTCTATATCTTGGCATTATGGAATTTATTAGTCAGATATTGCAGAGTGCAGAACACATCAAAACGGAAATTTTGTAGCACTGAGCTATGTAATCTAGCAGGCAGACGCTCACCTCGAAATGACTCATCATCAGAAGGCAAACACGTGATTTTTAATTCTGCTACGCGCCCTCTCGCTATTGCCCGTCGGTCTTCGGAAGCCGGCCGCGGTGGCCGAGGGGACTGAGGCGCTCCAGTCACGGCCAGCACGGCCACTACGGTCGGGGGTTCGAATCCCCCCTCGGGCATGGATATTTGTGCCGTCTTTAGTCTTAGCTAGTTCATAAGTAGTTTGTAAGCTTAGGGACTGATGACCCCGTAGTTAAGTCCCATAAGTTGTACAAACATTTGAATATTTGATTTTTGAACTGTACAAACATTTGAACATTTGTTCTTCGGAAAAGAATCCAACGAATTATGAAGCGAGATACGTTTGGCATAATCGTCCGCTACTCCTAGTTCGTCCGCTGCTCCTAGTTCGTCTGCTGCTCCTAGTAAGTCCGCTGCTCCTAGTTCGTCCGCTCTTTTTGGCGTTTGCTACCGCTTCTAAAAGAGCTCTTTTTTATGACAGCTTTTTTATATAATGAATCAATGTTGCCAAAGCGTGTGCTATTACCCGTATTTTTGGGCAATTTGACATCAAATACTTAGGCAAATAAACCAGTTAGTTACACGAATGGGTGATACAATGGTATTCAACTACTTTGCATACAGAGTACTCGTAGTACTTTATTTTTAAAATAGATTTCTTGTGGCAGTGAACTATGATACTACAGCTGAGCTGAATCTCAGCTCGAAATGAAGGTAACTGGCAGAAGGGAATCACGCGATTCTGCGCGCTCTCGCGTCCTCTCGCTGTTCCCCGTCAGTCTTAGGAAAAGGAGTGGACGAACTAAGAGGTGAGGGATCTGCGAACTAGTTCGCATATTTCGCCTGTGGGAGCGCTCTTCCGAACTAGTTCGTTTGCGAACTACACAAGACTACTACCAAGTGACGTGCCGTAATGGTAACACACTGAATTCGTATTCCACAGGACGAAGGTTCAAACCCATGCCAGGCAATCCTGATTTAGGCTTTTCGTGATTTTCCTAAATCACTCCGGGCGAATGGCGTCATGCTTCCTTAGAAAGGGCACGGCCAGTTTCCTACCCTCATCCCAGACAAACACTGTTCGACAGTGTGCTCCGTCTTCAACGACCACGATGTCGATGAGACATAAAAAAGCCTGACCTGTGCACTCCTCCTCGCCCTCCATATCTCTCCTCCCCGATATCTTTTAAAAGTTATATCCCTGTATACTGCTAACTTTCATGGTGAGAAATGAAACGCTGTCGAAGCCTTTTCTATGGAAACATACATACGTTTCCAGTTTTCTTGGCGATCGATAAAACGGTCATGAAATTTATTGATCGCTCAAATGGCGCCAAAGTCTATGGCATGCACAATGCGGTGGGTTGTGAGGCATAAAAACTTTCATGATTAATAAATACAGAAAGGTGCCAAATTTGATGTTTGATAGCAGCTGTTCTAGAGTGTGCATACAATATATATAATTTTTACACTTTGTTCAAAATTTCCGACTTTATAACTGTCCCGAATTTTTTCTACAATTTTTTCCAGGACTATAGTGAAAATCAGAAAAAGAAATAACCTTCTCCACTGTCCGAATCCTGAGGTACAGTGATGGGTTCATTCGAAAACACCTTGAAAATAAACTCAGTTTTTCTCCAATTCTCAGGTATATAATAAGATTTAAATAATTTCAACACTGTATATTCTTAATTTGTATTAGTTACACTATAAGCTTATTTCGACTTAAAAGTCATCTTCAGTTGTAACGCCTGCAATACATAAGTTATCATAACATTTAGTGGTATGTTATAAATGTCAAAATCCGTAACTTGACAAAGATCTCGCATGACAACACAATATTATAAGTTACGTGATATATGTGTGTGTGTGTGTGTGTGTGTGTGTGTGTGTGTGAATGTCTGTTCGGTGTACGTTTATCACGTCTGAACCTCAAGACATAAAGAGCTAACATTTTGTACAGTTACTAATGTCTACCCGGGGGAGACTTTAGGCACGGTTTTATGGCGATTGGATAGCTATTCATCTATATATATTAATGTGAATGTCTGTTCGGTGTACGCTTATCACATCCAAACGATAAGACACAGAAACTTAAATATTTGTACAGTTACTAATTTATACATGAGGAAGGTTTTAGGCACGGTTTTATGGCGATCTGATAGATATTTAGTAATTTGAACAATATACCGCGAAATGCGGAACACTAATTACTTTTTGAAAATTATATTTACTCTTTGAAAATGGTTTTATTGGTTGCATTGTTGTTGAGGGTTGATAATGATAAAAGGGTGGAGTACATTGGGATGGAAAGTTATCGGTGTATATAAAATTCTACGTGTGTGTGTGTGTGTGTGTGTGTGTGTGTGTGTGTGTGTGTGTGTGTTAATATTTCATTCTGCAGCGAAAACTACAGAAAGCAAACGAATGGTCTGCGTGTAATTGTTGTCCGAAGTCTCCCGTTGTACACAATAGCAGTTCTATGCCGATAGCTATAAGGGGGTGGAAAGGTGGTTGAAAGTCGTCAGATTATAAAAAAAATCGGACTGAAGGCCAGCGATGACGTTTGCGACTCTATACAGCGAAACGTGATGCCACAGACCATATCTTTGGTCTATGCGTGCTTCAATGTCTTCAGCTCTTTCTATGTAAGGATAAGCATACGAATAAGGAAATATAAGAATAAATAAAGCATTAAAAAGAAATTTCTTTTAATACAAATAACGTAGTTTACCAGAATGCCCTAAAGTGAAATTAAAATGAATCTGGACATTACTCTCACCATACGTGTTGAGATATTGCAACACAGGCTATAAGGAATAATGTAGTATTATTTATTGTAAATCATTAAGCACTTCACATAATTTTACTTTTTCTTTGAATATTGATTAAAATGTTTGTTTCTAAAGAAGGTATTGTATTTCATTTTATCCTTCAAAACCAGTCTCATAGAACACTACTGAAAGATAGCTTATCTATCATAACCAACACGCGAGCGGAGCCGCGGCTTTAAGCTAGTATATATATAAGAAGAAAAAAATCACATCACAATAATATCGAAATGTACAGCATAACAGAATGTGGTATGTATCATTTCTTTTCCCTCTGTATAAAGCAAGTAGGCAGCATAGTACTAAATGTTATAATAACTTATGTATTGCAGGCGTAACACCTGAAGATGACTTTTAAGTCGAAATAAGCTTATAGTGTAACTAATGCGAATTAAGAATATACAGTGTTGAAATTATATAATTCTTATTATTAAAGTGTAGATGTACGACGTCACTAACACTGTGAGCCCTGCAGATAACAAGTTATTGACATTATTCTCAGGTATATTTTCAAAAAATTTTCTTTCATACAAACCTTGTCCTGAGAATTACGAACATAACAATAACAAGGTCAGCCAAATCAGTCGAGTCGTTCTTAAGTGATGCTCTTACATACAGGCGGGAATTGATTTTTATTCATACATTTGGAAGTGGCGTCAGTCTCATCGGAAGCCATACCGTTACCGCATCACACCTACAACGCATGTTAGCGCTAGCTCACACGGGTAGACGGTGGTGGCGAACGGGGCGCAGTGGCCCCGAACACAGAGGTCAGCACACTGGACTCGCGTTCTGGAGGTCGGCTGTTCAAACCCTTCTCCGGCCATCCAAATTTCGGTTTCCCATGATTTTCCTAAATCATACCTGTCCAGCGCCCAAATAATTCGCTAGAAGAGCACGCTCGATATCCTTTCGCATCCTTAACCAAATCGGTATGATTAAGAATTTCGAGTTCTGTTCTTTCGGAGATGTAAGTCCCTAGACTTAAAAACTACTTTAACTTACAGTAAGGACAACACACACACACACACACACACACACACACACACACACACACCCGTGCCCGAGGGAGGACTCGAACCTCCGGCGGGAACGGCCGCCCAGTCCGTAGCAGGACACCTTAGACCACGTGGACATTTTGTGCGGCTCGAAATTGGAGGACAGGTACGTGGCTGGGTAGTGCTTGCAAGCGTCTTAGGCTAGGGTGACCACACGTCCGGTATTTTGCCTAAGCGTCCCGTTGTCCCGACAAAACACATGCGGGACGTATTTTGTCCCGTTGTCCCGACAAAACACATGCGGGACGTATTTTGTCCCGTATTTTACTAACCGTCCCATATATTTTGAAACAATATTTTAAAATTATTGTTAGCTTAACCAAACGGAGAATAAATGTAGTCATAATCAATAGGCTTCAACTCAAAGTCACTATTTTCGACGTAATTTTTTATATACTATTTCTAATATTTCCACCTTTTGGGGGATATCTTTTTTTATTTTAAATGAAAAAAAAACATAGGTTGCCTAAAATTGCTATATAAGTTTTTAAGTATTTTTGGGAAACATATGTTATTTTGAATATTTTATTATGTTGAGCCTCAGTCATAAAGTACTGATTAAATGATTGGACCGTGATTTGACTGTAAGGTTGTATTATTTATTATCACAATCCGAAATTCGTCTTTTAGGCCATTAGCAAGTGCACAAATAGCCCATTGGAAAAGTGACAGTCTTCCTTGCTTGTTTGCATGTGAGAGTAAAGTATTTCTTTAATTAGTAATACAATGTTGAAAATGTTCAAATGTTTGTAAACCAATTGGACCAAAATGCTATGGCCATCAGTCCCTAGACTTACAAACTACTTTAACATAGACTTACCTAAGGACAAAACACACACACACACACACACACACACACACACACACACTAATGCCGCACAGAGGACTTGAACCTCCGACAACGAGCAACCGCGCGCTTCACAGCATGGCGTCTTAGAATGCTCGGCCACTCCACCGCGGCAAAGAGCTGTCTTTGGTAAATATTTGTATTAGCAACTGACTTGGTATGACTTAGTTATTGAGATTGTATTTTATGTGGTTTGTCCCGTCCCAAAAACCCGTACTTCCGATGCTTGTCACCTTGCTCTCATGGTTCTTTAAGCAATAAATACTATTTCTGTTGTGGTAATAGGTTTCTAAATAAGTGATTTCGAGAAAAGCCAATGTAAATACGAGAACCACCGAATATGACACTTCAGCTTGCTGAGCGTGTGGGTGGGAGGGGGGGCACAAACACTGCGCATGTTCGCTATTCTATCAGCATCAATTCGTATGTTTATGTAACATTTAGTGTCACACGCATAGGTATCAACATGTGTCCCGTATTTTCATTTTGAAAATCTGGTCACCCTATCTTTGACCTATATGCCTGGGGTGGCGCAGAAGTTCAGCGTAAGTGCCTAGTAAGCGGAACGTCCCGGTGTCAAATCCCGGTTCCGGCACAAATTTTAATCAACATTCATAGAATATATGACATCAACTGCGATTGGGCAAAGCTGAAAGTGTGTACCCAGCCGGGATTCGAACCCGGGTCTCTTGCTTTCTAGGCAGTTGCGCTGACCCCCTATACCACTGGGGACACAGTGATCACCGCACCTGCAAGGACTACCTAAGCACGCCTCCCGTCAGATACAAATTCCCAGCTTCGCCCTGCCCACAGTACTCAAACTCGTAGTTATGAACGAATTCCCGTAAGAGTAAGGGCTTCAAACTTTGCCCACCCCTCCCCACTAACGATAGGATCATTGCCTGTCACCGGCATATTATATATATACACATGTGGCGTCTGTTCCGAGAGAACAGACGTCATTTCCGATCCTGCAGTTGCTATTTTTCAACATTCATAGAATATATGACATCAACTGCGATCGGGCAAAGCTGAAAATGTGTACCCAGCCGGGATTCGAACCCGGGTCTCCTGCTTTCTAGGCAGTTGCGCTGACCCCCTATACCACTGGGGACACAGTGATCACCGCACCTGCAAGGACTACCTAAGCACGCCTCCCGTCAGATACAAATTCCCAGCTTCGCCCTGCCCACAGTACTCAAACTCGTAGTTATGAACGAATTCCCGTAAGAGTAAGGGCTTCAAACTTTGCCCATCCCTCCCCACTAACGATAGGATCATTGCCCGTCACCGGCATATTATATATATACATGTGGCGTCTGTTCCGAGAGAACAGAGAACACTTCTGATCCTGCAGTTGTTATTTTTCAACATTCATAGAATATATGACATCAACTGCGATTGGGCAAAGCTGAAAATGTGTACCCAGCTGGGATTCGAACCCGGGTCTCCTGCTTTCTAGGCAGTTGCGCTGACCCCTACACCACTTTCTTTTTTATTTTTTTATTTTTTTTAATTTTTTTTTATTTTTTTATTTTTTTTTTACATGAACAACACAAACTTTAATTCAGCTTCTTTGTTCCAAAGATAATTGCCACTACTGCCGAGGCTCTCCATGCAGCGGAATAGCACCTCAGCAATGGACATGGTGGAACAATCCTGTTATGGTGATATAAATATCAATTAAATACAATGAAAGAATCCCTGAGACGGATTTTCGTCTCAAATATGTCAAAGACATTATTGATAGAGCTGAAGCATTGAATTAAATTTTGTGGTGCGGCCGGGAATCGAACCCGGACCTCCATGCTTACTAGGCAGACGTCTTAACCGTTTTTTTTTTTTTTTTTTTCAATCTGCCTTTTTTTGAAATTTTATTTATTTTAATGCTTCCTTCCATCTTGTCTTGCAAATAAAAGTGCTTCTTGCGGAAGTTTCGTTAAGAGGTAGGAAAAAAAGAAAAAAAAATCTTATTTGACGAATTGTCGTCTTGCTGTGCCACAGCTTTAGAGCCAAAGTAGAAAACATAATCTATTTTTCTTCAATTTACAATTCGAGAAAAAAAAACTTTTACTTCTTTTTCTATGGCCCGGCCCACGTCGATTTCAAAGTTCATCTTCTCGGTTCGTGTTCGCAGTTGTTCGTGTCCGCTTGATGTTCAGTTTCTTCGTGCTTTCTGTTATTCACTAATACTAAAACGCTTCCTTCTCTAACTCTGAAACACGTCAATAGGCTGGAGCACAGAATTCATCTGTAATAAAATATAAATATGTATAGTGGAGATGTATCTTGTTTAAAAACCAAAATTTATTCTGAAATACAGATCTTTTCTTCTAGAAGATTCCGTTTCATCAGTAAATAGTTCTTCGTTTGTTCATTTTATCGTTAATTGAGTTATTGTATTTATTTGTGCAATTAATTTTACTTTCATTCTATAAACTTCATCGTCAATGGTATTGTTCCATGCGCAATTTACATGATAGTTCTCGTAAGGAAATTAGCGTATTGATGATGATAATCCTTTATTTTCAGTAGGTTTTGGTGCTGGGTCCTTATGTACGTCCAAAAGTCTTGTTCGCTCTTTTCAGTGCTTTTCAGGATATAAAATACGGTATGTCCCCTTAGCCAGTTAACCGCATTGTTCTTCGTCTTGGGGTAAAAAATTTCATCGGGTAATAAAAATGTCGAGGGTGTTATTGTATGCGGCGAAGTTCTCTGAATGATCGCTAATTTTCTTCTGACTGACTGCCAGATGGTGTTCGCCTCTCCACAAACAAACTGGTGATCATCAGTGTCATGTAGATTACAGGTGGTACATATAGGGGAATCGGCCATGCGAATGGAATGAAGGCGTTCGTTCGTTGTCATTTTTCTGTTAACGGCGTAGTACCACGTTGCCCTCACGTCAGTTGGTAAGTTCAAATGATGGATGTTTTTCCAGATATTTGACCAGTTGACTGCATTGAACTTAGTTTCTATGACATTCTTGTTATGATACTGCATTAAGTTTTTGTATACTTGTTTGACACTTATCATATCTTTCTCTGCAATCCTCATCTTAATATAACTGTGCTCTATTAAGAAATGTTTTAAGTGATAGAGTGTGCTGGGGATGTGGTGAACATCAATTGGGGCATCGCAGTTGGCTGGTACTATTTCGTTAAGTAAAAATGCTGCTATGCTATTCGGTGACCTCTTCCACTGTTTGTACGTCTTACACATGTACAGCGCATTTGCTTTATTATACACGTCTACGAGGTTTAAGCCACCGTTAGTAGGTGGAAGCGTCAGAGTTTCAAATTTTACTTTAAACATGTGGCCGCGGCTGACGAAATGACCAAAGGCAGCCAGGATCCTTTTTGCCACGTCTTTTGGCATTGGCAGAACTTGTGCCACGTAATTTATTTTGGATGTTAGGTAGATGTTTACGAGTTGCACTCTCTGTATTTCATCAATCATCCTGAGCGTATGTTGGTGGATGCTGGCACGTATGACATTAAGTAGTTTTCTATAGTTCAGAGCAATTGTCTGCCGGATATTTTGTGCATATTCGATTCCAAGACATTTTAATGTGGGGGTCTCCTTTATTGGTCCTGGAGTGGGAACTTCTAAGCCACGCCCAATATTCATTAGTGCACATTTATTGCTGTTCAGCTTGGCTCCGGATGCAAGTGCGTACTTATCTATTATTTCTAGTGCCTTGCATATCTCTTCGTTGTCTCGGACCAGAAATACAACGTCGTCAGCATAGGCCTTGCACACTACCTGCACACCATCTATTGTGATGCCTTGGAGATGTTGACTTAAACGGAAAAGCAGAGGCTCAATGGCTATTGCAAAGAGGGACATAGATAGGGGACACCCTTGTCTCACTGAACTGTTGATTGTGATAGGTTTGCTGGGCTGACCGTTGACCATGACTGTGGAGGTAGCACTGTTTAAAAGGTTCTTTATAATTCCGATGTAACGTTGTGGAAAGTCCATGTAAGACATAGTGTAGAAGAGATAATCATGATTGATTCTGTCGAAAGCTTTCTCGAAATCTAATGAAACGAGCGCACATTTTATTTTACAAGCTCCAGCAATTGATATGATGTCTCTATAGTCACACAGTGTGTGGTGAATGGATCTATCGCGACCGACGCTGGATTGATACGGACCAGTGACGGTGTTCATTACGGCTTTTAATCTCTCATTCAAGATGCGGGAAAATATTTTGTAGTCACAGTTCAGTAATGTGAGCGGTCGTAGATTTGTTACAGATTTTCCTGCATGATTTTTCGGGACTAGAACTATTATTCCCTCTCGAAACTCACTCGGGATATCACTGCTGGGATTCATTAAATCGTTGCAAATTCGTGTTAGCTTAGGTATCATTTGTCTTCGGAACGTGTGGTATAGCTCAGCTGGAATTCCGTCACGCCCAGGAGATTTATTTTTTGGACTTCGTGTTATTGCATCCGCCACGTCATCTTCCGTCACGTCAGCTAACAGGTTATCTGCTTGATCCTGGTCCAACTTCCTTGTCAGTCCTGTTGTAAAAAAATTTTGCGCTGTAGTGTCCGTTTTGGTATTACTTAACAGGTTGGTGAAGTATTTATAGATTTCGTTTTTAATCTCACTTTGCTGCGTAATCAGTCTACCATCCATGGAACGCATTTCAGTTATTATTTTCTTCCGATGGCCCTTTCTTTCATTTATTACGTGGTAAATTGACGTCTGTTCTCTTTTTACATCGTTTTGAAGCCTCGATCGTATTTTGCAGCCTTCGATCTGTTTTCGTTTCAAAGCTAAGAGTTTGGCCTGAATTCTTTTTATCTCTAAATGGTTGGTGATTACAGATCGATCATTTGTGTACAATTCTCTAAGAACTGTAAAATAAAATTCAGTCGTCTGTTTTTGCCAGGCATTCTTATCACGTGAGTAGTTTATCAGCGCTCGTCGTATCGACGGTTTAGCACATTTCAGCCACCAAGTCAGTGACGAATGGTAGGAGGTGAATTTCTTCTCACACTCCGTCCATACTCTATTGAATATATCGTGACATTCAGGGTCTTGCAGATGTGCCACATTTAATTTCCACAGTCCTCGTCCCCGGTATGTTTCTTGTCTTTTAAGGTTAATGGTGCAAATATATGCTATGTGATCGGAAAATATGGTGGGCCACAACTCGGTCTGCAGCACCTGCGTTTTTAGATTATCGGATACATATATCCTATCGATGCGACTGGCTGAATGACTTGTGATGTACGTAAAGCCTGGCAGTGCGCCGTTTTTGAGCTCCCAGGTATCAGTCATGTTCAGTTGCTTGATTATGTCATCAAGTTCGGCACAATAATTAAAGTTTGGCATTTGATCTTTAGCCGATAAGACGCAGTTATAATCCCCTCCTAAAATTACTTGGTCGTATCGTCCACAGAAAAGGGGAACTATATCATCTTTAAAAAAGTCAGCTCTACGCCGTCTATGACTGGAGCCAGAGGGTGCGTAGATGTTGATGAGCCTAGTACCGTTGATGGTGACAGCTAGGCCTCTGGCATTTGTCAGTTTGGCAACATCGTTGACAATAATACCTTCTTTGCTTAGTATTGCTGTGCCGAGCTCGGAATCGTTCCCTGAATTGACAATTGCATTATATCCTGTGATATCATCGAGGCTGATGTCTGTAACTTCTTGCAACATTGCAATGTCGATATCTGCTGCATAAAGCATATCTTGCAAGGACTTAAGTTTTAAATGACTGCGGATCTTATTGATGTTGATCGTTCCTATTTTATAGGATTGTAATGCAATTGTGAAAAGTTAGATTGACAACATAGGGGAATAACATGACTGATACTCTTAGCGCCTAAAATCTTTAGTGTATCGGACGTGGAGGTGACGTCCCCTTCGTTTTTTCACCCCTCGGTACTTCCTTCATTTCTTCGTCCTCAGGGAAGTGTGCAATTTCGTCTGCCCAGTTCCCTCTACGAGTGTGCTGAAGCATCTCATTCTCAGAGCCATGTTGAGATGGTACTTTGTTTCGCGAATCTTTCTTTGTAGATTTAGCCTTTGCACCGCCCTGTTGCGTGGGCGTTTCTATATTTGACGAAACTTCCATACTCATCTGTTGACTCCGTTGCAATTTTCCGGACATGTCGGCACTTAATTTTCGACTAATTTGTTGCGCTTTCTCACGCACTGGCTGTACTTTCTGTTTGGCGTCAGGGGGTGCTATGCGCCGTTTTTTATGCTTCTTCGGGGAGGATCCAGATTGTGGACTCTCCTCATTCTCGGAAGTGCTAGTGGGGTCCTGTGTATTATCGTCTTTAATAGAAACGGCTTCCTCCTCACACTGCACATCTTGTGCAAAGTTCTCTGGGATATTTTTATTCGGTTCATCTTTAGTGGCAGTTTCCGTCGTGTTCGTAGGTGCGACAGCCGGTATTTGATTGGTACTGGTGTCCATTGCCACGCTTACGTTAGCGTCGTCAGTCCCGCAGTTTCCGTCCATTGCGGCGGTCGACGTGGCGGCCGTGTTGTCTCGGAGGGCTGTGGCATACGTCACAGGCAGTGACGTCATCTTCATTGGCGCGACCGGCTCACCTGCCGGCACCTGCGCCACTCTTCGCTGCACACACTCGGATCTGACGTGCCCTGTCTGTCCACAGCCTGAGCATGTACGTGGTTGATCGTCGTACATGACAATGGCTCTGTATCCGCAAACGTAAATATACGACGGAATATGTTTTTGTAGCTCAATTGTTAGTTGCCTGACACCATTGAGTACTGGGAACGTTTGAAAACTTGTCCATTTTTCAGCAGTATTGCTGATAACTCTCCCATATGGTTTTAGAGCTGAATTTATCTCATCTTCGGTTATCTCGAACGGGAGTTCAAAGACTCGAACAGTTCTAGTCCCAAATCCCGCATAATCAACTTGAACTGTACCGACATTACCGTCACAATGATTAAATTTCAATGTTCCTCTAAATTGTTCGATAACCTTTTCACAACATTCAGTATTAATCATTTTTACATAAACAGTGCTACTCACAATCGATAGGTCGATCCCGACTATCTCACTTAAACTGAGCTTTACTACATCTCGAAGGAACGCTTCTACTTCAAATGCTCTTGGTCTAGCGTAATGTTCGTCAAACAAGAACTTCAAAGTATATTTTCGTTTAGGTTGACTCATCTTGATGATCTACACATTTCGAAACATAAGGCTACTATTTACGCCACAAGAGCGTATAACTCACCACACACTGTAAGCACGCGTCCGGCCGCAGCGAGGAAGTAAACAGACGTCCACACAGCACGCGAGCCGAAAAAGACACCACTGGTGATCACCGCACCTGCAAGGACTACCTAAGCACGCCTGTGGGCAGGGCCAAGCTGGGAATTTGTATCTGACGGGAGGCGTGCTTAGGTAGTCCTTGCAGGTGCGGTGTTCACTGTGTCCCCACTGGTGTAGGGGTCAGCGCAACTGCCTAGAAAGCAGAAGACCCGGGTTCGAATCCCGGCTGGGTACACATTTTCAGCTTTGCCCAATCGCAGTTGATGTCATATATTCTATGAATGTTGAATAATAACAACTGCAGGATCAGAAGTGACGTCTGTTCTCTCGGAACAGACGCCACATGTATATATACAAATTTTAATATCTTCATGTTTATCATCACAACCCCTAAGAGCAAGTGAGACTCAGAAACCACAATTAAAATCGGTCCGCGCTCGTGAGGAGAGTGTGGATGAGGCGCGTTGCTGCTACGGCGGCGGCGTTGCTAGAGGCAGCCGCTAGGCGACAGGTCACTTCCTTCCGAACGGCGGCGCGCCGGGCAGCGCGGGGAACGGGTTCCCGCCGGCGACGGCGAGTCGCGCAGACAAACAACCGACAAACGGCCAGTTTTTCGCGCCGATCGCCTGTTTCCTTACAGGGCCGGCGAGGCTAGGTACCGCGCTTGACAAACTTTTAAGAAAGGCACAATTAGAGGCGTTTTTGAGGCGGCGCAACCTGTAGCGTGCGTCGTTAGCGATGCGGCCGGCGTGCCGCCGTGCTGCATGGGCGCCGGCGCCCGCCTCCCGCCTCCACCTGCGCGCTCTTATATAGCCGCCAGCCATATACGCGCTGCCCCTTAAACTTCCTATCTCGGCACCGAGCCTACTTTCCGACCGCCCCGTCCATTCCACTAGCCTCGCTCTACGTCTTCCTCCAGCTCTTTCATACCGACCGAGCGCAAGTCTGTCCACACAAATCCTAGTCACGGTTTCATTCGAGGAATCCATCGCCACCACTTGGACGTGGCTGTCCTCGGGATGAAGAAAAACGACCCGATATTACTCTCATAACTGGTGTCCCAGGCCGCGGTCTCTGGCACTACTATACACTGACAAAACAAAAGGCATGGGAGTCCTCCTGACAACTACCTACATCTACATACATACTCCGCAATCCACCGCAAGGTGTGTGGCGGCCGGCCGCGGTGGCCGAGGGGACTGAGGCGCTCCAGTCACGGTCTGCACGGCCACTACGGTCGGGGGTTCGAATCCCCCCTCGGGCATGGATATTTGTGCCGTCCTTAGTATTAATTAGTTCATAAGTAGTTTGTAAGGTTAGGGACTGATGACCCCGTAGTTAAGTTCCATAAGCTCTACAAACATTTGAACATTTGAACATTTGGTGCGTGGCGGAGGGTACACTGTACCACTACTAGGCATTTACTTTCCTATTCCAGTCCCAAAAGAACGAGGAAAAAAAGGATGCCTATATGCCTCCGTACGAGTCCTAATTTCTCTTATCTTGTCATTGTGATCACTACGCGAAATGTAAGTAGGTGGCAGTAAGATCGTACTACATTCAGCTTCAGATTCCGGCCCTCTAAATTTACTCAACAGAAATTCACGAGAAGAACGTCGTCTTTCCTTCAGCGATCCCCAATTGAGTTCCCGGAGCATTTCCGTGACACTCGCGCATTGGTCGAACCTACCAATAACAAACCCAGCCGCTCGCCTCTGAACTGCTCCTATGTCTTCCCTTAAACTGATCTGCAGCAGGTCCCAAAAAATTGAGCAATACTCAAGACGTGGTCGTACAAGCGTTTTATACGCGGTCTCCTTTACAGATGAAGTACATCTTCCCAAAATTCTCCCAATAAACCGAAGTCGGCTGTCCGCCTTACTCACAACTGTCCTTACATGTTCGTTCCATTTATATCGCTCTGCAACGTTACGCCTAGATATTTGAACGACGCGACCGCATCAAGAAGCTCAATACTAATGCTGTATTCGAACATTATGGAATTGTTTTTCCTACTCATGCGCATCACCTTTCATTTTTCTACACTGAAAGCTACCTGCCTTTCTTCGCACCAACTAGAAATTTTGTCTAGGTCATACTGTATGCTATTACAGTCAGTTAAAGACGACACCCTCCCATACACCACAGCATCATCATCAAACAGCCGCAAATTACAAGTAACTCTGACCATCAGATCATTTATATAGATAGAAAATAATAGCGGTCCTATCACACTTCCCTGGGGCACGCCTGATTATACACTCGTCTCTGATGAACACTCGCCGTCGAGAACAACGTACTGCGTTCTATTACTTAGGAAGTCCTCCAGCCAGTCACAAATCTGTGAACCTATTCCATAAGATCGTATCTTCGTTAGCAGTCTGCAGTGTGGCACCGCATCAAACGCCTCTTTTAATTCGAGAAAAACACAATCCGCCTGTTGCCCTTCATCCATGGCTCGGAATATGTCATGTGAGAATAGGGCAAGCTGACTTTCACGTGAACGATATTTGCTGAACCGGTGCTGGTTCGTAGAAAGAAGCTTTTCCTTCTCAAGGAAATTTACTATATTCGAACTGAGAATATGCTCCCAATTTCTACAGGAAACTGATGTCAACGATATTGGCCTATAATTATGTGGGTCAGTTCTCTTTCCTTTCTTATAAACCTCTTTTTCCTGACGAAGAAGTGCAGTCCCACTAGGGATTGCAATCCAGCAAAGTGGGATCCCGCAATCCAGTGGGATCCAGCATAATTTTAGGAACAGCGGGATCCCACAACAGCCTGCGAATTCGCAAGCGGATCCGCAAACATAAAATCGCGCAAATTCGTTCAAATATGCCGCCTGACGTCCACTTCGCAGCGCGTTGTCTTAAACTCGCAACGCGTCCCGAGATGTGAGTTGACGTGACGTAGCCGGTTAGTCCTTTGTCTTACGTTGAACTGCACGCACATGCATACAATGTGTAAACTGAATGGTGGGAGCGGGGAGCGGAGGAAGTGAGGGTGCGTGTATGTTGTCAACGCGCTGCTCGTTGCCAGTCGGCACGGCCAAAGCCACTTAGATACAAGGCCTGTGCGCTGCCTGCCAACAATAGTCGTAACAAAAGCAAACTGTTTGTCTTATGTAGCGTTGTGATGAGTTTGGGAATACGTTCACGTTGCTCACTATGTCTCAGAATGTTCTTAATGTTATTTACGTGATTCTCCGTGCAGATTGTTGCTGGTATGAGACAAAATTCCTAACATGAATCGACCGATTCCAATATCGGTAAGATATCTCACTAATAGTTCATAAATAACTTATACCAGAACCAATTTATCTGTGAATCACATAACTAACATTACGACATTCTCAAACACAGTATGCAACGTGTACGTATACCCAAACTCAGCACAACGCTACGTAAGACAAAGAGTTTGGTAGTGTTATGACTACTCTTGGCAGGCAGCGCACAGGCCTTGTACCTAGGTGGCGTTGGCACGGCACGGTGAAGGTGAATCAAGTACACAAGAGTCCTACTGGCCCATTTAACCTGCAGTTTGCACCATCGCAGGTCGCCGCGCTGTGCCCCACTATACTCGCCAGGTGATACCAAAAAGTTTATGAGAGGAATTAGAAATGTAGCTAAAACAAGACAATGAAGATTACACTAAACAGATCAAAACTGGAACGGAGAAAGACTACGACAAAATATTAAAAAAAGAAATGTCAGCATTTGAAACTGATGGAGTAAAAGGGAAGTATTTGTCTTTGTTCCATGCTATTTATTAACCATCAAATCAACAAGTGTGGAGGCAGAAAGAGCCCTTTTCCGCCGTTGGTTACGTATATAGTTCTATAAGAAGTAGATTTGGAGATAAAACTATTGATCTTATTTCCAAAATAAGAACTGACTTCCTATTTTATACTTATAAATTTGTAACCTTTTTTCCTGTTTATTTTAGTAAGACAATTAGTTGACTTAAACCAAGTTCATGTAATACTGTACAT
The DNA here is from genome assembly GCA_026315105.1 of Locusta migratoria. Taxonomy (NCBI): domain Eukaryota; kingdom Metazoa; phylum Arthropoda; class Insecta; order Orthoptera; family Acrididae; genus Locusta; species Locusta migratoria. Next base: position 325,179,951 of record CM048755.1, read on the forward strand.
CCCTCAATAAATAAGACTGATTACAATCACCTTTGATAAAGATTAGAAGTAATATCTTTAGTTAACTAGAATATAAAGACCAGAAAATTACCAAATATTGACATTTGCTGTTGTTGAACATCTTGTTAATAAATAAGTAGTCAAACAGCAAAATAATTAATCAGATGCAGTAAGATATCATTGACTTTTGTCATTTTCAATAAATATTTTATATATGATAACAAAGAATATTGACTTAAAAAGTATAACCTTTGCGGGATCCCGCTGGATTCAACGCAATCCAGCAAAAATCCCGCTGAATTGAAAACAGTGCCGGATTGTAATCCCTAAGGCCGACGTACGATAGACTCAACAACTAGTTAGAAATTTTTTACTGGAATACACAGCCATGTTGCCTCTATAGTTGTACGTAGCTGCGAAAGTGTTGCCGGTGCAGGATTTTTTGCGTAAACTAACCTCTCGACTACGGCCCATATATGTTCAATAGGATTTATGTCGCGCGAAATGGATGGCCAAATCATTCTCTGGAATTCTCCAGAATGTCGCTCAAACCAATCGGGAACAACCGTGGCCTGTGACATGGCGTACCTGTCATCCATAAAATATCCATCTTTGTTTGGAAACATGAAATCGATGAATGGCTTGCAAACGGTCTCGAAATGACCGAAAGTAGCCATCTTCACTTAATGAGCGGTTCAACTTGGTCAGAGGACCCAGTCCATTCCATGTAAAAACAGTCCACATCATCACAGAGCCACCATCAGCTTGCAACTGACAACTTGGGTCCATGACTTCGTGGCCCCTCTTCGCTACAGCCGAACCTTTACCAGTTCTCACCTACTGAAATCGGGACTCATCTGACCAAGTCACGGTTTTCCATTCGTCTAGGGTTCAACCGATATGGCCACGAGCCCAGAGAGACTATGCAGGCGATGTCATCTTGTGTTCAAAATATTCACATTTTTGTGAAGCTGTGGAACCGAACTGCATTGCTCATCTACCCCTAGAGATACAAACTGCTTAAACTAACTTATGCTGAGGACAACACACACACAAGTGGAGTTTAAAAAATAAAAATCACGTAGATTAGGCAGTATTTCTTAAAAATATAAGTGAAATTAAGAGTTTTCAGCGCCCTCAAGCGAGTATATATTAAAAAAGGTTTACAATATCAAAATTTGCCAACGTTAACTATTAAAATTAAATGTTTACAGTGTATCAGGTACAAAATTGTTTCCTTTTAACAACTGAATTAAAAGGAGCCTAAAAATGTCAACAATTTCCATAGAACACTATTGAGAGAGAGAGAGAGAGACCGCAGTAAGCACCATCTGGCACCAACTACCTGCATGTATATATGTATAATAATTATTTCGTGTGGCTCATTGGCCTGGTGCAGGTCTTTCAATTGGACGCCACTTTCGGCGACTTGCGTGTCCCTAGCCTACCCCAGTTATGCAACCGGGGAAAGGGGACCTACAGCTTAAAGTGGAATCCGAACCACGTGTCGTTCCTGGCGACTCCTCACATCGTTGAGAGGTGAAGGATGGGTTAAAGAGCAGGCTGAAAAAATCCGAGGTCCGACCGGGTTTTGAACCCACGACCCTTCTGTTTCCAGTCGAGCCCTTTACCCCAAGACCACCGGGTCCGTGTATGTAAGCAGCTACCTCCTGTGACGAGTACCAGGAAGACTGATTTAGTTATTTTATGGATCTGACCATCAAATGTTTTGTGCAGAGTACATGAGTCATCATGACTTGAAATTTGGTATGTAATTTCGTTATATAATTGTAATATTCTTGGCGTATATATTTTTCATGTTGTTTCAATGTCTGATTTTACAGCACTGATGATGTTCCATCATGGGAACGAAATCGATATGTGAATGTTTGTAAAATAAATATTTCATATCGCCCGCCAAGCTGAAACGTCTTATTTTTATTGCAATATTGTGGTGGGCTGGCACAATCTCCATTATGGAATCATATATCTGATTATGGCTGTGTGGCAAGTTTTACTCGATTTTACTTCTCCTACCGTTCTCTATCCTTATTAACTGGATGTTTTCCCCCATATTGTATAGCCAGCTCCTTCTTTTTACTAGCACTGTTACATAAATGAACTTCACCAATAGTCAAGCCATATCATATACCGTGATTTCTGAACTATCCAGTAGGGCTTCCAAAGAGGATACGCATGGTGTAATTCAAAGTCTTCCTGTTGTGACATAACGGATACACAGTCCGTATGTTACATAATTATTCTAGAACTGTATGGAAAGCAGGGTGACACACTTGCAGGCGGGCGAGGCGTGAGGATACCCTTTAAGAGGGGGAGGCAAGCCATCAGGTGGCTGGGCAAGCCGCTAAACACCCTGGTGCTCAGTGGCGAATCGTCGGAAATGGCTAAACCCGTGCTGCTAGGGGAACTGAGGTGACAGGGAAATCTCTCAATGGACGCTCTGGCAGATACTAAAAAAGATGGACACTGTCTTAACTTTGAAATAAATTACAGTGTGATGATCCCATCAATTCTGAAGGCATATACGATCTCAGAGAAATTAGGCGCACCTCATGACCAGAAATATTTTTAATTTCTTGAAAACTACAAAAGTTAATGCTCACAATATCTAAATATAGCAAAATTAAACTTAAAATTACCGACTTCTGAATGCATCAAGCTATCATCATGAAAGCTACAGTCTTGTATCTATTCATTTAATGATTTACTACACTTGTTACATCATTATATTATGGAAATATGGTCAGATCATTATATCCTCCATGATATGCACCTCTTGTCCTCATGTGTTAGATCTGTGGGGCAAACGGCTGCTTTGTCGGGACTATAACTGTGGCATGGGCTAATGCGTACCAGTCTAAGAACTTTCACTTTTTCTTATTCCATTTCGAAATTTTAACTGAACAGTGTATTGTATTTTACACGAGGTTTTACGAAAGTTTATATGTTATTCAGAGGAACAAGATTTGACATATTTTGAGCTGAAGATTATTTCGTGTTGTGTGATTGCGATATTGACTTACAATTAGTGTATGAGCATCGTCAATGACTACTTACGTGGGCATTTTATTGCAATTTCTCGTAACGCAGTTGACGCATCTGTTCTGCTAATTTCATAAGAGTTATTTCTATTTATTACTTTTGTTTCTGTATCATCACTTATATGGATTAAAACATGTGTTTTAATAAAAATTATTCATCTAAGTTATCTTGCGTTGCCTACATCATTTGCAAACGTTAGAATACAACTACTTTCATTAATTAATCATTTATCTATGTTTTATATTTCATTAATGTTTCGCAAAGGTTAGCATTTGCCAAGTGTTTAACTGTAGCATCACAGGTACAAGGCACTATTTGCAGCTGATATAGTTGCTGGGCATGAAAGCAGACGTGTACGTTTCGATCCTGCAAGTACATCGAGCCTTATTTCTTTAACAGAGCCATATATATCCTAATACGTGTATGTTGTGTTTGGCCAATAAAGCTTATTTTGGTCAACACTTGAAGAGACGTAAAATCGCACCGTCATTATTTGTAGTGAGTCAATTTCGTTTCCATACATCGTCTGAGTTAAGACACAGGAAAACTGTTTTCGTAGTCTGACAAAATATTTAGCGGTGAGTTTTCAAAAATACGTAATGATTATTGAAAATGTATACTTATGAATAGAACTATGGAATTTTTTACATAAGGGGTAGTAGAGTGATATGTATGCTTGATTTTTAGTTCTTCTGTTATGATTTGAAGGCATATATGGTACGTCAAGCAACGTGGGCTACTTTGTCTTCCAGAAAATCTATCTATACTTTGCAGGTGGTGAGGAGGAAGATTAGATTTTTGACATGCAAATAGACGAATTTAAAACAAAAATTTTCTACTACTTAAAATTTTTTCAGAACATATTTTTGGAGTCAACATAATTCAAAGACAAGTGAAACAAAAATTGAATGATGCATACTCGCAATTAGCCAATTAGATGACACCATAAATAACAGTAGTCTTCTCTGCTACATACTAGAAAAAAATCTAAGAATATACCAGTAATACTATTAAACAGTTGAAGCAGAGACAGAATAAGAAACTAAAGGCACTAGTGTAGATGTAGATGGTAAAACAATGACAGTAAAACACTATTAACAGACATTAATTATACCCACGCCTTATAACCCTCACAGACACCAAGCTTACTGATGAAGAAACACCACTATTACAAGAAGGTCTGAAATACATTTTAAACACAAAAATATACGGATATTACGCAGGAAATTTGATAACATAAACTGAAAATATACTGCCTCAAGAACAGAGGAAGGACGCGAGCACCATGCACATAAGCCTAACAAGAGAAGTAATAGCTAAAGAAATTCAAAATATCATTAATATTATACATGAACACAATAAAATAAATTAATTAACCGCAGAAACCAAAACCCTGAAAACCTTAGAGAAAAATTACACAATGAAAAATTAATCATAAATGTAGCAGACAAAGGAACTGCAGTGGTCCTTATGGACAAGATAGAATAAAATAATCTGTCACTTTACACTTCTTTCACCTCCGGCAGTGTTGCTGATGTGAAAAATATCGAGTAGCACTGTGGTTCGGAACCCACGTTAAACCGTAGGTCCCCCTATAACTGGCTGGGTAAGTCAGTTCGAAGGTCGGAGGAAGGCAACGGCATACCACCTCCAAAAAGGACCATGCCTAGTAAAGCACTGTGGTGTTCAAACCAATCTTCGGATTGTTGACTGCTTTTTTCTTTTAGAATAAAATAAGATGATGAAACACGTCCACTGATTGTGTGGTCGTCTTCCATTTTGATTTATTCTTTAACCTAAAGTGTTTCTGCACCATTAATGTTATCTATCTGTATGTTAATTTTTTTTAAATGATCAATGCCCCATGTTTATGTATGTTACCCCATATTTATATATGTTTCCACCTGTGTGATTGAACTTGTATGTTCACATGAATGTGGAAGGTTGCTTTCAATATTGACTGACTGCCGCGCAATGGCTTGCAGTCGCCGCCTCGCGCTTTAGGCCTCGTTTTGCTGCAGTTAAGAACGCATGGCTTCGTTTGTCGTCTGCGCTGGCGTCTGCTGGGTGGCCAGAGACAAGCTTACTTGGCAAGGTGGCGTGGTGGCCGTGTTCTTAGTGTCGTACCAACCTAATCTTAGACGAAAGAGGTGACAGGAGACCTCTCTGGGAGCGGTTGTAGAGGTAATTGTCTTGGCCAGGTAGCAAGGGTTGGTAAACACTAGTCTCTGAACGCTCTCTGCGTCGCTTTTAGCGCGCCCTACATCCGGTGTGTGGCAGGGGGAGGTTTTTCCGAAGCATTATGTTCATACAGTAGAGCTGCATGTCCTCGGGAAAAGTAACGGCTGTAGTTTCCCCTTGCTTTCAGCCGTTCGCAGTAGCTGTGTGGCAAAGCCACATTAGCTGATGTTACAAGGCCAGCTCAGTCAATCATCCAGACTGTTGCCCCTGTAACTACTGAAAAGGCTGCTGCCCCTCTTCAGGAACCACACGTTTGTCTGGCCTCTCCACAGATACCCCTCCGCTGTGGTTGCACCTACGGTACGGCTATCTGCATCGTTGAGGCACGCAAGCCACCCCACCTCGGCAATGTCTGTGGTTCATGGGGGTGGAGACCATAATAATATAGAGTTTTAGTCTTCACTCTTCATTATGGCTCCAAAGACTATAGAAGTAAGTACTCTGCCAACTCATGCTGAGGGTAAGGCATGCTGTAAGGACTTTAATTTTTTGTGATCAGGCAGTCTTGGTTTTTCAGTGATAGTTCTCTTGAGTAATTATTTCGCTATGCGAGACAAAGTGTTTCTTAATTTACAGAACTCGAGTAAATCCAGTGTAAATTTATTATTTGCATTTTCATTCCAGTGATGATAGTGTGTCGGGTTTTGCTCCAGTTATAATACACGTGTGTGGCCTTCAGCCTTTGTATAAACCTAGTGTGTTTGAATTTCCTTCATGTTTTTAACTAACGCTTTCGCGTCGTTTCTGTGTCCGCGAGTATGCTAAATAGTTCTCAGATTTTCTGGTTTGATTCCATCTTTCCTGTCTTGTATGACCGATTGCACCATGTGCTTTCGTAACAGTCGTTACTTCGGCCTTCAGCCATGCTTTTGTTAATACTAGCTTTCTTCTATACGAATTCTCGCAATTTGTCTAAAGTGTATTCTGCCATACCTCCATAGAGGATCGTTAAAACTCGGTGGCCAGCTTTGACAATAGCTTCAGCTTAAGTGCCATGCTCGAAGAAAAGTTTGATATCTTCAAGAATACTTTTTATTTTTGACCGCTAGATTGACCACCTTTTTCTTGCCCTGACTGAGGAGTGCTGAAGTTTTGTGACAGCCACTTATTGCATGGAGAAATATGAGTGGCCTTCTGATGTTTTCTGCCAGTTTGAAATTTCTGGAACGAAATACTTTGATGAGGTCTCCTCTTCTAGGTTTCAAGAAATAATATTTGCTGATGTTGTGGCTAGGGCATTATGAGAAGATTCGTATCCTCACCAACTACAACAACCTTCTCACGTTCCTGTGAGATCTCAAGCGCTGTGGCAACAATCAGGTGGTCTACGTCTTCATTAACTTGCTTTTGGCCCACTTTAGGTTACGGTAGTAACACTGAAAGTGGGCCTTGACAGCCTTGACAGCTCGATATTTAAATGATAATAACGGCTTAACCATTCATCTCACACGAAAATTGAATAACCGAATTTGTAGAGGAGAAAATGCTCTACAACTTTGCTCTATTGTGTTTTTTTCATATCTCGTATCGTTTGATATATTTGCAAAAATAACGGCGATTTTGGGATGTCCGTCTGTCTGTCTGTCCGTGACGTGTTCCCTGTTTTTAAGACGAACCGTTCAACCGATCAGCACAAAACTTTACACACATAAATGTAGGCAGCCAGAGACCAGAACCTCCCTTTTTCAAATTTTTCGGACAAAAAATACGGTAGTAATACCAAAAAAGCCATTTGTAATGTAATTGTAATTGCAAACGAACCGTTCATCTGACACGAAAATTGAATAACCTAACTGGTAGAGGGGAAAATTCTCTACAACTTCGCTCTATTATGTTTTTTTCTTCATATCTTGCATCGTTTGAGAGATATTTGGAAAAATAACGGCGATTTGACTATGTCTGTCTGGCTGTCACGTGTTCCCACTTTTTAGGTCGAACCGTTCAACCGATCGGCACCAAATTTTACAGACATAATTGTTGGCTACCAGAGACCAGAACCTCGCTTTTTCAAATATTTCGGACAAGAAATACGTTAGTAATACATAAAAACCGTTTGTAATGTAATTTTAATTGCAAATAAACCGTTCATCATAGCGGAAACTGAATAAACGAATTTGTAGAGGAGAAAATTCTCTAAAACTTTCTTCCCTTACGTTTTTTTCATATCTCGTATCGTTTGAAAGATATTAGCAAAAATAACGGAGTTTTGAAACCCTCCATTAACGAAAACCAGCCGTTCGCAGATGTCACGTGACATTCCTCGCCCAGAACTCTCTTTGGCGTACGCCATTTTGCGTTGCCTATTTGATGATTTTCTTATTGTAACTTACACGTTGTCATTTGAAAGCAATGACGCACTGAAGAATTAACAAAAACACGTCGTTCTTCGTACAATAAATGATAATCTACTGCCTACAAATGTCATTAGCATCAGTTAACAACGGCCATCAATAGTATGAAATTAAAGAACGTAATTTCTGTTAGTCGTAGCATAATGGGCAATGCGTTGGACTATGGCGCTGAAGGTCATTGGTTCGGAACTCGCTACTACCTACATTTTTTTCCTAAAAGGGGTTCAGACACCCTTATTAATTAATTTTTTATTATTTAGATTATTATTTTGGTGCAAAATGTTTGCAAAAACTTATAAAACTACAAATCTAAAGTAGTTTTTTTTTTTTTTTTTTTTTTTTTGTATATGTCTGCTGGGCAAGCCAGAGTAATAATGAAAACACTGAATCTTTTGTACTTATTGAGATAATGGACCAGAAACTTGCCTCCAAAAAATAAGAACACCATATTTGGCCAAATTTGCAGACAAACATCAATATATAGCTTAACTCAGATTTTAATTTAAACTGAACCCTTAGAAAGAGCAGCTTATTCTCTACTGGAATACTGTTTGTTCATTCTCTATGGGTTGAATAGTTATAGAACTTGAAAGATGACGCAACTCGTTATATGCAATGTATGTATTAATATGCAAAAACATGGTGCTCTTACTTAGGGTAGCAGTGACGATGGCACAAGGGCGGCGAGGTCTCGTGACGCGTAGGCGGGCCGATTGAAACGCATCGCGGCGCGGGTGGGAGGCACGGAGGCACGTTGGCGTCGCGGCGCGCTACACGTCGCACGTTGCGGTCGCGCCAAACAACGGCACCTATCGCCGCGTGCCGTGTCGTTCGCTATGGTTAAATAACTGCGTCGTTTGACCTGCGTCCACCCCGGAAGAAAGATGGGAACTGGCGAGAGCCGGCCAGAAAAAGCTTCTACCTGGGCCACACCTGTCCTTTTGTCTGCGGGTGGCGCCGGGCAAAACAACTCCGCCGAGGGGGAAAACCTAAGAAAGTCATATTGAGCCACGAACGTAGACATTAAAACAATAAAGCCTTTTGTAGCAATTATTTACGATTTCTCTAATTTTTAGATTTATCCTTAGCGGACTATAAGGCAAAATTTTAGAAAATTACTGAATTTTTGAACATCTGTAACTCAGTCATTAGTGGGTCAAAAAACACTTTTGACCAGTGAAATATGTAGGACATTATATGCTCTTCAACTTCGTTCCGAGGTATCTTTCGTGAAAAACGAATGGTTTATAAGTTATAAGCGAAATAGTGGAAAAAGGACAAAAATTTCAAGTTTTTTCGGCCCCTGCAAAGTTAGCACAGGGTCCTCGAGGTCGAAAACTCAGATTCTACTCCACAGAGTTCCTACACACAACATACTAAAATTTCAGTAAGTTCGGAATACTTTCCAGGTAAACCCCTTGTTTACGGCGTGAAGCCTGGACTATACCACAAGAACACATTACAGAAGTTAAAACCTTCCTACATCTCATTATCGATCAAAACTATTTTGAATTATATAAAAAGTTCTGCCTACAAAGAGAAGGGTTGCCAATAGGATCTCCCACTTCAGGAAAGTTAGCAAACATTTTCATGGACAAGATAGGAAGAGGAATATTTCAAAAAATAGTACCAGGATAATACAATTTACTGGTGGAGACACATTTCTTGATAAATGAACCATAACATAAAATAGACAAACTACACACAGACATAAACACAATACACAAGAAGATAAATTTCATCTTAGAGAAAGAATAACCAGATCAAATAAATTTCGTGGAGATATCCATCATCATGAAACATAACCTAGACCCGTTCAACTTATACAGGGGAAGTACTGATTAAGACATAATATTACATCAGTCTTCTATCCAGCCACAGGGGCAAAAGGAGTTTGTTCTCAGATGAATCTTGAACAGATTAAACACAATACCACTCGACAAACTCAATTACTATACGGAAATAGACACACTAACGCAAATACCAAAGTGTGGAGGTTTCCAACAAACGCCAGTTACAAAACTGAGTAAGGAAATCCAGAGGAACATAAACAAAAACCACAAAAAACCAGGGGCTCATAACACTCACCTTTACTCTCAAAACAACAACACGCAACTTCACAACGATATAACAAAAACTCAACAAAAAAACTAGTACACATTCACATGTGGAAATAAACTGACACACAGAATTGAAAATGTCCTTAAAGGAATAGAAATAGCATACCAAAGCAATAAATCACAACATAAATGTCTAACAAAAAAAGAGCAGTGACATCTATAAAAATCTGTCATTTCGCAGCACGATTGTAGCATCTGCGACGCTTTATACTTCGGAAAAACTAGCAGGATATATCAAATAAGATGTAAAAATATACACGATCATGGAAACATAGAATCAACCATTCAACATTTGCAGAAACTTCAGAAAAAAAAACAACTTTCTGTCACCATGGAGGAACACGTGAAAATACTCAGATTGTGCAATAAGAAACATTTACTAACCCTCCAACAGAATTTCCAAATTCAGAAAACAATAATATCAAGACAAAATTCATATATATTATCTTGAAATGTGGCATCCGCAGCCAAATGTTGTCATTGTAAGAGTAAGACCGCTTTCACGTCAACAAGCTTTTATTTAAAAAGCAGGTCCGGTTCCTCGTCTTATAGACACATTATCAGGTGCTCTGTAAGGTACAATAAATGAAATGGTTTTACACGTGCAGCTTTACAAAATTAAAAAAAATACAATAAATTGTTAAATGTAAAATAGAATTATATAAACCATGGATAAAAGTACTCACTAATTTTAAAAAACAAAAACATGTCTGCCGTTTAGCCCCATATCTACATCTACATACATACTCCGCAATCCACCGTAAGGTGCATGGCGGAGGGTACACTGTACCACTACTAGGCATTTCCTTTCCTATTCCACTCGCAAATATAACGAGGAAAAAGAGAATGCCTATATGCCTCCGTACGAGACCTAATTTATCTTGTCATTGTAATCAGGCGGCAGCAAGATCGTACTACACTCAGCTTCAAATTGCGGCCCTCTAAATTTCCTCAACAGAAATTCACGAACAGGACGTCGTCTTTCCTACAGTGATCCCCAATTGAGTTGCCGGAGCATTTCCGTGGCACTCTCGCATTGGTCGAACCTACCAGTAACAAATCTAGCTGCTCGCCTCTGAACTGCCTCTATGTCTTCCTTTAAACTGATCTGCAGCGGGTCCCAAACACTTGAGCAATACTCAAGACGTGGTCGTACATGCGTTTTATACGCGGTCTCCTTTACAGATGAAGAGCATCTTCCCAAAATTCTCCCAATAAACCGAAGTCGGCTGTCCGCCTTACTCACAACTGTCCTTACATGTTCGTTCCATTTCATATCGCTCTGCAACGTTACGCCTAGATATTTGAACGACGCGACAGTATTTATATATCCACCTACGGTTGTAAATTGTGGTTGATGTTTGAATTTACGCTATGCGTTTCAATATTTCAATAATGTCGACATCAGGACCTTTACAAATATAGTCACAACTTCGTGTTGTATCCATAACATTACGCTCTACATTATGTCATAAAAAATGTGAAGAACAAGAAGAACTGAAGTAATCAAATAATGTCTAATGAATGGTGTATTAAAATAAAATAATTTATATAAACAATACAGGAATCAAAGTATCTGAAAGATATTACTTCTAAAAGCAATGGTGCTGACTGCAAGCTGTCCGTAACTTTTCTTCAGACTATTTGCGAGCCAAAGATATCTTGGGCAGTAGTACATAGGTACAGAAACGTTTAAAAGTTAAATAAGTACTGGTATGATTACGTGAAACTAATGTTAAAATACACTATTTAGAACTTATAATGTATTAAATTAATAAATAGTTATAAGTGCAAGAATTGACAGGGTATACATTAGTGAATAACGAATGTCAATAACAAAAATAAAATAAAAAGACTTGCCATCACTCACCTAATTAATGTTTTAATTTTCCCGACTATTCTACATCAGCCTCAAAGCGAATTTTGTAACCTCTTATTCAGAGTAAAAGTTTTTTTTTTTCATTTTATTAATAAAAATACAAATACCTATTGCCAAGTAGTCGAAGTTTATTAAAAGTGTGTTTTAGAGCTAAGAATAGGTTCAGTTTGGAGATACAACTACAAATTTAATGATTTTCTATAATACCCCAACATAAACTATCTGAAACAGCAGGTCGAAAACTTCGTTGAATTCACCAGATTTCTGATTCATAAGGTAACACACTTTGCGCTATACTTCAAAGAGATTTTCTTTGAAAGTATATATTTCACTCTTCAGATTTACTCCTAAAGTACCTCGGTCTCTATTGACCATGTTGTCGATGGTAAGCTGCCGCGTGCCGGGCGCCGTGGCTCAGCGCGCCCGGTCAGGGGGCTAAATGCCAACAACGCCGTGGAGGTTCGACTCCTCCCTGGGGCATGGGTGTGTGTGTTTGTCCTTAGGTTAGTTTACCTAGGTTTAAGTAGTTTGTAAGCTACGGACTAATGACCACGCAGTTTGGTCCGATAGATTTATAAACATTTGAACATTTTTTATGGTAAGCTACACCCTAATTTTGCTTCCTACCTCTCTGGATGATGACTACATTGTTTATGTGAAATTCAATAAGTTTTTCTACATAGCTTATATCGTTTATATCCTGCACTCAATTTCGTATGCACAATATAATGAACAGTATTTTGTCATCTGCAAAATGAAGCAAGCCCGTTCATACCCGCTCGCGGACGGCGAGTTTGTGAAGTTCAAAATTTTGTGCTACAAGATCCTTGAGTGATTATCAATTTTACAATTGTGTTTCATTACGGTTCCACTATACTAGTGACTTCCACTTCTTCACAGACATGATATCTGTGAGTCATATTGGTGTACATTTATTTTTCCGTTCGTATTTGGCCCGCAATATTTTACATATGACAGTTTGAAAATAATAGGTCCAGACTAGACACAGTACGTTCAGTATTTTTATGGCAAATATTTCGGCTTTGTTACCATTCTCACGTAACCAGTGAATACATCAATGAGACTATTTATTACAGTATATGAATCTATATACAGTATACGGTGGTTGTTCATGTGAAAACTATAAACTGGTAATTACGTGTACTTTGTTTTATGTCTAGTTTGTATATTGCGTATACATTAAAATGTGACTTTATAATTGGTACTGTTTATGTGGTATCTAGCAATTATAAATATATGGAATACATCTTAGTGATTATTTGACAGTTCGTATACCACAAAGTACAATTTAACTTCAAATTTTATTTGCCAGGTCTTTCGCTGCAATACTATATATTTACAAAGTAAACTAAAATTATTTAAGCAATGATAGTGTTACATTTCAGTGATTACTCTTTGTTGTGAATTGCATCTTTGGGTTGACTGTGTTTGTTGACTGTAATATATTGTAACAGGAAAATGGATAGTTAAGATGTTGAGAAATTCCCTTTATAAACTTCCAAGGTTTATTGAGGAGAGTCAGTACAAAATATTTACATCAGGAACTCCTGTCTATAAATACCATCCAACGATTATATGAGCACTTCTTCATCTGTGACACCGCGAAGAAATAAATCTCTTCTACTGCAAGCCTTTTGCTTTTCTCATTCGAAACAAGAACAAACTCTCTAATAAGAGCTACGAAAATGCTTTCGTCTTCGATTCTGTGAACACGACTCTTCTACTTGTAAAGTTCTCTCACTACTTGAAGTAAGCTTTTCAAGGCCCATGTTTACAAGTCATTTTTGTTTATTGGTGTAGTCCTTAATACTTCCTCCCGAAATACGAAAAATTGGGATTTCAGAACGCCCTCTATACGAAAAAAAAGATACTTAAGCCAAGGCCCAATTCACAACACAAAGCAATCCGTGAAATATACTCGTAGTATTATCGTTACCTATCTACTCTTTATAAACATATAGCATCATAGTTAACAAATGGTCAGATAAATATCAAAACGTATTCCACAGTTTATAATTACTACATTTCACGTAATCACTACCAGTTGGACATTGAAAGTTTAATATAGACGCAGTATGGACGTTAAATAAAACTAGACTTCAGAACCAATGTACAGTGAATGCATAAAATAATATTGTAGTGTTACAAAATAAACTACATTTACCTTCTGGATTGATTTGAGTTGATCAAGACATTAGCTACTGCGAGGATCTGTCTCTGATGCATATATGACAAGCAGTTGGTCACTGCACAGTGCATGCTAGGAGAAAGTGGCGAGAGTTCACAGAATAGACGATATATAAACTCTGTTTTGTGTATAAACTCCCTGAGTATTATCTTCTGTTTCAATTATTGCTGTTGGTCTGTTAATATTGGAAGTTCCGTAGAAGCAGATACATATATTAAATTTGGATTTGTAAAAAGGCCAATAAAAACCAAAGTGAAGAATTTCAAGACTGATGTGTTGTATGAAATTATTTAATTACTATTTGCATTCTCGTATTTATTTAAAAAATAGGATAAGACGTCTGATTGCCTTGGTGGCGTAAGAGTTCGAAAAAGTTCGCAGGCTCAGCATAGCTGGACGGCATTTTATTATTAATTTCTACTCAAGAGAGAAATGAATGGCTACAGCAAGATTTTGCAAGCTGCACGCATAGGTCTTAGGTGCGTTTCCCTGTTTAATACTGAGTGAATTGGTATACAGGGGAAATGAGGTGCCACAACGCAATATGAACACCTAACAAAGACGCAATGTTTATTTATCAATAAGCATTTCACCCACCACTGGCTTTCATAACAGCAAAAACTCTTCGAGGAACAGATTCGTAAAGTGTCTTTATAGTTTCTAATATAATATTATACATTCTTGTACCAAAACATCCTCCAATTACTGCAATGATGTTGGAACTGTAAATTTCATCCTCACTCTTTGCTCTGAAATTCCCCACAACGGATCAATTATGTCGAGACATGGTGATTTTGCAGATATTTGATAATTTTCTGCTGCGGTACAAACCATGCCTGACCCTTTCAGGCTGAAGTTAAGTACCGTCGTTCATGGTCAGTACTTCGATGTATGATCGTCGCGGTACGTCACGCGCTGTTGACAACTTTCCCTTTGCCTTAGGGCAGAGGATGCAAAGTCCTTGGTGCAAAGTCCTCGGTCACCAGTCTTTGCACCAATGAGCTGGATTAAATTCCAGACCTCTCCGCAGTGTCTCGTGGAGTGTTATTTATTTATGGTATGGTTTTGTAAGTATATAACAAAATAAATAAAACACCATAATCCTAGCACTATAGACCAAGATATAAAAGTCATTAAAATTAGTAGAGACAGACATTCTTCGAAGTCTTTGCGGGTTTTCTGCCGGATAATAAAATCGAACCGATTCAATATTTCGACGGTACAACTGTCCGTCATCTTCATGAACTTTTGCTGCTGCTGCTGAATCCCGCTGAATACCGGTGCAAGATGGAAGTACCGCGTCCTATATAGGCGTCGGTCGCGTGCACGGCGCATGCGCCGGCCGTCACAGTTGCTGCCTCCTAGCAGAGCTGGTGGCGCCGCCTCTAGTGGAACAGCGCACAACGATATATCGCACCTTACATCAATCAGTCCCAGGTGCTGGAATCCGGGTCGAACATTGCAATTTGATATTATTTAATAATGGATTCCTTGTTCTAATAAGAGGAAACTCCATGTCTCCATTTATTAAATTGTCCGTCAACCAAATTTCAACGGTTTCTCTGTAAACACTGTTCCAGAAACCGGAGGTATTGGTAACTATTCGGGTCTCATCATATATCATGTTGTGTCCTTCCGTTAAACAGTGTTCTGCTACCGTCGATTTATCCGGCTGCAATAGTCTCATGTGGCGGCAATGTTCCTCGCATCTATCTTGTACAGTTCGAAGCGTACGGCCGACGTATGCCTTTCCACACTCACACGGTATTTTGTAGACACCGGGTTCCTTGGAAGACTTTTAAAAAGTTTTAACATAAATACTGTTTTCTGTCCGCCGTCCAAGATTAGGGCATTGCTTTGCTCCGTCAAAGATGACGTCGGACTCAAGAAACCCGATGTCTACAAAATACCGTGTGAGTGTGGCAAGGCATACGTCGGCCGTACGCTTCGAACTGTGCAAGATGTGTGGAACATTGCCGCCACACGAGACTATTGCAGCCGGATAAATCGGCGGTAGCAGAACACTGTTTAACGGAAGGACACATGATGATATATGATGAGACCCGCACAGTTACCAATACCTCCGGTTTCTGGAACATCTGCACGGCCACTACGGTCGGGGGTTCGAATCCCCCCTCGGGCATGGATATTTGTGCCGTCCTTAGTTGTAGCTAGTTCATAAGTAGTTTGTAAGTTTAGGGACTGATGACCCCGTAGTTAAGTCCCATAGACTCTACAAACAGCCGCGGTGGAGTAGCCGAGCGGTCTAAAGCGTCTCGCTGCGGTGCGCGCGGTTGCTCGCCGTGGAGGTTTGAGTCCTCCCTGGGGCATGGGTGTGTGTGTTGTCCTTAGGTTAGTTTAGCTTAGTTTAAGTAGTTTGTAAGATACGGACTGATGACCACGCAGTTTGGTCCGATAGAATTACAAACAAACTCCACAAACATTTGAACATTTTTTCTGGAACAGTGTTTACAGAGAAACCATTGAAATTAGGTTGACAGACAATCTAATTAATAGAGACATGGGGTTTCCTCTTAGTAGAACATGGAATCCATTATTAAATAATATCAAATTGCAATGTTCGACCCGGATTCCAGCACCTGGGACTGATTAACGCAAGGTGCGATATAGCGTTGTGCCCTGTTCCACTAGGGGCGGCGCCACCAGCCCTGTCTAGGAGGCAGCAACTGTGACGGCCGGCGCATGCGCCGTGCACGCGACCGACGCCTATATAGGACGCGGTACTTCCATCTTGCACCCAGAGGGGGCCCGAATGGACTGCGCAGTCAGAGGTAGAAATTCGTCGTACTGCTCATGACGTCACCGCCGAAGCACCTGGCGGCAGTTGTAGCGGTAGCCCTGCAGTAGCTTGTTGTTTACTGTGTATTAGCGGGCACGTTTCGTTTATTCGTGTGTTTCACGACAGAAAGTTCGTTGCCTCTAATTCAGTTTAATATGTTAATGATTCGTCTGGCAAGTGCCTATGGAATAAACGAGCAGCTCCAAAAAATATTTCTCAACAAAATATATTTGTGCTGTGAAACAATGCAGATTCGAAACCGAAGGCAGCAGTTACCATTTCACAAAGGACTCTTTAATGTCAAATAATTCTTTATTTGGCCTTCATTCTGAACTTTTGTCACTAGGCATAAAGTATATATTAACAGCACGGCTGAACCAGGGCTGTCTTTATAATTTGTTTTGTTTTCACAGATTAGAGGTCTTGGCCACTTTCTATTAGCATCCTCTCCCTAAAGAAGTAAAACATTGGCTGCGTTTGTTGCTTCTGTGAAAGAATGCCCAAACATTCCAGTGTCTAATACTTTATCTGTGAGACAGGAAGAAGGGATGTTTCCAGAATGAAACTTTCACTCTGCACCGGAGTGTACGCTGATATGAAAATTCCTGGCAGATTAAAATTGTGTGCCGGAACCGGGACTCGAACCTGGGACCTTTGCCTTTCGCGGGCAAGCGCACTACCGACTGTGCTATCCCGACACGGCTCACGATGCCGCCTCACAACTTTACTTCCGCCAGTACCTCGCCTCCTACTTTCCAAACTTCACAGAAGCTCTCCTGCGAACCACGCAAGACTAGCTCTCCTGGAAGAAAGGATATGGTGGAGACACGGCTTAGCCACAGCCTAAGGGATGTTTCCAGAATGAAACTTTCACTCTGCAGCGGTAAGGCAAAGGTCCCAGGTTCGAGTCCCGGTTCCGGCACACAATGTTAATCTGCCAGGAAGTTTCAGTTTTTATGACGTTTATATCTTGGTCTATAGTGCTAGGTTTATGGTTTTCCTCTTTAAGGGTATCTGCAAATGGTAAGTGGTTTGTTCCATATTTGCAAGCTGTGAGGAACATATGTTAATGAGTTCCCTGGGGCCGGCGTGTAGAAACATTGTTGAACGTAAGAGTAAGGTAGAGGATTATGAAAGGCAGTGTGAGTAACGCGTGGTGACCTCTGCGGCTGAAGAAGCAGCGAGCACGCGCGCTACGGCGCCACCGCCACACGCGGCGCGCATCGCAATACCCGGCCACAAAGGACTCCCCCCACCGCCGCCTAAGCCTCGCGCCGCTACACCAGTCGCTCTACGCACTAGCTTTCAATTATCACTCGCAATGAAATTCATTTTATGTAACGATTCTTCCGTCACTTTTTGGAACAACAATTCCATACGTAATTTTGAACACAAATAATCCGTTTTTATATATACATGTGGCGTCTGTTCCGAAAGAATAGACGTCACTTCTGATCCTGCAGTTGTTATTATTCAATATTCACAGAATATACGACATCAACTGCGATTGGGCAAAGCTGAAAATGTGTACCCAGCCGGGATTCGAACCCGGGTCTCCTGCTTTCTAGGCAGTTGCGCTGACCCCTACACCACTGGGGACACAGTGATCACCGCACCTGCAAGGACTACCTAAGTACGCCTCCCGTCAGATACAAAGCAGGAGACCCGGGTTCGAATCCCGGCTGGGTACACATTTTCAGCTTTGCCCAATCGCAGTTGATGTCGTATATTCTGTGAATATTGAATAATAACAACTGCAGGATCAGAAGTGACGTCTATTCTTTCGGAACAGACGCCACATGTATCTATATAATATGCTGGTGACGGGCAATGATCCTATCGTTAGTGGGGAGGGGTGGGCAAAGTTTGAAGCCCTTACTCTTACGGGAATTAGTTCATAACTACGAGTTTGAGTACTGTGGGCAGGGCAAAGCTGGGAATTTGTATCTGACGGGAGGCGTACTTAGGTAGTCCTTGCAGGTGCGGTGATTACTGTGTTCCCAATGGTGTAGGGGTCAGCGCAACTGCCTAGAAAGCAGGAGACCCGGGTTCGAATCCTGGCTGGGTACACATTTTCAGCTTTGCCCAATCGCAGTTGATGTCATATATTCTGTGAATATTAATCCGTTTTTGTTCTACTATTTTGGCCCACTTTAGGTTACAGTAGTGCCTCGGTTGCACAGTGGTTTAAGATTTGTATTAGCACCTGAAGAATGAGTACTTAGTTTTAGTTCATGGCAACTGGACGCCAGTCTTCTGTTCTGTTCCATGGGGTGTAGTAAGAGTCCCACATTGTTTAGTTCACTCTTAGAACTAATGTATCAATACATTAAAAACCAGATTCTGGAGGACTATAATCTCCTGGTACCACCAATTTGTACCGCGGAGCATGTGGTGGAGCGCTATGGGTTACGAGACGTCGAAACGGATGACAATAATCGACTAATCGACGACAAGACAATCAAATTGATTGTGGAACATAATGGAAAGCAATTCACGAGAGGACGAACTCAGAGCCGACTCTACTGTGATTGTTCCTACGGAGCGATAGAAACGTCCTAAAAAAGAAAAAAATCGTAATAATAAGGATAAAAAGATTTACTTTGTTTCGTTCTTGTCTACCACACATTTCCTTTCCTTTCACTTGTTTCTTTTCCCTCATGTAGGTATTTTGCAGGGGTAGTTTTAGTTAGGCGCCAACGCCTAAAGAGGTTGAGGTTCTTTTTTTTTTTTTTTTTATTAGGGTCAAAGTGGCGGTGGCACATTACTTTCCTTTTTTTTTTAAAAAAAAGAAAGAAAGTCGGTAGAGCGCTTGCCCGCAAAAGGCAAGGTAATTAAAAAAAAAAAAAGACTGAGGCGCTCCATTAAAAAAAAAAAAAAAAAAAAAAAAAAAAAAAAAAAAAAAAAAAGTGGTAGAGTGCCAGACTACAAATCCAAAGGTCGCGGGTTCGATTCCCGCCAGGTCCTAGGATTTTTATCTGTCACTTTCCACTTCTTTCACCTCTGGCAGTATTGCTCATGTGAAAAATACCGAGTAGCACCGTGGTTCGGAAACCACGTTAAACTGTAGGTCCCCCTATAACTGGCTGGGTAAGTCAGTTCGAAGGTCGGAGGAAGGCAACGGCATACCACCTCTTAACAGGACCATGCCTAGTAAAGCACTGTGGTGTTCAAACCAATCTTCGGATTGTTGACTGCTTTACCTTACCTTTAGGTTACGGTAGTAACACTACAAGTGGGCCTTTGCAATCGTTTTTTGACAGCTCGAAATTTATATGAAAATAACGGCTTAACTATTCGTCTGACACGAAAATTGAATAACCCAATTTGTAGAGGAGGAAATTCTCTACAGCTTTGCTCTGTTATGTTTTTTTCATATCTCGTAGCATTTCAAAGATATTTGCAAAAATAACGGCGATTTTGGGATGTATGTCTGTCTGTTAAGGCTCCTAGAAGTACGAGCTGACGCATCCGCCATTTTCATTCCGGTAGCTCTTAACTTAAACATAATGCGGTGCTATAGGATTTGCGTCACGGCACTTTAGCACATTATGGGTAGTTGTGTCGCCATAAACTGCTTAGATCATTCCTGAGGTGGCTACAGAATGTTTAGTTTCCCGAGAGATTCTTAGCCGGCCGCGGTGGCCGAGGGGACTAAGGCGCTTCAGTCACGGTCTGCACGGCCACTACGGTCGGGGGTTCGAATCCCCCCTTGGGCATGGATATTTGTGCCGTCCTTAGTTGTAGGTAGTTCATAAGTTGTTTCTAAGTTTAGGGACTGATGACCCCGTAGTTAAGTCCCTTAAGCTTAACAAACATTTGAATATTTGAGAGATTCTGGAATGTAAGTTTTTGTTTATATCTTTTGAAAGTACTACCTCTTAACAGGGAAGTTGCCTATAGGACAGCAAAACATCCCAGAACATACTGTTTTTAGAGCACAATATGTGTGTCTTTCAATGCCAATATTGACGCTTATCTATAAGAGACTATAACATAACTGACAAAGAATAATGTGTAAATTTTACTTGCGGCTGTGGCGGCGTAGTGTGCTAATGTTGGCAACGAAATGTTTGCTTTACAAGGATTATTACATTACTGACAAGCCGAGGGTACTTTTCCATATAAAATCCTGTCAACCTAGAGAAGGAGCAGAATTATTTATTTATTTGATTGTCAACACAAAGGATTATTCCCCTCATTCTATACGATTAGGTTTTCCAATAACATTCAACGGTTGTTGCCAACATCGGCACCGTGTGACTCTACGACCGTAAACTTTAGATCCTATTCACTACTATTCTTTTTCGTTTTAGTGTTTGTAATACATTCTGAAACATTTTTCAATAACGTAATAGAAGTATATTCAGAAATGTGAGTACGACAATCAGATGTGGTGCATTTGACACAGCGGACAACAAACACTGCAGGGAGGTAAACAAACATCGCATATTGACAGTCATTATTCAAATACAAGCCAAGATCGCTTAAAACTTTTATCTACATGATCAGTTTCGGCAGAATTAAACGTAGTGCGCTATTTTTATCACATAAATGTATATGTTTCTTACGCTTTTTTCTTTATTTGGACACAAAAAAAAGTTCAAATGTTTGTTAAGCTTATGGGACTTAACTACGGGGTCATCAGTCCCTAAACTTACAAACTACTTATGAACTACCTTATACTAAAGACGGCACAAATATCCATGCCCGGGGGGGGATTCGAATCCCCGACCGTAGTGGCCGTGCAGACCGTGACTGAAGCGCCTCAGTCTCCTCGGCCACCGCGGCCGGCTGAACACAAAAGAAAAACAGCAATAAGTAAAGAAAGCGCGAGATTTGTGTGTCTAATCCACATATTAATGTAAACAAGAGCGGAATGCAAGCTCAAAGTAGCACGATCTAAGGTTCTATGCCGGCACTTTCAAAATATTTCACTAAACTTTAACAAAACAACACTGTTCGTACAAGCTACGTGTTGTCTTTAGCATTCGCACGGAATGAAAATGGCGGATGCGCCAGCCTGTGTTTTTAGGAGCTCTACTGTCTGTCTGTCCGTAACGTGTTCCCTGTTTTTAAGACGAACCGTTCAACCGATCAGCGCCAAATTTTACAGACATGATTGTGGGCCGCCAGAGACCAGAACCTTCCTTTTTCAAATTTTTCGGACAAAAAATACGGTACTAAAACCATAAACTGCCTTTTGTAATATAATAGTAATTGCAAACGAACCGTTCATCTGACACGAAAATTGAATAACCTAATTGGTAGAAGAGAAAATTATCCACAACTTAGCTCCCTTATGTTTTTCTTCATATCTCGTATCGTTTGAGACATATTTGCAAAAATAACGGATACTTGACACCCTCCATTGTATTAACGAAAATCAGCCATTCCTCGCGTATTTGATGATTTTCTTATTGTAACTTACACGTTGTCATTTCAAAGCAACGGCACACTGAGGATTAACAAAAACACATCGTTCTTCGTACGATAAATGATAATCTAATGTCTACAAATGCCATATTAACATCAGTCAACAACGGCCATGAATAGTATGAGATTAAAGAACTCCTGTTTTGATTTATAGCTGTAGCGTAGTGGGCAAAGTGCTGGACTATGATGCGGAAGGTCGGTGGTTCGAAACCCACCACTACTTAATTCTTATTCCTAAAAGGGTTTCAGACACACTTATTTATTAATTAATTATTTTTTGGTCCAAAATGTTTGCAAAAACTTATAAAACTACAAATCTAAAGTGGACCGTAAACCACGTCAGTGCGATTTTTTTATTTAGTACGAACAAGTTTTCGCCATCTTGGGGAAACGTCTGAGTAGCGTCGACAAATTAAATGTTCAGATGTTTGTAAACCTATTGGAGCAAAACCGCTGTGGGCATCTGTACCTAAACTTACAAGCTATTTTCACATACATCCATGCTCGCCGCGGCGGAGTGCCCGAGCCCATTGAGGCGCTTTTCTCCGATGCGTGAGGCCGTTCCCCGTCGGGGGTTCGAATCCTCTTTCGGGCATGGATGTTTGTGTTGCCTTTAGTAGGAAGGTAGGAAGGAAGCTAGGTGTTTTAACGTCCCGTCGACAACGTGTTCATTAGAGACGGAGCTTACGCTCGGAGTGTTTGGATAAGGATGTGGAAGGAAATCGGCCGTGCCCTTTCAAAGGAACCGTCCCTGCATTTGCCTGGAGTGATTTAGGGAAATCACGGAAAACCTATACCGGGATGGTCGGAGATGGATTTGAACCACCATCCTTCCGAATGCGATGTCTTTAGTATAAGGTAGTTTATAAGTAGCAATTTTTTAAAAAATCTTTATTCCATAATTATACTACAACCCATCACCAATACAATTAATGGGTCCTAATTTATACAACTCAAATTAAACAGTGATTTACTTAACTCTATATCATTCTAAGAAATTATTGCAAAATCTACTAAGGGGTTCCTACTTCCTAGTTCTAGGTTACCTACGTGTTATTAGCTACATAAATACTGCAGTGATTACACGTGTGCCAGTAACGTATAAACTTAAGGGTGACCACGGATGTCCACCGAGCGAAACCGAGTGGATGTGCCCCTGGCACTGGGCTGGCTATGACGGTCACTGCAGCTACTGAAGTACTTTTGAGGTTTGATTTAATTTAATGACTAAGTACCATCTCTACTCTAACTTAACCTACAGTCGAATACGGGTGTTGCGCCCAGTCCCCCAGAACCAGAGCATGGCTGTGGGCGCAGGTCATGTCCGTGTGGACACTTCACTGTCCATCCCGGAGGAAGTCCCCTCGCACTTTGCTGGAGATGGCATCAGCGAGACTGTCCAGGATCTGGAAAGTGTCAGGTTGTCTAATTAGTGCGTAAGTGTCGAAATTCGGTAATTGAACAATTGAACATCCTTCCTCGAGAGAGGAGTCGAACATCCGAAGGAAACAGCCACGCAGTCAGTAGATGACGCCTTAGACCACGCGGCCATCCCGTGCGGCTACCTAGCATCGACAAGGAACGCTAATTCCTAGGTTACTAAACGTGATAAAGATATATCACATCAAAAGAAAGTGTTGCATCACCAATATTCTAGAGGTATAGAGGGGAATAGAGGTATACAGTAGCGCGGGAATGCTCGTACGCTCTAAGGCGCCTTGCTGCGGATTGCGCGGCTGCTACCCGTCGGAGGTTCGAGTCCACCCTTGGGCACGGCAGTGTATGCTGTCCTTAGTATAAGTTAGTCTAAGTACTTTGTAAGTCTAGGGACTGATGACCACTGCTGTTTGCCGCGGTGGAGTAGCCGAGCGGTCTAAGCCGTCTCGCTGCGGAGCGCGCGGTTGCTCGCCGTCGGAGGTTCGAGTCCTCCCTGGGGCATGGGTGTGTGTGTTTGTCCTTAGGTTAGTTTACCTTAGTTTAAGTAGTTTGTAAGCTACATACTGATGACCACAGTTTGGTCCGATAGATTTACAAACATTTGAACATTTGAACCACTGCTGTTTGATCTCATAGTTTTGCAAACATTCGAACAACTTAGAGATACACAAATACAACATTTCCGTTCCCTTCATTGGTAATGAAAACAGAAATGGACAAGTTGTACGAGAATAGCCTCGTCGTTCCGAATTTGTGTTCGAGATTGCAGCATACACCGGTACCTCTAATCCCCGGTAACAGGTCCTCTTCCAGTGGTGTTTTTGTGGTGGCGTACTGTCCTCTAGATCAGTGTTTCTCCACCTCTTTGGGTTCGCGACCCCTCTTTCAAGTAAAAGTATTCTGACGACCCCATCCCCCACCCCGCCCTCACCGAGCTGTTAACATAACTATGTGTGATTTCACATACAACGAATTTATATTTCCTTCTGTTGATAATACATTCTTGTAAAAAAGAAAACAAAAAAAAGGCATTCAATAGTCTAAAGAATACGGTGGTTTTTTATTCTACTTTCGGGAATGGAGCACATTATCCTATTTTTACGTTAATTTCAACGGAAAAATGTTTGTAGCAAGACAAACGTTTCGCGTTGCAGGTCAGATTCGGAAGTGAATTACGCTCGCTAAAAGTCCCACTGTATAGGCAGTTTCTAAAGAAGTAGATTTTTTAAGAAATTATCAAAAATACTTACTGCCTCTTGTTAATTTAGCTGTCAATTGGTTCAGGCTTTTCGTTTATTCGCCCTTAAAATGCGGTATTAACTGTAAAGAAGTCTGTTCTTTTCAAACCAGAATTGATTGTTGTTTTTGTGGTCTTCAGTCCGGAGACTGGTTTGATGCAGCTCTCCACAATACCCTATCCTGAGCAAGCCTCTTCATCTCCACATAAGAACGGCAACCTACATCTGTTTGAATCTGCTTACTGTATCCATCTCTTGGTCTTCCTCTGCGATTTTAACCCCACACACTTCCCCCCAATGCTAAATTCACAATTCCTTGATGTCTAAGAATGTGTCCTACCAATCTATCCTTTCTTTTAGTCAAGGTATGCCAGAAATTTCTTTTCTCTCCAATTCTGTTCAATACCTCCTCATTAGTTACGCGATCCACCCACCTAATCTTCAGCATTCTTCTGTAGCACCATATTTCAAAAGCCTCAATTCTCTTCCTGTCCGCACTGTTTATCGTCCATGTCTCACTCCCATACAAGACAACACTCCATACAAATGCCTTCAGAAAGGACTTCCTTAGGCTTAAATCAATATTCGATGTTAGCAAATTTCTCTTTTTCGAGAACGCTTTTCTACCCATCGCCATTCTGCATTTTATATCCTCTGTACTGCGACAATCATTTGTTATTTTACTGCCCAAGTAACAAAACTCATCTACCTCCTTTATTGCTTCGTTTCCCAATCTAATTCCTTCATCATCACCTGATTTTCTTATACTGCACTCCATTACCTAGTTTTGCTCTTGTTAATGTTCATCTTATATGCACCTTTCAGCACACTGTCCATTCCCTTCAACTGCTCTTCCAGGTCTTTTGCTGTCTCTGAGATTATTACAATGTCATCGGCAAAACGCAATGTTTTTAATTCTTCCCCCTGAACTTTAATTCCTTTTCCAAATTTCTCCTTGCTTTCCTTTATAGCTTGCTGAATGTACAAATTGAATAACAATGGAGAAAGACTACAACCCTGTCTTACTCCCTTTCCAACCACTGCATCCCTTTCATGCCCTTCAACTCTGATAACCGCTGTCTGGTTTTTGTACAAGTTATAAATAACCTTACGTTCCCTATATTTTACTCCTGCTTGCTTCAGAACTTGAAAGAGTTTATTCCAATCAACATTGTCAAAAGCCTTCTCCAAATCTACAAAAGCTAGAAATGTAGGTTTGCCTTTTCTTAATCTATCTTCTAGGATAAGCCGTAACGTGAGTATTGCCTCCCATGTTCCTACATTTCTCCTGAACCCAAACTGATCTTCCCCGAGGTCGGCTTCTACCACCTTTTCCATCCTTCTGTATATAATTCGTGTTAATGTTTTGCAACCATGACTTATTAGACTGATGGTTCTGTAGTTTTTACACCTGTCTGCACCTTCTTTCTTTGGAATGGGGATTATAACATTTTTCTTAAAGTCTGAGGGTACTTCTCCTGTCTCATACATCTTACGCACCAGGTGAAACAGGTTTGTCATGGCTGGTTCTCCCAGAGACTTCAGTAGCTCTGAGGGAATATCATCTACTCCAGGGGCCTTGTTTCGACTTAGGTCCTTCAGGGCTCTGTCAAATTCTTCTCTCAATACAGTATCTCCTATTTCATCTTCATCTACATCCTCCTCCCTTCCTACAATATTGTCTCGGAGTTCATTTCCTTTGTAGAGCCCCTCTATATACTCTTTCCACCTTTCAGCTTTCCCTTCTTTGCTGAGAACTGGTTTTCCATCAGTGTCCTTGATATTCATAGGTCTGTTTCTCTTATCTCCAAATGTTTCTTTTATTTTCCTGTAGGCTGTATCTATTTTTCCCCTATTTAAACATTCTTCTACAGATTTGCATTTGCCTTCTAGCCACTCCTGCTTAGCCATTTTGCACTTCCTGTCAATCTCATTTCTTAGTCGTCTGTACTCCATTTTGCCTGTTTCATTTACTGCATTTTTATATTTTCTCCTTTCGTCGATTAAATTTAGTATCTCCTGTGATATCCAAGGATTTTTTGTAGGTCTTGCCTTCCTACCTATTTTGTCCTCTGCTATCTTCACTATTTCATCTCTCAATTTTACCCATTCCTCTTCTACTGTTTTATTTTCCCCTGTTGCTGACAATTGTTGCCTAAAGCTCCCTCTGAAATTCTTAAGAACCTCACGTTCCGTCAATTTATCCAGGTCCCATCTCCTTATTTTCCTACCTTTTTGTAGTTTCTTTAATTTCAGCCTACAGTTCATAAACAACAAGTTATGGTCAGAGTCTATATCTGCCCCTGGGTATGTTTTACAGTTTAAAACCTGGTTCCGGAATCTATGTCTTACCATTATAAAATCTATCTGATACCTCCTGGTGTCTCCTGGTCTCTTCCACGTATACAACCTTCTTTTGTGATTCTTGAACCAGGTGTTTGTTATAACTAAATTATGTTCCGTGCAAAATTCTACCAGGCGGCTTCCTCTTTCATTCCTTTTGCCCAGACCATATTCACCTACTATCTTCCCTTCCCTTCCTTTTCCTACTACCGAATTCCAGTCTCCCATAACAATTAAGTTTTCCTATCCCTAAATTGTCTGAATAATTTCCTTTAGCTCCTCATATATTTCTTCGATTTCCTCATCATCGGCAGAGCTAGTTGGCATATAAACCTGTACTACTGTTGTTGGTGTTGGCTTAGTATCTATCTTGACAATGATAATGCGATCACTGTGCTGGTCATAGTAGTTTACCCGCATTCCTATTTTCTTATTCATTATCAATCCTACTCCTGTGATACCCCCAATTGATTTTGTATTTATAATCCTATACTCACCTGACCAGAAATCCTGTTCATCCTGCCACCGAACTTCACTAATCCCCACTATATCTAACTTCAACCTATCCATTTCCCTTTTTAAATTTTCTAATTTTCCTACTCGATTAAGGGATCTAACATTCCACGCTCCGACCCGTAGAATGCCAGTATTGTCTTTCCTGATGATCACATCCTCCTGAGTAGTCACCGCCCGGAGATCCGAATGGGGGACTATTTTACCTCCGGAATATTTTACCCGAGAGGATGCCATCATCATATGTTCATACAGTAGAGCTGCATGTCCTCGGGAAAGGTAACGGCTGTAGTTTCCCCTTGCTTTCAGCCGTTCGCAGTAGCTGTGTGGCAAAGCCACATTAGCTGATGTTACAAGGCCAGCTCAGTCAATCATCCAGACTGTTGCCCCTGTAACTACTGAAAAGGCTGCTGCCCCTCTTCAGGAACCACACGTTTGTCTGGCCTCTCCACAGATACCCCTCCGCTGTGATTGCACCTACGGTACGGCTATCTGTATCGTTGAGGCACGCAAGCCACCCCACCTCGGCAATGTCTGTGGTTCATGGGAGTGGCAGAATTGATTATAACAAAGAATTGCGTAAGTTTCGTATAAAATAAATTTCTCTGTTCTTAGGTAATTCTGGTATTGCGGAACGAGCAAGTAGCGCTTAGACGTTCTCTGGTCTGACTGTTTTATGGTACAAATACCTCCTCCTGTGACGACGATCCCCCGAACGAGACTTCACGACCCCCTGGGTGTTGCGACCCACAGGTTGAAAACCACTGCACTACAACATTAAGCGACTGTTAAGCCAAATTGTCCCACTCCTCAACGGCGATTCGATGTAGAGCACCCAGATTGGTTGGTGAGTTCTCTCTGCACCTACATCCACATATATACTTCGCGATCCACCGTACAGTGCGTGACGGAGGGTACACTGTACCACTACTAGGCATTTCCTTCCCTATTCCGGTCCGAGATAGAACGGGGGAAAAAAGAATGTCTATACGCCTCTGTACGGGCCCTATTTCTCTTATCTTGTCTTTGTGATCTTTGCGCGAAATGTAAGTAGGCGGCAGGAAAATCGTTCTACACATAGCTTCAAATTCCGGCCCTCTAAATTTCCTCAATAGAATTTCTAGAAAATAACATTGCCTTTCCTCCAGCGATTTCCATTTGAGTTCCCGGAATATTTATGTGACACTCGCCCATTGGTGGAACCTACCAGTAACGAATCTAGCTGCTCGCCTCTGAACTGCTTCCATGTCTTCCTTTAAACAAATCTGCTGCGGGTCCCAAACACTTGAGCAATACTCAAGACGTGGTCGTACAAGCGTTTTATAAGCGTTCTCCTTTACAGATGAAGTACATCTTGCCAAATTTCTTCCAATAAACCGAAGTCGGCTGTCCGCCCTACTCACAACTGTCCTTACATATTCGTTCCATTTCATATCGCTCTGCAATGTTACGCCTACATATTTTAGCGACGCGACTGCATTAAGAAGCTCACTACTAATGCTGTATTCGGACATTATGAAATTGTTTTTCCTACTCGTGTGCATCACCTTACATTTTTCTACATTTAGAGCTAGCTGCCATTCTTCACACCAACAAGAAATTTTGTCTAAGTCATCCTGTATGCTATTACAGTCAATTAAAGACGACACTCTCCCATACACCACAGCATCATCATCAAACAGACTGAAATTTCAAGTTACTCTGTCCATCAGATCATTTATATAGATAGAAAATAACAACAGTCCTATCACACTCCTCTGGGGCATGCCTGACGATACACTCGTCTCTGATGAACACTCGCCGTCGAGAACAACGTACTGCGTTCTATTACTTAGGAAGTCTTCCAGCCAGTCACAAATCTGTGAACCTGTGTCTTGTCCAAAACCAGCCCTTTCCAATGTGTCCCAGGTATGTTGTATAGGGCTCATGCCTGGAGAACATGCGGACCATTAAAATCTCGCTATCATGGAGGAATTCAGTCACAAAAAGTGCACGATGAGCGTGAGAAATGTCGCGCATTAAGATGAATCAAAATCAAATGTTTGTAAACCTATTGGACCACAGTGCTATGGTCCTCAGTCCCTAGACTTCCAAACTACATTAAGGTCAACAAACACACACACCATACCTGAGGGAGGACTCACACCAGTCCGTAAAATGATGCCTTAGACCAGGCAGCTACTCCCGCGCGGCAAAGACGA
This sequence comes from Locusta migratoria, assembly GCA_026315105.1. Classification (NCBI taxonomy): domain Eukaryota; kingdom Metazoa; phylum Arthropoda; class Insecta; order Orthoptera; family Acrididae; genus Locusta; species Locusta migratoria. Next base: position 325,209,782 of record CM048755.1, read on the forward strand.
ATTCCTCACCAAAATGCTCCAGATATGATAGCACTCTTTGTCGGAGGATATCCCCAGCCGCGGTGGAATGTCAGTGCAAACTGAGGCGCCGTCCTGCGGTGCGCGCGGCCGTTCGCCGTCGGATGTTCAAGTCCTCTCTCGGGCATGGGTGTAGTGTTGTCCTTAGGTTAGTTTAACTTAGTTTAAGTAGTCTGTAAGCTGGGGACTAATATACAAGCAGTGAAGTCCACAGAATTAGAAACATTTGATGTCATCCCTGTACCGTATAGCAGCTTGATTGCCTACTACGACCGCCAGAGGAGTACATAATGCCACCCCAAAACATCAGGGAACCACCACCGGTGTGTGTAAGACTGACCAGGCTGCCCCCAACAACGTGTCCGGCAATTGTCTGGTTGAAGGCAGATGCGAGTCTCATCTGTGAATAGCACATGATGCCAATTCTGATGAGTCCATTCAGCATGCTGTTGGGCTCATCTGTACCACATTGTATGCTGTCATCTTTGTGCATGTTGAGTCTCATCTGTTCACAATCTAAGGAATATTAATGCAATATATACATTCAACGTCAGTGTTGAGGAGACCCTGGAACCAAGGTGATGAAACAGCTTTTTTGATGTGCGCACATATACATATGACATGACCTGAGAAGCTGTTGCATTCATCTCACGTCAAATATGGTGTGCAATAAATATGATTCTTGTAATTTTTTTATATATGGTTTACGAAAGGACGAAATGAAATACATCAAATATTTAAAATACTTAATATTGACGTTTTATAATCACGGTGAATTTTGTGGAGCCGTGATCTATGTTTATAACTGCCAAAATCAACACGACCCCACAAATTTCATCGTTGCTTTAAAACAGTAATATTAAATATTTAATGTGTTTCATTTTGTCCTTTCGTAATTCAAATCTTTAAAAAATGTTAAGAAGAATTTTTATTACACACTATATGTGACGTGAAATGAATGTGACAACTACTCAGTTGAAGTCATAACCCAAGATTTTGTGTTTGTTTATATCTTTCAAATGTTCAGATGTTTGTAGAACTTATGGGACTTAACTACGGGGTCATCAGTCCCTAAGCTTACAAACTACTTACGAACTAGCTAAGACTAAGGACGGCACAAATATCCATGCCCGAGGGGGGATTCGAACCCCCGACCGTAGTGGCCGTGCAGACCGTGACTGGAGCGCCTCAGTCCCCTCGGCCACCGCGGCCGGCTTATATCTTTGTTCATAAAGTTTGGTAACCTAAAAAATAGCGTTTCTTGTTGATGCTAGTCATATATTTTCTGAAGATGTCTCAATAAGCCCCAAACTGGTACGAAATAAATACGAGGGTCACTCCAATAGAAATGCACACTATTTTTAACACAGTTTTTATTCTACATGTTTGAAAGTTTCACAGTGTGTAGATACATCCTTTAGGAACAATATTTTCATTTCTCCGCGTAATTCCCATCCCTCTCAACTGCCTTACGCCATCTTGTCTAGAGTGTGTGCAGAACGAGGCCTGCCGCTGCGAGGACGATCCTCAATATTGCCATGCCAGCGTTCATCGCGTAACCTTCTTGCCCACCGACTAACTGTACTACAATCGAAAGCAGCATCTCCATACACCTTTTTCAACATCTTGTGGATGTTTCCCAAGGTCTCGTTTTCACAGCACAGGAATTCAATGACAGCACGTTGCTTCTGACGAACGTCAAGTGTAGCAGCCATCTGGAAGACATGCTATGACGGCGCCACTCACGGGAACAGGTTGAACTAAAATTGAAAACAAGCGGGAAGGATGTATCTACACACTGTACAACTTTCAAACATGCAGAATGAAAAGTGTATTTTTTTAAAACTAGTGTGCATTTCTTTTGGAGTGACCCTCGTAAAAATTGATTGAACAATCCAGTTTATTTGTTTTCAACATTAAAAATGAATTTGTAAAAAAATATATAAAATAGCCAAGATCGCTTATCATCAATTTTTATTAACGACGACCGGTTTCGATGAACTATGTCAGCATCATCAGGTCAAATAGAATATTTTACAAGGCCATAATCTTGTAATGTCAAACAGTTGTTATATAACACTTTACAGTGCATTATATAACAACTGTTTGACATTACAAGATTATGGCCTTGTAAAATATTCTATTTGACGTGATGATGCTGACATAGTTCAGCGAAACCGGTCGTCGTTAATAAAAATTGATGATAAGCGATCTTGGCTATTTTATATATTTTTTACAATATTATAAGTGGATCGCCTCCTAAAACGTAAACCAACTAAAAATGAATTTGTTTGCGGGTATGAGTTTATTGTTCACGAAACACTCGCTTCGCAGTACCGTAGCACGCCGATAGAAGAGCCGAAACAAAATGACGTATTTTCACCTTCTGTGTCTGAAGTGTAACAATACATGCTGAACTGATGAAAGTGTAAACGAACACTTCACCGTCGTTTGACGCAGCCGTTACGTTGTTCAGGTTCTTTCAGTATGGTCAGACAAGAGTTAACGCCTGGGAACAAACTGGTATAACGTCATTCTGTGAGGACTCGAGAAACCAACTTTTCTGAGACCGCAGTGGAAATGTCACAGCCGGGTCAGGACAGTCCAGTTGACTTCCTTGGCAGCTTGTTCGGATTTTCAGTCTGGAGTCAGGTTCGTTTGAAATAATTGTGTTAATAATTATGAAAGCAAAAATATAACAGCACATAACTGAACATGTGCACTAGGAGGACGACAAGTGTCTTCAGGAAGTGCCGAGTAGCATCTGGTGTGTATTCTCGCCCGAACTGACAGATGCAAGAAGTTCCGTGACAGTCCAGTAGATGTCAGTGTAATGGCTAAGTACGCTGGGAGCAACTGCACTAGATTTTCCTCCTGCTTTTTCGAGCATGTCATGTTCGAAATGCCCGACCGTCTCCTCTGAAAAAGGAGGGTACATCTACTTTTCCGATTTATTGCGTTAAAAATGCTAGTTTTGTAAGAGTAAAGCACATCGTTATGAACTATTTTTTCACAAAAAGTATGTAAACGGTAAATAGATTTTTTTAACATGACGTGTGAGATTTACCTTCCGAATGAACCATTTATCTTTTCGTAATTCGTGAAAGTCTTTCTGAAATACGCAGTTGGTCTCGTACACCCACATCTTCATAAATACTCCGCAAACCATATGTAAGTGCATGACAGAGGGCTCACCGAACTGATTTTATGACATTTATCTACTGTTCCATTCTCTAATAGCGCGCGGGATAGGTAGGTGGGTGCTAACGAAATATGTTCGCATTCGGAAGAGAATGTTGGTAACAAATTTCGCATATAAATCTCGCCGCAACGAATGACACCTTTCTTTTAATAATTCCCATTCCAAGTCACGCAACATTTCCGTGACACTGTCTCCTCTGTATCGCGATAACACAAAACGAGCTGCCCCTCTATACACTTTCTCTGTATCATCCGTCAGTACCACTACGGGGGAATCCCACGATGGGCAGAAAACACTCCAAATTAGAACGCACTAGTGTAGTGTAGGCAGCTCCTTTAGTAGAAGTGTCCCGTCTTTTGTGTGTTCTACCAATGAAACGTAGCCCTTGGTTTGCGTGCCCCCCAATATTTTGTGTGTTTCCTTGGGAATTTACGTTGCTCGCAACTATAATTCCCAAGTATTTAGTTGATTGTAAGGCATTTAGATTTGACTAATTTATCGTGTAAATGAAATTTAACAGATTTCTTTTAGTGCTCATATAGATGACCGCACACCTTTCATAGTTTAGCGCCAATTGCCAATTTTTACACCATGCAGATATCTAATCGATTGTCAAATATTGCACTGAAAACGTGAGACAGCGTGCAACTTACTGATTGCTACGATTTAGACCACACGTTACTGCAAGTAAAATACATCTAACAGGACAGAAGAATTTTCAAAATGGTGGTGTGTCGTTTTTCACGCCGTCAATACCGTGCTCGCAAGCCAACAGAAATCGGACGAATTTAGCTTGCAGTGTCAAACAATGAAATAAACTAAAACGAATTTCTAGCGATAAGTGCTGAACTAACAAGGAAATAGTCCAATAAGACACGTCGAAACCTATCCTGAAATTTTTTACAGAGGAAGAAGATAACGAAATAAATGCACTGCCAAAATTTTAGCTGCTAAGAGGCACTTTAAGTATTTTTTTTATAATGTTGAAGTTACGCATTTTGCCGCGCGAAAAATAGCTCATAAGAGCGATTTGAACAGCCCTGGCCGCATAGCGCGCGACTCGGCAAATCACTCACGCGGCCATGCACGCCGCGTAGCGGAATTATCCAGAGTTCACAGACAACAATTTTAAGCACCTGAAGCCTGGTTTACATAGCAGTGAATGGAAGCGAACAACGACTTCCGTCAGTGATGACTTGTAATTTGTTAAACTGAAACGTGACTTGCAGCACCAGATTTTATAACAATTCCTGTCGGCCATTACATGAAATAATTTTTGAATGTTGTACATTTAACTATCAGGGAAACATGTCTCTGTTTATTAGTCGTAAAAAATGTGAAGTGTCTATTGAGTGACAAAAACATTTTCCTTGCACCAGGTACGCCGGAACCGCGATGGAGTAGCCGAGCGGTCTAAGGCGCCTCGTTGCTGAGTGCGAGGTTGCTCGCCGTCGGAGGTTCGAGTCCTCCCTGGGGCATATGTGTGTGTGTGTGTGTGTGTGTGTGTTTGTCCTTAGGTTAGTTTACCTTGGTTTAAGTAGTTTGTAAGCTACGGACTGATGACCACGCAGTTTGGTCCGATAGATTTACAAACATTTGAACGTTTTTGAGGTACGCCAGACAAAGGAAAAATTTATGCATACGGACACTTCGCAGTAGCCACTAGCTTTATTTAGACAGAACTGGGATGGAGTCAGAAATGGATCTGGTCGTTGTTGTGCATACTGCGCTGAATATCAGGCACACTTGATCAATCTGTAAAACGTGACGAGGAAAACTGCTAATCCTCAAATAACTGGAGCTTAAGATGTTCTCTTAGGTTGTTTGCAGATGACGTCGTCATTTACAGTCTATTAAAATCGTCTGAACATCAAAACCAACTACAGAACGATCTAAATAAGATATCACTATGGTGTAAAAACTGGCAATTGACTCTAAATAATGAGAAGTGTGAAGTCGTCCATATGAGTACGAAAAGAAATCCGTTAAACTTTGTTTACAAGATAAATCAATCAAAAGTGAAGGCCGTAAACTTCACAAAATACCTAGGAATTACTATTACTTCAGACTTAAATTGGAAAGAACACGTAGATAACGTCGTGGGAAAGGCGAACCAGAGACCGCGTTTTATTGGCAGAACCCTTAAAACATACAACAGAACTACAAAGGAAACTGCATACACTACGCTTGTCCGTCCATTTTTGGAGTATTGCTGCTCAGTGTGGGATTCTTATCAGGTGGGTCTGACGGGGGACATCGAAAGAGTCCAAAGAAGGGCATCTCGTTTCGTATTGTCACGATACAGGGGAGACAGCGTTACGGAAATGATACAGAACTTGGGATGGGAATCATTACAACAACGGCGCTTATCGCTGCGGCGTGGGCCACTTACAAAACTCCAATCGCCAACATTCTCCTCCGAATGCGAAAATATATTGTTGACTCCCACTTACATGGGTAGAAATTAACATCAGAATAAAATACGATAAATCAGAGCTCGAACGGAGAGATTCAGGTGTTCTTTCTTCCCGCGCGCTATTCGAGAATGAAATGGGTGATAAATAGTATAATGGTGGTTCGATGAACGCTCTGCCAGGCACTTAAATGTGATTTGCAGAGTATCCCACGTAGATGTAGAACAAGAGGCGTAGGGTGCTTACTACAGGCGTTGTGCTGCTGCGCGCCGGCCGCGGTGGCCGAGGGGACTAAGGCGCTCCAGTCACGGTCTGCACGGCCACTACGGTCGGGGGTTCGAATCCCCCCTCGGGCATGGATATTTGTGCCGTCCTAGTTCGTAAGTAGTTCATAAGTAGTTTGTAAGTTTAGGGACTGATGACCCCGTAGTTAAGTCCCATAGACTATACAAACATTTGAACATTTTTACTGCTCCGTGGCAATGCTCTTCCTCGTACAACTCGTCACACAGTAACTGTTTCGCAGAAATCCGGATGCCAGCTGTTTAATCATCCAGCATTCAGTCCTGATCTTGCTCCCTACTATTTCCAGCTTTTCTTGCACTTCAAGAAATTCCTGTTCTTCCGGCCAGCATTTTGGCAACGACAAAGAGCTGAAGACGACAGACACACGTCAGTTCTATTCACAGGCGGCAGACTTCTGCTACATAGGAATACAAAAGCTGACCCTGCGATATGACAAGCGTCTCAGTTCTTCTGGTGACTATGTCGAAAATTAGCTCAAATATTGCTGTACGTGTTGCCAATAAAAATTTTCATCTAACGATGTCGTCTTAAAAAATAAAAAAATAAAAGAAAACCTTTCTGGATGCCCCTTTATTACGAGAAGGTCTTAAAAAGTTTCCGTTCCGAGCACGTACTATTCGTCCTCGATAACTTGACGATTGTGGTATGCTGCCACAAGCGGAGAAATTGTACACCATTGGAAAGCTATTCGTTTGTCTCCCAGCGTTGCCAACGTTAAGCTGCCCATTGACGTGCGTGTGCAAAAAAAAAAAAAAAAAAAAAATAAATAAATAAATAAATAAATGTTCAAATGTTTAAGCTTATGGGACGTAACTACGGGGTCATCATTTCCTAAACTTACAAACTACTTATGAACTAGGACGGCACAAATATCCATGCCCGAGGGGGGATTCGAACCCCCGACCGTAGTGACCGTGCAGACCGTGACTGGCGCGCCGCAGCCCCCTCGGCCACCGCGGCCGGCGACGCTGCCTTCCCCTCACCATTCCTCTCCCTGCGCTGTCAAGGCTGCTCCCAGAATTCTCCGCGCGAATCCTCAAGTTATGATGGACATATAGTACAGCCAAGAATCAGTACGCTAATCAGGCAAAATTGCCGTGAACATTGAGGCAATTATCCCACTGCAGGCAGCACCAAATGTTCAAATGTTCAAATGTTTGTAGAGTCTATGGGACTTAACTACGGGGTCATCAGTCCCTAAACTTACAAACTACTTATGAACTACTTACAACTAAGGACGGCACAAATATCCATGCCCGCGGGGGGATTCGAACCCCCGACCGTAGTGGCCGTGCGGACCGTGACTGGAGCGCCTCAATCACCTCGGCCACCGCGGCCGGCAGGCAGCACCAAGTTGTAGATAGCCGTTTGGCAAAACACCGTGTCTTGCTGCATGAAGTAATCCATAACTGTCTGATGCAAATACTCGTCTGGCAGGAATCATCGACTTTTCTGGGTCTTTCTAAGGGACCGTAGGCGTGTTAATCGCTTGGGAAGAGATCAAGATGATAAGATTGGTTCTCGAGTGGCTCCCAATTGAGTTGCAGTCCGTGGCTGATGATGCTGCCAACCACACATAACGGCGTCTTGTGGCGCGTCGCGCTTGGAGCGCCATTCCAAAACGGTGGCTTTCGACGGACATGCTGCCCATACGCATTCTTTATTTCGCCATGGATGCCTGCTGTTGTTTTCCTTGGACTGCAGGTAAAAGGAAAACATTTAATAACGTCGCACATTTAATAACGCGGCACATGCCGCACTTAAAAATGGCGCACCTCCCTTTTGCAGCAGACCATGTCTGCTATGACTGTATATTGTACTCCACTGGACATTCAATGCAGTATAATAAAATAACAATTTCTATATTCACACATTAATTTCATTCAAATATTGTCCTTCAGAATCAACACTGAAGTCAGATATCAAATTACCTTTTCGGAAACTCCATTTATAATGAACTCTAACAGCGAATGTATGAAGACGTAGCTGAACGCAATCACTTTCAGATCAACAACCGAACAAGGTACGCCAGTGGTTAGAAAAATAGACTCGCATTCGGGTGGACGATATTTTAAAATTCGCGCCCAACAACCTTGGTCAGATACTGAGATGGTTCCTTTGAGGGGGCGTGGAATATTTTCTTCCCCATCTCTAATGACGTCGAAGTCGAGGGATCGTTAAATCCTTATCTTCCTTCCTTCCTCAGATTGTCCAAATGTTTGCAAACTGACGAGACCCAACTGCTGAGCCGCGGCGGAGCGCATTGAGGCGCTGTGCTACGATGCGGCCGGCCGCGGTGGCCGAGGGGACTGAGGTGCTCCAGTCACGGTCTGCACGGCCACTACGGTCGGGGGTTCGAATCCCCCCTCGGGCATGGATATTTGTGCCGTCCTAGTTCGTAAGTAGTTCATAAGTAGTTTGTAAGTTTAGGGACTGATGACCCCGTAGTTAAGTCCCATAAGCTTTACAAACATTTGAACATTTTGTAATTTGTGTATGATAGAGTAGGATATTTTGTTGTCACAACTCTTCAGTTGAGATTCACATAGTGTTTACTTAGGGCGAGTCAGCATGGGGTTACCAAAATAGTGAAAAAGTCGTTCTCGTTGCACTCCAATATTCCGTGTGATTACCTCGTACGGCCAGTACAGTTGCACACCGTATGAGGTTATCAATCCGCTCTTGAGGGATATTTGGCCATTCTTCCATGAGTGCAATATCCAGCTCTACAACCGCTACGGGAGGTGCTAGTCTGGCTCTATTGCGTCTGCCAAGTGCATACCAGACATGCTAAATCGGGTTTAAGTCCGGCGAACAAGCGCGTTGTCCACCAGTACAACTCTGTGGGGCCCAGCGTTATCGTCCACCAGAAGGAACCCATCTCCTATGGAACCAGCGTAGGTAACAACAAATGGTCGAAGGATCTCGCCTCTATACCTCACAGCCAACGAGCATCAATTTCATAGAGTGAGTAACGCACGAGTTACAGCGCTCTTTGCGGAAATCAGTGTAACCTCGGTAGCCATATTTACGGTGGGCAGTACCAAGGAGGTTAGAATAAAGGGAGACAGCATTATCCATGCCCAGCACATACGTAAGTTGAAGCCTGTCCGCCATCTTGGTCAGTTTTGCAATGCTATTTATCTGTTAAAACTATGTATTAAGTCGACCCTTCTACTGTAAATCCACTGAACTGACTGTGGTGTCGCACAAGTCTAAAGTGTGCGCCACCTACTTTCGCCGCGCGCCGCCATGCACGCACGGCGCGGCGTTCTTACGACGTCGGCCACGAGCGTCCTCTGCTGCTAGCCCGCTCGTGGCCACCACTGAACGACATCGTTCACTTGGGACTGAGATAGGAACCAGTTAACACTTCGGAATCAGATAGGCACTAGACAGGCCTCTAGCTCAACTATGTATCAGCATTCTGCAGTACTGAGCTATGTAAAAGTTAAGTATTACTAAGTCTCTAAGAAATATATATCTCGTTCTAATTTACTCTAGTGTTTCTAGTTTCTGCTGTCCCACTGGCTGGTCACCTCCTACCTGCACAAGCGTGCATCCTTTATTCCTGTGTCGGTCTCATTCTACTCGGCCACCGACACCTACGACGGAAAAGAGACACAAAAGCGGCGACGAGGCTGGGACACTAAACTGACAGTCACTGCAAAGTATGTACTTTCAAACAATGTACTTTCGTGAATAAACAGTAGGAAATACACATCATAATATATTTGAAAACTTACTTTCTAACGGCCAATATTTACTCTTTTAACACGTTGTACATCACTGTAAAACCGACCGAAGTGTTTCGTGTAAGAAAACTAAATGTTTTGCCTTGTTTGATCTCAGTCTGTCTGTACTCAAGAAAAATATGTCTGTGTTGCTTGCAACAAATATATACTTAAGTCATTAATGATGCGTTATTTCGGTATGAAATGCTTTTGTGGCAGCTGACCTACGCGCATTTTTAGCTGCAGTATTTTGTTGTGATTTTCGTCTTTGTACTCAAATTTCGTCCTCCAAACTTCGCAACCAAAACCTTTCCAGTGGCGGACTAAGGCTGTTGAAGGCCCGGGGCGGTGGCGAAACAAAATCAGCCTCCTCCCCACCCCACTTGGCAATATATTACTATAAAACACTAACTTTTGAGATTTGGAGGCCTTCACAGGATGAGAGGCCCTTATCCAGTACTTTCACTTTTGATAAAATATCTGAGATTCATATTATAGGGTGCCACATACTTAGACACACACACACACACACACACACACATATATATATATATATATATATATATATATATATATATATGTTACCAATGCCTATGGTACTATAAACTATGTGACTAGACATTTGGACCCCCTCTTCTTTGTTTATTCTCAGCCGAGCTTGTGAAGTTTTAGTCGTTTTAATATAATCCAAGCCTTATCTAATATCAACATATACTTCTATCAAATGTTCAAATGTTTGTAAAGTCTATGGGACTTAACTACGGGGTCATCAGTCCCTAAACTTACAAACTACTTATGAACTACTTACGAACTAGGACGGCACAAATATCCATGCCCTAGGGGGGATTCGAACCCCCGACAGTAGTGGCCGTGCAGACCGTGATGGAGCGCCTTAGTCTTCTCGGCCACCGCGGCCGGCCATATACTTCTATCATTGTATATTAGGTTAAGGGGAAAAAGGGAAAAAATTGTAAACAATTGTTTGTATTGATTCTTCTTTGTTCTACGCATAGGGCCTGAATATGACGGCATTCACCATCGAAACTGATTGCTAAATAAATGTATTGAATGCAGCTGATGGGATCGTTAAGGAGTTTTCGAAAGTTTTCGCTCCAACTTATTATTGTAAAAATATGTATTACTTATTTATGATTATTTTCGAAAGTCTCAGTGCGAAAAAATTATCTATTTCTGTTCAACTAAAGTGTATTTGTTTTGTGTGTGTTCTAGATTTTTCGCCTGTGACACACAAAAAGTGTTAACCAGTGTTCAATTATGTATTTTAAATGGAAGTGGGAGGCTCAAAATAATATAAACACATGAATGCATACACTAGCTACAATGAATATTTCAGTCGGAAAAAGAATATTAATTATTGAACAGTGAAAGATGAAGATTTCCCAATAATATATTGGTTCCTAAGGTTGGTTGCTTTTGAGTTGCCAAGTTGCATATCAGTAGCCTTCAGCTTCATAGTTCGTCACAATTTTAACAGCCTGTTAGTATAAAAAATTTTGAATGACAACTTCTACCTTTTTTGTCCCCTGCGGCCTTCACCATTTCATCTCTCGAAACTACCCATCCGACTTCTGCTGTGTTACGTCCCTGTGTTTCCGTCAATAGATGCCTAAAGCTACCTCCGAAACTCTCAACAAACGTAGATTGCTTAAATTTATCCAGGTAAGATATCAGTATGGTGCAAAAATTGGCAATTGACTTAATAATGAGAAGTGTGGATTGATCCATATGACCACTAAAAGAAATCCGTTAAACTTCATTTACACGATAAACAAATCAAATGTACAGGCCGTAAATTCAACTAAATACCTAGGAGTAACAATTATGAACAACTTAAATTGGAAAGATCACAGAAATTATTATATGAAAGGCGAATCAAATGCTATGTTTCATCGGCAGAATACTAAGCAGATGCAATAGTCTAGTAAAGAAAATGCCACACCAAACTTGTACATCCTATTTTGGAGTACTGCTGCACGTTATTGGATTTACACCAGGTGGGACTGACAGACGATTTACTGAAAGTTCTGAGAAGGGCAGCTCGTTTGGTATTACCGCGATATAGGGGAGAGAGTGTCACGGAAATTATGCACGAGTTGGCGTGGAAATCATTAAAACAAAGGCGTTATTCGTTGCGACGAGAGCTATTTGCGAAATTTCTTTCACCAACTACTTCTTCCGTATGCGAACATATTTTGTTTGCACCCATCTACATAGGGAGACATGATGATCATTATAAAATAAGAGAAATCAGATCGAAAACGGATAGCTTTAGGTGCTTCTTTTTCCCACAAGCTTTTAGAAACTGGAACTGAAGAAAAGTATTATAAAAAGCGGTTCGATGAACCCTCTGCCATGCACTTCAATGTGACTTGCAGAGTATTTATGTGGTGTAGATGTCTTATCTCTTTATTTTCCTACCTTTCTGCAGTTTCTTCAATTTTAATCTACAGTTCACAACCAGTAACATGTGGTCGGGATCTGCGTCTGCCCCTGGAGATGTCTTACGGTTTAAAACCTAGTTCCTAAATCGATGTCTTACCATTATAAAATCAATACGGTGGCTTCCGGTGTCTCCTGGTCTCTCCATATATTATAACCTTGTTTCACGAGTCCTAAACCAAATATTAGTGATGATTAAATTATTCTTTGTGCAAAATTCTAAGAGGCCGTTTCCTCTTTCATTTATTTTTCCCACTCCATATTTACCAAATAATTTTCTTTCTCTACCGTTTGGTGGAGTGGCCGAGCGTTCTAAGGCGCCTTGCTACGGAGGTTCGAGTCCTCCCAGGGGCATGGGTGTGTGTTGGCATTAGCGTAAGATAGTTTGTAAGCCTAGCGACTGATGACCAAAGTAGTTAAGTCCCTTAGAATTACAAACATTTGGACATTTTCTCTTTTGGTGCTACTGAATTCAAATTCAAATGTTCAAATGTTTGTACAGCTTATGGGACTTAACTACGGGGTCACCAGTCCCTAAACTTACAAACTACTTATGAACTACTTACGAACTAGGACGGCACAAATATCCATGCCCGAGGGGGGATTCGAACCCCCGTCCGTAGTGGCCGTGCCGACCGTGACTGAAGCGCCTCAGTCCCCTCGGCCACCGCGGCCGGCACTACTGAATTCCAGTCCAACACCACAGTCTAGTTTTTCTGTCCCTATTACCCTTACAAGCACCATGCACGGGCAAAAATTGCCCGTAATTTTTTTTATTAAAAATCATAATAAAAATCCTTCTTTGTTTATGGATCTATTTCTAGTTGTCTCTCACATTATAACGTTCTACACCGTACATTTCTATTGTTAAAATTTTAAAAACTGCAAATAAAATGTATTTTGTGAATAATAAAATGCCAAGATCGCGGTATTTCGTCTTTATTTATAACAGACGACCGGTTTCGATGTACATAGACTTCATCTTCTGGTCTCTGCACTAAATTATAACAATGGCTACAATTGAATTTATGTAATAATGTTATAATTTAGTGCAGAGACCAGAAGATGACGTCTATGTACATCGAAACCGGTCGTCTGTTATAAATAAAGACGAAATACCGCGATCTTGACATTGCATTATTCAAAAAATACATTTATAAGATCGCTCCCTGCTATGAGCAAATCATATGCAAATAAAATAAGGAAATTTTATGCCCAAGGGCACATTTTGCCCTGAATTGTTACTCCATGTCACCATAACTTTTAGTGTCTTCTCTACATCCATCAAGAATGGAGAAAAAAGGTTATTGTAAAATCAGTGTCCATCATCTCTAATTTCTATTACAAGCCTAATAGACCTAATAACTGCTGAAATTATTGTAAATAATAGTATATAAACAAAATTTTACAGACTGCGAAAGTAGCTCTTTCGCTCCTATATCTCCAGGTAATCCAAGACGGTAGTCTCCAATAAGGATAATCCAACGTACATATGTTTGACAGACAACAACTGATGGCAAATGCAAAAAATAAATGCATTTTACAGGATTCACAACTTATTGTAATACGGGCAAAATTCGCCCTTCTTTGGTGCTCTGTGTAACCTACAATACCTTGGTGTCGCTAGGGTTAACTCCCTGGTTACTTATTTATCTCCTCAATTGAGTTATCATCGACGGTGCTAGTTGGCATATAAATTGTAGTACTATGATGGGTGTTGACTTCGTGTCTATCTTGGCCACGATATTGTGATCATTGCGTTGTTACCCGCATTCCTATGATTCACAACACCCTCCAAAAAAAATCGCACTGACGTGTTTTACGGCCCACTTTAGATTTGTAGTTTTATAAGTTTTTGCATACATTTTGGACCAAACTAATAATCTAAATAACAACAAATTAATTAATTAGAGTGTCTGAAACCCTTTTAGGAAAAAAAATTAGGTAGTCGTGGGTTTCGAACCACCGCCTTTTCGATTGACAGTCCAGCACCTTGCTCACTAAGCTACGTCTATAAATCGAAACATTAGTTTTTAATCTCATACTATTGATAGCCGTTGTTAACTTATGTTAGTGTGATATTTGTAGACATTAGATTATCATTTATCGTACGAAGAACGATGTTTTTTTGTTAATTCCTCAGGGTGCCGTTGCTTTGAAATTACAACGTGTAAGTTACAATAAGAAAATCGTCAAATACGTGTGGAATGTCACGTGACATCTCCGAACGGCTGGTTTTCGTTAATTTAATGGAGGGTGTCAAATCTCCGTTATTTTTGCAAATATGTCTCAAACGATATGAGATATGAAAAAACATAAGGGAGATAAGTTGTAGAGACTTTTCTCCTCTACCAATTAGGTTATTCAATTTTCATGTCAGATGAACGGTTCGTTTGCAATTACAATTATATTACAAACGGCTTTTTTTTTTGTTTTACAAATTTGGAAAATGGAGGTTCTGGTCTCTGGCGGCCTAGAATCATGTCTGTTAAATTTGGTGGTGATCGGTTGAACGGTTCGTTTTAAAAACAGGGAACACGTTACGGACAGACAGACAGTCATACATCCCAAAATCGCCGTTATTTTTGCAAATATCTTTGAAACGCTACGAGATATGAAAAAAAAAAACATAACAGAGCAATGTTGTAGAGAATTTTCTCCTCTACAAATTCGGTTATTCAATTTTCGTGTCAGATGAATAGTTAAGCCGTTATTTTTATTAAAATTTCGAGCTGTCAAAAGACGATCGCAACCGTAACCTAAAGTGGTCCAAAAAAAGCTGCTATATACAGCGGCTAGTTACGATCTGAAGCAGTTGTGGAATTCGTATAGTGAAGCTGCCCAGGCTGCGGACTGGGACAGAGAGTAAGACGAGAGCCGAGACGAGGCAACGCCTTTCGCAAGCACAAAGGCAGCGCGGCAGATATGCGCAACGTTGGCGGCCGATTCGAGGAAGCGCCGAAACGAGTCACGCATGAGCAGCTGGTGGCACATTTGCGAACGTAAGAAGGCGCGTCATACGCGGCCCGCGGTCCCACGTGCGGCGGCCGCTGCCAGGACGTGCGGCTCCGGAGACCGCGCGAATCCTTAACGAGCGCCAGGAATCCAAGGGAGCCATCCGTCCACATTCACGGCAGGCCGGCGGCGTTTTACAACATGCCTAACACATAATGCCAAAAATCATGGCTACAATAGCCTGATTCCTAGGGACATGGAAATTTATGCAAAAGCTAACGCGAGAAATCACACGAAATTGGCGGATTGTAGTGTAATCGACAACTTTTATATACAATTTTTTCTTATAAAATGTTATAAATCTGCGGACAAAAGTTTACCTATATTCGTAACTAATATTGCCGCGAGACCCCAGGTTAAGCAACTGCCGGCGGCTCAGCGCGCCCGGTCAGAGGGCTGAACGCTCTCTGTAATAAAAAAAGCTGAGCCAAAGAACACGTATAACCAAACACGATCAGCGTCCGCAAGGGCAAGAACTACCCATAGAGCAAAATAAATAAATAAATGAATAAAAAAGGGGGTAGCGTCACGGACTGCTGTGCCAAAGGTCGCCGCTTCAATCCCGTCAACAGGCTTTTTTTTTTTTTTTTAATTAACATTTCCAGAATGTTCTACATGCTTTTTATGATCACTTGTAATTTCTACTTGTTTCTTATGTTAACTATTCTTCTAATTTCTGGTACATTCTGTCTGTGTATAAATAGCAGAGAGGTAGTTGCTGCTGCATGTATGTTAAGATCGTAATAAACCTGCTTTCGCACCGGTGGAGTAGCCGAGCGGTCTAAAGCATCTCGCTGCGGAGCGCACGGTTGCTCGCCGTGGAGGTTCGAGTCCTCCATGGGGCATGGGTGTGTGTGTTTGTCCGTAGGTTAGTTTACCTAGGTGTAAGTAGTTTCTAAGCTACGGACTGATGACCACGCAGTTTGGTCCGATAGATTTACAGACATTTGAAACCTGCTTTCAGTATAAGTGCTGTGTTCAGTTGCCTTCGAACGCGACAATATATATATTGAACGTCGAAGTTACATTTTGACTTCTTTTTCTCACGGTTCAGTTCGCGTGTAATGAACTATGAAGTAACGTCAAAACAGCTGATGAACTGGAAAAAACAACAAATTTTGTGCCTGCCGCGGTGGCCGAGGGGACTGAGGCGCTCCAGTCACGGTCTGCACGGCCACTACGGTCGGGGGTTCGATTCCCCCCTCGGGCATGGATATTTGTGCCGTCTTTAGTATAAGGTAGTTGATAAGTAGTTTGTAAGTTTAGGGACTGGTGACCCCGTAGTTAAGTCCCATAAGCTTAACAAACATTCTTAACAAATTTTGTCTATAAACACACCGAAATTGGCAAAATAGACACTGAAATTGGCAAAACAAAGAACGAAATTGGTACAAGGAACACCGAAATTGGCAAAAACACCGAAATTGGAAAAACAAACAACGAAATTGGAAAAACAAACAACGAAATTGGCAAAACAAACAACGAAATTGGCAAAAGGAATGCCGAAATTGGCTAAATAAGCCCCGAAATCAGCAAAAGGAACATGGAATTTGGTCAAATTAACGGCGACTTTGTCAAAAGAAACAGAGATTTTGCAAAAGAAACCGACATTTGATAAAAGAAGAACAACGTATTTGGAAAAAAAGGTGAATCTACGAAAACAGGAAAGTCGAATCTGGCCAAAGAAAGACAATACTGTAGTTGTAAACGACTATAATCAAATAAAAGAACACTGTTTTTGAGAAAGAATAATAACGAAACTGGCAAAAAAACGCCGACATCGTAAAAAATACTGAATGTTGTAAAAAAACATTTTAAATAACATATTGCCTAAACCAAAAAATAATAACAATATTGTTGAAAACTACAGTAACATTGTCAAACAAACTAATTCGGTTAAATTAGTATTATACATGGCAAAAATAGTATCAAAATTGCAAAAAAATAACTAAACTGGTTAAAAAGACACCGAATTTTCAAACAATTTTAGCAATATTGGAAAAAATAACACTGACATTAACCAGACTAATTCCAACTTTCGCACAAAATAATACCGGAATCAGCAAAAAAATTGCACCTAAACTGGAAACATAATCAAAGAGAAAGAAAAGGAAACAACGTAACTGGTAAATGAAAACAGTGAAATTGAAAGAAAACGAAATTAGCAACAAAATTGCATTATATTTGGCAAAAATAGTGTCGATATTGACAAAAGGCACCGCTATCAGTAAAATATAAAGCGAAATTGGCAACAAAACTAATGTAGACACAAAATTAACGGGTTTTTTTCCTGCCCCTATTCACTGTCCACCATCAGTCACCAATCCGATGGAAACTACAAATTACTGTAATAAGTCACGATACATTATATAGTTTGGTATACACAAATTGTTTTTGATGCAGCATGTGCTGTATACACGATTGTACTAACCACTCAAAAGCAGAGTCACCAGCTAGGCGAGGTTAGCTAAGAAGTCAAATCTCCAATATCTGTGACTTATTAATAGACATAAATCCGCCTGATAATGGAGTTAGTAAGGATATAGATATCGATAACTTTCCTTGTATCGAAACTTCCGTTTACTAATTATTAACGGACAGTAACCCATAGTTGACACGGATACCCCATCGGCACAGCAATGGAGCTTTTATTCGGCACCAGCAGATTAGCCACGTAGAGGTCTAGTCTGGCAGATCCTACAGAGCGGGGTGCATCCGAGTGTCAAAGCAGCCGCAAAGATTGTCGATGCAAACTACTTTTGTATAAGAAGGACGAAACGTGTAATGTTTACCAGGGACCGAACTGAATCTGAAAGCAGTGACTGACATGAGGGAATTGTGTACTTGTGATTGCTGATTTGTTGTAGCTGACCTTTAGACATCGAACAGGCATTTACTATCAACATAAACTATTAATAATTAAGTGTTTAACACAAATTTTTTCTGCTTCCAAGAAACTTATACCGTCATTTTTACAAGTTCACTTACTTAGGTAGGTAACCAACTGGTAACGTTATCAGTTCTATAGGTATACAACAAATTAATGAAGTATTATTTAAAAACCAATGTTTAATGAAAATGCAAGGTGGGGACCTTACAAGGCTTAACATGTAGCATGAAGTAATCACATTCTCACTTACACATTAGGATTTACTAACGACTGGTTTAGGATATCGAACATGATTTTCAAGTTTTCTACAACAAAACAAACCGTGCGATTATTGACATTGGTGCAGAGTTTCTGCAAGAAAGCTACATATACAACAGACTTCAGCGATGACGCCACAAGTTTGTCGCCGATATTTTACTACAAGAGATACCTTTGACGTTCAACGCTCACAACCACACGAAGCTATGTTAAAGCAACACTCGATCATTAAATGAGGCAACGGACTGTGTGATTTTCATGCAAAACTTGCATTCTGATACAAGAGACATTTTACGATAAACATTTAAAGTAACATGATATCAGTAAGACAGCGAATAAATTATAGGTAATTCAATGACGTCAATGTATCATCACATTTTCAATCAAGAGTACCAAAAACATACATATCCCACCAACCTGCTAGTGTTTATTTTAGACTTCAAAGTGCAGATGCCGGAGTTTGGTGAAGTGGTTTAAACGAAGTGAGAGAGAGATACGTGATCTATATTTCGTCATCAAACTTCACTCTGGGATTCCCAGAGATTTTATGCACCAAAATATAAGCTATGTTGCCATGTGATTAGCGAAATACCGACACCATGGTTTGAAAATGTAATTAGTGTGGCTTTTGATACCCTACATAACCAGACTGCCGGCGTGGCGTAAGGCATAGCGTTACCGATTGCGGTGCTGACGGTCACCAGTTCAATGCCGACCACCGCCAAAAATTTATTTCGTTGTAATTCACATTTCCAGAATGTCTACATGTTTCTTATGTTCACTTGTAATTTCTACTTGTTTCTTATGTTAACTATTGTAATTTCTGGTACATTCTGTCTGTGTATAAATAGCAGAGCACTCTGCCCGAGAGGAAGTCAGTGCTGCGTGTATGTTTCAGTTTGCAATAAACTTGCTTTCAGTATAAGTGCTGTGTTCAGTCGACAACCCTGCCTTCGAAGTCAAGCCTGCTTCCATTGCAACGCGACAATATTAAACTGCTTGAATATGAATGTGATTTTGAATATACACATTGATGTATATACATTGTTCTTTTTCATTTTTTAAATACTTCATCGAAATGCCGCATTTACACTTTGAGGACTAATATAAGCACTTTTAGGTGTCTAGTAATTGCGTCTTTAACGCTATTATAATTATTGTAAGCAGAATGTTTTAGGACAGTTGGCGCCACGGGGAAGTGGCCGAGCGCTGTAAGGCGCCTTGCTGCGGAGTGCGCGATTGCTCGCCGTCGGAGGTTCGAGTCCTCCCTCGGGCATGTGTGTGCGTGTGTGTGCGTGCGTGCGTGTGTGTGTGTGTGTGTTTTGTCCTTAGCATAAGTTAAGTCCCTCTGATTTAAAAATTTTTTTTTTGGATAGCTGGTTGAAAATGTACATACATTGACGCCAATGAATTATGTATGAATTTCTTCCTATGGTGCTAGTAACTCGTTACTTAATTTCTTTTCATTCAAATGCCGCTTGTGAGATTTCTTATTTTCTCTCTCTCTCTCTGTCTCTCTCTCTCTCTCTCTCTCTCTCTCTCTATCTCTCTCCCTTTTTTTTTAATTATTTTACAACTTTTCATTGACTGAATTCGCCGAGGAGGCATACGTTCATATTTTGCAAATAGTTTACAAACAGTATTGCGGTAGCAGTCGTCACATAAAAATATAAATTCCGTATAAGATAGTAAACGGTAATCTTAATTTTGGGGAAACTATCAGCTCTCAAAGCCACGAGCGTTGGACACCACTTCCCAGACTGCTGGAAGTGCGTCGGCCACGAATCGAATCCGCCCAACCGATTAACAAGAGATGGTATGCCAGCCACCCTGCATGCGAGTTTTAGGTGGTTTCCCACATCTGACTATACTCCGTGCTGCGGTGGAATAACCGAGCGCTCTAAGGTGACTTGCTGCGGAGATCACCGTTGCTCCCGGTCGGTTGTTCGAGTCCTCCGTTGGACACGGGTCTGTGTGTGTGTGTGTGTGGTGTGTGTAGTCCTTAGGTTAGTTTAAGTAGTTCGTAAGCCTAGGGACAGATAGCCTCAGTAGCTATGTCCATAGATTTACAAACATTTTGAATTACACTCCGTTCACCGAAACGAGAGACGGACTGTAAACACAGTGAAGTGCGTGACCAGGGGTGGACAAAACGGGGGCGCTCGCTCAGGTGTGATGTGATTGTGTGTTTTGTTATAAAGTATAGCGGTGATATTAGAAGGTGACTGTAAACTACATATTGAAGAATTAGTTGCTGAATAGTAGCGTGAGTATTAGTGTTTGTAATTTTTGTGTCCCAGCCTCGTCGCCGCTTTTGTGTCTCGTTTCCGTCGTAGGTGTCGGTGGCCGAGTAGAAAGACCGACACAGGAATAAAGGATGCACGCTTGTGCAGGTAGGAGGTGACTAGCCAGTGGGACAGCAGAAACTAGATACACTAGATATAACGAGATATATATTTCTTAGAGACTTAGTAATACTTAATTTTACATAGCTCAGTACTGCAGAATGCTGGTACATAGTTGAGCTAGAGGCCTGCCTAGTGCCTATCCGATAGCCAAGTCTTCACTGGTGCCTATCTGATTCCGAAGTGTTAGCTGGTTCCTATCTCAGACCCAAGTGAACGATGTCGTTCAGTGGTGGCCACGAGCGGAGTTGTAGCAGAGGGCGCTCGTGGCTGACGTCGTAAGAACGCCGCGCCGTGCGTGCATGGCGGCGCGCGGCGAAAGTAGGTGGCGCGCACTTTAGACTTGTGCGACACCACAGTAATCACATTCAGAATTCAGTGTCTCTGTCTCTCATTTTCACTGTCATTGGTATCACATAAGAGTCAACTCTTTATAACCTCCTTCACTTTGAGTCCACCCCAGAAGTGATCCAAGAAGAATTCATTAAGTTTTTCAGAGAAACAGACAGTTCTTAATGTGTGTAAAACGGATCAGTCGTTTCCAGAGCAGATAATTACGGATACTGCTATGAAAATCCGCGGTGGAGTAGCCGAGCGGACTAAAGCGTCTCGCTGCGGAGCGCGCGGTTGCTCGCCGTGGAGGTTCCAGTCCTCCCTGGGGCATGGGTGTGTGTGTTGTCCTTAGGTTAGTTTAGTTTAAGTAGTTTGTAAGCTACGGACTGACGACCACGCAGTTTGGTCCGATAGAATTAAAAACATGTGAACATTTTGCTATGAAAACAGCTGCATCTACCTGCGTTGGTCGTTCCTCAGTGCATTGTGTGTTAAGTCAGTACAAAGCCAAACACTGTAAAGTCTCAAATAAATAAATAACGACGGAAGCTTTCAAAAAGTGTTGATTACTGACAGGAATGCGATGCGAATAGAATTGCATGAAGTTGTTTTACGTAAAGAATTTCCAACAATTGATGTGCTTGCTGTCGTAAATGAAGATCGAGGTTTGGGCAAATTTTAGAGGATTACAGTTTATAAATTATTAAAATAAATGAATTTTAAAATTTTTAATATATTTGGCTTATAATGTCACTGCTATAAAACAAACCACACAACGACCTTACACCTGAAACTAATGTGGCGACATAGAGAAAGCGCCCCGTTTTTTCCACCCCTGGTCACGTGGCTTGGCATGTTTGCAATACGTCTCTCGTTCCGGTGAACGGAGTATAGATAAATACCAGGCTCTTAAACATATTCATCTACATCTACATAGATACTCTGCAAATCACATTTAAGTGCCTGGCAGAGGGTTCATTAACCACTTTCATAACTTTTCTCTACCGTTCCATTCTCTAATACCGTGCGGGAAGAAAGAACACCTAAATCTTTCCGTTTCCGATCTGATTTCTCTTATTTTATTGGGATGGTCATGTCTCCCTAAGTACGTGGGTGCTAGCAAAATATTTTCACATTCAGAAGTAAAAGTCGGTGATCGAAACTTCGAAACAGATCACGCCGCAATGAATAACGTCTTTATTTTAATGATTTCCACCCCAATTCGTGCAACATTTCCGTGACGCTTTCCCCCCCGTAACGTGATAAAACAAAACGAGCTGCCCTTCTCTGAACCTTCTGAATATCTTCCGTCAGTCCCACCTGGTGAGGGTCCCAAAGGGGCAACAGTACTCCAGGAGAGGACGCACAAGTGTGATGTAGGCAGTCTCATTGGTGGAGCTGGTGCATCTTCGAAATGTTTGTAGAGTCTATGGGACTTAACTACGGGGTCATCAGTCCCTAAACTTACAAACTACTTATGAACTAGCTAATCCTAAGGACGGCACAAATATCCATGCCCGAGGGGGGATTCGAACCCCCGACCGTAGTCCTGTGAAGTTGGCACCCCTTTTTTGGGAAATGTACATTTTTTTCAGAGTTCTAGACATATATGCAATAGTTCTGGAGTTCTCTGTATAAAATTTAAATAGTTCTGCAAAATTTCGCCGAAAAAATACGAAAAATTACCACAAAATTTAGTTTTTTCAAAATAATGTTTTGCCTAATTGTACAAACATAGTTCTGATCACAGTTCAGAACAGCTCTCAAAGAGTTCTACAGGAAATCCTTTTGACATTTTTCTGTGCAGATTATACTTCATGAGGTAATTGCAATAATGGGGAATCCATTTACACGCTACTGTGAAGTTGGCACCCCTTTTCTCAAAAATGTGCATTTTTTCAGAGTTCTAGGCAGATATGCAATAGTTCTGGAGTTCTCTGTACAAAATTTAAATAGTTCTGCACAAATTCGCGCAAAAATTACAAAAAATTGTAACAAATTTTAGCTTTTCCAAATAATTATTTGCCTACAAGCGTAAACATAGTTCTGATCACAACTCTAAATAGCTCTCAAAGAGTTCTGCAGAAAATCCTAATGATATTTTTTTGCGCAGATAGTAGTTCATGAGCTAATTGCGTAAATGAGGGACATAAACTACACAAAATTGCGCCAGAGTCGTGTGAAGTTAGCACCCCTTTTTTCAAAAATGTAAATTTTTTTCAGAGTTCTGGACAGATGTGCAATAGTTCTAGAGTTCTCTGTACAAAATTTAAATAGTTCTGCAGAATTTGAAAAAACTAAATTTTGTGGTAATTTTTCGTATTTTTTCGGCGAAATTTTGCAGAACTATTTAAATTTTGTAGAGAGAACTCCAGAACTATTGTATATCTGTCTAGAACTCTGAAAAAAATGTACATTTTCAAAAAAGCGGTGCCAACTTCACTGAACTCCCGACCGTAGTGGCCGTGCAGACAGTGACTGGAGCGCCTCAGTCCCCTCGGCCACCGCGGCCGGCCTTCATCTTCGAAGCGTTCTGCCAATGAAACGTAACCTTTGGTTTGCCTTCCCCACAATATTTTCTGTGTGTTCGCTCCAGTCACAGTTCGCTCCGCCACAGTCACACGATTCACAAACATTTCGAATAAAATTTCAGTCTCACACAGCGTAAGACTATACACAAAGCAGCCACTAGCATAGCCGAGCCTATTAAAGAGGCTGTTTTCAGGATGCCCGAGGGGGGATTCGAACCCCCGACCGCATCGTACACAGTGCAGAGGCGTTTTGATTTCCGCTCACATTAAAATTCATGCGATCGCACGCCGTACGAGCCATGTTTGCGGTTGCGGAACAGGCCGGTGCAGCGAACAGTGACAGCGCAGTGGGACTGCGTCACAGCGGCTCAACGGGTCACCGCGCAGCCAGTATGTCGCCTGTCCTCTGAAGAAGCCGCGCTACTGAAACCCGCTCACCTGACGCTCAATCACCTAACGGATATTGTGCCACAAGTATGCTGCACGAGTGTCAGCATGCCGTGTTTAGGTAAATGCATCATTATATCATAATTATCTCTTACCGGATGCATACGAAACTACAAAGTAAGCATTAACATAACATTTCTTCATAGTTACATTTTAGCTAGATTATTAACAACTGCAGCTGTATTTACTTCATTTTTGCCTTCTACATCTCCAAGATTACTTTGCAACTCACAATAAACTCCTTGCATGATTCACGGTCGTCGCGTCGGATCGTATTCACGAAACTGCAAAAATATTTCCACGAGGTCGCTGCTCGTCATCTACCTGAAGAGCTGCCAGAAGAAACAGAGGAATCGAAAACATTGGTTTTTCTCCCTTACGTTGGTGGCGTATCCTTCAAGATTTGCAGGTTGTTCAAGAAATATAACATCAAATGCGTCTTCGGTCCTCCAGCACGAGTACAAACGATGCTGCGTCCCCTCAAAGACAATTTAGGTCTGAGGAGACCAGGCATATATAAAATCCCATGCCAGTGCGGAAAATCATGCATTGGACAGACGTGTCGCACTGTCAAATGTAGATGCGATGAACACAAGCGACACACGAGATTGGGTCAGCCAGGAAAGTCCCTGAGCACTGTTTAGACACGGGGCATAGCATGCACTATGTAGAGACAAAGATCCTCTCGTGGGACCTTTGCCTTTCGCGGGCAAGCGCACTACCGACTGTGCTATCCCGACACGACTCACGATGCCGTCTCACAACTTTACTTCCGCTAGTACCTCGCCTCCTACTTTCCAAACTTCACAGAAGCTCTCCTGCAAACACGCAAGACTAGCACTCCTGGAAGAAAGGATATGGTGGAGACATGGCTTAGCCACAGCCTTAGGCTTTCTTCCAGGAGTGCTAGTCTTGCGTGTTTGCAGGAGAGCTTCTGTGAAGTTTGGAAAGTAGGAAGCGAGGTACTGGCGGAAGTAAAGTTGTGAGGCGGCATCGTGAGTCGTGTCGGGATAGCACAGTCGGTAGTGCGCTTGCCCGCGAAAGGCAAAGGTCCCAGGTTCGAGTCCCGGTTCCGGCACACAATTTTAATCTGCCAGGAAGTTTCATATCAACGCACACTCCGCTGCAGAGTGAAAGTTTCATTCTGGAAACATCCCTTAGGCTGTGGCTAAGCAATGTCTCCACCAAATCCTTTCTTCCAGGAGTGCTACTCTTGCGTGTTTGCAGGAGAGCTTCTGTGAAGTTTGGAAAGTAGGAGGCGAGGTACTGGCGGAAGTAAAGTTGTGAGGCGGCATCGTGAGTCGTGTCGGGATAGCACAGTCGGTAGTGCGCTTGCCCGCGAAAGGCAAAGGTCCCAGGTTCGAGTCCCGGTTCCGGCACACAATTTTAATCTGCCAGGAAGTTTCATATCAGCGCACACTCCGCTGCAGAGTGAAGTTTCATTCTGGAAAGATCCTATCGTTTGTATCTACGTACTGGGACTCCATCTTCAAAGAAGCAGTCGAAATACGTATTTCGAACGACCTGATTAATAGAGACACGGGCTTTCAGCTCAGCAAGGCATGGGAACCAGCACTGGCGGTACTGAGGCATCGTCGGCCGCATTCAGACGTATCCAGCGAGTCGCCGCAGACGGGTCACCGAAGCGAGAGCATTTAAACTGCGCTGGGCCCGCCACTTGCGGCCGCGCTTTTCCGCGCCGTGTACGCGGAGACCACCAGAGGGCTCTATGTTTTCATCTATGATTCGCCTACAATGATGTCATTGCCCCCCACCACCGTCTTCACGCCTGCGCCTTTCTAGCCAGTCACAGTGTATAGGCGAGACGACAGCAATCAGCACTTTAGTTAACATCTGAAGATGACGAGGAGCTGCCTCGTGGAAATATTGTGCAGTTCGACAATACGATCCGACGCGACGCCCGTGAACCATGGGAGGAATCAATACGTCGGGAAAGCCTCAAACATTTCACAATAAACTGTTTGGTAGGGTGTTCATAGAATCACTTTCCTAATATTCTTACGGTTCTTTCGTGAGTACGTGCGTGGCGAGTTCGGGGTCCCAAGGTAATGCAGTCTTTCTCCCTTTCTTCCTCCCTTGCCGGAGGGTTTCAAGATCTGGTAGACGTGTTCGGTAGACCTCGTCCTTGACATAACCCCATAAAAAGAAGTCTAATGGGGTTATGTCACAACAGCGTGGAGGCCAAACCGTTGGCCCATCACGACCAATCCATCACCCAGGAAAGGTCATATCGAGATAGGCACAGACGTCCAAACCCCAATGAGGCAGTGCACCGTCTTGCTGAAACAAGACATCAGGGTGATAATGAAGTAGCTGAGGAACAGCATACAGCTGCAACATGTCCAGATACACTACAGAAGTGAGATGGTAGCCTCAGCGAAGAAGAATGGCCCAATAATTCGATCGTGCAATAGCGCGCACCAAACATTCACCTTTGGACTGCCTCTGGTGCACTCCATGACCTCGCCAGGGGGTTGTGAACCCCAAATACGCACATTATGGCGATTCACTACTCCACTGACAAAAAAGGTCGCTTCGACGGAAAAGTCAATTCGTCTGACATAACCATCATCGTGGTATCGTGTTGAAGCTGCATGGGCATCTGTACATGTACACGCCATCCAAGCTCTGTTTGACTCAATGCTCAGGCGTATCAAGGCCGTTATTACGGCCAGAGGTGGTTGTTCTGAGTACTGATTTCTCAGGATCTATGCACCCAAATTGCGTGAAAATGTAATCATATGTCAATTCTAGTATAATATATATGTCCAGTGAATACCCATTTATCATTTGCATTTCTTCTTGGTGTAGCATTTTAATTGTCAGTAGTGTATGTAGATGTAGGATACAAATGGCATTTTTTGCAGTGACGCCTTGGCCAAGAAGCCTGGACAGCAGATGAATGGCATCGTGTTAGTTCATCTACAAATCACGATTATACACCACTCAGGATTACTAAAAAAAAGTCGGCGAGGAAAGGTCTCACACTTCCAATGTTTTGGAGAGGCAATCTAGCAGTACACATTGTGCCATGGCGTGACGAGCCATCATAAATTAATTCAGGAGACGCATATTATGTGTGAGAAAACTGAAAGAAAATGGTACACCGCAGACATTGTGTGACCTCATGCGTCATATGTCAAGCAACACTATTGTGGGCCCATTTTTCAGCAGGATGATGCTAGTCCTGTCATGGGACATGTCACTGTGAACTGTCCACATGATGATGTACTCCCGTGCCCAGCAAGGTCTCCAGACCTGTCACCAGAAGAACGTGTCTGGAAACAAATGTTCAAATGTTTGTAAAGTCTATGGGACTTACCTACGGGGCCATCAGTCCCTAAACTTACAAACTACTTATGAACTAGCTTATCCTAAGGACGGCACAAATATCCATGCCCGCGGGGGGATTCGAACCCCCGACCGTAGTGGCCGTGCAGACCGTGACTAGAGCGCCTCAGTCTCCTCGGCCACCGCGGCCGGCTGTGTGGAAACACTTCTGACAGCAACTCCACCCTGATGTATCACGGTCCATTTACAACATTTGTGGGGGAGGGTAGGATGAAACGGCTTTATGACAGCTTTTCTCAAACAGTAAATGCATCCAGACTGGAAGGGGAGCCATGTGATTATAAGGACTCCCTTTGCGATGTTTTTTCAATTTACTATTTGATGTTATTCTGTGATCAATTATACATCACATACGCTATCAATATATGTTATGTGGACATGTGTCCGGAAACGCTTAGTTTCCATGTTAGAGCTCATTTTATTACTTCTCTTCAAATCACATTAATCATGGAAAGGAAACACACAGCAACAGAGCGTACCAGCGTGACTTCAAACACTTTGTTACAGGAAATGTTCAAAATGTCCTCCGTTATCGGGGATACATGCATCCACCCTCCGTCGCATGGAATCCCTGATGCGCTGATGCAGCCCTGGAGAATGGCGTATTGTATCACAGCCGTTCACAATACGAGCACGAATAGTCTCTACATTTGGTACCGGGGTTGCGTAGACAAGAGCTTTCAATTGCCCCATAAATGAAAGTCAAGAGGGTTGAGGTCAGGAGAGCGTGAAGGCCATGGAATTGGTCCGCCTCTACCAATCCATCGGTCACCGAAACAGTTGTTGAGAAGCGTACGAACAGTCGACTGAAATGTGCAGGAGCTCCATCGTGCATGAACCACATGTTGTGTCGTACTCAAATCAAATGTTTCAAATGTTTGTTTAGCTTATGGGACTTAACTACGGGGTCATCAGTCCCTAAACTTACAAACTACTTATGAACTACTTACGAACTAGGACGGCACAAATATCCATGCCCGAGGGGGGATTCGAACCCCCGACCGTAGTGGCCGTGCAGACCGTGACTGGAGCGCCTCAGTCCCCTCGGCCACCGCGGCCACCTTGGCGTCTTTCATCGGCAATACTGGAATTCAGTAAGGTATTGGCCCACCCTTAGCCTTAATGACAGTTTCCAGTCTCTCATGAATACGTGCAGTCATTTGCTGGAAACTTTCTTGGGGAATGGCAGCCCATTCTTCACGAAGTGTTGCCCTAGGAGAGGTATCGATGTAGGGCGGTGAGGCCTGGCACGAAGTCGGCGTTCCAGATCATCCCAAACGTGTGTTACAGGATTCTAGTCAGGACTCTATGGACGCCAATCCAATACAGTCGTGCAACCACTCCGCTACAGGCCGTGCATCATGAACAACTGTTCGATCGTGTTGAAAGTACAATCGCCATCCCCGAATTGCTATCCGACAGTGGGACGCAATAAGGTACTTAAAGCATAAAAGTAGGCCTGTGTTGCGATAGTGCCATGCAAAACAACGAGGGGTGGAGTCCCCCTCCATGAAAAACATGACCGCACCGTAACACCACCGCCTCAGAATTACACTGTTGGCACTACACACGATGGCAGGTAACGTTCACCAGTCATACGCCATACTTAAACCCTGCCATCGGATCGCCACATTGTGTATCGTGATTCGTCACTCCACACAACGTTTTTACACTGTTCAATCGTCCAATGTTAACGCGCCGTACACAAAGGGAGGCGTCGTTTGGCATTGACCTACGTAATGTGTGGCTTATGGGCAGCCGCTCGACCATGAAATCCAGTTTATCTCACCTCCCACCAAACTATCATAGTACTTGGAGTGGATCCTGATGCAGTTTAGAATTCCTGTGTGATGGTCTGGAGATATGCCTGCCTATTACACTATACGACCCTTTTCAACTGTCGGCGGTCTTTGTCAGTCAACAGACGAGGTCGGCATGTACACTTTCGTGCTGTACGGGTCCCTTGACGTTTCCACTTCACTATTATCACATCAGAAACAGAGGACCTAGGGATACAAGATAAATCCCTCAAAAGTGAAGGCCGTAAACTCCAAAAAATACCTAGGAATTACTATTACTTCAGATTTAAACTGGAAAGAACACGTAGATAATGTCGTGGGAAAGGCGAACCAGAGACTGCGTTTTATTGGCAGAGCCCTTAAAAGATACAACAGAACTACAAAAGAAACTGCATACACTACGCTTGTCAGTGCATTTTTGGAGTATTGCTGCCCAGTGTGGGATCCTTATCAGGTGGGTTTGACGGAGGACATCGAAAGATTCCAAAGAAGTGCAGCTCATATCATATTGATACAGGGGAGACAGCGTTACAGAAATGATACACGATCTGCGATGGGAATCATTACAGAAACGGCACTTATCGCTGCGGCGTGGTCTACTTACGAAACTCCAATCGCCAACATTCTCCTCCGAATGCGAAAATTTATTGTTGACTCCCACTTACATAGGTAGAAATGATCATCAGAATAAAATACGAGAAATCAGAGCTCTAACGGAGAGATTCAGGTGTTCTTTCTTGCCGCGCGCTATTCGACAATGGAATGGGAGATGAATAGTATAACGGTGGTTCGATGAACCCTCTGCCAGGCACTTAAATGTGTTTTGCAGAGTATCCCATGTAGATGTAGATATTGAGGAGGGTGGAAATCTCGCGTACAGACGTCTGACACAAATGTCACCCAAACCCTGCCATCGGATAGACACGTTGTGTACCGTGATTCGTCACTCCACACGACGTTTTTCGACTGTTCAATCGTCCATTATTTACGCGCCTTACACAAAGGGAGGCGTCGTTTGGCATTGACCTACGTAATGTGTGGCTTATGGGCAGCCGCTCGACCATGAAATCCAAGTTTTCTCACCTCCCGCCAAACTATCATAGTACGATGCTGTGGTAACTTGGGCGTCCGATCCCTGATTGTCGCGAGTGCACTATTGCAACGCCCCGGCGCGGAACGCCACGTTCTGTTCTCTCGCGATGTCTAATGACTACTGAGGTCGCTGATACAGAGTACCTGGCAGTAAGTGCCAGTAAAATGCCCCTAATATCAAAAACGTATGTTTTGGAGTGTTCGGATACTATTGATCACATAGCGATATAGACTAACTGTGAGCCACAGCGAAGCATGGCCGGGTGTAAATAGTTGTTATTAAAATCTTCAAAAATTCAAATGTTTGTGTAGCTTATGGGACTTAACTACGGGGTCATCAGTCCCTAAACTTAAAAGCTACTTATGAACTAACTAATACTAAGGACGGCACTAATATCCATGCCCGAGGGGGGATTCGAACACCCGACCGTAGTGGCCGCGCAGACCGTGGCTGGAGCGCCTCAATCCCCTCGGCCACCGCGGCCGGCTTAAAATCTTAGTACTGCTGCACGTTAAGGGAGGGAGAGAGGGGAAGAACTGCGAGCTTCCCCCCACTCCAAGAATCGAACCGTGGTCTCTTGCCTGAAGTTGTCTGTCTCTTTCTTGGGTGCAAGACCGTCTCGAATGACCACGGTGACGACGAGAAAAATTTTCAAATGTTTGTACAGCTTATGGGACTTAACTACGGGGTCATCAGTCCCTAAACTTACAAGCTACTTATGAACTAACTAATACTAAGGACGGCACAAATATCCATGCCCAAGGGGGGATTCGAACCCCCGACCGTAGTGGCCGTGCAGACCGTGACTGAAGCGCCTCAGTCCCCTCGGCCACCGCGGCCGGCGGTGACGACGAGACGTTAAGCCCTAATTGTTCCCTTCTTCCTTCTTGGGTGCAGACGCTATAGTACTGCCACTGTGGACAGAGGCGCGGTTGTCGTTGTCAAATAATATTTTAAACATGCAGTATCTCGGCTGAGGTGGCGGCGGCACTCTTAAATGAGGCGAGGGCCGGATAGTGCGCTAGCGGCGGCGGCGCGTTGGCAAGAAGCGCTGCTGACTCACCGCCATCACAATAAAGCCAATCGAACGCATCCGGCGTCTCCTCCGCGGCTTTCTTGCCGACTTACGCCGCCGAGCTGCCAGACGCCAGCCTACGAACACAATGATTCTTTCTAGTGCGATACACTTTCCCGTCAACTTTCTTGCCGATTCTGTGTCACTGATGCGCTAAACATTCGCGCGTGAAGAATATCCGCGACGACAGCGCCTTCTTAGAAGTCCGCTGGCGACCGCTGTGTTGCTCGTCGCTCGATCCCTATTTGTCACGTCAACATCGACGTTTAAATCAGGAGGTTGGAGTCCAGTGTCAGCTCTGTTTCTATATTACTGCTGATATCGGAAGTCCTATACACCACGAATTAGATATCGTGTAATAATTATCATTTTTAATTAGGTAGGGACGACGAAAAATGACTAACTGGAATACTTCAACCTCGATTACACATTTTTTTTCTGATTTTTATCGTCGTTTGTCTCAAACATCTTACAAGGGACACCCTTGAACTCAAACGCTGGGAACCTCACGAAACCATGCCCGATCTTAAAAATGAAAACAGTGGTCTATGTCATTTCTACCCACCTACATCTAAATTTACATGGGATACTCTGCAAATCATATTTAAGTGCCTGGCAGAGCGTTCATTCAACCACCGTTATACTATTTATCGCCCATTCCATTCTCGAATAGCGCGCAGGAAGAAAGAACTCACGAATCTCTCCGTTCGAACTCTCATTTCTAGTATTTTATTCTGATGATAATTTCTACCTATGTAAGTGGGACTCAAGAAAATATTTTCGCATTCGGAGGAGAACGTTGGCGATTGGAGTTTCGTAAGTAGCCCACGCCGCAGCGATTACCGTCGTTGTTGTAATGATTCCCATCCCAGATCCTGTATCATGTCCGTAACGCTGTCTCCCCTGTATCGTGACAATACGAAACGAGCTGACCTTTTTTGGACTCTTTCGATGTCCTCCGTCAAACCCACCTGATAAGGATCCCACACGGGCAGCAGTACTCCAAAAAAGGAGCGACAAGCTTTTGTAATTCTGTTGCATGTTTTAAGGGTTCTGCCAATACAACGCAGTCTCTGCTTCGCCTTTCCCACGAAATTATCTATGTGTTCTTTCCAGTTTAAGTCAGAAGTAATAGTAATTCCTAGGTATTTAGTGGAGTTTACGGCCTTCACTCTTAATTGATTTATCTTGTAAACAAAGTTTAACGAATTTCTTTTCGTACTCATGTGGACGACTTAACACTTCTCATTATTTAGATTTAATTGCCAATTTTTACACCATAGTGATATCATATTCAGATCGTTCTGCAGTTGGTTTTGATCTTCAGATGATTTTACTAGACGGTAAATCCAAAACGTTGCATTCTCCCACAAGTGACATTTTAATAAAGACAAACAAAGTAACAAGATATCAGTCTCATATCAGTGAAATATCGCTTAATTCTATGACGCCAGTGTGTCATTACATTTTAGATCAAGTGTGCCAAAATTTCTGTTCTTAACCCTTTCAGCCGAGGTGGAGTGGCCGAGCGCTCTAAGGTGCTTTGATGCGGAACGCACGGTTGCTCGCCGTTGGAGGTTTGAGTCCTCCCTCGGGCACGTGTGTGTGTGTGTGTGTGTGTGTGTGTGTGTGTGTGTGTGTGTGTGTGTGTGTGTGTGTGTTGTGTGTGTATGTGTGCTTGTTTTGTCATTCGGTTAGTTTAACTAGTTTATAAACCTAGGGACTGAGCGAAAGAAGTTAAGTCCACTAGATTTACAAACATTTGAATTTTTCAGACCAGTTTTTTTTTTCTGAAGGAAATAATTTATTTTTATGTTGCAATCTTAATTTTCATCATCTCCAATGTGCAGCCCTTATGCTTGTCGTGTTTTCAGTCAAAAATTCTGGGTATGCAGTGACATGCAAAACGCTGTTTTACTGTTTCAGCACCTCTGAGCTGTTATCAGTGGGTTTTTGGTATTTATTTATGTCTTGGTTTTACATTTCGTAGTCATGTAGGACTCTCTTTACATAAGTTGACAATGGTAGCGATGTCATGGTTTGTTCTGCACTTTCTCTTCCGCGTTTCTGTGGACAACACACAAGCAATATATGTTTTGTGGATTTTTTCCTTTCACCATCACTTCAAACTTTGACCATCATCAGTTCCTCCAACCCCAAAATTTTTCTTTCCCCTTTGTCAGCAGTGATCCCCAAAATTTTTCCTTCCCCTTTGTCAGCAGTGATCTTTATTAATATCTTCTTCGCTCCTAACAACCACTGTCATTTCAATCTTATCCATTTTCTTTAATCTTGTTGCCTCAGATTATACTAATATGGTTTCAGATGTGCTAAACTTATGTATACTCCATGTAAATACCATTTGTTATTATTACTATTAGTGTTTATTATTAATTCTTGTAATGCTGGACCTGGTGGTCTTGGGGTTAAGCGCTCGACTAGAAACCGATGTGTCGCACGTTCGAAACCCAGTCGGAACTCGGATTTTTTCAGTCCTTCACCTCTCAAATATGTGAGGAGTCGCCAGAAACGATACGTGGCTCGGATTCCACGTTAAGCTGTAGGTCCACTTCCCGCGGTTGGATAACTGGGGTAGGCTAGGGACACGCAAGTTGCCGAAGTGGCTTCCAAATGATAGACTTGCACCAGGCCCGTGACCCACACGAAATTATTATTATAATTCGTGCCGGCCGCGGTGGCCGAGGTGACTAAGGCGCTCCAGTCACGGTCAGCACGGCCACTACGGTCGGGGGTTCGAATCCCCCCTCGGGCATGGATATTTGTGCCGTCCTAGTTTGTAGGTAGTTCATAAGTAGTTTGTAAGTTTAGGGACTGATAACCCCGTAATTAAGTCCCATAAGCTTAACAAACATTTGAACATTTGATTATAATTCGTGTAATGTTTCCCGTATGTGTTGTTCCTGGTCAGCTGTTAGAGTGGGCCTCAATGCGGTAAACTGGTCAATGTTAAGTATGCAAATAAATAAATAAATAAAGATTTGTATTTGAATTCAGAGCTTTACGCAGCTTATATACATAATGCGATTGCCGTGTGGTCTCCTTGCGAAATGGACATTACTGGGCAGGAGATCCAGTCTGGCAGTATTCGTCCACCTGGTGGAAATATTCATATCTGACATCAGTTCAGTTACTTGTACTGAGATGAAATCGTCAGGAGAAGGCAGAAAGCAAAACCCTGCCTGGAATCGAGGCAGCGACGCAACCATTAGACCATCACCTGTGGACGCTTACGGTAGTAATAATATTGCGCTGAAATGACTGGTTTTCTGGAAAGGATTACCTTATATTTCAAGCGTAACAAACAACTTTGTCCCACACAGATTTGCTAAAAGCTGCAGTATGTTGATGAAAAAGATATTTTTCTTTCAATGCGAGACACAATTTACTAAGTTTATCTTTGACCAAAAATAAGATCTATTTTAATATAATGCGTATGGCCACATTCTCTACAACCAGCATACTTCATCGTAATTTGGCAGCCTACACCGAAGACATATCTCAAGCTGCACATATTCAAATACGAAGCCGAGCAATAGATAGCCACTTTCAGGTACGCTAAGGATGACAAGATCAACAACATGCACTTCTTCTTGCAGGTGGAATAGACAGTATTGCATGAAATATCAGTACTCTCGCACCAGATTGGAGGCGTCTATATCTAGGCATGCAGGCGGCGCCAGAGTCAGTTCACCTCCTTATGCCAATTGTGGGAAGACACTCTCCTGGACGAAGACTATCCTCGCCACGAACCCTGGAGCGTGCAGCCAGTCTCTCGCAATATGGCGTCCGCGCAACAGAAGGCGTATTATGTTAAGCCCTTTCTATACGATACGTGCAACACGCACAAGAAAGTCGTTGTCAGCTGCAGCGCTCCTTGCGATAGACCGTCGAACTACAAAGAAGCGTTCAAACGGTACGCATTTGTCCAATCGTTTGCTTCACGTGTCTTCTTGGTTTGTTGTCAAATTGCAGCAAATGAATCGCCGAGTTAAGATCACTTTTCGAAACTGTAAGATATATTATGATTATTGTGATGATTAAAACATTTATTTGTGTTGTAGACCGCCACTGTGAAACTGTTTTCGTGCAGTTCATGCGTAACTACGTCGCTCACGTGTGTTAACGTCCTCATTATAAAATGCGACTACATACTTCCAGCTCCTACGGTTTGAGGCATCTGTGTACGTATATGATGAACAAGTTTAGTTGTCTATACATAGAACTTTAAGTGTGATAAAACTTCAAATAATGGCCACCAAAAACAAATATTTCATCTATTAACTACAGAATGTTTCAGGAAAAATTGGAAATATTTTAGAAGGTGGTAATAAAGACGATTTGCAGTTAAAATTTCATGTAACGTGTGTCACGTTTTCATTGGGTACAGAGATACAGCTCTTGGTATGTATAACAAACTTAAAGAACATGCAAATTTATATATTTTGACTGATTACTTCGTCGGTTCTTGGTAGATCACCATATTTATTTTTATTTAAACAACCGGTTTTCGACGTACTTTAAAGTCTGAATATGTCCTAGTAAACCGAAAACCGGGTAACTAAATGGAAATGAACGTGTAGAACATACATAAAATTCTAGTTTGAAGTCATTGTGATGTCGTACTACCAAGAACTGACGGATAAATCAGTGAAAATGTTTTCATTTACATTTGCTCTAAGTTTGTTTGGTGTTTATATTAACAGCTATATCTGTGTATTCAATAAAAATTGTACACATGTTATATTAATTGCATCTATACTATAACCTCCTAAAAAACTGACGACTGAGTCGAAAAACTACGTTCCTCTGAGCAGGAGACACGTATACATTCTCAAACAAATTCGCGACTTTGCTTCGTTTGTCTGCTGGGTTCCCCATTCGGTCGTCTGCGCAAGCGCGAAGCACTTCCATACGCGTAAGAATAGGATCCATCCTATTCTGTCTACTAGCGATCGTATGCGTGCATCTTGTGCGAGTGGACGCGTATACACTGTACCCGGTCAGCGTGACCGGAGCATCATGGGTAATCTCGTAAGCTCTCACGTTCCGTGTAGAAAGGGCTTTACTGAATTTAGTCGTACTCAATCAGTGAGTGCAGTTCAGCGGGCGTTTCATGTTCTATTTCGTGCTAAACCACTATCACCAAAGAACATTCGATGGTGATATAAACAGTTTGAAGAAATAGGCTGCCTGGCCGGCAACGCGTTCCTGAATAGACAGTGGAGCAAATCCGACGAGCATTTGATCGGAGCCCCTGCAAGTCTAAATTTCATCTATCAGCAAGATGAAGCACCACCTCACTGGCACAACAACGTGCGCCGTTTCCTCAATGCCAATGTAACTCAACGTTGGCTAGGACGTACAGGACTACCAGACCAGGCTTTACACTCTTGGCCTCCTAGGTCCCCTGACTTAACACCATGTGATTTCTTTCTGTGGGGATATGTTAAACAATGTGTTTACGTTTCTCCGTTACCTCATGACATTGATGTACTAAAAACCAGAATATCAGCTGCTGTAGCTTCAGTGACAGAAGACATTTTACGCTCAGTTTGGGATGAATTCGGCTATTGGCTACATGCTGTCCGTGCAGCCAATGGAGGGCATATTCAACATTTCTGATGGATTTTAATAAACTTCTGTCTTTTGTAATTTAGCATGCAATTTATTGGTGTTAAGCCCTACTTCCTAATAAGTAATTCTATTTAAAATCGGGCCATTCTTTTTGGGCCACCCTGTATTTCTCTGTGATTGTTAAAGTAGACCGTTGTGGACTCTAATTTTTCGTGTGCCGTTTCCAGATGCTACAGTGTCGTAATAAAAGAGAGCTTTTGTTCTGTTGACACCAATAGGAACTTTACTTATCTTTTGTTTCCCTACGTCCTCTTGTCAAAATATTATTCCGTAATGATGTATACTGGTTTCTGAACGTGTGCCACTTACTTGTGTAAATACATTTGCGTTGTGGAAACTTCATTGTTCTTCAGTCGCAACAAATTCAGTCTGTTGCATCGCGTTATAGGCCATACTAGAGGCCATCACAAAGGACCATTCTAGCCTGACAACGTTAACCAGCCCGTCCCGCTGTTTTTCGTGACGTCGGATTTCCGTCCACGTCAACATTAGCTGACTGGTTCTGTGTAACGATGGCTTCACGCCTGGCGCCCGGGCTGCGGCAGTCAGAGTCGAAGAGCAGGAACATGATGATAAGATTAATACATAGTCCATCAGATTCAATAAATGTAACTCGATTCTATTATTAGTTTTCAGCTTACGATAAACTGGCGATTTCTTAACCTTCATAATGTCTGAATACCTAATCAAATTACAATTCAATATAAGCTTTGAATGCGAAATGGTCATAAAATAAGTGTAAATGTATTACACGGACAAATTTAGCTAAATGTTTCCTACAGCAGTCATGGCAACATCTTCAACATAGCTACCTTTGCCTCTGAACTGCTTAGCTTTGATAAGAAGAACACACTGCCAATTCAAATATACTCGTCCACATGGCCCAGTCTAAATGTTCAAATGTTTGTATAGCTTATGGGACTTAACTACGGGGTCATCAGTAGCTATACTTACAAACTACTTATCAACTAGCTTATCCTAAGGATGGCACAAATATCCATGCCAGAGGGGGGATTCGAACCCCCGACCGTAGTGGCCGTGCAGACCGCGATTGGAGCGCCTCAGTCCCCTCGGCCACCGCGGCCGGCATGGCCCACTCAACCACGCGCAATAGCGATAGGGTAAAAACCGAGCGGCGCTACAGAACGCCTCAAAGAGAGAACCTTACGTGTTACCAGTCATCGACACAGATTATAGAACATCTTTGATCCGTACTGCAGAGAATAGATCACGATTTAGGTAAAGTCAAATAGCTGAGTAAAAATGTAAGGTCGCACAAATTTCCAACTACTGCGTTCTCAATACGTTAAACATTCAAATCTGTTGTAAGTGTAGAATTTCAAAAATTAGAGACTTATGCCATAAGTACGGGGAAGAGGGGTCAAAAATATGGAAACATAGTGAATAATATGTTGTAAAAAAAAAGGCTCTTGACATTCATAACAGCACTTGTTTATTTATTTATTTATGTTTTTGGGTGGGGGTGGGGGACTTAACTACGGGGTCATCAGTCCCTAAACTTACAAACTACTTATGAACTAACTTATACTAAAGACGGCACAAACATCCATGCCTGAGGGGGGACTCAAACTCCCGACGGGGAACGGGCTCGCGCATCGTAACATAGCGCCTCAATGCGCTCAGCAGCTCTAGTCGTCCTGAATCTTATTCCACTATTCCTGCGAAGTAGTTCAAAATGTTCAAATGTTTGTAAATCTATCGGACCAAACTGCGTGGTCATCAGTCCGTAGCTAACAAACTACTTAAACTAAGGTAAACTAACCTAGGCATAAACACACACACACACACACACACACACACACACACACACACACACACACACCCATGCCCCAGGGAGGACTCGAACCTCCGACGGCGATGTAGTTGTAAGTGGAGGTAGCACTGATGGAGGTGGATAGCGATCAGGTCCACAAAGCCTCAATAATACTGAGATATAGTGACTAGTCGCCAAGAAAAATGCAGCCATTCATTCTCGTAGTCCCTAACTTATCCTGGACGATGCGAGCTGTGTGAAGATGCGTACTGTCGTTTTGAAACACGGAATTACGGTTGGGAAACAAATATTATGGAATGGACTTGATCAAACAAAAGGGTCACCATAATCCTTGGTAGTGATACAACCTTGCAGATGTTACCTAA
Organism: Locusta migratoria; assembly: GCA_026315105.1. Classification (NCBI taxonomy): domain Eukaryota; kingdom Metazoa; phylum Arthropoda; class Insecta; order Orthoptera; family Acrididae; genus Locusta; species Locusta migratoria. Next base: position 325,248,949 of record CM048755.1, read on the forward strand.
ATCTACACCCAGCCCCACCATGTTCTGCTCTCGAGACGTAAACTCGGCCAGTGTGTAGCAAGATTCACCTGGTCAAGTGGCTTTCTTCCACTACTACCCCCCCCCCCCCCCCTCAGATGGCTCACGGTTCTTTCGTGAGTACGTGCGTGGCGAGCAGGGGGCCCCGAGATAATGCAGTCTTCCTTCAAAAATGTTCAAATGTTTGTAAATCTATCGGACCAAACTGCGTGGTCATCAGTCCGTAGCTTACAAACTACTTAAACCTAGGTAAACTAACCTATGGACAAACACACACACACCCATGCCCCAGGGAGGACTCGAACCTCGCCGGCCGCGGTGGCCGAGGGGACTGAGGCGCTTCAGTCACGGTCTGCACGTCCACTACGGTCGGGGGTTCGAATCCCCCCTCGGGCATGGATATTTGTGCCGTCCTAGTTCGTAAGTAGTTCATAAGTAGTTTGTAAGTTTAGGGACTGATGACCCCGTAGTTAAGTCCCATAAGCTTGACAAACATTTGAACATTTTTTGACTCGAACCTCCACGGCGAGCAACCGCGCGCTCCGCAGCGAGACGCTTTAGACCGCTCGGCTACTCCACCGCGGCAGTCTTCCTTCCTTCTTTACTTCCCGGACTGCATTTCCCTTCCCCTCCCCTCCTTCCCTATCCTCACTCCTCCCCACCTCCCCTCTTTTCCTATCCTCACTCCTTCCCCTCCCCACCGGGGGACTGATAACCTTAGCAGTTTAGTCCCCCTATCCCAACCAAACAACCCAACCCACATCCACTACTACAGAGAGTATATTTTATGGCTTCGTTTTATGAACATCGTTTATGTTTATGGATTTCTGCTATGGGCATTTGTATCACTGATACCAGATTTTGCAACCCTGCTCGCCGTGCAGTTCCCATATTCTGGAGCTCCCTCGTGTATTTTGATGTGATACTCAATTTTTCAGTGAGTTTTGCAGCTTTTGCCGTCTTATTTCTCGTTACATTCCTCTCGAACGATCGTCTGTCGCGATAACTCAGTACATACACTTTTGTCCACGTTGTGATTTACTGCAGTGTTCCGAAAATGCTATGCCACGTGCTACAACGAAGTTTTATTGCAAGAAATTAAGGCGTTTCGTTTCGTATATACCTGGAATCTATATTTTCTTGAAGAAATTAAATGAACCTTATTTCGATCAAATAAATACATTTCCTGAAACACATCTGGTCTCAACATATCAAAAGTTGCAACACAGTCGGGATTGGAAGCCGTATATCCAGTCCCCCCCTCCCCCCTCCCCCCCCCCCCCTCAGGTAGAGCGGTTCCTTGTAAACGTGGTATCGTACTTGTATTATGTTGGTCGTTGAGTTCTTGTCTCAGTTATTTTATTAGGGAAAAATCCAGTCCTCTTACCGAAAGTACTGACCCACCATGGGATAATGATTGACGACATTTACATAGGGGAGCATCAAGCCATAACTAAAGTTTGTGTTGTTGAGAAGACGTACTTAGGTTATTCCTTGCTTTCGCCTCATCCATAATGCCTTGGAGCCTAAGTGGATAAATCTACTGCCTAGGAAGCAGGATACCCGGGTTCAAAATCTGGCAATGGCACAAAATTTAATTCAGTGCCTCGCTATATAATAATTTGGTAGTTTATTTCCTCGGCTTTCTTCAATTATTCAATACAGCAGCGCGGATATGGTCGCGTTGTCCGTTGTCACGGATTGCCAGGTCACTCCCGTCGGAGGTTCGATTCCTTCCTCGGGTATGTGTGTTGTCCTTAGAATGAGACAGTTTGAGTTAGTTTAACTAGTGTGTAGGTTTAAGGACCGATGAAATTATTAGTTTGGTCCCTTAGGAGAAAAATTATTTAATGCGTGCTGTCAACTGTCATAGAAATTAAAATTATTTACTCAGTGTTGTTGTTATACTTTGCTTATCTTAATCATCGTATTCTCGCTTGCACAACTGCCCCGGCTACGTTGCTAGATTCAAAGTACTTTCTAATACCACATCATTTGTTTACCTTTGACTGCACGTGCTTTTCCTTAAAATTTCAGGGATTACTGGAAATGGCACTCGCTCAATACTTTCATTGTCTTATTTTGATATTTGATCAAATTTGTGGCCGCTTGTTAACAGGGCTGCATACAGGGATTTTAATGCCCCGTCCAAAAAATTCAAATGCTCCTCTCCCCTTCTCTGTTTTATTCTCTCCCCCCCCCCCCCCTACGATCAATTTCTAGACACAGTCAACCATTTTCTACAATTTTACTTTTCCATAACGTCGTATTTTCATATATGTGACTACAAGAAGGAAATGGACAATGTCCTGAAACGAGGGTATGAGACGAACATTAGCAAGAGCAAAGGAAGTGTATACTAGAAGGTAGTCGAATTAAATCAGGCGATGCGGACAGAATTAGATTAAGAAACGGGAAAATAAAGGCAGTAGAAGAATTTGGCTATCTTGGCAGTAAAATAATTTGTGACGACCGGAGTAGTGAAGATATAAAATTCCAAAACGACAAAGGAAAATATTTCTGAAGAAGAGAAATCTGTTAACATCTAATATTAATTGAAGTGTTAGAAAATCCTTTATGAAACCCATTGTTTTGAATTTAGCGTTGTACAGAACTCAAACGTGGACTATAAAAAGTTCAGACAAGAAGAGGATAGAAGCGTTTGAAATTTGGTACTACAGAAAAATTCTTAAGATTAGATGGATAGATCGCATAACCTAATGAGGTGGTACTGTACAGAAATTGGGAAGAAAAGAAATATCTAGCATATATTGATTAAAAGAAGAGACCTCAAGAATTGCAAACTTAGCATTGTAGGGAAGTGTGTCGAGGGTGTGGGGTGTGGAGTGGGGTAAAATCGTAGAGGTAGACGAAGACACAAATACAGTAAGCATGTTCATATGGATGTCGGTTGCCTTTCGAATTTATAGATGATGAGGATAGCGTCTCCGGGTTGAAGAACAAACTAAACATCTTCAAGACTAGAGACAGATATGGGGCCCAATAAGTGCGATGGAAGAGAATTTCTGAGTTACTCCAAAATAACTATATCAACTCAAATGAATCTAAGTCACGCGACAACTGTATTACCACAATCTGTTAATTTTTGTCGTTTCCTGAGCAGATAGGAGCATCCGATGTGGAAAAGGGCAGTATGGCCGCCACAGGCAGAGTAGCAGGCGGGCAGCCTGGTGGGAGAAACAGTTTTTGGAAAAGCGCAATTTTACATACACGCTTATCTGCACATGTGAGATCATACATCTTCGTATCACAGCAAAAAAATAAAGAAACAAACGAAAAACTGTTCACTGGGCACTGCGCGACTGTTTGCTGCAGCACTAATCAGTGATAAATCGCATATGTTGGCAGAAATTGCGAAAGTCACAAAAAGTTCCGAGTAATGTCAACGATCTTCAAGCACATAGTTGTTGCTTAGATATTTACGTCCCACTGCCCTAAAACACATAAAAACCTGCTTTTGTAATTTTGTGCAGAAGATCTGTAACAATTAACCACTGGGTTGCTGTGACGGATAAAGATACTGAAAACATTTATAAAGTTCCTCAAGAATACCACCTTAAGAACATATGGCAAAAATTTCGGCTATTTGCGTGGATAGAAATTAAAGAACTGGCAATTCCCACAATTCGTAGTTTTGGTGGTCTTCTGTGGTTTTCTCAGGAACCGAGCATGAACAAATAAAGCATTTATAAAGCATATAGCCGGCCGCGGTGGCCGAGGAGACTGAGGCGCTCCAGTCACGGTCTGCACGGCCACTACGGTCGGGGGTTCGAATCCCCCCTCGGGCATGGATATTTGTGCTGTCTTTAGCATAAGGTAGTTGATAAGTAGTTTGTAAGTTTAGGGACTGATGACCCCGTAGTTAAGTCCCATAAGCTTAACAAACATTTGAACATTTTTTTAAAACCATATAAAGCTAACCCTATACCACACCTACTGAACAAAAACAGAATTGCTCAATTATCCTGGCCTGCAAGAAGTGTGTAATGTTTAAATTTTGTCCCTGTGCTGTAGGTTAACTACGGTACCCCATTCTTCTATAGATTGTACACATACGGTGCCTCTTGAAACACCGAACACGCCGTATTTACATATTTTTGTCCAGTCCCTGTCGTTCGAACGTGATAGCCGTTACAAACATATCTTCCTTTTCCATTCTGAAGGTAACATTTCTGGTGGATCTCACCTGCTAATAATATATTTAAAAAGAAGTGTTTTGTTTGTTCTCCTTTCTCATTCATGATTTCTCAAGCAGACTTCAGCGGTACGAGATGTCAAAACATGTGTATTTATCCATCCCTACATCAAGCTTTGTTGTAAGGTTTGGTGGATACCACTATCATCTCCAACCCCCTCCCCTCCCCCCCACCCCCCCATACACACACATACACACAATTCCTTTTCTTTCGACTCGCGAACGATTTGCGGGCAGAATTACTGTCGATGCGCCACTGCGTGAGATCGAATTTCTCTGATTTTCTCTCCATGGTCATTTCGCGAGAGGTACGTGGGAGGAATTAATATAGTGGCTGACTTCCTGGAACGTACGCCCTCGGAATTTTAACTGTAAATTCTCTCTGTGAGTCACAAGCCTCACTGTCGCCAAGCCAACAGCGACTTACCTTCTTATCTACTTCCTATTAAGAAACAGTGAAGTTCTTTTCTCTTCGCATTAAGTGCTGAAAGTCCTTTCGACCGTCAGATTCACCAAAGTCGAGAGTGATTAAAACGTACGTGCATATAAGAATTTTCCGACATTCATTTATGAAGAATCATGGACATGTCAGCGAGATCCACTAATCATTCAAGCAACCTGTCACCGCTACCCTTGCTGGTTTCAAGAAGCTAAAATGAAATAAATAGATTATTTGATCCCGTCTGCATGAAATGCTTTGGTTTCATTATTTAAAACCAGGAGTAAAGTTCCAGGATTGTCAAAATACTGCGCATAAGAAGCATATCTATTCAGAGAAAATACAGTTTCGTGATTGGACTTTATTTATGGGATCCATATTGTATTTGATAACCAGGTATTTTGCGTGTCCATAAACTACATGTGTTTATTTCTAGAGAGTTATATTTGGATGACAACTCTTCTTCGTAACTTTCAAACACTAACCTATTCTGGTCGTAGCTCAAAATTATCGGTCGGCCACGGTGGCCGAGGGGACTGAGGCGCTTCAGTCACGGTCTGCACGGCCAATACGATCGGGGGTTCGAATCCCCCCTCGGGCATGGATATTTGTGCCGTCCTAGTTCGTAAGTAGTTCATAAGTAGTTTGTAAGCTTAGGGACTGATGACCCCGTAGTTAAGTCCCATAAGATTTACAAACATTTGAACATTTGAACAAAATTATCGACTTCCTCTGTTTACAAGCAACGTGTATTTTATATTATTGTGAACAACGCCATGAAGAGACGATGGAAACCAAATGATAATATTTTATTGCAAAAGACAAGTAACAGATCGTGCCATTTACTCTTATCATTAAAGAAAGAAATCGCACTTTAATGAGAATGAAATATTGGAAGCAGATATTTGGGGAAAAAATTGTGTAGAATTTACTATTTCCTAAAAAAGGAAGGCAGCGTGGTTATTAAACACTGAAATGGATACTTAAGCTTTTTCCTCTTTTTCTGAATAAGCTATTCCACCAAAATAAATAATCAAACTCCCTTCATTAACACAACTTCACATGAAAGGATAAAGTCCAAATACGTTAACTCGTCTACCAATACGACACTAGTTCAGTGAAAAATAGTGGTAAATGTCTCTGTCCTGGGCTTTGACTTACAATTGTACTAAATACTTGTTTACTAAACGAACGCAGTCCAGTTGAAGACCTTCACAATAATTGCAATACTTCCATATTTGCAATTTCCCTTTTATTGAAAACATGAGCTTCTCCTCACGTGATGCATTCCAGTTTTACCTGATAGATATCTTTTAGCGTAATTGTATCGACATTTTTTAACAACTGTCACATTTAACCCTTATCAAAGCGAGTACAAACAACTCTCACAATAGACAACTTCAACATGTTACAAAGTTCGGCAAACGTGCTCTTGACATCGTAAAGCCAAACTTATACTGCTGCTTACCACTTCTCCACTAGTTACTAACTCCAACTTCCCGAGCATAGCAGGGTTTCCTGCTTAAATGCCACAATTGGTGGCACGTCACATCAAGTGATTATAAATGTCATTTATAATTAGAAACAAAATTAAATTAACGTAAATATTTCTTAATAAATATATTAAATACAATTTTAATAAAATTACTGCTAGTTCATTCATATTTCACGTAACTTAGAAATTATATTTTTACCTCTCGTTTTATACAAAACAAAACTAGTTTGAATAGTATCACATAAGAATTATTCCCATGATTATATTTTGACATGAATAATAATTACTTAATACGGAATTAAAGCAAAATGGGACTGGGCCATAAGAGTAAAGACAATATTGTCTTTTTAAGATCTTTGGACTTTTGCTACGAATTTTGTAAACAATTCCACGGCAGGTGTTGAGTTCCGACGAAATGTGCCAGTTTCTTTGATTCACATCATTTCTAAGGTAAACAAATCTTGACATATTTTGCTAACATTTTGATATTTTTCATAATGCATTGTTTACAACCATGTTTACATCACGAATTTTAGGAAATGATTAACATTGCTTAAGACCAGGTGGGTGTTCGGTATTTTAAGTGCTTGTGACATTGAATAATTTATACGTCCGTGACTTTCACTTTGGTTATGTATCGTCACTACACGGAGATCAGGCTCGAATTTTTGGGTAAGGATGGGGACGTAAATTGGCCGTGCTCTTTCAAATAAACCATCCCAGAATTTGTCTGTAGTGATTTAGGGAAATCACGTAAAACCCAAATCAGGATAGCCGGAAGTGGATTTGAACCCACGTCTTCCGAAATACGATTACGCCTCGCTGGGTTTTATCATTTTCTGTCCCAAATTAGAATACATTTATTATTTACGGCTTTCGCAGAAAATGTATTTCCCAGAACAATTAAACTAGCGTCACGGAAATAATACAGAATCTGGGGTGGGAATCATTACAACAACGGCGTTTATCGCTGCGGCGTTGTCTACTTACGAAACTCCAATTGCCAACATTCTCCGACCGAATGCAAGAATATATTGTTCATTGCCACCTACATAGGTAGCAATGATCATCAGAATAAAATACGAGAAATCAGAGCTCGAACGGAGAGATTCAGGTGTTCTTTCTTCCCGCGCGCTATTCGGGAATGGAATGGGAGATAAATAGTATAAAGGTGGTTCGATGAACCCTCTGCCAGGCACTTAAATGTGATCTGCAGAGTTTCCCATGTAGATGTAGCAAATTTCAGCTTCACCAAACTTACAATAGTGGGTGACTCCAAGATATTTACAAGTCTGGACGCAGCTGACACCTAATCGTTTGTAGAGTGGCAGCCAAATCTGGTATATCTGTGGATGTAGAATCCGTGGCACGGAGCCTGCGTTCCATGACATCCAGCATATGCTCGACGAGGTTCAATTCTGGGCTCCTGGACAGCCATAATAGTCTTCGTACCTCCCCTGCATGTTCCTGAAACCATTCTCAGGAGATGGGGGAACGATTTGGCGACGCGTTATCATGAGGGTGTTCGAAGGCCAAAAATGGAAATGATCCCCGGGCAGCTCAACATAACATTCAAAGTCGTTTCCAGAACAACCATGGAACCTGTTCCACACAAGTAAAATACATCTCGGACCTTGGTAGGCGCGATCCATCGATCCCATCACGGCGCCTCCCATCGGCATGGTGCACGTGAATCCGTGAGTCTACCTTCTCACGTTCCACCATTGTTCCAATATCCATCCCTGGTGATCGCCTGCAACTGCAAGTCACTGTGTCCAATGACGTTATGTTACCCGTGTGCGGTGCCGGCTTCCGCGGCCTACGAAACACATGTTCCTAGGAACTGTCCATTGGCAGACGTGTCTAGCATGTCCTGTGTTGAACGGAGCCGTGATTTGTTATACTGTTGCCCTTCAACCATTCACTTTACAACCTGGATATGTGTAGCCGAATTTCTCTACCACTGTCGAAATCGAAATTCCTATTCGTAGAGCACCGACTGTCTCAAACCGTCCAAACGGCATCGGCTCACGACGACATTATATATTACACAAATCACCACTACATCCGTATCTCTCCATGTCTCCTGCACAACTGTAGCTGGCACAACACTTCTGCGCCATCTTTGCCCCAGGATACTATAATATCTGCTAATTCAATATACAGACTGAGTCATTTCAAACTGTTTTTCGGAATATTTGGAAAAATAAGATCGGATTTTTAAAAAGCTGTAATAAAAGTTGTTCACCTCGAAGATGGACAACGATGAACGTAAAGTTCGAAACTCCCCTCCCCCCCCCACCGCACCATCCTCGAGGGGAGGGGGTGACTAAAATCTTAAATAGAAACCCCTCTTTTTTTATTGCTGATTTAGACTCTTCGTAAAAGAACTAAAAATATTTAAAAAACGTACCTTTTGTATGGAACTTTTTCGTTTCATGATGTCTCTGTAAGCGGAAAAATAAAAATTAATTGCAAATTTATGAAAAAACAGTAATACCTTGGAAAAATAAACATCGTACTCTTTCTCTAGGATTAACACTTCCAGTGTCAGCAAACGGTTGCACAATACTGCGAAAAGTCGTTGCAGAAGGAACATTCGTATCAGGGAACAGATTAGCATACCTCTGAAGAGCTTCTCCAACATTTCTATGGGCCTCAAATTACCAGTAAATTATATCTAAATTCCTTGCAACCATTAATATCGTGGAACACTTGCGTAGAGATGTGTACAATCCTAATCACTAAATACAGTGAAAAGTCTGACCATAGACTGAGAGCATGATAGCAGTCTGTGCTTGTTTCCAGTGTTGAAGGTGGTACATGATAGCATTACCAAACTATCAGAAACTGTACTTCATTTTCCTAATCTGATGTGTATTTATTTGAGATAATATCGTTTTTCAACAATTTTCAACTCTTTCTTTTAATTTAGCCGACTATAGTGCCATTATGAAACGAAAGAAATGTTTTATAGAGAAGTTACATATTTTTCCACGGACAATCCAGATCTGGTATAAAATAATAGGGGTTCCTGTTTAAGATTTCAAAGCCAACCCTCTTCCCACCCTTGAGGGGGTGCCGGGGGAGAAGTGGAGCTTTGTGTTAATGGAGGGCCCTATTGAAGGTGAACAACTTTTATTATAATTTTTCTTTTAATCCGATTTATAATTTCCAAATATTCCGAAAAACAATTTTAAATTCACCACTCTGTATTATTCTGTAGGGCTGATCGAAAACTACCTTAGTGTCATGTACTACCTCCCTCAATGGAATGAAGCATAGACTGCGATCATGCTCTATGGTCAGACTTTTCACTGAATTTAACGATTAGGATTGTACACAAGGAACAATATTCCAAGAGTTTATTCTATTATAGGGGATTTTATACCGTATGGTAATTCTGATACATGCGGTTGACAACTTGGTAGAGTTTCAGGCACCCCCCACCTACACCGCTAGTTGTAGACAAAGCAGAGAGCTACTCGTCTGGAAAAACGGTGCCGCGAAGTAATCCCCTCAGTTATCGGATTTCTGTGAGCGAAACATGCTAAAATTCACTTGCAGGCGGTAGAGGTTCATAAAGAGACTTTAATACCTCGTCAGAAAATCGCAGAATGGGATATGAAGTTTGCAACCAGTAGAGAAAATATCACCGATAAAGACCGCAGCGGCTAACCAGTATCGCATCAACAGATTTGAACACAGGTCGCGTGGAGGGGCTGATTCAGAAAGTGGAAGCATCATCTAGGAGGCCGCCGAATCGCTTTAGATGCTGAGGTGAAACACTTCGTGAGAATGTGACTGGGCATGCAAGGGCACGATTTTTTCCTGAGAGTGTAATGAAACTCATCCCACGAAGTAACAAATGCCTAAACCGACATGGACATTATATCGGAAAATAGTGCGTGTATTGTATTGGTTTTATGAAATAAAATTTTCTCGTTTCAGCTGTAGACTTTGTAAAATCATTTCTGAGTGTTGTGGGGCTATTATTGGTAAAGTGAAGTTGGTACATTTTAAGAGAAAGATCCGACAACTTGAGTAACTTATGCTATTTTATATAAACTAATTAATAGTCACCTTTCAGCATTGGACAAGTACAATCATTGCAGACTGATAAATTCCAGACATCTAAATACTTCATAGTGAAAGTCCACGATAATTTCGAAGTCAAAATCGGTAAGTAAGTCTTGAGACACTGCTAAGCACTGTATGAAGGTGCAGACGCAGTTCTGCGAAACGTAGCACACACTAACGAAACGTTGCACTCTTTCATGAATATATGAACACCCTCCCGACTAGCACTGTTCTCATTTGATGATCACACTGTTAGATTGAACCACACTGTCTTACAGGCCGAATGTGCCAGCTATTTAACTGCAGTCTAGACAATAAGGTTTGACGCACGTGGTAGTGTCCATATGCGCGGCCTCTGACTGAAGTGTTATTGCCAACTACCCGTGTTCCCGTGGCCGTGGCTGTGCTTCGACAGTGGTGCAGTTGTCTTTGGTAACCGCACTATGTGCGATACTACACTGAGCATTCCTCTTAAAATTTCACATCCTCATACACTTATTATAGGATGTTATGGATTACTAAGATCTACGGTTACTAATACTATTTTTCACTTTCATTTGACAGTGCAGAAATCAATAACGTTCATTTTTAACCCTTTAGTGACCAAATTATTTCCAAAAGCTGTAGACTTTTTGTGAATACTATATTGCGCTAAGAAGTCATACATAACATCATAGTTTAAATCTTGAAAGTGAGAGTTTAGCCTACGGGTATAAAAAAAATTGTGGCAACTATTGTTCCTATCGACCTTGCAGTAACTGGACTTGATAATTTAAAAAGCATATATATATCCTTTTTTTACTACAAAAGAAGATTAAACATTTGATTTACTTTTATGTTAGTTCATGTTGTCCACAGACTTCACTAAGAAGCATGGTGCTACACACAAAGGTACACGACAGTTGCGACACATTATTGTCCTCTTGTCTTTGTTTTTGGTGCTACATTGGCGGCACCTTACTTTGTAGTACCTCTTTGTTGGCAAATGAGTTCCAACTTTCGCCAGACGACCTTCACCTGGATCTCCAGACAGGCCTCTTTTTGGTGTCTGAAAATGAATGGCCCTTCGTCTTTGCTTACGACTTCAGAAGCCGGAGATGAGCTGCCTTGCCAAAAGCAATCTAAATGTTAGTTGGTCTGCTTCTAACTTACACATAATGTAGACACTGACAACTGCCAAATATACAAGAAAGAAAAATAGTCTGTGCCACCAGTTCCATAAACGACGACCTACGGCATACCGTTCTCGCAGCTGATCAAATCGATCCATCCCTGCCATTATTTTATTGTACTCTGGCACAGCCAATGGACAGAATACTTCATTTCTGCATCCATCTTTTGATCAATATCTGCGAAGTATTTGGTGACTCGAAATCTTCATCAGAGTCAGCATCGACATCTGAATCGTCTGGTAAGTGTACAACATTCTCAAAACCTCTTCTGTCATGAATCCAGGCATTCTAAACAATAAGAAACAAACAACAACTACAATGCCGATTGCACAGCCATACACACTGCACTTCACACACGTTCACTGGGAAACATAGTTCCCACTAACTTACCTTGTAATATTTATGTAATTTTCATTGATATCCAGCAAATATACAAGAATACTATCTTCCCCGTAAATATGAAAGTAGACAAATACAAAACAAGTCACTTCACACGCAAAAGGAAAGCACACTATCCAAAATACGCTGTTATGGTCGAAACGGTGGCTTGTTTTCCCGCGAAAACTGCGCTTCTGCATTGACTAATTAACAATGTAGAAATACAACCACTTTAGCGGGCCTGTTGACATTCTATATGTAGTTAGCACACTCTAACAGAGATTGTAGCACACGTTAGAAGTGGTAACACTGAACTTATAGCGAAAACAAATAAGTGGGAACTTTAGTTCCCACTGGTCACTAAAGGGTTAAGCAAATCCCATGTTGTCTATTAGGCTACTACGCGTTTTCCTGGCTGTACCCATCCTTCTGGAAGATGCCTTAGTAAGATGACTAACTACCTAGACCTCATTTTTGTTCATCCTTCCATAACAAAAATTTTAACCACATTATCAGCAGTGTGCCTGTTACAGAGAGAAACACTCAATTGTTAACAGTGACATCCTCATTAATAATGCGAAAGTGTGAGTCTGATAAAGTATGTTTGATGCTCTATCTCACTGAAACGTCTGGACGAGTTTGGATGAAATCTGGAATAGAGAGAGCTTATTTCCTGAATAAACACACACGCTACCTTTCGTAAGCCACCATACGATACCATACAATATATTTCGCCACCGACCAATAACCGTGAAAGTTGGCAGATATATGTAACTTTATTAGTTTCTCCATGACGGGATGCTTTAGCTGTTGCTGCAACTGTGGTTCACTTTAATCAAAGTCCAGCTCCAGTTGCATTAATTGGAACTTTATTTAAGGCCACACAACCGGTTTCGCCCTCTATGTTAGGCCATTTTCAAGTACAACGGAACTTGCATATAATTTGTAGCAATAGGTTTACAAGAAAATTTACATGGTACAACATAGAAAGTTACATATGTAAAAGTACTGTGCAGAATCAGAAGAGAACGTACATTATACAATAGAGGGAGCAACTCCAAATGATAAAAACAGTAGAATGATGAGAGAATTTAAAACTTTTGACACCCAATGGCGACTTGAGAAAAATACGCGTGTCATACTTAAAATTCCGATACATTAATGAATTTTTATCGGCATGTTCTGGTATAATGCTTATATCATTCTAAATTTAAAAATTAATTAATATGTAAATTACACTAGCCGAAAACCTGCCGTTGCCCGGGTATTTATTTATTTATTCAAGCCTTGAGTTAGTACTTCTCCTATCCCTTATCTCTCAGCCTATCACCTTTTCTCTGATAACATATTATACTTATATATAAAAAATAAGGCTGTCTTGCATACGATACAAAATTTTAAGTACAGTATCCAAACAAAGAAAGATAGTAATCAAATTACAAATGATATGTAACATTCATTTAATAAACAACTTTACTATAAACAATATTTATTGTGACCTGTCCAGGATCTAATATGAATAATTTCTTTGGTGACCCCATCCCTAAACAAACGAATTAAGTTGTTCGTGTGAGAAACATGGACGTGTCAAATCCACTCCACAGTATTGAGTAGATTGCCCTGTGATTTATTAATCGTAATAGAAAATACAAGCCAGCCGCGGTGGCCGAGGGGACTGAGGCGCTTCAGTCACGGTCTGCACGGCCACTACGGTCGGGGGTTCGAATCCCCCCTCGGGCATGGATATTTGTGCCGTCCTAGTTCGTAAGTAGTTCATAAGTATTTTGTAAGTTTATGGACTGATGACCCCGTAGTTAAGTCCCATAAGCTTTACAAACATTTGAAGAAAATACAAGTATCAGTGGAAACTGCAGTCTGTTAAAGTTAAAAGGTAGATCTGTCGAAATTATTCTTTTCCTCTCCTAGTAGCTCCAAAGAAGTCTATTGCTTTCACCTGCAGTCGTGTGTGCTTCACAGTTCAAAGTTGTCAAGAGCAGTCAGCTTTCAGGAATTTCCTTGAGGTAATTGGAATACAGGTGTGTCTTAGTAGTAAATAAGTACATGTATTAATACGTGGTGTATTATGTGACATGTTTTTTTACTCATCGCAGTATATATGATCTCATATTTATTGAATTATATGTTCTACAATTGTATAATTTTACAGTTACATATTCATTTGTATAAGTGTTGTATGTCGATAAAATCCGTTGCGAACAGAGTTGGTTGTAAAGAAGTAATAGATTAAAACATGGTGCGTGATGGGGCGGTTTTCAATGAACGTTATTGTTTACGTCGTTATATCTCAAGAACTACGTGTCGTATTGTGATACAATTAAGTAAGTATATTCAGCTGTATGTGTGTATACTATCTGTAAAATTTCCTGCTACTACAACTTTTAGTATAGAAATTATGAACTGTAACGTCATACCGAATGCCGTAGTTTTGCTCCATGAACAGCGGAAAAGTAGTAAGCGACAAACATTTTTCCTTTCTTTATTTTGATATGGTGATATGGTTATCAATGAGAAAAAGTCTAATAAAAGTTTGAAATTATGTTTAAAGTTTGTTGCAATTCGCCAAGTACTACTATTCTCCTATAGTGTATTTATAAAGTCTCGTGGCGTTATGTGGCAGTTACTAGTAACTCCAATTGTTTATTACGTCACATCTCCTGATCCATGTGTCTTATGTGGTTCTTACCCCTCCAGCAATTGTTATCTCACGTAAGGAAGATGTGTACCAAATTTAGTTGAAATCGGTCCAGTGGTTTAGGAGGAAATGTGCAGTATTGTCGCTTGACGCAGCAGTTTTTCGCGCATTTCATTGTTTATGACGTCATATTTCGTGAACTATGTGTTGTTCATGATCCTTACACTTACGGCGACCGTCCTCATGGATTGAAGCTTAGGTGTGCAAAATTTTATAAAGATTGGAACAAAACTGCAGATTTTTATGCAATGCGTACACACAAACAAACACACGGACAAAAATGTTCAAATGTTTGTAAATCTATCGGACCAAACTACGTGGTCATCAGTCCGTAGCTTACAAACTACTTAAACTAAGGTAGACTAACCTAAGGACAACACACACATCCATGCCCCAGGGAGGACTAAAAACTCCGACTGCAAGCAACCGCGCGCTCCGTAGCGAGGCCCTTTAGACCCCTCGGCTACTCCACGGCAGCACACACGGACACTCCACTTTATATATAAAGATTTGAAACGTAATATAAAAAAATATCGCGTGTTTTGTGCGAATTTTATTGAATTTCCAATGGTACTTGGCTGTTTACTATCACCAAATTAAAAAAGAAAAACTAGTTAACGCGACAGCTCGCACAAAACCGGAAACCTCGATTCGAGTGTCGGTCCGCCAAATATTTCCATATGTCATCAACAAATTGAACAGCTGATGGTTAACCATATTCTGGTAGTACTTCATTTTATGGTCACCCTTAGGCGCGTTGTCAATGACAGCCTTTTATGGTCATCCTTGAGTGTAGGTTGCCAATGGCAGAGCTGTTTTAATCATTTTATACGTGAATATTTCCGTTGCAGAGCAGATATCAGGCAACTACGTACACACGTCATATATATACACTCCAGAGGGGAATACAATATTAAATAGATAAAACTACACCTATGCAAATTTCTCCACTCCCTTCGAAGGCTTATTCCAGTGCGTCGTACGTTCACTTCGGGATTGTGCGCTACAGAGTAAGAACAGCAGTGTTGTTGTCGTTGTCAGTAGCTGTATTCGTATGTTAACGCTCTCTGGGAACCCAGCTGCCTGTTCTCATGAAACTTGTGGAGATGTTGGCTTTATTTCCAAGCGAAGAACACTGTCAATCTGGGAAGTATCTAGGGTACAGTGGTACATCTGTGCTTGCATTTCTGTGACATTCGTTGTAATTAACACAACATCTATGATACTCTTCTCGGGTCCGCAAACAGATAATGTCGTTATCTGTACACAATAATCCAACAGACTGCGTGGCTGCCATCTTCAGGTGAGTAAGCCATATGCAATGACTCGCCGGAAAGTCAGTTTCCGGCGAGTCAGTGCATTTGGCTTACTCACCTGAAGATGGCAGCCACGCAGTCTGTTGAAATATTGTCAAGATGGCGACATTATCTGGCTGCAGACCCGAGAAGAATATTATCAGTTATTACGTCGGGAACGTCTACACAAACACAACACAACTTCTAGTCTGGCATATCGCCTATTAAAGGCAAATGTAACAAGCCACACCAAAAGAGAGAAAGCAATATCCGACTCGTTCGTGATACATGTAACAGTATAGACACCGACAGAAGTACAATCGACCCGATCAGGAGACACTAGTAGACCGAAAAGCGTTAAGTTCAACGTGTGCGTACAGTTGGCGGTCTGCTTCTGGGAAGCGCAGAAAATCCTTGGTCCGAGCATTACGACAGAAACTGTGGCAGCGTTGTCGTACTTCACGGTCGCAGTATTTCAGAAAGAATGAGATTTATTACAGTGAAAAAAATCTTTAATTATTTATTATATCTCAGATTTTCATTTCTGTAGAAAAATACATTTATGTGCCTTTTAAAATAACGTAACTTTGAGTTGAAAATAATGTTCGCTCTGTTTTATGGATTACTAGCTGAAAACCCGGCGTTGCCCGGGTATTTATCTATTTATTCCTGCCATTTCTCAGGTATATATTCATTTGTATAAGGGCTGTATAACTGTAAAATCTCTTGAGAATACAATTAATAGTAAAGAAGTAATAGATTAAAACTTGGTGCGTGATGGGGCAGTTTTCCGTGAAAGTTACTGTTTATGTGCTGATATCTCATTAATTACGTGTCGTACTTTCAAACAATTTAGAAGGTACACTCAACTATATGCGTGTATACTGCCTCTAAAATTTCCTGCAGCTACAATTTTTAGTGTAAAAATTATAAATTGTAACGTCTTACCGACAGCCGTAGTTTTAGTCCATGAACAGCAGAACGTTACTGTTTATGTGCTCATATCTCATGAAATGTTCAAATGTTTGTATAGCTTAAGGGACTTAACAGCGTGGTCATCAGTCCCTAAACTTACAAACTACTTACGAACTAGGACGGCACAAATATACATGCCCGAGGGGGGATTCGAACCCCCGACCGTATATCTCATGAACTACGTGTCGGAATGTGATACAATTTAGAAGCTACATTCAACTATATATGTGTATCTGTCTGTAAAAATTCCTGTCGCTACAATTTGTAGTGTTCAAATTATAAATTGTAACTTCATACCGATAGCCGGAGTTTTACTCCATAAACAGCGGAAAAGTAGTAAGCGAGAAACTTTTTTCCTTTCATCATTTTACTATGGTTGCCAGCGAGAAAAAGTTTAATAAAGCTTTGAAATTATGTTTAAAGTTTGTTGCAAGTCGCTAAGTACTGACATTCTCATACAGCGTATTTCGAAAGTCTCGCTGCATTATATGGCATTTTTTTGCGATTTCTATTGGTTATGACGTAATATCTTTTGAACCATGTGTCGTATATGATTCTTAACCCTGCAGCAATTGTACCTCACGGCAAGGAATGTGTGTACCAAATTTGGTTGAAATCGGTCCAGTGGTTTAGGAGAAAATGAGCAGTATTGTCGCTAAATGCAGCAGTTTTCCGCGCATCTCATTGTTTATGACGTCATATCTCGTGAACTATGTATCGTACGTCATTCTTACACTTACGGCGACCGTTCTCATGAATTGAAGCTTACGTGTGCAAAATTTCATAAAGATTGGAACAAAATTGTAGATTTCTATGCAACACGTACTACTACATGTAGTACTGTGATACAATTTGGAAGATATATTCAACTACATGTATGTATACTGTCTGTAAAATTTCCTGCGCCTACAATTTGTAGCGTACAAATTATAAATTGTAACGTCATACCAAATGCCGCTGTTTTACTCCGTGTAGATGTATACGGACACTCTGCTTTATATATTAGACTAGCTGAAAACCCGGCATTACTCGGGCATTTATTTATTCCTGCTATTTTTCAGGTATATATTCATTTATACAAGAGCTGTTTGTCTGTAAAATCTCTTGGAAATAAAATCAGTAGTAAAGAAGTGGTTTGTGATGGTGCGGTTTTCCATGAATGTTACTGTTTATGTGCTCATATCTCATGCACTACGTGTAGTACTGTGATACAATTTGGAAGATACATTCAACTACATGTATGTATACTGTCTGTAAAATTTCCTGCGCCTACAATTTGTAGTCTTCAAATTATAAATTGTAACGTCATACCAAAAGCCGCAGTTTTACTCCGTAAACAGCGGAAAAGTAGTAAGCGAGAAACTTTTTCCTTTCATCATTTTACTATGGTTGCCAGCGAGAAAAAGTTTAATAAAGCTTTGAAATTATGTTTAAAGTTTGTAGCAAGTCGCTAAGTACTGTCATTCTCATACCGTGTATTTCGAAAGTCTCGCCGCATTATACTGAATTTTTGCGATTTCTATTGGTTATGACGTAATATCTTTTGAACTATGTGGCGTATGTGATTCTTAACCATGCAGCAATTGTTACCTCACGGTAAGGAAAAGACTTACCCAGGGGCAGATATAGACTCTGACCATAAATTGTTGGTCATGAACTGTAGACTGAAACTGGAAAAACTGCAAAAAAGATAGGAAAATAAGGAGATGGGACCTGGATAAATTGAAGAAAACTGAAGTTCTTGAGAATTACAGAGGGAGCTTTAGGCAACAATTGACAGAAACTGGGGGAAATAAGCCTTAGGCCACAATTGACAGAAATAGGGGGGGGGGGATAAAACAGTAGAAGAAGAATAGGTAGCATTCAGTGATGAAATAGTGAAGCCAGCAGAGGACAAAATAGGTAGAAACGCAAGGCCTACAAAACATCCCTGGATATCACAGGAAATACTAAATTTAATTAATGAAAGGAGAAAATATAAAAATGCAGTAAATGAAACAGGCAAAATGGAGTACAGACGACTAAGAAATGAAATTGATAGGAAGTGCAAAATAGCTAAGCAGGAGTGGCTAGAAGGCAAATGCAAGTCTGTAGAAGAATGTATGAATAGGGGGAAAATAGATATCGCTTACAGGAAAATAGCAGCAACATTTGAAGGCAAGGGAAGCAGCTGCAGGAATATAAAGAACTCAGATGGAAAACCAGTTCTCAGCAAAGAAGGGAAAGCTGAAAGATGGAAAGAATATATAGAGGGGCTCTACAAAGGAAATGAACTTCGAGACAATATTGTAGGAAGGGAAGAGGATTTAGATGAAGATGAAATAGGAGATACTGTACTGAGAGAAGAATTTGACAGAGCCCTGAAAGACCTAAGTCGAAACAAGGCCCCTGGAGTAGATGATATTCCCTCAGAGCTACTGAAGTCTCTGGGAGAACCAGCCATGACAAAATTGTTTGACCTGGTGTGTGAGATGTATCAGACAGGCGAAGTAACCTCAGACTTTAAGAAAAATGTGATAATCCCCATTCCAAAGAAAGCAGGCGCATATAGGTGTGAAAACTACAGAACCATCAGTTTAATAAGTCATGGTTGCAAAATATTAACACGAATTATTTACAGAAGGATGGAAAATGTGGTAGAAGCTGACCTCGGGGAAGATCAGTTTGGGTTCAGGAGAAATGTAGGAACACGGGAGGCAATACTCACTTTACGGCTTATCCTAGAAGATAGATTAAGAAAAGGCAAACCTACATTTTTGTAGATTTGGAGAAGGCTTTTGACAATGTTGATTGGAATCAAGCAAGCAAGCAAGCAAGCAGGAGTAAAGTATAGGGAGCGTAAGGTTATTTACAACTTGTACAAAAACCAGACAGCGGTTGTCAGACTTGAAGGGCATGAAAGGGATGCAGTGGCAGGGAAGGGAGTAAGACAGGGTTGCAGCCTTTCCCCAATGTTATTCAATTTGTACATTGAGCAAGCTATAAAGGAAAGCAAGGAGACGTTTGGAGAAGGAATTAAAGTTCAGGGCGAAGAAATAAAAACTTTGCGTTTTGCCGATGACATTGTAATTCTGTCAGAGGCAGCAAAAGACCTGGAAGAGCAGTTAAACGGAGTGGACAGAATGCTGAAAGGTGCATATAAGATGAACATTAACAAGAGCAAAACTAGGGTCATGGAGTGCAGTCCAAGAAAATCAGGTGATGCTGAAGGAATTAGATTAGGTAACGAAACAATGAAGGTGGTAAATGAGTTTTGTTACTTGGGCAGTAAAATAACATATGATGGTCGCAGTACAGAGGATACAAAATGCAGAATGGCAATGGGAAGAAAAGCGTTTTTGAAAAAAAAAAAAATAAATAAATAAATAAAAAATGTTCAAATGTTTGTATAGCTTATGGGACTTAACTGCGGGGTCATCAGTCCCTAAACTTACAAACTAGTAATGTACTAGCTTATACTACAGACGGCACAAACATCCATGCCCGAGGGGGGGATTCGAAGCCCCGACGGAGAACGGCGTCACGCATCGTAGCATAGCACCTCGATGCGCTCGGCCGCTTCGCCGCGTCAAAAGCGTTTTCGAAACGAGAAATTTGTTAACATCGAATATTAATTTAAGTGCAAGAAAGTCCTTCCTGAAGGTATTTGTGTGGAGTGTTGTACGGGAGTGAAACGTGGACGATAAACAGTGCGGACAAGAAGAGGAGAGAGGCATTTGAAATGTGGTGTTACATAAGAATGCTGATGATTAGATTGGTAGATCGCGTAACTAATGAGGGGCTACTGAACAGAATGGGGGAGAAAAGAAATTTCTGCTATACCTTGACTAAAATAACGGATCGATTTGTAAAGACACATTCTTAGACATCAAAGAATTGTGAATTTAGCATTGGAGGGAATTGTGTGGGCTAAAAATCGCAGAGGGAGACCAAGAGAGGAATATAGTAAGAAAATTCAAATGGTTGTAGGTTGCCGTTTTTATTAGGAGATGAAGAGGCTTGCTCAGGATAGAGTAGGATGGAGAGCTGCATCAAACCAGTCTTCGGACTGAATACCACAACAACAAGGACTGATGACCTCAGATGGTGCCTTAGATTTACGAAAATTTGAACTTTTGTCAGTAGTGACAAAACGACAATAGTGCAACAAATCACGGCTCTGAAATTAATACAGGGCATGCTAGACAGGTCTCCCACCCGCTCGGTTAGCCGTGTGGTCTAACGCACCGCTTTCCGAGACGGGGAGGCGTACCGGCCCCGGTTCGATTCCGCCTTGGAATAGATGACTGACTTCATGCAACACGATCAAATGTTCAAATGTTTGTAGAGTCTATGGGACTTAACTACGGGGTCATCAGTCCCTAAACTTACAAACTACTTATGAACTACTTACAACTAAGGACGGCACAAATATCCATGCCTGAGGGGGGATTCGAACCCCCGACCGTAGTGGCCGTGCGGACCGTGACTGGAGCGCCTCAGTCCCCTCGGCCACCGCGGCCGGCTGCAACACGATCAAATCAATGAAACGAGCGGAGAAGAGGACCAGTCACCAGACCTTGCCAAATACTTACGCAACCCATCAAGGTGCCCCCCCCCCCGTAACTGGGTCGACACGGGTAAAAGAAGACAATTAAAGCGAACACTAATTCGGACCAAAATCGAACAGGGCGGACGAATTATTTACGCGAAGACATACCCGGGTCCCCGTTGCGGAGAGTAGTTCCCGAAGAATGTTTATTTCCGATACTTGAAGAGGATGTCTCTCTTGTGTCATTCTTTCAGAAGCATATATTAAGTTCAATTTATTATGTTTCGTATTCTTTTTTATTCATATTATATTTATATGTTCCAAAGAAAATATAATATGTTGGCCATGTGCATCCAATGACCTGAAGGAAATCAAAACAAATAAATGAAATTAATTCCTCACCTAAAATTTATTAAAAAACATAAAAAATCCTGGTGGGAGACAGTATTTAGGATAGTATTTTTTCTTAGTTATATTTTCTGTCACACGCTAAAAAAAAAATAAAAAAAAAAAAAAAAAATCCGCTCGGCGGATTAACGAAAGGGGTCGGAGTGCCGGCCAGCCTGGATCTAGTTTTTAGTAGGTTTTCAACATCCCCCTAGGTGAATACCGGGCTGGCCCCCAGGTCCCGCCTCAGTTACACGGTTTGCAAACACTTTACATTTTCGCACACTTATAACATTATACGCAGACATTTGTGGTACACATTTCCTCCTGGAAGGGCATCCAGCCACTCTGTAAATATTAACCCATGCCAAATCTGCGTTTAACACAGTGCTGACGCTGCATGTGTGGGAGAAGGGCCAAAGAGATAGATAGATTGATTGATTGATTGATTGGTTGACTGAGTGCTAGATACGTCTCCCACTGTACAATCCGTAGGAGCATGGGTTTCATGGAGTGTGGAATTCAGCGCCCCATATGAGTGCCACTGTTAACTTAATCGGGCACAACGGCTTGCACTTGTAGCCAGTCACGAAGGGCGGACACTGGAACACTGGTGGACCTTGATGTGGTTGGAGTAATCACGATCTGAAGTGCTCCATGCTAATGGTCTGCGGTATGTTGAACTGATTGTGGACCATCTCCACTCAGTTTTGGCCTTCTGCGGTGTTTCAAGGTGATTACTCACTGATACGCCTCCTGGAGATGGTTACAGGAACATTCGGGGAAGGTACAAATATTTGAACCTTATCTAGTATATCTTGGGTGTCATGGAAAGCAGGCTGCATGCCATGGATTCTTCACTCACGAACAGACCATACAGAATTGTCTGCCATTCTGGAAACCATTTATTGACAGTTGTGTGACTCGTTTCTACGGTGTCTCACTGCAGAAGACACCCCACACCATACTAGATGCATATCCCATGACATTCAGTGTGAATAGCAATTATTTTCTATGAATTATTTGCATCAGCCCATGTCTTATCGTAAGTAAGATTGTTACACGCAGTGATGAGCCTCAATATCAGCTGATATTGCACCTATCTGTAGTTGGAAAATTTTGGCGAGCGTTTTCCCTTTTCCTGTGGTCTACACAGGGGAGATATTGTAGGAATTTAAAAGGTTCATATTCGTGTTTCTTCTCGCACATTTTGGGCCAAGTAGATGAGACCCAACCAGCAATCCCTACTGTTGAAACTTTCAACACGCAAACGCATAAGGGGCAGTTATCAGCCTTTGTCAAGACAATCGCATTCGAAGATTGTCGTTGTAGCTTTTATACTCTTGGTATGTGCTTGTCAAGTTTTGAACCCACATAAAGGCAACGTTTTCCAGTTTGATACTTACAAATGAATGCGATATGTGCTACTAAATCTACGTTTAAGGAAATTTAATATATAGAAAAATGATTAAAAAATTATCTGTCTGTGGAAAAATTTACGCTATGACTAATAGGATCTCTGTTGCATTTGTCCGGTGGCAGTGATAATCTGCTCAGAACATCTGCACGCAGATAGACTGTCTATTTCTTTCAGTCATCCAAAACTTGTCTTTTTTTTAATTATAAGTCAAGATATGAACTGGTTGAGTGAAGAGTTAAAACTTTTTGATAGTATATTCGCTACTAAAGTTCTTACTGAGCAGAAAAGTTACGTATATGAAATATATGGATTTAAACTCGTGCAAATGAGTGAATATTAAAAAACAAAAGTGCTGCTGATATCAGCTCGATCCTAGGACCTCGTCTTACGCATCTGCGCAATTACGCCGGCACCACAAATACATATTTTAGCATACCCGTTTTTGAACCTCTGTACGAACATAGGCCTACTACTTATTCAGAAGTGGCAGACATTATCTGAAAACTACGCACGCTTTTGACGAAAAACCTTGGTTTTGTATTCTACACAGTAGTTGAAACCCACCGGTGTGTAATGCTGTCCTATTACACCAGCGTTCGTATCGGAATAAATGGCGTCGGCTTCTAAATCCAAGATATCCGCAGTCAAATCTTTTACTCCTCTAATGTTTCGTCATTTGTCTCCTTATTTTCACACAGTAGGCTCTTCCTACGGTGAAGAAACACCAAACATCGACTCTTAGACTCGGGATTTTATAAATTACTCTACCTCCTTGGTTTTGCTGTTTGCATTATCATATTAATGCCTGCTTCTTGGAATAGATGACTGACTTCATTCTAAGGTGATTGTTGAGACGTCTACTTCCTGCATGAAGTATTCCTAGGTGCGGATGGTTTGGTGGGTTGATATTATTGATTAGTCTCCTGTTCCAAACTCACCAGTGACAAAATCACACCAAAATATCTCCTAAACCTCCATGGATGCCAAGTGGCTGACACCGAGCTCGCCGTTATTCGAAATTCTTGTTCAAATGTTTGTAAATCTATCGGACCAAACTGCGTATTCATCAGTCACGTAGCCTACAAACTACTTAAACCTAGGTAAACTAACCTAAGGACAACACACACACCCATGCCCCAGGGAGGACTCGAAACTCCACGGCGAGCAACCGCGCGCTCCGCAGCGAGACGCTTTAGACCGCTCCGAAATTCTTGTCTTTGTACTACCGTCTGTTCAAAAAATGTTCAAATGTTTGTTAAGCTTATGGGACTTAACTACGGGGTCATCAGTCCCACTACCGTCTGGAGTGGAACTGGATTGGAGTAAACCACTACGGATTTGGCCACTACGGTCGGGGGTCCGAATCCCCCCTCGGGCATGGATGTTTGTGCCGTCTTTAGTATTAGCTAGTTCATAAGTAGTTTATAAGTTTAGGGACTGATGACCCCGTAGTTAAGTCCCATAATCTTTACCAAATTTGAACTACGGATTTGAATGTCACAGCTATTTAATATTCGTAACGTTTTTTTACACAAAAGACGTAGCTTTTGCGTCGTTATTGAAAAATACAGAATAATAATATAATTATGGATTGGATACGATAGTTTAAAGGAATTCATTTGATGCAGCGCAATTATCTGTTGCACATGCTTCATTTCGCATTATCAATATATTTTCATGGTTACGGAATAAGACTGTGACTCACAACAATAACTACCTCACAAAGTTTGCTATACAGATTATTACTCAATTATCACGTGCGTTTGTTATTGTTACGTGAGCTACATAATGAGCCATATTTCAAAATAGAAGTAAAATGTGAATAACTCAGCAATCGAACTGTCGCTCGCTGATAAATAGTTGGCCATCTGGTGAGATAAATAAGCATATCTTTAGCATAGTTTGCTTCTCTGCGCATTCATTTGACATAATCGTATCTGATATTATAATAGTCCAATATGTGGTCGAATGCTTACTATTAGGTATTTCAATAAGACATGGACTATGGATCAGTTAGATGTAGCTGTGGATGTTCGCAATCACTTGTCAACATTGATAGTTTAGGATACGATTGCTGTTCATACTGGATCAATTGTAATATTAGTTTCTGTATTACATGTGTAATTTATAAAATTCATGGCCATTATGTCCTGCAACTCTAGTGTGTTTTTTTTCCTTTGGGTACCGTTAGAACTTTAGGTCCAAGGTCGATCAACTAACTTCATTGACTTGTTACAGTAGTACCAAAAATCTGAGGAACACAGCTGGCTTATGTTTGTTAAATTTATGCTGATATTTTAGTTGCAACATCTACCGAAGGAGAACCAGTGGAAATGACATATAGAACGATATCTTCACTTTGGAAAATACCATCAGCGATCTGCCGCGCCAAACGGTTGTCGTCTTTACAGCGCAACCGAGGCGGTGGGTGGAATCCGTCACGCGATAGCTCCGAACATCAAGGTGCTCTGTCTTCATAACAAAGTATTTAGAACAGGATCTGTTTTGCCTGCTCGCTCAATGAATAAGTGTTGTAGCGTTACTCCAGCAAGTTTGCCGGTTGAGCACCCACTAGACATTTGTCGACTTGCACTTGTGTGATGACGGTTACTTGAATAGTGGCTAATGTCGATTATTTTCTACCTGTTTTGTAATTCAATTAATTCTATGCTAGGCATGCACATTTTTCATCTGAATGTATCAGTACCGTCCGACAATATTCACAGCATCTCAATTCTAATTGCTGTCTTCGTTCACTGAAACTATAAGAAATGTGGAAAGGAATTTGTCGGTCCCAAACAGCTTAAAACACTACGGCTACAACGCAAAGCAGTTTCTAAAATCAGTTGGCGAAGTCGCCTTCACGTCGCATAGAAAGCACGAGTGTTGTTACACCTGGCTTTCATACTGAAAGATAACTGTTTCCCTCTCAGATTTCGTGTCAGATAGACGTATAATCGACAGTATGTACGATCGTGTTGCCTAGCTGTATATACTTCCCACCAAGCAGCAGAACTTTGCGGTTGTGCACAGCGATTAGGCGAGGGGTCTCGCGAGTGCTGTCACCGACTGTACTTGATCAGCTAAGTGAGTGCACAATCGCCGCAGCGTTAATCTAACGCACATTTTCTGAACTACCTCCCTATGAAAACGTGCATATGTAGACCATCAGAGAATACGGACACGGAAATTCCAAGGATAAAATATCCATTAGGATAAGAAGATTAGCCTAATACTAGAAAGATACTTATGGCAGTGATGTGATGGCGCTCATCAAATGTTCAAATGTTTGTAAACCTACTGGAACAAACTGCTATGGTCTTCAGTCCTTAGGCTTACAGACTAGATTCTTAATGGAACTTATGCCAAGGACAACACACACACACACACACATACACACACACACACACACACACACACACACACACACACACACACACACCCATCCGACGGCCGCGGTGGCCGAGGGGACTGAGGCGCTTCAGTCACGGTCTGCACGGCCACTACGGTCGGGGGTTCGAATCCCCCCTTGGGCATGGATATTTCTGCCGTCCTAGTTCGTAAGTAGTTCATAAGTAGTTTGTAAGTTTAGGGACTGATGACCCCGTAGTTCAGTCCCATAAGCTTGACAAACATTTGAATATTGAACACCCATCCCCGAGGAAAAAAAAAGTTCAAATGTTTGTATAGCTTATGGGACTTAACTACGGGGTCATCAGTCCCTAAACTTACAAACTACTTATGAACTAGCTAATCCTAAGGACGGCACAAATATCCATGCCCGAGGGGGGATTCGAACCACCGACCGTAGTGGCCGTGCAGACCGTGACTGGAGCGCCTCAGTCCCCTCGGCCACCGCGGCCGGCTCCCCGAGGAAGGACTCGAACCTCCGGCAGGAGATCACGATCATCACAACGATCATGACGGCGGTTGAATCCCGCCTCCGCCCACCGTTATGTAGGTTTCAGGTAATTTCTTTAAATCGCGCCAGGCAAATGCCGAGATATTTCCTTTCAAAAGGCACGGCCGATTTTCTTCCCCAACGCTGACAAAAACTTTCCGAGCTGTGCTCCATCTGTAATGACCACGTTGTCGACGGGACGTTACATCCTAATCTTCCTTCCTTCTTGCAACGATCATATCATCATCATCATTTTCATACAACGTGTCGTCAGGCTCCAGATATGTTAAATTCTCACAATGTGAGAGAGATGGGACTTTCGACAATCGAATATTGAAATTACGAGAAAACGAGAAATTCCAAATCCTTGCGGTAGAAGCTGCTTGTATCGGTAGTGCTTTAAAAGCACCGAAATAGCACGATTAAAATGAAATTATATATCATAAAAATACGAAGGTAGTGTTTTTTTGTCAGGATAATTGGAGGTCTGCGATGGGAGGAGGTATCACGCGATTAACAGAGGCGAGAGCAGGCAGATTACACGGGAGAGCTGTTTAACGCGCCCGTCCTAAAGAAGAGGCGGCTCCAGCCCTCGACTTAAGTGCAGTTGCAAGGCAATTTTCTTTTCCGACTCGGGAGAGGTATTTGTGGACGATATGCTCGGCAAGGACATGTCCCTTCCTCCGTGCCCGCGCCTCACAACCAATTTAACTTTTTATTTTTTACCGCGCTTTCTTACAAGCCGCCTCCTCGTGCTACAGAATACACAGGGTGCGTCGAAAAAGAACAAGAAAGCTCCCTCATTCTCATCGCAACAAAGTTTCCCATTACTTCGTTTTATTTTATTTTCCCTCCACCCACTCCGGGGATTCGATTTGGGGATCGGTCTTGCAGGCAGCTCTTAACACGCGGAGGCCTCCATTACCCAAACACTGGGGGAAGCTTCACCTTTGATTTCAAGGGCCATTTCGCGGCCGGGGATCAATTTACTGGCGCGCCCAACATGCAGATTAAAAATTGAATCCTACTCGCGGCTGGCAGGTGCGTCGCCATTAATAACAGGGCCGCCTAATGGGGCTGGCGCTCGCGTTACGCCCCTCGCGGGATTCGAACCGCGCCTGCCAGGCTCCGCGCCAACCGTCACCACACTCGTCGTCGCTTCACAACTCCCTAAACCACTTGGTGCTGCTCTAGCACAAAACCGACGCCAGATTCAGCTTGTTATCGGTATGGAATCAAAATGTTCAAATGTTTGTGTAGCTTATGGGACTTAACTACGTGGTCATCAGTCCCTAAAGTTACAAACTACTTATGAACTAACTAACACTAAGGACGGCACAAATATCTATGCCCGCGAGGGGATTCGAACCCCCGACCGTAGTGGCCGTGCAGACCGTGACTGGCGCGCCTCAGTCCCCTCGGCCACCGCGGCCGGCGGTATGGAATTCGAGCACGAATATTCGCCTTAACCCTTTATAGGGCAAAACTTTATTTTTAAAACAGAGAATTGAAATGTTGTTAGTTAAATTACTTATCGTACCCAAACACATAAAAATATTTGAGATTTGAAAATTCTTTTATTATTAATTTGTATAAATTTTTATACTTGGCAAAATATCGACCACAATCCATTCTGTGGAACAGTTACTTTTGTGGTCGATAATTTAACCACATTGTAATTCTGTCAGAGACAACAAAGGACCTGGAATAGCAGTTGAATGGAATGGACTGTGTGTTGAAGAAAAAAGGTTCAAATGTTTGTATAGCTTATGGGACTTAACTACGAGGTCATCAGTCCCTAAACTTACAAACTACTTATGAACTAGCTAATCCTAAGGACGGCACAAATATCCATGCCCGAGGGGGGATTCGAACCC
Organism: Locusta migratoria; assembly: GCA_026315105.1. Taxonomy (NCBI): domain Eukaryota; kingdom Metazoa; phylum Arthropoda; class Insecta; order Orthoptera; family Acrididae; genus Locusta; species Locusta migratoria. Next base: position 325,277,846 of record CM048755.1, read on the forward strand.
CCGACCGTAGTGGCCGTGCATACCGTGACTGGAGCGCCACAGTCCCCTCGGCCACCGCGGCCGGCTGTGTTGAAGAGAGCGTATAAAATGAACATTAACAAGAGCAAAACAAAAATAATGGAATGCGGTCTTAGAAAATCAGGTGATGCTGAAGGAATTAGATTAGGTAACGATACAATGAGGGTGGTAGATGAATTTTGTTACTTGGGTAGTAAAATAACATGCGATGGTCGCAGTACAGAGGATATAAAATGCAGAATGGCAATGGGAAGGAAAGCATTTTCGAAAAAGAGAATTTTGCTAACATCGAATATTAATTTAAGTGTAAGGAAGTCTTTTCTGAAGGCATTTGTGTGGAGTGTTGCCTTGTACGGGAGTGAAACATGGACGATATGCAGTGCAAACAGGAAGAGAATAGATGCTTTTGAAATGTGGTGCTACAGAAGAATGCTGAAGATTAGGTGGGTAGATCGCATAAGTAATGAAGAGGTACTGAACAGAATTGGCGAGAAAAGGAATTTTTGGCATACCCTGACTAAAAGAAGGGATCGCTTGGTAGGACACATTCTTAGACATCGAGGAATCGTAAATTTAGCATTGGATGGAAGTGTGTGGGGTAAAAATCGCAGAGGGAGACCAAGAGACGCATATAGTAAACAGATTCAAGTGGATGTGGGTTGTCGTTCTAATGAGATGAAAAGGCTAGCTCAGAATATAGTAGGGTGGAGGCTGCATCAAACCAGTCTCCGGACTGAAGACCATGACAACAACAACAATTTAACCACTCCATGAAAATGAGGTATTTTATGACAATAGCAGCAAACAAGAAGGAATAAAATGTGTATCTGTCGTTTCTTTTATTTTGCATACATACATAAAAATACATACAAAATATACATAGATATTTCAAAGCATTGTCTGCACAAAGTTGCACTGCAAGTGATACAAGACAACTATAAAAATACATACAAAATAGTCATACATAAAATCACAGATCACATTTGTTCAGTTCTTTAGTTCTGTTGGTGGAAGAGTCCAAAGCATTGCCTACACAATGCTACATTGCAGGTAGTGCATGCTAACTTACTACACTTAGGTTTCCTTCATGTACTGCAAAATGCACACCTTCTTATGACCTTATTTGTAAAAAAAAAAAAAAAAAAAAAAAAAAAAAAAAAAAAATATGCTTTCATTATGAAACTGCAATTACTGTACAAATAAGAGGCAGCTTATTTGAATCTATATTATGCTATAGTATTAAAAAATCGATTAAATTTTGTAAGTGTAAAGACTTACCAACAAAATTAGACGTAATCACTGCACAGAAAACTAGTACTTCTGCTTCCCGTGCTATATACAGCTCACTGCTCACAAATCGTTCATCTTCCTTACTAACGTGAGATGCAGCTTCTTCAGAACAGCATATAACATCTAAGCGAAATATTAAATTTGAGAAACTGTTTGATAAAATTGTCAAGTAAATACTCAGATAACAGAATAGCATAATATAACCTATCCAGAAGTATTTGTTTAGAAGCGAAATATTACGTAAACTCGAGAAAAACTGAGATTATCTATCTCTCCTGGCATCCACGAAACAAAAACGATAATTTCAGTAGGATTTGCATTAGACACGGTACTTCTGGAGGCAAATTACTCTCAACACATCAATATTACAAAATAAAATCTTGATAAATCGACTTCAGTTTGAAAATGTCAAGACTTACCAGCAACATAAGCCATTCATAGAAAACTTACGCCGCTTTGTGGTTACTTTATCAACCACAAACAATAACAAGTGCTGCAATCTGTTTATAAAACAATCTAAGCTCGTTGTGGTCGCTTTCTTAGCCAAAGATCATCCCCGCGCAGTAGCTGAATGCGGTAGGGTCTATGACAGGCATCAGTTAGCACAGACTTAGAACCTTATACCGTGTGGTTAAAATATCGACCACAAACCTATAAAAGGTTAAGAAATTACTAAGAATGGACATAAAATTTTAATTACCACCTTTCAGAAACAAATTAACTTCATTAATTTTTGTTTTGCTGCCTTGCAGTACTGGTTACTAGAGCTGGGCTTGAACACGACTCGAACTGTTCGAACAATTACGTCACAGTGCGGAAAAATCTCGCGATATGTTCGAACAGTCGATCACGACGCTATCTACGACGTCAGAAGGTACTATCTCCACGACTTGCAGTGCTATGTTCACAAAATCCTTTCGCCGCTGTTAAGTAAACTATTTATAAACAAAGCGTAAACAACATCATTAATATACTATGGGGAATGATAATAATAAGTGTGAAATGTGGACTGTAGTAGCTTCTACGACGCAGAAAACAGTAACGAATATATAAGTAAAAGATAGCTACTGAGATTTAAAATTTTAATGCTGCGAAGTGTGAAGTCGTTCACATGAGTACGAAAAGAAATCCGTTAAACTTTGTTTACAAGATAAATCAATCAAACTTGAAGGCCGTAAACTCTACAAAAATCTAGGAATTACTATTACTTCAGACTTAAATTGGAAAGAACACGTAGATAATGTCGTGGGAAAGTCGAACCAGAGACTGCGTTTTATTGGCAGAACCCTTAAAAGATGCAACAGAACTGCAAAAGGAACTGCATACACTACGCTTGTCCGTCCTTTTTTTGGTGTATTGCTGCCCAGTGTGGGATCCTTATCACGTGGGTTTGACGAAGGACATCGAAAGAGTTCAAAGAAGGGCAGCTCGTTTCGTATTGTCACGATACAGAGGAGACAGCGTCACGGAAATGATACAGGATCTGGGATGGGAATCATTACAACAACGGCGCTTATCGCTGCGGCGTGGTCTACTTACGAAACTCCAATCGCCATCATTCTCCTCCGAATGCGAAAATATATTGTTGTCTCCCACCTACATAGGTAGAAATGATCATGAGAATAAAACAGGAGAAATCAGAGCTCGAACTGAGAGATTCAGGTGTTCTTTCTTCCCGGGCGGGGGATAATAGTATAAAGGTGGTTCGATGAACCCTCTGCCAGGCACTTAAATGTGATTTGCAAAGTATCCCATGTAGATGTAGATCTAGGTACTATCTACACAGCAGCTCTCTTACGGTTTATTCCAGTCGTCCCAACTACAGTTTATTTTACTGTGACTTAGTTCTTTTATTTGGCATTAAATTTCTATTTCTTTCTTTGTTACATCTCTTTTTATCTTGTTTTTCAAGGCGATTAACATTTTTATCTCTTACTGTACCACATGAGCAGGAAACAATGGCGAAGCGTCCATTACATGAACATCTGCATACATACTCCGCAATTCACCGTAAGGTGCGTGGCGGAGGGTACATTGTGCCACTATTAGGTATTTCCTTTCTTATTCCACTCCCAAATAGAACGAGGAAAAAAGAATGCCTATATGCCTCCGTACGAGCCCTAATTTCTCTTATCTTGTCTTTGTGATTTTTACGCGAAATGTAAGTAGGCGGTAGCAAGATCGTACTACACTCAGCTACAAATTCCGGCCCTCTAAATTTACTCAACAGAAATTCACGAAAAGAACGTCGTCTTTCTTCCAGCGATCCCCAATTGAGTTGCTGGAGCATTTCCGTGACACTCGCGCATTGGTCGAACCTACCAGTAACAAACCTAGCTGCTCGCCTCTGAACTGCTTCTATGTGTTCCTTTAAACTGATCTGCTGCGGGTCCCAAACACTTGAGCAATACTCAAGACGTGGTCGTACAAGCGTTTTATACGCGGTTTCCTTTACAGGTGAAGTACATCTTCCCAAAATTCTCCCAATAAACCGAAGTCGGCTGTCCGCCTTAGTCACAACTGTCCTTACATGTTCATTCCATTTCATATCGCTCTGCAATGTTACGCCTAGATATTTGAACGACGCGACAGCATCAAGAAGCTCACTACCAATGCTGTATTCGAACATTATAGGATTGTTTTTCCTACTCATGCGCATCACCTTACATTTTTCTACATTGAGAGCTAGCTGCCATTCTTCGCACCAACTAGAAATTTTGTCTAACTCACCTGTATGCTATTACATACAGTCAGTTAAAGACGACACCCTCCCATACACCACGGCATCATCAGCAAACAACTGCAAATTACAACTTACTCTGTCCATCTGATCATTTATATAGATAGAAAATAATAGCGGTCCTATCACACTCTCCTGGGGCACGCCTGACGATACACTCGTCTCTGATGAACACTTGCAGTCGAGAACAACGTACCGCCTTCTATTACTTACGAAGTCTTCCAGCCAGTCACAAATCTGTGAACCTATTCCATAAGCTCGTATCTTCGTTAGTAGTCTGCAGTGTGGCACTGCTTCGAACGCCTTTTTGAAGTCGAGAGAAACACAATCCGCCCGTTGCCCTTCATCCATGGCTCGCAAGATGTCATGTGAGAAAAGGTCAAGCTGAGTTTCACATGAACGATGTTTCCTAAACCCGTGCTGATTCATGGAAAGAAGCTTTTCCGTTTGAAGGAAATTTACTATATTCCAACTGAGAATATGCTCTAAAATTCTACATGAAACTGATGTCAACGACATTGGCCTGTGATTGTGTGGGTCAGTTCTCGTTCCTTTCTTATAAACGGAAGTCACCTGCGCTTTTTTCCAATCACTAGGAACTTTGCGCTGAATTAAAGATTCGCGATAGATCTTTAAAGGCTCTAAGGTTGAGCCTACCCAAAAAATTCCAACTGATATTAATCCGATCTGATGACGAAAAGTTGTAAATTTTTTTAAATACTCTTCTTTTAAACTTCGGATATTCGCCCGCCAGAGAAATGCAGCACTCTAGCTCTGCAACCAATAGCTACGCTGAATTCCGAGCTTATTTCGCGCATGCACAAATACTGTTTCTTTCCCGTGGATTACAGGGTTTGCGCGCAGCCTTCATACGACTTCATTTGCTTCCCCTTCTCACCAGCAGGTGGACACATGGCTGGACCTTCTACACGCGCTATGTTGGAACCCAAGAGGGTGGAACCAAGGAGGTTGGGAGGAACGAAGAGTCGTTCAGTGAAGTCCTAACAGATAGCACCACATGGCATCCCCTAGCCACCGACAACCTCCTTTGCCTCCGCCAAGGCACTACACAAACAAGTAACTGCTAATTTCAGTGTTCATTTCAAACAGAAAGAACAAGAAGACATTCTCCTAAATCATAGAAAATCTTCTGAATGCATAACTTGATGTAAGGGAAGTTGGTACAAAACAGCCTGTTTCTTTTCATTTTTCATTTAGTTAGCCTTACTTATTTCAAATGTTGGTAGACCTGTAGCGTATCAGCAGGTTTTCATATCAACTGTACTATACGCGTTTTGAGGTATCATCGTAAATTTGTCTTGTCCTTGTGCTGTCGAAAAGAAAACTGTAAGTAGCCTAATATTAGTATAGGTATTTCCAAGTACCATGGACGAGTTTAATTCATTTGCAACATCCAGTGAATTTTTTTAAATTGAAAATCCTACATTCTTCTCTCGTCTTCCTTTGGAAGGTAAGACCCTGGTGATAAAACAACAGCTGACGCCAAGTTTGTCCATTAAAAAACCGTATGGAAAATTTATGAGAAGTTTGCGATAACACAATGCCAAATTACAAATCCAAAACGTAGTTAATTGGAAGCATTTTGGCTCACTTAGGTTACGGTAGTAACACTAAAAGTGGCCCTTTGCGATCGTCTTTTGACAGCTCGAAATTTAAATGAAAATAACGGCTCAACTATTCATCTGACACGAAAATTGAATAACCGAATTTGTAGAGGAGAAAATTCTCTACAACTTTGCTCTCTTTTTTTCATATCTCGTAGCGTTTCAAAGATATTTGCAAAAATAACGGCGATTTTGGGATGTATGTCTGTCTGTCTGTCCGTCTGTCTGTCCGTAACGTTTTCCCTGTTTTTAAGACGAACCGTTGAACCGATCAGCAACAAATTTTACAGACATGATTGTAGGCAGCCAGAGACCATAACCTCCCTTTTTCAAATTTTGCGGACAAAAAATACGGTAGTAATACCAAAAAAAGCCGTTTGTAATATAATTGTAATTGCAAACGAACGGTTCATCTGACACGAAAATTGAATAACCTAATTGGTAGAGGGGAAAATTCTCTACAACTTAGCTTGCTTATGTTTTTTTCACATCTCGTATCGTTTGAGACATATTTGCAAAAATAACGAAGATTTGACACCCTACATTGAATTAACGAAAACCAGCCGTTCGGAGATGTCACGTGACATTCCTCGCCCATCTTGCGTTGCGTATTTGATGATTTTCTTATTGTAACTTACATGTTGTTATTTCCAGGCAAAGGCGCACTGAAGAATTAACAAGAACACATCGTTCTTCGTACGATAAATAATGATGTAATGTCTACAAATGCCATATTAGCATTAGCTGACAACGGCCATTAATAGTATGAGATTTTAATAACTTCTGATTTTATTGATACCGTAGCGTAGTGGCCAAGGCGTTGGGTTATGCAGCTAATGGTCGAAGGTTCGGAACCCGCCGCTACCTAAATTTTTCTTTCCCTAAAAGGGTTTCAAACACTCTTTTTAATTAATTTTTTATTGTTTAGATTATTATTTTGGTCCAAAATGTTTGCAAAAACTTATAAAACTACAAATCTAAAGTGGCCCGTAAAACACGTCAGTGCGATTTTTTTATTGTGTATTGTTTGGAATAGGAAATGGCGGTTTTGAATGGCGAAAGAGGGGAATAGGAGAAGAAAGTCTTCCAAATTTCCTTTCGAAAGCCAAAAACCATGGATGTTCCATTTCACACATTGCAGCAGCTGTTAAATACAATAAGCTAGCTAAATAAAGGAAATTATTTAGTACTTCTGTATTTATTGGCAGAAGAAGAACCATGAAAGATCATTTAACGTCCGATGGATAATCAAAAGCACTTCCTCTAACACCGGAAAGAGTTAATAACTTGTATTACTGACTTTGTTAAAGAACAAATTTCAAGTGAAATTGAAAATAGTGCTTTCATATCAGTACAAGCTGATGAAACAACGAATGTCTTGACTAGAAGCAAAAAGAGTATAATTTTTCATTATGCAAATAACGAATCACGAGAAATACAAGAGAGATCCATTGCGTTTTATGACGTATCCAAAGAAGGGGTTGCACAAGGAGTAGCCACTGTTTTGTCGAACGTTGTAAGTAGTTGCAATATTGAGAAGAACAAGTATTCCAAATATAAGACAGCTAAAGTGCAAAGACAGGGAAAAATTCTGGTGTCCATTCTATTGCGAAACAAGCATTTACTCATGCTCTCTTTAGCCACAGCTATGTACATCAACTAAACGTAGTCGTCCTTCAGGCATGTAAAACAATTACGCAAGTCAACATTTTTGTGGCCGACGTATCAGGATTTCACACATTTTAGTCGTTCAAGTAAACGAAGAGAACTTTTGAGGGAAAGGGAGTTTAAACTGCCAAATCCTTATGAAACAAGGTGGAATTTTCATTCAGGTGCTGTACAGACAATTATTCTTCATTATACAGACTTGAAAGCAGCCTTTAATGACGTGATAAAGAAAGATGGGTGGAATGATAATTCCTTATGTGAAGGGATTGCGCCGCGGCGGAGCGGCCGAGCGCACTGAGGCGCTACGCTATGATGCGCGAGGCCGTTTTCCGACGGGGATTCGAATCCCCCCTTCGGGCATGGATGTTTGTGCCGTCTTCAGTATAAGCTAGACCATAAGTAGTTTGTAGATTTAGGGACTGATGACCCCGTAGTTGAGTCCCATAGTCTCTACAAACATTTGAACGTTTTTTGAACAAGCGATTGGGCTAAATAATATACTGGATGATCAGACTTATATTTTTCTACAGTTCGGTTTTCCAGCATACAAGCATCTTGTCGGAGATATTACAAGGTAAAAAAAATGTTCAAATTTTTGTCTAGCTTATGGGACTTAACTACGGGGTCATCAGTCCCTAAACTTACAAACTACTTATGAACTACTTAATCTTAAGGACGGCACAAATATCCATGCCCGAGGGGGGATTCGAACCCCCGACCGTAGTGACCGTGCAGATCACAAGGTAAAACCGTGGATACAAAACGCTGCAAACTCGAAAATGAAAACCGCATTACAGCTGTTGAAAGACTAAAATCTGAGGAAATCATTGTGAAATGCGTAGTGGATACTAAGAGCCTTATAAATTCACCACGAGTGTATGAAATTAATTTTAATGAAACAGAAACGAACATTCACAAGCTAAGAAGGATATAATGCGAAATAATTGATACAGGTTCAGGTAAATAATGGAAAGAATATTCAAAGACTTTCAAGAAATGGAGTTTACAAAACTTGTAAATAAGACAAAGCTTTCAATTTACAGAAGGCCAAACAATTTCCCGATAGGTGAGATTGAAATTTTGCTTAAACTGTATCCATTCTTTGACACTGAGAAAGTGAAAGGAGAACTTACTTTTATTACAGCAATGACGACAAACATCTACAACTGCGGGATCTCCTTACATATGTTATGAACAATGGCTTAAGAATGGGTTCCTCTGAATGTGTGAAACGACTGTCGTTCTTGCAATTCCAGCAACCAACGCTTCTTGCTAAAGAAGCATGAGCACGTTAGAACGTGTTAAAACCTACCTTCGACACACAATGACAAATGACAGACTGCCAAACTTGGCGTTTTGTCTTTAGAGAAGGGGACTCTGAAATCGTCAACCAAACGGCAGGAGCTCATATCTCATGTTATTAATGTCTACGCCCAGAAAAAGGACAGGAGGATAGAACTGATTTACAAAAGGATCTAACGGCGAGTTACTGTGCGTTAATATATATATATATATATATATATATATATATATATATATATATATATATATATATATATATATATATACACTGTGTAGCTGTTTAGTGTTTCCATCCATTTATATATGACAATGTCTGTATGGTAGTAATTTCGTACAATCTTAGTAGAAACATAACTAAGTTACTTTTGCAGTCTTTCTAGCCTATATTAAGTCTTTGAAGATTTTTCCTGTCAAAAATCTAATTCTCAGCCTACCCTGCAAAACAAGCCACCCTTCGCCCCAGGCAAGGAATGAACTGTGGTTTTGCAACCTATCTTTTATAATCACATCAAACGTAATTTCGACTTATGAAGGTTTCATAATCATGTAACATGTTTTGAGAAACAATATTTTTACCTCTGAGTTGCAGCTTTGCGACAATTTAACGCAGTAGTTCTGTTATTAGTACCTGATTTTGTTTATTAACGTGTCATATCTTGTAGTAATATCAGGCAGGTCATGTATGCACGGTTTTAAGCAAAATATACAGTTTTTTTCATAGTGATGTCCTTTTTAGATTGTACTTCTATTTCCTATGAAATTACACTACTGGCCATTACAATTGCTACACGAAGAAAAAAAAACAGATGATTTTGGACAGATTCATTGGACAAATATGTTATACTAGAACTGACATGTGATTACATTTTCACGCAATTTGGGTGCATAGATACTGAGAAATCAGTACCCAGAACAACCACCTCTGGCCGTAATAACGGCCTTGATACGCCTGGGCATTGAGTCAAACAGAGCTTGGATTGCGTGTACAGGTGCAGATGCCCATGCAGCTTCAACACGATACCACAGTTCATCAAGAGTAGTGACTGGCGTATTGTGACGAGCCAGTTGCTCGGCCACCATTGACCAGACGTTTTCAGTTGGTGAGAGATCTGGAGAATGTGCTGACCAGGGCAGCAGTCGAACATTTTCCGTATCCAGAAAGGTTCGTACAGGACCTGCAACATGCGGTCGTGCATTATCCTGCTGAAATGTAGAGTTTAGCAGGGATCGAATGAAGGGTAACGGCCACTGTTCAAAGTGCCTTACATATAAACAAGAGGTGACGGAGACGTGTAACCAATGGCACCCCATACAATCACGCCGGGTGTTACGCCAGTATGGCGATGACGAATACACGGTTCCAATGTGCGTTCACCGCGATATCGCCAAACAAGGATGCGACCATCATGATGCTGTAAACAGAACCTGGATTCATCCGAAAAAATGACGTTTTGCAACTCCTGCACCCAGGTTCGTCGTTGCGTACACCATCGCAGGCGCTTCTGTCTGTGATGCAGCGTAAAGAGTAACCGCAGCCATGATCTTCGAGCTGATAGTCCATGCTGCTGCAAACGTCGTCCAACTGTTTGTGCAGATGGTTGTAGTCTTGCAAACGTCCCCATCTGTTGACTCAGGGATCGAGAGGTGGCTGCACGTTCCTTTACAGCCATGCGGATGTCTTTCATCTCGACTGCTAGTGATACGAGGCCGTTGGGATCCAGCACGATGTTCCGTATTACCCTCCTGAACCCACCGATTCCATATTCTGACAACAGTCATTGGATCGCGACCAACGAGAGCAGCAATGTCGTGCTAAGATAAACCGAAATCGCGATAGGCTACAATCCGACCTTTATCAAAGTCGGAAACGTGATGGTACGCATTTCTCATCCTTACACGAGGCATCACAACAACGTTTCACCAGGCAATGCCGATCAACTGCTGTTTTGTGTATGAGAAATCGGTTGGAAACTTTCCTTGTGTCAGCACGTTGTAGGTGTCGCCACCGGCGCCAACCTTGTGCGAATGCTCTGAAAAGCTAATAATTTGCATATCACAGCATCTTCTTCCTGTCGGTTAAATTTCGCGTCTGTAGCACGTCACCTTCGTGGTGTAGGAATTTTAATGTGTAGTACTGGGAAAAGCGATAGACCGGCTACTTCAAAATATCTCGCATTTTGTTTGCACTACCCCGCGTAAGTCATTTGTCACTTAAGTGTTCGAACAATTCGATACTTTATAGAGTTCTGTGCTGTATCGGGAAATCTCTCCCAGCCCTACTGGTTAGAGACGGAAAAAACCGACCAGTTACTACCGACACATGTGTTTTAGCTCTGAATAACCAGTGTTTTTCGGCATTCCTTTGGTGTCGGTTATAACATGTATTTTCATTTTTATTAATTAACGGGTAAAAATATGGGCATGTCAGTTTGCCATAGCAGCGTTGCTAATTTTTTTTAACAAAACTTATGTAATGTTTATTCGTAAAACTTCGATTGGCTGAAATATTTGGTGGTTATAAAAAATAGGAAAATCAACCAGTCCCATTTTAATACCAGTGCAGACAGTGGGATCTAACAACAAAAATAAGAATCGGGCCAGGGTTGCTGAGACAGCGACTTACCTGTCACCAGCTTGCGGGTCCTGTTCACGTGGCTGTGCGGTGTGTAATAGTTGCTCCCAACTGGTACAAACTGTAGTTTCTCACTCTTATACTCAGACATTGGCTATCTTACAGAATGGCACGAGCCCTAGATTGAAAGTAGCAAAGACACTCTGATATTATATAAATTTGATTCAGATAGTTGTATTTTTATTGATATGCTACAAACTCGGAGTATTGGATGTTTCCGCCGTGGTGAAATGGCTGAGCGCTCTAAGGTGCCTTACTATGGAGCTCTCGGTTTCTCCCCGTGGGAGGTTCGAGTCCTCTACGTCTACATCTAGATGCATACTCTGCGAATCAAATGAAAATGTTTAAATGTTTGTTAAGCTTAAAGGACTTAACTGCGAGGTCATCAGTCCCTAAACTTACAAACCACTTATGAACTACCTTACACTAAAGACGACACAAACATCCATGTCCGAGGAGGATTCGAACCCCTGACGGCGGACGGCCGCGCGCACCACAACACGGCGCTCCAGTACGCGCGGCTAATCAGCCGCGGCCGTGCGAATCGCATTGAAGTGCATGGCAGAGAGTTCATCAAACCACTTTTATGATATTTCTCTATAGTTCCAAGCTCTAATAGCTCGTGGGAGAAAGGAACACTAAATCTTTCTGTTTCCAATCTGATTTATTTTATTATGGTGGTCATGTCTCCCTATGTAAGTGGGTGCTAAAAATACATGTTCGCATTCTGAAGAGTAACTTGGTGAAAGGAATTTCGCAAATAGTCTCGCCGCAACAAATAACGCCTTTCTTTTAACGATTTTCACCCCAACCCGTGCACCATTTCCGTGACACTCTCTCCCCTATATCGCAATAATACAAAACGAGCTGCCTTTCTCTGAATTTTCTCTAAATCGTCCTTCAGTCCAACCAAGGGTGTGGATCCCACAATGCGCAACAATACTCCATAATAGGACGCACAAGTGTAGTGTAGACAGTTTCTTTAGTAGAACTGTTTCATCTTCTAAGTGTCCTGCCAATGAAACATAGTCCTTGGTTCGCCTTCCCTACAATATTTTTTATGTGTTCTTTTCAATTTACATTGTTCGTGATAGTTACCCCTAGGTATTTAGTTGAATTTACGGCCTCAAGGTTTGACTGATTTATCGTGTAAATGAAGTTTAATGGATTTCTTTTAGTGATATATGGATGAACTCACACTTACCATTAGTAAGGATCAATAGCCAATTTTTGCACCATGCAGGTATCTTAACTAAATCATTTTGCAGTTGCTTTTGATCTTCTGGTGACTTTACGAACCGATAAATAACAGCGTCATCCGATAACAGTCTAAGAGAGCTATTCAAATTGACTCCTAAATCGTTTATAAAAATAACGAACAGAAGGGGCCCGATAACATTTACCTGGGGAACGCCATATATCTCTTCTGTTTTACTCGATCACTTACCGTCAATTATAATGTACTGTGTCCTTCCTTGCAGGAAATCACGAATCCAATCGCACAACTGTGGCGATATTCCATAAGCACGCAATTTGATTAGAAGACGCTTGTGAGGTACAGTGTCGAAAATCTATCGGAAATCTAGAAATACGGAATCTGTTTGACATCCCTTATCGATAGCACTCATCACATCATGTGAGTAAAGAGCTAGCTGTGTTTCACAAGAACGATACTTTCTAAATCAGTGTTGCCTACGGGACAATAGGTCGTTCTCTTCGAGGTAGTTCATAATATTTAAGGAAAGTGTATGTTCTAACATCCTGCTGCAAACCGACGTCAATGATATAGGCCTATAATTTTGCGGGTCACTGCTATTGCCTTTCTTGAATATTGGAGTGACCTGTGCAACTTTCCACTCTTTGGGCACGCAGCCGGCCGCGGTGGCCGAGGAGACTGAGGCGCTTCAGTCACGGTCTGCATGGTGCGAGAGTGAAGGTCGGGGTGAGAGTTTAAAATGGGGAAAGATTCATCTTTAAAACTCACAACCACCAACTTCGAAACAAATTCCTAAACATACAAAAACATTGGAACTGTGATTGCGACTGTTTGACTCGTTTTCTAGGGGATGATATCACATGTTCGCAGCTTTCCTTCCCTGCATATGATTAACAAAACAAATTCATAATAAAATCAAGTTCATGAGAGAAAAGGGTGTACTAACTACTAATTTTGAAAACACGTGAAAGTTCACTTTATATTGTTTATTACACCATATTAAAACGCTGTGGCTGATACGTCTGTATGTCGACACATTTATCAAATCAAGTTATAGCTCGTGAGCCCCAGACAAAATGAATATTTGTCGCAAATTGTTTTCACACCATGTGCCTGTCTCAAACACCGTTTATGTTCATGCCTATGCGACGACACGTGTTACATTAACAAATCACAGTCACTTTAATTCAATGCGATGCACACCTTGTTCCACCGGCTAAATATTCACAACACACAGTAGCACTCGATTCAACTTGGTGCAGTCTACGACGAACAACCACACGTGGCGATTGCCACACACAAATCTAAAGTCTCCACCTGGAGATACACATGCCGACTGATACCGAGCGACGCCGCCCGGCCAGCTCCCCACGTGCTCCCGTCTCCGTCACTTCCTGCCCTCGCGCGCGCGCGCGCGCCAAAAGCTCAACTGCCGGGGTTTTTTCCCCTACGTCATCAACTTCCCCATGTGAGCTGCTCTAACCGATTTGCCAACGTACAGCGCTCAGCCAATACATTTCTAAAACTTTACTTAAAATCAAAATAATTACACTACACATTAAACAAATATTTTCTTACGTTTTTATATTAGTATAAACATCCTTTGTACTTTTTATTATAATCGTGCAATTTCTTATATCACAGATAAGTGATTTAACTGAATATTTCAAGGTAAAATACACAAGATTAATTGAAAATAAAATAAGAAATATTTAATATATTATTTTTATAAACAAACATTGCCATGCTAGTTGTGTAACTGTCTTGTATTCATTGGTAATTTATTACTTTTCATTGTCAACTAAACATATTACGTCAGATGTGACTATATCAGCTAATGTATTGTTTATTTGTCAACAGGCTATTTTGTAATGAGGGCCTTAAAGGTTCCTAACTGCATCGTATTACTTCAAATGCCAGTAGTATTAGAATATTTTATTTCACGCTGTGCACTGCACTGTGCCTGGCACTCGCCATTGTCCCTCTCTCCCCTCACCAGAAACGAACTGGAAAATCCTAAGCTGGAACAAGCCACCAACGTCGGCCTGCTCGCTGGCCTCCCGTCAGCTACAAGCACACAGCAAATCTCAATGTGGAGAATTTCTACTTATAGCCTAACTATAAATGTTGTCACCCAACTGTCTACATACATTGCTACCATAATTAATAAGATTAAAATTTTGTAACATTTAGTGCATTGGCATGGTCAATGTTTGCAGTGAACTTCATACTGTTTAATTATCAAATGCTATTAATTACCAATATTTCTATTGGGCGGTAATCTTACAATGGCCACTACGGTCGGGGGTTCGGATCCCCCGTCGGGCATGGATATTTGTGCCGTCCTTAGTCTTAGTTAGTTCATAAGTAGTTTGTAAGTTTAGGGACTGATGACCCCGTAGTTAAGTCCCATAGACTATACAAACATTTGAACATTTTTTTTGGGGGGGGGACGCAACGTTCGCTAAGCAAGTGGTTATATATGGTCAGGTATAGGGCTATTGCATCAGCATATTGTGAAAGGAACGTAATTGGTATACAGTCTGGACCGGGAGACACTTCTTTACGTGATTTATTTTGCTTTAATACTCCAGGGGTATTTACTTCTAGATTACGCATGGTGGAAGCTGTTGTTGATAGGAGTTCTGGAGTATTTGCTTCGTCTTCTCTAGTGAAGGAATTTCGGAAATCTGCGTTAAGCAATTCTGCTTTAGCAGAACTGTCATCAATAGCATCTCCATTTCTATGGTGTAATGAAGGTATTGTTTGTGTTTTGCCGCTAGTATACTTAACATACGACCAGAATTTCTTAGGATTCTCTACCAAATTATATGACAGGGTTCCGTTGTGGTAACTACTGCAAGCTTCTCCCATTGAAATTCGAGCTCCCTAGGGTATGGGTGTTTATGTGTTGTCCTTAGGTTGCTTTAAGGTAGTTTGTAAGCCTAGGAACTGATAACTTCAGTAATCCCTACTGATTTTTAAACATCAATGTTTGTTTAGGGTGAAAATCTGATACCACACAAAATTGACAGTTCAACAAAGTTAGCGTGTAATCTTTTGCCCCGCCATCACCGTATGTACCTCCTCCACGTTCCCTATCTTTGCTATGACTGTGAGACCGATTTCTCGATTTCTACCACAGTCTGAACCCGATATCGATAGAGATTTTCTACACCTTAACGTTCGTTAAAGTGCATCAATTATGTTATGATTCTACGTTTATAGCTGTAAATAATAGCAATAAAAGACCTGCAGCCAAATCTTTCAGAAACCGGTTGTTTTGAACAATTTTAACGGTTATGTTAAACTGGAGGTGAAAAGAATTAGTACAACCGAAAACAGGTTGTTCCAGCGATATCCATCATCTCTATTGGTGATACACGCTAAAACCCCTCCGTCACAGACATAAATATCTTTGTTGATGATCTTCCACCTAGCTAATGAAATGGACCGTTTCTCTATTAAATTCTGTTACAGGTTACACATATGACATTTTCGTTAGGGCTGTATTCCTTTAGCTTGCTTTTCTTATTCACTTCGGCGATCACAGTTGTTAGTTATTATAAAACCTGGTTTTAGTCAGTTATGACACTCTTGAGATCTGATATTTTTCATAACATGTCTTAATACAGTGGAGCTATAACGCCATCGTCACGAAATTAACGTGACATCAGCATTGGTTATCCATGCATTTTTAAAATATATGGTAACTAGCCTCCAGTGCTGGCATAAACATCTTGTTATCGTAGCTACAGTATGAGCAGCAGCTCCGATAACAAGTTGTCTCTGCCAGCAGTGGAGCCTAGTTTACATATTCTAAAAATAAATGACCAAGGAATGCTGATGTTACGTTTATTCTGTGATGATGCCATTAGGGATCCACTGTATTAGGACATGTTATGGATATTAAATATCTGAAGATTGTCATAACTGACTGAACCGGTTCCCCACCAACTAAAACTTTTTATCGTAGACGTAAATAAAGAAAATCAAATTACACAGATACCGGGTGATCAAAAAGTATAAATTTGAAAACTTAATAAATCACGGAATAATGTAGATAGAGAGGTAAAAATTGACATACATGCTTTGAATTACATGGGGTTTTATCAGAACCAAAAAATAAAAAAATAAAAAAATAAGGTTCAAAAAATGTCCGACAGATGGCGCTTCATCTGATCAGAAAAGCAATAATTAGCATAAACATGTAAGACAAAGAAAAGATGATGTTCTTTACAGGAAATGCTCAATATGTTCACCATCACTCGTCAACTATAGCTGTAGTCGAGGAATAATATTGTGAACAGCATTGTAAAGCATGTCCGGAGATCTGGTGAGGCATTGGCGTCGGATGTTGTCTTTCAGCATCCCTACAGATGTCGGTCGATCACGATACACTTGTGACTTCAGGTAACTCCAAAGACAATAATCGCACGGACTGAGGTCTGGGGACCTGAGAGGCCAAGCATGACGAAAGTGGCGGCTGAGCACACGATCGTCACCAAACGACACTCGCAAGAGATCTTTCACGCGTCTAGCAATACTTTTTTTTTTTTTTTTTTTTTTTTTTTTTTTGTTCTGATAAAACCCCATGTCATTCCAAGCATGTGTGTCAATTTTTACCTCTATGTCTACATTATTCCGAGATTTATTAAGTTTTCAAATTTATACTGACTTTTTCCACTCCCATGAACCACAGACATTGCCGAGGTGGGGTGGCTTGCGTGCCTCAACGATACAGATAGCCGTACCGTAGGTGCAACCATAGCGGAGGGGTATCTGTGGAGAGGCCAGACAAACGTGTGGTTCCTGAAGAGGGGCAGCAGCCTTTTCAGTAGTTACAGGGGCAACAGTCTTGATGATTGACTGAGCTGGCCTTGTAACATCAGCTAATGTGGCTTTGCTACACAGTTACTGCGAACGGCTGAAAGCAAGGGGAAACTACAGCCGTTAATTTTCCCGAGGACATGCAGCTCTACTGTATGAACATATGATGATGGCATCCTCTCGGGTAAAATATTCCGGAGGTAAAATAGTCCCCCATTCGGATCTCCGGGCGGGGACTACTCGGGAGGATGTGATCATCAGGAAAGAAAACACTAGCATTCTACGGATCGGAGCGTGGAATGTTAGATCACTTAATCGGGTAGGGAAGCTAGAAAATTTAAAAAGGGAAATGGCTAGGTTGAAGTTAGATATAGTAGGGATTAGTGAAGTTCGGTGGAGAGAGGAACAGGATTTCTGGTCAGGCGAGTACAGGATTATAAATACAAAATCAGTTGGGGGTATTACAGGAGTAGGTCTGATAATGAATAAGAAAATAGGAATGCGGGTAAACTACTATGAGCAACACAGTGATCGCATTATCGTAGTCAAGATAGATACGAAGCCAACACCGACCACAGTAGTTCAGGTTTATATGCCAACTAGCTCTGCCGACGATGAGGAGATCGAAGAAATATATGAGGAGATAAAGGAAATTATTCAGACAATTAAGGGAGAGGAAAACTTAATTGTTATGAGAGACTGGAATTCGGTAGTAGGACAAGGAAGGGAAGGGAAGATAGTAGGTGAATACGGTCTGGGCAAAAGGAATGAAAGAGGAAGCCGCCTGGTAGAATTTTGCACGGAACATAATTTGGTTATAACAAACACCTGGTTTAAGAATCACAAAAGAAGGTTGTATACGTGGAAGAGATTAGGAGACACCGGGAGATACCAGATAGATTTTATAATGGTAAGGCATAGATTTCGGAACCAGGTTTTAAACTGTAAAACATACCCAGGGGCAGATATAGACTCTGACCATAACTTGTTAGTTATGAACTGTAGGCTGAAACTGAAGAAACTACAAAAAGGTAAGAAAATAAGGAGATGGGACCTGGATAAGTTGAAGGAACCTGAAGTTCTTAAGAATTTCAGAGGGAGCTTTAGGCAACAATTGTCAGAAACAGGGGGAAATAAAACAGTAGAAGAGGAATGGGTTGCATTGAGAGATGAAATAGTGAAGGCAGCAGAGGACAAAATAGGTAGAAAGGCAAGACCTACAAAAAATCCTTGGATATCACAGGAGATACTAAATTTAATCGATGAAAGTAGAAAATATAAGAATGCGGTAAATGAAACAGGCAAAATGAAGTACAGACGACTAAGAAATAAGATTGACAGGAAGTGCAAAATGGCTAAGCAAGAGTGGCTAGAAAGCAAATGCAAGGATGTAGAAGAATGTATAAATAGGGGAAAATAGATACAGCCAACAGGAAAATAAAAGAAACAATTGGAGATAAGAGAAACAGCTCTATGAATATCAAGGACTCTGATGGAAAACCAGTTCTCAGCAAAGAAGGGATAGCTGAAAGGTGGAAAGAGTTAATAGAGAGGCTCTATGAAGGAAATGAACTTAGCGGCAATATTGTAGAAAGGGGAGAAGAAGTAGATGAGGATGAAATAGGAGATACTATACTGAGAGATGAATTTGACAGAGCCCTGAAAGACCTAAGTCGAAACAAGACCCCAGGAGTAGATGATATTCCCTCACAGCTACTGAAGTCTCTGGGAGAACCAGCCATGACAAAATTGTTTCACCTGGTGTGTAAGATGTATGAGACAGGTGAAGTACCCTCAGACTTTAAGAAAAATGTTATAATCCCCATACCAAAGAAAGCAGGTGCAGACAGGTGTGAAAACTACAGAACCATCAGTTTAATAAGTCATGGTTGCAAAATATTAACACGAATTATTTACAGAAGGATGAAAAAGCTGGTAGAAGCCGACCTCGGGGAAGATCAGTTTGGGTTCAGTAGTAATGTAGGAACACGGGAGGTAATATTCACTTTACGGCTTATCCTAGAAGATAGATTAAGTAAAGGCAAACCTACATTTCTAGCTTTTGTAGATTTGGAGAAGGCTTTTGACAATGTTGATTGGAATAAACTCTTTGAAGTTCTGAAGCAAGCAGGAGTAAAATATAGGGAGCGTAAGGTTATTTACAACTTGTACAAAAACCAGACAGCGGTTGTCAGAGTTGAAGGGCATGAAAGGGATGTAGTGGTTATTCAATTGGTACATTGAGCAAGCTATAAAGGAAAGCAAGGAGAAATTTGGTGAAGGAAGAATTTGGTGGGGAAGAATTAAAAACATTACGTTTTGCCGACGACATAGTAATTCTGGCAGAGACAGCAAAGGATCTGGAAGAGCAGTTGAACGGAATGGACAGTGTGCTGAAAGGTGCTTATAAGATGAACATTAACAGGAGCAAAACTAGGGTAATGGAGTGCTGTCTAAGAAAATCAGGTGATGCTGAAGGAATTAGATTAGGTAACGAAGCAATAAAGGAGGTAGATGAGTTCTGTTACTTGGGCAGTAAAATATCAAATGATGGTCGCAGTACAGAGGATATAAAATGCAGAATGGCAATGGGTAGAAAAGCGTTCTTGAAAAAGAGAAATTTGTTAACATCGAATATTGATTTAAGCCTAAGGAAGTCCTTTCTGAAGGCATTTGTATGGAGTGTTGCCTTGTATGGGAGTGAAACATGGACGATAAACAGTGCGGACAGGAAGAGGATTGAGGCTTTTGAAATATGGTGCTACAGAAGAATGCTGAAGATTAGGTGGGTAGATCGCGTAACTAATGAGGAGGACTGAACAGAATTGGGGAGAAAAGAAATTTCTGGCATACCTTGACTAAAAGAAGGGATAGATTGGTAGGGCACATTCTTAGACATCAAGGGATTGTGAATTTAGTGTTGGAGGGAAGTGTGTGGGGTAAAAACCGCAGAGGAAGACCAAGAGATGGATACAGTAAGCAGATTCAGACAGATGTAGGTTGCTGTTCTTATGTGGAGATGAAGAGGCTTGCTCAGGATAGGGTATTGTGGAGAGCTGCATCAAACCAGTCTCCAGACTGAAGACCACAACAACAACAACTGACTTTTTTATCACACGGTAGATCACTGTCCTATTCGCGAACATGTCGTAACTCTACTTTTTATTTACAACCTGATAAATATTTGAATACATATAATATTTAAACATAATGAAATTGAGATGAAAATACAAACAAATGATGTTTAAGAAGACTATTAAAAAGTAGGCAGGACAGATAGAGACGGAAAGATTCGATGCCGTCCCCATTGAGCAATTCGGCCTGGATACCTTAAAAAAATCTTAGTGCTTGTTGAGTCCTGGTTGGCACTTGCCTGAGGTAACGTTTGACCACTCTAGACAGAGAAAACCACTGAAACAGCTACTAAACCCTATGACTACTACTTAACTATAATATGCGTGTGTGTATGTTGTCTGTGTGCGTGCGCTTGCGAGCGCTTCGAGTGACTGTTTCCTAACTTCTGTAAATTGTAAATTTGTGTAACTAAGAGACCGTCGGAGGTTTGAGTCCTTCCTCGGGCATGGGTGTGTGTGTTGACCTTAACATAAGTTAGTTGTAGATCTAGGAACTGACGACCTCAGCAGTTCGTGTTATCTTAGAGGTGTGGTGTTCAGTGCTGTTCTTTGTACCTGTGCTTGTGTTTGTATCACGGGTCGTATTCTCCCATGTTTCTTCTGCCCGTGAATATCTAGTCTGCGTTCTGCCGTGTGAACGTGTTTGTATGAATGTTTATGTAATTTGCGTGATTCAGCATCAGCGATTCGTTTAGTATCTCCGATTTAGCCGAGTCTCTTATAGTTACATATATGTCTTCGTCAGTTATGTATGGTGACCTGATGTGTGTGGGTTGCTGGTAATGTAGAAGTATGTGTTCTGGGAGACCATATTGCCCGCGTCTGTAATCGAGACTTTGGCTCACGTCCACGGGCTACGGGGTAAGGGGCGTGTGCAGTCAGAAAATGGGCCACAACCCGGTTTATATTGATACGATGCACTTTCAACGTTTCCTGATATTGGGAAAGAATTTCAAAACACGACGCCACTTTTCACTTGTTTCCCGTTTCCTCTGCCAGGTCTCGACCCACCATTAGATAAGCCGGTGCTACTCTCTAAATGTTTTATCAGAGATTTCTTTCACGTTACCTGAATTCCTACGTAGCACAGTGGTAGAGTGCCAGACTACAAAAGGTCGCGGGTTCGATCCCCGCCTGGTTCAATGATTTTTATCAGTCACTTTCCACTTCTTTCCCCTCTGACAGTGTTGCTGATGTGACAAATACCGAGCAGCACCGTGTTGCGGAACCCACGTTAAACTGTAGGTCCCCCTATAACGAGCTACTGTAAGTCAGTTCTGAGGTCGGAGGAAGGCAACGGCATACCACCTCCAAACAGGACCATGCCTAGTAAAGCACTGTGATGTTCAAACCAATCTTCGGATTGATGACTGATTTACCTTCTCTTACCCTGACTCCCTGTCTTTTTTCAGTATGTTCGCTGGGTACGTTCCAAACACTATACACCGAAAGCCCCTGACAGTCCAACCCAAATGCTCCGCTGTCTGCGTCGTACCATGTTTTTGTGTGTGACTAGATTTAGGCAATGGGTTCACGCACTGGCTACAAAATATACGCTTGACTCGAAAAGCTCATACCTCTGTGAACTGTAATGTGTATAATGTCGAGTCTGACTAGTTTGTATCTTGGGAGCTCTGTCGGTGATTATCTTAGTATGTTCATTGAAAGTTAGTCGTTCGTCCAAGTGAATTCCAAACGTAGCCTTCGGTAGCTTATTGTTTCTGCAGCACTGGCTGATGCTAGTGAGTAGTAGTCTAGATCTGTGTTCCAGTTGCGTCCTCGAGTCAGCGAAGACCACTTCTATGAGGTCATCTGCATGGGCTATGATGGATGTTCCCATTCAGTTGGTGTGGCAGGAGGTCAATAGTGATATCGTAAAAGACAGGACCACAGATAGAACCCCGCGGGCAGCCTTTGTTCCTTCGTTTGATCACTTTCCGCCTACCCGCGCGCTATACAACCACTGTGTTTGTACAATAGCCGTAGAGGCTATCCTTACAATGTCTTGGGTACTTGCATTTCCTTAAACCTTTAAAGCGTGGCTTTTTATTTGAAGTTATAGAAACTACCAGAATTAATGTATTGTGCGTATATACTGAGAAAAATATTTTT
This sequence comes from Locusta migratoria, assembly GCA_026315105.1. Classification (NCBI taxonomy): domain Eukaryota; kingdom Metazoa; phylum Arthropoda; class Insecta; order Orthoptera; family Acrididae; genus Locusta; species Locusta migratoria. The sequence goes on from CM048755.1 coordinate 325,300,413, forward strand.
AAAAAATTCCGTAATACTATTATACATTACTAGCAACAAAAATTTCATAGTTGGTCAGCTATATAGAGCTTCCATGATGTACCCGATGTAGAAAATGTCACTATTATGCCTCTCATCTTTTCAGAAAGTAACTCATAATGCATCAGTAGTATGTGATTGATTACTTTTACATGGCAAAGAAAGAATACTAATGTAAACAAACGCACATCTTAGGTGTAACTCAATGCAGCTAACTATCGAAATGATTCTGTAGCACTCAGCAATTTATAATATGTAGGAGGAGCTATTAGCATATGTAACACTATGTATACAAGCAGCTATAAATGAATTTGTGGTAAAATGTTGATCAGTTTGAGAGATAATGGAAAAATAAGATATGTGGCCTTCCACATCTCTCGCAACGGGTTCTACACAACGCTGGTGACTACTTTGAAGGACAGTAACAGGTGCAAACATGTAACAATTTTCTATCGCTTGCGAAGAAATAGTTGCCACTATTTAAGTTCCAACCCTCATATATATGTGGAGTCTGATCTATCGGACATGTCCCACATTTATATAACTTATACAAAATGCCGATGACGGGCAATGATCCTTTCTTCAGTGTGGAGACACTCCTAGGCTCTTACTCTTACAGGAATCAGTTCACAAAACTACGAGTTTGAGTTCTAGCGGGCAGGGTAAAGTTGAGAATTTGTATCTGACGGGAGGCGTGCTTGAGTAATCCGTGCAGGTGTGGTGGCGTTATGTCCCCAGTGATGTAGGGATCAGCGCAACTGCCTAGAAATCAGGAGACCCGGTTTCGAATCCCGGCTGGGTACACTTTTTCAACTTCACCCACTCGCAGTTAATGTCATACATTCCACGAATGTAAGTAAAACATGTTGGGATCGTCTGTTTCAGCATTTGAAGGCGAATCGATGCAAGTGTATGGCAACAACGCACCGTCGTATGCCAGTGGTGGCCAGCGTTTCTAAGGCTATTACCGGATATTAGCCAGTAACTCCCCCTCCTCCTTGTCCCACCACTCTCTACATTGCGGCCTAGCTGGCATTTTTAGTATGTCGAAAGGTAAATTATATTTAGAAGCTGTAGGTGGTTTTATTAACTCATGAATTAACAAGTCGGAGGGGCAATTTGTACTGCTTAACTCTAATAGCATTTCTTTCAAAATTAAAATGTTTTCAAGCCTATAAGACCGGACTGCTATGGTCAGCAGTCCCTAGACTTACAAACTACTTAAACTAATTTACACTAAGCACTCGAACCTCTGGCGGGAGCGGCCGCCCAGTCCGTAGCATGATGCCTTAGACCACGCTCGAAACCTCACGAACGCATGCTTAGAATAACAAGCAATCGTAAACAAAACAGTGGTGTACGTCATTTCCATGCAAAACGCCGCACTTGTCTACTAGCGTCACTAGATGGTGGCCTAGTGTAGCTGCACTAACCAGTGTTTCAGGTGCGTGAGTGGTATAGCTGCAGTACGTATTTGTCTCATGGAGTGTTTGTAAGAGAGTTACTGTGTAAACTGTGAACAGTGTAGTAATTAGGGATGCAACATCGTTGATAAAAACATCGATGTTCAGACATCGATGCTCCTGCGGAAAAATATCGATGTTAAAAAAACATCGCTCCTGAAAAACGATACATCGATGTTTTTCCGATGTTTCCATACCTTTAAGAAATATTAGGAAAAACACACTGAAATGAAGCTGTGTTGCCAGAAAGTATCTGCCTTATTTATGTTCTTTCACTAGGCTACGAATACACAGCGAAATGGCAGATTAGAATGAAAAAGAAGTTGGGAATAAGGTTTCGCTACCTATTGCGCTGATTTTACTTGGGATTTACATCGATTTGTTCATTACATGCAAAATAACTTGTGTTTTGTTGACGTATTGTATTTTTCTTAGCTGTCGACGTGGAGAAAATTAAACATTATGCATTTTTCAGTTATTACTTAATAATGTATTTTTAAAATGAATATTCATCAATGACGTTTATCAAATCATGTACCTTGCTGAAATGAAAATCTATGTTATACTTGGCTTGTTGGCTTTTGTCTCGGATTTTTCGTCGACTTTTGTTTGATGTTTTAACTGACGTTTTGACAGTCTGACTGGGTAACACTGTCAATGATTCGATTCCACTGATGTTGGAGGGTGAAATTTCAGCAATGCCAGCAGCCCGTGCTGGACAAACATCAGATTGTTTCATATTTCACTTGCCTACTATTTCAAAAGTGTGAAAACAGCAACGAGCGACGACAGCAGGAGCACAACACTTCAGCTGACGCTGGCTGAGCAACTAATTAAGTAATAATGGAGTTGCCAATCAATTGTTGAACGATGTCGATAGTTTTGGACTTCTGTCGTCGATGCATCTGCGATATATCGCTGTTCAAAACATCGATGTTTATGGACGAAACATCGATGTTTTCAAAACATCGATGTATCGTTTCCATCCCTAGTAGTAATATCATGAAGAGATTTCATCCTACTCATGTCATCCACATATTAGATATCAATTTGCGATGTGCTGAATATGGAAATGACCTCGGGGCCGAAGATATGGAGTTCGCGGATCAGGTGCGTAAATACGGGTGGGGGGGTTCAAATACCCCCACCCCAAAAGGATTTTTTTTTGTCACTTGTGCTAAGATTAAAATTTGACAATAATTTGTGTAATGAATATGCGAGTTAGACTGAAAACGTTGCCAAGAAGAGGGGCACCAGGGTGTCCGTAAGTTGTAATAGATGCTTAGTTGAGCCTTGGCTTCTTACTTGTTGTCGGGACACTTTGTCTCGAATGTCTTATTGGTGGCCTTCGTGAGGCCTAGGCGAGCTTCGCGCAGAACTTTCACGACTGTAAATTTTGCCAATTATATTAAAAAAATAATTGCTCAAGTAACCACCACCTAACCTTCAGTAACAATGAACACGTATTGTTGAATTCCAGCCAGAAACATGCTCCACAGACTGTTTAAAGTACCGCGTGAGGCTTGCCTAGCGTAAACGAAGGCCATCGTGTCTTATGTTTACTACTGCTACCAATTTCAGTGATCTATTAACTTTATTACTACAGTAGGGCAGCAAACTTGTACGTAACACAGACAAACATATTTTTCACGAGTGTGATTAAACGAGAACAAATGTATCACATCACAATCTTATTACTTCCTTGTACCACAGATGCTGATCATCTGCACGCACGCATGCCTAAAGTGGCAGCATTGTATAGAAAACAGATTAAATTCCCCCTCTCTTGACAGATAGTAACCGTGTGAAAGGAATTGTTAGTTTCGACGTTTTGGATCTAATTTTCGAGTTCGTACTTTATTAAAATAAGTACCTGTATTGGCTGTCAGTGCTTTTTAATACTCGTATTAACGTAATATGTAGATATTTAGCTTGGATTTTGTGTCTCTAACCTCATTGTTTCACAAAATCTTAGGCTTTAAATTGACGTTCATAGCCATATTTTGCAAAAATGTTCAAATGTTTGTAAAGTCTATGGGACTTAACTACGGGGGTCATCAGTCCCTAAACTTACAAACTACTTATGAACTAGCTAATCCTAAGGACGGCACAAATATCCATGCCCGAGGGGGGATTCGAACCCCCGACCGTAGTGGCCGTGCAGACCGTGACTGGAGCGCCTCAGTCTCCTCGGCCACCGCGGCCGGCATATTTTGCTACTGGGGCAATGACGCCATGGTGGGGAATTTAGGCAACATGAAGCGTAATACAGATGCATACATTTTGTGAAATGGGCATTTGCAGAATGTAAAGAATGTAGTAGGTTTGAAATGCCAAAAACTGTATTACTGACTTTTGCGGTGTCTTAATCAAGTATAAATTATAAAATCTCCTTTCATTCCAATTTTACATCGACAAGAATTTGAAGCCTTCTAAATGTCTAATACAGTAGAGTGATAAGTATAAATTAGAACAGTTGAAATACTTATTTACCACTACTCATTCATCGTGTAGGTTTATCCTTGATTTTCAAATATATGGCGTCATAACCCTGGAACCCAGGGTACTGGCGCCACTGCGTATACTTTCACAATACATTTTTAAGAATGAAACTTAACAAAATACATAGCTGAAAAAAATTATAATATAGTAGTATTAGCTGGCGAAACTGTGGTATTATTATGTACGAAAAGACACTTTTAATAAGGTAAAGAAACTGGTTTCCCTTATGGTGGCGCTATTCCTCTGGTCTCCCCTATATGTTATTTGTCTGAAGGATTTCGATTTTTACGATTGCTGACAATTTTTGACTTGAGCCAGATGTGGTAGTGCACAAGGTATTTCTAATTTACTAATCCCTACAGCGATTACTTTTGCTCTGAAAATTGGGCTTATTCTATCTGTTATGTTCAAATAATTTACGGGATTATAGTTGAGCAACGTCTTCGACAACAGCCAGTTTTTCGGAAGGTGAACGCCCGTCATTTTCAAAGTATAACGGAAAACACTGCTCTTCATGTCTACAATCTTTTTCAGTAACGCTTATTCTTTTATCAACTACTCACAAAATTTTCCAAATTCATGGAAAACATCGTGTTTGTTTTATGGGGGGCGTCACAGCTTTGGCGCCTGTCAACTGTATGAGGGAACCTCAATATAGCTCTGGCTCTGAACACCCCCCCCCCCCCCCCGCTAGAGAAAAGATTATCTAGGCCCTTGTCGCGGATATATTAAATAACATAATTATTTAGAAATATAATGCGACGACACAGAAATACACAACGTTAGGCTGAATAGATATACGGAATTTCAAGGACAGGAGGAACCTGGATCTAAAGGTGGCTCTTCAAGCAGGACACGACATTCATCTCAGGGAACAGTCAAGTCACAGTGAGTACGAACCCTCGCCACCCAAAATGACGTCCATTGTATTAAAAGATATTGATGACAGCGTACTAGAGAACGTTTATGAGAACTATTACAATTGTGGCATCAATTCCTAAAGCAAATCGGTATACAGTCTGGATCGGTAGAATTTTTGTCAGCGATTTAAGCCGCTCACTACTCCGTGATGTCTATGTTACTCATATTGACATCTGTTCTTAATTCGTAATGGAATACTGACTTTGTCTTCTTTGACGAAGGAATTTTGGAAAGCTGTGCTTAGTAACTCTGCTTTAGCAGCACTGTCATAGGTAGTATCACCATTACTACCGAATAATGACACTATATTTTGTGTCCTGCCTCTAGTACACTTCAGATATGATCAGTATCTCTTACGGTTTCCTGCCACCGCTGTGGAAATTACTGTAAGAATCTCGCTTCGAAATATTCGCTAAATTTTAGGCTCCCCTGTAAGATTCATCAAACTTGGGGGTTTTGTGTACGTTTAACTCTGAGATGCTTTTTTTGTTGTTCTACAACATTGTTCTGACATATTATTTTTACGGAGGGGATCAGCTCCGTCTTTTGTTAATTTCTTTGGTGCAAATCTGTCAATTACTGTAGACACTATTTCTCTGAATTTAAGCCACATCAGGTTTACAGTTACATTTAGGATTTGGAGGGAGTGGAGACTGTCTTTCAGGTAGGCGTTAATTAAATTTTCTCCGCTTTTCTGATATTTTTTATATGTTTGGTGAATTATGGACTTTAGATTCTCAGTCTCGCTACTAAACCTTTTTGATCACTAACCTCTGTATCCATATTGATGTTGCTTCATGACCTCAGGATTATATGTTTCCAAAAGGTCAAGTCTGTTTAGACAACCGTTTACCATTCGGGGTGGTTCATTAACTGATGCCGGCCGCGGTGGCCGAGGGGACTAAGGCGCTCCAGTCACGGTCTGCACGGCCACTACGGTCGGAGGTTCGAATCCCCCCTCGGGCATGGATATTTGAGCAGTCCTTAGTATTAGTTAGTTCATAAGTAGTTTGTAAGTTTAAGGACTGATGACCCCGTAGTTAAGTCCCATAGACTCTACAAACATTTGAACATTAACTTATTGCTCGAAATAATTTTCACGTAATAACAGTAACAATGTTGAAACTTCCTGTCAGATTAAAACTTGTGTCAGACGGAGATTCCAGCTCAGTACATTTGCCTTCCGCGGGCAAACGCTCTACCGACTGAGCTATCTGTGTACGCTTCACGGCTCGACCTGACAGCTTTAGATCCGCCAGTGCCTCCCCTCCCCTATCAGTCCTGGAAGAATGGATATAGTGTAGACATGGATTCGGCCACAGCCTAGGGTATGTTTACATATTGAAATTTTCACTCCACAGCAGAGTGTGCGTTGATTTGCAGAATAGTAAAGGACAAGAGAAGGAAACTATCCTAAGTTCCCGCCAGTAATAATCACCGACACTGAGTGGTAATCGCGACAGAGACGTAGATAAAAGTTCAACACCGCATAACCATTGTTACGTTCGTTCACAGCCAAAGGATAGTTAGCCCAGTCAATGAAGACCGAAAAATGGCCATTAGAGGAAAAAAATTGGTGTAGTGGCAAATTTTTGTACAGTGGTAGCGGGGAGTGTCATGAACAACATACTAAAAATCCAGACCTGTTGGGTGTGACTGTTAGGGTGGGGGGCGTTTAAAGATTACTTTCGACGTTTTTTTTTTTTTTAATAACTCTAAAACCATAGCTTCTAGTGAAAATATTTCCCAGTACAAAATTAAAGTACGTTAAATTTCCTACAAAAAAGGTCCTATTCATTTTTTCTCTAGGACCAATAGTTTTCTCATTCCAAGTGCTGTAAAAAATGGCAATTTATGAAAACAATCTTTTAATGGTATAAAATTAATGTTTATTGTTAAATGAAGTGGATTAAGACCAAATATTAAAAGCCTATACCTCATTTTTAAGTACAGTAGAACAGTACTGAGGGATACATTTTGTTCTGAGGACATGCCAGGTGGCAGCAGGAGAGAGCAGGTTTGGGGGGGTGGAGTATGGGAGTAGAATATGAGGCAAAGCGTGACGCTGGAATGATGTCAAGCACTTTCCTAATTTGTGCTTCCGCAAAACGAGGAGCGAGCAGGTGAGTCCCCACTCCATCTACCCCATTAGGTCGCAGAAGCAACTACAGGGTGTTTCACCAAGTTATACCCATCCTTCCACAGCACACCTCGTAAATAACTGGTGAAGCAGTATGTTGACACATCTGGAGAGTGTTGATACTCCACAAAATGCGTTGTACAGTGACAGTTGTTGGAAGTGTTTATTTTCCATAAATGTATTAACACTAACTGGAATACAGGTATTAGTTACTAGTAAAACTACACAGTACATCTCTGCACATCGCCTTGCACCTGTAGGCGGGAAATTGATTGTTGGGCATACTGTACGTTTGTTGCGGCTTATTTCTGGGGAAGGCCCCTTCTCCCACCATGAGAAGTGCTTGCTCTTCAACTTACAGACAGAATTTTCTGTCCAGTTCTCTTATGTGATTAACTGTGGAGTGGAGTGAGTTTAGTGGTTTCCACTGCCTTTATAAGGTATGTTTGTACCTCGTACTTTTTTTTATGCTGCCATTTAATGGTTTAGATAGGTTAATGAATCAAACGTTTCATGTAATAATTCCTTCATCACTTGTTGCAGTTTACATGATGGTGCGCTAAGAGCATGAAATGCGTTACTGATAATTAAATATTGCAGCAGAGACTGTCTTACATTTGGAATTCATTTTAGTAAGTGATTACTTATTTTCAGTAATTAAGAGTGTATGTACATGAAATATGTTCCTATAAATAATGGCGGAAAAGTGTTTGATCTGCGAGTGTGGTGCTGTTAGTGACCTATGCAACGTTGGTGGGAAAGGAATGTTGAAATGTTCAAATGTTTGTAGAGCTTATGGGACTTAAATACTTATGAAGTAGCTAATACTAAGCACGGCACAAATATCCATGCCCGAGGGAGGATTCGAACCCCCGGCCGTAATGGCCGTGCAGAACGTCCGTGACTGGCGCGCTGCAGACCGCTCGGCCACTGCGGCCGGCGGTAAGAGAATACATGGATTGCTAAATGCCAGTTACGTGAGAAAAGATGGGAAAGCTGAAGGTTTCAGGAACAAACTAAGTGGTGTTGATCATGCATCTTGCAGGAACAAATACACCAGAGGTGACTCAATGAAAAGATTTTTTTTTTAAGAGAATCTCTTTCAGATGAACAGCCTTCAATGTTGGCTGTAGTCAATCGATTGCGTTCAGCTAAAACGAAATTTGATTTTAAAAATAACTGCATGTTTTGTGCAGCAGCAATTGATGATGAATTTCTTGATAAAAAGAAGAAGAAAAAAAAACGACGGCGAAAGGTTTACAGTGTTCGATCCTTCAGTTACGATAATACAATTATTTTTCGTGCACAGGAGAGGACGGATGAACGGGGAGACACCATCCAAAGACGTATGTGTTCTGTTAGTGATCTATATGCTGCAGATGCAAGGTATCACGAGGATAGCTATAAAATATTCTTTATAGGCTCAGTGATTAAATATAGACAGAGTGGACGCCCTGATGATGAAGAAATCAATGTGTCAGTGGAGGTAATATTCAATTACTTAGAGGGGAATGATGACTGCCAGTTCACCTTAGACGAATTGTTGGAGTAGGTTTCTGGTACAGTGCCTCATATAAAGACAGTTAAAGAGAAAAGTATGGGGACACTATTGTTTTTAGTACAATCTGCACCAGGAAATCTGTTGATGATTTCGTAGTTCAGGTGAAAAAATTTTAAATGACGCTTGGTGTTCTTCAAAGTACAAAGATGAACTAGGAGAACGAGAAAGAATTATAAAGGCAGCTGCCACTATAGTTTTAGAAGGTTTTCAATCAATGGTGTATGATAGTTCTGCTTTTCCACCTTGTGACTAATTCTGTAGTGAAGCTGAGGAAATGGTACCTCGTTCACTCCAAGTCTTCATGGACTGCATATCGGCGAAAAAAGGACAAAACTGAAAATTCAAAAAAAAGGTGGCATCTATATCCAATGCCCTCATTGCTGCCATTCGCCCACGATCATTCATATCACCTATACTACATGCTGTCGCACTTTTCATTCAGAGGAAGGTTGGATCAAAAACTCTGATCAATCTATTTGCTGGTTTAGGATTCAGTGCAACATATTATGAAGCACAACAGCTGGAGCTATGAGCTGTTTGCCACACTGTGAAGCCTGTTCCAAGTGGAACATTTTGTCAGTATATATTAGAGAATGTCGACTTCACTCTCTCCACTACAGACGGCTGGAATACTTTCTACAGTTGGGGGGGGGGGGGCATTAAAAGCATCACTCCAGCCTCAGCTCTCCCATCATCTAAAGAGGTCCAGAAGCTTAAATCGTACAGTATGCCCAACAACCAATTTACCACTTACAAGTGCAACGCGATGTGCAGAGATGTACAGTGTAGTTCTATTAGTAACTAATACCTGTATTCCAGTTAGTGTTAATGTATTTGTGGAAAATAAATACTTCCAACAACTGCCATCGTACAACGCCTTTTGTGGAATATCAACACACTCCAGGTGTGTCTGCATACTGCATCACCAGTTATTTATGAGGTGTGCCATGTAAGGGTCGGTATAACTTGGTGAAACACCTTGTAGTTGCCTCTGCGAGCCGGCCGCGGTGGCCGAGAGGACTGAGGCGCTCCAGTCACGGTCTGCACGGCCACTACGGTCGGGGGTTCGAATCCCCCCTCGGGCATGGATATTTGTGCCGTCCTTAGTCTTAGCTAGTTCATAAGTAGTTTGTAAGCTTAGGGACTGATGACCCCGTAGTTAAGTCCCATAAGTTCTACAAACATTTGAACATTTTTTGCCTCTGCAACCTAATGCTGTAGATGGATTGGGAACTCACTAGCTCGCTCCTCGTTTTGCAGAAGCACAAATAAGGGTAGTGCTTGACTCATTCCAGCGCCATGCTTTCCATCATCTTCTAACCCCTCCCCACCCTCTCCCCAAACCCGCCGTCTCCCGCTGCCACCTGGCACATCCTCAGAACCAAATTTATCCCTCAGTACTGTTCTACTGTACTTAAATGAGGTATAGGTTTTTAATATTTGGTCTTCATCCACTTCATTTAACAATAAACATTAATTTTATACCATTGAAAGATTGTCTTCATAAATTGCAAGTTTTTCACCCCTTTTAATGAGAAACCTATTGTTCCTAGGGAAAAAATGAATAGGGCCTTTTCTATACGAAATTTAACGTACTTTCATTTTGTACTGTAAGTATTTTCACTGGAAGCTATGGTTTTCAGGTTATTTAAGAAAAACGTGATAAAGTGACCTCTAAGCGTCCCCCCCCCCCCCAAACGCTCACACCCTATAGGTCAGGATTTTTAGTATGCTGTTCATAACACTCCCCGTTACCACTGTACAAAAATTTGCGACTACACGAATTTTTTTCCCCTAATTTTCCTTCTTTGATTGGGCTAAGTTACGCACTCAGCGGAATGTTGTTGGAAGAGCACATTAGTAACGATTCGTTGTCTCACTCTGCAGTGATGCAAGAAAAGTTTCTTGGGATGTAAGTTAGCTTACAGGAGGCCAGACGATGCAGTTAGCGGTTCGTTATGCAAATGTAAAGCTAAAGCATCAATGACAGAGAAAAAAAGATCCAGGAAACATTCTGTCATATAAAACAGTGTCTCGTGTAAATGTTATCAGCCACTTTAATTAATACCCCTGCTGTCCAGCACTTAGCAAGTCGGTCTTTACATCGGTAGTGACCATACCGATTGAGCTCCTTGCAATGATCATTAATTGGCAATGACATTGTTGTATTAGTGTTACAGTACATCTCCAAAATGCACTGTTCTTACACAGAGATGACCATGCACAAAATAGTCGGTTCGTTGCTGGAGCAACCCAACAGGTGCGAACTTGTCTCCATCGACGGTTCGTCTCCGTCTACTGCAGGTTGGAGTGGTTGATGCATGCCATTGCGTCGGCTTCCAATGTCCAGAAACCACAAGCTCCCCCGACTGCAATGGGCACGTGAACCGATTGACGGCACTTTGAACAGCAACAGGTACCTAACGGTGGTTGTGGGGACTGAGGTACTCCCCTTGCTTGAGGCATCTCCTCGGGCCACATTTAAACAGGACAATGCCCGGTCACGTATCGCGGAGAAGGTACAGGCCTTCTACGAACAGCGACGGATACCATTGCTTCTCTGGCCTGCACGTTCGCCAGACATGTCGCCCATCGAACATGTCTGGGATATGGTTGGTCTGCACCTGCCCTCTAGTAAATAGTGTCACGGATTTTCGGGCGCGGATACAAACTGCTTGGAGAGATATCCTTCAGGAATGTATTCAGAACCTTATTAATTCAGTGCCACGGCGTATAGCAGCTCTAATTGCAGCGCATGGTGGCCACACAACATACTGAATAGTAAGGCTCAAAAGACATGTACAGATTTGAAATGGTAATCATTTGTCACTTCTCACATACCTAAACTGGGGTATTTAATTGAATGAATTCATGTGTTTCACTGCTCCCAGTCTGATATCTGAACCGAACAACTTAACACCGCTGTAGTTCTAGTCACACCGACTGCTGCTGCTTGCTGCAGAGGAACATCGCATAACACTGTCCTAGTTCAGCATTCACCTTTCTGGTGGGGTTGGGATCAGGACAAGCGCCATCAGAGCTTTTCAAGCACTGTGCAAAGCTGGATAGAGTACGCTTCGTCACAGTGTTACCGTCGGCACGAGTCTGCCAGCGCAAAGGCAACCGCAGGACAAGCGGAACTGCATTGTCTCTGCTGGCGACCGTGCCGATTGTGGACAACAGAAGTCGCTGGACCGCGACACTGTGGAAGCTTTGACCATAGTAGCTGCCACAGCCAGAGAATACTTGTAAACTTAGGTATAAAAAAGGTGCACACTTTAACTCTGATTCACTACGTCGAGAGACGTATACAGGTCCATCGACTCCATCCTGCTAAATAGAGGCATTTCCACTTGGTACTGCTATAATAATTATAATAATAATAATAATACTCAACATCCCTTGCAACTGTGTAATAATCTTTACATAGTTACTATAATGATGTCAATTTGTCCGTTTATGGTTGTGAAGGGAGCAATAACTGGCCGTTGTAGGGACTACCTACAACTTTGAGAAGGCATTTTAACCAGATATTTAAGCATATGTGACGTATATGCCTGAATTTCGCTGTCATTGTGCGTGGTGCAGAGTACAAAATGTGTGTCCACTGTATGAGGGCCGGCCGCGGTGGCCGACGGGACTGAGGCGCTCCAGTCACGGTCTGCACGGCCACTACGGTCGGGGGTTCGAATCCCCCTCGGGCATGGATATTTGTGCCGTCCTTAGTTGTAAGTAGTTCATAAGTAGTTTGTAAGTTTAGGGACTGATGACCCCGTAGTTAAGTCCCATAGACTCTACAAACATTTGAACTGTATGAGGAAGCTCTTGCTGATTCCTTCGTATGACACGCTGTAACGTATCCATCGTCAGTTCTAGTACTTGGGAAAAAATGTAATTATTCATAACTTAAGTAATCAGTTTAACAAAAAGGAAGGAAGGAAGATTAGGTGTTATTAAATGTTCAAATGTTTGTAAATCTATCGGACTCAATTACTAGGTTATTAGTCCGTAGCTTACAAACTACGTAAACTAAGGTAAACTAACCTAAAGACAACACAAACACCCATGCCCGAGGGGGGACTCAAACCCCCGGCGGCGAACGGCCGAGCGCACCGCAGCACGGCGCTCCAGTACGCACGGCTAATCCGCCGCGTCTTAGGTTTTATCGTCCCGTCGCTAGCGTGTTCATTAGAGACGGTAGTTTTGCAGTTTTACGAAATAGAGGTAGTAGCAATTATCTTTTAAAAATAATTATGTTTCTTCAGCAAAACACACAAGTGCCCCCTTTAGTTTTTACTCTTCACAAATTACATTTTTACCCTCAGCTGGTAATTACCCCGATCTGGGAAGCACTCGGTTAAGTGATAACAACGCTACTAGTACTGTCAAATAACGAACGAAGTTCACTGGAGTGAAGCGAAGCCCCGCAGACGCCTTAAAACGTCTAGTCACCTAATGAATACATTTGACAGAGGCCGCACCGTGGTCGAATCTTGCAATTGCTAGGCAATTTGGCCATTCAGATATCACAGTGGCCTGATGTTGATACCAATGGGTATATGAGGGCAACCTTACATGTATGCACTTACGAGACGGCCAAAAAAACACCACCCTGAGAGAGGACCTTCGTATGGTGCGCCAACCAATGCAGGATCCTATGACATTGGCACCCACTATCCATGGTACGTACTCGAGACCTACAACATCCTGTGAGCTCCCGACGACTCGCACCTGCGTCGGTTCACACCAAAACACGAGCACCGGCGTTTTCAGTGATACCATGGCTGCCCGGCATGGACAGAGAACAATGGTCACTGGCGAGTCCTGTTCTCGATAAACTCCGATGACCACCGTGTTCGGGTTTGCCGGCGACAAGGGCAGAGAGCGGATGTTGCCAAAATTATTGTTGAGAGATACACAGGTGTAACTCCTGGTATCGTGGTGCGGAGAGCCATATGATATGCATTAATTAAGGTCACTAGTCGTGGTTCGGCAGACATTGTGGACACAGCGATTCGTCACAGCCATTCTACCCCTGATGGCACAGCACCCTGGGACCATGTTCCAGCAAGATAATGCAGCCCCAAATACAGAACGTGCGTCTATCGACTACCTGCAGCATTTTGAAGTCCTCCAGTTGGCAGTAAGAACCCCAGACCTCTCCATTAATGAGCACATATGGGACGCCATGGAAAGGCGTGTCCATCCTCGTATCAACTCGCATGATATGGAGCGACAGCTGCAACAACTGTGGACGTACTTGCGTTAGGGGAGGATCTAAAGGCTGTTTGACACCATTCCGAACCGCATACGGGCATGCATTGGGTCTAGAGTCGCCAACGTTCCATCCGTAACTGCCAAAGGTCTTGTTTTCTCATTTTATAATGTAATCAGTTCAATAAAGTCATATGGTCTTTCTTCATATGTAGTTTCATCATTGCCAACCAACTACTTCCGGGTGCATCACTAGTGTTTTCAGGCATTGTACAATGTACTGGTATAGCGCGATTATGGTAAGAGGTTGCCTTGGCCCAGGAGCAGACTATGACAAGTCGTCCGTTGTCGCCTAGGACAGACGATCCACTGATGCTTTCGCACCATATCGTTCTGTAACTGTGGTATAAATTACACACGGATGTAGCAAAGGTTCACGTTAAGCGTATTATACAGACGGCCAGCTTCAAATGCAGCATGGTACTTCCCTATTGTATTTCATCTTGTCACAACAACCTGAAATCTGATTACTCTCCTAACCTCACCACTAATGACACTTCCTCTATAGCTTGTGAGTTTTCTGGGTGTCGTAGTAGAAACATCGATTGCCTACCAATAACGTCGCTACTCTTACTTTATTCTGCATATTGTCAACGACACATATCAAGGAATAACAACAGTTAGTACCGCTAATATCACGCCACTTCTGTTAGATAGCTGAAGCTGACAGCATGTGGAACCAAAGACAAGCTACATGAAAGTTTCGTATTTTCACTAATACTTTGGGACCAGGCAGCCTCCTTTCTGTAATCGCACTGTAAACTACATTTTTAATAAGCGAACGTTAAAGGTTAGTTTTAAATGTTTATTCCATTTAATGGTGCACTGTTTTATTTTGTTTATTAGGTGTTAAATAAAGGTGACTACCGTTTCGGCTTTTCGCTCTTCTCAAGCCAAGTTTTCTTGTTACAGCATGCCGCGGCGGATCAGCCGCGCGTACTGAAGCGCCATGTTGCGGTGCGCGCGGCCGTCCACCGTCGGGGGTTCGATCCCTCCCCCCCTCGGGCATGGGTGTTTGTGTTGTCCTTAGTTTAGTTTATCTTAGGTTAAGTAGTCTGTAAGCTGTTGAGTCCCATAGATTTACAAACATTTGAACATTTGTTATAGCATAATGTCCTGGGATGCTTTTTCTTGTCGTTTTTGTACTGATATATTTTTAGAAGATTTATTGGGCAAGTTATTATTTACACTTC
This sequence comes from Locusta migratoria, assembly GCA_026315105.1. Lineage (NCBI taxonomy): Eukaryota > Metazoa > Arthropoda > Insecta > Orthoptera > Acrididae > Locusta > Locusta migratoria. The sequence continues at coordinate 325,315,485 of CM048755.1, forward strand.
TAAAAATATATCAGTACCAAAATTACAAGAAGAAGCACTCCAGGACATTATGCTGTAACAAATGTTCAAATGTTTGTAAATCTATGGGACTCAACAGCTTGGTTATTACTCCCTAGCTTACAAACTACTTAACCTAAGGTAAACTAAACTAAGGACAACAAAAACACCCATGCCCGAGGGGGATCGAACCGCGCGCACCGCAACATGGCGCTGTAGTACGCGCGGCTAATCCGCCGCGGCATGCTGTAACAAGAAAACTTGCCTGGTGAAGAGCGAAAAGCCGAAACGATCGTCGTCTTTATTTCATACGTAATAAATGAAATAAAACAGTGCAGCATCAAATGGAATAAACATTTATAATGTTATTTACTGACTTAATGTACACTGCGGGCTAACCTGAAAAGAAGATTTTGGAATTATAGTTTAATATTTAAAGATTTTAGGTGGTCATTGGAATTTATCGCCTTATGATAAGTAAAATCTTTACTCGCGGTCACGGCTTTTAACGGTGCCAGCAGAATATAGAAAGCTGCATATAACTTGAAGACGCAAGGATCCAAGGATCGCGAGTACGTAGTTGGCGGTCCTCGTTGCCGACGCCTAACGCCACTTCTGCCATGTTGAACTACGCCCACCACGAGTTAAATGTCTCATTGGGCCGTCGTTACACTCGACACACGGTATCGTTTAAGAAAACCACTATTCCGACTCGTCGGAGCACATTACAGGCATCTACTCAGCTACCGTTCAGTTTCTGTGTTCTTGCCCATATTCAGATATGCAGCATTAATTATACTGTAATTGAAAATGTACGACTCCTCGCAATGTTATCTCTAAAACTGGTTTAGACAGATTTGCATGACAGTCTGGCATTTTCATTCACGGAGTGCTCATGGTCTCCTCCAAACACCATATCCTCTTTTGCACCATTCTGTTAAATTTCCACAACGACCCATTTGTACAGATTCCACACATCCATCTGGCACATACACAACTTGACACTCATGACTTACTCTGCGGTGAAAGGTCGCATGACGGCCAGCTACCAGTTCTACATCACCCGCAGCTCTCCGAAGGGATCAGTGTAGCTTTTGAGGGGGCCACTAATATTTCGTCACTTACGCTTGTACCGCCCCTCTGATTGTAACATCATGATCGGCGTAGGCTAAGTGCCAGCACCAGATTTTGTCTTCTCGTATCCTTTCATTCGACAATCATCCACAATCATTGCGTTAAAATCTTACATTATGTATAGGTACAAACAGTAAGGCCAGGCGGTTGAAGTGGGTACCTCGGTAGCTGTAACCGCTCAAAAAATGGAGAGTGGGTATATAGGACCACCCCACATCATGCTAGTACAGAATCTTAGCTTTCTAATAAAACATTAACCTTTCTTAATGTTTAACAGTCGTTTTAAACTGACACTCTTAGTCAGGTATATGTATGTAATTTATTCAAAAAGTTCGATAGCGGGTAGTTTACTGTTCGATGCATTTTAGACCATATATTATAGCGAGTGAAATAGGAGTACAGAAAAGTTTTTGAAACGGTCGTCGCAATGTACCTTTCTCGTTTAACGAGTAATTGCGTGTTAATTTCCATCTCATCATCACTCTTACCTGTTCGTTCCCTTCCCACTCTCTACATTAGTTTCCTCCAACTCTTCTGTCTCTCTTAGAACTATACCTAACCTAGAGCCTTGTTTAGTGTTATGTTCAAAATCTCCGAAAATTCTTGGACAAATCCAAATGGATGTTTTGCAGCAATCAGTCGTTATTAGAAAACAACTGCTTTATTTTGCAGATCTAGATTTCGGCAAGTGACTTGCCATTATCAATGCTAAAATAACAAGAAGTCACTGTCTGTATAAACACATTATATGAAATATAACATTGACAAATCAGAAAAGAATTAACAAGATGTAGTTTATATACCATACTTTTTTTGTATTAGTATATTATGCATATGCATTGTTTAACCCTCATAGATGGTAAGTGTGATATTACAGATACAGGGGGAACTGATTGTTTCCATGTAAAAGGCGGGTTTTGCCAGGCTGTTGGGTTCCCCAGCCTAACGGCTAACAGTTTGGGCCTAGTGAATAGGATACAGGTAGTCAGGGTTTCCCTAATGTGCTCGAAAACAGGAAGCGACTGTCTTGGATGAGCGAGGGCGGCTAACCCATATTGCAACTGAAATACAATATAGCTACTCACATTATTCTAAATATCCATATAAAATCAAGGAATGATCATATGGCAAATATAGTTATATGAATGGATTCAGGAGGCTTGGGAAAATCAAACACTGTAATTACAATTTCAATATCCCTTTTACAGATAAAAAGCCCACAAATTTCAGTACTATAATAATAATATTATAAGACTTAGATTTACAATTATTGATACATAGTGTTTATCAGTAACAGATTAAGAAGCAAATGGGCAGTATTGCACCACGCTATCTATCTTAAAAGATGTACCACGTTATTTCCGTATTCTTTCAATAAACTTTATTTTACTCTCTTGTTCTGCTTTTCGTTTAGGTAGTAATATTCTTGTGTCAGAACATAGATTCCACCACAGAAACACAAAACATGAACCCAGCAAAGCGCATTACATTTATATATGTATTTTATTATATTTAATATTATTCTTAGTAAAGTTCGTTTTTTATGTTGTAGACTGCCAGTTAACTATTTCATGGCCGACTGAAAATAGTAGATATGCAGCAGATAATTTATATATAAAAATTATATGTATTTGCGGACAAGAACTGAATATATTTACGTAAAAAGCCATGATAAATTAAATATTAATTGTGTTACTATATTTCGACAGCGGCAGTATATTCGAACAGTGAGACGCTACCTGAGCAAAGAGCTTCAGTCTCAGCCGTTTTTAGTATTGTTAAATATATATTTGTTTGTTAAATGTAAACAACATTTGTAAGGAGGTAGTCAAAGAATTTAATTCTGTGATATTTAAATGTATGAAATTTTGGAAGGGAAATTGTATTTTAAAGATGAGGCGTTAGGATGCGCGGAAGGATAAAATTTTAGGAGCAGGGAGAGCATGGTTTAGAACGCTTGGGAAGGGACTCGTAACTTGGACGTGGTGGTGAAAGGTTGTGACGCTGGGCGGTCTGAAGCCGCGTTACGAACTTGTGATTTGAAGAGACAGGAATGTGTGGACTTAGCAAATTTACGGGACTGTGACTGCAGAACTTAGTCTCTGGTGAAAAGTGGTAAACTATGCATGGTTGCAGGACTGTGGGACTGTGATATGTCAGCAATCGTGTATTCGTGTGATGACAAATTGTGTTTTATAACAAATACTGTAATCGCGGATTAATTTGGAACTGCAATGTTCGATGGACTACACTAATTTACGAGTGATAATTTGGAACGTTTACTCTCGAGTGCGTGTGATACTTATTGTGCCTCTCATGAACATTAGTTCGGGAAATATTCAGTTACTTACTGATGTATAAAGTAGGACCAAAATGAGTAATAAACTTCATTTATAAAGAATTACTTCGTGGGTGAATCACTTCTATATCATTCTGTTGGTTATTCAGAGGCTTAATTTATGTTTGTTTAAATATATTTTCACGTCATCACATGCAGATTGATAGACTGGCTAAACTACAGATTAATTATTGATCTTGTTTAAACAGATTGGGTAGCTGTTTACGGCATAGAAGTTGACATACATAACTCACCCCTATAAACAGAGACAACGAGCCATAAACCTTTTAATACTCTGCGAGTTATGTATTGCCCAATTCTTATTGGTGAGTACCGATAGGAAGGTTGCAGTATGTAATACAATTTTCAGTTATATGCAGTACTATTGCCAGTAAAGTGGGTTACAAATTGTGAAATGGAACAGTATGCAACAATTAAGAATACGCAACAATGTGAATTTTAAAATAACGATTTGTTTGTTTATGACGTTTTTTATAAAACATCGTAAAATTGTTATACATAGCCACAGTATACAAAGCAAATCTGTTAACTACATATGTAAGTTTGTATTTATACTTATAGTACTCATGCAGGGATATGTCAATGACTGTTACATACTGGTAAGGAAAGAAGATCGATTGCATCCCTCCTGGGTCGCATTTTTGCTTATTGTTACACAAACAATTCTCAAATAATTCCCAAAAGGTGGTATTTTTCATAGTAACTTGGTCATTAAGTAGATTACGTCCCACGGATCTTTGGCGGCAAGAAATCTCAATCTCTTCGTGCAGTTCGAGGAATCTTCCCTTCTCACCCCTATGCAGCAACGTCACATTATTTGTGTTGCTTGGTATCTCATGCTTTGTTACAAGCAGAGGGGCTGCCATGCTTGATCTCTCGGTTGCGCCTTTTCTGTCAAGCGCAATGTGTTCGGCAAACCTAGTTCCCAGCTTCCTTCCTGTCTGCCCCAGTAACATGCCCCACAGTCATTCTTGTAGTCACCTGAAGGGTGGACTGGATTAATTTTGTCTACATTGTGCTCGAGCATGTTGCCTAAGTTGTTTGCGGTTACAAAAGCTACTTTTACATTATACCTTTTGTATACAGATGTGATTCTAGTGCTCATTTTACCATAATAGGGCAAATTGACGAACCTAGTGTTTTCTCTTAACACCATAATGTTGTTACAAGGGGCCACTTCGTTTTCGTGTTTATTGGCGATACTTCTGTATAGGTTGCTCACAAAGCATTGTGGATAGTGCTTATCCATGGCGATATGTGTAATTATAGCCATTTCCTGGTCATTTTTATCTTTTGAAAGGGGAACTTCGAACAAACGACTGATTGCTAAGCGAAATCGCCCTTTTTATGTTGAATTGGATGGTTTGACGTCAAATCTAGAATCCCATCTGTGTAAGTTTTTGAGAAGAATCCTGAACAAATGTTTTGAATTTTTAACAAAACGTTCTGCTGGAATATTCGAATGCTTTATACACATAATTTTAAGTATATGTCACATATGAAGTTACATAAATTTTACAATGTGCAAACGTTAATACGAAAAATCACAAATGTAGTATACATTTAGGTTTTGTGCAGCATATTCAAGAAATAAGTGCCTAGAAACCTCCCTGTATTACAATGCAACGTTGTCAGAATTTCGAAGCAATCGGTCAAGAACTTTTGGAGATTAACGGCTATACGCAAACCAGCAGAACATTTTTATGTATAGAGATTACTGACAACATGGAGAGGGGGGGAGGGGGGGGATTAGAGGGGCGGTAACTTTTGGACAACTGTCCACTCTTAAAAAATATGAACCACAGGGCCTGATCACAGTAGTTAGGCACACGGCACAGATACCAAGTGAATCTTTAAGAGGCCGGATGAAGGGAAAATAAAACTGCGTCCCGGAAACAACAGTGCTTGAGTGATTTGAACCTGTAGTGTGGAAACACTGGTCCCCTGAGCTGTGTACTGGGGCCGCCGGCAAGCCAGAGCTCACCTGTTGACACACCTCGTGACGTCACTACAATTAATTACAGGAGCCTCCCCTCCGATAACTCATTCCGGCGGGTAACTAAAACGGGCTTTGCGTGTCCCCGCAGCGTTAAATCACGCAAGCCGGGGGAACGCCGGTGCGTTAAGCGATACGATGCGGAACAATAAGAGAACCACCAAAGTGTGAAATACCCTGACTCGAGAATGCCGCCACTTAGCACGCGGAGCCCCCGAAGCTTATCTCAGACCGCGTTATTCAGATATCTAATTAAGCAAATGAAGCCGATGCTGCAATAACCATCTAAGTCACATTTACACCGTTTCGAATAAAGTACAAATGACGGTCCACAAATATAAAAGGGAAATATAATAGGTCTTGTCTGTTCCGAGACTTTATTTAGGTCATCATCTTACTGCAAAATCTTATTATATATACAAAAATATTTGTAATTATACTGTAATTATTGAATTTAAGAATCTTGGACTTGTCTTGATTTTGAGCCATACAACATTCGTTTACGTGTATGAGGTCAAGTAAGTAAACAAATAACTGAAGCGGTAACAAATATTAGCACTTCACAAGTTACTAGATATAATGAGTAATCTGATAATTAGAAAAAAGGATAGCCTAATAAAAGTCACAGAGGTGGTAAGTAAATGAAAAGTTATTTGTGCTTCTCCTTCGGTTGAACCGAATGTAACATCCATAATAATTATGTCGTGTGAAAAAGAAAAGAATCCCCACTCGCAAATCAGCTAAATTCCGAGAGCATCATTTACAGCACGGCTCTCGTTTCGTATGGGAATACCATTGTTTTACACGCGACAGTTTGACAATTCGATAACGACATGATTAACCAGCCATTGTTTTGTGTGTGCCGAAGTGATTACTTAATTCCTTATTTTTCCGTAATTTATGGGAAATAAAACACTAAGTGCAGAACTCTTGATGAAAGTATATCAAGTTCGACGTTCATTAGAAGTATTAGTACCAAGTAAGACTACGAAAAGTGGAAGGCACAAGACCCGTGGTCAAATCATTCCATCCATTCTTTTAATAAGAAAAGTAAAATTCACGTTTAACGCGCCTTTTCTTTTGGCACCCATCACAAACTCAGACTGAATACGGATAAGGCAGCAATCAGACGTCCCCTATACTAATAAATAATAACAGTACTCCCCTGAAGCGTTCTAGGGGCATTAATTCCCCCAACTGATTTTGTATTTATAATCCTGTACTCACCTGACCAGAAATCCTGTTCCTCTTTCCACCGAACTTCACTAATCCCCACTATATCTAACTTCAATCTATCAATTGCCCTATTTAAATTTTCTAACCTTCCTACCCGATTAAGGGATCTAACATTCCACGCACCGATCAGTAGAATGCCAGTTTTGTGTTTCCTGATGGCGACATCCTCCTCAGTAGACCCGCCCGGAGATCCGAATGGGGGACTATTTTACCTCCGGAATATTTCACCCGACAGTGTGCAATCATCATATATTTATACCGTGGAAAATTAACAACTGTAGTTTCCCCTTGCTTTCAGCCGTTCGCAATAACTGTTTGACAAAGCCACGCTAACTGATGTGACAAGACCAGCTCATTTAATCAACCAGACTTCTGCCCCTGCAACTATAGAAAAGGCTGCTGCCCTTGTTTAGGAACTACAAGTTATTCTGGCTTCTCCACAGACACGCCTCCGCTGTAGTTACACCTACGGTTGGCTATCTGTATCGCTGAAGCATACAAGCCACCCCACCTCGGCAATGTCTGTGGTTCATGGGCGTAGACACCGTTTACAAAAGCATATTCCGTTGAATAATGAACATCTAAATTCGATTACCTAACTAAACAAAAATCATATAAGAATGAAGTATTATCACATAAGAATAAAGTATCTCAAATAGTGGATTACGTTGCTGCGCGTTTTATCTATTTCATTATACAAAGACAAGTCGTTGTTTAATGTTGTTACCAAAAATCTCGGAAAGTTATTGACCCACCTACTCCCAAGTTTTATGATGCTCTAATAAACATTCACCCGGACACAGGGTCATATTTTCTTTCGATATATGACGTATATAAATACGTATGAAGTACATATGTAACATATAATGGGAAACCTTTTTAACAAAAATCTCTGAAAGTTCTTGATCGATTTATTTCAGACCTTCACACACGAAATTTTAATAAACGTTCTAATGTACAGAGGATACTTTTTAATATAATTGTTTTATTAACACATATGACTATTCTATACTTACTTTCAAAATAAAAAGTTTGTAAATCTAAGGGACTTGAGTACTTTAGTCATCAGTCCCCAGGCTTACGAACTATTTAAACTAACTTATGCTGAGGAAAAAACACAAGCCCATGTCCAAGGGAGGACTCGAGCTGCGGTAGAATGGCCGAGCGCTCTAAGGCTTCTTGCTGCGGAGCGCGCTGTTGCTCCCCGTCGGAGGTTCGATTCCTCTATAGGGTACAGGTGTGTGTGTGTGTGTGTGTGTGTGTGTGTGTGTGTGTGTATGTGTGTGTGTGTGTGTGTGGTCCTTAGGTTAGTTTTACTTTAAGCAGTTTGTAAGGCTGGGGACTGATGATTAAAGCACTTAAGTCCCTTAGATTTACAAACATTTGATTTGAAAGACTCGAACCCCGACGGCGAGCAGTGGCGCGCTCCGCAGCAAGATGCCTTAGAGCGCTCGGCCTCTTCAGCGCGGCATACTTACTAAGACACAAGACAAGTCGTTGTTTTACCTTGTTAGCAAAAATCACGAAAATTTCTTGACCATTTTTTTTTTCAGTATTCTTTATTGTTGACCAGTTTATTCCAGATTCCTACACAATACATCGTACATGGTTTTCATTTCACATAAATGTTATATATTACTGTACATCTTACATACAGTATATAGTGGCCACGCGGGAGTAGCCGAGCGGTCTGGAACGCCACGTTGCGAATCGAACGGCTTCCCGCGTCGGAGGTTCGAATCCTCCCTCAGGCTTGGATGTTTGTGTTGTCTTTAGTATAAGTTAGTTTATAAGTAGTTTGTTAGTTTAGGGACTGATGACCCCGCATTTAAGTCCCATAGTAGGAATATATGAGAGAGAGAGAGAGAGAGAGGTCCTTTGATTCCTTTGACTCCACGGTGGAGTGGCCGAGCGTATTGGGGCGCTATCCTCCGATGCACGAGAGGTACAAGTTAGTTTGTAAGTTTAGGGACTGATGACCGCGCAGTTACGTCCCGTAAGCTTAACGAACATTCGAACATTTTGAAGTCTTACAAATCTACAGTTGTATTCCGATCTTGATGAAATTTTACACACTCGACCTTCAAAACCATGGTAAGGCAAATGTCTACACAAAATATATGAAAATTACATTTATCTATCAAGTTTCGTTGTTATCGGCGCAGTTTACTGCAAGGTACGTCTGTCACGTATCGTATGGTGCCTTGCGTAACTAAAACTCCTTCTCGCTGAAGACACACATGCCTGTGTGCAACTGAAAGGGGGAGATGATAGGCCGGGAGAAGTGAAGGAGCGTACAAACAGAGAGAGTCGAGAGGGGGAGATGGACAGAGAAGGGAGTGAAGACGAGATGGTGTAATAGAAGTTAACAGTAGGCAAATACCGGAGCAACTCCGGAGTTACAGCTAGTTCTAAAAATACAGATGCCTAATATTGATGCCGTCACTATAAATGTTAGTATCTGCGGTGGAGCGGCCGATCGTTCTACGACATCTTCCTGCGGAGCGCGCCGTTGCTCGTCGTCGATGGTTCGAGTCCTCCCTCGGACATGGATGTGTGTGTTGTCCTTACGTTACTTTAAATTAGTTTAAGCAGTTGGTAAGCCTAGGGACTGATGACCAAAGAAGTTAAATCCCATAGATTTACAAACATTTGATTTTTAAATGTTGGTTGGTAACTAATTAGTTAGCAATTTATGACAAAGTTGTTGAAAAGGTGCTTCAATACATACTAAAATAACTGACTCGCAAGGGCAGGAGGCCTCGTCCTTGGCGAATTCGTCCAAATTTATGGCACAAGTAGGGCGAGGCGAAACATGAAAGTGATCCAAGTGGGATCTCCGGATGGCCAAGCGTTTAGGAAATAAAAGGAAATCTGATACGAATGTATCACTATATGCACCTTATCAATTGTCCCTGTGACAGTGTGTTTAGGAACCGGTGTTTGGTTCCTTAAAACAGTAGCATAAACGAAAACGGACAAGTAGGCGAGAAGAAACCTCTTAAAAACAGAAGCACTAACGATAATTAAGAAATTAACTGGCAATTAAATTATGATAATTAGGCAGCGATGAGGCAGCGACAACAGCTGTCACAGGACGGGTTGCTCGCCGTCGGATATTCGAGTCCCCCCTAGGGCACGGGTGTATGTGTTCAAAATGTTCAAATGTTTGTTAAGCTTATGGGACTTACCTACGGGGTAATCAGTCCCTAAACTTACAAACTACTTATGAACTACTTACGAACTAGGACGGCACAAATATCCATGCCCGAGGGGGGATTCGAACCCCCGACCGTAGTGGCCGTGCTGACCGTGACTGGAGCGCCTCAGTCACCTCGGCCACCGCGGCCGGCTGTATGTGTTCAAATGGTTCAAATGCTTGTAACTCTATCGGACCAAACTGCGTGGTCATCAGTCCGTAGCTTACAAACTACTTAAACTAAGGTAAACTAACCTAAGGACAAATACACACACACCCATGTCCCAGGGAGGACTCGAACATCCGACGGCGAGCAACTGCGCGCTCCGCAGCGAGGCGCCTTAGACCGCTCGGCTACTCCACCGCGGCACGGGTGTGTGTGTGTGTGTGTGTGTGTGTGTGTGTGTGTGTGTGTGTGTTGTCCTTAGGTTAGTTTAACTCGGTTTAAGTAGTTTGAAAACCTAGGGACTAATAACCAAAGAAGTTGAGTTCCATAGATTTACAAACATATGAACATTTTAATTTATTTATTTTATTCATTTTTTTTAGTTTTTTTAATTAATTTTTTTTTCAGCGATGACGAGTAGGCTTCCTCTCCTAGTCAGGTTTATCTGAGATCTCACAACTTTTTGCGGTGGAAATAATGCGTTGCGAGACTTGTTATTTTCTTTTACCTTTTATGTTTTTATGGGATTCCTTTCTTCGGCATCTTTTAGCGACTGTAACAACAAACAACAATCCCCGCGTACGAGCCGGCAATGTCAGTCTGGGTTGAGGCGGTTCACAATCACTAAAAGTGCGACGCCGGCACAGTGCAGGCAGCCGCTGGCGGCGTGGGATGATGAACTGCGGCGCGGCGGAGTGCACCAGCTCCCAGCCGCTGATGGCCGAGTGTCGGGATTAATGCGCTCACACACGAGCTGGATTTGCGCACTCCTCACCCCTGACCGCGACACTTATTTATACTCAATTAGTCACCGGAACGCTTAACAAATGGTGCAATCCGTTTAAACCGAGTTCCGTGAAGAAAATTTTGAAACAAGTTCGTTTGCAAATGAAGCGTCTCGCCGGCAACGCCTCGGCTCGCTGTGTAATAACTCGGTTTACAAATGGGCGGTTGCAAAACAACGGGTACTAAGTAGACGTGACGACCATCCACCGGGACTCAAATTACAGGTGATACATCAGCTCGCCAGCGCCCGCCGGCTGCTTTGGTGTGTCATCGTGTTAATCAGGGAAATTGTAGTTTATAGCCCGCCGCTTAAACGACCGTAGAAACTCATGTCGTTAGCGCTCTTATCGAAATATTTCTACCAAAATATAAAGTTCCAATAGTCTGGAAACTGGCATGTAATAGATGTATGCTTACACCGAGACATCGCCTGTTAGTTAAATAACAGGCGTAACATCTGTCATCGTGGAATGACTGACATTAGTAAGTCTTCCTCCCCCCCCCCCCCCCCCGATCAGGAACGTGCAACATGATCCTCTTAACCGGTCGTATAATTTACTTTGTGGCCACACAGAATATCTGTTGGTGTTTTGTGAACATTTAGCTTGTTTTATTGCGTCCTTGTAGTGTTACGGATGAGGCACGCTAGCTGCAAGAAAGGGTACAACCGCCGAGAAAAGGCTTGTTGCTGTATCCTACGACAAGGAGGGACCACATCCCCGAAACTGAAGGAGATGTAGGCGAACAGCGCTAGTGGATGACGAATAACTTTGTGTGGAGGCTTCTAAGCTTCCGCCGCGGTGGAGTAGCCGAGCGGTCTAAGGCGCCTTGCTGCGGAGCGCGTGGTTGCTCGCCGTCGGAGGTTCGCGTCCTCCCTGGGTCATGGGTGTGTGTGTTGTCCTTAGGTTAGTTTACATAGGATTAAGTAGATTGTAAGCTACGGACTGATGACCACGCAGTTTGGTCCGATAGATTTATAGACATTTGAACTTTTTTTTTTTTTTTTTTTTTTTTTTTTTTTTTTTTTTTTTTTCCTAAGTTCAACGAGTTATTCTGGGCACCAAAACGTTTAAATTCAACAAGCAAACTAGTTTTAGCTGTCGAACAGTCACATTCTGGAGGAATAAACCTGCTCTTCACTTAAGATGCGGTATTATTTTGTATGCGAAGTGTCTAAAAGTTCCTTCACCCCATCTGTTGAGGACATATAACTACGCAGAAAGTATTATGGCATTGCCTCCATCAGCGTGGTTAAAATATTTGCTGACTATGTAATTATGTGGTGAAACCAGAAATACATGGGTCGCCCAGAAATTACTGTACCACATTTTTCCAATAATTATCTATTGAACATAATGAGAATTACACACTGGAAACCCCCTATTTTTCCAAGTAATCTTCGTCCCGTTCTGCCCCTTTCAGACTCACTGGCCCAATTGTGTACATAACTTTTAAGGTGTTTAAAATGGATCAGGAACATTTTTTCTCAATAGAAACAGCGTGTATACAACTGTTCAATCTGTTCATTACGCACACTTTCTGTTACCTGAGGAAGATCACTACGAAATATCAACAAGTGAGTGTTGCACTGCGCCTGAGTTTGTGAACGGCAAAGAACACAGAAGTTGAGGGTACTTGTATTCCACTCTATAACTGAAAGTAGTAGTTGTTTTTTGAGTGGTAATTATTGAATGATTAGTTTATTACCACAACAGTTAGTACAACAAAAGCAATTATTTTAGCCACTAAAGCCTTGTTTTTCAGTATACAAAATTTTGTAGTATGAAAATGGGTGCATTGCATTGCATCAATCTTGCTTCTAAAATCATTAAAAATATATCTTAAGAAGATTACAGCATTTCCTCCAGAAAAAGTCAGTTCTGAAAGGGCTAAGAACTTCCACGAAAGCGAGACAACGGCATACATGCTCTATCGGTGCCAATCCTTGTTCTGGTCTCGGAGTCATTTCTTCACTCTGTGTATCATTTCTAGGGAAGTTCCAAATAATTAATACGTAGGGTTCGCATTTGTATCATTGTATTCGGTTGAGAAAAAAAGAAAAAACAAACACGCAGTACTTGACTTTCTGGGCAACCCTCGCATTATGTCAAGATACAAAGGAATTACATTACTTGTAGGCACTGAATTAGGCCTACATCAACGAGTAAAATTGAAAATTTCTTGCCGTGCCGGGATTCGAATTAAGGTCTCGTACACGCTATGTTTGTGGGTTGACCACTATGCTATCTGCCTCCCGTCAGGCTCAAATTCTCAACTTACCCACTCACTATTGACGTAGTACACCTGCCCATTATAACACTCTGTGTTTCGTCGATTACCGTAAGTCTTCCAGTGTGGTCTACATCTGCATTGAAGGGAACATCATCTTAAGATTGCGTTCAGTAGCTATGTGGTGTCTCTAATAGCACGCGAGAAAAAGGAATACCTAAACCTTTCTGTTTTAGATTTGATTTCTCTTATTTTATTTTGATGCTCGTGTCTATGTAGGTGGGTGCTAACAAAATGTGTTCGTATTCGGAAGAGAATTTCGGTGAAGTAAATTTCACAAATAGATCTCGCTGCAACAAATAACGCCTTTCTTTTAATGATTTTCATCCCAACTCGTGCATCATTTGCGTGACGCCGGCCGCGGTGGCCGAGGGGACTGAGACGTTCCAGTCACGGTCTGTACGGCCACTACGGTCGGGGGTTCGAATCCCCCCTCGGGGATGGATATTTGTGCCGTTCTTAGTATTAGTTAGTTCATAAGTAGTTTGTAAGTTTAGGGACTGATGACCCCGTAGTTAAGTCCCATAAGCTATACAAACATTTCAATTTCCGTCACACACTCTCACTATATCGGGATAATACAAAACGAGCTTCCCTTCTCTGAACTTTTTTCTAAATCGCCAGTCACTCCCACCTGGTGTGGATCCCACAATGCGCAGCAATACTCCAAAATAGGACGCACAAGTGTAGTGTATATAGATTCTTTAGCAGAACTGTTACAGTATTTTCTATCTGTTCTTTCCAATTTAAGTTGTTCGTAAGTGTTATTCCTAGGTATTTAGTTCAATTGACGGCCTATAGATTTGACTGATTTATCGTGTAAATGAAATTTAACGGCTTTCTTTTAGTGGTCATATAGATGGCCTCACACATATTAGTAAGTGTCACTTGCCAATTTTTGCACCCTGAAGACATCTTAATCATTTTGTAGTTGCTTTTGATCTTCTGGTGACTTTACTAACCGATAAACGACAGCATCATAATACGCACATTATCATCCAAAAGCACACACACAGTAGATGATTCTCTTCGTAATAAATATGGCGGTTGCTACATCGTATGATTCTGTGAACTGTCCACGAAATAGTAAAGATAACAATCCTACTATGAAACGAAGTGGCTAAGTTTCTACAATATTACATGCAATGGAACTGACAAATCATTGATTTGTAAAGAAAAAATTAAGAAGAAATATTCTAGATTAGGAGTAGATCAATCTTTCGTCCAGAAATGTCAGAGCTTTAAACTCTTCGTGTGATTTTGTTTCAGTTGCAGCAGCGAAACGACACTTTTTAGCGAAATTGTCAGCTGAATGGGAGACTTCATCAGAGTCACTAGATAAAGAATTTCAAGTGTTCGTAACACAAGTCTGACAGAAACCGTTGACTACATACGTCTCTATCTACAGTATTTAATATAGAAAGGCATCAATTGTACATTTAGCCCAGTTTCCGTTGAAAGCATAAAGTTCCAAGGAAAAGCTCTTACTTGCTTCACTATTATAGTAAAAGCACTCCTGGCCATTCAAAATGCAACACCAAGAAGGACTGGTAATATCACATTACATTAATTTAGGAAACTACTCGTTGTACAAAGAACACAGTGACTCAGACTACGCTGCGGTGGAGTGGACGAACGCTCTAAAGCGCCTTGTGGCTGAGCGCGTTGATTCTTTCCGTCGAAGGTTCGAATCCTGTGTCTAAGTTAGCTTAAGTAGTTTGTAAGCCTAGGGACTGATGACCATCTCCATGGGATACTCTGCAAATCACTTTTAAGTGCCTGGCAGAGGGTTCATCGAACCACCTTTATACTATTTATCTCCCATTCCATTCTCGAGTAGCGAGCAGGAAGGAAGAACACATGAATTTTTCCGTTGGAGCTCTGATTTCACGTATTTTACTCTGATGATCTTTTCCACCTATGTAAGTGGGAGTCAACAATATATTTTTGCATTCGGAGGAGAATGTTGGCGATTGGAGTTTCGTAAGTAGCCCACGCCGCAGAGATAAGCGATGTTGTTGTAATGATTCCCATTCCAGATCCTGTATCATTTCCGTAACGCTGTCTCCCCTGTATCGTGACAATACAAAACGAGCTGCCCTTCTTTGGACTTTCGATGTCCTCCGTCAAACCCACCTTATAAGGATCCCACACTGGGCAATAAAATGTTCAAATGTTTGTATAGCTTATTGGACTTAACTACGGGGTCATCAGTCTCTAATCTTACAAACTACTTATGAACTAGCTAACACTAAGGACGGCACAAATATCCATGCCCGAGGGGGGATTCGAACCCCCGACCGTAGTGGACGTGCAGACCGTGACTTTAGCGCCTCAGTCCCCTCGGCCACCGCGGCCGGCTGGGCAACAATACTACAATAGTAGTTAAGCCCCTCAGATTTGCAAACAATTGAACAGTTGATCGACAATAAAGCCCAATGTGAAGTGAGGAAGATAATGAAATCACAACTGAATGCTACCGCCATTGCTGGCAACAACCACTGCTACACGCCCCCGCGTTGTATCAAAGAGCCTGGAGTAGCAGCGGTTGGTGTATGCTGGGCCAGTCATTCCGCAGTTATCGACCAGACGTTTTCGATAGCCGAGAGATCGGGAGAACAGGGAGGACAATGGAAGCAATGAAATCCGATGGGCAACTAACAGGTTTTCAAAACTGCGAGTCACTTGTCGTCACGCATTACACTGTTTCAAAGAAATGTTCAAAAGTTTAAAAAAAATATCGGACCAAACTGCGTGGTCATCAGTCCGTAGCTTACAAACTAGTTAAACTAAGGTAAACTAACCTATGGACAACAGAAACACCCATGCCCCAGGGAGGACTCGAACCTCCGAAGGGGAGCAGCCGCGCGCTTCGCAGTGAGGTGCTTTAGACCGCTCGGCTACTCCACCGCGGCTATACTGTTTCAATGTGGCCTTCGGCAAGCTCCAAAGATAAGGGAGGACAACAGGCTCCAAAACTTGCAAAGCCTTAATACCTGGTACAAGACCAAAATGGCGTTGCTAAGGCGACAGTTCAAACGTGTCTCACGACAGTGTTCAAAAATATTCGGATGTTTGTAAACCTACGGGACTAAACTGCTGAGATCATTGCTTCCTAGACTTACAAACCACTTAAACTAACACAAAATAAATTATGCTAAGGACAACACACCCATGCCCGAAGGAGGACTCGAACCTCCCACGGGTAGCGGCCGCGAAATGCGTGACTTGGCACCTTAGACAACGCAGCCATTCCCGCGCGATCACCTCGCTTATCCTGGGAGGAAGATTAGAGAAAAGCTGCCCTGGACGTAACAGTGGAATATGGATAGGGCTTTACTGTGCACATTTGCGTACATCATCCCATGACGTATTTCTTACAGTGACGTGTAACTGAACCTAAGAGATCGAATGAAGTGTTTGGCTCCTTTCCATAATTCGGGGACTGTAGTACCTTTGTATAGCTTACTGTGTGTACCGACCGTAGCGGAGATCGTGATTGAGTGGATGTGTACGCTGCTGCTTTAATAAAGGCTGTGGCTGAAAATTTCAGTTGTGTCAATGTGATTGTCTCTTCTACGTGCCTGCCTAAGGCTCAACGGTCGTCTTTATGATGACTTGCTACCTATCCCCATATTATTACTATTTCAACCTGGGCTTTCCATTGTTACCAAGTTATAAACCAGAGAAGTCATTTGTCCTAGGAAATGATGCGAAATGCCAGAAAGTTCCCTGTGGCACTCTCACTAACAAGGAGACCACATAGGGTCGGATTTTATAATTTCTTTATTTTTATGGTACGTGAAGTTCAGAACGTAAATAACAATCAGCCAAAGACATTCGACGCAACTCTCAAAAATTCTCCAGAAAATCGACTTTGAAGTTTTGCAAAGTGCACGTAAGTACCAGTAATGAAAACATTTGCAGTACCCCTCGCTGTAGCAAAGGTAGTAGCAATACACTGAAGATAAAGGTGAAGCAATGAATTAAGACTTGTGATGTGGTTGGGAATCGAACCCGGACCTCCATGCTTACTAGGCAGACGTCTTACCGTTTTCTTAATTTATATTTAAATTGATATTTATATCATCTTAGAAGGAATGTTCCACTATGTCCATTGCTGAGGTGCAATTCCGCTGCATGGAGAGCCTTGGCAGTAGTGGCAATTATCTATGGAACACAGAAGCTGAATTAAAGTTTGTGATGTGGAGAAAAGTCGTACTTAGACTATTCCGAGGCGCCTTAATCGTTAGTGGTGCCGTGATCTAACCGTAAGACGTCTGCTTAGTAAGCATGGAGGTCCGGGTTCGATTCCCGGCCGTCACAAATTTTAATTCATTGCTTCACCTTCATCTTCAATGTCTTGGACATATTCGAGACGAAAAACCGTCTCAGGGTTTCCTTAATTTATACTTAAAAGGTAGTAGCGTTCTGGCCTCACATTCATAGAGTCAGGGGTTCGAATCCCACTATGAGACATATTTTTCGTTTTCGAATTCAGTTATATAAAACATTTTGGGATCTCTAATTCCACGTGTTGTGTCAGTTTTTGTTTATGTGTATGTAGACTAGCTGAAAACCTTGTAGTCACGTAAAACGATGGTTGAGTAGGTTAGCTGCTTGGAAAGGCATTAGCAGCTATGAAGATGACTTTCCAAAAACAGCGTCGTAGCTCTTCATAGATTGAACGACAAAGAGTACAATCAAAGAGTACTAATAGTGAAGCCAATACTGTAAACAAAAGTAACTTACGTTTTTTTTATTAAAACCATCATCATTAACAACCTTCTACAAAATACAGAAAATTACGCCACTGCCAAATACATTTCGTGAATATTGCCATTAGATATTAAAATTGTGTAAGAATTCGAACACAACAAAGAAAAAAGAAAAAATCTGACCCGATAAGATTCGAACAACCACACCTAGGGTTGGAAAGCCAGAACGCTACCACTTGAGCTACACCTACGTATGCTGAAACGCTTTTAATTATTGCTACTTACGTGTATTTGTAAAACTTCAAAAAAAAAGTTTGTAGTGCTTATGGGACGTAACTACGGGGTCATCAGTCCCTAAACTTACAAACTACTTATGAACTAGCTAATACTAAGTACGGCACAAATATCTATGCCCGAGGAGGGATTCAAACCCCCGACAGTAGTGGCCGTGCAGACCGTGACTGGCGCGCCGCAGACCGCTTGGCCACCGCGGCCGGCTGCAAAACTTCAAAGTCGATTTTGTTGAGAATTTTTTAGAATTGCGTCCAATTGATTTGGCTGATTGTTATTTGATTTCTCAACTTCACGTACCATAAATTTCAATTCTAAAATCCGCTACCCATGTGGTCTCCTTGTAAGACTATCACCCATTGTCCGTGCTCTTCAGCCTGTCACCGACTTAACGTCTCTCACGTAGCCGCTCGCGTGCCGAAACAGCGGATGGGCTTTAAAAATTCTCACGTTCGGTGACGACACAGGTGTACAATCATTTACATACCCTCCGATGGTATGCACGAAGCAGTGGCGGACTAAGGGGATAGGTCCGCCCCGGCTTCTCGTCCTGGGTGGCTTCCAGATCTCCAGAACTTCGATATGTGGAGGTCCAGCAGGACCTAACCATTTTAATCAAATTCCAAATAATGCCCAATTACATTAAGAGAGAATGGGATTCGAGGTCCCATATGTTCAAATGTTTGTTAAGCTTATGGGACTTAACTACGGGGTCATCAGTCCCTAAATTTACAAACTATTTACGAACTAGGACGGCACAAATATCCATGCCCGAGGGGGGATTCGAATCCCCGACCGTAGTGGCCGTGCTGACCGTGACTGGAGCGGCTCAGTCACCTCGGCCCCCGCGGCCGGCATCCCATATGTAAGCAATATTCAAAGGTTGGAACTTAAATAGTGGCGACTATTTATTCACAACCGATATAAAAGCGTTACATGTTTGCACCTGTTACTGCCCTTCAAAGTAGTCACCAGCGTTGTGTAGAACCCTTTGCCAGCGATGTGGAAGGCGTAGTATACCGTTAGTAGAGCCTGTTCTGTTGATGGTGCGAATGGAGCGATCTACTGCCTGTCGAACCTTTGGAACTGTTCTGAAGCCTATGCCAAGAAGTTGTTCCTTCGTCTTCGGAATCAAATCAAAGACACAGGACCTACGACCGGGAAATATGGTGGATGGTACAGTACTTCCCAGACCCGTCGACCGAACAGAGCAGCCATAGCTTGCGTGTATGCGCCAGATCATTGTCGTGCAAAATGATGGGTGGGTTGCGCAGAAAATATTGCCGTTTTTTTCGCATAGCTGGTCGCAGGTGATGCTCCAAAAACTAACAGTAATACTATGCATTGACGGTATGCCGTGGAGGAGCGTAATTCGTTAGGATAACACCATCACAATCGTACACGAGAATTACCATAACTTTCACCATTCTGGAGCTCTGGCGCACTTTGGACTTGATGTCACTGTCGTGATGTACGACCTCTGTCACATCCAATCTTGATCCAACTGCGTTGTTCCTGTTTCGAAAACATAGTGACACCTTTACGTTAGACCGCTCCTTCACAAGTGACTGTGTTTCCCTCGATTGTTCGCACGCCGGTGACGTGGGACGGGCGAACCCATTTGCTCGAAGGTAAGCTAGATATGTCAATAACGTGTGCTATCAGCGAAAATAGTAGAATCCATTGCATAGGGTCTCCACAGCAGTGTTACCATTATTTAAGTTCCAACCTTGGTATAAACACAGATACCTACACAAACAATGCCACATGCTGGGCCGCCCCGCAGAAGCTTAGTGCACGGCGTCATCGCGAAATTTCTCAAGGTGTTTAGACTGCATAAAATACCGGAAGTGAGGAAAAATAATAAGAATAAAATATGCAATTATAGACTCAATTACGCACTAATTCTTTCCTGCTCGCTGTGACACAGGAGCTTTAATTTGATTTGAAGAAAATTGAAACATATGAATAAAACAAAAGAAATGTTATTGGACAAGCTCTTTATGTTTTTTCCAGGACATGCAGAAAAAACACCAGTCTAAGGAGTTAGATTCACCGGCCCTTCATTATTTTCATAAAACTAAATTTCCTTTCACAAAGAGTAATACGAGAGGTAGGTCCTTCGTCTGATCTTTTTTGTGTAAATCACCTGCAAACAGCATTATTTATATTCGTGATCGTAGGGAGCTCCAGATTTTTACTAGTTAACGAACCATCATAATAGAGTTATGCTCGTCTTTCATTATTCTTTTATATCAAATTATCAACCTTGTACTTATTAGATAACATGGTTTCAGTGCCATTTCGCCGGCCGCGGTGGACGAGGGGGACTGTGGCGCGCCAGTCACGGTCTGCACGGCCACTATGGTCGAGGGCTCGAATCCTCCCTCGAGCATGGATATTTGTGCGGTCTTTAGTGTTAGCTAGTTCGTAAGTAGTTTGTAAGTTTAGGGACTGATGACCCCGTAGTTAAGTCCCATAAGTCATACAAACATTTGAACATTTTGAGTGCCACTTCTCTCTAATCTTTTATTAAAATAGTATTTATCTCTTTCAGAAGGACAAGATGTTTACGTTTATACATCTTAAACCTTAAGTTTACTTTTCGCAGCGAAGTTGACAAAAGTGATCGCAAATGGTTACTATTTTACTATTTTCGGTATTTCGCGCTTGGTTGAGAGAAATTTCGAGGCGGGGTATATGAAGAGGGATGTCTTGTTTTGTATTGCCACCCGAACCTCCGACACGCTTAGTTCGCTACTGGCACGAAATTACATTGACTTACAACCATGTTTTATGAGTGTTCCATTTTCATCGGGCTTTTTTTTCTCCTTGGTACCACCCACTAAGTGATGCTGATTAAGACTGTTTATGATACGTTACAAAAAATATTACTACGATCAGCATTAATATGACTTTTAGTTGGTCTCTGGGAAGTCGTCGATGTATGCTAAAATGAACAGATCTCTTCAAACATGACAGTACATTCGTTTTTATATCTTCTGAGGGCTTATTAATGATTTACCTATTTATAAAAATTGATACATTTACGACAATTATGCAGTACGTTTCAATTTAAGAGTACAGATTAATAGACCATTCGCTGAAATCAAGGCGATCGAAGTATCTGGGACGTCAGGATAACGGTCTTTCTGCGCAAAACACCGTAATTAATTGATTGTGTCGGCACATAACAACGGCGGCAGTATCAAAAGCGTGAACAGTACGTGCAGTCGTGATGTGGACATCGATACCGTTTTATTACACTCGGTCATCGTGCCGAATGCGCATGCAGTCGTTAATGAAACGCGGCTCCAGTACTCGGGACAGGCTTCCGTATAAGGCGAGCGAACAATCACCGGCAAGACATAATGAACGGACCAACAATCAGTACCAATATATCAAGCGCGTTTTTCCCGGAGGAACGGTATGAAGAAATAAGCCGTCTTCCCGGCGACGCACAATGCGGCACCAGCGCTCGCGGGGTTCCTTTACGAGAACTCACCCTGCAACCTCGGCATAATCAGCTAGTGTACGAAATGCTATCATTATAAGGTAACCGGCGAGTCTTTCATCTGCCAGTAATTTTTATGTTCAGGAAGAAAGAAATGAATTATTTTTCTCACAGTTCGGGCCGGCAGCTTAGCCGTGCCTTCTACGGGAAAGAGGTGATAAAAAGAAGTCAGGGGTTAAGGTATCAGCATGAGCACGACTGAAATATTACCTTACACGTCCGCTGACTAATGGACTCGCGGCGGATACCGTAACGCGCTAGACAGGGAAGTCATCCAGACGAGGAACAAGTCCGGATCAACGACCGTCCGTCTGGTACACTGGCCAGCCTGGTAGCGGGTTTTTGGCAGTTCCCGGTACCGCTGCGGTAAACGTCACGAGGGCACCGCGGTACCACCTTGTAAACACACACACAAAGGCGAGTGTACAAAACCTGAATGATTCGCAGACATACACACACGATTTTCGCTATCATCAAAGAAATGTTCAAATATTTGTTAAGCTTTCGGGACTGATCTGCGAGGTCATCAGTCCCTACACTTACAAAGTACTTAGAAACTATCTTATACTGAAGACAATACAAACATCCATACCCGAGGGAGGATTCGAACCCCCGACGGAGGACGGCCTCGCTCATCGGAGCATAGCGCCTCAATGCGCTCGGCCACTCCGCCGCGGCTCACTATCATCTACAATAAATTATGAGAACAGCAATGTCATACGACAGTAGCGATAATGCACACTCCTGTCCATTCAAATTGCTACACGACGAAGATGACGTGCTATAGACGCGAAATTTAACCGACAGGTTGACGATGCTGTGATATGCAAATGATTAGCTTTTCAAAGCATTCACACAAGGTTTTCGCCGGTGGCGACACCTACAACGTGCTGACATGAGGAAAGTTTGCAATCGATTTATAATACCCAAATAGCAGTTGACCAGTGTTGCCTGATGAAACGTTGTTGTGATGCCTCTTGTAAGGGGAGAAATGCGTATCACCACGTTTACGACTTCAATAAAGGTCGGATTGTAGCCTATCACGATTGCCGTTTATCGTATCGCGACATTGCGTTGGTCACGATCCAATGACTATTAGCAGAATATGGAATCGGTGGGAGCAGGAGAGCAATACGGAATGCCGTGCTGGATCCCAACGGCCTCGTATCAGTAGCAGTCGAGATGACAGGCATCTTATCCGCATGGGTGTAACAGATTGTGCATCTACGTCTCGATCCCTGAATCAACAGATGGGGACGTTTGCAAGACAACAACCACCTGTACGAACAGTTCGATGACGTTTGCAGCAGCATGGACTGTCAGCTCGGAGACAATGGCTGCGGTTACCCTTGACGCTGCATCACAGACAGGAGCGCCTACGATGGTGTAAGCAACGACGAACCTGGGTGCACGAATGGCAAAACGTCATGTTTTCGGATGAATCCAGGTTCTGTCTACAGCATTATGATGGTCGCACCCGTGTTAGGCGACATCCCGTTGAACGCACATTGGAAGCGTGTATTCGTCATCGCCATAATGGCGTATCACCCGGCGTGATGGTATGGGGTGCCATTGGTTACACGTTTCGGTCACCTCTTTTTCGCATCGACGGCACTTTGAACAGTGGCCGTTACATTTCAGATGTGTTACGACCCGTGGCTCTACCCTTTATTCGATCCCTGCGAAACCTTAAATTTAAGCAGGATAATGCACGACCGCATGTTACAGATCCTGCACGACAGTCGGTGCCACCGATCAGGCCGCGTCCGCCAGCTGAATGGCTGGCCGCTGGGGCACAGCCCACTGCCACTGCCTCGTACCAGACTTCCAGTCAGCTGTGAATCCTTGTATCTAGGTGGTGTTGTGAAAGGTCGTTGCCATTTATAACGGCATGGGAAACGTGCGCGTCGTCCACTGCTCCACCTACTTATGAGTAATCTGCAGAAAAATGTTATGCAACAAGGTTGTATGGAACGATTTCACTAGGGACAGGACTGGTATCAGAAAGTGTCTTCAGACGAACCCAGGTTCTGTTTATTTGAAAATTATGGCCGCATTTTGGATCGCTGCAAGAATGGGGACTGGCATGACAGTGACTGCCTTCACATATCTACATCTACATAGATACTCTGCAAATCACATTTAAGTGCCTGTCAGAGGGTTCATTAACCACTTTCATAACTTTTCTCTATCGTTCCATTCTCTAAAAGCGCGCAGGAAGAAAGAACACCTAAATCGTTCCGTTTTCGATCTGATTTCTCTTATTTTATTGGGATGGTCATGTCTCCCTATGTAGATGGGTGCTAGCAAAATATTTTCACATTCAGTGATAGAAATTTCGTAAACAGGTCTCGCCACTACGAATAACGTCGTTCTTTTAATGATTTACACCTCAAATCGTGCAACATTTCCGTGACACTTTCCCTCTTGTAACGTGATGAAACGAAACGAGCTGCCCTCCTCTGAACCTTCTTAATGTCTTCCATCAGTTCCACCTGGGCCCACACTGGGCAACAGTACTCCAGGAGAGGACGCGCAAGTGTGATGTAGGCAGTCTCTTTGGTGGAGCTGTTTGCATTTCGAAGCGTTCTGCCAATGAAACGTAATCTTTGGTTCGCCTTCCCCACAATATTTTCTGTGTGTTCTCTCCAGTCTAAGTTGTTCGTAATTGTAACTCCTAGGTATTTGGTAGAATTAACGACCTTAAGGTTTGACTGATTTATCGTGTGATTGTGGTCATGTGCATTGCTTCACACTTTTCATTATTTAGAGTTAATTGCCAATTTTGCACCATTTAGATATTTTGTCTAAATCGCTTTGCAGTTGCTTTTGATCCTCTGTTGCCACATAACGCATACACCGCCAACTCAAGGCCTTATGGTGTGGAGTGCTATTGAATACAGCCGCAAATCACCGTTGGTGCACTGTGACCAGTTTGTACTTCGTGAATTATATCCTATGATCCATAGCTATACTCTTTCTACCTGACAGCTTGTACGTCATTTTTCAGCATGACAATGCATCACCATATTTTGGTGCAAGAGCGAGTGTCATCTTGGTGTCACTTGATGTCAACATTTTGGCCTAGTCCACCAGGCCACCAGACTTGTCGCTAAGTGAAAGTGTCTAGGATACGGTAGGATATGGTGAAACGACGAATGCACTACTGTAAACCTATGCCAACCACCACAGATAAACTTTGGAATCTGGCGAAAGCAACATGAATGGCTACACAGCAGGACAGCAATCGCGCCTTATACATGTTCCATGCATCATGGTATAGACAAGTTACCAGGGCCCTTGGCAGGCAATGTGCTTACTACGCAACAGGACACATACTGAACCGAGGTAACTGACATGCTAACCATTTCTTCAGAACATAATAATGAAACATGCCCTGTGAATACGTTGTTCCTATCTTGAAAGACGTTCTTTTCCCTGAATTTGGTGTACAATTACACAATGAGGTGACAAAACTCATGAGACAGAAATAAGTGTAGGTGAACAGAATTGAGGGGAAAAGAAAGTCCCAGCATATCTAGATTAAAAGAAGGGGTCTATGGGTATGACACATACACATTCTGAGACGTTAACGAATTGTTAATTTATCACTGGAGGGAAGTGTATCTGCGTGTCGTGGGCCGGTGAAAAAATTTTCAAATGTTTGTAGATCTATCGGACCAAACTGCGTGGTCATCAGTCCGTAGCTTACAAACTACTTAAACCTAGGTAAACTAACCTAAGGACAAACACACACACCCATGCCCCAGGGAGGACTCGAACCTCCACGGCCAGCAACCGCGCGCTCCGCAGCGAGACGCTTTAGATCGCTCGGCTACTCCACCGCGGAATGGGCCGGTGACCGGGGGGGGGGGGGGGGGGGAGGGAGCAGTTCATCACAGAGGGAGACCAAGAGACGAATACTGTAAGCAGGTTCTAAGAGATATGGAGTTCCGTTTTTATTCAGAGGTGATGAGACACACAGCATAGAATAACTTTCTTGGAGAGCTGCATCTGCATCAAACCAGTCTCTGAACTGAAGACCACAACAAAACACAACAGTACGAATAAATTCAGACTATAAAAATATGTGTATAACTTGTACACAAACCACACTGGCGTTATAACAGTAATAATAAGAGTAACTGAGAATGAAGCAAGACAGGGTTGTAGTCTGTATTAAGTGTTACTTAATTTGTACATTTAGCAAGCAGTAAAGGAAACAAATGAGACATCTAAATGGGAATTAAACCTTTTATGTTTGGCGATACAATTTTGCTTCTGCCGGACACAGAAAAGGAATTGGAAAGTAAGTTGAACGGTGTGTACAGTGTCTTGAAAAATAGGTTACTTGATGAACATC
Source organism: Locusta migratoria (assembly GCA_026315105.1). NCBI lineage: Eukaryota > Metazoa > Arthropoda > Insecta > Orthoptera > Acrididae > Locusta > Locusta migratoria. Next base: position 325,341,533 of record CM048755.1, read on the forward strand.
AACAAATATGAAACAAGCGTAATGGAATGTACATGAATTATATCAAGTAATGCTGAAGGAATTGAATTAGAAAATAAGACCATTCAAGAAGTAGATGAGTTTTGGTACTTACTACTAAAGACACCTGCCAATGGGGGAAGTGAAGAGAATATCACACGATGACTTACAATAACAAGAGAAAGGATTTTTGTCAAAAATAGGAATCCGCAAACGTCTAATAGCACTGTAAAAGTATGGGAATAGTTTTCGAAGGTACGTCTTCGAGGTGTGGCCTTGTATAAAAGTGAAACGTGGACGAAAACAGGTCACACAAAAAAGAGACAAGAAGCCTTTGGAATCTGATGCTATACAGGAAAGAACCACAAAAGAGACGTTCGTATTGTACGCGCTTCCTTGCAATGGTCTACGGCGGTTATCGTGCTGCTGACCGAGCTAAGATACTCTCACCGGCCAGTAGACCCTACAAAGGACTCACGACTCACGTTCCTCACGAAAATTTACCGGAGTATCTTTTTCTCTGAGTGATGTAATCGACAAAGAGCATTGCGGACATACAGAAATTCTATACTGGCGTGCTGTGTAAGTTTCTGTAAGAAGCTGTTTGGCACTGCCTCCTTGTATTGCCGATTGAGGTGGCGTCGACGTTAAGACACGGGCTTTTCATTCGGGCGAGTGAGGTTGAAGCCCCCTCTGGCCACCCATATTTAAAATTATACGTAGTTTATACAGAACCTTGGCGAAACAGACCATTTACTTCATTGTCCTTGGTGGTTGCCTTAGGTAAAGACTGTAGTACTGTTTTAAGTTCAACACGAGATTTAGATTTTGTTTTATTAATCTCTTAATTAACAAGGTACAGCATATTTCGTTACACAATACGAGCTTGACCTCCCTCTCTAATGACGTCGCTATCTAGGAGGCATTAAACCCTGATCTAATTATGCACTTTTTCTTCAGGTCATTTAACATGAGATTTACCCGTAGTCACGTTTTACGCACCTCTGTGAAAGTCTCTTAATATCGACATCACCACAACCAATAAAACCTACTTATTTAAATCAAGCGTTCATCTCTACAATTTTTAACTCAATTCTTTCCTAGATTAACAAAACAAGAAATCTGAACGATGGGCGATTTAGACACAACCAGTATAATCAATATTTTAAAAGGTACTGCATCAATACAACATGGCTGCGTTAGTATACTGTATACAATGGACAGGTTTGCACGTATGCCATGTTAACATTTCAAGGGAACGAAAGTCAATTTACAGGTAGTAGAATTAAGTAGCGGTATCCGAAACCTCGAATCTCAACTCGAGAAACGCGCCAGTACTTCAGAAGTAACACACGTCTGAGATGTCGAGACTTATCAGTGATGTTGTCTGCAAAGAAAGTCAACAAATCTAGGAACTAAGTGATCATACAGCATATAAGCTGCATGCTATCTCACCGTTGTGAAGTGGTATGTCAACGACACGTAAAATTATCGAAGGTCGAAAAGCTATACGTCAGGTATTACAGTTTCTAAAATTAGATCAGCTACAGTGAAAACAAACACTCTCCGAAATGTTTAAACCAATGACTAACAGTCTGAAAAGTCTTACAAATGTTGGAGCCACAAAATGTAGTGAAAAATACAAACAAAAAGAAGATGATAGATTCATCAGAGATTATATTAACAAGCATAATGTCTCACTGTTAGACAGAATATATGGAGTGAATAAAGACAGCCGCGGTGGAGTGGCCAAGCGTTCCAAGGGGCCTAGCTGCGGCGCGCGCCGCTGCTCGCCGTCGGAGGTTCGAGTCCTCCCTCGGGCATGGGTGTATTTGTTGTCCTTAGCATAAGTTTAAGTAGTTTGTAAGCCTAGGGACCGAGTATTTAAGTCCCATAGATTTACAAACATTTGAACATTTTGAATAAAGATAAGCCATACAATAAATTATGGGGAATTGGAATACGAAAGAACATTAGTTTTAATGGAGTTAACATTCTTAAGAGCCTCTGACCTTCGAAAAGTACCAACCAAAAGACCTGCAAAAAAAATGGCAAACCAATTAAGCGGCGGCGGAATAGCCGTGCACACTAAGGCCAGTTGCTGCGGTGCATGCGATCGTTCGCCTTCGGAGGTTCGAGTCCTCCCTGAGGCATGTGTATATGTGTTGTTCTTAGGATAAATTAGTTTAGGTAGTTTGTAAGTTTAGGAACCGATGACCACTGTAGTTACGTCACATAATTTTACAAATGTTTGAACATTTGAAATTATTAAAAAAAAAAAAAAAAAAAAAAAAAAAAAACACCGCATTCAAGCAGAGCAGCAATCACAGCAGCGAAATTTGTGTTGAAGCGGAAACGAAAGAGAAGAAAAAATCGCACTGACGTGTTTTACGGCCCACTTTAGATTTGTAGTTTTATCAGTTTTTGCAAAAATTTTGGAGCAAAATAATAATCTAAATAATAAAAAATTACGGTGATAAGATTACGATTCTACTATTGCGGTAATATATCTATGCACCCAACACGTAATATTCTTTTTGACCGTATTTTAACAAACAGCCAAAATTATATGATGTTTGAGTTTAGCTTTGACAAACATACTCTTTTTTGAACTTTTACCTCTTTGAACTATCATTTTAATATCTGTCCCACATTTTAATAATATTTTTCCGTTAAAATATTATCACCTGTCTTGCTTTGGTAGTACAAAGTTTATTTTCTTTGCCTGTACTGATTACGAATGACTATAATCTAGAACGAACTAGCGTACATTTGGCGTTCGGACGAGTGATTATAGGCTGGATGAAACACAACGTACATTTGGCGTTCGTAAATCAGTCACGTGACATCCCTCGCCTCAAAATCTCTTTTGCGTACGCCATCTTGCTTTCTCTACTTGATGATTTTGTTATTACAATTCAAGCGTTGTCAGTTCAAAGCAATGGCGCACTGAAAATTATGGAAAACACGTCGTTCTTACGACAATGAATTAATTATAGTCTAATGTTGGTTAGTTAGTTAATACCTGCCATCGATACTTCGAGAATCACGGATTACTCTCGCAGCTGTTCGCCATAGCGTAATAGGCGAGGAATTAGTTTGTGGTGTACGAATATGTTACACGGTAGTTCGGAACTTGCTACGGTGCGGTTGCTCAGCGCGCTCGGTCAGAGGGTTCCCGGCATGGTAGCCCGACGCCCTCTGTAACGAGAAAACTGATATATCCGAAACGATCAAAATAGGACAAAATAAACCAACATCCACAAAGTACCAGTTCAAACCGACGAACCATTCGAAATGGAGAAAACGAAAGACGGTTCAACTGACACCATCTGAACGGAAGGCCTGTGCACTGCCGTGCCACGTCACATCTCACCGAGTAGATCGCGATCGCGTAGCTCACTGGCTGGCCGCTGTGTGGCGATGGGCTGCGCCCCATCAGCCAGTCAGTAAGCTACGACATTGCGAACTACTCTGCGTGACGTGACGTGGCACGGCAGTGCACAGGCCTTCTCTTCAGACGGTGTTGGTTCAAAGCCATCAGTAATGAAAAACTGAGAAAATTCTCAACGAATAACCCAGCACAAACATGAACAAACGACAGCAAGGCATCGATTTCACTGAAAGGAAAAAAAAGAAAGAAAGAAAGAAAAACACCACTGTCAATTTTTTGTCCCACTTTATTTTTCCTCTTGCTTCCTAAAAGGTTTTCGCACACTCTCGTTAACTGAACGCAACTGTATTCTTCAAGATTCAGAGTTGTTCAAAGGTAACAGCACTTTCTCTGAAAAGCGCATTTGTTCTATTTGGAGAACATGCCATGAAATGCATAGCAACGAATTGTAAACATAGACTTCTTTATCACATGTACATAAACTGGGGAGATACTGTTACAATGACTGTTGTAAATGACGTATTGATAGTACTAACTTTGTATATATATTGAGCACTAGAGTTAGGTGGAATTGAGTATTAGCACACTTATTCCGTTTGTGATTTTAGCTGTAAAAGAAAACGTAATCGCGGTTTTAAATAGAATATTCGCTCTTTATTTTAGCGCAGAACAGTGTAACATGAAAGAAGTCATATCTAAACTACAGGAAAGGTAATACCATCTACGTTAAAAGTGCCCATAGCAACCATGTCAAACATTTTAGTAGATGCATTGATTCTAATTAATGACTTTCAATATATTCCACAAATAGTAAATACACGCTTAGGAAAAAATAAACAAGGTAATTTTTTGCAATGTATACACTTCCCTTCTGTTTGATTAAGTAACTACAGCCGGCCGCGGTGGCCGAGGGGACTGAGGCGCTCCAGTCACGGTATGCACGGTCACTACGGTCGGGGGTCGAATACCCACTCGGGCATGGATATTTGTGCCGTCCTAGTTCGTAAGTAGTTCATAAGTAGTTTAGGGACTGATGACCCCGTAGTTAAGTCCCATAAGCTTAACAAACATTTGAACATTTTTGAAGGAACTACACTTTCCACAGAAATCTGGGACTTCCTTTATATACGAAACTACCTGCATCAGTACTTTGTGCAGACTGTTCATTATTACGGTATTCTTCCAGTTTACGTATTTCACGCCATGTTCACGTAATAGAACAAACACGCATTTTAGAGGGAGCATTCTTACATAAGCACAATTGTCAACATTGAAGAACATCGCTCTATTTAATTAATAAGAGTGTCTGAAACCCTTTTAGAAAAAACAATTTAGGTAGTGACGGGTTTCGAACCACTGACCTTCAGCATGACAGACCAACGCGATGCCCACTACGCTGCGGCTACCAATCAGATTCTATATTATTTAATCTTGTACTATTCATGGCAGTTATTAACTGATGCTCATATGGCATTTTTAGACACTAGATTATCATTTATCGTACGAAGAACGATGTGGTTTTGTTAATTCTTCAGTGCGCCATTGCTTTGAAATGACAACGTGTTTTCGTTAATTCAATGGAGAATGTCAAATCTCCGTTATTTTTGGAAATATCTCTCAAACGATACGAGATGTGAAAAAACATAACGGGGCAAAGTTGTAGAGAATTTTCTCCTCTACAAATTCGGTTATTCAATTTTCGCGTCAAATGGACGGTTTACTTGCAATTAAAATTGAATGAGAAACGGCTTTTTTTGGATTACTAACGTATTTCTTGTCCGGAATATTTGAAAAAGCGAGGTTCTGGTCTCTGGTAGCCAACAATTATGTCTGTAAAATTTGGTGCCGATCGGTTGAACGGTTCGACCTAAAAAGTGGGAACACGTTAGACAGACAGACATCGTCAAATCACCGTTATTTTTGCAAATATCTCTGAAACGATACGAGATATGAAAAAAACATAAGAGAGCAAAGCTGTAGATAATTTTCTCCTCTACAAATTCGGTTATACACTTTTCGTGTCAGATGAATGGTTAAGCCGTTATTGTCATTTAAATTTCGAGCTGTCAAAAGTAACACTAAAAGTGGGCCAATTCTCCAAACATCAACCTGAAACCCATATTTCTGTTGCTGACATTTTGAAAGGGAATTGAAATTCAAAAAAGTTGATTTTCAACAAGACGACAGCCTACTGTTAACGTTATACATAACTTCGTGGGTTGGCGTGAGCCTGTCGCGGTGGCCGAGGGGACTGAAGCGCTCCAATGACGGTCTGCACGGCCACTACGGTCGGGAGTTCGAATCCCCCCTCGGGCATGGATATTTGTGTCGTTCTTAGTATAAGGTAGTTTGTAAGTTTACGGACTGATGACCCGTAGTTAAGTCCCATAAGCTTAACAAACATTTTAAGGATCTCTTCAGATCCGAAACGACACACATCATTTATATTTTTTTAGAAGTATGTTTTAAGGCAGTCTATCTTTTTAAATGTAGAATATTAGAATTCAGAAAATGTTTTATAGTTACGGATGAAAAAAATTGGCTTCAAAAGTCAATGCAAAGAATTAATAAAGACATTGGTTTTAAATGCGTTTAAATTTATGACAGATGAAAGGTTTTAATGGAGAGCAATGACGAGCCATATTCTCGACAATGATGCACGAAATAACAAAAAATATTTTCTGTAGTTTATTATCATAATGAAACATACTCAGTCCAAGAAAAGTCGCTGAGAAACAAGTAATGGAGCTGGCGGTTATAAAGTTTCCACAGAAAAATGTTCTGGAGTAATTATTGTACCTGATGGCTATTCTTCTGGTTTTGTTACTCATAACAGAGTTGTATTAAGACATAAGAAAAACAGCTGTGACTGCCACCAGGAAATAAAAGGTGTCACTTCCAAGAAGTCGTTCTTGCCATATCTTGCTCTGAACTCGGTCATTTCCGTTACAGAGAAAATATCGAGTACAACCACCAGAAGAGCAGTACTATGATCTGACTTTAAAATATTCTGCATAGGATAACCGACCAATTTTGTTGTATGGGAATGAAATCTGGATGGGTACAGGTTACATTATTAATAGGTTGAGGTTACTGATATGAAAGTAGGAAGGAATATTTCAGGTACTGCGAACAATTGCAGCAGGGTTTCCATAATAGGGAAATAAAAAAACTAGGACTGAACTAGATGAAGAAGGCTTAGATGAAGTTAAACGCATGGGAGAGGCAAGGACGCGCGGAATGGCCGCGTGGTCTAAGGCGTCATGCTACGGACTGGGCGGCCGTTCTCGCAGGATGTTCGAGTCCACCCTCGGGCATGAGTGTAAATCAGTTTAAGTGGTTTGTAAATTAGAAACTACTAACCATAGCAGTTTGGCCCAACAGGTTTACAAACATTTGAACATTTTTAAAGATGTTCATATGTTTATTAAGCTTATGGGACTTAACTGCGGGGTCATAAGTCCGTAAACTTACAAACTACTTATATACTAACTTATACTAAAGACAGCACAAACATCCACGCCCGTGGGAGGATTCGAACCCCCGACGGGGAACGACCTCGCGCATCGGAGCATAGCGCCTCAATGCGCTTGGCCGCTCCGCTGCAAGGTTGCCTAAGATACTCATGATTTTGGCAGTAGAGGGTAAGAAGAGTCGAGGTAGACCAAGGAGAAAGTACTTAGAATCGGTTAAGATTGATTTAGAAGTAACAAGCTTAAATCGAGACGAAGCATCAATGTTAGCATTGAATAGGCGATCGTAGAGGAGTTTCCTAAGGTCGAATAATATCCACACTGGACGCTAAAAGGCATAATCAGTCTTAAATGATGATGATGAGTCCAGTCGACACTTTCTTTACTCCTTCATTTAACTTAAACAATTCAAGCGAGGAAACGTACGAAAGAAAGAAATTTGGAGTTTAACGTCCCGTCGACAGCGTGGTCATTAGAAACGGAGCTTACGCTCGGAGTGTTTAGGTAAGGATAGGGAAGGAAATCAGCCGTGCCCTCTCAAAGGAACCATCCTGGCATTTGCCTGGAGTGATTTTAGGGAAATCACGGAAAACCTAAATCAGGATGTCCGGAGTTGGATTTCAAAATGTTCAAATGTTTGTATAGCTTATGGGACTTAACTACGGGGTCATCAGTCCCTAAACTTACAAACTACTTATGAACTAGCTACAACTAAGGACGGCACAAACATCCATGCCCGAGGGGGGATTCGAACCCCCGACCGTAGTGGCCGTGCAGACCGTGACTGGAGCGCCTCAGTTCCCTCGGCCACCGCGGCCGGCAGTTGGATTTGAACCACCGCCCTTCAGAATGCAAGTCCGCTGCGCCATCTCGCTCGGGAAAACGCACGAACTTGATTATGTGCAAATGAATGTCGTCCCACAGTTTCGCGTTTGCACAACACACTATTGTTAGTATAAGCTGATCTAATTAATTTAAAGATTATTTGGTAGAGGAAAAAAAAAACTTTAAGACAGCAGCCACTGGATTGCTTGTCCATGAAGTAGCAACCTACATCTCCCCTTCAGCGTGGTCAAACTGTGAAGCACGTCAGAAAGTATGAGGAAGAGGACTTTCATGGGGCGGTGATGTTGGATATCAGCCTTGAATCTATCACCATAAAACGAACGATATTGTAGCTTGGTACGTTCGGCTGGACGTCCCCTTTACTAATATAAAACTAAGCGAAAAACTCATCAGTTCAGAACAAAACTGCTCCCATGTCCGGAAATAATGTACCCGCAGAACAAAAAAGTAAACAAAAAGCAAAGAAACGGCAAAGTGTTAGACAGAAAATCGACAGGTCGCGAGTGTGAAACACGGTCTTGCCACATTTTAACCTAGCTTTCACCTCTCAGGGATGTGATACGTCGTCAGAAACAAGTGGTAGTTCAAAATGTTCAAATGTTTGTAGAACTTATGGGACTTAACTACGGGGTCATCAGTCCCTAAGCTTACAAACTAATTATGAACTAGCTAAGAGTAAGGACGGCACAAATATCCATGCCCGAGGGGGGATTCGAAACCCCGACCGTAGTGGCCGTGCAGAACGTGACTGGAGCGCCTCAGTTCCCTCGGCCACCGCGGCCGGCACAAGTGGTATGGATATCACATCAAACTGTAAGTCGCCTTTCCCCATTTAGACAAATGGGCTAGCCGCGTGGTAAAGGCCACGCAGTCTTAGCACCATATCAGAGATTGCGCGGCCGCTCCCGTCGAAGTTTCGAATCCTCCCTCGGGCATGGATTTGTGTGTTGTCTTTAGCATAAATTAGTTTAAGTATGAAGGTGAAGCAATGAATTAAAATTTGTGATGCGGCATGTAGGTCCGGGTTCGATTCCCGGCTGCATCACAAATTTTAATTCATCGCTTCACCTTTATCTTTAATGTCTTGGACATATTCGAGACGAAAAAAATCGTCTCAGGGTTTCTAAATTTATATTTAAATTAGGTTAAGTAGTTTGTAAGTCTAAGTCTAGGGATCATTGACAACGGCAGTTTGGTCCCTTAGTTAACAAACATTTGATTTTCATAACTCGGTTAGCTTAAGAACATGCAAGTCGCCGAAGTGCCTTCCGGTTGAAATACTTGCACCAGGCCACTGAGCTAAACGGAATTGAGGGGTTTGGCGCAAAAAGGAGGCAGCTCCACTTGTTGGCTCTATTGAGTTTGTACATTCTATCACATACAAAACAAAAAGCCCCTTCCTTTGGTGCAAGAAAGAGACAGCTCCACCCACTAGTTTCAGAGAAATCCAACAGATCTTTCATAGATTCCCAGAACCGGCCCACAGCTTTATGCCATGCGACAGAGCGTTCGGTAATATAGAAAAGTGTTTAAGAAAGATGGAAACAGTTTTTCTTCCGGTGGACTATGCTCTCATTATCAGAAGAACTAGCCCCAAATTTCATGTCATTGAAGTGGAGCCGAAATTTATTTTCAACTTTGTTGACACGTTGAAGAAATTTTTTTGTAAGGAACCCTTACGTATTATTATCGAACAAGAAAAGAGGAAACTATTTAATCACTAAGTACAAAATATTCCTCTTTGAACAGGCATACATCGGTAAAAGGATTATTCAATGCAGTGCTACCGTAGGGCAGTCTGTCTTCGATAATGCGCAAAGTTGCAACCAATTTCATAACAATGAACCACTTTCATCAAGCTTATGATTGTCTCCTCCCGCTTAAAGGCCAAAAGTTAAAAGATGTCAAAGAGTTGGCCAGAAGGTATGTTGGGCAAAACGAAATGTGGTTTTACGACCAGTTGACGTCGGATGCTTCAAACGATCCTGAGGAGACTGAAGGGGAGCTAGAAGACTGGAGAAGAACTGCATAATTAATGTATTATGCCAATAAAGTTGTACTTTCTTTAATAATAGCTGTTTTTAAACTGAAATACGATTAATTCTGAAGAAAATGGCCCTACAAACAGTTTTTCATTCACTTTGGAGCAAAACGTAGGCAACTCCAAAATTCAAAACTTTATTGCACGTACCTGAGTGCATGCATCTGTGTGTATGCTCGTCAATAGTATTAGACACGCCATTGCCTAAAACAAGGCAACGCTACGGTCGGGGGTTCGAATCCCCCCTCGGGCATGGATATTTGTGCCGTCCTAGTTCGTAAGTAGTTCATAAGTAGTTTGTAAGTTTAGGGACTGATGACCCCGTAGTTAAGTCCCATAGACTATACAAACAACCCTAAAACAAGGCAAAAAATTTTTCGTTTCGGTGAAAACTGAATTTTTACACCTTTTTTTTTTCAAATTTGCCACAAACTGGCAAAAGTGCAGCTGCCTCCTTCTTGCACCAAACCCTTCAACTATCTAATATATAAAAATGTATGTTTGTTCGTACTTTATGCGCTGCCGTACCGTCCATCCGACTGCGATAAACTTTGCGCACGTGACCTTAAATACAAGAGGGAAGTCGCTGTCTGCGCATAACAGAGGGTATTTTACCTACGAAATTCGACAAAATCTATAGTTTTATTCCGATCTTGACGTAATTTTGCACACTTAACCATCAAAACAAGAGGCAGTCCCCATGTTCCTAAGACTTTATACGGCGCATGGCGGAGGGTGCCTTGCAATAAAGTTAGACATCACTTCACTGATGACTATGAAAGTTAACAGAGATACACAATTTATTCGCAATTGGATGCAGAAATGGACTGAGGAGGTGGAGGGGGAGTTCGACAGAGAGACAAGAAGGTAACTGGCAGAGCAAGGGGAAGGTGAAGATGGGCAGAGAGGGGGGTAGGAGGAGAGGAACAGAGAGAGAAGGAAAGAGGTGAACAGAGAGAGAGAAAAGGGAAGGGAAGAGGGAGTGACTTAAGACTGGAATAACTAAGTACCTGGCCGATGCCTGTGTTTCAGTTATTAATGCAGTTATTATCATGATAAATATGTAATCAGATTGTCTGGGTACAAACTCAGGTAACATCAACGACAGAAATACGATGCAGACTCTGGCCCAAAGTAAGTTAATAACAGTTTTGGTTTTAAACATTCATCATTTTTTAAAGATGTGTTCGTCGAAGTGTATATTGCATAAATAGTATATGAAGTGGTGTTTCATTCATTGGAAACTTTTATTCTTAATTACATCTACTTGTAATAGTGACAACTATAATTTTCGTTATATTGCGACTGTTCTCAGGTTGTTTCAACCACAGTTCGGTCGAACAAACCAACAGTGACATTACTTGCTTGCATTTGAACCGAACAATACCTGACCAGAGTAAATTGGTCAAACACAATACATGAAGTACTGGACTGTGTACAGCACTATTTAAGAAGTATGCCTTGACAGTGTGTTTAGGTCGAAACACACAAACCTTCTTTAGTGACAAACATTTAAAGTAGCTTCAGATATGAACTTGAGCCTCTGATCCAGCATCTAAAAGATAAAATAACCAGAAATCTGAAGGGGTGCAGCCAGGAAGTAAGTTTCCCTATTTTTCCAAAACAAAGGCAACATAGTTACACGAAAAACTATAGTGGCAAAATTGCAGCAATGTTTTAGCTATTTTTCGACGTAGTCACCTAAATGGTTAAGACACTTGTCATATCGTGGGATCAACTTTTGTATTCGTGTGTCGAAGAAGTTCGCCGCCTGTGAATGGAACTAGTGGGCGACAATCGTCTTTAGTTCTTCGTCGTTATCGAAACGCTTGCCGGAAGACAGGAATTTCCTAAAGTGTAAGAGAAGGCGGGAGCAAGATCAGGACTATATGCTGGATGATCATAACGTGTAGGCTTTCACGGCCGGCGTCTTCAGTAATTAAAACTTCCGGGCTGAGAGGCCGTGGTCGAACAGTAGAAATTTCTTCCACTGACGTTTCGTTGCCGGCTGCGGGCAACATCTTCTGAGGTGAGTCGACGCACAGTCTAACATATACAGTCACGACACTTCCGCAGATTTTTGTTATACGCTACGAAAGAAGCGCTCCAAGCGGCCGGAAAGCTACATTTCTGAATACGACATTGGAAGAGTGTGAATAGTAGCAATGATTTTGATTTTAACATACTTTTTACATTAGGAAACGTATGTAATACTTTAAAATAGGTAATAATTTAGAAACAGCTCTACATTTGTCTTAATTAAGTTTCCTAAGGTTCCTGGCAAGGTACGAAACGGTACATTACAGGATAGTTTATTTACCGCTATCTTGTAACCTACAGGTTTCTGCTAAATAATTTAATTTTCCATTAAAAATAAAAAATGTCTAGGAAACACCAGAAGACCTTTCCTTTGGCAGAAAGACGTCGCTTTTCTACTAACGAACGTTAAGGTTTCTTCACTATAATTCCAGTCGAATCAGGGAGTTTGAACGTAGCAAACGTATATAGAATGCAATAACTACACTATGTAACGTACCAAGTCAGCTACAACAGTTGTAGCTGAAGGAAACACGTCACAAACGAGGTAATAATACGGCAAAGGCAATGAAACTGTTTTCCAACAGAGACGAAGGCAATTCCATAATTGTTGCTACAGCTGAACCACAAGTGGCAAGAATCATCAAATCTTTGCCTTTTTTATGCTAAAGCATTAACACTGAACACAATATTCACGTTTAAGGAAGACGTATGAGATGTAAAACTGTGCGAATCATTAGACTCCAGACCGAATTTGTACACGTCAAAAAATTGCCTGTCATAGTAAGAAAAGACCATAATAGCATTTTATTATTTTCTTATGTTTATAGTCTAGTTACTTTCAGCGGAATAAGATTGAAATACACACATATTCCTAAGTATTTGTTCAAGACGAAGTTGTTTATACTACTGAATCAGTAAAATTGACTGTTTTTACATTAATTTACATCTCTTGATATTTTACTAATGCTTGTAACGCAAAAATTGTACTAACTATTTCGTTAATCACGTACAAAATAATTACAAACAAACATCACAACTGTGGTGGCTTTCCCACCGCTAGGAGCGCTAGTGTCGCTGCAGCTGTCAGTTGGTAACAACTTTACAGCAGTGAGTGTCGCGACTGTATATGTTAGACTGTGGTCGACGACTGGCTGCAGGGCCGTGGAGATCCTGCATATATAGAGGGCGCCACCACTCGTCACGTGATGTCAACACTAAAACTATCTCTGGCTGGCGTCATTACTCTCGATCGAAGGTAATCGATTGTCACATCTTTGGTACAAAGTAGACCGCCATATTTGTCTAACTTCAAGCCTTCTTCCTTCCTGTTAAAATTATTTGGTGTTTAAAAATCTCTATAGCCTCTCTATTCATACGTGCATAATAATGCGATGTCTTAGCTACCACGCTTGTCTCACTAAATTTTATTTTGTGGTCACCGTTTTCAAAAACATGTTCCGCTACGGCCGATTTGTCCGTGTGTCCCAGTCGACAGTTCCTTTTGTGTTCAGTTAGGCGAGTATTGATACTTCTTTTTGTTGTTCCAATATAAACCTTCCCACAACTACATGGAATCTTATACACACCTCGAGTAGCCAAAGGGTGTCGCGCATCTTTCGTTGATCGTAAGCATTCACTGATCTTTTTGGTGGGTTTGAATATTGTTTCCACTCTGGAGATTACTGTCAGCCCTGGTGATATTCTTGTCAGCTTTGACGTGATTTCCCTGTTCACCATGGTTCCTGTCAACGAAGCTCTGGCTTACATATCTGACTTGTTTCCCACTGATATTGTAGATCTGTTTCGACATTGCCTATCCACGACTTATTTTCAATATGATAATGAATTCTATGAACAAATCGATGGAGTGGCAATGGGTAGCCCTCTAAGTCCAGCGGTTGCGAATATTTTTATGGAATTTTTTGAACAACAGGCACTGCAGTCGGCCAGAAAGGGCCCTTTGAAGTGGTATCGGTATGTGGATGATACATTTGTGATCTGGAATCACGGGGAAGAGGAACTGAACTGTTTCTTAAAGCATTTGAATAGTATCAGCGCGAAAATACAATTTACCATGGAGACGGAGATTGATGGACAGATAAATTTTTTGGACGTTACAGTGATTAAACGTGCAGATGGGACTCTGGGTCATAAAGTATATAGAAAAGATACGCACACCGATCGGTATCTTCACAAAGATTCGAATCATCATCCCAGGCAGAAGAGAGGTGTTATTAAAACATTAGTGGACAGGGCTAATAAAATCTGTGAGCCAGCTTATTTGCAAGAGGAACTCGATCATTTACGATCCGCATTTCAGAAAAACGGATACAGTGATAAGGAGATAGATCGAGCACTCCAGCCCAGAAGACAAATCTCTGCTAACGTCCAACAACAACCTTTGGCGGGGAAAGTGTTTCTCCCATTCATGCACAATATCACGGACCGCATTGGGAAAGTACTGGCCAAGTTTAGAGTGGAAACAATATTCAAACCCACCAAAAAGATCAGTGAATGCTTACGATCAACGAAAGATGCGCGACACCCTTTGGCTACTCGAGGTGTGTATAAGATTCCATGTAGTTGTGGGAAGGTTTATATTGGAACAACAAAAAGAAGTATCAATACTCGCCTAACTGAACACAAAAGGAACTGTCGACTGGGACACACGGACAAATCGGCCGTAGCGGAACATGTTTCTGAAAACTGTGACCACAAAATAAAATTTAGTGAGACAAGCGTGGTAGCTAAGACATCGCATTATTATGCACGTATGAATAGAGAGGCTATAGAGATTTTTAAACACCAAATAATTTTAACAGGAAGGAAGAAGGCTTGAAGTTAGACAAATATGGCGGTCTACTTTGTACCAAAGATGTGACAATCGATTACCTTCGATCGAGAGTAATGACGCCAGCTAGAGATAGTTTTAGTGTTGACATCACGTGACGAGTGGTGGCGCCCTCTATATATGCAGGATCTCCACGGCCCAGCAGCCAGTCGTCGACTCACCTCAGAAGATGTTGCCCGCAGCCGGCAACGAAACATCAGGGGAAGAAATTTCTACTGTTCGACCACGACCTCTCAGCCCGGAAGTTTTAATTACTATATGCTGGATGGTCAAACAACTTCCAGCCGAAATTCTCTAAAACAGCTGCTGTGAGCCGTGCCTTGTAGGGACGAGCATTGTCATGGAACACTGCAACACGTGTAGTAAGCATTCCACACCTCTTGTTCCGAAAGGCACGCCTTCCCTCCGGCCAGCCTTTTGACAACGTCGAAGAAATGAAGACGACTGCCTACCTTCAAACGTCTGAAACATTTACCTCGGAAGTCGGCCTCATTTCAACATGAGTCATAAATTCCTTCTCTGCTGCTACTGACCGACTTCGATAAAGGTCGGATGGTAGCCTATCGCGATTGCGGTTTATCGTACGCGACATTACTGCTCGCGTTGGTCGCGATCCAATGACTGTTAGCAGATTATGGAATCGGTGGTTTCAGGAGAGCAATACGGAACGCCGTGGTGGATCCCAACGGCCTCGTATCACTAGAAGTCGAGATGACAGGCATCTTATCCGCATGGCTGTAACGGATCTTGCAGCCACGTCTCGATCCCTGAGTCAACCGCTGGGGACGTTTGCAAGACAACAACCATCTCCACGAACAGTTCGCCGACCTTTGCAGCAGCATGAACTATCAGCGCGGAGACCATGGCTGCGGTTACCCTTGACGCTGCATCACAGACACGAGCGCCTGCGATGGTGTACGCAACTACGAACCTGGATGCACGAATGGCAAAACGTCATTTTTTTTAATCCAGGTTCTGTTTACAGCATCATGATGGTCGCATCCGTGTTTGGCGACATGGCATGAACGCACATTGGAAGCGTGTATTCGTCATCGCCATACTGGCATATCACCCGGCGTGATGGTATGGGGTGCCATTGGTTACACGTCTCGATCACCTCTTGTTCGCATCGACGGCACTTCGAACAGTGGCCATTACATTTCAGATGTGTTACGACCCGTGGCTCTACCCTTTATTCGATCCCTACGAAACCCTACATTTCAGCAGGATAATGCACGACCGCATGTTGCAGGTCCTGTGCGGGCCTTTGTGGATACGGGAAATGTTCGACTGCTGCCCTGGCCAGCACATTCTCCAGGTCTCTCACTAATTGAAAATGTCTGGTCAATGGTTGCCGAGCAACTGGCTCGTCACAATAGGCCAGTCACTATTCTTGATGAACTGTGGTATCGTGTTGAAGTTGCATGGGCATCTGTACCTGTACACGCCATCCAAGCTCTGTTTGACTCAATACCCAGGCGTATCAAGGCCGTTATTGTGGCCAGAGTTGCTTGTTCTGGGTACTGATTCCTCAGGATCTATGCACCCAAATTACGTGAAAATGTAATCACATGTCAGTTCTAGTATAATATATTTGTTCTCACGATCTATGCACCCAAATTACGTGAAAATGTAATCACATGTCAGTTCTAGTATAATATATTTGTTCTCACGATCTATGCACCCAAATTGCGTGAAAATGTAATCACATGTCAGTTCTAGTATAATATATTTGTCCAATTATCTGTATTTCGTCATGGTGTAGCAATTTTAATGGCCAGTAGTGTATATAATTTTTAATAGAACTTACCATTCTCCTCCAATTATACGTACTTGTTCATTTGAACACAAAGAGACAAAATAAGTAACTGCATTTGCAATTAGATTATAACTGTATTTTGACACAACTGACAGTATACAGGATGAGTCACTAAATATTGCCACCAAGAATGTTTGTTGAAATGTTTGTAAATCAAATCAAATCAAATGTTTGTATAGTCTATGGAACTTAACTACGTGGTCATCAGTCCCTAAACTTACAAACTACCTATGAACTACTACGAACTAGGACGGCACAAATATCCATGCCCGAGGGGGGATTCGAACCCCCGACCGTAGTGGCCGTGCAGACCGTGACTGGAGGGCCTCAGTCCCCTCGGCCACCGCGGCCGGCTCTTGGAAATCAAATGTTCATATGTTTGTAGAGCTTATGGGACTTAACTGCGGGCTCATCAGTCCCTAAGCTTACAAACTACTTATGAACTACCTTATACTAAAGACAACACAAACATCCATGCCCGAGGGGGTATTCGAACCCCCGACGGAAAACGGCCTCGCGCATCGCAGCATAGCGCCTCAATGCGCTCGGCCGCTCCGCCGCGGCGATGTAGTTGTAACTTCTTGATAAACAACGTATTTTACGAATCTCCACAAGAAAAAAAAAAAATACGGACGTGTCAAGTATGGCGAACGAACCGGCCACGACACATCTCCTACATGTACAATCCGACGATTTGGAAATCGACTTGATACCACATTCTGTTTCTTGTTCCTAACGGTATTTCTTACAATAACATACCTAATGTTCTTTGCAGGAATGCCCAGTAATGCATGATATGTAAATTAAAATTTCTGTGAATGTAGCCTTGTCAGTAAATCAAATCAAATTAATAAATGTGCCATCCCTCTGAATTTGACGTCGATCCCATCGGCAGAATTCCATGTGACGCCTACAATCCGTACCAGTTAATTCTTGGTAGATACTGATATGGTAAGGATAATATTTATAGCGCTGCAGAACACGAACAACATTACTCCACCGAGCGAGGTGGCGCAGTGGAACACACTGGACTCGCATTCGGGAGGATGATGGTTCAAATCCATCTCCGGCCATCCTGATTTAGGTTTTCCGTGATTTCCCTAAACCACTCGTCAAATACCTGGAAGGCTCCTTTCAAAAGGGCATGGCCGATTTCCTTCACCATCCTTGCCTATAACTTCGAGCGGTAGCTCCGTCTCTAATGACCAAGCTGTCGACGGGGCGTTAAACCCTAAGCTTCCTTCTTTTCAACATTACTCTGGCTCATGCCAAATACCCTTGCGATTTGACGCGAACACAAAGATCTGGAACCACAGTGGCAAGAGTACCAATATCCGCTTCTTCGTAGGTAACTATCCTTCGCCGGATATGTTTCCGATACGTTAAAGATCCATTTGTTCTCAATTTATCATGCACGTATTTAAATGTACGACGTGTAGGGTGAGTACGTTGAGGATATCTTTCAGCGAATAAGTCTGTGGCTCTCACAGATTTTCTTCGGCATTCTCCGAAAATGAGAAGCTTATCGACTTGTTCTTAATATATCATTAACATTCGCTTGCTTCAGCGATACTAGTCTAAGCGTTCCTATTAGTGTTGATTGCGCAACCGTTGAATAGTGTTTACATGTCAACGGCGCGTTTAGATGGATACGCCGTATTGCCGAGGCGGAGCGGCCGAGCGCATTGAGGCGCTCTGCTACGATGCGCGAGGCCGTTCCCCGTCGCGCATCCCCCTCGGGCATGGCTGTTTATTTCGTCTTTAGTATAAGGTAGTTCATAAGTAGTTTGTAAGTTTAGGGACTGATGACCCCGCAGTTACGTCCCTTAAGCTGTACAAACATTTGAACATTTGATACGCCGTATTCGGCGAATATTTGTACGATATACGAGAGAGAAATGTCAGGGCACGTGTTTCGATAAGTGCCAAAGTGATACAGAGTACCACTAAATCCATGATAATAAGATTGCAGAGCTGCAGTCATGCCGCGGTGGAGTAGCCGAGCGGTCAAGGCGCCTCGCTGCGGAGCGCGCAGTTTCTCGCCGTCGGAGGTTCGAGTCCTCAAAAAAATGTTCAAATGTTTGTAAATCTTATGGGACTTAACTACGGGGTCATCAGTCCCTAAACTTGCAAAATACTTATGAACTACATACGAACTAGGACGGCACAAATATCCACGCCCGAGGGGGGATTCGAACCCCTGACCGTAGTGGCCGTGCAGACCGTGACTGAAGCGCCTCAGTCCCCTCGGCCACCGCGGCCGGCGTTCGAGTCCTCCCTGGGGCATGTGTGTGTGTGTGTGTGTGTGTGTGTGTGTGTGTGTGTGTGTGTGTGTCGTCCATAGATTAGTTTGCCTTCCTTAGTTTAAGTAGTTTGTAAGCTACGGACTGATGACCACGCTGTTTGGTCCTATAGATTTACAAACATTTGAACATTTTTTGCTGCTGTCATACCAATGGTCATCACTTCGAACAGCTTCTGTAAATGGACGTTCACGCCACTTTGTTGATCTTCAAACACCATACCGTTACATATCATTTGGATTCAACTCGATAACCGCTATCAGAAAAGAAGAACTAAACTATAGCAGTCGCTCTTTATTATTTTATTTTATTTTTTTGCCATATCTTTGAAGCGATCCCACCTAGCAACAAAAACCAAACGTCTCATTCTGGCCCCCTTTGTCCCATGCAACCTTTGTCCCACAAACTTTCTGCCCCTGTCATACTTTCGGAGTTATTCTTGGTGGCAATACTTAGTGGCTCACCCTGTATACCAGTTCAGAACTGTTTCTTTCAGTAGAGAGTTTGTGAGCTCGACGGCCTCAACAACCTGACTGCTTTTCGCTGTCTAGTACTGCCGCACAAAGTTCAAGGCAGCATTAACAAAGACTGTTTGCTACACGATGCACAATGATAAGTTAAATTGTTCCTAAGCAGAGTTCAGATGCAACACTGTTACTTGATACAACGGATCACGACGTACACTGTCTTGTAGACTAACCCGGAATCGTCAGTATAGCTAGAATATTAGAAATGACTTCGAGTGTCAGTTGCTGCGCTGTTCGAGTCCGGCGGCTGGTGGAACTATTTGGAGATGTGGTTGCCTCTACTCTTGTCAGAGGCCGCTGCACTAAATTCTGGATCACCTTTGCAGTGCTATCTTCTGAGAAAAGTTTTTATGACACTGCATTAATGACCTGTTTTCATGAGTTTCTACAGTGGACATCACATATTACCCTTATTACTACCTTCTGTGCAACAAACACTTTCTTCCTCTAATAAGTGTTGTCGAAAACTATGATCCCATAACAAATTAGTGAACCAAAGTAGAAAAAAGTCGGCTCTTCGAGATAATCATCAACAAAATCTGCCATTTTCCCTAATGAACATGATAAGGACCTTGCAAAATTACTATCTGTAAAGTGTTAATTCAAATTCTTATAAATGTGCGATTGTGTGCTATATTTTTACTAAAACAGTCCAAATTACACCAAAATGGCAAATTTAGTAACACTGTCGATGGCCTTGTTTTAAATGACCAAGTTTTTCTTTTTTTTTTAAGGAAAATTGCATCTAATGTATTTACAAATCTACACCCGACATTTCATGGAGTAAAACTAAGGAAAATCGGACGCCGCGTTATCAGCGCATGAAGTCAGATTTCTCTCAAACATACTTTTGACCGATATCGGTTTAAAACTTTTATTTACACAGTTGTCCCATGGTAATGGCCGTGTGGATTATGCCATCATGCCTCCCATTGGAGGTTCGAGTCCTCACTCGGGCATGGAAGTGTGTGTTGTCCTTAGTGTATGTTCGTTTAAATATTTTGTAAGTTTAGGGACTACTTACCATAGACGTTTGGTCCAACATGTTTACAAATATTTTAATTACACAGTTCTGAACGTATAATACGATCGATGTATCGTAATTAAATTAACTTGTTGTTGTCCGCAGAAACATTACTTTGGCTACCTGCCGCCACGCTTACACAAACCTTATCCACTCCACTCTTCCCTATTACTCCAAGCAAGACGCGAACTTAATAACATGTGGAGCAATCTGCCAGGGTTCGTTCGGACCCAAGTAAGCATTCTGTGCCGCACACATAGGCCCAGGGGTGAAATAAGTAACATCTTTCAATCATTTGTGTTATCAACTCATCCATTATCAGAAACAACAGCAAAACTGAGTAAGAATGTGAGATAACGATTAACTGGGGATTTAAAGCTTACCTTGGCAGTGCCAGTGCGTATCCTAGCATTGTTTATTTTAATGTGCATAACACTGATGCGTTATGAAAAACAACAAAACGAAAAGAAAATGGAAGACATAGCACACGATACAGTACTTTATTTACGATCAGAACTAAATATTCCACTATTTGTGATAGAAAACACGAAATTAAGGCTCTTACAAGTTTCCGTAAGAGAATGACAACTCTAATTCCTGACACGTCATTCAAAGAAAATGTTCAAAATGGTATACGTCAGCAGCATGGCAGGATTTTAACCGATGATACTACGAAGCTCTGACCCGTCTCCGTACTACAGCGTCATGGTTGTGACAGACTGTTCTTTTTACAGTTGCTCCATAGTCGATGAGGTCTCTGTAGACTAGCTCATTGACGTGGAAGACACACGGATAGTCTATACTGACAGGCGTAGATCACTTCGCGGCACAGTTACAGGTACGCAGAAAGTTTGTGACGTGCTTGTGGAAAGACTGTTCAACGCAGGGAAACAACAACCAACATACTGATGTGTGTATGTATGACTGTACCACGTATAAAAATATTTGCACTTACACCTGTTACACAATGTGTATATCCTTTCCCTAACTACTATTATTACACTACTGGCCATTAAAATTACTAAGCCAAGAACAAATGCAGATGATAAACGGGTATTCATTGGACAAATATATTATACTAGAACTGACATGTGATTACATTTTCAAGCAGTTTGGGTGCATAGGTCCTGAAAAATCAGTACCCAGAACAAGCAACTCTGGCCACAATAACGGCCTTGATACGCCTGGGCATTGAGACAAATAGAGCTTGGATGGCGTGTACAGGTACAGATGCCCATGCAACTTCAACACGATACCACAGTTCATTAAGAGTAGTGACTGGCGTATTGTGACGAGCCAGCTCATCGGCCACCATTGACCAGACGTTTTCAATTGGTGAGAGATCTGGAGAATGTGCTGGCCAGGGCAGCAGTCGAACATTTTCCGTATCCATAAAGGCCCGTACAGGACCTGCAACATGGGGTCGTACATTATCCTGCTGCAATGTAAGGATTCGCAGGGATCGAATGAAGGGTAGAGCCACGGGTCGTAACACATCTGAAATGTAACGGCCACTGTTCAAAGTGCCGTCAATGCGAACAAGAGGTGACGGAGACGTGTAACCAATGACACCCCATACCATCACGCCGGGTGATACGCCAGTATGGCGATGACGAATACACGCATCGTTCACAGCGATGTCGCCAAACACGGATGCGACCATCATGATGCTGTCAACAGAACCTGGATTCATCCGAAAAAATGACGTTTTGCCATTCGTGCACCCAGGTTAGTCGTTGCGTACACCATCGCAAGCGCTCCAGTCTGTGATACAGCGTCAAGGGTAATCGCAGCCGTGGTCTCCAAGCTGCTGCAAACGTCGTCGAACTGTTCGTGCAGATGGTTGTCCTCTTGCAAATGTCCCTATCTGTTGACTCAGGGATCGAGACATGGCTGCACGATCCGTTACAGCCATGCGGATAAGATGCCTGTCATCTCGACTGCTAGTGATACGAGGCCGTTGGGATCCAGCACGGCTTTCCGTATTGCCCTCCTGAACCCACCGATTCCATATTCTGCTAACAGTCATTGGATCGCGACCAACGTGAGCAGCAATGTCGCGATACGATAAACCGCAACCGCGATAGGCTACAATCCGACCTTTATCAAAGTCGAAAACGTGATGGTACGCATTTCTCCTCCTTACACGAGGCATCACAATAACGTTTCGCCATGCAATGCCGGTCAACTGCCGTTTGTGTATGAGAAATCGGTTGGAAACATTCCTCATGTCAGCACGTTGTAGGTGTCCCCACCGGCGCTAACCTTGTATGAATGCTCTGAAAAGCTAATCATTTGCATATCCGATTTTTATCCCACACACTTTTCCCTACGCTAAATTCACGTGTAGTTGATGTCTAAGAATGTGTCCTACCAATCGATCCCTTCTTTTAGCAAGCTATTATGCACTCCCATCCAACACAACACTCCACAAAAGCCGGCCGCGGTGGCCAAGGGGACTGAGGCGCTCCAATCACGGTCCGCACGGCCACTACGGTCGGGGGTTCGAATCCCCCCTCGGGCATGGATACTTGTGCCGTCCTTAGTATTAGCTATTTTATAAGTAGTTTGTAAGTTTAGGGACTGATGACCCCATAGTTAAGTCCCATAAGCTATACAAACATTTGAACTCCACACAAATGTCTTCAGAAAGGACTTCTTTATGCTTACATTGATTTTGTGTCCCAACTTCGTCGCCGCTTTTGTGTCCCAGCCTCGTCGTAGGTGTCGGTGGCCGAGTGGAATGAGACCGACACAGGAATATAGATAGCATGCTGGTGCAGGTACGGAGGGGAGCAGCCAGAAACTATAAACACTAGAGTAAATTAGTAAGATATATATATTGCACAGAATGTAACAATACTTAACTTTTACATAGTACTGCAGAATGTTGATACATAGTTGTTAGAGGCCTGCCTAGTGCCTGTACGATAGCAAAGTCTTCACTGGTGCCTATCTGATTACGAAGGTCCTAACTGGTTGCTGTCTCAGTTCCAAGTCGCGATGTCGTTCAGTGGTGGCCACGAGCGGAGTTGTCGCAGAGGGCGCTCGTGGCTGTCGTCGTGAGAACGCCGCGCCGTGCGTGCATGGCGGCGCGCGGCGAAAGTAGGTGGCGCGCACTTTGTACTTGTGCGACACCACACCCCTCCCCCCCAAACCGCCGCGCCGTCGTGGCGTAGGGCTGAGGGCCACGGCGACGGCACTGGGAGGAGGGCCTGGGCGGGGGCGTTACTGGTGGGACGGGCGTCGTAGCTGAGGCTGGGATCGAGACGCCGTCCGCGCCCCGGCATCCGCCTTGCGATCCTCCAGGGAACCCACCGAAACCTGGGGAAGGGCGCACCCCGCCGCCCAGATTGAGCAGGTCATCTTCTTCTGAGGTGCGTGGCCCAAGCTGGGGGGGGGGGGGGGCGCACGGTCCCGGAGTCCCTCTCGGTGATGCTGTCAGCTGCGGCGGCGACGGAGGCGGAGAGGCGGACTGCGTAGGAGGCGCGTCCACCTCCATAGGGATCTCGTAGTCCGGGGACGAACGATGTGGTTGTGCTCCCTGGCGGTGAACTGGGTCTGGAATCAAGAAACCGGAGACAGGATCGCGCGGCCTATGCAGACGCAATTGGTTTGCGTGGCGCCGCAGCTCCGACCCTGTGGAAGAACGTACAACATACATATTGCGACCGAGTACGCGCTGAATGATGCCCGGTAACCACGTCTTCTTGTTGCCAGCAAACACCCTGTACAGCACCGGCGTGGAAACCTGAAAACGCGAAGCGCCATACGAACCGACTCGGTGCGTGGGAGGCTGCAGCAGGTGAAGGAGAGTGCGGTGACGGCGGCCGTGTAGCAGCTCGGCAGGAGACGGGCCGTCACGTGGCATGCATCGATACGTAGACAGGAAAATTTGAAGAGCTTGCTGCGTGGAGTGCTGACCTTTCATCTTTTCCATGTGTGACTTGAATGTTCGAACGAAACGTTCTGCTTCACCATTGGACTGAGGGTGAAAAGGTGCGGTGGTTATATGCTGAATGCCATTCACACGACAAAACTGTTGAAATTCCGCACTAACAAACTGAGGTCCATTGTCACTGACGATAGTTTCAGGCAAGCCTTCGATGCAAAACACTGATGTTAAGGCACTGATTGTACTAGACGCTGTCGTTGAGTTCATGGCAATCACAAAAGGAAACTTGCTGAAAGCGTCTACAACAATTAACCAGCGCGTGTTCCAGAAAGGTCCCGCAAAGTCAATATGTAAACGTTGCCATGGTCCTTTGGGGCGTGGCCAGTCTGAGAAACGTTGCGGAGGAGCCGCCTGATGTTCCGCACAAACGGTACACTGTGACGTCATACTCTCTATCTGTGAGTCCATACCAACCCAGGTACAATGACGTCTGGCCAATTGCTTTGTCCTAACAATACCCCAATGTCCTTGATGCAGGAGGCGTAACACTTCTCGTTGCAGGGAACGAGGAACAATCACTCTTGCTTGGTCGTTGTCGGTATGCAACAACAGTACACTCTGACTTAAAGATAATGCATGTCGTTGTGCAAAATAACGTCGAACCAGAGGCCGATCAATGTCTTTGGCTCTGGCAGGCCAACCAAAGCGAACAAAACGTGCTACCACACTTAAGTCTGCATCCGCAGCTGTTTCCTGTGCAACCCGACGAGAGTTCAAAGGGAAATCTGCGACAGCGGTAGCATCTCTGGAGTCTATCTGACAACATGCCATTTCCGAAGAATCAAACGACACATCCTGGCCAACCGGAAGTCGGGAAAGTGTGTCCGCGTTGGCGTGTTTAGTGGTAGGTCGGTACAAAATCTCATACTGATAATTTGACAATATCAAGGACCATCTCTGAAGCTTTTGTGCCGTTCGTGGCGGAATTGGCTTTGTGGGTGAGAACAACGACGTGAGAGGCTTGTGGTCTGTCAACAAATAGAATTTTCTGCCATAGAGATAATGATGAAACTTTGTGACGCCGTAAATGATTGCTAAGGCCTCCTTTTCTATCTGACTGTAATTCTGTTGCGTCGGCGTCAGTAGCTTGGATGCAAAGGCAATAGGACGATCGTGACATCCAATACGATGCGACAGAACGGCACCCAGACCGTACGACGAGGCGTCAACTGCTAACACTACAGGCTTCTGTGGGTCAAAGGGAATCAAACATGCATCACTGAGTAGTGCAGACTTTACTTTGTCAAAGGCAACCTGACAATCTTTAGACCATACAAAAGGAACATTCTTCCTACGTAAGTGATGCAGTGGAGCTGCAATCTGAGAGGCATTGGGAATAAATCTGAAATAATAGTTAAGCTTTCCCATCACTGCTTGCAATTCATGCACATTCTTAGGAGGAGGCAAGTCTTTGATTGCTCGAAGATGTGACTGTAAGGGATGGATTCCTTGGGCATTAATCACATGACCTGGGTACTCTATTTCAGTTTGAAAAAACGAACACTTTGCTTTATTACAGCGTAGACCTGCTGCAGTCAACACTTTGAAAAGACACTCCAGGTTTGCTAAATGTTCTTCAACTGTACGTCCGGATACCACAATGTCATCTAAATAGTTCGAGCAACACGGTACAGAAACTGTCAGCTGTCCCAAAAAGCGCTGAAAAATAGCAGGAGCGGAAGAACTGCCAAAGGGTAGGCGTTGAAATTGAAAAAGGTCCATAGGAGTATTAATGACGAAAAATTTTTTTGACTCGTCATCAAGCGGAATTTGTAAGTATGCCTCTGCTAAATCAATCTTAGAAAAGAAGCGAGACTGTCCTAATTTGTCCAGTAGTTCGTCAGGTCTGGGCAGGGGATAAGTGTCGACAATTGTTTGACTGTTCACTGTTGATTTGAAGTCCGCACAGAGACGAAGTTTTCCTGACGGCTTGGGTATAATTACTATAGGCGAGGCCCACTGACTCGCAGAAACAGGAGAAATCACCCCACTATCTTGCCAACGTTTAAGTTCTTCGGCAACTGTATCACGCAAGGCGATAGGCACTGGTCTAGCTTTACGAAATTTTGGAACTGCAGATTCTTTTAAAGTTACATGTGCCACGAAGTCTTTTGTACAACCGAGTTCCGGCGAAAACAAGTCACTGTATTTTTCACACAATGCATTAATTTTGTCCTGAGGTACAACTGACGAAATTTGAAGGACATCTCTTTGAATTGATAGGCCAAACAAGTCAAATGTATCTAATCCAAAAATGTTCTGTGTAGATTTGGCCTGAAGAACTACAAAAGCAACTGTTTTTGTTACACCTTGAAAAGAGGCAGGCAGGCTGCACGTTCCTAGCACGGGAATATTTTGACCTGTATAAGCTGTTAACACTTGCTGTGACGGCGACAATTTTGGCGAACCCAGAAGTTCATAAGTATCTTTATTTATTAATGTGACAGCGGAACCAGTGTCGAGCTGAAATTGCACAGTCTTATTGTCAATGGAAAGATTCACAAAAAGTTTTTGCTTGCGGCGCTCGACAGGTGCGCGAATGTGGGCAACGTCTGCTACGGTTTGTTTACTGCGCTTGCGCGGGCCGCGTAGTGAAGTAAGCGGCGCAGACTCGGCACGCAGCGGATTAACAACACTGTCACTAGATGGCACTACCGCCGGATCGGCGTCCGCGCAATGCGAGGCTACTGCAGATTCACTAACTACTGCACTAAACTTTTGAGTAGCTACACCAAGTCTACTGTCACTATCTACACAGTACTGGGCACTTTTACAATGAGCAGTTGCAGAAGGCACTATTTTCACTACAGGAATGCACTGTTCTTAGTCATTTTGCTTGTCCCGAACCCTTTTCCGTTGCACTGTTTTACGCGCCCGTCGGCGCTTGCTACGTGGTGCACTATATAGTTTTGCCATAGGCGCAGAACTACTTTCTTGCAATTGAGATCCAAGGAAAGCACTGTTCAATTCCACAGCCCGTATAACATTTACAGAATGAACTGTTCTCGCACTCTGCGAAGCACTGTTTCTAACGTATCTGTTCTTTGAGTTTTTAATTTGCATACACACAGACTGCACATGTCCCGATTTGCCACATTGATAACAGGTTGCGTTGCGACTAGGGCAATGAGCACGCTTGTGGCGAGACACACACTGGGGGCACGATTTACGAACATTTTTCTGAAATGAGCGTTGGCGCCCGTTATTCAAATCACTGTTTCTAACGCGACGGGGCGACCTGTGGGTCGCACTTTTACACTGGCTACTGTTCACTGTCTGTTCAGCACGGCCTGTACTATTGTAAGAATCACTAGTGCTATACTGAAAACTACGGCTAGGAAAGCGTCCGTTGTGGCGCACTGAATTAACACTGTGGCTTTGCATTTCTACATCTGCTAAGTCAAAAGTATCATGCGCTTCTATAAGCTGCAGTACACTGTCTAATGAGGGGTCAGACTGTTTCAGAATTGCTGCTCTAATTCTGGGGTCCTGAATATTCTGCGTAATCGCATCTCGCAACATAACGTCACTATAAGAAAGTCCACAAGAGCAAGTAAATTTACATTGGCGGGTTAACCCCTTCAATTCCGTAATCCACTCTTGGTGTGATTGCTGCGGTAATTTTTTAAGTCTGAAAAATCGGTATCGTGCAGCGGCTACAAGAACTTTTCTCTCATAATGAGCATTCAGTGCATCTACAATTTGTTCAAAGTCTACATCACGAGGAGATGCGAGAGGGAAAAGTTTTTGCAATAGTACGAAGGTCTGGGGGCCCACTACAGATAATAACAGATGCTTCACTTTCTGACCTGTAATTTGATGAGCCGCGACGAGTTCTTGAAACTGTGCGAAGTAGTCGCTCCATTCTTCCTCACGTTTGTTGTACTGGCGAAATGTAGGAAGCGGTGCAGCGGCAGGTGTGGGCTGCTGAGGTGACGGCTGTTGTTGGTGAGCAGCCTGTGTCGTCAACTGCGACACCGCTTGCAGGAGTTGAGTGATTTGCGCCGTCTGTAACTGAATAATTTCCATTAAGTTTGGGTTCGGGGTAGTGGCCATGCTGACCGATTAGGCGCCGCGCATACAAATAAATTATAACAAAACACAAATGCAATATGAAAGAGGACGCTCTGCAACAAAAAAGTCCACAAACACGTAACAAAATATCTTTCCCCAAAATTGTTATAATAAGGGTGGGTGGGCGGGAGCAATTTTTGCGTGCTCCGACTGCTGCTGTCTGGCTGCTGTAAGCGGGCTGGTCCAAGGTTCTATCCCATCCTCGTCGCCACTTTTGTGTCCCAACTTCGTCGCCGCTTTTGTGTCCCAGCCTCGTCGTAGGTGTCGGTGGCCAAGTGGAATGAGACCGACACAGGAATATAGATAGCATGCTGGTGCAGGTACGGAGGGGAGCAGCCAGAAACTATAAACACTAGAGTAAATTAGAAAGATATATATATTGCACAGAATGTAACAATACTTAACTTTTACATAGTACTGCAGAATGTTGATACATAGTTGTTAGAGGCCTGCCTAGTGCCTGTACGATAGCAAAGTCTTCACTGGTGCCTATTTGATTACGAAGGTCCTAACTGGTTGCTGTCTCAGTTCCAAGTCGCGATGTCGTTCAGTGGTGGCCACGAGCGGAGTTGTCGCAGAGGGCGCTCGTGGCTGTCGTCGTGAGAACGCCGCGCCGTGCGTGCATGGCGGCGCGCGGCGAAAGTAGGTGGCGCGCACTTTGTACTTGTGCGACACCACAATTGATATTCCCTTTTCTTCCCATTGCCATTCTTCATTTTATATCCTCTGTACTGCGAGCATCGTATGTTATTTTAATGCCCAACTAACGAAACTCATCTACCACCTTTATTGTTTCGTTACCTAATCTAATTCCATCAGTATCACCTGATTTTGTTAGACTGCACTCCATTACCCTTGTTTTGCTCTTGTTAATGTTCATCTTATACGCACCTTTCAACACAATGTCAATTCTGTTCAACTGCTGTTCCAGGTCCTTTGCTGCCTCTGACAGAATTACAATGGCATCGGCAAAACGCAGCGTTTTTTTTTCTTCACCCTGAACTTTAATTCCTTCTCCAAATATCTCCATGCTTTCCTTTATAGCTTGCTCACTGTACAAATTCAATAATATTGGAATAAAGCTACAACCCTGTATTACTCCCTTCCCAACCAATGATTCCCTTTCATACTCTTCAACTCTAATGACTACCGCCTGCTTAATGTACAAGTTGTAACTAATCTTTCGTTCCCTATATGTTACTCCTGCTTGCTTCAAGATTTGAAAGAGTCTATTCCAATCAACATAGTAGTAAATGGTTTCGAAAATATCCTTTATCTTCTAGCAAAAAATAATCCTGAGCTAGAAAAGAGCATCAAAACATATACAGGTATTAGTGAACATAGAGTTGTAGTAGTGAGATTGAATATCGAAATTCCCAAATGCACCAAAAATGAACGAAAAATTTATCTATTCAAAAGAGCTGAAAAAATTCACTTCACGCTTTTCTGAGTGATAGTCTCCAGTC
The DNA here is from genome assembly GCA_026315105.1 of Locusta migratoria. Classification (NCBI taxonomy): domain Eukaryota; kingdom Metazoa; phylum Arthropoda; class Insecta; order Orthoptera; family Acrididae; genus Locusta; species Locusta migratoria. Next base: position 325,371,343 of record CM048755.1, read on the forward strand.
TTTCAGAACTAAAAATTCGAGTGTAGATCAGTTGTGGCTTACTTTCAAAGGCATAATATCAGTAGCAATCGAGAGATTTATACCAAATAAATTAATAAAGGAGGGGGCTGCCCCCCCCTCCCCCCACCTGGTACGCAAAACAGGTCATATCACTGTTGCAGAAGCAAAGAAAAACGCATGCAAAGTTTAAACAGACACAGAATCCCCAAGACTGGCCATCTTCTACAGAAACTCGCAATGTAGCGTGGACTTCAATGTGAGAAGCTTATAATAGTTTCCACAACGAAATCCTGTCTTATAATCTGGCAGAAAATCCAAAGAAATTCTGGTCATATCGGAAGTACACTAGCGGCAAAACACAAACAATACCTTCACTACACGGTAGCAGTGGTAGTACTACCGATGACAGTACTGCTAAAGCAAAATTGCTAAACACAACTTTGCGAAATTCTTTCACCAAAGAAGAAGAAGTAAACACTCCACAATTAGAACCAAGAACAGCTGCCAGCATGCGAAATTTAGAAGTAGGTGTTCCTGGAGTAGTAAAACAACTTAAATTACTATACAAAAACAAATTTTCCGGGCCAGATTGTATACCAACTAGAATCCTCTCTGAGTATGCTGATGCAATACCTCCACACTTTGCTATCAGGTACAACCGATCACTCGGCGAAAGATCCGTACCCAAAGACTGGAAAGTTGCCTAGGTCACTCCAATATTCAAGAAAGGCAATAGGAGTTATCCCCAAAATTACACTTGTGCGTCCTCTCCTGGAGTACTGTTGCCCAGGGTGGGACCCTCACCAGGTGGGACTGACGGAGGACATTGAGAAGGTTCAGAGAAGGGCAGCTCGTTTAGTTTTATCGCGTTACAGGGGGGAAAGCGTCACGGAAATGTTGCACGATTTGAGGTGGAAATCATTAAAAGAACGGCGTTATTCGTTGTGGCGAGATCTATTTGAGAAATTTCAGTCACAGACTTTTACTTCTGTATGTGAAAATATTTTTCTAGCACCCACCTACATAGAGAGACATGGCCCTCCCAATAAAATAAATCAGATCGAAAACGGAATGATTTAGGTATTATTTCTTCCCGCACGCTATCAGAGACTGGAAGGGTAGAGAAAGGTTATGAAAGTGGTTAATAAACCCTCTGCCATGCACTTAAATGTGATCTGCAGAGTATCTATGTAGATATAGATGAAGATTGTCAAGTGCCTTCTCGAAATCTACAAAAGCTAGAAATGTAGGATTGCCTTTCCTGAATCTATCTTCTAAGGTAAGTCTTAAGGTATTTGCCTCCCGTGTTCCTACATTTCTCCTGAATACAAACTGATCTTCCCCGAGGTCGGCTACTACCAACTTTTCCATCCTTCTGTAAATAATTCGTGTTAGAATTTTCGAACCATGACTTGTTAAACAGATGGTTCCGTAATTTACACACCTTTTTGGGCCAGCTTTCTATGGAATGGTAATTATTACATTTTCGTTAAAGTCTGAGGATATTTTTCCTGGCTCATACATCATACGCACCAGGTGAAACAGTTTTGTCATGGCTGGCTCTCCCAGAGACTTCAGTAGTTCTGAGGGAATGTCGTTCACTCCAGGGGCCTTGTTTCGTCTTAGGTCTTTCAGGGCTCTGTCAAATTCTTCTCTCCGTATAGTGTCTCCTATTTCATCTTCATTTACTGCCTCTATCCTTCCTACAATATTGTCTCGAAGTTCATTTCCTTTGTAGAGCCCCTCTATATACTCTTTCCAGCTTTCCCTTCTTTGCTGGGAAATGGTTTTCCATCTGAGTTCTTTACATCCATACAGCTGCTTTTCTTGTCTCCAAATGTCTCTTATTTTCCCCTTTTTCTGTTCTTCTACAGACTTGCATTTCCCTTCTAGCCACTACTCAAATGTTCAAATGTTTGTTAAGCTTACGGGACTTAACTGCAGGGTCATGAGTCCTTAAACTTACAAACTACTTATGAACTAACTTATATTAAAGACAACACAAACATCCAAGCCCGAGGAAGGTTTAGAACCTCCGACGCGGGAGGCAGCGCGATCCGTAACGTGACGCTCCAGACCGCACGGTTACTCCCGCGCGGCTAGCCACTACCGCTTAGCTATTTTGCACTTCTTTGCATTTCTTTGTCATCTCTACTCCATTTTGCTTGAGTGATTTACTGCATTTTTACATTTTCTCCTTTCATCAATTTCCTGTTATATCCAAGGATTGTTGTAGGTCTTGCTTTTTTACCTATTTTGTCCTCTGCTGCCTTCACTATTTCATCTCTCAATGCTACACATTCCTCTTCTACTGCTTTATTTCCCCAGTTTCTGTCAAGTGTCGCCTAAAGCTCCCTCTGAAGTTCTCAAGACCTTAAGCTTCCTTCAGTTCATCCAGATCCCATCTTATTTTCCTATCTTTATGCATTTTTTTTAGTTTGAGCCTGCAATTCATGACTAGTAAGTTATGGTCAGAGTCTATATCTGCCCCTGGGTATGTCTTACAGTTTAAAACCTAGTTCCGAAATCTATTACTTACAATTATGTAATCGATCTGGTACCTTCCGGTGTCTCCTAGTCTCTTCCAAGTATACAGCCTTCTTTCGTGATTCTTAAACCAGGTGTTTGTTATGATTAAATTATGTTCCGTGCAAAGTTCTACCAGGTGGCTTCCTCTTTCATTCCGGTTACCCAGTCGGTATTCAAATGTTCAAATGTTTGTATAGTCTATGGGACTTAAGTACAGGGTCATCAGTCCCTAAACTTACATACTACTTATGAACTAACTAAGACTAAGGACGGCACAAATATCCATGCCCGAGGGGGGATTCGAACCCCCGACCGCAGTGGCCGTGCAGACCGTGACTGGAACGCCTCAGTCCCCTCGGCCACCGCGGCCGGCCCAGTCGGTATTCACCTACTACTTTTCCTTCCCTTCATTTTTCAATTACCGAGTTCCCGTCGCCCACCACAATTAAGTTTTCTTCTCCCTTAATTGCCTGAATAATTCTCTTTACCTCTTCATACATTTTTTCGATCTCATCATAGGCAGAGCTAGCGCGCATATACACTTGTACTACTATGGTCGGTGTTTGCTTTGCTGCGATAATGCGTTCACTATGCTGTTCACAGTAACTTACTCGCATTCCTATTTTCTTATTCATTAGTAGACCTACTCCTGTATTACCTCCAATCGATTTTGTATTTATAATCCTGTACTGACCTGATCATAAATCCTGTTCTTTCTACCGAACTTCACTAATCCCCACTGTAACTTCAACCTATCCAGTTTAGAGATGGGCAATCTGCTCCTGAACTGATTCAAAGAGCCAGCACCTTCTAAGGAGTGAGTGAAGGATGAATCCGAAAAAAAGAGCGGTAGTTCATTTGATCCGAAAAGTCCCTCTGGTGACAGCAATGAGCTGCATAACAACCCCTTGCCACATGCTTCAAAAGTTTTCTAAATCCCATGCCACATGCTTCAGAAGTTTCCTAAGTTACAAAATAAATGTGGTATAGACCATGTGCAGGTATAAAATTGCAAAAAATGAGCGCCTAAACACATACAGCACCTCCGCGCTGCAAGTCGAGAATCGATGAGTCAAGAGTCGGCGAGTCGCGCGAGCACCGCGGTTCAGTGAGCGCGCAGCTCCCGAATCCCGCTAGCTCGCTGCTCCGCACGACTCCGGCGATAGGGGCGATCCGACCGCCAACTGAGTCGGTGAGTTAGCTGGTTCACAGGTTCACCTCTCCCCACCACTCTCCCGACTCCGCTCGCTTGCGGAGCCGCCCGTGTGGCACGCTGCTCATTATTCCCCCCACTCCTCTGGCGAACCGCACGGTGCGGAACAAAGCGACTCCGCGCATTTCTCTGTTCTCTCAACTCCTGTGTTCCGATATAGCTTACAGCTCGCTTACAGAAACTATCATCTGAAGTAACAGAAACTGTCATAATGTGTTTGGTACAGCGGAATGTGTGTGTTTGCAATTAAAGATAAAATATATTGGGAAGCATTTAAAAATAAATTGAATTGCTCTGTATAGTCAATATATAAAACTTTGCACAAATAACAGGTGAAAGGAATTAAAATATAAGATGGAACGGAAATCGTACCAGCAACTGCAGAACTTAGAATATAGGAGCCAAGAACGCTACCCCTGTACTACGCCGACTGTAAGAGTATCACTGCAGTTATTTACCTAATTATTTCTTTCGGTAAGACTCTCTTCGAACTTAATCAATTGTTAATGGTTTGTACTCACAAAAGAAAAACTCGACAGCATAGTCGAAAGTATCTGTACTCGTCGTCGTATTTTCGAAGAATTTGGCTGGAGATTTTCACAGTCTTTTTTTCGTACTTGAAGTTACGAATGAAATAGTCCACGAACATTCCTCGCTTTATAAAGTTAATGGACATTACTATTTTGACGCTTTATTTTCGAAATAAAATAAAACTTTATTGCTTACTCTGGAGCTATCATTATTTTACTGTTTACGGGTGCCAAACTTTAGTTTTTAGATAACAAGTGATGGGTTCTAGCGGCCATCTTGTAGCGAGAATGTGTCGCGCTCACGTAGACAGCCGGCCGTGTCGCCGAATTTTGCTGCTTGTAGCTGCCGTGTCGCATCGCTGAATGTCGCACGCTGTCGCTCGCTTTTGTCGCTCACGTAGTATGCGGCATTTGTGCGCATGGCTATTTCGCTGCGGCAGTGGCCACATCGTGCATGGACCTCTCGCGCTATCACGTTTAATTCAACTCCCTCATACTCGCAAACTACTCACTGTATAAAAATGGAACTAGTATCATTTTATTCTGCAAAATATTGTATAAAAATAATATTTTTTTCTTTTTCCGATTATTTCACCTGCAAAAAGATTTAAATTCTGTTATAAAATTTTTAATTTTTAATGTAAGTGTACCTAACAAATTTTAATTCTCGAAAATACTAAGGACTTAACAATAAAATTATTACTCTTCTTTCTTCTTTTATAATATGGCCAAGTCAGATAGAGGCATAGTGAGAAAAAAGCAATGTGACATCGTTTTACGTTTTTATCAGTTCGTGAGGCGGTGATCCATGAAAAAGAACTAGTTCATCCCAGTGAGTGACTATTTCTGATCCGATCTCTGAAAAGATCGGTTTTGCCCATCTCTAATCCAGTTCGCTTTTCAAATTTTTTAACCAAACTGCCCGATTAAGGGATCTAACATTCCACGCTTCGATCAGTAGAATGCCTGTTTTGTGTTCTTGATGACGACATCCTCTTGAATAGTCCCCGCCCGGAGATCCGAATGGGGAACTATTTTACCTCTGGAATAGTTTACCCAAGAAGATGACATATATTAATACATTAGAGCTTCACGTCGTAGGGAGAAGTAAATACTGTAGTTTTCCCTTGCTTTCAGCCATTCGCAGTAACTGCATGGCAAAGCCACGTTATCTAATATTACAAGGCCAGCTCAATCATCCAGAATGTTTCCCCTGTAAGTATTTCAAAGGCTGTTGCCTGTCTGAATTGAAGTGACAAAACACTAAATAATAATTATAAGGCAGATGTGAGAAAAACTCTAAATGAGTCCGACTGTCTTACAATTCTAATAACACTTTAAATAAGTGCAGGAAAGCAATTAGCTTTACAACACTTACAGGTTTCCTTTGACAGATAATTAGCTCACAAGGAGATAGATACCAAATATGAAAGAGGAAAAGAATTACGACTACAGCTAGTGCATCCACTAAACTGATGTAAGATATGTGTAAATAATAAATTATGTCTTTTGTTCAAAGCAGTCCCAATTGTCTTTAACTTTTCATAACATTTACAAAAAAATAAGTATAACTCTACCACCAGCGTTCAGAAAGCGAACTTAAGTAGTCAGTAGAAAATGCTGATCGTATAATTTAAATTTATGATTACATTGCTTTTATGTTTTATTATAACTTTTAGTGCTCTTCAGTATTGATAATCAGTACACAGTGCGTGTGAAAGAAGTATTAAAATGTTTATATTCTCGACTTTGAAGGGCTTTTCCATATGATAAAAAACGCTGGTTGCACACAGAATTGGTATTTGATAAAGTCTATACTGGATATTACACTCACGATGCCGCCTCACAACTTCCGCCAGGCCAGTACCTCGACTCCTACTTTCCAATCTGCCAGGAAGTTTCATATCAGCGCACACTCCGCTGCAGAGTGAAAAGTTTCATTCTGGAAACATCCCTTAGGCTGTCGTTAAGCCATGTCTCCACCATATCCTTTCTTCCAGGAGTGCTAGTCTTACATGTTTCGCAGGAGAGCTTCTGTGAAGTTTGGAAAGTAGGAGGCGAGGTACTGGGGGAAGTACAGTTGTGAGGCGGCATCGTGAGTCGTGTCGGGATAGCTCAGTCGGTAGAGCGCTTGTCCGCGAAAAGTAAAGGTCCCATGGTTCGAGTCCCGGTTCCGGCACACAATTTTAATCTGCCAGGAAGTTTCAAAATGTAGACACTTTTACACTGCTAAAAATATACGAAGTTGTTTGTTGAAACGTCACTTGACGGAAACTTTGTTTGGATTTCTAAAACAGAAACATTGATGCGTTCGGGAAGAACATGATGGGGACAACGAAACTGGACTCCTAAAGCCGGAACTATCCCGCGCAAATATGGACGCCTCGTCAATTTAATTAGCTGTACAACATACATTTTGATCAAAACGTTGGTTGCAATGGTATTTGGACTATTACATCTCGCTACCTAGTTGAATTTTGTGACCAGCTTTGTTCTACCCTCCCCGCTTCTTAGTCTGTTGAGGGACTTCCACGTTTTCCTCGGCAGATTTTCGCCTTGGGGGGGGGGGGGGGGGGCGGCCTCCAGAGGTGGAATCGATGCAGCGATATCAGCATTTCTGGTCGTCCACAGGTTTTGTCGTGCCGTTGAAGGTGATGTACTACAGTTGACGGTAGTTTTCATAATGTTCAAATGTTTGTATAGTCTAAGGGACTTAACTACGGGGTCATCAGTCCCTAATCTTACAAACTACTTATGAACTACCTAAAACTAAAGACGGCACAAATATCCATGCCCGAGGGGGGGATTCGAACCCCCGACCGTAGTGACCGTGCAGACCGTGACTGGAGCGCCTCAGTCCCCGCGGCCACCGCGGCCGGCCCAGTCGGTATTCATAATCAGTGAGTCGGTTTCTGTATACATTTTTCGCATACTTCATTTTAGAGTATGACGATTTACAAAGATAAGTTGATGCGAAATATGTGACAAAAATTAGAGCTCATTTTTTTTACAGTTCTGTATTGTTCAGGCACAGTTTTCAAAAAATCGGCGTAATCCATTTCCGCCCTCTTTTCTTTAAATAAAGCTTCAAAATTGGTGTTGTTCTTGAACTCTATGAATTCGTCAAACAGCTGTACGTAACTACATCCCAATATGCCTGCCAGTTCTGATATGATTGTTGGCTCTAAGTGCCAAGGATTTTCGAGAAGTAACAACATGCTTTTAATTTTCCTTAAATCACTTACTCTACTTTTAAATTCTACCGATAATGCCATTAAGTAATTTGAAATCTTCATACAGTTATATGGAGAAATATTAATACCTTGCTTTTTAGCTTTAGTCATTGTTGGAAAATTCTGCAGTATTTGGTTCTGAATCTCTTCTTTATACACATTAAGCTTCTCTTCGAATGCAAATATTTTATTTGCCATCTGGGAAATTATTTTATTGTCACCTTGTAAATCCAAATTGAGCAAGTTAAGTTTGTAATGTCACACACAAATGCTAAAACACATCACCTTCCATCATCTTGCAATTCACTGCATATTTTATTGTTATGCTGTAAATACAGCATAATTTCTGGCAGCAAAGAAAATAACGTTCCCAACACCTTGCCTCTGCTAAGCCAACGAAATGAAGTATGTAAAAGAACATCGGTGTATTGACTGCCCACTTCCTTCAAAAGGCTTATCAATTTTCTGTGGATCAGTCCTCCTGCTCGGATGTAATTCACTGTACTTACGACAGTTTTCATCACAGAGTCTATTTCAGGACATTTTATGGGCGCAGCCAAGTTTTCCTGGTCAATAATGAAATGAAATGTTATTAGATTTGTTAAACCATATTTCTTTTTTAACAGAGAAATAAACCCATTTTCCGAGCCTGTCCTGCAAAAATATTTATGAAACTGTAATAAAAATCTAGAATTAAAAATAAAACGTCATTTATTTTAAAAGTAAATGAGTTCTTTAGTAGCCAAAGTTTCTTTTCTATTTTCAGAATAACCGACACACTGAGAAGTATCTCTAAAGCTACATTTTTTCCTCCTCCGCTAGTAATACATCGATTTCTATACCCAACAGCCTTAGTCCACCATTAACAATCAGTCATGTGTTCATACTCCCCATCCACACCCTCTAAACGTTCTGCATTGGAATTTGAAAAATTAACAAAAAGTAGATACCACATGTACTGCAGCATCTCTTCTAGAACACCATGTACAGTTGGGTAATAGAGGTCGTAGGTCGTGTTGATGAAGGCGTGAAAAGGTTAGATTGGCAGGCAGTGGCGTAGCGAGAAGGGTCTGGGACTATTGGATTCCTATGAGCTTGAATTATAGGGTACGGAGAATCGTATGAGGAGCACTCCAGCATTGCCGGCAACAGTTCATGTCGTCGCATTTCACAAACTAGAACAGTAGAAACAGTTTGATTGCAATTTTTAACCTAATTTTGTTCTGGTGAATATATTACTCTCATGGATGCTCCTACACCTGTGTATCTGTATGGTAATTATTGTCTGCTATGGCAATTAATAACATAAAAAGTACTTTTTGGCATGTGTGGATCCCACATAATGAGAAGTTTCCTGTCTTTTCATTCTGGTCGATGATATTGTTCCATTCTTATGCAGTTTCATGTAGTCCTCTTTATAGCATCTGCCACGTGGAAGTGCATGTGCCTCTAATAATGCCAGCTATTGTTGATTGGCCCACTAGGAACTCAAAATGTGGAGAATGCCTCCATCTACCAGTCCCAGCATACATGTAAAATTCGATTTGATCCATTAGAAACTGTTAGTGGAGAGCCTGCTGATTTTATTTTTATTTATATTTTGCAACCATGTTTCGGGAAATGGTACTCACTCAATTGCTTTTCTTGTGTGCTGTCATTGATTTGTCTTTGACGTGTCAGATACTGCACTGTTTTGTTATCTCACTGTATTGCCTAAAACTATGCACAATTTTGAATTAATGATCTGTGTGTCAAAAATCATTCATAAGATAAAAAGTGCACAAGGTTTTATAAGTTACTGGTACAGTAAAAACAGCAATGTGCCGCCTCACATGTAGAAAATTAAAGGAATAAATTGTATAGCACACATACAACGCACTGCAAAGTGGTAATCAGTTCTCAAAATGTATTGTGTAAGATATAAATAGTACAAAACTTTGACTGGCCATAGAAAATAACAAAACCTGTATAATTACATCATTTTAAGCAGCAAGTCTGTATTACTTTTAGTCATGATCTTTTGGGGATAAAAGTACAGGAGAAAGATTTATTTCAAATATCTCAGTTTTACACCGTTTCTTGTGGGGGGGAGGGGGGAATGATATTTTTCGAGACCCCCATCTCTCCCCCACATGAGATTTTGAGAGATACGGATCACATTCCCTCCCCCACCCCTAAACACCTCACATAATTATTAGACGCCCGTTAAGCTACAAATTTCATTCAAGATAACCAAGTTTATTTGCACTGGATTCAAGATGTGTGGCAAAGTGTTATGGAGCTCAGGTATCCCTACTCACTTATTGACACCAATTGAATGTCTTAGGTGGTGTATGGATTCAAATGAACTAAAATAATTACAGCATAGCCCAACAAAGCAAAAAAACCATGTCGTGAGATTTACAGCTGCTTTCCAACGTGCAGTGTAATGTGTTAAAGTCGAGTTGTAGGAAGACTGGACAATGTTCTTTCATATTACCTTTATTTATGTTTTTCAAATTTGAAAATAGTGTTGTCAGTGTTTCTGGTGTTGCTGGTGATTTATCCACATTGTATGCATCAAATATCCACTGAAGTGCTCTACTGCAATTGTAGGTATGTTACAATACATAACAATATGTGTTTCCAAATCTTTCAGAAAAGCCTTCCTTACATCTGTCTAAGCAATTTCCACATTTGAAAAAGTCCCTTCTCCTTCGTGTTATGAAGTATGTCAGGAATGATAACGTATAATATAAGGTTTTACTGTAAGTTGAAAAATTTAACTGCAAACAACCATGAGAGTCTTAAGATGTATAAAAATTACTTATAATTGAAAGAAAATAAATTACTACACATATTGCAATGGATGATGGCTGTCACCAAAGGCTACCTGTCGATCTGTACGATCTGTAACCATACACCACCCTTTATATAGCATCATAGGAGAGAGATGGAAATCGGTATTCTTGTATGTTCACTTTGAGAATGATTACCACAGTATTCATAGAAGCTATCAGATTTAAGGAAAAATACCAACAATTATGATGACCTTAACAACACAACTAGTGTGAATACTGTGTATTAACATTCTACATTTGGGGATTTTCTTTTAGCAAGAAACCAGACTTCTTTACTTAAACACAAATTTTGGCAGTGATCAATCTCAAGACCCCCCCCCCTTCCAATCACTGGACCCCCCATCAGCTGCAGATCGTGATACTCTTAAACTGGCCCTCTGTCAACTGTCCACTCAATGTGATTCATCCTGCTAAAATCATTCAACATATATCTTCTACATGACAACCATCAATTTAGTTTCAGAACATTTTGGACCAGGATCCTAACCTTCAGTATATGCTTTTCTGTTGCAAAATAGTCCAAACACAGCAATGTTTTTGCTCATATGGTGCAATATGGCACTGAAGAAGCTTAACTACTCAAAACTGTCCTTAGGTGATCTATTTTCAACTACACAGAAATCTTTATGCAATTGCAAATTTGGTAAAGCTATGAAACTGACCACCATTAACTCTGCTTTACAGGAGAAGAAGAGTCCTGTAGTTTTGTGAATATTCCTCTGCTGTTTCTCATCAACTTCTTTACTCATTTTACTTGATGTTCAGTTATAAAAATAAATATTACTAATAAATCACATTAGTAGGAAAAAATGTTACATTGCATCTATTTTATGTCCACACATTTGGGGGAGGGAGGGGCTTTGTGTGGACCTGATTTAAAAAAGAATATGTTTTGTGTTGTCATGTACATTGTTGACAAACAATTCAGCAAACTGGAACCAGTAAATAACATTTTCACGTCCTCCTTCCAAGTTAACTAACCAATTTAAAGTATTTACTTATAGATAATTAAGTTGAAATTTAACTCTCCCTTTGAAATGAGAAACATTTTATAGTTTATTTAGTTAAGTGATTAAGTGAGAACATATTTGCTTATCATTTATTTAAAATACAAATGTAGTATCTTGTATTTATAATAATGTGTCTTTCAATTCCACATTCAATAATCCAAACCCTACTGTTTATCATACATTTTTAAATCTGCTTGAAACAGATTGAAGAACAACAAAAAAAACATAAGATGTAATTGTATGAATGACATTCAAGTTGAGTTTTGCAATACTGTCAGTAAGGAAAGTAATGATACATTTGACATACACATTTTTCATTGCTTTTCATTACTTGTTAGTGGCAAGTGTGTCTTACTTGTGACAATTACATAATTACCTTAAAGAAAGAATAAAATCAAACAGACTTTTGAGAAATTCGAACACAAAAAACTTTGTATTTTTGTAATTAACCACAAATAGAAATGCAAAAAATAAGGAGATCTCCTCCTAAAGAAGTGGACATGGCAACAGTGCAACTAGTTAGAATGTTTTCTATCATCACATTGCACTGGTGTGACCTTAATTCACAGAAGAGAGAATTCGATGCAGTAGTGAAACAGTTTCTTCACTTTACAGTGTTTCACCAAATGTGTGTTGGCAAGAAAACAGACATGCTTTTCACATGATGTTTTATCCATTTTTTAGAATGTAATTAGACAGCAAACACTGCACAGGTAAAATAAAAATTGTACATCATTAGCTTCTTATGACTTGCCAAAACTATTCCCACGTGATGTAGATATTTGTGTTCATGCATTGGGATTGAAGAAAGGCATGCTATGAAAAATATTCAAATAAAGTAAGATTCTGAAATTAAAGCACCTCTTTAGATCAGGTGGTACACTGCCTGACAGACAGATCTGATTCTTCATTTGTAGCAATACTTTTTCCCTGACAAGTAATAACAGCCTGCATACTGTCACTTAAGAAAAAATTCTATAGATTCAACTCTACAGTGTGATCAAATTATTCTGACATGAAGGAAAGATTTTGTAATCAGAAACATTGTTCTTTGCCGTTGAAATTTGGCCCACAAATATTAATTTTACATTCAGTCATATCAAAAGTGTAATACAGCCAACACTTCATTTCCCTGGTGAACTACTTATCAATAACTCATTAGGGCTACATGCTATGGCTGAAAAAGAGAGGAAATGCACAGAGTACAGTGTGTAGCTCACAAACTACATACAAAATATATTCAGCACAGTGCAAGATTAGTCACAAGGCTAGAAGCTGGCAGCCATGGAATGGTACCCGTGCAGATTCTCCGATTAGGTCATGGTGACACTGCACTCAGCAAGGCCAGTGGCAAGCATGTTTGCAGCAGCTATAGGATTAAGATCCATAACTTCCTTGTAATTGTGATCATGATATTAATTGATTATTCATATTAGCTGTCCAACAAAACCAAGCAACATGAGGCCACAAGCTTTTTAATTACCTTTTAACAAATAGTTACAGCCACCAGACAATTTCTGTGATTGGCCTGTATCCAATGTGCCAATGACATTTTTTTGCAAAACTATAACAGTGATCCTACTATGAAATGTACAACTATGTTTTGTAGCAAATGGAAAATTGAAACACTAATGATTTGCATAGTTTGATACCTTGCAACTGTATTATAGTAAAATATATTTAATTTTTGCGTAAATTGTGTTATGTTGTTTTGAGTAATTCATGATCCTCCTGATTCAAATATGTTGGCATACTTAAATTTTGTCTATATTTATTTATTAGAATCTGTATACCAATCTGTCATCTATCCTCATTGTCAGAAATATATAGCTATGAAGCATGCCATTACATGGGGATGCCCACTACGTACTTCAACCTGGATATGGTAAAGTAGCCAAGCATTTAACAACTTGTTAGTCTTTTACAATCACAATGACTAGTGTTGATTAGAATCAAAATGCCCAGAGTGACAAAGTGGTGGTGGGTGGACATGAGATACTTATTGTAACATTTGGGTTTCTAAAGGGTTCTGATATTGAGAAGGCTATCTACACATACAGTGAGAATATACTTAATTCATTAGACGATAAATTACATGCCACTGGTATATTTTGTGACCTGTCAAAGGAATTTGACTGTGTAAATCACAATGTAGTTTTGATCAAATTCGAATATTATGGCATAACGGGAAGTGCTGCAGAATAGAAAACAAAGGGTGTAAATAGAAAAGAGAGGTGTAATGAACTATCAGATCTCATCAAACTGGGAACTAATAACATGTGGGATCCCCCAAGGCTCTATCTTAGGCCCCCTGCTTTTTCTTGTATATATCAATGACCTTTCATCATCAACATTATCGGATGCCCAGTTTATTTTACTTGCAGATGACACAAATATTGCAATAAATAGTAAATAAAATATAGCCTTGGAAAGATTGGCTAATGAAATTTTCATGAACATTAATAAATGGTTCTTAGCCAATTCTCTGTCACTAAACCTTGAGAGAAAACAAAAACACTATATGCAGTTTAGGACTTTTAAAAGATTTCCTGCCAGTGTATGCCTAGAATATGACAACAAGGAAATAGAAGAAGTTGAAAGTGTTAAATTCTTAGGATTACAGCTGGTTAGTAAATTTATCTGGGAGGGGCATACCACAGAACTCCTGAAGCGCCTAAACAAATCCCTGTTTGCTATGTGAATGTTGTCAGATATAGAAGATATAAAAATAAAAAGCCTAGCATATTATGCATACTTTCACTCCATAATGAACGTCATATGGGATTATTTTCTGGGGCAACTCATCAGGCCAAGCAAAAGTTTTCAGAGCACAAAAACGTGTGTTATGGATCATTTGTGGTGTCAACTCAAGAACATCATGTAGAGGGCTATTTAAGGAACTTGGGAAACTTACTACTGTTTCCCAATACATTTATTCTCTAATGAAATTTGTTGTTAAAATATGTCTTCTTTTCAAACCAATAGCTCAGTCCATGGGATCAATACTAGAAACAAGAATAACTTGTATAAAGATTTGAAGTCACTTACTTTGGCTCAAAGGTGTCCAATATTCAGCAGTACACATTTTCAACAACATGCCAGCAGCCATAAAAATTTAACTCACAATAAAGTACAGTTTGAAAAGAGTCTAAAGGACTTTTTGGTGGCCAACTCCTACTCCATTGATGAATTTCTTACCAGAAGTGATTGATGTAAGTTATTGTATATAATATTCACAAATATGAATACTGCAGTCAGTTTGACTTCAGTACAAGTTTTGTGCAATGATGTGATAACAATGTTCAAAAAAATTATGCACTTAGTATATTAGTATGTAGTAATAAATTTTATGTCCCATAAAATGTAAATATTCTTAAGATAATTGTTCTTTCTGAGCAATTCCACATCCACAAGGGCAAATTACATTTCAGATCTGTGGAAGGTACATTAACACATGCTCTCTTTTTGTAAGTATATATTGTGTATTTTGTTCTGACATGTTCTACATCCAAGAGCATTTCCTCAATTTGGATCTACTGAAACGTAATATACATCTAATCTAATCATGTGTTAATTCCTAAAATGGTGAAAATTTCTGACCCAGTATCAACATATTTTTGCTCTTCATGGATCCAATGTCTACACATCTAATAACTACAGTGTGGTGTCTACACTTCAGCTTTCTCCATAATAAGCATGTGTATGGTGAACTCATTTCCCAGAAAGTCAAGACTATCATCACTTGCCAATATACCATATGATAAGCAGTAAGTTTCTTTCATTAATATTTCAATATGGGCATTGCAATTCAAAAGTTGAAAAACTAATCCGGAATAAATTATGTGACTTTACTGTTATTCTTAGAAAAAAAATTGCTTTGAAACACATGCCAAAATAAAGAACATAAAATTCTGCCTTTAGAAGTTGTTTCACAGTACAATATTTCACTTAAATGTTTGTTTCCAATGACACGTACAAAGAAGCGGCCATGAAACAATATAGCAAGAGAAGCAGCTTCGTAGATGGAAGTCATTACACTTTGTGCAACAATTACTCTTCAAGCACATAACATAATTTTTGTTAGTATTCAATGTGACAGGAGGTTCTCTTTGACTGAATAGTTTGTTGCAGAATTATGGAATGTGTGTTGTAATCACGTAAAGAGAATTCTTTGAAAACAGAATTTTCCAATCTTTTACATGAATCCTAGCTCTTTACTTTAACCTGAATACTGTAAACAGTGATGCCCAATTTGATGTAGGTGCTTATCATTTGATGTAACAGATTGGAGGTATCAGCCACTTTCTGACAACACAGTTGTATACTGACATACATACATACACACATTTTCTCAAACATGAGTATGTTGTATTGCATTATGTTTTTATAGTTACTAATGGAGTCAACTATTATTGATAGTTAATTTATGCTCTCTCCCAACTTGATATACACAGTACAATTTCCAGTGACATTCTACATAAATCATCACTTACCTTGTTTCTACTAGTACTGCAAAACACAGAAAACATGATACACTGAAAGAATATCTTTGAATTATTTTAATTAAATCGCGTACAGTAACATTGTTCTCAGTAGAGGGACACATTGTATTCATGAATGCCCCAAACTGTGTATATACACAAATGACTTTAAGGCACACCACAAATATTGGTGTTTCTTCATTTGTAGTTAGTGTTAAGGCTATGTCATTTATATGCAAATCTTCCAAAAACATTAATTCTTTAGTAGGAGAAATAATGATAAAATGTGAATCTCACTCTTACCTCAGTGTGTAATTTGTGAAGTATATATACTTCTGAACTTCACTGTTTAGCTAAACATAGGCTATGTACAATAGAAATGTGTATAAATGAGATTATACACAGAAGAGAAAAATATACCTAAGATATGTATCACAGCCTCTGTCCATTTTTTTAAATAATTTATTTGCTCCCTGTATAAATTTGTATACTCCGTAGTTAATGAGTATTTAGACAGTGTAATTCTAGGTGTATGGTGCTTAGAATAAACTTCCTTGAAAATGATGGTAACAACTGGTGTTGCACATCTAAACTGATGATCAATCTTCATACACCCTCGGTAAATATTTATGATGAAAATTTGTTGTAGAATGTACACTGGATAAATAAAATTTTATTTGGTTTAAGAGGGGTAGATCATTATTCATATTAGTAACTTTGTATCAGGCTCTCACTGTGTATCTGCATCATTTCATAGTATTCCACGTATTTCTAGTATTGAAAAGGTGCCATCATAACTTATTTACATGAAGAAGGGTGTTTAATGTCAAGAAATGTGTGGCAGGCAGTAAGTAGTAAAATCACAAGTTCTCTGCTAAATTAGCAATGACACAGGGCCTTCTCAATTAAAAGTATTCCCTAGGGTATTATCTGAGAACTGTGTTACTGTCCCATCACTAATGAATTCATGCTGTGCCAATATATTTTTGGTGTCCATGTTTACGTTCTTTAAAGAGAGATTTAGAAAACAGTAATCATGCACATTTCAAGAGAATAATTAGTTAAAAACATTGTCTATGAATAATCTGAATGCAATACCAGAGCAACAATAAAATTACTGTTGTGTGTATAATTAATGTGACAGTGCACAATTTCAGTTAGATGCACACAAGAGACTCACTCTTTACGGGCATCGGTTACCTATGGTCGTAAGTAAACGAGAGTAATGGGCCAGGTATACTATGATAGTAGAGTAGGCTGTAAGTTGAGAATTTGGGTCTGGCTGGGAGCATTCCAAGATAAATTCTGCAGCTGCAATATCCATCATATTACAGAAGACTTAGTGGACCAAACATCTGTCCAGTAAGCAGAAGACTCCTCAGTCTTGACACAAATTTCCAGCTGCCCCATTGAATTTCATTCCATAAAAATTATTAGTTGCACAGTTTTATACATGAACATAAACAATTTCCATAAGAAAAACACTAGATATAATTTTCATTTCAAAGTTACTTATATTTCAAACTTATTTTTCTTCAATACATGTGAACATTACACAATTTGACATAAAAATTAATCATCATTACTTGCAGGAATTTATTTAAAAAATTTCTATGTCCCCTTTTTTTCACACGTAATCAGCTGTCTGGGTTCTTATTTTGCTTTGTTAAAAAT
Source organism: Locusta migratoria (assembly GCA_026315105.1). Classification (NCBI taxonomy): domain Eukaryota; kingdom Metazoa; phylum Arthropoda; class Insecta; order Orthoptera; family Acrididae; genus Locusta; species Locusta migratoria. The sequence continues at coordinate 325,388,853 of CM048755.1, forward strand.
GAAGTAACTGGGATATGTAGACTAGAGAAAATCTATCATGATTACATCTGAATTAATGAGACAGTATAAAATTCTTATATATGCTTAATAATTTACAAAGCATTATCTACACTAAAAAATAAAAACTGATTTGTACTTAACATGTCATTTCACACCTCATAATTATCATGGAGTCAAATTAATGAATGCATGTAAAAATACATCAAACCAAAATTGTGATACAATATTAATTTTGTACCACTTTATCATTTTCAGACTCCAGTGGATAATAGATAGTTACCTCTCTTTGGGGTAAAGTGATTACCCCAACAATCCACTTTATAAATTTGGATTGTCTTAGGTTAAACACAACTCTGAATGAACAGATAGGAACAATAGTAACTGTTCAAAAGCACTTGCTTTATGAAGTTTCATATGCTGAAGCATTACTTGGATGAAGAGGCTTACCACCTCCTCAAATATATTAAACATTTCCCATTGATGGAAACTGAAAATTTCTTAAAATTAACAACCACCATATAAAATGTTCCCACAACTGAAAATCTTATGAAATATGTCTCAGTCTTTTATCAACAATGTTAATTTCATCCTATTACCTATGTGGTACACAAAACTCATATTGAAAATTGTTTGTACGTACAACCCAAGCAATTATTTTGCATCAGTTTGTGGAAAAACCCACTTTTAAAAACCTCATCTTTGATCAGCAATACAATGTATTTTGTTCCAGTCAAGTAAAATGTGGAATGTCACTGACAATGATGAAGTTTTGCGGTAGAAACATATGCAGAGAATATGGGTAACCTTTAAAAAAATACTGTGAAATTACCCACAGACTATACTATCTCAGTCATTTACTAGCATTAACCCAGACAACTGACACACCTGCACTTATATTCTAAAATACGAGACAGTCTTTTTCTGAACCAACAAAATGTCTTGTGCTTTTAAATTTTTTTCACTACAGCAGGTACAAATTCAATTGCATAAACAAGAGAAAGTATGTTGGGTTCATGAAGACATTCCCATTCTAGAAAGTGCAAATTGTTATACATTAGGCAAGTCAAAGTTCATAATGCATGCATATAGGTACAAAAACATTTACAAACAACAAACATTACCAACAGTAAGTGGACATGTCAGACACACACACACACACACACACACACACACACACACACACACACACACACACACACACCCCTACCTTTATTTTTGATTTTTCAATTGATGAAAGAGAGATGTTACTTGAAAAATAATCATGAGTGGAACCAACGTTTTTTTTTTTTTTTTTTTTTTTTTTCCAAATTAGATAAAAAATGGGCATACACTGAATGTATTTTAATTATCAGTTACTTTCTTCCATTTACACTTTTTCAGAAAGAGTGCAATGAAACTGGCAGTAAATAATAATTCAAACTTGGGATAAAAAGATTAATATAGATTTTCAAAATGAAGTTCATTATGTTGAAACAGAAGCTGAGTGTGGCATGAAAGCAAAAGACTATTAATGTTTACTTTGTAAGTTACCTGACATGTTCACTGTTGTTAGTACAGACAAATACTTATTCTTAAATTTACATGTTCACATTAAATGTAATTACACTATCAATCACCTGCCTCCATTGTATCAAAATGCACCTCTTTGAATTAATGACATTCACACTAAAAACACAGTATCAGAAAATATAACATTTATCTTGAACAAATTTTCTCAGGGAAAATATGCTCAAGAAATAAATAATTTTTAATTTATATTCAACTTATAGTGATTCTCTTACGAAAATAATATTTTACAGCATCAGTTATAATGTGCAAATACCAGTCAGATTTGACTCTAATAGTTTTAACAGTATTCAGAAGCTCTGAAGACCATGCAATTTAGTAATAATTATGTCTGTGTGAGCTGATTTTAACCATGTTCACTACAGTTCCTTGTTGGAATGTGAACCCCCATTTTGCCCAATGTGCGTAATCATTCTATACTGTATTTTAATTCTTCTTATCAAATACTACACTACAGCATTGCATTTGTAACAATTTAAGCATTGTTTCATGCAGTGTGGCTATTATAAATTAAATAATGCCTAATCTAACAGTAGAAATTAGGTTCTAGACATTTAGGTATGACTGACTTGAGTTACTGTTTTCATTTATTAACAATGCTCCCCCCCCCCAAAAAAAAAAAGTAAATACATAAATAAATCGCACAATACAAAGGAATGTTGGATGTGTGTTCTACAATCTTGCTTGCACTGAGTTTTGCCAAATTCTGTTACAAGATAATGGCAAGAGTAGCAGGAGTGTGGAAGTTTGTATGCTATCCCACTTTTTTTATATCAAACAAACAGTAGTTTTATTAAAATAACCAAACAACAGTAGCTGCATATTTGCCTTGATTGAAAAATATTAAAAATACTAACCAAAGACCAGAGGAATATGATATTTACACACTGTAAACATAAAGAATGTAAAAAGAGTAGAATATTAAATTAATTGATTCTAGACATTTTATTCAGAAATGGAATGTGAACTGCAGCTCAACACATGGTCAACATGTCTCACACTTCAATTTTCACAGAAAAATTAAATTTGCATGGTCTTCTGTTAAATTTAAATTAGTAACTGTTCCACAGCTTTTTCCAAATGTGTTCCTCAATAAATCTCATCCATTTGTAAGTTCCAAAGAAGTGGAACATAACATCACATTCTATCATAGTATGTATACACTTACTGCAAAAGATGTATCTCACTCTCTGTTACATAGTAACAACTATTTGTCAGGTGCATCGTGCTTTGGTGGCAAGTTTTCTGATGTGAGAAAAGACACATTACAAGCCTTATATTATGTTAATTGACACTACTTTGCATGCAATTACTAAACAGAAAAATAATTTTGCTACCTACACATTTAAGACATAATACATAAAAAATTTAAAAAATTATTAGAGCATGGATATTTTCAAATCTTTAAGAAAATAATTTTGGCATAAATGTACAACAAAATCTTACAAAACATTGTATTTGAAGATATGTTAACAATCTGATTTGTTACATTTGTCAAGAAAATAAAATTGAATTGCAGGACTTGAATGTACAGAATTAATGCTTAATATGTCACCAGGTCTCCAATCCAGTGATGGGCTTATTCATGTACTACATTTGTTGAGATTATACTAGGCCTCTCATGAAATGATTGTGGAATGATGTACATAATTTTTTTGCACATGCTTAGTGATGCTAAGAGTATGTTGGATTCTCACTCAAAATGAAACCCTTTGATACCCTATTACCAGCGAAAAATTTCAGTGAACAGTAAAGCAGCGTTATGATGAGGTTTGTACATGCACCATTCACACTGAAATGGAGTGGGCAACACTTAAAACAGCTTGTATAATAAAATATTATATTCCTCAATTTAACTCTGCAACTTTTGTCCTACTGTTGGGAAAAGGTAGACAAGTTATGCATAAAAAATTATTACTCAATGCAGGAAAGTTTTGCAGTGACTGATTATTAGTCAGCAAATTTCAAGAACTTTGAAAATTTTTCACTTACTGGATGACCACAATTTTACAACAGATAAAACTTTGAAGTTGCTTCTTGACTTGCTTGTTTATGATTATGTGCTTCCAATCTGTCCCAAATGTGACACAGATAAATAAGTGAATAAATGGTACTACCATGGTAATTAGTGGTGGAGATTTCAGCCGCACAAGGAATTTAAGGTATGCCCGTATCACTTGAATGCACTCCACGAAAACTAAAAGTTGTGGTTCACAACAATAATTTACAACATTACTGTTCTGCTTATGAGGCAGAAATCCAAAATGTTGTAAGAGGCTATGACCATTAATTTTGCATTGCTAACTAAATGTTGTTGATAAACCAAATTATGGGTTTAAAAGTAGAGCAATGAACATATGAGTACCTCACACAAATATTGATTTACTGTTTTCAAAAAACCATTGTACCTCCTGAAATATTATGAAGTTACTGAAAAAGCATTCCAAAAGTTATCACTTATAAACATGGCATTATGAGAACAACATAAATACAAAACTTGATTCTGTTGATAACCACATCAGTGAATGTGCAAGAGCCCATGAGGAATTATGACCATGAAGACATATAAAGCATTTCATGTAATCCACAAATTAATTAGTTTACAGAAAGTAAACTGATAGTGTTACGGCAAAAGCCAAAGAAAAAAAAAAAAAGAAAACCAAGAAGCATGCACTCCCAGGTTAACTAACACACACACACACACACACACACACACACACACACACACACACACTTTCTTCAACAATAGTTTACTTTAAGGATATCACATATACCATAGACAGATTAACATAAATCTGATTGTATGCAGCACCATTTTTAGGAGAATTTCACTTGAACAACAAAGAATAAAAAGAACTCAAGTCACAAGCATTTTGTGATAACTGCCAAGGACAAATAAATACAAAATATGTATTACATCCTTTTCTAGGCAATGAAAGATGGAAATTTTCTGGAAGAAAACAATTTCTGTGCTTCAGCAGCTACTCTATTGATAGGACTGATCATGTGTCACAAAGACATGTAACTCTTACTGACACAAGGAGTTGCGATACATGCCCAATTTTCAGCTAATTCAAATGCAAAGATGGTCTCATGCTCTTGAGATCTTAAATTTAAAACTTTATAAAAACCACATAAATTATCTTTTCAAAATAATTAACTATTAAAAATAATATTTGTTCCATTATCATAATAAAAAACTATTTTTCTATATTCAGCACATTTACTATTTATGAATACATTTCCACTCTTTTGATTACTTTAACAGTAATGGTGAATGTAAGAATTCACAGTCAAAGGAACATACTGACTCATTACAGTAGCACTTAAGTACTCACTGTCAACAGTGCTTCATCTGCTCCCAGGATCTATCCATTGCTACATTTGCAGTAGTGCTCATGAAGGTGCAATAAAGTGAAAACTTCAGGTACTGAGTGGAACTGTAGACTTCAGGCATGCCCTCTACTCCCAATCTCTCATTCTCTCTCACAGACAAACATGAGAGAGTGAGAGAGTGTGGGGTAGGCATTGGAAAACACTGGAACAGCTGCATATAATTGAAATAATATTTCAGCAGACTAGATGCAGTAGAAGTACGCTGCAGGAGCTCCACAAAACTTTCAACTTACACTGACTGCGCAAGTTCAGTCTACCATAATGGCCAAGTTTTGCATGTGGAAACTTTCCTTCAGCTTCCAGTCACTCATTAATATGATGAACATCTGAATTTCTGCAGCATTTATGAAGCCATGCCCTAATATGCTCCATCACATGGTTTGGACATTAATTCAGTTAAAAGATCACCAGTATCCTTAACTGATTATCAGTGGAAATTACACCAAACAATAAGTCTGAAGAATTACATAAGTAATTCCATCTACAAATGAACATCACATCCTAGTCATTGCACAATAACCAACATTTCATGTCACAACTGTAGTCCAGACATTCTTCTTAAAGCGATTTCACAGTTTTTTTTAAAGTCGAGGACTTTAGAAAGGCCACAGTACAACACACACAGCCTCTTATTTTAATTTTTTTCACTAGAAAACGATACAATAAACTAAACACAAAATAAAAACACTGTGCCTGCAAGATTACAGGCATTTAAACAATTTAAGTCATTAAAAATTGTCTCGCACCCACACCACACATGTAGGTAGTCAGCGAGCAGGCACACTGTGTGTGTCAACTAAGTGAGCTGATCTGAGATACATGTGATTATTCACTTGCACTGAGAGGCAGTTTAGATGGGTGGAGGGCCACGAACGTAACGCAGCTGTGGTGTGAAGGACATCTGCATGGTGTTCATATTGTCGCAGCAACGTGGCTCCAGCAGGTATGCGACACAAAACAGTAGCACAATGGTGACGTGGAAGGGCAATGAAGCCCGTAGAACACGCCATAACCACGGTCGCACACCACTCGGTGCAGCCTCAGGATCACCCCCGTCACCTTTGCACGCTCCTCCACGCTGTTTCTTCCGCCTGCAACAGTCGTAATAACACCTTGAATCATTTGTAATGCGGTTCCGACTTTATAACAAAATTGCTGAAGGTGCAGTGCAGTTCAGAATTTACAGTGTGTCAGAAAGTAATAATCAGATAGTAAAGATGCGATGAGGATTAAATAAACTAACAATGCACAAATCAGAAAACTTTTTGATTCAGTAATGTATGTTGAAAAATTTCATGAAGTTTCTTGTAATTACAGTTCATTATCTTGGTTATTGTCTCTCTAAGAACATAAAGGTCAGTCCTTTTCCAGTGGACTACCTACCACCTTGCACTGTTTGAAGTAATAATTGTGGTATTACTAGTACATACTTTACAAAGAAGTTTCAGACTTCCATAAAAATAGGATGTATATTCAGTAAGCATATCAAACAATACATTATAACATACACAACATGGCATATGATGGCTTATTTAATATGGTACCTGTTATTGTTATGGATTATTTTAAAATGGTTTTTAATCAATCATGGAACACTGGGAGAGTAAATGAATGTTGTTTGTTATCATGTGTTTAGTATGAAGTAGCTTAAGAAGGTATTTCTTGCAATAACAATGTGAAGAGACATAGGCAAGGGATGTAATTAACAACTGTCAGGAACAAAATGTGCAAATCCAAAATATTACTCTAAATAACAAGAACAATAGACTGAGGGTGGGAAAATGAAAAAAAGGACATCATAACAGACTTGACAAATAATATCGGAGGGAGGTTCAAGGGGGGGGGAGAGAGAGAGAGAGAGAGAGAGAGAGAGAGAGAGCAAGCAATCAGTCACAAATATTTAATTGTTATTGCACGTTTCTGTGCAGCCATTCTCAATGCTTTAAAACATAAAACTTTTTTTTCATTTTCATGTTGATTATTCACATTCAAATATGAGTGTGAACGTAATTTTCAACATTAAGATCAAAACCTTTTGTATGTTTTATAGCATTGATAATGGTTACAAAGTGACCAAAATCTAGATACCCAATAACAAATATTTGTGACTGACTCTGCTCATCATACACACACAGGAATCCAGTATGGAGTCAAACTTGATACATATATACTGTAAAAATTGAGCCTAGCATTTTTTTAGAACTTTACAACGTCTGCAAATATGTAGAATAAATGGTTACTCACAACAGTGGCTAATATAACTTCACACCGAGTACTGTTAGAGAACGTGACAATACTCATTTCTTTCGTCTTGCAAGCATAAAGATACAACATCTACTGTTTAGCTTAAGTTTGAGGCAGTTTTATTATCCTGCAAGGGTGGAATATGACAGATACATTAAACTGTTATAGGGAAACAGTATATATCAGCAGCCTATTAAATTTTTTTCTGACACTACAACAGATCTCACTAAACAGTTTCAATTTATGTTTAAGTTAATGTGTTAGTACTAAACGTGACACCAACTGCGATAGCGTCATTCGCATCCGCCTGTTCACAGCTGACTCGGTGGGAAACAGCACTTAGCACTTTTTGTACAAACTGAAGTTGTCACACACAACGTACTAGTGCCCACTAGCGTAATAGGTATGAACATTAGTGCACAGGAAGAAGTAAGGTGACAGCAGACTAAAATCGTTGTTCTGTCAACCTTAACACACTAGTACTGAGCACTCCTTTTTATTCGAGAAGTTATGAAAAACGCATTTGGCAAATAGGAATTCGGGGACGTTAAAAATGCAATATGCAGCGTTGCGAGTGTTAAGAGACGAAACAAATTTGGGCAAATTAGGGGAGGCAGGTCTTGGCGCAGCTTTTTCACGTTCTCCACTTTCTAAGTGGCGGTAATGACGCGCGCCCAGACGCATACGAATCGCCTGATTTGGCCACCGGTACGCCCCCGCCGCGCTATTGCATTCCGACGCCTTCAGCTTCGGGGGAATATTAAACTTCCGCACCGCTTCCGTCTCTAATAGTTTCCCCGGCCACAGCCAGATGCTCCGCAAGTTTTGTCGGCCAGGGTTGGCTCCGTACGTCAAGATCTTCACATATAAAATAACGTGTGCGCTCCATCGGACATGTCCAAAGGCCAGACATCAAACAATTTATACATTTTTACGCGACGGCGCGCGGCTCATTTCGTCACCGCCGATGTGGCAACATCGTTCCACCTCGTACGCGAATCCGTGACTGATAGGGGGCACTACTTCACTGACGTGCGACTTGTGGGGATTTGGGACAAATTGAGGGTATTGACCGCTAGACCTAAGCGGGAATCCCGAGTTCTAATCCTGGTCGAGCACTGATCTTCCACTTTTCGCAATGGAATTATTTAAGTGGATTACTGCAGCTTTCCTCTTCAGTTCTGTGATTAAAATGCAGCATAAAGATCTGCTCAAGCCACACGATACCAGAAACCGCCACACCTCCTCCCGCACCCACATCGCAAAACAATTTCGTTCCTCCAGGAAACCGTTACCAACGAAATAGCCAGAATAGAATACCTTCCATACGCTGGCACAATTTCCAGGAAAATCCCGTCGACAGCGTCGTCATTAGCTACGGAAATCACGCTATGATTGGGTACGGAAGGCGACGGAAATTGGCCGTGCGCTTTCAAGCAAGCATCCCGGTATTTGCGGTGAATTTAGAAAAATCACGAGTGTCTGGATAATATAAGGTAAGGTAAAGGAGTCAACAATCCGAAGATTGGTTTGAACACCACAGTGCTTTACTCCTGTTTGGAGGTGGTATGCCGTTGCCTTCCTCCGACCTCCGAACTGACTTACCCAGCCAGTTATAGGGGGTTCCGAACCACGGTGCTACTCGGTATTTTTCACATGAGCATTACTGTCAGAGGTGAAAGAAGTGGAAACTGACATAAAAATCCTAGGACCTGGCGGGGATCGAACCCGCGACCTTTGGATTTGTAGTCTGGCACTCTACCGAGGCGCACATTTATATGACCGAAATTACAAGGTATACCGTATGTAAAGGATACTATACAGCTGAAAAAATGGTCTGTGTAAAGTTTAGGATGCGTTGAAGTAATTCGCTATTTGGCGGATGTTTCCGTACAACAATGGGTAACATTATGTCGCAAACTGGGAAGACACTTTACAAATTTGTTCCTTGATGAGTTGCTGCTGTTCTCGAAGCCGATGGTGGGCTAACTCCTTACTAATAAATAAATGTGTCTTTGTCAGTTTTTTATTTCGTTCACCCCTGTAAGATGTGTGTTTCTGAGGTACTAATGAGGTTCTAAAACAAGCTGAGCGGAAAACTGTATGGCACACCTTGACTAAAGGACGCGATCGGTAGATAGGTCATCGCGAGGATCCAGACATCGGCGCGTTGGTACAGGCCTATACTGACAGAAAGCGGCCTAGCTGAACTGACTGTGATCTTGAGCCGCTGCAGCCAGGGCACGTCGATGTCACGGTCGTTACTGTGTCTGGACGGCCGCTTAGTCCGACGGCAACCGCACCGCAGGTCGCATTCCGTCTACGTGTTTATTTTGAAAACAACATTTTAGCGCCTGGCAGGGGGTTCAGCCAATAGCTTACACAATATTTCTCTACAGTACCATACTCTTAACAGCGTCCGGCAATAAGGACTTGTTAAATATTTTAGTTTTCGAACTGATTTTATTATGTCTCCCCTTGTGTATCTGGGTGGTAACAAAATATGTTCGTATTTGAAAGAGAAAATTCGTGACATATTTCGCAAATCTCGCCGCAACGAATAACGGCGTTTTTTAATGATTGTTCTCAACTCGTGCATCATTTCCGTCACACTGTCCCCTTGTATCACGATAATAATAATAATAATAACGATCTGCCCTTGTCTGAACTTTCTCTGTTCAATCTGTCAGTACACCTGATAAGGATCCCACAATGAGTAGAAATACTCTAAAATAGGACGCACTAGTGTAGGCAGTTTCGTTAGTAGAAATGCTCTATTTTTCAAGTGTTCTGCCAATGAAACACAGAATTTGGTTCGCCTTCCGCCCGGTATTTTGTGTGTGTTCTTTCCAACTTATGTTGTTCGTCATAGTTATTGAATTTACGGCCTGTAGATTTGATTGATGTATCGTGTAAATGAAGCTTAACGGATTTCTTGTAGTGCTCATATGGATGACTTCACACTTAATTATTTAGGTTAAATCGCCCATTTTCGCACCATGCAGGTAAATCATTTTGCAGCTGCTTTTGATCTTTGGGTGACTTGACTAACCGGTACAAGACAGCATCAACAACCAAGTCTAAGACAGCTGCTCAGATTGCCTCCTAAATCGTTAATAAAAATGAGGTACAGTAGAGGCTGTGTAACACTTACGTCCGTTTTACTTTATGACAGGATTGACGAACCGCACAACTGAGACGATACTCCATAAGCACGCAATCTGCTTAGAAGCCGCTTGTGAGGTACAGTGTCAAAAGCCTGCCGGAAATATAGAAATATGGAATCGATTAAGCGACCACAGATCCGTCCTGCTGCTGTAGCACGCACCACATCATGGGAGTAAAGAGCTAGTTGTATTTCACAACAATAATACTTTCTGAATCCGTGTTGACTATGGATCAATAGACCGTTCTCTTCGAGGTAGTTCGTATTTTTCGAAAGAAGTAAAAATCTTGCTGTAAACTGAAGTCAATGATATGCGCCAGTAATTTTGCCGGCCAATCGTACAACCTTTCATGAATGCTCCTGTGACGTGAGCAATTTTCCAGTCTTTGGATACAGATCTGTCATTCTGGAGCGGATCGAGGGTTCGATTCTGAAGGTCACTGTGTTTTCAGTTGTTGTCTTCACCCTCCCACTAATTCCCCCAACCCTAAGAAAAAATATACATTGCCGTTACGTATTAAATATATGTACGATTTGAATCTCTGTAAAAAATTTAAAAATATTTTTAAATTGATTTTCCGTAATACGTGTTACGTTTAGATGTACTAATCAGAGTAATAATATCTAATATTTGTTTACGTCAGTTAATAGCACAGTTCATCAGCATTATAAGATCAATAGACTGAAATTTCGTAAAACAGCGTGCTTAGCCCAGACGTTCTATTATTACAGAGCACTGAAGATGTTTTACTGTCATTAAAACGAAACGCGTCTGGTGAGAAAAATCGCATTTTTATTGTAGTTGCAAAGACGGACGAACACTGCTATTCATAATTTTTTTGTGTTACTTCTGGTTTAAAAAATAGTTTATTACACCTGTAATACATCATTCAAATACTGCAACAGACATTATACACGAATTGCACCCTTAGTCCCAGCATAATAGGCCATCCTTCTGGAACGAAATAAAAATGAAAACTCTAACATTACATATTAGATATGACATTTGAATTGTAAAGACATCCTTATGTTTCTGAATAATGAAAATGAAACTGATGTGTAAGTACTTTCACACCCAACATCCATGAGTTAACCCATACGTTGCTTCTGAATGCCTATCTTCAAAGGTGACTAACATGGAATAACACGCTAAAACAATGGTTGTTAGTATATGCATGTCAATGATCAACATTCAAATGACAGTCTGATGTTGGAGTGTTTTATGCCAAAAGGAAACAATTTACTTTCAAGGTTTAAATAAAAAAACGAAACACCATCCTACTGGAAGGATGTCAGGATCATCTGGGTTAAAAATATGTGTACTAAACTTTGGGAACAACATCCCTCGCGCACAGTGGGGTAACTATGGGGGGTAGAACCCCCCCTCCCAGAACCCCCGAGAGAGAGAGAGAGAGAGAGAGAGAGAGAGAGAGAGAGAGAGAGAGAGAGAGAGAGAGAGAGAGAGAGAGAGAGAGAGATAACAGCAATCTGGTAAAGGTAAAGATTGGAAACTTGGGGTGTTTTACCATAAGCTTTCACTGGATCGGAGTGAATTAGTTTCTTCAACGGGAGTGGTAGATGGTAGTCTGTCTGGAAACTGACTAAAAGTTTGCTCGTCAAGCAGGTCTATCCCCCCCCCCCCCCCAAAGCCAAGTGCTAGTTACGCCATTGCTCGCGCAGTTAATTTAACACTTTCGCTGCGGCTGACGTTTTTAAGCATCCGTTCTCAATGTAGGATTACCGTCAGCCGCAGCGAAAGTGTTAAGAACTATGATGGGATCTTGGATAACCTTACAATCTGCACAGTGTGAAACCGAAGTGTGTACTCAGTGTTATATGTAGCACTGCGACAGTGCTTTGTATGCAAACTGTGGCCATACGAGTGTATTAAGGACAGGAATGCTAATTACTTCAGTCACTTATGTGGGGGTTCGAAAAGGCAATATCTAATTAGGATGTGTAGTGGCTATTGTGATGTAGGAGAATAAATGAAATTGGAGAAAAAAAAACTCCCGTATTTTTTGTACACATTTCGTACATTTTCCTTTTATCCTCCCCGTGGACCCGCCAATGCTGTCAGTGATTGAAATAAAATGTTCAAATCTTTGTATAGTCTATGGGACTTAACTACGAGGTCATCAGTCCCTAAACTTACGAACTACTTATGAACTAACAAAGACTAAGTACGCCGGCCGCGGTGGCCGAGGAGACTAAGGCGCTCCAGTCACGGTCTGCACGGCCACTACGGTCGGGGGTTCGAATCCCCCCTCGGGCATGGACATTTGTGCCATCCTTAGTGTTAGCTAGTTCATAAGTAGTTTGTAAGCTTAGGGACTGATGACCCCGTAGTTAAGTCCCATAGACTATACAAACATTTGAACATTTGAGACTAAGGACGGCACAAATATCCATGCCCGAGGGGGGATTCGAACCCCCGGCAGTAGTGGCGGTGCAGACCGTGACTGGAGCGCCTCAGTCTCCTCGGCCACCGCGGCCGGCTGAGTGAGATAGCTAGGGGGAAGAGAGAGGGGTTTTAAAGACGAGGCTTACCTGTGCGCGGCGACCCTGCGCTTGGGCTGCTCGGGCTGCGGCGCGTCTGCGAGCGCGAGCGGCAGCACCGCGGGCCCGTCGACGTGCGCGTCGGCGCCGGCGTCCGGGCTGTCGGGCAGCGGCTTCTCCGGCGCCGCGCCCGTCTGCACCAGCAGCGCGCGGCACGACCGCTGCAGCCCGCGCAGCATCGCCTCCGCCTGCTCGATTTGCTGAAACACACCGACTCGGCTCTAGTCCAAGCTAATGTACCACAACAACACTCCCGAGGCACACTGTACTCCGTTACTAATAACCCCGTTCCCAGCTATCACATCGACTGCTTTCCGGCAAAGAAATTTTTCGCCAAACGAATCGGGCAAGGTGCCATAAGCGAGGCTGGACTCTGCCAACATTATTTATGCGGACAATATATCGTGGCAGTTCGCCGCGAGAGTAAGACGTCAACTTACAAGGAAACCACCAAAGTGTCACTCCCCACTCTTCCGAAATTCATGTAAGTTATACGTCAAAAACTAAGGGACACGTATTTTTTTAGCGGCGGGAAAACAAAGAGGAAACGGTCCCTCAAAAATGGAAAAATTGTGATACCTTAGAGTTCAGTGAAGCGATTTTAACGATTGTTATCAAAGTATCTTTAGATAAATACGTAAAATCGGCCTAGGTATATTGCACGGGGAGTGAAAATTAGGAGGCCAGCTACCCCGACAGAGACCAATTTTTTGCTACAAATATTAAATTTTATTTAATCGAAGTAGAGTCTATTAAAACTTCAAAAGGAAGGCTAATTAAGAAACACGTATTTTTATCGTTTGTTTGGATGCCATCTCACAACTGTATGAACTATCGCACTAAAATGAAACTTTCACACTTCAGCGGAGTGTGCGCTGATATGAAACTTGCTGGCAGATTAAAATTGCGTGCCGGAACCGGGACTCGAACCTGGGACCTTCGCCTATCGCGGACAAGCGCACTACCGACTGTGCTATCCCGACACGACTCACGATGCCACCTCACAACTTCACTTCCGCCAGTACCTCGCCTCCTGCTTTCCAAACTTCACAGAAGCTCTCCTGCGAAACTTGCGAGACTAGCACTCCTGGAAGAAAGAATATGCTGGAGACACGGCTTAGCCACAGCCTAAGGGATGTTTCCAGAATGAAACTTTCACTCAGCAGCGGCAAGGCAAAGGTCCCAGGTTCGAGTCTCGGTTCCGGCACGCAATTTTAATCTGCCAGGAAGTTTCATTTCAGCGCACACTCCGCTGCAGAGTGAAAGTTTCATTCTGGAAACATCCCTTAGGGTGTGGCTAAGCCGTGTCTCCACCATATCCTTTCTTCCAGGAGTGCTAGTCTTGTAAGTTTCGCAGGAGAACTTCTGTGAATTTTTGAAAGTAGGAGCCGAGGTACTCGAGGAAGTGAAATATCGCACTAAAGTTTCCGCTCCAGTTGTCACAATGTAAAAATGTCCGAACGACATGTTTCGGGCCTACATTATCCCATTCTCAAGTTCTAAAAAGAAGAAAGCCAAGGAATACGTAAATTAAAACGAAAACACTACAGACGTTTTTTGGACACATTTTAAATTGTGGTTTTAGACGGGTTTACTTTCGATAGTAGCAATATGGTAGGTTTATCCTTGGTAGTGAGTTGCGTTTGGACTATCTCTGATATAGCAGAGCAGATAGTTGGCAATCCACAACTGTGCCTCCAACTAGCAACATGTTATATTGTGAGGAATGTTTATCTGTTGATATTGCGCATATGCTGCAAATATTTTACGCTCGACGTTGCCTTAGGACAGATGTGTTTTAGAATTCAAGGTAGGCCAGTCTAGGAAGAACATACTTTGTTACACTGACATGGATCGTATTTAAGGTTTTAGTGTTTTCGTTTTAATTTACGTTTTCCTTGGCTTGAGAATGGGCTAATGTAGGCCCGAAACATGTCGTTGGGACATTTTTACATTATAACAACTGGAGCGGAACTTTAGTACGGCGTATTTTTATATAGAAATATTTGAGGGACAAAACTCATATTGCCTAGTTCATCTGATACTGTCCACGTAAATAATCAACACGCTAAATCACAGGCAACGCTACCGCCGGCGGTTCAAATCAACCCACATTTTGAACATGTTTTATTCACTTTTATTCGCTATTATTTCAGAAGTAGATTTTACAGTATTTTGAAAGTCTCATGGATAGTTACTATCTATTCAGAGTTATTACGAGCTTTCGTCCGCTACGCTGGATCAGTCATATTCAATTTTGAGAATCTGATTTCAGATTCGGATTCAGCAACTATAAATGCCGTTACATTAAAGAGAGGAAACAGTTCAAAAAATATAGATTCACAAGGTGTCTCACGGGCAGTATCAAACGAGCGCGGAAATGTAAGGGTTGTTTACCCCACAGATATTTGTGTAAGAAGTTACGTGTTCCTAAAGTTTTATTAGATTCTACTTTGATTAAATCAAATTTTTTGTAGCAAAACATTGGTCTCTTTCGGAGTACCTGTCTCCCTAATTTTCTCCCCCTATAATAAACCTCTTCATAAAAGGACTGGAGATATTGTCACATAAATTAAATTATGATCCACATTAAGAAAAATATCCTCTGTAAAAAGTAGTCATACTCTCCACTATAAACTGAAAATTGTGAATTTTCATAAATTGCAAGAAAGGCAATAGAATAATACAGAACCCCGCACATCAAAAGACCATAAGCAAAGGGCACAGCACGGAGAACAATGCACTTGATAAATGCAAATCGTTTCTCGAAACTCTTCATACGTAATTAAGTAAGAAAAAGTCATGAATTGTAGCAGAAAAGTTGTTTGTAAACAATGTATCATATTTTCGAAACACTTACGGGTATGCTGCCAGGTATCAAAATCTACGACGGCCGATATTTCGGCAGGAGACCACCCTGCTATTTTCAAGGCAGTTTATCGGCCGTCGTAGATTTTGATACCTGGCAGCATACCCGTAAGGTTTTCGAAATTGTTATTCGCCAGGAGAAATTAAGGAATCACAGTGTATCATAAGATCAATTATCTATCATTAATTTAGGACGATCACATGAAGCATAAACCAAAGCAAGAACAGTACATGACATGGACGCACACACACAAGTATACAGAAGCACATGCACGGAAGTCCTTACTCATGTCAAAATTTCTTCCCCCAGATTACCGGAGACATTCCTCACGTACGACTATTCCAAGCCGGCTAAAAGTTACCGACATGGAACGCACGTAAGGGCATACATTGAAATAGCCAGTTTGAAATATAGCAGGCAGGGCGGAAGATAGATACTACAGTGACATTGGTCGCTATTGCTGAAATTGTTAAGAGTATGATCGAAACTTCAAAATCATCTTTCTCCCCCCCCCCCCCCCACGCCCTGACATAGCCAAATGTGTACACGAATTAGTTCTTCCGCCGAAGGAAATGCTATTTACAGCGATAGATTCACAACAATTTTACTGCATGCAACACTGACAGAACAGTTTATACAACCAGTTACTACAAGAGTTGTTTTTTTTTCTGATAAACATCACCGTTTATCAGTGCATGAGCGGCTCCAGTCAACTGAAAGTTACAAAAATAAAACAAAAACCAAAGAAAAACAGAGGAAGAAAACATAAAAACGGCCATCTTGCAACTCTTCTAATTTTTATACCAAAATACAATTACAGTAGAGTCTCAATAGTTCGAGGCGAACTGGAACTACCTCGAAATTTAGAAAACTGTGGAAATTACTGTAGTAAATAAATCAATGATGAAAAATATGAACTTCACTAAAATAATATGCATTTACATGTTGGAGGAATACAGGCTCTGACTTGAGTCTGGTAACTATTTGCTTCATGAAATAGAGGTTTTTTGATGGAGCTGTTTTGTTTTACGAAACTCGGATTTATGGGCACTTTTAATTACGACACTGGAAATACCGAGACTCTACAGTATGTGTGGTGTGTGCAACTGGAGGGGAGCGTGCCAGAGGGAATCACCTGCCAGCGCAGTCGCGTCAGGAGGCAACGCACTTGCCCAACACACCGCAGGTCCTTCCTGTGGGCGGCCGACACCTCGGGACACGCTGTTACACACATCAAGTCCGTCTAGTGGGAAACAAACCACACCACACTTCAGTACTTGAACTTGCGCGACTGCACAGCAACAAGACACTCTCACAACAAAATACACTAAAAGCCTTATAGTTATTACCTTCCTGGTGCTAACCAGAGCATTTCAGATTGCACGACTTCTTAAGCACTTCCAGAGTTGTGAAGTATTAATGGCTTACTATCTCAGAAGATCTCGTTTCTGAGTTTTGTGTTGTTCTGCTAATATGCGTGCACTATTAGCGGCACGGAAATTTTGATCTAATCCACACTTATAAACTGAATTTCTTGTGCCAAAAGCTCCTTTAATATTCCCATAGAAATAAAGACGGGATAATTTTATCAACGAAAGGAGAAATATTAAATAAAGTCTATAATAACAAGAATCTGAAACTTCATCGAATTAACCTTGTTTAAATGCTAATTTGTATACTAATTGTGACCATTGATTTTGGGATTACTGTACGATTCTGCCTCTGAATGCATATCGTACTTTCTAGAACAAAGTGTTGTGAAAACTACAAGTAGTTTCCGAGTGTAATATATAAACTATTTTCAGGCAGTCAGTGGTATTTGTAATGATCTGCAACACTGTTGCAGAGTAGTTGTGGAAATCGCAGGAAACAAACATTTTGAATATATTGAAGCTTCATGTTTCATTTAATTACGCTCTTCATTCTTTAACTGAATTATCCCCCCTCTCTAATGACCTTGCCGCCTCAGGATATTATGCACTACCTTAATGTTACTTTTTTCGCTTGAAAATTGTTTTACTGTAAACGATTTCCTCGTAGTCAGCGCAAAGTTCCTAGTGATTGGAAAAAAGCGCAGGTGACTCCCGTGTATAAGAAAGGAAAGAGAACTGACCCATACAATTACAGGCCAATATCGTTGACATCGGTTTCATGTAGAATTTTGGAGCATATTCTCAGTTCGAATATAGTAAATTTCCTTGAAACGGAAAAGCTTCTCTCCATGAATCAGCACGGGTTTAGGAAAAATCGTTGATGTGAAACTCAGCTTGCCCTTTTCTCACATGACATCTTGCGAGCCATGGACGAAGGGCAACAGGCGGATTGTGTTTTTCTCGACTTCAAAAAGGCGTTCGACACGGTGCTACACTGCAGACTGCAAACGAAGATACGAGCTTATGGAATAGGTTCACAGATTTGTGACTGGCTGGAAGACTTCCTAAGTAATAGAACGCAGTACATTGTTCTCGACGGCGAGTGTTCATCAGAGACGAGTGTATCGTCAGGCGTCCCCCAGGGGAGTGTGATAGCACCGCTATTATTTTCTATCTATATAAATGATCTGATGGACAGAGTAAGTTGTAATTTGCGGCTGTTTGCTGATGATGCTGTGGTGTATGGGAGGGTGTCGTCTGTAACTGACTGTAATAGCATACAGGTTGACTTAGACAAAATTTCTAGTTGGTGCGAAGAATGGCAGCTAGCTCTCAATGTAGAAAAATGTAAGGTGATGCGCATGAGTAGAAAAAACAATCCTATAATGTTCGAATACAGCATCAGTAGTGAGCTTCTTGATGCGGTCGCGTCGTTCAAATATCTAGGCGTAACATTGCAGAGCGATATGAAATGGAACGAGCATGTAAGGACAGTTGTGAGTAAGGCAGACAGCCGACTTCGGTTTATTGGGAGAATTTTGGGAAGATGTACTTCACCTGTAAAGGAGACCGCGTATAAAATGCTTGTACGACCACGTCTTGAGTATTGCTCAAGTATTTGGGACCCGCAGCAGATCGGTTTGAAGGAAGACATGGAGGCGGTTCAGAGGCGAGCAGCTAGATTTGTTACCGGTAGGTTCGACCAATGCGCGAGTGTCACGGAAATGCTCCGGCAACTCAATTGGGGATCGCTGGAAGAAAGACGACGTTCTTTTCGTGAATTTCTGTTGAGTAAATTTAGAGGGCCGGAATTTGTAGCTGAGTGTAGTACGATCTTGCTGCCGCCTACTTACATTTCGCGTAAAGATCACAAAGACAAGATAAGAGAAATTAGGGCTCGTACGGAGGCATATAGGCATTCTTTTTTTCCTCGTTCAATTTGGGAGTGGAATAGGAAAGGAAATGCCTAGTAGTGGTACAGTGTACCCTCCGCCACGCACCTTACGGTGAATTGCGGAGTATGTATGTAGATGTAGTCTTCCCCTATACGAAGGGTGGTAAAGAAGTTTCTAGCTCGCGATAGTTACAGTAATGTCTCGCACAAACACCCACTTTAATGGTGATCCTTTGTGGGAATGCAAGTCCAATTTAAGCGGGCAGCTTAGTTTTGCCGCTAGGATTCAGTTGTATACCATAATGTAAGCAAAATGGCGAATATCAAGAAAATCAAGAACGGTGCGGTGATTGAGCATCTTTATTGGAAGGAAGGAATTAATTTGGAGTTTGTCTCGTCGACAGCGTGGTCATTATCTCTGTCTCTAAAGTTCGGAGTTTTGGATAAGGATGGGGAAGGAAATCGGCCGTAGCCTTTGAAATGAACCATACCGGCATTTGCCTGAAGTGATTTAAGGATATCACGGAAAACGTAAATCTGGATGGCTGGAGGTGAAATTTAACCACCATCCTCCCGAATGCTAGTCCAGTGCGTTACCACTGTGCCACCTCGCTCAGGTTTATTAGAAGGGAATGGCGCCCAAGGAAATTGCGGAGGACGAGCGGAATACACGTAAGGACCGTGCTCCGTCTTATGCAGAAGTGATAACTGGGTGTCCGACTTCTAACGTGAAAGAATGAGTATGGGAGATGCGCCAAGGAGCGGAAGGCGTGTCACCGTTGGCACTTTTGGAACAGCGAGTGCTGTTCACGATACGATTACGCAGGATCGTTGAACAACTTTGCAGCACTTTGAAACCACATTTGGAATTTCACATGGGCGTGTTAAGACGTTGTTGTTGGTACTTTGAAAATCCGCATAGTTTCATCTCGGTGGGTCCCGAAAGACTTGAATGCAGATCAGAGACGGGAGCGTGTGCAGTGTTGTGAAGAAATCGCAAGTTTTGTGACAGACGAAACGTGGGTCACCGCTTTGTCCCCCAGGGAAAACAATGGAATCGTCCTTCATCTGTACTACAAAAAAATTCCGGGTGCAAAAATCGACCAGCAGGCATTGGTCTGCATGGATGCACAGGGGATGTTATGGTGGGTTATTTGCAAAAGGGTCTACTTATCAGTGTATCATACTACTGAACACTTCTGTACCGTTTGAGAGAAGAAATAGAGGAAGAAAGGCGCGGAAAATTTTATTTCCGCTATTTAGAAGGAATGGGCTGATACGAAGTGTTAACTCTTTCGCCCCCACCCGAAGGCGTCACCGGTTGCGGTATGATAGAACGTGTTCAGCGCCCCCTCACACCCCGAGCCGTTGTGTCCGGTTCCGCGACGGGAGCCGCTATTTCTTAAGTAGCTCCTCAATTGGCCTCAAGGTCTGATAAGGAGACCACATGGGTATCGGATTTTAGATTATTTATTTAGATTATTTATTTATTCAATTATTTTTTATGGTACGTGACGTTCAGAACTCTAACAACAATCGGCCAAAGCCATTCGACGCAACTAAAAAATTCTCGAGAAAATCGAATTTGAAGTTTTGCTAGTAAGCTTCAGTAAGAACCATTAAATGAATTGCAGCGTCTGTCGATGTAGCTCGGGTAGTACCGTTGTGACCTTACAACCATAGGGTTTGCGGTTCGAATCCTGCCGTGAAATTTTTAGTTTGTGTGTGTTCAAATACTTACACAATTTTAACATCTAATGATAATTTTCACGAAAAATGCTGTTGTACATTCGTAATTATTTTTATATTTCATAATTGGCTGTTAACACTGATGGTTTGAATAAGAAAACGTAAGTTACATTTTTTTATGGTATTGGCTTCACTATTAGTTGAAGACTGTAGTCTTTGATTGTTCAGTTTGTTAAAAGCTAGTCATGTCCATAGCTACTAATGGCTTTCCAAGCAGCTAACCTATTCAACCATCATTTTACGTGACAAGGTTTTCAGCTCGTCTACAGACACACAAAAAGTGATAAGTGGAATTAGGGATCGCAAAATATTTTATATAAGTGAATACGAAAAGGAAAAAAATATCTGCCACAGAGGGATTCGAACCACAGACTATGGTTGTGAGGCCAAAACGCTACCACCTGAGCTACACCGACAGATGGTACAACTACTTCAATTATTCGTACTTACGGGTACTTTGCAGAAGTTCGAAGTAGAAGTAGGTATGCTATGAGAGTTTTGATCCAGGCCGGCCGCGGTGGCCGCGGGGACTGAGGCGCTCCAGACACGGTCTGCACAGCCACTACGGTCGGGGGTTCGAATCCCCCCTCGGGCATGGATATTTGTGCTGTCCTTAGTCGTAGTTAGTTCATAAGTAGTTTGTAAGTTTAGGGACTGGTGACCCCGTAGTTAAGTCCCATAAGCTATACAAACATTTGAATTTTTTTTGATCCAGCCAAGAGGGTTCAGAAGAGAATGTGAACCTCCGACCGCCTGGTTGCCTATCTCGCTGGTATCCTGTTTAGGTCAGTGAGGTAGGCAACCAGACGGTCAGAGGTTCACATTCTCTTCTGAACCCCCTTGGCTGGCTCGAAACTCTCATAACGTACCTACTAGTAGTTATTCTGGAGAATATTTGATAGATGGGTCGAATGGCTTTGGCCGATTGTTATTTGACTTGTGAACGTAACGTACCAAAAATATAAAGAAATTATATAATACCCACGTGGTCTCCTTTTGAGTGCGCCTCGCTTGCCAACAGCGTGCGGTAGACGTGGACGGTTACCCACACAAGCGCTAAACAAGCCCGACGGTGCTCCACTTAGGTTCTCTAACGGGAAGTGCTGTATCCACTGCGGCCGAAGTGTCAACTAGCAAGTAATTTTAATGGGAATATTGCGCACCCTGGCATTAGTTGTTAGTTACCTTGGAGACGGTGAGGAGCGCGTGGCTGCCCGCGGGCAGCACGGCCATGAGGTGTCGCGCCAGGCTGCGCAGCGTGGCCAGGCGGCGCTCGCGCTCGCACAGCTCGTGCTCGGAGCCGGAGTCCGAGATGCCCGAGTCGGACAGCGAGCCGTGCTCGGCCAGCGTCGACAGCAGGCACGCCGGCGCCCCCGCCCCCGCACCGCCGGCCGCGGTCGCCGCGGGGGAAGCCGCCGTCGACGTCTGCGTCGTCGTCGCCGCCCCGACGCCCTCCGCCGCGCCACCCTTGCTGCTCTCCAGCAGCATCGAACTCTGCACACACCGAGCCACCGCGCCGATTCAATGCAACAGCCTCCTCACACACGCTCGGCGTGAGCCGGCTGTTTCCCGTTCCACGCCATAAATACATAAATTTTTAAATTTAGTTCAGTTTTCTTTCATCGCCAGATCTGTTTGTACACTAATTTTGATAAACTAATTCCTCTGTCGTACTCAGTAGTTATCTGACTTATTAATAAGCCGTGTGGTATTGTATGCAGCTTGCTGAATCTCGTCACGGAACTTCATTTATTACCGAAGATTACACGGATGTCTGCGATGAGAGGGACATTACCAGCGACGCTGGTACCGCTCGATAGTAGTTAACTATATCTCTGTAGCCCTTTCTCAACGGCTACTTTGATGACAATACTGCACAGTATGACAGTGGCGTAACTATGGGGGGGGGGGTGAGGGGGATAGAATCCCCCCCATACCCACTCCAAAGAAGAAGAAGAAGAAGAAGAAGAAGGAGGAGGAGGAAAAAACATAACAGCGATCTGGTAAAGGTAAAGAATGGATACTTGGGGTGTTTTACCATAAGCTTTCATTGGATGGGAGTGAATTAGTTTCTTAAACGGAAGTGGTACATGGTAGTCTGTCTGGACACTGACTAAAATTTTGCTCGTCAAGCAGATCCCCCCCCCCCCTAAAGCCAAGTCCTAGTTACGCCACTGCAGTATGACATGGAAAACTCGTGCACGTTTCGATAGCCAACCCAACGTACATCTACTCCGGGTACGGATAATGTATGTTGTGCTGCCTATTTCAAGATGCGTTAAATGTTTTTCGTGTCAGTATTATTTCAAGGGGAATTTACATCAATACTCTAAGTCACATTGAAGTACATGGCAGAGGGTTCATCGAATCGCTTTTATATTTCTCTACCGTTCCATTCTCTATTACCTCGCGGAAAAAAGGAACACCTAAATCTTCCCGTTTTCGATCTGATTTCTCTTATTTTGATAATCATGTCTTCCTGTGTAAGTGGGTGCTGAAGAAATCTGTTCGCATTCGGAAGAGAAAGCTGGTGAAAGAAATTTCGCAACGAGTAACGCCTTTCTTTTAATGATTTCCATCCTAAATCTTGCACCATTTCCGTGGCACACTCTCCCCTTATCGCGATAATACAAAACGATCTGCCCTTCTCTGTACTTTCTCTAAATCGTCCGTCAATCCCACTTGGTGAGGCTCCCACAATGCACAACACTAATCTAAAATAGGATGCACAAGAGTAGTATAGCCAGTTTCTTTAGTAGAACTGTTGCATCTTCTAAGTGTCCTGCCGACGAAACGTAGTCTGATTCGCTTTCCCTACAATATTTTCTGTGTGTTCTTGGCAATTTAAGTTGCTTGTAATTGTTACTCCTAAGTATTTAGTTGAATTGACGGCCTACAGTTTAGAATTATTTATCGTGTAAATGAAATTTAAAGGGCTTCTTTTAGTGGTCATATGGATGACTTCACACTTATTATTAAGGGCCAATTGCCATTTTGCACCACGCAGATATCAAAATCATTTTGCAGTTGCTTTTGATCTTCTGGTGACTTTACCAACCGATAAGTGACAGCATCATCCGCGAACAGTCTAACGGAACTAATCAGATTATTTTTATAAACGATTTAGAGAACAAAGGACAGTAGGTGCCCTATAACACTTCCCTGGGGAACGCCAGGTATCACTTCAGTTCTACTCGATTACTTTCCGTCAATTACAAGATGTTCCGGTTTCAATGCCGCACAATAAATCGGCTAGTCGAAGTGACGCATGGCGTAAAAGAATTCTTTCCATTGAACATAATCTTGTGCTAAAATGGCATTTTCGCCGTCTACTGTCGTAGTTGTTCACCACTGTTAGGAATTTGAGCTAAGAAAAGCAGCCATCAATTCGAAAATTAGTTTGAACACCACATTGCTTTACCAAGCATGGTGCTGATGGAGGTGGGTGTGCCGTTGTCTTTCTCAGTCCTCTGAAACGACTTGATCAGGCAGTTAGAGGGGGACCTACAGGTTATGTGCATTCGATACCATGGTGACACTCGGCAATTTTCTCAATATTGCCAGCGGTGAAAGAACATTGTTGATGTGAAAACGCCGATTTGAGCCGTGGTTCGGAATCCACATTAAACTGTAGGCCGTCCTGTAACTATGTGTAAATTACTTCAATTGTCAGCAGAAAGCCAACGACATACCACTTTAATCACGGCCAGGCGGGGTAAAGCAGTGTTGGTGTTCAACTACAACCTTACCACGTGATATCTGAGGCTCCAACCTGTCAGGCCGATACAAAACTCACTAGTAACGAAGCGTGTGATTGGCATAAAAATTTAAAAGTAGCACAAACGGTAACAGTGTCCATTGCCAGTCACCTGTTACAATATAGCCATAGCATAAGCAATCAATCGTTAACTAGGTGCTGATACTTTGAGGTGGTGGTGATAACGTGTGGCATTTATGATCACTAGACGCCAACGGGGTCGTGTTCTGCCTGCCTGGAGCAAGTCTTTTAAGCTGACGCCACTTTGGCGACTTGCGTATCGATGATGATGATGATACCCAATCCCCGAGCGGAGGAAATCTCCGACCCGAGAGGGAATCGAACCCGGGGCTCCTGTGTGGCAACCCAGCACGCTGTCCACTAGACTCAACTACAGTGAGGTGCTGTAATGGTTACGAGAAAACTGAATTACTGACACTCTTGCTGAAGTATTCCTCGTTGGAGCATACTAGAGCTAAGACTATAACAGTTGACCGGCATTGGGCAATTTTCTCATGTGTTAATAGTTATTGATAAATCTGAAGCATTGAATTAAAATTTGTGATGCGGCCGGGAATCGAACCCGGACCTCCATGCTTACTAGGCAGCCGTCTTAACCGTTAGACCACCCCATCACTAACGATTAAGGCGCCTATGTCTGACATAGTCGAGACGACAATCCGTCTCACGGATTGTTTATTTGTATTAAAATGTGTTAATAGTATTAATCTGTTTCTATGCTAGTTTTCAAGTTTTATGTTTTCCCATCTTGTGTGTATATCTGCAGGACTAAGACCCCTTTAAATTGCCATAATAGCCGAAATTTGTAAATGGCGGGAACCAATAGCGCTATGCTCAGCAACAGTCCATTTATCAAAATTTGCAATATTCAATACGCCGCTGATACCCTGCACAGCTTTCTGAAAACATGTGGACTGGCTGCTACCGCATTTACAAAGAATTTTACTAATTTCAACAACAATGATACGCAAAGAAAACCAAGATACATTCATCCAAGCCTGTCGCTATGGAAAACAACGTCCTCACCAAAATATTTAAATCCGTGTGTAGGATTTGAAACTAGTCTCTAAGAAAATACAGGTGATTCTGGTCTCCTCTGAGCCAAACAAATCCCGCAGCAATTTTTGTGAAAAGTAATCTCTGTTGAAAACCTGTTACACTTGTTGTCCCGTATTTGCTTGAAAAGTCGGATACGCGTCTGTCAGCTCCACTGGTACATACAGACAACTATGTCATCGGAAACTAAGCAGGCTTTTTAACTTTCTAGGTGATCTGAAATTTGCGCCGAAGGATGACATTTTTAAATGTTAGTCAAAAATTTAGCTATCCATAATGTCAACCCACATTTATTTGACCTGCCGATGACAGTCCAGAAGGGTGCCTACATCGTGCCTGACATACACGTAACTATAAGTAGAATGCAAGTTCATGTTACATGTAATTAATAGTTTAAGTGCCTGTAATATAATTAAGGATATATTTACGCACCGCAAGCTGGCACAACATTTAAGATTACCACTCTTAAGACAATTATTAGCGACGAGTTTCGCGCCACAAGCGCTCATCAAACTTAGGGGCACGAACCAAATACTGTTTACAGTACTAACACTACTAAGGACATAGGGTTCTTTCATATACGTTCAATGACTGCTGCACTGGAAGTAATTTTAAAGAGACAAAGTTTTATATCTAATTAAGATCCTGTCAAAAGAACGAATAGTGACGACCAAGTTTATATTGACAGTACAAGCTGTATACTGATAGTAACAGTTTATTGTATGCCACGATGCCTAGTGATGACTAGTGGCTAGAAAGTTGCTAGTAATGTACCAAGATGAAAAATCCTTACCAGCTGTTACATTTCCTTCATATGGTGTCATGTTTCAGTGAAAACGACTGCCTGGCACATGTGCTTAATTTCAATATAACTTGATAGAAATAAAAGAAATTAAAATGGTGATGAGAAACACAGGTACTTGTCCCATCCAAAGCGAAAATCCCATGAAGGATTCTTCGTCCAAGCCAGTTACCAATAACTATTTCATTTTTACGGAAATAACTGTGCGTAATAAGCTACAGAAACTAGAAAATAGTATTGAACGCAAAGTTACATCTCATCGACATTGTTCCCTCAGAACTGACATTTGTTGCTTTGCACAACGTGTTTTAAATCCCCTTCAGAGGTATCCATACATCCATAAAATGTCACTCATTTCTATTAACATACTTATCGTAGCTGTTTTCACTTTTTAAGCTACTTATGTAAGGAGGAGCAGCAGGAATGTTTCCAAGTGCGTTTCAGCTCAATAGTGTTCTCTGCTGAGTTCGCTGCAGTATTAACATGTTTGGGTTATGTTTGTGCGTTCCCGAAGCGCCCCTGCGAGAATCTAGGATGACCTGCAGTTTCTGTGAAACCACGCATCATCATTCCTTATAAGAGCCAATGATAAACACTTGTTTCCATACTACAGTAACCCATACTTACGTGGAATATGACGAACTTTAATTACACGAGATTCTAGTCCGTATCAACATCACCCTTCTGCCTCTGAATTCGAGCAATTACCAAATGCTTTGCCGAATCTTACAATACGTTGCCTCTAAGTAGTCAAGCCTCAACACTTCTGTAACTGTTGTGGTAAAGTGTTAATTTACCGTGGTGACTAGCAAATCGGTGGGAATCCGTGGCAGCAGAGTTTGAAGTACATCTTTGTCAACGAAACAGTGGATTCGACAAGAGACATGAGGGCACTAAGAATGATTATTGCTTGTCGGAATAGAACCACTGCCGCAGAAACTGCTGGTAAATTTCATGTGCGCCTAGTTGAACGGTACAAGCGAAACATTCCGCACTACCGACAAGGATAAACGTCCTTAATGTGTCCTTGGCATTAATACATTTACCCTGTCCCATATCGATGAACGTGGGTATAGGCGGAGGACACTAAGGACATACAAAAAATCTTAATAGTGTCCGATGGTGAAGTTTTTCTTAACTGAGTGGTCACATTATACACTAAAATTCTTTTGCGAACCCAGTGAACGGGAAGTTGCTGATACGGACTATGATACAGTTTTAAGTTCTCAGCGGGGCGAACTGTATCGTACAAGATGTCTTCATTCACATGCTTGTTAGATAATGTTTCTATGACCACGATGATGAAGGAATACCTTATTTGGCTACACAATTGTTGGACTTTGATACTATTAGGTCATTGTAATGTGTATAGACTGAAAAAAGTAACAAGCATTTAGGGCAATAGAATTAACACGTTACACGTTGACTAAGGAGGCTAGTCGATTTTTTTTCCACTTTGTCTGCTGGTTACCTAAATTGATAATCACCATAAAACTACAGGGAGGCGAGGTGCAGTCTGCAAAGCTTGTGTGTTGCAGCGTAGTTTGTGCTGAAAAGAAGTAGTGAGCAAAGGAGTAACGTTGTACTGTTTGTGATTTAGCCGATTACGTGGTTGTGTGCGCTAATTCAAGAACTTGTTAATAAATGTGTTATTCGTTTGGTTAGCGGTAAGCGAACAAACAAAATTTTGTAGCGCATGAGGCTATGGAGCCGCTGGGTTTCGGTTTGAACCTGGCTACCGGTAAATGTATATATGTATCGATCTCTTGTCCCGCTTAAGGAAAATAAACGGAAAACACGTATAGTACCGTGATCATTCTACGACCTGACCGTCTACTCTCAAGATAATTAAAATCAGAAACGCTGTCATTTATCAACTTTTGTCATAACGACTACCTGCTTTGGAACTCCCTTACCCGCTTTGCACACCTGACAAGCTTTTAGGCTGTTTCTGACCACCCTGTATACTATTTAGCGCTCACAATCAGGCACAGAAGATAAAAACGGCGAGAAAATGAGTGAGGTAGTGAAGGGGCATGATGCTCACTTTCCATGCGGAGATCCGTCCATGAAATGTTCCGTGCATATTTTCTTGATAGAGATGGAATAATAATTCCTTGGCGATTGATTCAAATATCACAGCACTTGAAGACGCTGGGCACGATGATGCAAAGCGACACTAAGTGGAGCGAGCATTGAAGGACAGGGTTTTTTTTTTTTTTTTTTTTTTTTTTTTGGGGGGGGGGGGGGGGACTTGTTGGGAGAATTTGTAAGACGAGGTTCATATATAAAGGAGACCACGTACGTAACACCAGTGAGACCCATTCTTGAGTACTTTCCAAATGTATGGGATTCGCGCCAGCTCGGTTTAAAAAAAAATGTAACATCAATTCAGAGGCGAGCTGCGAGATTTCTTACTGGTAGATTGTAATATTTCTGGCTTAAAGCCGTCATATTAAGATCGAAGTATTCCTTCAGTGCAGCCGGTTAGAACCAGCAGGCGACATATGGTAAAAGCTGGTGAGAACCACGACAGGTGGTACAATAGGTCGGGTTCTCATGGGAAAGAGCACTGGCAAATCTTCCCGAATTCTGGGGAAGTCCCGAGCGGCAGGCACTGGACGCCGATTGGCTGTAGCACTGGCGGTCACGCGCCAAAACGCATTCATATTTTTATTAGTATTTATTAAACTAATTATTTGTTTAATGTCATACTCAATTTACAGAACCACCTCAAAGCCAAGCTATGCCCTGAGTAGGTAAAACATTAACAATTACTAAAAACATAAAACAGTTAATATAACACGGACTATGCACGGCGGCCATGTTTATGCGCCAAATCGCGGAAGGAAGACAGCTTTGCATCGAGCCGCCACAGTTCAGTTCAGAACAGGCACTCGGAAGAATAACATGTGACTTCTGTACGCGCACTCGGTGGAGTAACGTGCATACGTAGGCGGTCATAAAACACTGTTTAACCATCTCAGAACAAGGGAAAAGACTTTATATTTAATGTCATTTAAAAAAATTTGTGTGAAGTTGATATTATGCAGTTTACTGGTTTTCTGCTGACTAATAAAATCAGTTGACATCCCAATTCCCGAGGATTTCAGTTTTATTCAGTAACTAGATCAGTTCCAACCAACAGTTTAGCAATTTCAGCCTCATTCCGACCTGCGTGCTATCATCTGCGTGGAGACATCTATAGAAGACGTCAGGTTGGTGAACTTTTTAGTTTCTACTTTTCACACAGTGCAGTGGGGAGTAACTACAACCCTCGCGTACACTGTCATTGCGATACAAACGCAAACTGTTGTGCGTCATCCATGACAACATGGAGGAGGAAAGGAAATGATATGGGACCGGTCAACATACCCTCTGTAGACATTTTTCCCCGTTGTACGGTTCAATCACCAGACTTTAACAACATACACCTCCAGCACAATGTGGAACAGATAACCTAGGCGACTATGGATTTTCTTATGTTTATTAGGAAACTGTCCTATCAGAATTTGAAGGTCTAGCCTTTGGATGGCCGCCTTCGCTGGATATAAGAGCGTAGCAGAAGAATGATAGATTTACCGGGTCGGGTTGACACGGCATTTAAAGGCGGGAGCTGGGCGGCGGCGATTAGGACAAGAAACAGCGCGCCCAGAGCCGGCCATTACACATGCTTGTGTGCCCAACAAGTGTTTTCCAAAGGCCCTTCAAACACGCGCTGTTTACACTGGCTCCCCGGTAGCGGCGGCGCGCATACCGCTGCCTGCCCTACGTGCTCCACAAGGAGGCCACTTCACAACTTAGCTGGAAAATGGACAAGTGCTCCGCCAAGACGAGCTGTAAGGGCAACCGTCTACAACATATAGCTCTCCTTACAGCGTACTTTACGAGTCTAGTCATGCTCGACCACGCTCTGAAACGAAATTCCGACTGACGCAAATGAGGGATTCGCGAACGCGAACGGAAGGCTGCCATTTATGAGGAGAAATGCCGGTACAGCAAGCAATACGTCAATACTGCCGCGCCAACACTTTTCTGATCAGCTCCACATACCTAACGACTGTCCGCATCCGTAGTCTAGCAGACAGTGGGGTGGCTTGCCATGCCAGGCGCGCGGATTCGTTTCCCGCGTTGTCATCACTATTGACACGGAAATCGCCGAAGTGACGTCATCTAAAAAGACTTGCACCGGGCAGACCGAACAGGACTCCAGTTGTGCTCTAACGGTCATAAATGCCACACGATCATGACCACCATTTACCGACTGTTTCATTGCAAGAAAGTTCGGAACAATGTAGACTTCGCACACCAAGAAGTTCTACTGACTTGCTCAAAATAATGCTACGTCATTTTATTCTGATCTCCACTTTCATTCCACAATAAAAGAAATCTAAGGCATCAGAGGATTTAGCGACATTTCTCTTTTTTAGAAGTCTTACATCACGAAGTAGCAGTCTCGTGTTGATTTTTAACTGTTAAAAAAATTATAATAAAATAGTACTACCTTTGTAATAGAGTTCTATGATCTTAAGCCAGTCTTTGGCCATTTTTGATAAACTATCCAATTCTCTTTAGGTGCGTATAAGTACCAAAACAACTCTGAGCATCATTAATGTGGAATAGGGCTGTCATCAGAATTTCGTGCCGAAAAAGATAGTCCACGATCTAAGCTGAAAATCCCAGAGCAATCTGAGGACAGGTAGGACATCGTATGATATCACCTTAACCCTATATTCCAAGGTGTTGACTGGTTACAAACCATAAATCACTCATATATGCATGGTGGTGTCTTAGGGGAACGCCAAGTGTGGACATAAACTAGGTGAACCGCCATAAACCTATAATGTTGCCTGAAAGTCGACTGAACGGCAGACGGAAGCAGCCCCATCTGCCTAAGTTACAGTGGCAAGAGCAGAAGGGGTCGTGCAACAACCAACACGCATCAACATACAGCACTCTAGGGCATTATTCACACTTTTTCTCACTCTTACTCCACCAATTTTACTTTTTCCAGTGAACTAAAGTGAAAAGTTCACTTCTCTCGAGCTTGGCATCAGCAGTACTGAAACATTCAACCTCCAAAAGTCACTACTTTTATTATTATTATTATTATTATTATGGGTTACAGGAGCTTTGGGGTGGTCGAAAGAGAATGTAATGCTTGTGATGGAAGAATATAAGCTCTGACAGCCTTCCAAGATCCAAGAAATTCACAGCTCAACTATCAACGGAAGATAATTTGTAGAAAATTGCTTAAGCACTGTAAGGCACTAATGGGTACATGAATAGGACAAAAAATTCAAATCTAGTACTGCAACAAATAACACTATTTTTTATGATGATCATATTATATAAAAGTTTATATGTGCCAGATTCCAATCCCCCGCTCCTCTCTCTCTCTCTCTCTCTCTCTCTCTCTCTCTCTCTCTCTCTCTCTCTCTCTCTCTCATGTAACTTTATAACGGAAAAATGTTAACAGTGTTTGGTTTGCCCTCTTGGAACCTACATACACTGTGTCTAAGATAAAATGACAAAGCCATAGTATTTTGTTTGGGGGGGGGGGGAGTCAGATAATAAAACAAAAATAAATTATGACATATATTCTATAATCCTTTCACCGGAACAAGAGACTGACTGTAAACACGTGTGTGTGGGGGGGGGGGGGGTATTTGAAGCTGAAAATTTCATCTTGAAGGACCAGTTACTGACAAGTTTTAGTGTTTGCAATTACATTCAGTATTCAAAGTCCCCGTATCTCTTCTCTATTATTAGTACCACGTAAAAGTAAATTCATTATGTTGTCCACCATTTTGAGTCAACCTAAGAAGCGGTCCAAAAGGAAAGCGTTATGTTTTTCACAGGAACTCTAGTTCTTAGTGTGTATAAAATGGAGCTATGGTGTCCACAATAACAATGACCTATACTGTTGTGAAAAACAGCTGCATCTACCAGCATTGGTCATTCCTCATTGTATCGGGTGGCAAATTAGTACAAAGCCACAGAGTCCTTTAAGTCTGCAAATAAATAAATAATCATGACAGAAGTTTCTAGAAAGTGATGATGACATTGATAGAAATGTGATGCGAAGAAACGTACATGAATATATCTTTCGTAACGAATGGCCAATAATTCACGAAGTGCTTGTTGTCATAAACAAATATGGAGATTTCGGCAATTTTCAAAAGCCCACATTTTACAGATTATTTTTTAAATAATTTTAAATATGATCGGCTTCTCTATCACTGGTATGTAACAAAATACACAGTGACCTAACACCTGAAACAGCTGAGGCGACACTGGGCAAGCGACCCCTTTTTGTTCACCCCTGGTCTTGCACCTCGTATTTACAGTCTCTCTCATTTTGGTAAACTGAGTGTAGAACCTTTCCCAAAGATGACTTTTGTGCAATTACATGGGGGGAAGAATAGTATGAAAACTGTCTATTCACCAAAGTTACCTCCAAGAGGATAAACAAACAGGATCCACTGCAAATCATATGAGACAAAAAAAGGGAAAAAAATTCCAAATAGTGAGAGTGCTGCTAAATCTGTCATCTGATAGAATCTTACCTCAAACCACACTATCACCATGTTAACTCTGACACTTTGCAATTTGATTTCCTGCATTTGATCTCTTAAGACCTAAACAAACCTATGAATATCAAAATCTTTTCCTGGCACAATGACCTTTTTTCCATTATTCCTAAAGCTCATACAAATTTACATGATCTACAGAGAGGAAGAGAATGCAAGCAATTCATATGGAATTATACAAATCAATTATGTGGGTTCGAGTCCTCCCTCGGGCATGGGTGTTTGTGTTATCCTTAGCATAAGTTACTTTAAAGTTAGTTTAAGTAATTTATAACCCAAGGGACTGATGACCACTGTAGTTAAGTTCCTTAGATTTACAAACATTTGACCACTGAGACCACCCCTGAACAAGCCACATAAAGTTGTCAGTGTGAGAAATATGGAAATGTCAAATCTACTCTGCAATACTTAATAGATTGCCCTGTGATTTATTAATCTTAGTCGAAAATGCAAATCTCACTGGAAACTGCAGTCTCTTCAAGTTAAAAGGTTGATCTGTCGGGAATAATGGGCACTCTTTGGATGTACACTGTTTCATTCTCTCCTTTCCTTATAGCTCTACAAGGTTATGCCTGATGTGACAGTTTTACAGCATCTAAAGCAATAGACTTCTTTTCATTTCATCATTTTGCGTGTGTGTTCGTGTGTGTGGGAGGGGGTGCGGGGGAGGGGGGTTGGTCAGTTTAATTGATGCATAAATCTGGGTATTCTCACATGGTGGCCTCTCATTATTTACGAGTCATATCTCCTGAGCTATGAGTCTTACTCTTTTGTTTCTGGGTCAGGAACCTTCGTGGGCGTACGGTGAACAGTTCACCAAAGTTTCATTGCAATCGAATAAATGGTTTATGAACATAGAGGACATACAAACATTCATTTTTATATATACAGATCATAATGAGTATTTGTTGAGAAACAATTTAACCTCATTTCACAGTAAACAAACATTATGGGCAATTCTAGTTTAGACAAATTGGTTACAGATATTATGTAATGGTTTAGAGAAAGCCACAGTAAAAAGTCACAGCACTTTTGACACTTTAGATTCTACTATATGATGATCAAGGAATGAAAATTAACAGTAAAAGTTCACTGTAGAAACATGAAATGTTTTTACAATGTGTGTAAAATTTTTGGAAATAAAAAAATCAAGCTTAAAATTTTCAAGGAAAAATATAATGTGGAATGAGGCACAATGAAGATAATACAAAAAACTCAACAACTAAGTCGAATTACGAGAAAACTTTGTATGATATTTTGGGGCCAACTGGTTTGGACCAACAACAAAGTCAAAAGTTCTCCCTGGTGCAAACGGCTGCACAAAATCAAAATTGATCTGAAAGCAATTAAGATAGAAGAGCATTCAATTCCACAAAGAATGGTTTTGAAGGAAGGTTATAGATGTATATATTCATAGAAAATCAGAAACTATAACGAGAAAAAAGAGGCCAGAAGTTCAGAAATATTGCACTCTAATCTGAAGAGAGATTTTGGAATATAAAGTTAGTATTAATTTATATTGTTCACAGGAGGTACCAAGCCAATATAAAATCCAACTCCAATTAGCTGTATTCCAGAAAGCACTACCATACACCACTATCTTACATTGAATTGAAGATTCTTGATAGATAAAGCCTCTGTTCCAGCCCCTCCCCCACCACACACACACACACACACACACACACACACACACACACACACACACACACACACACATACACACGAAAAGTTCACACCAACTTACTGTTAACTTACCTGAAATCAGGGTGAAACTGTGATTAATTCAGAATCGATCATTATGCTGTGCTTCAAATTGGAGAACTTTCTGAAGTAGCTTTGTAACAATTTTGCGTCAGGGCTTTTAGAAAATACCACTGACTTTATTAAAAACAGTTGTGTGTATGAAGCACAAAATTTTGGGAGCAGAGTTCTAATATCAAAGGCAAATGTGTGTTGAATTCTTTACCCTACGTCATATACTCACCTTCCTCTGGTTACATGATGATATGTGCAAAATAAAGCTGTACCCATGTTGTCAGTAAAACCAGAATGGTGTTCATAAATTTATTATTATTATTATTATTATTATTATTATTATTATTATTATTATTATTATTATTATTATTATTTCATCCTCTGGCATTTTACTTGGGAGGTGTAGTATCTTAGAACAGATACAGGAATAAATATTTACTGGAGAAATACTTGCACGGGTACAAAATTTGGTGTAACATGCCCTTGTAACTACAGGATTAACCCCATGAAATGTCTTTGTAATACAATTATTGTTAAATATTGTCAGATACGTATTTCCCAGTTGTAATCACATGATTTGTATATCTGCACATTTGTTATCTTGATGTATTTTGAAGCCTGCTATGTTGGCCTTCAAACCATGTCAGAAAATAAGGTTTTGCTATGACCAAAGAAAGAGTCAAGCAAAATGTCCAAAACTGCCATCAACTTTTAACTGTTCAGACTTTTATCATAGATAGTGAGGATTGTATCCTTGTGATTGTAAAATTTTCATTTCTAATAGATTATTAACTAACATTTTCCCTCCCATTAAGAAATTATTGTGTTATGAAGTAATTATAATGATAGGAGCTTTCTACCAACACCAAATGTTAACTGATAAACTGCACAGCATGTGCTTTTAACATACAGTATAATGCACAAGGAGACCAACATTGGATTTATTATTTATATACAGTTTGTACAAATTTGCAAAAAATTAAGGAATCAAATGGAAAATTACTTCCAAAATTGCCACTATAATCTCCACATTTTGCATCCAGCTGACAACACTGTCAGCTGTGGGTGAAATTATGAGAGAAATGAGTACTTGGCTGAAGACGTTACCACAATTTTCTTCCCTCAATTCAACCTACAGAGTATCTTCCTATCTCATATAGAACAGTACGCAATACTAACAATAACAAATAATTTTGCAGCTAACATTACTGTTTAAAAATCACCTATTTCATTATTATTAGACATTTCATTAATAGAGGATAGATAATAATTAAGACAAGCAATGAAACTAGGAAATAACTGATTTTTTGGCAATTACTTTCTACCATGATGTCAATGTTTACAAAGTGAAGTAACATTTCATTACTATTGTCTCTCACACAATAATTAGCTACATATTAGACAGTATCACACTATCATTAGCAATATATTATGCAGTATTGTGGATCATAAAAGAGAAAGCAAAATAAAGGAGTTCTCCAGCAATAAAAAAAAAGGTGAATGATTTGATAAATTAAGTGACGAGGGCATCAGACACTGAACCATGGGGTAGGAAATCTGCCATGTCCTTTCTGATGCAACCAGTCCAGAATGAATGTAATGCAGTTTAGGGAGAACATGGGGAATTTTAGTCTGGGTGAATATAAGTAAACTAAAGATTGGTCCTCCCCACCAAGTCTAATAGACTATCAATTAATGTATAATTAGAACAACACAGTACTATTTTCTCAGATCAATCTTATTCTGGTTGATGGGAAGTATGTTCTTCATGACCAAAGATGGAGTGGTGTAAGAATATTCATTTTTGACATCAATGTATTTGGCCATTACTACCAGTTCTATCTCAAAGTAAAAATATATTTAATATAGTAAAAAAGAAAGAAAGAAAGCTACACAAAGTGAAATGTCCACATTACATGAGAAATTTCAGTGTCACTTTAAAAACTATGTGGCATCTTCCATCATATACATCCACCAATGAAGGGTACAGGGAAAGAAGAGGCGCATCAACAGTTTTTCCAAAATGCTGATCTCTCTCTCTACCACATGCTGTCATCAGTGTGTACTTCAATAAGGACTATTCTTATTTTCAGAAAGGGAGTTCCTTGCACAGAAAATGACAAAAGAAAATATCCCATACATATAAAAAAGGGGCCCCATCAACATTTTCCAGAGAAAAAATGGGCTTACTGCACTGAAGTAGCTGTCTGGTATTTTTTTATGAGATGTACAAGGGGTAAGGGACTAAGGTAAGTACTGGCCAACCAATCTGTGTGTTATTTTTTTTTTTTTTACAATTTTGTTACCATCATCATCACTAAAGCACACTCAAGAATTTAATCAAAAATTTCTACAGGCAGCCATTAAGTTTTATCATCACTCTCGAAATCTAAATTTCATTTGTCTTTCAAGACTTCAATCTTTCCTAGTGAATATGTTCTAAATGGTCTTCACAAGATTTTCACGGGATGACATTGAGCAACTTCCACAACATGTCCTTGGAACAAACTGATATATTCAGTCTTAACCGACCACCAGCAAGGTTCAACAACCTAACAATGTCATGTAGTTGCCCTGAGGAAATTATGTGGAATTTGCACAATGTAATCCAGGGGCAAATTTGTGAAGACTATTAATTTGTCTTTTCAAATCTTATGACCTAGTTCTTTTAATATTCGTGCAACCATTCAACTACTTCACCTGTCTCTAGCACTTTCCATAGCTCCTGCCTATTTCACTCAACAGTTAACTTCCTTAGCTCAAACTCAGCTCTTGTTCCAAAGAATTTTATTATCTACTGAATAACACTAACTGAAAGCTCCATATTCTTTAATAAACATGACTCTTTATTTAAGCGTATGAATGTAAGAACAACTTTATTAGAAATATCGTAACAAATGTATCTATCTACACGTGTAAGGTGACTTGGCAACTGTCGAAAGACTGAATTTAAAATTTAACAAAAAACCTAAATCAGTGACATATGAACAACCAATAAATAAATAACACAGGAGTTCAAAACTTATGCAACGAAGCAGTAACTATTTGACTAGCTCAAGATGTATAGAACTGACATTGGTAAAATACACAATGGCAATTTTTCAACTGCATTACAAATGCCTGTATCAATTTTCAGTGACATAGGAAATGTAATTTCAATATTAGCTACAGTGAACAGTAACAAAATCCCATTGAGCAGGTTCATCTAAAGCGTTCATAGTATTCGACAATCTACTGCCCGGAGATTAGCAGCTACGCAATATGTAGCCTTCATCATTATTGTCACTAAAATGTTTCAAATGTGGTTCAGAAATTATGATGCACTTTAACAATGCAAGAATAGGTTCAAACTGTACTTTTTTTCTACAGCAGTTTTTATTGTGTAATCCTATCAATGACACTACAGCCTTATCAAATTATGCCATATAAATTATTTGATGTGATAAAACAAAGTGTTTTTCTGATAATACTTTTAATGAGTAAGAGGGACAGTATCCTCTGCTATGATGATTAACAATGTGGATCCTATCAAATCAAGAGAATCAATGATGGAAGACAGAAATATACAAACACTCTGAGACTGCCTATAGGCAACACATAGTGGTCAACTGACAATTTTTTCATTCATGAATGGTGGATTACTTGCACGCCTACAATGAAAGGTAAACTTTAGTAGTATTTAATCTCCACTGTCAGTTACTTCAGTATGGGATAAAAGAATTCATCCACAACACAGGAAGTAAAAATTCATTCTTATCAAAATCAAGTGGCATATCAGTTACCTAAGTGGAGAATACACGGTTACTTAATGCAAGCCTATTATACAAGAAAGTTAATGCTGAGTACTACAAGGTAATTGCATTGCAAAGTGTCAAAAAAATAGAAAGGCCAGAGATGACATTGTAGGTGAAAGAAGAAAATGGAAACGAATTTAAATGATACAACTATCTCCACCAATAAGTTTTGAAAAAACCCTTCCTGTGAAAAGGTAATTCGATGAAATAACTATTCTCAGAGTTATATTAGTGATGCAAGATACATGAAACATCATCACTTGGAAGCTGCATAAGAGTAAGCACAAAATGAAATTGCTTTAACTGCTTAATGTAAGTTCAGAGGTGAATCTGTAGAGTGCGATAACCACTGCCCACAAAACTAGCCTTCTCCATCAAAAACATGTATTTTAACTTTTCTGTGTGTATGCCAATTTTCTTTTTTAAGTTACCAGTGCATGGGTAACAAGGTATGTTATGAATTTGGTTCTAGTGTTGTAAGCAAGTAAAGTGGCTCTTATTGATCAGCAAGTTGTTTTCATTTTCAATTGGCAGACACTGTCACATCCATTAACTCCAGCATGATTCATTCAGATATAACTGTAGCTAGTAAAACGTACAAAAATTAAAATAAAATAACTATACATAACATGCATGTATTTTCCTTTCCCAAGAACAAGTCATCACAAAAGCACACAATTTAGTTCTTAAGAGAAAAGCAAAACTTTAAGCTGATGTAAGAATACAGATTTTTATATGGGAGATTATTTTAATAGTCACACCATGCAATGGATCTTCTGTAAAAAGATCTTAGCAATATTAAATGCATAGATGAAGAAAATTTTTGTTGAAGTTCTTAAACAAAAGCATTTGCACTCTTATTATAGGTCTGTGACTGTCTTATCTATATTTTATGGTAACATGAACATGTCAACTCCTGACTACTTAGACTTTTCTCACTATTAGGGAATATGCATATACGAGTTTTGCAACCTTTTTACAGTTCACCATTTGATAAAGAATGTTAGAGCATGCAGCAAGACAATTTTAGAATTTAGTAAGTAGTCTATAGATGTAAATAATATTGATGGTCATAAATACAAAAAGCACATATTAAGGACCACAGACTGTAAAACTTTGAATAAGACAACAGCATCAGATTAAACCAGTCTTTGTAACATATTTTCATATTTTTTTCTTTCTTGACAACATTAAAGGAATCACATAACAATGCTGCTGACTGACTCACAGTTTTGAATTATTTGTAACATAGACTTAGCTTATATATTTCTATGTATGTGAAATGTGTGTTTCTCTAGTCTCATTCCAAAGTAATGTTTTTGTGAAAATGGAAACAGAAGTGACATCCAATAGTTATAACTGTAACAGTATTTGGCAGATTACAGTTGTATACTACATACAATTCTCTTTTGTGTAAATATAATGCAATATGGCTCATTTCTTTGTATACTATAAGGAGATGTAACTCACGATTTGTGACATTTTTGTCAAACAACACTGTAGCCTATATGGGCACTCTTTGAAGATAGAACTGTATGTACTACACTAATGTGTAAATATTTGTCCCATGTAGGTACTTATAAAACCTACAACCAAATTATGTGTCAAAAATATTTTCGACTATCTTCTGTGCAAAAACAGATTGGTAACCATTTAATACTACCACATGCATCTGTGTTTTATGAAAGTAAGAAGTTATAAATCACCAGCCAGTAGGTTTCTCTCTCAGAACAAACAATGATAGAATTTAGGTACTATTACATTTTCTCCATTATGGATATTAACTAATCATTCAGCAATACAAACTTACAAATCAGCCCAATACATGTACTTTTTATTATTATTCTAAAGTAAAATAAAACCATAGAAGCTACTTTTATTATTCTGTGAAGCACTTGAAGTTTTCTTTCCAGCAGAACAAGCAGGTGCAACTACAGGATAAGGCTAATGTGCTTAAATGAAGTAAGTTCTAGTCATTCCTGTTCCACAATTTAATCGTTACAGTTATTCACAATGCGGTGGCTAAGGTGTCCATTATATGTAAACAAAGTAAGATTTTTTTAAAAAGAATTTGTCTTATTATTGGTAATATTTTTATTATTGTTAGGTAATTAATAATTGAAGGGTTGTGTCAAGCATATTTGAACAGAAACATTTTTAAAGAAACACCTTTATTAATACAGTACATTCTTCATTTAAGTACAAATTAAGTCATTTAACATGAACTGTATAGTGATGAGAGCATTCATTTTTAACGACATCTAATCTGCGAAACTACACAACATGCAAACACAACACACCATGCAATGAAGCATTAACATATCTCAGATTTCAATT
Organism: Locusta migratoria; assembly: GCA_026315105.1. Lineage (NCBI taxonomy): Eukaryota > Metazoa > Arthropoda > Insecta > Orthoptera > Acrididae > Locusta > Locusta migratoria. The sequence continues at coordinate 325,429,784 of CM048755.1, forward strand.
AATAAATGCAATATAGTTTAACACAGTGCTGCCAACTGTTTCAGAATGCAAGAACTCTCACTACAACAAAGCCAAAAATCCAGACGCCACTGTTCAACTTTCAGTTGAGCCAGTCACCAATGAAAATTCTTTTGTCACTGTACAGTTTCTGGAGATTCAAGAACTACAGCTTCTTTCAATCTTGTGAATAGAGAAAAACAAACCCCCATTTTTCCACCTACCTTGCTTCCTATTGAAAACATCAGCATTGCTTCAATCAGTTGCCAGCACATTGAATATTCACGTGAATAAAAATATACTAATGGTTTATATTAAATTACAAAAGGAATGATTAATTCTGCCTAACACTTTGATTTACTGAGCCTGTTTACATAAAGAAATAAAACAGAAATGATACATGGAAAGCAGAATGATCCAGTACATGTCTAACACAAGCAGCTTGCAATATTAAATTTCAAAGTGAATCGTGTGTTTCTTCCCCCTTTTAATTTACACACATTATAAATTCAAGGTTACAGTACATTTGTTCATGTCATTCCATGACTTAAATTCATTTACCTACAATTTTCCTCATATATAACTTTTAGAACAACAGAAAACAACTGTTCTGTACGACAAATCTGAATAAGGGTGAAGTACAAGAGTATGATATTTCTCCTCTCACTTGTGCAAGATATCAATGTCAGTACTGTACAAAACATTCAAGACAGTTGTTGGGCTATTAAAAACTAAATTCTAAAATGTACACGTCCAATTTACCCAGCCAATTTCTGGAAACAGCATTAATAGCAATAACAACAACAACAACCTGTATATTACAATAATCATTGTGGTAAGCGAACAAAATCTTGCTGCCACACTATTTTGGCAATAGTGTCAGATCTTGCCCACTCACATTGGAACAAAATTTTCCATGCATATAGAAACACCTTTGCACGTTTCCAGTGAATTAATGTTACACACAGACCACTGAATTTTATACCGAGTGCAATATATTACTTCAGCATACTTCTCAAATGGTGAAATGTAATAAAGGTTGTTTTAGAGGAGGAAAAGTTGCTTGACTGAAATAGCACTTACACCTGACCTCAAATTGATACCACTTTCTTCTAGAGGCATCAAAAATTCTTTAGCGCCTTTCTTTTTCACTGACAGCAGATGTATTGCCTGCTCAAAATATTACATCAGAATTTCTCAGTTCCATAATCTCTCCCTACGAAAATTTCAAGGGCTCTTTGCTTATAAAAGAAAGAAAAAAAAAAAAAAGAAAAAGAAAAAGAGGGAAAAAATAGAATATACAAAAATTTTCCTCTCAAATCATTTGTTTTACCTACATTTTACATGTTAAATACAGCTGGGATGTCAGAAGCTCGAACAGCCACAGACAACTAACGCCATCGACATAAATACATGCAGGTCCTATCAAACATTGTACACAAGGATCACACAAAATCATGTTGTTCATATTATAAAAATTTTCTTAACACAACAGCTAAACTCTTATTCCAATAAATAGTTTATACAGTATTTTTCGCAGAAGGGGATTAGATTCCTCTAAAAATCCCCAACTGTTCTGCTGCCTTACAAATGTACTTGTTGTCAAAATAGTATAGTTTTATGAACCAACCTAATGTGAGAGCTGCGATACTAAGTGTGTTGATGTTGAGGTGTTAAGAATGTGTAGCTTTGGATCACAATAATGAATGAAGTGTTTTCTCCCTGCCAGTAAGATGATTGCGAATCACCATTTTCGTTGTAAGAAAACAAAAGTAAAGTATCAACACAAGAAAATGAAACAGTGTGGAAAAAAATTTTCACTGGAAAAAGGGGCTAATACCTAAACGTATGCCTTAAGACTTATCAGGAAGATCTTTTAGCAGCATTAAAGTCATTTGTAAAATTTAAATCCCATTATGTCCTTCAAATGTCAATAGATGGCAAGAATGGCGTAATTCCTATATATGAACCTATTTGTGAAATGCAAACCCAGTCTACACCATACTTGAAAAATCTACAAGGTAACTAAATCACTGTCTTAGACATACTATTTGTGTCTTTACTGTGAAAGTATGGGACAACAAAATTGTGTAGCCATGTATAGTGCTACAAAAGTTGCTGAAACAAACTAAACATTGAAAGAAATTCTACTTATGCAAATTCCTGAGAGTCCTCTGAGCATTAATGATGCAATACTGAGCTCTGGAGTATAACATTCTAAGTCAAACTGTCACTCCTAACATAAGAGGAAATCATATCCTCTTCAATTACTGCAATATTAAAAAATCCTTCGAACAGCCAACTGAAAACTACTGAATGTACTAGATGTGCAATCTCAGGTACATGCAGGTGCGTTTTCAAAATTTGTTTCTCACCACTCCTCGACAATAACTGCCAATATTCAGAGACCACTACAGTTTAAGAAATGAATAATGACCAGCTGGCGAAACTACTGAACCACATCCATAATACTGCAATAATTATGAGAAGAGAGGCAGAGGCAGTAGCAATAATGGCCAGACATAATGGGCTACAAGGCCTGACCTGACATAGTGCTTCTTGCTTCTCAGACAGCACACGAGCCACCTCAGGTTGCAGTTGACCTCCACGAAGAGCTGCATCCAACATGTGTAATGTCATACGATCATTGCAGAGTAGACCTTGCAATTCTGTCATATTTGTATCAAACTGCTGCCACGTCTGTGCAGCTCGCTGTAATACTGCCAGTTGTTGAGTCACCCTGGAAAGTGAAAATTATGCACATTAACTATTTACTCATGAAACCACTATATACCTACTGTTATTCATTTGACAATAAAAAGTAAATTATTACAATGGTTGAGGTTAGTTGAGGCATTAGGACCACATAAATCTACTTCAAGGAAATTCTCACAATGCAAACATTTTCAAATACTGTGAACATTTTGCATAACATTTCATTGATATTTTCATTTCAAAATACAGGTTTATTACAGCTGGACTGCAAGTTAGTAACTGAATGACAAACTCACTCTCCATTTATGTCTCACTAGGCAAGTGACATCATTAGCACGCCAAAGGACAGCTTGCATTTGCAAGAGGTAAGGTACAATGGTAATCGTACAGAGTACTAGCAGTTTAAGTGTGCTTAATTACAGGAAGCAGGAGAGACGCCTCCACAAAAGATGCAATACAAACACCTGTTACTGTAAAGAAGATAACTAGTAAATACTGTTCCCTCTCTAGATTTGCAACTACAAAAATTTAAGAGTACCCACTAAAAATGAAAATCTATTGACATCGTCAGCAAACACTCTGAAGTGATATTTCACAGTGGTTAAGCCAATATACTGACATTTGGAAGCATCAGAGTTTAAATCCCCATTCTGTCATCGAGATTTAGATTTTACACAATTTCCCAAAATAACTTAAAATCCCAGGAGAGTTCCTCTAAGAAAAATATGGCAAACTCATTCCCTGCCATTTCCCAATCCAAACCAATGGGCAGTTTCTGAAGATCTAGTGATATTATCTGTAGTCTAGAGAGACTGTCCAAATTTAAAGACACTAGTTTTCTATGGTACATATGAAAACCTCAAGTATATTGACAAAGTTTTTGAAGTGAGACACAGGCTCTTTGTACAGAACAATTAACTCATGTACTTCTGAGTGGCTGTTCAAATATGGACACCCATATGAGGAGAGCACAAGTCTCAAATTGATGAGCTATCTGTTAAAATTACTTCATTGTTGGCAACATTGCATTTTTCTTGAAGTGACACTTCTAATACATATCTACCATCATACTGAACTGGAACTCTACACCCATGACATAGGACATACTGGATACCATGTGTGGGGAACAGAAATTGCAGAATTTTTCTGTTTTGCCTAGTTCTGACCAAAACCATTTTGTAACAGACAAAAATGAGATTTATAGTTATGTTACTGAGAACAACAAAATCTAAAACATTAACAATAGTCTTATTCAGAATGTTGGTATCCAACAGGGCAAAATTTTATTCAATAAATGAGTATTAAATTAAAATCTCGAGACTACTACTCATCCACGTCAATTAGGCCTGCATGAAATATAGTCATCTGGATTTATTTGCAATATGTAAACCCGATATTATTCCCTCAGTAAAACTATCTTTTATACACATCTGAGGGTGAAATATAATATGAAGATGAATTTTCTCAGTTATCAGTAACATAATTCTTCAAGGGCTTCAATGAGCTCTTATTTTTAACAGTGAATCCATCACTTAAAACTTAGTAGCTTGGAACTTGGATATACAATACTTTCAAAATAAACAGCAGATTTTTTTTTTTTTTTTTTTTAAAGCAGCATGTGGTGCTGGGAAAATGGCACTCAATTCATCAGCAAGCAAAATTGCAACAGTTTTAGCTTCAATGGTTGTTTAACATAGAAAGTGATGTCCTTGAAGCTGTTGCTGATTAATAAATTCAATGGGGAAGTTATCGAAACAGCAATTAATTTCCTTCTCAGTTAAGATCAAGATGACGGTAATGAAACTGCATCACATCTAATCTTCGAATGCATTGCATTCGAGAGTAAAAGGCACAGAACATTTGGGACAACCAGACCCAAAGAAATTGTGTATAATAAAGAACTGGTAAAGGGACTCCTTGCACTGTTCAAGGGCATTGGTTGGCTTTACTAGATATACAGGGAGCGATACCTCACAATAAACTTAGTTTCGGTGTGGGCAGTGGCGGGTTGGACCAAGACCGTTTTGGCTTCCCTGAGAAAATCAAATCAAATCAAAGATAAAAAAATTATCCTATTTAACAAAATGCCACGGAGAAAGAAAGACCTCTAGTTATTAATTTGCACCTGTAACCATGGCCAACAGACTGAATTTGAATTCTCACTTAATGAATTACAAGCATAAAATAATGAACTATTTGTTGTGCAGTTTGGATAGTGGACGTTCACAGAACTGTACAAATTGAGTAAGAATTTGGTGAATAGTTAAATCAGTTAGAATTTATAGTATAACAAACACAATTACTAATTACAGAGCCAAGAAAACACCAGCTGTCTTCAGCTAATAAAATTACAGTGACAGGTGTATTCACAAAACAATTGGCTTGGCTTTGTACCCATCTAACAGAAACTCTCCACCCTCTGCCTCCAGCATTTGCACAAATTTTCTCAGTGACATGTAATATGTAGCTGCAGGAAGTAATGTAAAGGAAGAACACCAGATCAGGGAGAAAATGTGAAATTTATCCTGAATGATTAATGCTTAAAAGAATGTTAGTGGAAAGTTATGAAGTAAAATTTAATAATAAGAAGACACTTTCTTCTGCACCAATAAAGTTGACAGAAATATTACAACCAATACCTGTAAAATCATAGACTACTTTTGGAAGAAAACAATAGCCTTCGTCAGGGGGAATGACACAGTTGAAACACTGCTAACAAGTGTTGACATTGTACAATTTCTATTTTACATATTTCTACAAAAATAACCTTGAAATATCCAAAAGTTTAATATTAGATACTGCTGTTTATCCATGTAAAATGGGTCTTATATAAAACTGCCAAAGCTCACACAGTTGAAGGATTCTAAGTAATTACCCATAATCTGGCAAGACTGTTGCCAACAACTTTTTGGTAACAAAGTCTTTCACGATGACACTCTTGTATAATGCATTCTCTCACTTCTTCCCATGTCAAATCTTGATTAAACTAAGCTTTTGGCGATTACCTCCACTGCCTTTGTAAGGAGCAACTGACAGTCATTTGCTACTGACAAAGGCGACGGAGGTGACCGCCGAAAGCTTAAAGTTTCGTGAAGATTTGAAGTGGCAAGAAGTCCGAGAATGTTTTATACAACTTTTTTGTGTTTCACAAGAGGGAATGATAGAACGGACTATCCTGAAGAACTGTCTGTCTTCTGGCTGGAGGTGGTTTGTTGTGGTTTTTAGAGTGACACGAGCCAATTATTGACACACTGGGGCTGGATGATGATAATAGCATTAATATTTATCACAATATCTTGATAAAATTTCATTGTGATAATAAACTGTTTGAAGCTGCACAGGTATTGCATTGTAATTATGTAAGGAGTTTCTGAGGAATATTTCGGTCGAATAAAGAATCTGTATGCACCCTGTCATCTGTGGACCTTCGTATACTGAGAAATGGAGCTTCAATCACTCTTTACTTCAATTCTTCCTCTTGTCTCCCCCATATATTCAAAGGCACAAGAAATATACACGTATTTACTCTTATGTCAGATAATGAGAGAGAAAGTGCAATGTCTAGAGGTTTCATTTATTTTCCAGTTAGCATTTGTATTCTATTAAACGCCAGAGCCAACAAATCCATATAAAGGTGTGGTTTAATGTTTAATTCTAACGCGAATCAAAATTAATTCTAGAATTGCGCCGAGTTTAACTCAATTGCGAAAGTAGTTAAGTACGAGAGGAAACAATTTTAGCATCCAATAACAGGTGACGCGGCCTGGTGTAAGGGGCGGGAAGAAAGCTGGTACGCGGCCATGTGTTTGTTTTGATTTGGCAGGGGTAGAGGCAATTTTTGTGGGGCCGGACGCCTTGAGAGATCATCAGGCCGGCGGCAGGGTCAATATTTGCGCAGGCCAGCTGCAATAAGCCGACCTCTGCGCGGTCACTCCGGATTACACGCCATTCGTCTGCATGCTAATGCACGGACCACCCCTCCGCCGGCCCCACACCTCCAGCTAGACTGGCCGCGCGCCGGAAACAAGCTAACGACTGCCATTCTTCTGTCTGCCGACTGTTTTCTCTCTCCAAGTTGCGCTGCGCGTCATTTTACTATTAGGGTACGCTGTATACTGAAGCGGAAGGCCGACAAGACAGCTTAATTTGAAAATATTAACCCAGATAGCGCTGACGTCCTTCCAGAAGGAAGAGAATGACAACTTACTTTTTTTATTCTTGTGTGTAAGAATTCCTTGACAGTGTCATACTTTATTTCTTTGAATCGCCTGCTCCCATTGAAGATCAATTTTAGCTTGTATTGTCGATTGCAAAGTGGTTGGATACAGCTGCAAAGTTGAGGTTCATACAATAGACACTGATGACTTCTTCGTAGTTGGGTTTATATTTCTTGAACTTTCTCCAATTTTTGAGACATTTATTTGTATATATTTCATCTTAAATGTTGTTTTGCTAATAATGATTCATCAAATTAAAATTATAGGACATTCTTTTTGACGACATTCCAGAAAGAATGACAGTATTGCAAAACTAATGGCGTGATTGTGAAAAAAAATCACTTTTAAGGATCTTGTGCACTCATATGAAGGTAATTAATAGCTTCCGAGAAAAAAAATTAACCAAAAATAAATCCGCGCTATCTGGGTTAATCTCCATAAACTGTCCAGCTTAAAAAACTACTGTGTTGTTATAAAACATGGAACCTCTGTTGCAAGGTGTACGAGCGGTTAATTCAAGACCATTTTGATTTTTGTGCTACGCTACAAAAACATATTTAATATCGCCTTCGGGTGACTATTACGTTGCTAAATGCTATGGCACCAGTTATACTATTTTCTCCACTGCGCGATAACTACGTTTTGTTAAATTCCTGTCGCGGTGGGATGGCCAAGCTCTCTATAACGCACCTTGCTGCGCAGCGCGCGGCTGCTCACCGTCGGAGGTTCGAGTCCTCGCTAGGGCGCACGCACGCACGCGTGTGTGTGTGTGTGTGTGTGTGTGTGTGTGTGTGTGTGTGTGTGTGTGTGTGTGTGTGTGTTTTAGCGTTAGTTTAAGCAGTTTTATAAGTCTAGCGACTGATGACCATGTCAGTTTTGTCAAATAGGTTTACAAACATTTGAACATTTTTGTTACATTTCCTGTTCATCTCCACTCCTTTTTTTCTGCTGATCTGCGAGAGAGGTGTACGTGCATTATGAAAACAATTTCGTAATATACGTCAGAGCAATCACAGATATTACAGCAAAGTACCAGTAACTAATGTTTCTTGCCGTGTACCACTATAGTTTCGTAAACTGTGCAGAAGATCATGGGTTAACACCCTGTGAATTACGAATTTAGACGAACAGCAAGAACTTTATTGGAGGGGAGGATAGCTGTTCATAAACACTCCTTGTCACGGAGTGTACAAAATGAAAGCGGAGAACAAGCAGCCTGAGATTCCACTTTCATAGAAATTCAGTCTCAGTATCATACGGCCCATGTTCTGAAAAGATGGTTCGGGTTAAAATCACATCCTTTATGTCATAAGAGATGCTGTGAAAGCTCAACTTGGGGAAAGATGTAGGCCGTGGTCTTTTAAAAGGCACCACCTAGAACATTTTTAGAAAAACACGGCATATCTAAATCTGGATGGCCAAATATAAGCTCAAGTTTCATACCACTGTGCTACTTGATAGCATGTCAATATATTTCTCATCTTTGATATCATGTACATTCTCACTATTTGTTCAGTGAAAGGTATTATCTGTCACTTGTCTGATGGACAGAATCATAGAAGCTGTGTGGAAATATAAAACGTTAATTCAAGGATTCGTTCCTATCTATAACAAATGAATTATCCGAGCTCGAAAGGTAAAAACTGAACAAGGGCTTTACAATACGGAAATTCATGCTCTTTCATTCATAGAAGTAATTTAACTGTCAGAGTTAAAATGTTAGCTGTCTACTACATGCTGGAACTATAACAGACGTAAAGGATCAAACTGCTGAGGGCATCGGTCCCTAGACTTACAACTACACTGCTCAAAACAATTATGGGATCAGGTGAGACATACACAGTATACATATGGTAACGTATTTTATGCAGATATTGGTTATAATTTTACTTTGTGCGTGATAGACTACGAAACCTGGCTGTCTCAACTCCTTACTTGGCGTTTACTTAGAGTGAGGCACCATGGGGGTTACCGTAACAGTTAAAAAAATTTTCGTTGCCCTCTAATCTGGTGTGTGATCACCTCGGACGGCCAGTACAGTCGCACACCTGCGTCGTATGGACAGTATGAGGTTATTAATCAGCTCTTGAGGGATATTTACCATTCTTCCACGAGTGCAATATCCTGCTCCGCAACCGTTGTGGGGGGTGACGGTCCGGCTGCAATGCGTCTACTAAGTGCATCCCAAACATGCGCAATCGGGTTTAAGTCCGGTGAACAAGCTGGCCACTCCATTCGTTCAGTTCCCTCAGCTTCAAGAATGTTGTTCGTCAGTGCAGCTCTGTGAGACGAGCGTTATCGTTCACGAGAAGGAACCCATCTCCTATGGCACCAGCGTGGGGCACAACGAAATGTCTAAGAATATCGTATTATGCCTCTAGGCAGCAAAGCGCCATTCTGAACGACAGAGGTCCTTACAGTCGCCAATACGGACTATTGGCCACACCATTCGTCCACCACCATGATATGGTGGTGTTTCTTGAACTTAAGCAGAATTGTCCAGAGATACACGTTCCCTCCAGATGAGGGAACGACGATTGTCTGGCTGAACACATTCTTTAATGGGACACACACCATACGCCTACGTGCGTATAGGCCACACTCCCGAAAGCGACTTCGGACTGTGTGTTGATATTGCCCGTCTGTTGCTGCCTGGAGAGAGCGTTGCAGCTGAGTTACAATCAGCCTCCTGTCTAGACGGCCCGCTAACCGGAGATAACGGTCATTATTGCTGATGTTGCCCGTGGACGACCTAGGACTTAACGGTTCCTGTTGTCTGAAATCGCGTCCAGGCCCTGGAAACTACACTTTGGGACACTCCAATAGCTGAAGCCACCTCCCTCTATGTTCCGCTTCCAACATTCCTATGGCACTCCATGCCATAGCTTCGGATAAGTCACGTTGTTGCATTGGACTACCTGCTCACTACACTATCTGAAACCAATGCTTGTGTAATTCGTTTGATAGAGTAAATATAAGTCGACATCAACCCCCTCTGCAGCAGCTTTCTGTTATTAGCACTATCTCGGTTGCCGTAATGTTGTCTTCGTATAACTGACAGGAAGACGTCGAACCATTTTAGTTCATTCTGCAGACGACAATATTTCAGAACCTAGATATCTCACTGATCCCCTAATTATTTTGACCAGTGTACCTTGCGTTATAGTAAGAACAAGATACACACCCATGCCCGATGGAGGGCTCGAATCTCCGACGCAAGTGCGAAGAAGAGTGATTGTCCAGACGATACTTTCTGGTAACGTTACGGCAAATCGACATCACGTTTCTAAATAATTTTACACAACGATACCTAAATAACTTGTTTAGATCTTTAATACATTGCTGCAATATTTTAGTGCTCTATTTAAATAAGAAAATCAGATAGGGTACTTAAGTTCCACAAATACGCAATCCGACATGATGCCTACTCGGTTTACTTCAATTAAACTATCAGAGCACAGGATTAATTAATTTACAAGTAATTGTAAGCTACAATACACAGAGAACGTGATCCCATACGAAGCTATCCTACTGCTTGTGCAGATGCACTACATTCCTCCATCCATCATGTGAACCGAAATGTTCAAATGTTTGTTAAGCTTAAGGGACTTAACTACGGGGTCATCAGTCCCTAAACTTGCAAACTACTTATGAACTACCTACAACTAAGGACGGCACAAATATCCATGCCCGAGGGGGGATTCGAACCTCCGACCGTAGTGGCCGTGCAGACCGTGACTGAAGCGCCTCAGTCCCATCGGCCACCGCGGCCGATCATGTGAACCGACAACGACGTCTGTGTGACGTATCGTCATTAGCTGATACAAGCAGCTGTCTTGTTGGATACGACTGGGAAGCTGAAGTACCTTATTTGGCCGATTCCATACTTCATATTCCGTACTGCAAAATAGGCAGTTTAATTACAGCGCCACATTAAAGAGGCCACAAAAACGCGTCATTTCTTTTTTGTACTATTTGTAGTTGTAAAGTGTCAGGAAACGCGAGGTCGGTTCGCCGTAATAAAGGAGAGTGCAGCGTACGTACCGCTGTACGATGTCGTCCCAGACGCGGTAGAGTTCGGCCACGTCGTCCTTGAGCAGCCTGGCGGGGTGTCCGGTGTCAGTGTGGTAGCGGTGCACCGCCACATTGAAGCGCAACAGATCCGCCTTGCGATCCAGCAGCGAAGTCAGCTCCGCCTGAAACAACATAAAACATCACTCACTGCCTTCTGTCGCGCCAAGCTTTTTCGTTCGTTCTATCTTCATGCTTCATATTGAAGTCTAATTTGTCACAGGACTCACTTCCAAACGTCCTTCCCACCGGCATGAAGTGAACGGAAAAAATACAACAAATTACTTCTCTGTGCTTCAGAAAAACTGCATGAACGATGACAAAATACATCCCTAAGTCAGATCACCGGAAAATTGCCATGTCAGTGCCAAACCCGGGTCCAATTAGCCCACGTCATCATCTAATTATTTCCACAAAACGAAAATAAGAGTTTTAATTTAATGAAAAGTTAATTAGTGCTACAAAAATTATGACAGAGCAGTGCCCCCACCCTCCCCAGCAAGTAACTACTGAACGAGAAATTATCCGAAGTTGTGTATCATTACGTTTTGGACCACTTTAGGTTACAGTAATAACACTAAAAGTGGGCCTTTGCGATCGCCTTTGACAGCCCGAAATTTAAATGGAAGTAACGGATTAACCGTTCATCTGACACGAAAAATGAATAGCTAAACTAATATGTAGAGGAGAAAATTCTCAACAACTTTGCTTTATCATGTTACTTCCGTAACTTACATAGTTTCGGAGATATTTTCAAAAATAACAGCGACTTGACACTGTCACTTGACTTTACGTAAATAAACTTGAATAAGAGGACAAACTACCACAGCAAGACAGGTGGTGATATTTTAACGGAAAATATAAGGAAAATGTGGGAGAGATTAAAATAGTAATTTAAAGAGGTAACAGTTCAAAAAAGTGTGTCAAAACGTAACTCAATTTTGTCCGTTTGTTAAAATACGATCAGAGAGAATATTAGGTGTTGAGTGCGTAGATATCACAATAGTAGAGTCGTAATGGTCATAATTCTTTTTACGTTTTTTTATTTTTATTTTTGTCGAAAATGTTTGCAAAAACTATGAAACTGTAGGAAATCCTAAAATGGAGCGTAAAACACGTCAGTGCGATTTTTTTCTTTATTTTATGCAGTATTTTACTATATTTGGCACCCGAATATTTTCTGGTTTTGGGCAACACCTACCAAATTAAGAGGTATTACGTCTATAGGACGCTGCCGACGGAACACGATACGTGAGGTTTACAAATACCTTCACGAATATCAAGATGTAAATAGCAAATCTACTTACCTACCTACCTAATAACCACCCCCCCCCCCCCCACACACACACACACACACACACACACACACACACACACACACAATTCAGATTCAGTCAGAGCTACCGCAAATTGGAACACATTAACAAAGACTGGCTAATAATCAGCGTTTGTGGAAAGAACATCAGTCTGGCACCATAGAAGTCACTGCCTATTCAGAAGGCTGCCGGCATCTCTGACCGAAAAATACAGTTTAGTATAGTGAAAGTGCCACGGATCTTCACACGTGCAGAATATGCTGCAATGTTTGTCTATGGTTTGCCCAATAGGAATTCCAGAGCTGCTGTGGGAGAAACCAACAACGATTTCCGAAAAGAGTGTCAGATAGTAGGTTGTTTAGCAGGGTGTTTCACGGATTGCACGAGCGTGGTAAGCTTCCCAGCATAAATGTTGTCTCTGGATGTGCCGTACGAAACATGGTAATGAACATGAGAACATCTTGAAATAGTGAAACGCAGCCCAAATAATAACTGTAGAAGAACTACTGCCCAACTAGGTATTCCACAAACACGAGTGATTCGCACAGTACACGAGCAAGATCTGTATCCATTTCATCGGCAAAGTGTATAACATCTGCATGAAGGAAATGCTACTGCCCGGTAAGAATTCTGCCAGTAGATCACTGGCAATGATCAATTAATTCCACGTATTCGGTTCACCTATCTGTCAACATTTACCCACAAAGGAATCAACAATACCCACAACTCATGTATAGTCGGATGAAAATGTGCATACTACTGTGGAAACGAATTTTCAACGACGCTTCTCAGTCAATGTGGGGGTACGGTATTATTTATGATCGACTCATCCGTCCAGTTGTTTTAGACCAGTATCTTAATGGGACACGGTATCTTTATTTTCTTCCAAATGTGTTACCAGATTACGTAGAGGATATCCTTTCAGCAACACGAGCTCGTATGTACTTTCAGCATGACGGAGATCCTACACATTCGGTACGGCCAGTGACACAGTATCTCAACACGACGTATCTTGTTCACTGGATCTGTCGCTGTAGTGTCATTGCTTGGTCACCGATGTCACCCGATCTTACACCCGTGGATTACCGTTTATAGGGGTGGCTGAAGACCGAAGTGTTCATACGCAGAGGTGGACACAAGACTCGAACTTCTCACTCATATTTAAATTCGTGTACTCAAGTAAAGGAATGAAGAACTGAGCTCCGATCGGCAACAACTGTCAACAAGAGCAGCAAAATACATTGACGTTGACGGTGGACTGTTTGAAACCGCGAGAAAACTTCCACAATTAAACCACAATATAAACGTTATTCATTGTCAACTGCACTTTTCCCGTTCCTACTTGCTTTCATAAGTTTACCCGCAAACTTAAGAAAAGGGCACATGCTCAATAAAACTTTTTTTTTTTTTCAGAATCACCAATATCATCACGACTCCTGACTAGCTTTGTATTTTTAAAAGAAATATCCAGGCTTCTTGGCTGTTTCAGGGTGTCGAAATACTTTCAGTGGCGATGGGTAAAAATTTGTGTCCGATCGGGACTCGGAAAGGGAATTTCCGGCTTTGAGCCAGTTGTTGCCTTAACCACAAAGCTATCCGGACACTTCAGTCCTACCCAAATTCTAATCTTTGAGTCTCCCGCCCGTTTTTCCTCTTGCTTGCAGCGTTTACCTGTAATTGCTGCAAGTGATATAAAGGTTGTATTTTCTTCCTGTTTTCCTTTTCCATCTGCATTGAAATTTTCGCCTGCCTTTCGAATAAATAATACAATGTCATGTTCGTTTGGACAGATAACTACTGAAGTAGTATGGAATAGGTTTACAATCTGGATAGGACGGGAAAAGTTTCCGGATTGCCTAATGGTGCCCGAAGCGGAAAATTTGGGTTCGAGTAGTGGTCCTGCTCGAATTTTCAGCCACCACCGCTGAAAATTTCAACGGCCAGTATTCCTACATATTTCTGTTGCATCAGATTACCCTTAGCCTGTCCTACTACAGCGATCTCAAATATCCCAAGATATCCCTAAATAATTTTGCACTAAGGTCAGGATGGCTCCTTTCAGAGCCCTTTTCTGTTCTTCCAACTTACTGTAAATGGGTAGTTGTTGCATCTAAAATAATACCTACGATGAATTCTAAAATCTTCAAATCCCCTCTTGTGTCTCACTATTTCACTTACTATTTGTCGATGCCGTTTAAGTGTCGACGGGTCACACGACGGCATATTCAAACCTTCGCCTTTTAAGTACAAAATCCCTCTCTCGATTAAGACACAAAGTGATTCTCAGCTGCATGGGCTAATGCCCTTTGCAATGTCACATTGTCGCCATAGTAAAGTAGATACAATGGAGTTTAAGTAACCCCATCTCTAAGGCAATATACGTATCACTAGCTGGATTACGACTAGCCAAAATGTCAGCCCAAGCTTTGTGCCAGAGAACATTTGCCCGAAATGATTCTAAAAAGGTACGAATAACCTATCCTCTTGAATATGGATGAAAATATCTTAATGCACTACACCGACCGGTCGACGATTTCGAAGGCAGGGCAAAGAAAGCAGCGTCCGCCACCTATTTGTCAATCACGTAACCTCGTGGCCTACTGCCAAGTGTACCAGGCCAAGGGTCGTTAATCTGGCTTGCAGATTACCGAACCCGGATTCCTGTCTCGTAAGACCTCGTGAAACACGCTGTCAAGGTGACACACACACACACACACACACACACACACACACACACAGACCGACAAACGAGGTTCGTATTGAACAATTGTATTGTACTGTTGTTAACAAATGAGGGTGTATCCCAGTAGCGACGGAAAGACCTAGCTGAGAAATAATTGACGGGTGGTTTTCGTCCACTGTGGGGAAGCTTTATCAACGAGAGGCTAGCAATGGGAAATTAAATTTGCTTTAGAAGACTGGTGTCTCGTTGGGCAAAACGAGGGGGGGAGGGAGGGAAGGCCGTGGGCGTGGCGTGTATTATGTAGCAGGCTGCGCGGCGAGGGACACATCGGCCTGGGAATGGCCGCTAGCCGCGCACATATGCCATTCACTTATTTACGAGGCCACGCCGCCGCCTTACTTATACAGCAGCCGGCGATAGTCTCCCCCCGGCCGGCGCGATCGTATTAGTGCTTCGTTTATGTTACGTTCACGGCAGCGCTGAAAGTCTTAGCGTTTCTCGGTGCATGTCCTGTCAATACCGAGTTCATTCGGGACCTCGCAACGCGCCTTCAGTTTCCCGCGTCTGCAACAGCTTCAGGGCAGGGCGGAGTCAAACAGTAACCGGTTCAGATAAATAAAAAGTTAAACAGTTCCGCAGTCATCTACAGCTCAGTTCAGTGACGTAAATGATGAGCTTTATCAAGATCAAGACTAAAAACCGGTAATTTTTCTGGGGATGGTTAGCCCTTCTCGGGATCAGCTACTGGCCGTATTTACATCATATCTGCGCGTCATTCGCATCAAAACTTTCATGGACCTTGTAACAAGGAGACGGATTTTTCACATAGAAATACTACATACAACTGAGAATTTCAATTATGCGGTTATTCTTACACTCTGTATATCGAAAACAGTGGTCGAGTTCTCATTTAGATATAACAAACATCTAGTCACATTTTTGTAAAGGCTCGCCATGTGATGGCGTATCTTATCAGGCTACCAAGTGTCACAGTAACAAACGCCTTTCAATGTAATATGAATATATTATTCGCAAGAAATAGTTTTCTTTAACAGACGTTAATTCTCTAAGGAAAGAATCTTTTGCTTCAGAAATATGATTACGTTCGAGCTTACACTATACTCTAGGATCCTTAGACGGGCGTTGCGAAAGTCTCTAACACGATAATTTCCTTCATAAAAAATTGATTCGGAATGTTTATATTTTGAATCATTATACCACTCAAATAGCATTTTCCGTCAATATTGTAACAAAACATCGTACTTTCACGTAATTAAAGCATGTAAAACTATTTCAAGGTTTGGTCATGTGACAGAAGAAAATTACTGGCTCTAGCTCTGATGACGTCAGGGCAGTTGCAAATGTGCCAAGTTACTAGTTTTTCCGTACTAATACCACTGTCAACAATTTAAAAATTGATGGAAAACTTATTTACAACTTTTAAGTAATATTGGTGAAGAATTTTGTGAAGGCTGATACTGGAAACCACCTCGGTAAGTTTATGGTGTCACTTTTCTAAAAGCAAGGCAAAATTGTGTGTTTCAGAAATAAGTGAAAACTGCATAATCCTACTTGAAATACACCCTCCCCCCCCCCAAATTGAAAAAATATTATCTGTTTATATCAACAGGCTCTGAAGTCACTACGAGCTATTTACAAGCGGTGCTATAAATGTGTGTGAATTTGGATTGCTTCCTAAATTTAGTCGTTTTCCCTGCAGAATAAATTTCGTTTTTAAATGAACACTATCATTCATGATCATAAAAAATATTACGTAATACGTGCACGATCAAGCAGTTACAGTTCGGATTCACATTAATTCCTTGTGTATAGGTACGTTAAGCTTGTATTTTTTGTGCTGTTTGGTTGTAACGAAACTTATCAGGTGAAATCTAAGCTTGGCAAAGTAAAAGATTATGGAAGTAAGAGTAATAACTACAGTGTGTTTATAAATGAGTATCGGGGTTTTAACGCTTTATAATATGTATTGTATTAAACTTACAATTATAAATATGTCAAATGAAAAGCAACCAGTGGCACAGCCACGGGATGGGTATGGGTGGTGGGCTAATGTGGCTAAAGTCCACCCCCACCCAAACACCTCCCAGAGATTTAATTTTATTATTTTTATTGTTATTTTTCTTTCAATAGATCGGCACCGGAAATTTGAAATAGTACACATGTAATAAATCACAAAGTAACTAATTTGCCAAGCACAAGTCAACGTGTAAATGGGTCGCCAACGTGATGCCGTCACTAAGAAAATGTGCTGCTGTTATTGTGAGCGGTTTTGATGCCGCCGCGACCAGTTTTGATGCTGCCGCTATTGTTACTGGTGTGCTGACGTTATGAGCCGACTTTTCATATACGGCGACCCGCGGCTTAGCTGGTTAGAGGCGCCACCGAGTAGAATCTTATAAAAACAATAGTGTTCTTTTACTTCCATTTTGCACATAGTGTCATTTTAATTAACCTTTAAAGACCTTTCTCTTTGGCTAGTAACATAGAAGCTGCTTAATTATTTTACGAGTTGATTATACCCACTACATTTCCACCACGTTGCTCCTCTTCCGTTTTCAAATTAATGCGAGCCTACTCATGTTATTTCTTTTGTAAATTTTTTCGTAGTATAATTCGTTAAATTATAAAAGTGTAAGTCAAATCACACCCTACAAAAACTACTCATAACGTGTGAACAAAAATATCGTAATCAGAAACTTGGCAGAACTACCTGGGGATCATCAGAACAACTATGCGGAGTTCTGGGCTGAGTCTGGTATTTCCTGCGGTGGGGTACTGTGCACCAGTATAATTGAACAGTGTGCATCTGAGCAAATTCGACATATTACTAAATAATACTACGCGTATTATCTGTGGAACAATTAGGTCTACATTTATCATATGGTTGCCTGTCCTGAATCACATACCAGCCCCGAAACTGCTATGTTAAACAGTCTTGATCATGAAATACAAGACTGAAGCAAACCCTGAACTACTGATACATTCTTACATACCTAATCTCAGAAATGACTTCGATCAAAACATACTCCTCTTGCAAAAGGAGACAGTCTCACTAACATGCCCTTGTATTACTGAGGCTATTCCTGGATTTGATCAGCCCTGCAAGATAAGGTCAACCCTCAACCGACTGAGAACAGGGCATGAAAGGCGCAGACTCTCTCTTTATATGTGAATGCGCCGAGGCAGACCAAACAACACGTTAGTGATGACTACAGCACCAGAGCATATAGAGGTGATCGTGAAAAATTCCTTATGGCAACCAAAAAATCTAATACATTCAAGGACCAGATGTTTGTTTGACAGTAGGTGTAATGTGTGTAATATAATGTAGAGAAACACGAGCCAATACTGAAATTTAATTCCACGCGAGAAACAAGAATTAAGTCCTGAACTTCGTAACTGACTTGCCAAAAGCTGAGTGACAATCTTTCGTAATTACAGCTTTATGTTGAGAAGAGATGAAACGGAAACTATAGGGATCGGCGGTCAAGACAAAGGCACGGGCCACGCGCGGGTCAGGGGAAAGAAAGGTCCGCGCAAGCGACAGAAGCAGAGCTCGGGGAATAGATGAACAGACTGAGCTGGGAGAAAGGCCGGCGGCGGCATTGGTATGCAGCGCCGCGACACGTCCGGCCAGCATTCCTTTCTAATTCAATTTGCAATCAACAAGCAATCAATTGATTGGCATTCGGCATGCACACAGCACGGCACACGACCGGCATAGCTCATGAGGCCATCGCACCGGCGGCCCGCACGCGCACAAAAACGCTGTTTACGCCCAAACTTTGACACGTCCGCCTGCCGTCGCACCGGAAACGTGACGCCCGTACCAAAGCCCTCCACTTCATTGCATTTCATTCCCGGCCGCTATGAATGACTGTACTGTTGTTGCTGCCATTTGTGCTTCGTTAATTCCCTTCAGTTTTAATTAAATATTCTCGCGGGTTACGTCGCGCGATTCACCTCAGCTGTGGCTGCCAAAACGTGGAGGTAGGAGATAATATTACAGCAGTGACACGCGTAAAATCAGGAGTAATTACTGTCAGAGCATTTGCTCTCCAAAGAAGGTCGCGTAGCATCGAAATCATCCACGGATCAGACGTGATGTGAAGACCACCGTGTCAAAATACACCGAGAAGTACCTTCAGTCCAATAGGTTTCTATGATATACAAATTTATGGCTCTATGGAGATTGAAACCCTTCACAAATATTTCAAGAAGAGCCCGAACTTCAAACTACTGAAAACCAGTTATGACTATAACCTGTATTGAGGTTCGATATTCAAAGGATGATAAGGAAGTGCTAATAAATGTCCCTCAGCAAAACAACTGTTCAAATCCCCATATGACCATCAACATTCAATTTTTGTCGTTTACAAAAAACGGTGAAGGCAACTGAGGTGATGGTTCCTTTTAAAAGAACATGCCAGATTCCCTTTCCCCATCCTTAAGCACATCACGTGCTGCTCCTCTAACACAAACGTCAAAGCGACGTAAATCTTAAACTTCCTCTTTTTGTAACCAAGCGGAATCAGCAACAGCTGAATGGATTATAAGCAATTACATTGGTTGGTGGTGTACACACTTATTTCGTATTACCTGCAGAAAAAATCCTGAACCAACAACTGCAACATAACACAACTAAGGCTTCCGTTCTTCTTTATAGGAACTTATAAGCAGCTCTGATGCTGTATGCGTATCTCAGTTCCGGGTCACCTTTTTGCGAGCGAACAGTCTACCCATAACACCCAATACAGAAGCCCTGAGAATATACCCCAACTCCGTCAAAAATACTGAATGATTAGTCGAAAAGTTAATTGGCTCTCAGTATTTGAAGCCGCAGCCGCCTAATATTGATTAATATGTAAAGTAACAATCAAAGTTACATCTAACAGCAACAAAACTCCAACCTCAAGATGTTTTAACCCCCCTCCCGTCGCATACCTCTATTTAGCGTAACAGTCCGTATCCCACCTTATCGCAAATCATTTACTATTCTGTCTGTAAATCTATCGGACCAAACTGCGTGGTCATCAGTCCGTAGCTTACAAACTACTAAAAGCTAGGTAAATTAACCTAAGGACAACACACACACCCATGCCCCAGGGAGGACTCGAACCTCCACGGTGAGCAACCGCGCGCTCCGCAGCGAGACGCTTTAGACCGCTCGGCTACTCCACCGCGGCCATTTACTATTCCTCGGCAGTATTTATATTGTCTTATTTGCAGCTTAATCGTGGATTTGTTACATGTACCTCTTACACGTCTAACCACTAATGTAGAGAAAACTAGACCCGATTACAGAACAGCAGGGATCAGAGAAACAATGTACATCCGTAAATATTTTTAATGGTATATGGATGCAAATGCGGGGTTTTCACACACCCAGGTGAAAAATGTGGGAAGGCAGGGACAAAGTTAGCATTATGAATTCATATCTTGCAGAGGGCAATTTTATCCGTGTGTGTGTTCTCGCCAAATCAAATGTCACTTTTGTTGTATTATAGGTGGGAAAAGTATAAGCAGGGACAAAAAAAAAAAAAAAGGATTTGCTTCAGCCCTTGATAGAGGAACTGGATTGAAACGCGTCGGGATTGAGGGAAACCTATTTTATTAAAGATAAATACAGTTCAAGTTCCAAAAAACAGCGCAACACGTGTTAAGAAGCATAGTGGGGAAATTAACTAGTCCACCAGATAATACTGATGCCAAGCTGACAAAGTTGAAGTTGACAGGGACGGTAGCAGATGCTTTGACTATAGTATATATCATTCCTTATACATAGCAGCAGGTCGACAGGGGTGTACCACAGATCTTATAAAACAAATATATCCAGTAACTGTTTACGTAGTGTTTACTGCTAAAACGGTAACTATCCCATTTAGCTGCCACTCCAGGCAACCTTTAATGCAGATCTACCATATTAGTACTAGCAGCTCACTTATAATCGAATAATCTAGAGTTATTTCTCGTACATCCTGTTGAGTTAAGAGAATGAAAAAGGGAAAAAAAAATATTTTCTTGAGATGATGAACGTGGCTCTTGCTCTTGTACAGCAGCAGTCAAACAACGGGACTGCTATTCCCAAGCGCTGACCAAGTGGTCCTTTCTGCAGTACAACGGGGCCACTGTAAACGCTGTAACAGAAACCAGACGCACAACGAGGCCAACCGCTATTTATCGCACTACAACACAACAAAGCTCAAGTAACTATCGGTGTACCAACCAAGATTATTTAAGCAGTTACAGCGACCCAGAAGAAACTAACACCTATTTAACAAGTTGCAACGTTCTTTTTGAAAGCGAAGATTCTTTACTTTAGAAATAAGAACCACGACTTCCCGTAGATAGCAAAGAAGTGTTACTTCTAAACGTTTGCATCGTTATGAAACAAATCAAGGTTATACGCCATCTTATTTGATTTGGATGGCCACCCTGAATATTGTACCATTGCCACGTCCATACACTTCGCAAAGCAACAAATATTTTGAAAGGAGTTTGCTGTAGCAGTAGTAAGAATATTTTTCGTGGCGATGTGTGAACTATATGGTTGTGGAACACTGACCAGTTACACGCAGACTAGCAAGAACTTAGTTTGTTGAGATTTCAAGTTCTCTACTGTGAGGATTTACTTTCCAGAACACAAAGTTTTAAAAACGATAGCATTGTTACAGCTCGACCAAGCGAAGCGTACGCTACTGCGAGGACAGCTGCGAGTTTGGAAGCTATGTGACGTAAATTTAAAACCGCAACCGCATCAGTTATTACGTAATTTGCGATGTCTTAAAAGTTCTTCCAAGTGACTACAAGCGATGTAACATACGAAGATTATCGGAAATCCATTTTACCGTACGGTGAGACCGGCATTTCTTGCGTTGCCTGGGTTTAGAGAATATAACCTGAATCAGCACCTCCGCGCCATCTGTACGGCAACGAATGAACTACCTAGTAGCCCTCTGGCGGCCGGCCTTCGAAATTCTACACGCTCTAAATTCTAAAAGAAGTGTAACTGACAGTCTCTCTCGCTTTTTAATCTTATATATGGCTAAGTCCATTTCTCTCTTTATGTAACAGAAGAGTAAGGGAGCGGTCTGGCCTTAGGAACGTTATTTCAGCACTCACCATCAGCGATTTTTTTTACAAACTAGAAAGATAAGCTTAACAACCACATGGATTCGAATATTAATTGACCTGGGTACTGAAATGTTGGTTTACCGATGCGGCACCTCACGAGTGTGCTTTCGCATGAATCAGGCGATCTACGTACTTAAAAGAGTTGATATGAATTTATACTTTACTAAGTCCCGCGAAATATTAAAAACAGAAGGATGGGAAAACAGAAAATTTTAACAACTGCAAAGAAGACAGTAAGAAATTTTATGTTCTTGCCATACAACGGACACGATAACTTTCTTTACATATAATATTAATCGGTATGTCCAACTACCCACCGCATTGTCTCGTACCAAGGACGTCTAAGAATGGGATGTTCTTTTCACGAATTATCGTCGCTAAAGTAAAAATTTACCTCGTCGTCGACTACGTTCCAAACGTGAATACTAGAAGCATAGTTTAACATGCAACTAGTTTACGGAGGTAATATTACTTGGTAAAGAAATAATTCTTCTGAAATTGTGAATGATTAGCCTGATGAAAAGGGAATTATTATCGGGAAATGATTAAAACAGTTAATAAAACATTCAATGATCGTAATAATGCGATCATTATTTCTTTTAATCATTATGAAAAACAACAATGTTGCTTAAACTGCATCTTTCTGTAAATCGTCATTCGTGATCGTCGCAAAACCAACAATTTTAGAGTTTGAAATTAAAGTTCTAGTCCTACTACCTTTTATATAAAAGTATTAGCCTTTCCTATAAACGTTGTGATGCGCAAAAACGAATAGAACAACGTAAGAGGGCCAATCGTCTACTAATTGTTTGCAGCTTTGATTTAGAGTAGCTGATTTTTGAACAAAGTGCCAGACAAAACCAACAGGACGTGAAGCGTTTCCGGTCACTACTCGCTAGCGGCCTTGGGCCGAGAAATTGCATCACATTTCACGGTGCACGAAGTGGTATGAAGGTTTTTGGTCAATAGATAAAATAATTTAACTTTTCATGGAAGTAGTTACACTTGTAATCTATTTTTCATGTAATAAAACCACGGTCGGCAATACTCTGTGTAATGATATCATGAAGTTAGTTTTCATTGAATGTCGAATATTGAGTCAGGAGCGACAAGGCGGCACTTAAAAAAAAGAAACACACGGACAAATTTAAATTCTGGTGGTAACTAACAAGGTACATTCACGAAGTGTGTCATCGATACTGAAATAACGTTACAGCAGAAACTTAAAGTAATAACTTCTGCACCAATTTCAGCTGTCCATAGCGGTAATTGTACATGTTGTTTAGCCTTATAGGTAGTGTTGTACTAATGAATAGAACAGGAAACACAGATATCACTATAAAATAATTATTTACTTATTCCATTAGCTATATGTACCTATTATGAAACATGTTTCTGGGTTTTGGTATGGGAATCTGATAAACACTAATGCAACCGACTATGTGCACACTGAATAAATGTTTAGTGTTGGGCAAGTTTAATTTTCCGTATTCCGTATAACACTGTCAGGAGGATGAAAAGCACCATATGCAACTGGAAACTATCGGAAACCACCATGTGGTTCAAGTGGTTAGAGGAGTAAGCAGGGGATATGGGTTCGAATCTCTTGTGTGGAACAGAATTTCGCAAGCTCACCTGTAATTCAAGACAAGACGACCTCCAGGAACTTTCGCAAACGTGAACGAAGAAGCACACTTCGTTCTCTTGTGCAAAAAGACACCCGTCCTCCTATTGTATACATAAAGGCTTCAAAATCAGGCGAAGTGAAAAGGCTTATTCGTGAACAATGATGAGGTAATTTTCTCTCAACGTTGGAACGAAATGTTCTTAATTCAAATCAAATGTTTAAATGTTTGTTAAGCTTATGGGACTTAACTACGGGGTTATCAGTCCCTAAACTTACAAACTACTTATCAACTAGCTTACCCTAAGGACGGCACAAATATCCATGCCCGAGGGGGGATTCGAACCCCCGACCGTAGTTGCCGTGCAGACCGTGACTGAAGCGCCTCAGTCCCCTCGGCCACCGCGGCCGGCTGTTCTTAATTCCACCTGGCACAACCTGCCTTGTAATCTTCAGAATATATATACTTCTTTCACCGGAGGAAAGTAATTCGCTGAGCGTTTTTGTGATAGACAATACTGATATTCAACTATTCAGTCGTAACGCTATCATCAGCTTTCATGCACTCATTAACAATGAGTTCGGTGAGTCCACATTCAACAACATGATCAAGCATGCCTGGAAGAAAGCTATATTTCCTTGCATGTGATGCTTTTGACGCTCCTGACAGTGTTATTTGGAATGCGGAATACTGAAGTTGCTTAAACAACCAACCACAGAACTGCATATTTATCCAATGAGAGCATTTGTCAGATGCATTTACGTTAACATATTTATATACCAAGACCTAAACCTCTCTATAAGGATGACCAACATATGTTATTACCGCTATGAACAGCTATAATCTGTGTAGTAATTATTGATCACACCTTAATCTTCCATTGTAATTAAATGTACCTTACAAGTCATTTACAAACATGACAGCGGATTACGGAGGGTCTCTTACAATGACCCCTATCCCAGCGATTCTTAACTCTCCATCAGACGGAGCATATTCATCGAGTAATGTGAGAAACGTTTTTTTCATCCTAATTTTACTACTGTGAAGATTTTGTAACTAAAGCTATTACGGGTTGCTATGCAAGAACGAAGAGCTGTTTGGCAATGTTTCTCAGTCGTTTGAAGGAGCCACAGGTTTCCGGAGTAGTGTTGAATTTCCTGAAAGACGATACACCGTGGCGGTAGCCGGTCGTCTTCTTCCTGCTTCCTACTGCTGCTGCCTCGTTTAAGCCGAGCGAAAGTGTGTTTCGACAAGAACGGAGTTTCCCCGTTATTCGAGCATGGGCTTATCTTTCGGCGAGTGCATGCTCCTCGCACCATAAATGGCCGACACACGGTATGCACAAGACGCACCCAACTTGAAAACGGGGCTGTATCAACGATGCTTGACGTCAGATTCCACAAGCCGTGGTGAATAGCCTGCTCAGATCATTCGCGAGAGGAACTGAGCTAAAGATCGTTAATAGTGAGAAATACCTCAACGAATGAAAAAAACAGAAAAGAATTTAAAACTGATTATAAAATTTTGAGTAAGACCACAAAGCGCCTATGAATGTTTCTAATACAGCCAATCCGATGTTTTTGTTTCCGCGAGGGTGACCTTTTTATAATTTTTATTATTATCTACAATAAACAGTCGTGCTATGTTCTATTCCAACATTTGTTTCTAACTGTGAAATACTTTTAGGTGAAATATTGTAATGCTATGGATACTATATTGTTCACACTATAGAATACAGAGGTGATGATAAAATCTCATTCACTAAGCCATGAACCACAGACATTGTCGAGGAAAAGTGGCTTGCGTCACTTATCTACACACAGTTTGCAAGCGAATCTTCAGAGGAAGACTAAAATCGAATTTCGTAACAGTTTTTCGCTGTGTTCTTTGAATGTTTGTTGATGCAGTGAAGTATGGTGTTTAGGAAACCGCTGTTTCAGTTCTTTATTTAGTCACCACCAACGTAGCTTTTCTTCATTTTAATATTTGAGATAAACAGCTTCATGATCAGAGTAATATTTATACTTGTCCTTCACTGCAGGGACTGTCCTCTGTACATGTTAGACCAAAGTTCTAAATGACTAGATGCTATCGGACAATCCGAGCAAATTTCAGAAAACTGTTCTCTTTATTTTGGAACCAACATTGTGAGAGTGCAGTTACCTTTACCGAGGACAAGCAGCTCTACTGTATGGTTGAATGTTGATGGTGTCCTTGTTAAAATGTTCGACAGGTTAGAGATAACCCCAATCCCATCTCCGGGTTACTGAGGACGATTTCGTCACCGAGAGAGAGAAAACTTGCCTTCTACAGATCGAAGCGTGGAATATTAATTAGATCACTGAATTTATCAGGTACGTCAGAAAATTTAAAAAGGGGAACTGGTAGGTTCAATATATAATGGGGTCTATGGTTGATAAAGAACAGGAATGGAACGTAAGCTACTATTAACCCCCTAGCTTACAATGTGTTAGAGACGTAGCATGCCGACCTGGCCAAACATCAAACTTATCAGAGACGTGGTATGTTTATCGCGCCGAACAAGCGCAAGTCATGTGAGAGACGTCGTGGTCAGCCGCGCTAAACGTAAACAAAACGTCTGACACGTTGAGGAGCTGATGGGAGTACACGCGGCATACACCAAGTGTTCTTCGCCGCATTCAGACCGCAGACATTGCAAATATACTTTCACAATGTTCTCCAAGTGTATCAGAAGTCTTAACGAGGACTATATTATATAGTCTTAGATCATTGCATTTTTGTGATTATTAAGACGTATTTTATCAATGTATGTTTGCTTATAAAGAGAAATAAAAAGTTTGTGAATTTATCGTCGAGTTTTTGACAATGAATGTTTCGTTTATAATGGGCAACTAATCATTACTTAAGACACCTTTAGAAAAGTCACGTTAATGGCAGCTCTCACACTTACAAATCCCGAGGGCGTCTGCACGCCACCAGGCGTAGTGCACCGCAGCCTCAGCATGTGTGTAAGCGCCGGAAATCATATGGCGCATCCTTACCTTGCAGCCACTTAGATCACGCTCACGCTAACCAAACTTAAATCTTAAGGCAAAGGGTTCACAACATCGTAAACAAATTATCTTAGCCAAAGTAGACACGAAGCCAACACCCACCACAGTAGTAGCAGTTAACGTGTCCACTTGCTTTATAAACGATAAGACTGAAAAATGTATGCCGAGGTAGAAGAAATTAATGATAGGCAAGGGAGAAGGAAACTCGATATGACCGATTGGAATACGGAATAAGAAAAAAGTCATTTAATATGTATTGGGAAAATGGAATGAAAGAACATTATTTAATCATTGTTAAATCTAAGTATCAGATAAGGTTGTATAGATAAAAGATCTGGTGACACTGTAGGTTTCAGAGTGATTTATATAAAAGGCAGAGATTTCGAAATCAGTATTTAAGGCGTATGATATTTCCAGGGGAAGATAAAGACATTTTTGAACTGAAGACTCAGCAAAACGCAACAAATAAAAGAAATGGTAGCCTTATAAGTTTTAAGAACCAGAGGTTTCGTAATTTTCAAATGGAGCACTAGGCAATAATGTACTGAAGCAGGAAAAGGAATACAGAAGAGGACGGAATGTGTACCATTGAGATAAGGTAGTAAACAGTAGAGGATAACACATATGACAAAGTCTAGGGGAAATGACTTAACAAAACAGGAGCTATTCAGTTTTATTGATGGAGAAGATGTACATCGAATGAAGCGAGTCTCAAGGAAGCCTAAAACTAATGTGACGCTGAAAATGGTTAAGAAGCGATAGATAGAGGGCAAAGTTTTAGAAACATAAGGGAAAGATGCCGCCAATATGAAAAATAAGCGTTCGGATGAAAGATGAACTGCTATATTAGTGTCACGAGGTCAGATGAAAAACCAGAGATGTGAGAACTCGAAGGAAGAAGGAATGAATAGAGAGATTATACAATGGACACGAAGTTGAAGGCACTATTACAGAAAGAGAACAGGACGAAGATGATACAACATGACAATGCGAGAAGGAAGACCAAGGCAAAACGATGCCATTTGAGTAGACGAGACATACCGACGGAAATACCGTTCCATGAGAGGTAGACCTCCACGAAGGTGGAATTGACAGTATAGGTTTCAGGGATTGAATGCACATCTTTCAACTCTTAAGTCCCAGTGTTGAGAGCACTGGTGTTTTACTATTATGGCTGCAGCCAACTATAAGCACCTGCTCTGATAGCATGTTAGAGAGATGTCTCCATACGATAGGACAAAGTGAACTACAGGACCACCACGTAGCAGGCACATTAGCCTTCGTACAAATGATATCACGTTTTACAGCAGGGAAACAAGGCCACCCGCAGGCAGGCGACATGGGTTATGCTTAGTAGTCCTAACTTTGAAAGAGAAAGAAAATTTTGAATTATTGACATTCCTCGAAAGACTGAGGCAATCTATCGCGCATGCCAGGTATTTGTTTCAAGAGCTCATACACCTGTCTCTTCAACAACAACAACAACAACAACAACAGTGCATCGACAGTAAGAACATTTTCTTTCCATTTTTATACTAGCTAGTATAAAATGACTATACTAGTATTACCTCTCTTTTACAAACACCATATGAATACAGGTTGGACAAGGGGTGTTTTCGTCAAGCTGTGCGCTCAGTGTTACACCGAAATAGTGGCCACAGTTTCCTGTGTGCTACCCACCCTTCCCCCACGAACACTACACAGCTGGTTCCCATCAGATTGCACGGGACATTATAACGTTCGATATAGTCGGAAGTTAATCCTACTTTGTATTTGCTGAGTAAGGAGCAAAACACAGTTCGCATTTCTCTTGAAAGCGAGGGCTTTTGTAAGAAATGGAGATTCCATATTATGAGATGTCGAGAGCAGCTAACAGCGCGAGGATACCATTATCGCTATCGCTATGCTCAGTGACACACACACTCGTCTGACGCAGCACGTATGCACACTTGAGCTGTAGTCACAATGCAAGAGGGGGTGTCAGCCAGGGTGATCTTCCTAGTTACATTTCTTGTTAAGCGTAAGTCAGTTGCTGGCAACTAGTTTTACTTCTCAAGACCAAAGAAGTGTGTAAACTCTTGATGTTCCATTAAGTGTCAGTTGTACGAAATGAACTGTTACGTCACTCACCTTTGGCCATACATAACGTCCCAGGACTCGTTGGTAGTGGCGTGAATGAGACGTTAGGGTTCAATTCATGCAGGTGAAATTACTTTGTCCCTCTTTGATCTCCGATCTGAGAGGGCGATTTATTTTTCCAAGGATAATGTCAAAAAATGTTCATTCAGATTAATAAAAGGAAAGCTCAAATTATGTTTATGGACGTCAATATACGGCTGTATTTCTTGAAAACACTTGACAGGTGGTCGGCCATGCCTTTTCTAAACACGTTCTGGCATTTAGCTGGAGCGATTTCTGGGATATCATGGAAAACCTACATCTGGATGGGCAGACATCGATTTGAACTGTCATCCTCCCAAAATACGAGTGTAATTTACTAACCACTTCGCTTGTTGAAACCCACTGAAAACATTAAGTTGGGACCGCCGGACAGAACATTATCCTCCATGCTCAAAAAATAGCGACCTTGGCTTAAGAAATGGTCTGCCTCTGGATTACGGAGTTAAAAGTTCTCTCATATTTGTGCATACGTTGAACAAATTAGCTCACCGACACAAAAGTTTACTTTTTTCACTACATAGATGT
This sequence comes from Locusta migratoria, assembly GCA_026315105.1. Lineage (NCBI taxonomy): Eukaryota > Metazoa > Arthropoda > Insecta > Orthoptera > Acrididae > Locusta > Locusta migratoria. The sequence continues at coordinate 325,459,304 of CM048755.1, forward strand.
AGCTTACCCTACGACCAGGACGACACCGTCAGGTTTCATGTTTGTTTCTACCTGTCTCAAAAACAGTATCCCCATATCTACCCATAGTTTGCGAGCTATGGATGAAGGGCAACAGGGAGACTATATTTCTCGATTTTCGAAAGGCGTCTGATACGGTACCACACTGCAGACTGCTAACGAAGGTAAGAGCATATGGAATATTTACCCAAATATGTGAGTACGTCGAAAATACTTAAAAAATAGAACCCACGACGTTATCCTCGATGGAGAGAGTTGATCAAAGACTAGGGTATCGTCAGGAGTGCCCCAGGGAAGTACGATAGGACCTTTATTATATTCCATCTATATAAATGACCAGATGGAAAGAGCTATTTGCAATCTGCGGCTGTTTGGTGATGATGCTGTGGCCCACAGGGAGGTGTCGTCACTGAATTACTGTAGTAGGATGCATGCGGACTTTGACCAAATTTCTAGGTGGTGCGAAGAATGGCAGCTAGCTCTAAATGTAGAAAAGGGTGGTGTAGAAGAGTAGGACAAACAATGCTGTAATGTTCGAATACATCATTAGTAACGCGCTGCTTGACAGACTCGCGTCAAATACCTAGGTGTAACACAAATGATATGAGCGTATTAGGACAGTCGTGGGGGAGGCGAATGGTTAACTTCGGTTTATTGGGAGAATTTTGGAAAGGTGTTATTCTTCTGTAAAGGAGAGCGCATATAAAACGTTTGTACGACCCAGTCTTGAGTATAGCTCAAGTGTTTGGGATCCCCACCAGATCGGTTTAAAAGAGGCGGGAGGCTAGGTTTGTAACTGGTAGATTCGATCAATGCTCGAGTGTTAGTGAGATGCTTCGATAACTCAAATGGGAGTAGCCGGAGGGAATGCGACGTTGTTTTCGAGAAATAATGTTGAAGAAATTTTGAGGGCGGAATTTGAGGCGGAGTGCAGAACGATTCTACTGCAGCCAACTTACATTTCGCGTAAATACCATAAAGATAAGATCAGAAAGATTAGGGCTCATACAGATGTATACTAGTATTCGTTCTATATGGGAGTGGAACAGGAAAGCAAATAACTAGTAGTGGTACTAGGTACCCTCCGCCACCCACCTTTGGGTAGATTGCGAACTATGTATGTACGTCTACATCTTAAACCAGCATTGTTTTGTGAATTGGGAAAGGAGTAAGTGAGCACAGTACACAAGGTACGTCACACACCGCGAAATGACTTACGGGATATGGATGCATGTGTATTCTGCAGCTATTTAGCAAGAACCATAGTGTTAAGGACGAAATAGGTTATTTCCAATAATTTTAAAAATAAAAGCCACAAATGTACCCATTCGGAACTACTTCACGACGATATCGGACTATAAATAACCTATGCGAAAAAAAGATGAGGCCATAAAAATTAGAAACGAATATGCACAGACATATGAAATACTAGAACAGAATTCCTGAGCCTCGTGTGATGCATGTCTAATTTCTCAGTCGCGTCATGCGCACAAGGTGGCTATGAATGAGAGTACTCACCTTGACCTTTTGGATGACACCGTCGAGCTGACTCCTGTCCTTGAGCTCGCTGGAGATATTGGTCACCCTGTTGGCGAGGTCCATCATCTCCTCGCGCATGGTGACCATCTCGCGCTGCAGGCACCGCACTCTCTGCAGCTCCTCTGCGGTGCTGTACAGCTGCTGCCAGCGGTCCAGCCAGCCTGCAAACACAAGTCATGTAGCTCACTGCCTACAGCCGACATATCAACTCTCACCTCTATGTTTATCCACCAATTACTCAAGTAGTTTACATTATTGCGAGCATCAACAACAGTCATGACTGTGTGAAGCACATAGGCTGCCACGCTTCTATGTAACATTTTTTACGTATGAGATACACCCATGTTAAATTTGACAGTAACATTGTTTTTACTCTCCGTATGTAGCTTCACTCCTTGACGAGGATGATTTTAATATAAGAAATTGAGTAAGAAAGTGGAGCCTTGCTGCAAAGTGCAAGTCTGCTACTCGTCGGAGGTTCGAGTCATCCTCTAGAATGGGTGTCTTAGCATAAGCAGTTAAGCAGTTTGATCCCATAGCTTTACAAACAGTTTTGAATAAAGTGAAAAACATACATGTGAAGGGTCAAGATTTCTTTAGGAAACTTGTAGTCCAAAGATTTTGGAATTCATTAACCACATTCGCTTACATACACATGCCCTCATGTTCTGTTATAAACTTCAAAGAACAACGTAGATGAAATGGACGGTGTTATGCATCAATTGACCAAGCGCAATTTTGTGTGTGTGTGTGTGTGTGTGTGTGTGTGTGTGTGTGTGTGTGTGTGTTCACACAAGTTCACTTGAACCAAGCACCGAAACTCCGCCGCTATTGTTGCATTTTGCATCAACTGACTAACAGCCCATCTTGCGACTTCGTTTTGCACCAGTTGGCTATGCAACATGTGGTGGACAGAACAGAAACATAAGATGGTTCCAATGCTAAAAGCAGTTTTAGAACAGCATCCTACATTGCACACAATAAGACAGAGGTTTCTTAAATCTGGACATAGCTTCCGCCCGAATGACAGCGATTTCGAAGACATGGAATGCGCTCTCAAACTACAACAGAGACTTTATACACCTGACGATTACATGAATATCGTGAAAAAGTGTCGCAAACTAAACCCTCTTACAGTCCTTAGAATGAAGGTCGATGATTTCACGAGTACTTCAAATATAGGAAAAACCTATAGAAAATCGCAGAACCAACTCCCGGAACGAAAAAACAAACTGGTTGAAGATGAAAGAAATAGGCCTGTTTGAAGAAAAGCCATTCAATAAAGTGTTCAAAACTGACTTTCATGGTGAGCCATTTGAAGTTGACATTAGGAAGAAATCAGCAGGTCGACCACCTCGAATGCGGAACAAAAGTAACTTTCGTGCCCTGTTGACGCCTCTTTGGCCAAATGGCAAGCCAATTTGTGAAGCCAAGCTAAAAGATATTCAATCTCTAATGGATCTCATTCCAAAGGACGCACAAGATTTTTACCGCAAACTTATAAGCCACCCTGATTTCGAGGATGACATTGATGGATTCGACTGCTCACAACTTTATTTTACTATTGCAAATGAAATATCCCAATAAAAATGTCTATTGCTTTTCTTTACATTAAATGTTTAATAATTTTGTAATGTTGTGATAGGTGTCAAGCACTGATATATTCAAATGACGTATGTAACTGTTCAGCAAGAATGTTAGTACCTATGTTCGTACATCAGTAAAATACATTTACATCTTCATGCCCCCTTATAATTTATTATCATTTTTTATTTAGAGTTTTTGTTAATTGCACTAGAAAGGATTAATTATTTTCTGAATATATACGGAGCTTTGTACTTCAAGTTATTTACGACTTATTATTTCAGTAAATAGCCTATAAAATGCATAAAAATCGAATAGTAATAGAAATTTTCTTCTTGTATCGACTAAATATCATTGAAAATAGCCTGAACTAATACAATTATATTGTGAAAGAATAATGTCACTACATCATCTAATTTGCATCACTTAACTAAGAGACACGTTTCGCCTTTTAGTCAGTTAATCCAAAATGCAGAAATGAAAATTATATACAAAAGCATCACATGACCAAGCGCCATTTGTGTATAAATACTGAGTTTCGGTGCATTTTATATGTTTTTAAGATATAAGCATGTAAATTTAATTCAGGTTCTTGACTTACTGCGTCGAAACCTAGATTTGGTGTAGTCGCTGAATTTACATTAACACTTTCGCGTTTTCGTAAATATCTAGACATACAGTTTTGACGCTTGGTAAATTGATGCCTAACACTGTCCAAATGCGAAGCTCTAATTTTCCTGGAGGCACAAAAATGGAGGTGTTAACTATGTCCCATTCTGTTATTTAATGCAGATTCTTCCAGCGGAAGGTCTATCATCGACGGAAGCCATTAGCAGTACGAAACTGAAGAAATGGTTATCTCCTTTTGAGGTCTACGCAGTAATTACATCCTGTTGTGTCTCCTTTTCCTTGAAATACTTACCAATTTCGCCGGTGAAAAATAATAAAAACAATCACATACTATATAGCGTTATATTAAGCAAAGAGTTTAAAAACGCAGTGACGTAAATTTAACTGAGGACCCATCAAAGGACAAGAATAAGTAAATGAGGTACATGAAAAGTTATGCTGTCAGATTCCCCAGACGTAATTACTGTTCTGTACATCACGACTGATTACTTTCAGTCTTTTTTCCTTTGAGTCCATTCAACACAGAATCTGACAATGTGGTGCCATCTGAATATCGCAGAAATAGCGAAAACGCGGGAGATGTATTTCACTGACATTTGAGTAAAGAAAATTTACTGCATAAAACTGACGAATTGATATTACTCCTTTATCTGTATATTACACAACATACTTTTTAACAGCTGACACAAAACAGCATATCCACGGACTTTTACCGAAGAATCCGCAGATAGTTTCTATTGTGTTTCAGTCTGGCTCATGAAGTGGAACACAACTGATTGAAAACGATGAGAGGAACGCGCCATTAAAATGCAAGCTAATGAACAGGTGTATCCTTGGTTATCTCCCACTCTAAGGCGTTTAACTAATTCTTTCGAAACAAATTTCCACATTCTAAAGCTGCTTCAGTTTCCAACTGCTCTTACAACCGAATGCGTATCACACTACCTTACTACATATACTCAGTTCAAACAAAGGAAAGATCACTGTTCAAACTGGGAATCATTTTCTGACATTCTCTCAATTTAGTCCAACGTCGAGCGTATTTGTCGAATCCCCAAAACACACAACATCAGAAGTTAGAAATCGAAAACACAAAAATCGCCGAATCAGAAATGATTTATTGACAGACACTTGCGGACGTAAAAAAGAATTAACATCAAGAAAAAACTGTTTCAATGTTCGAAATCGCAGAGACGATACAACGTTAATCCAACTTTAACCTGAAAGATGCCAGGTGGAAGAGTCTCCAATTCGTTAAAGAAATTCAATGTGCTGATACCCGAAACGCCCATAAACAAATGTTTTTAATTTGAAAGAGTCATTTCTGAGAATTTTGCAGTACAGCCTCGAACTTTACGTGAAACAAATAGAGGTGAAGGTATCAAACTGAGCACAACTGTAAATATGGACACCCATGCCTAAGTGGGCATGCTGGTATGGCAAAAGTGTTGCAGCCTAACGACCAGGGTGGTATACGGTGATTGCTGTTGTTAGAAGATAGAGAGCACTAACAACCATTGTTTGAAGAAATGATATTGCAACGTCGATTACCGTCCGAGGTGATATTTTCTGATCTGCAAACGTTAGTCAAGTGTCTTAATTTTTTCATATCGTCATGTTTAGTTTAAAACAATTTCTCAATGAAATCTGGAAGAACGGAATCACGAACTACGTCTAGAAGCACGAATTTAGTACACATCACTATTGGTTAGATGTGGTCGTTTGACCATCTTAACGTAACTGTGATTGGTTGTGTTATAGGGCCCTATAGAAGGGGATGGGAACATAATTACACCATCTATTCTACGAACAGAAAATTTCACCGTTCGACATCTCATGCCCCCAACATTATGATGATCATCACTGAGGGAAAAGCAGCGATGGGCTGCCTTATTAGTGGGGTGCCATTTAAGTAACAGTTGAAGTCACTTGACAAAATATTGTCAAGAACATTGAGATTTTCTGGGGGCTACAAGTCATCCTGGGTGCAGAGGTGGAGAAAGAAAATTTATTCCATGAAACGAGCTGATTCATCATCTGACTCTTCAATCTCTTGTGGCCCTTCCCTTGCAGACAGTTATAATGACCTGGATATCAACGATATGATGAAAGTTCTCGCACTAGACAGTTCTCTCTACACACAGAGTGGTGTGCGTCGAATGAGTTACGTACCAGGACAGAAGTAGCCACTTTTGCTTGCGTTATTGTATACTCGTGTTGATTTTAGGTTTAAATACATTAAAGAAGAGTATCGTTTTCTTTAGTTTTATTAAAGCATTTAAAAATATTTTTCTACCTTTATGTGGACGTCCATTTTTATCACACTGTTTTAGTACTGTTTTACGAAAAAATTGTGAATCTTCGTTTTCAAATAAATGATAATCATTGTATTGCTTCATACCATTTACTGAACTTATCGTTGGTAATGAAAGTAAAAAATATAGTATTATTCCATGATGAAATATGTTTAAATACAAAGCAGAAGGGGATGTATACTTTTATACCTTTTAGTTTACCACTTTTACCTCATTCGTCAACGTTGACTCATTTCCATAGTTAGAAAACATTTTACAAATACTTTTTTGTAACCAAATTCACGATGAGTAGTTCTCTTACTTATCCTCCTAATACTCAGTACTACTTTCACTCCTCAGCAATATGAAGTACTGTTAGCGCACAGTGTGCTGCCAGTGACTCAGGAAATGTGAGTAGCTACAAACAAATATGCCTGACTCTACAGACACTAATAGTTTGGTTTGTCGACCTTTACATTCTGAAAGAAACATCCGCCCCAGGCGAAACAGAAGGAATGAAAGTCTTAACAGACTGAGCACAAGCTCAACAGTAGAGACAAAAAGGTGACCCAGTTTAGTGAACTAACTCAACACTAACCTAAATGATTTAGGGAGTGCACGCTAGAGAAAATCAGTTCCCCTGTCTATGCTCGGGTACTGTTTATATTGACTCCGAGAATCGCTTTGTTCTCACTTCTAAAGATTTCTGGCAAAGAAGTAGGACTGACCACAAAGAAACTGTCGAGAACAAGGAGCAGCCCATGACATATCCAAACAGACTGCTGAATAGTTCATGGCTACACTAGGAGTGGTGTCAGTATCTGAAGGATATCTTTGGCTGTACCCAATGCAATACGACCCCAAAAAATTTGTTTAACAAACAATTCCAGACTCTCAACTTTTAATTAACCTTCAGACAAGCGGGCGTATGTGGCAGATACGACGCGACAAGTTTTGTATCCTTTTCTCGGAAAGTGGGAGATTCGGACATCCCCCTGTTTATAGTAATCTCTTAAGATGCATGTTTTGTATGTATTTTTAAGGTTTATTATCAAGAGGTATCTGCAAAATACGCGTGAACCACCTTGGCTGACTAGAAGAGGCGCCTATCTGAAGGTTAACGAAGCAAGCTTTTCTTCAAATAGAGGCTGATACAGAACACAAGGAGCACAGCACTAGCAACGCAGTGCCCAGACGTCGTCCTCATCGCGTTCACCGAACAACAGTTACTTTAGACATTATTATTTACATAGATCGTACGAAAAGTAGAAGGCAGTATAGGCTTAAGTAAATTGTATCTGCAGAAGAGTTTCGCGCTCCCGAAGTACGTCTTTGAAATCAGTTGTTCTGATACTTCTGGTTGTGCTAGCGGATGCCACGAAGGACGAAGCGTTCATTGCAGTGACAGAGCTCTAACTAGTCGTAACGTGCAAGACTAATTACACAAATACGCCGCTGTCACGAGGGGCTGACCGCTGCTGTTGACCGCTGACCATGGCAGCGCTTCTGATAACGCTCTTGGACGCTACTGTCGCCGCATTATCTTGCATTTGAGACTCCTCTTAGTCGCAAGCGCGATGTATTGTACCTATACCACATTGTTCAGCAATATTATGCCTCTCCTCCCCCTGCAACGAAATTAGCAGTTGCTGCTATTTGTGGCTTCTCAAAGACCGCTAAACGAAACTAAACAGGGGCTATCTGAGTTCAGGCTGCAGAGCATATATGTACACCACATGAATATTATACAGTCCATTACAGTAACTGTCCGACGAAATACGCCATGTTAGCGGCTCCAGAACATTCAAATTACGAAATCTAATCAGAAGAACTAATCGACATATTCCAAACAAATTAGCTATAATGCTCATACAGTACTTACATAACTTTTTAACGGTAATGGCAGCGAAGTGGAACGTCACAAACGATAATAACATGTGTCATTGCGTTATAAAGATTCGGATTTACTTTAACCCTATCAGACACTCTGGGTACAATTGTGTACATAACTTTTACAGTGTCTAAGATAGATCAGAAACATTTTTTCTCAACTGAAACAACATGTATATGACAGTGTTCAACCTGTTCAAATGTTTGTATAGTCTATGGGACTTAACTACGGGGTCAGCAGTCCCTAAACTTACAAACTACTTATGAACTACTTACAACTAAGGACGGCACAAATATCCATGCCCGAGGGGGGATTCGAACCCCCGACCGTAGTGACCGTGCAGATCGTGACTGGAGCGCCTCAGCCTCCTCGGCCACCGCTCAACCTTTTCATTGTGTACACTAACTGCCAACTGCGGAAGATCACTATAAAAATACCAAGTAGTTAGTGTTGCACTGCGCAGCAGCTTGTGAACTCCAAAGAATACGCAAGTTGTGGGTTACTTGTATTCCACTGTACAACTAAAAAGTAGTAGTAGTAGTAGTAGTAGTAGTAGTAGTAATTATTTTGCATGGCAACTATTGAATGATCAGTTTATTCAGTACAAACGTTAGTACTACAAAATTAATTATTTTAGTTCATAAAAAGAACCCTTGCTTTTCAGCATATCCAATTTTGTAGTATGTAAATGGATGCATACAAAAGCGTAAATCTTGCTTCTAAAATCTTTAAAACCCTAACCTAAGAGGAATACAGCAAAAAGTCCTTCCCCCAGAAAAAATCAGGTCTGAAAGACTTAAGCACGGTTACCAGAACACTGCAAAAATGAATGTGTAGGTGAAGGAGACACCGAAACTAATGTTTTTAGAAAATCGCAGACTTTTTGACAACCAGAACGAATAGACTGGAATGATGATACGATCATCCCATGAACAGGGTGCTAACTTCTGTTTCAGGCACGTCTCCATCAACACTATTGGTATTTGAGACCTTGTCCACGATCATAGCAGAAGATTCGGAAAATGTGTTCCTTTAACGTGAGGAATATACTTAGTACAATTGTAGCATATGTATCTCACATACGCCCCTTCACATCTGTCCGTTGCCAAGCTAAAATTAAACTACCAACTACTTGCTCTTCCTTTCATCGTCTTGTCGTTCCACAACTTTAAATGTTACTGCCAAAAATGTAGACAATAGCTCATATTGAAAGAAATAAACGCGTGAAACATGTAATGAAGCCACGAAACTGCAGCTCCTGCAGAAAGCTAAAGCAAATGTCCGTTGTAATACTGTAGCTTATATGGCACTTGGGCGGACGTACTGCAAACTGAGCTTGGCCTATAAAACATGCTCCGTGAAGGTCGACCGCGGCAAGACAACAGGAAAACGTTCTTGGCACCTACGAGCACGTAGCCAATGTCTCAACGGGCGGTTCTTGTGTAGCTCCCACTATACCCATGGAGTCTAGAAATTACAAACTTCCAGCAACTTTGTTTAGTATCTAACATTTATTGTAAGTGATCGAAAATATTAAATGTTCTGTTACTATTTTGAGCCATTCCTATTCTTATTTAACTACACACAGTATACGCACAAATTTCTCTAGTTAGTATTGTCGTGCAAAACCCCTACTTTCAAACGTTTTCAAATTTACAACAGAATAATGACCCGCACTAAATGTAAGGTAGAACTTTCCTCCACCTCCACATGCGCGTCGGAAAATGAATGTCAACTCCGCCAGCTGATAAAGGAACAGACACGAAGGTCGCCGGGTACGCTTGATAAAACCTTATTCACGAGCACTTCATACCAAGAAACGGGCGCATTAAATTAAGGCGTCACAGATGCGAAAATAGCAACGTCGTCTTAAATATCCCTAACGATCTTCAGGTGCACAGGATACACAGTGGTTTCAACGGAAACCATATTCATCCGCAGACGTGAAAAAGCGACACACATTTTTCAATGCTTGCAGCTCTTGTGCGTAGATGGTCCACGCTTAAAACGAACTTCTTGCATGTGATAACTTTGTTCCCATTATATGACGATCGGTTTAACAGTTCGTTCTATTTGCACTTTCCTATTTCACTTTTGGAATACTTAGTTCCATTTCATAGCAATTCACTTTGAAATTACCGAGAGGGGTAGTGCAGAAGGTGATATGCAAGATTCAGGTTCAGAAGAACCGGGGTGTCATCTCCGTGCGGTAATGCAAATTTAGCTTTTCCTTAGCTTCCTCATAACGCATTCCCAAGTCAAATGTCGGGATGTATATATCGTCATGAATACTCCAGCTTAGTCCAATAAGTTATGTACGCAGTCTTTCAAATAGTTAAGTTGTAGAATATTGGCATAGGAATGTTGCGACTGGGAGGGTTTCCTAGGAAGATAAATAACCATTAGGAAAGACACTGAATGTTTGCAAACTAAATGCGTGCGGTATGACGCAGTAAATTTTCTTAAACACAAATGACATTTTACGACTGGAAGCCAGAGAGATTTCGTCAGTATATCGCTGAGAAACCAAAAAATCCTAAGTTAAGATTTGCAATTTGACCGACGCTAACGTCGGTATCATGGCACGTCTAGAGACTATGCAACCACTTTCATTACATCCTTTGTCTACTGCTCTGGCCAGCTGCCCTAATAAAAGAACTTACCTACCATCTGTCAGTTTATTAAAACATTCTTCGGCGTTCACAGTTATAATCTAAAATTAGGTCGCCTGCTGAGTCTACAAAATAAAATTTTATTCGTTCTTCATTATTGAAGAAAAGCTGGTACAAAGAGCAATCCTAGCCTTGTTGCTAAAGAATAAGGGTTTCATAACAAACTGTTATGGGATCTAAAGAATAATGCATTCTCTCCGTTTGTAAAACAGAACGACCTGTATTTACAAGCCCCAACGATTTCTTTCAGGAAACGTATCCCAATCATTACCAGTGGTAACTGGGAATTAGTAATATGTTTCGAATACAAACTCTGAACTAGGGACTGTTAATCACGTAGAGAACACAGCAAAATATAGGGAACTAAGTATTTACAGGTGTGAAAACCACCATTACGCAGGAAGTCTATATACTACGTTTGAATACTGATTAGCGACTAGTAAAAGTAAATTATTACAATTAAGTTTTAGAGGGAGAGATCAAATAAGAAGTTTTCGATAACAGCAGTTTTCCCCATTTGCTAAAGTCCTTTTTATATCTGGATATTTATTTGCGATACCAAGAATCTGACTGTCATTCCTAGATAAGACATTTTTCACAGCTGATGGATGAGGCCACGAGTACTTTGTGTGTGTGTGTGTGTGTGTGTGTGTGTGTGTGTGTGTGTGTGTGGTAAATCCGTATTTTCTCAGTCTGAAAATGGCATGAACGTGGACATCATTGTAAGCTTCAAATCAATGTAAGGAAAAACCTTTAAGTCCATCAAAATTATCACCGTTCACACCAACCTGAGCCTCTGACTACGCTACGTATCAGTATGTTACCACAACCTAGATTTCAATGGTTAAAGTGTGTACATTTCAGAAATAAAATTATTTGGTAAAATGGCATGTCTCAAAAAATCGATAAGTTAAAAGTTGAAAAAACTGAAACGATTTGATAGGAATATTATTACTGGCTTCAGCTAACTAGTATCAATAACAGCACAGAAGCAGCCATGGATCAATATACCATGACATGAAAAAATGCATTTATCCTACGTAGTGCTGACGTAGTTACACCTAATCCATCCGCTACCAAATGGACATTCAGGAATGAATCTTACTGTAAGTCAGGGAACGGCGTGACGCTTCGATTTGGATCAAAGATATTCATCGTCAGAGGAGAATGATATGAGCAGATTGCCACATACCAGCAAATTGGAATACCAGCATCCTCATTTTATCTATCGTACATAAGTCAGCATCGGAAGCGGTACGATTCTGAACCGGATCCATTCCACAGGCAGAGTTCCGCAAGTATTTAGTCTCTCGCTAACGAACTCATCACATGGAGGTGCGAGTGGCACAGCTGGGAAGACCAAGAGGATGGAGAAGGAGCGGGAGGGAGAGGCTCAAATGACTGGAGGGGGTCAATAATTGTATTTACCGGTCGTTTGACAGCGGTTCTCACCTGCTGTCTGCTGTACCGAGAGGTCTGGCGTTGAAAGAAGGTGGATTCAACAATAGAAACCACCTACAATTTCACCTGCAATTTGACCACAAGTTTTGCCTCCGAATCAATACGAGGCCATTGCGGTTGAAGGCATCGCGTGAAGGTAAATAGTCCATGGAGGTACAGAGTTGAGCGGTATTACCTTTCCCCGAAAAATTGATTCGGTGCAGTGGTTACTGTGAGAAGAGTAACGAAGGTCACTTCCCGTTGTTTTATGGGATAGTTGCGTCTCCAATTCATGGTAAAGGGCCGATCTTAGCGGTAATAATAGACCATGTCTTACATTCCAACACGCAGGTCAGCGGAATCGGTTCTTTGAAAACCAAGGCAGATGGTTGAGATCTGCCAAACTTTTTAGGTACAAAGGCCCAGGCTAGCTAATTGACACCATGCTGCATAGAGCAGACATCGCAAATTCTGTCACCATCATACTTCCCAGACTTAGAAGGCACCAAGCATGTTCAACATAGGATTCACACGGAGGAGATTGTTCAGTGACCTAAGCACATGCCACTTGACGTACAACTAAGGATCTGGCCAGGATAGAAGTAGTCCACGCCCCAAACTGTAGACAGTCCGTAGTAACGAGGGAAATACAAGTCAGTTAGTCCGCTATATTAAACGTATCTGTGAGACACTTTCTGCTTATGGACTAAATTCTGATCTTTTCCTGGTGTATGACTTGATAATTAGCGCTGCATCCACCTTGTTCTCGCGGCGCAGCTGTCGCAGCCCACGCACGGGCAGGATATCGCAAGCCTCGGCTCGGACGTGACCACCGGCTCTGGCCTGCCTGAGCCCAAAGACGTGGGCGTTGCGTGTTCACTACGGGCGGAGAGTTCAAGGAGTGCGGCCATCTGGCAATTATCACACGACTCGAGGCCACTCGGTTCTATTATGCGCCATATTCGTCCTGTAGTTACCTGTCCTCACTGAGAATTTCGTCAACAACTTTAAAGCTGAGTGGGCGGGGTTGTTCCAAAGGCGTTACACAAAATGTGGCACACACGCTGTATTTTTCAGCTTTACAAACTATATAAAGATCTAGAAATCTTATAGTTCGTTAATATAAACCTCTTGAAATGGGTCGGCCTTGTTATTCGTATGGGATGTAGGAATCCGACAAGAATAGCACTGCTACAAAACCCTGGGCGAAGATGCTATACCTTGATGGAATACAGGAAAATCTGAAAATTCAGAGGATGGAAACCCGAGACGCTGGATAGGGACGAATGAAATGGTGTCCTACAGCAGGCCAAGGCCCATCGCTAGATGTACAGCCATAAAGAAGAGTAAGTACAGGTCACTTTAACAAAAATAGTTCTGGTGATTTAGCTAACTCAAACATCCAATAAACTTTTACAAAGCACACGTTACAAAAAATGTGCAATACAGCAAATCTTTTCACGCACTTGTCTCTGAAGCAGCATAGCACGAATAAAATGAAGAGCATTAATATTGTTCAGATGAAGTGGACGTCTTGAGAATGAATTCGGCGAACAAAAATTTCAGAAATCAGCTGGATGTACATAATATTGTATTTATCTAGCGCATTTCTGAACAGTATGTTTCCCCTTCCCGTTTCCTTTAAGAAACGACATTATGTATTGCTATTGGTTTAAATACGTTCAACTCGTCCGTCAGGACTAGCATTGATGCATGTCCACAAAGCAAATTCCTCTACTTTTGCTGGTAGTGGAATTTGATAAAAAAAATTTCAATTCGACGATCTAACATGCCTCTCTTACTATATTAATTTTTACTATATTTAAAAAATAAGTTAACAAATCGTTTTGCAAAACAGCGGCAGTGGCAACGACAGTGCCACTGGCAATAAATTATTCTGTTCCTGCATATATGTTATTTCATGGAATTTTAGTGCCCCGGAGAGGTCGTTAGAAAAGATCTAAAACGCATACAAACATTTTGTATGTTAAGTGGTAAAGTTGGTTATAGTTTACTCTAGCCTACACAGCCAACAAAGCTCTGCCCCTACACGGCGTTTACATATCCCTGCCAACAACGGTAGTCCGTCCTACTGCCAGCCCACAGCGGACGGTGTAACGTCACGGGCTCGCTAATTCCGCGACTTCTGTATCCCAACGCGGTGTGGCCCGTGGGCTGGTTCTCTGTATACGATTGGCTCCACTGAAGTTCAAAACTAAAATAATGACAAAAAACCGCGTGCGGCGCCGGCAGTTGCTCTTATATTAACTGTTTCAATCTAAGGAACATACGTATCATAATTGATGAAAGGGTAACTACGATCAGTCGCGAAACAATCTGGTTTATTTCAAATCAATTTCGGCTATAGGATAACCATCAGTGCGAGAGCATACGCCAGCAAGTATAGTCACGTGAACTTTCAGGTATATTACAGTTGCCTACCAGTATGAGCACGTATTTTTACTTGCAGGCAACTGTATGGTAACAAAGTTTGCGTGACTATACTTTGGGCGTATTCTCTAGCACACATTGTTATCCTGTAGTCAAAATCTATTTGGAATATAGCAGATTGTTTTGCGACTGATCGCTGTTTTCCTTTCATACATTTCAACTTTCGCTACACAGCAATCTAAATTTGAGTCAAACATAAATGGAATAATATTTTTTTCATTACTGAGGTAGTTTAATTACGTCTAAACGCCATTTACATTACATAGGAGCAGCAGGATGTGGAGATCGAGGATTTTTCCCATTTGACAATGAAAAATTTTACTGAATAAAGAATGTGTTAGTAGAATGTAGGTGTTTAAGCGAGACGTGCGGAGAGCTGGTAATAAGCAACCATAGAAGTTATAATTTTGCGACAGTTTATTGATTCTTGTCCTCTGCGATTTCTTTCTGGGTACGAGAACGTAGCAAACAATTCTAACCGCAGCCCTTCTGATTATTTTGTGCATTCCTTTGATCCTTCTCAGTGAATCTGTCATAACCCGTGTGTATTATTTCACACGCCCAGCATCCACTCGAAACACTTCAATCTCCACAGCCAGCCTTTCATAATAAACGTCCAACGATCTACATCTACATGGGATACTCTGCAAATCACATTTAAGTGCCTGGCAGAGGGTTCATCGAACCACCGTTATTCCATTCTCGAATAGCGCGCGGGAAGAAATAACACCTGAATCTCTGATTTCTCGTATTTTAATCTGATGATCGTTTCTACCTATGTAAGTGGGAGTCAACAATATATTTTCCCATTCGGAGGAGAATGTTGGCGATTGGAGCTTCGTAAGTAGCCCACGCCGCAGCGATAAGCGTCGTTGATGTAATGATTCCCATCCCAGGTCCTGTATCATTTCCTTAACGTTGACTCCCCTGTATCTTGACAATACGAAACGAGCTGCCCTTCTTTGGACTCTTTCGATGTCCTCCGTCATACCCACCTGATAAGGATCCCACACTAGGCAGCAATACTCCAAAAATGGACGGACAAGCGTAGTGTATGCAGTTTCTATTGTAGTTCTGTTGTATCTTTTAAGGGTTCTGCCAAAAGAACGCAGTCTCTGGTTCGCCTTCAAACCAGCTACTGCATGATTACCACATTTCACTCTTACTGATGAGTTTCCAGTGGCTTATTACTTCGTCCATTGTGTGCAGCGTCGTTTTCATACACTCTGGTTCTTACTAACGTCCTTATGAAGAGTGAAAATTGAAATTTATCTTGACATCTAGATCTTGGTTGTACTAGGCGCCCTCGTTCAAGTGCAATAAAATGAAGCATCTGTTAAAATCGCAGTGAAAGGTCACCCATAGCGCGAAAAAAATTGTTTTGGCAGGTTGTGAATCATGTAAAAAAGGCAGCCGTTCAAGGGAGCGTATAGCGTGTAACGTTTATGAACATAATCACGAAGCTCTAGAATTTCTGGTGTAACTGTGTATTCCAGTTTATTTCAAAACAAGTGTCTGATCATAACTCCACGAAGCATCTGTTGGTGTGCGTTGCAGTTGCACTATTGGTTATGAAAATGGAACTATGCACGCACTGGCGCTTCACGGACAGAGTCTAGCTCAGAGTTGTCTAACACGTTGTGGCGGTTGGTCCTGCGACACGGAATAAGGAGCAGCTAAGTAGCATATGAGCGGCTCTCCGTTGGTCGCACCCCCCCCTTACAACAGCGGCCGCGTATATTTAGCCACGTCAGCCGGCAGGAGATCTGCCAGCGCTACAAAGGACAGCGGCCTCTTCGCTCGTCCTGCACGTACCGTATGTGGCGCTGACACATACATAAACCACAATTGCTTGCAATCTGTCGCTTGATTCGGACAAGTAATAGCTCGATCAGGGTTGAGAATAAAATCCGCTACCAGTCACATTAAAGATCGTATTATGACACGACGGGTTTCAGGCTAGTGCCTATCTTCAGGTGCTTAAAACATTCAGAATTTTACATGTGTAGCATGGAGTTTTCAATTTCATATTGTGTCAAAACCGCGATCGCTCATATGACGCACTTTTTACACACTTTTGCGGACGTACTTTCCTTTGATAACCTCATTTTTATTTCTATTCTGCTTGTCACTATCTGAGTACAAGTTATCACTGCACAGAAATGTGAACTCACACCATACAAAAAGTGTAAATTGTACTAAAAACTGGCAAGCAGAATAGAAATAAAGGTAAGGAGGTTATCAAAGGAAAGTGTGTTCGCAAAAGGGTGTAGAAAGTGCGTCACTTGGACAATCGCGATTTGGATACAGTAATAAACTGAACTCCAGCAACAAGCTACACCTGTTTTAAGCACCTGAATATGGGCACAAGCCTGAAACCGGCCCTGTCAAATAAATAATACGATCTTTAATGTGAATGGTAACGGATTTTATCATCAACCATGTACTACGAACAGTCACGGAGTTCAAACACATCCATCATGGATAAAACACATTTAATAGCTCGTTTCTAATTAAGAACGATGTATACCGAATCACATGATGGGGAGAAACCCTGGGCACGATTCCTCCGGCAGATATTCGTAGTTAGTGTTTACTGTCATGACTGACAAACAGTGCAAAGGTATGATTAAACATTTTGAAGCGAAGACCTGTCCATATTTTGAGATGGACATATGGACTTAAATTGTGTTTCTTCGTTCTTCACAAGACGAAAAAAGAAACGTAGTGTTCGACATTAGATACGACGAGAAGTGATTCGTTCGGAAGTTGCACGTAGAAGAGTCTCAATGGAACGGACGTTCGTAACTAAGCCATAATTTCTGTGTACATTTTTGCGTTGGTCTTCTCCAGATTATATTGGCATTGATCCCACACAGGTGCACTGCTTGTTTCTTCTGTTCTTCCATTTTGTTACCCTATACTGAACGTTCTGTTATGCATGTAGGCTGGTGTATTTATGAGGCAGTTACCACGAAGCCTATTTTACTTTACAGTAAATCTTTCCATAATATCTCTCATTCTACACTCTTCGACCTTGGTCCTCTATATTTTTCTGTGTTTGCTAGTATGGTATATTTATGAATATTGAGGGTACACTCTGTACTCTTGAATAGTAGCCGCTGTTGTCAATCTGCTAGCTGCTGACAGTATATTACAGACTGCTGTGGCTCGCGTGTTCAGCAGACCGGTCCAAGTCTTCATTTAGTTATTTCCTTAACATAATCTTAGATCATCGAAGTGATGAGGCTTAAACACTCTATATAAAACGCTTGCCTCTTATTATTTAAAAAATTATCTCCAACTACTGCTGGAAATTATCCAGTGGATCATCTTCCATATTTTATAGAAGCTGTGACCAAAATTTATGAATTATTCTTCGCATGACTGAAGCATACCTTTCGTCGAATAGACGTGACACTTCCAGTTTACGAAAATTAACGAAGTTGGAGAAAAACATAATATCCGACTGAAGAGATTAGTATTTTGATATTATTGTTCACAATCCATCGTTTTATATAAGTTGAGAAGTCTAACCAAGTGCATACGAGAAATTTTAGTATGCAAACGAATTTACGACCCAAGTAACTGTCGAGTGAGAATGTACTTGAAATACAGTGACAAACAGGTCAAAATTGGCCCCCAATCAGACACAGTGAAGTATCTGTGATAGTTGGCCACAATGTTTGTAGTCTTCCCAGAAAAGCGTTAGGCTGTGACATTTCATCTATTCCGGAGGTCTTGCAGAGGACTGAGTCAGAGAGTAAAACGGGGAGCCCAGACTCATCGCGAGCTAGGTGACCGCCCAGCTCCCAGCTGGCAGAAAGGACATCGCCACTGACGTCACCTCGTAATTGGGCGGCTGAGCGCTCTCATGCCTGTACCTGCACGGCTGCGCTTGTATCAGCAGGCCGAGGCCGCGGGAACCAGCGAACAGCGCCACCATTGTACGGCACACACACAGGTCCAGAGAGAGATACCACACAGTACCACAATTTGGTCTCTACGTAACTATTCGGTCGAGAGCAGGAACGCTGTGTTGCTGGAGAGTTGAAAAATGAACATTGTTTGATCCATCATTAACGTGGATGATGGAATTAAGAGAAACCAACAACCGTATAGTTCCAAATTAACTTATTAAGGAACCAGCTTTGCATTTTCATTACAGCCATCTCAGACCATTATAAAAACACCGCTTTGAGATATCGTATCACAGAACCCCTTTATATAAATTTTCTGCCACGTGAAAACGCTTTATTAGTGTACCCGACTGCCACGTCTATGTACTAATGGGATTTCTCTACGGTTTTAAATAAAATGTAAGATTTGACGTAACATCTACAGACATGCCCCACGAAGTCGTCATTCTGTGCGTGGCGGAAGATCTCATACCACGAGTAGTCTGTTCCTTTCCCGTTCCATTCTTAAATAGAACGAGGGAAAATGTTTATGTGCCATAATTTCTCCTATCTTTGTGGTCATTAGGCGACATGTAAGTTGGCAATAGAATATTTCTGCAGTCTGATTCAATTTTCCATGGGTCGCACTAGTGTTCCATATACCATCTCCTTTAG
Source organism: Locusta migratoria (assembly GCA_026315105.1). Lineage (NCBI taxonomy): Eukaryota > Metazoa > Arthropoda > Insecta > Orthoptera > Acrididae > Locusta > Locusta migratoria. The sequence goes on from CM048755.1 coordinate 325,478,397, forward strand.
CGACGTGTCGTATCTTTTGTCAGCCAGTTGGTATGTTGAATTATTGTGTCAAAATGGTGTTTAGCCGGCTGCAGACCCGAGGGCGTATCTTAACTTTAACAAAATGAAGACTAAGCAGAAAAAAATGTGTTGAAACATGCGAGATATTTATCCGTTACAAAAGCGAGGCGCGCATTCAGAAAGAATTATGGGAAAGAACCGCCCTATAACCGCGTTGGTATCGACAATTTCACAATACCGGTTTTGTCTGTAAACAGAACAGAACGTTTCGACCAAATGTGTCCTAGAAGGCCAACAGTCTGCGGAAGTCACGAACTTTGGATAGTGGAGCAAACTTGTTGAAGACTTAGCTCTGGAGGTTTCACTTCAAATCTTACCGTCCATAGCTCATGCAACTTATTTATCTAGAATGGAAATGATGTATAGGTAACTCCAGTGCCAAATAGCTCAGAGAAGGCTTCACTGCTGCTGTGACGACCAATGGCATGACGATATAAAAGATACGGAATGAACTTCGGTACCGCTTGGACTTTTGTCGGTTGATCTGAGGAGTAAAAAATTTAACCTTCCGAGTTTAAGGTTCTACTTGTGCATCAATTACACAAGTAATACTTCGTATAAACATGGAGCTTTGAAAACGAATGAAACTTTTATACTAGGCCTGTATCACAATATGAAGTCCCCTGCAGAGTTTTCCCGGCTGTTTAAATACTTCTTATGAACTTTTTTGTTACAGTTCCGCTAATAGAATGATTCAGGTATAAGACTGTCTAAAAACTACAAACCACGCAAACTTCTCAAACTTCAAAAACAAGAATGCAATAGTCACGCATGTCAAATGCAAGGAGCCTCCTAAACGAAAGGAGGGAATCCCTCCGTAATTTAGTACTCTACATGAAGATATATACAGCCGTGCTGAAAACCTGTGACTTCGAAATTTTTATTCTGTCAATTTCGATTGAAATAGGCCTATTAAATGCAATGCATATTACTCTGCCTACTGCCTCATTCCTCTGACAAAATTTGCAATAGACTGCCACTAGAGGACTCCGACTTATAGCGGTTAACATGGTGTAGAACTTAACTATGTCGGTGAGTGAGAAACCTTCAGGATAATGCCAGACCATACACGAGCGCTATGACGAACTACAATCCTAGGCCACGGATCAATGGGATAGATCTCCTCCAAATAGTCACGACTTGCCTCCATCGGATTTTCATGTTACAGACACGAACAGCCATTGTACGAAAAGAAACCACCTGTAATCAGGTGTCCATAATGTAAATGTACATTTATCGCATTCCACTGATATGGCAGTTTCCAGCAGACAGGTTATGGCTACGTCTTCGATATATGCCAGTCAGTCCACTTGCTGCTCCATACCGATACTTTCACATACCAGACAACCAGACTGCCCCTCCCCTTGATTACTTCACCGTGTCTCCCTCGAAACCAGTCAGTGGGTCTCCGTCTATGTCGTAATCTGATCAAGCAGTGCGGATAGCATATTTCAAGGACGAGGAAGACATTCATGATTTGGATTTACGATAAAAACATTTCTCCCGCAAGCTGCCATTATGGGAGTGAAACCTGCGACTGTAACGTAAAAGAGGTTTCAGAAATTTGATGGAGGTAACAAGTACCTCCATCAAAAGGCGACTCGTTGCAGTAATTTCTGAAACCTAAGATACGATATCCATCGTAACTGTATACACGAGAAACGAACATGTTGACATGCCCCTTCTTTAAAGATTGCTTTATCGTCCGCCCTTCACTCTGAAATATAGGAGGTGGTGGTGGTGGGGGCGGCGGCGGCGGCGGCGGCACCCACTTGAAATTCAAATATTTGTAAATCTATCGGACCACCAGTCTGCAGCTTAAAAACTACTTCAACTAAGGTAAACTAACCTGGACAACACACACACACACACACACACACACACACACACACACACACACACACACACGCGCGCGCACACGCGGGCGCGCGCGCTCGCGCCCCCCCCCCCAGGGAGAACTCGAACCTCCGACGGCGAGCAACCACGCGCTCCGCAGCGAGGCGCCTTAGACTGCCCGGCTACTCCACCGCGGCCACAGCACCCACTTGACTGACAGTTATCAGCTATCCATTTGCTGCAAAAAGCTGAAGCAATAAAGCAGTGATCATGATAGGATATCCAGTGGGATATCTTGCCACTAAATCGGAGGAAGGGTGGGGTGCAACTCTGAGTTTCCCTTGTAAGGTTGTATTTCTATTTTAAACTTTCTAAGGAGTCGTCTGCGCCGTAATCTGCATCCACAACACTGATCACCACGACTAAGAATAATATTTGTCTGGAAAAAACTAGGGAGTTGTTCATGGATGATTTAATTCATCGTCTTGAAAGTTCCGCTTCGTTACCAATGTCATTTGACTATTTTCAACAGGTTTTTTCTTCTAATTGTTTCCTCTTTTGAACTATATCTTCTGCTGCTGCTTTAGCATGACATTTCTTATTTTTCTTCCTAACTTTAGCTTCCTTTCAATGCTGCTTCGAAATTCGGCTCTGATTACCATGCCGCGCGGTTCTAGGCGCCATGTCTGACTGCGAGGCCGCTCCCTCCGGAGGTTCGAGTCCTCCCTCGGGCTTGCGCGTTGGGTGATTAGTTTAGGAAGTTTGTAAGTCTAGGGACTGGTGACCACAGGTAGTTTAGTCCCACAGATTTACAAACGTTTTAACATTTCTAGCGACCACGATGTCTACGTGACATACTCTCCCTCATCTTTCTTCCTTCATCCAATCTTTTTCCTTGGGGTAGATAAAATTTCTGAATGTTTAGACCTACGTGCAATCGCCCCAGGCTGCGTCGGTTTGTTCTGTCAACTTTCATATCGCAACCGTACGTAGAACAAACGAAGAGAACAAATATTTTGCATCTCTCAGCATATCATTTATGCACTTTGGCTGCACATTCAAAATAGTTTGTTTTTTTCTCTCAATTATCTTGTTTAGAAGTACGAAACCACTTTAAAATGTGAAGCAAAATAAAACGCCAACCGTAGCGCAAACGCCTCTCAAAAAACGAACTCAAGACTTACTACTGCTAGCTCCAGGAAACAGTAGCTAAATAGAACGCACCCGACTTCTCACGATGCGTCCCATTCCAGATAGGTGCTATTTATCCCTTCCCCTCCATATGTCAAATACGAAGATCTTTTGTCGGTATAAGAAATTCTAAACTTCAAAGTCAATGCAATCAAAAGATATCTACAGCTGAAATATCTATATGCATGTAAATCCTGATGGTCTAGCGGTTCAGCGGGATCGAATCTCTTCGAGACTAAGGATTTCATTGACTCGGTTTTGACCTAGGCTTCATCTCGCAACTATCGCAGGAGTCGCCAGAAACGACAAGTGGATGCATCCATGTGTGGTTTAACTGTAGGTCCTCCACAGTAGGATAATTGGGATAGGTTAGGTGCTCTTGTCGCGTAATTGTCGTCCAATTAAAATACAAGTACTAGACCACTCAGAAATACGAAATAGCCATCATAAACCAATAAGTAGGTATGCACGGTACCCTCCATAGGGTCAGTACCTAGGTCACCACCTAAGTGGTGTTGGTCCTACTCGCACTTTTCCATTTTTTATTCCCCACCGTTCGCCTACTTGTAGACCGTTTTTCAAGTCGCAGCAAGTGATAAATGCTGATACACACGACACAATGAATGGCGAACTGGTGTTTCTTCTTCATTCTTTACATGATTTGGGGCGTGACAAATTGCATAAATTTTCATCAACAGAACAGGCGGAAACAAGAATGGCAAATCATTCAGACTTTTAGACTTAGGTCCAGAAATCAGAACAAAATGATGGTAAAATATTGTAGTGCTCTTCCCTCCGCTAGTACCGATTTGAAGCAGCAGTTATAGTCTCCAAACATTGCGTGCGATGAAATTCTCAGCGCTCCGCCGTGTTGCGTTAGCGACGGCCAGTTTGGTCGATATCCAGGTCAGTGAAGTGTTCCAACGCCACTCCAACAATAATTCTCAAATACGCTTCTACTTTCGGTTACGCACGTTAGAGGAATATGCAAATAACGATGTCATAGTAAAAGGTCTTGTTCTCTTACATCTGAAGTCCGCGAAAGCGTACATGACGAAATACGGAACTGTAAACAATGGAGGCTTAATAACGCAACTCCGTAACTGCAGCTTCGCACGCGCTCCTTCGTAACGGTTCTCATCTCCATTTCCTTCTTGCGGCTTTTTAACTGAACCACGACGTACTAAGCAAAAAATGCATAGTTAATAACTTTAAAATTTTGAAGGAGAAAAAGGTATTCTGAATTAAAATTTTTACACTTTGCCCACAAGGAAGGGGGGGGGGGGACTGAACGATAACTACCTGTTCTATTACTTGCATAATTGCGTAGGCACAGTTTTTAATGAACATTATTCCAATGTCAGTCCAAAACAGCCAATTCAGACTCGGCAACGAGAATACAGATGAGCTCTGGCACAAATTCGAAAGAACTGCAGGTCGCCACGCACGAAATATGCGTCCTAGACGATAGATAAAGGTTTATCACGAATCAGTGAAACATTATAAAGTTACTTACAATGTCAGACAAATAACTACTTAGCTTATTCGCTTACAATGGATGTAAAACGTTAACAGCCGGTAAGATGAACAGCCAACTAGTTGCTGAAATTGGTTGGCTGTTAATTTCATCATTCCAACTGTCGGCTTAGACCGGTGCTGAAGAGCAGACATATTCCAAATTTTTATCATCGTCTATATTGCCGCAATAAACGAAAGGTCACAGTACCTTCAGAGAGTGATGCACGTGATTCTAGGGCCTATATGGTGTACGCAAAAAAGCAGTACCCCCTTAACCGTTTCTCAACAGATGGGTAATAAATAGAAAGGCGAAGCAATCTGTGTGATTGGAAAAAGCCGACAATTGTTCCACCTACGTAACAGACTTATTCCTTAATTAACAGACATCGTCAGAAAAGGAAGCAGTTTCCGAAGCACAACAAGGAATCGCGATGGGATAACTACTCGCTTTCACTCTGGCAATGTTTTCAAACGAGGTCGTTTTATACTGAGGTTACATAATGAGAAAACTGTTATGAAACACACGAAGACCTAACGATTTTCAACAACTATTGAGCAATAGTAAACACGACCATAACACAAATTTAATGTAGAGTTAGAACTGAACTTTTAATATTGTCCTTCCGCCGTTTTTTACTATCCATAGTAAAGAATCACACTACATATAAACAAACTGCAAGTAAAACAGCTGTATTATTGAGGGCGCAGAAATTTATGTGGAACGCCATTTCAAAACTATTAGTGATTTCCTGTTTTTATTTAGTTCCCAATGGTCACTCGACATCTAAGTCATTACCGAAGTTAATTTCTTTGTTAAATCAAAATGTATGGACTATTAGGTACTACAGTGTTTCATTGTGTAAAAAAGAATTTGACTACTTTAAGTTGCGTGGCCACTGAAAAATCAGTTTTGTAACTATACTTCGATATACTTGACAAAACGGCGAAGTCAAAAATCACTATATCCTGGCTAATCCTGCCTCACTAGTCCGGCCTCTCAGTAATCCAGCATACACCCTAAAAGACGCACTTAACAATGAATTATCGTCGACAACATTGTTATTTAAACTACGCTTAGTTAAACAATGCTATATATACCTATTTCAAACTGGGGAATTATTTGCACTTCTGCATCAAGTATTTTAAAAGGAAACACGTTTTGCTTCATAATGCTCACGTATTATGACATTTCTGGAGACGGAAAATGTAGGAATGAATGTCGATTATGAAGACAAGGATTGTGTCAAATACAGCTCTGTTCGTAAACAGACCTAGAAACCAGTAGATACACGGTGTTGCCTAGGTGGATGCTGTCTTCTTCGTACAGACAGGCGTTGGACAGTTTCGCACTACCGCCGTAACAACCAAAATACGAGCTTACGGCAGACCGCTACACCAAAGCAGCCCGTATGTTTTAAATGTTCAAATGTTTGTTAAGCTTAAGGGACTTAACTACGGGGCCATCAGTCCCTAAACCTACAAACTACTTATGAACTACCTACAACTAAGGACGGCACAAATATCCATGCCCGAGGGGGGATTCGAACCCCCGACCGTAGTGGCCGTGCAGACCGTGACTGAAGCGCCTCAGTCCCCTCCGCCACCGCGGCCGGCCCGTATGTTCTATGAGCTTCCTTGAAATCGGAAATGACATTGTGTGTGTGTGTTTTTTCCCCTTCGATCATTAGTGATGCTCCACACTACCGCGGAATACAGTGCACGGCTGCTAAAAGGGGAACAAGTTCCTTCAAACACACACTTTATATAGAATCGAGCTCTCAATAATCCGGCACTACCTTTAATCTTTATCCCTAAGTGACAGGAATGGCCGGGTTAGCGAGTAATGTAAGCTCAAGAAAGCTGCAAGTCGGTGGCAGCATTAGGGCACATTGGCCGGCCTGAAACTAACGCAGTAGTGGTAGGACAACCGTCCGTTCCGCTTGAGGACGCACAGGAAGTGCCGTATGGCCACACCACCTGCATACGCCAACGCAGTTTTCAAACAGTATTTATTAAGCAAACAACGGTCACTTGTCACGGAAGTTTAAGATTAGGCATAATTACTTAATCCAAGGACAAGAAAGCTCGATGTATTCTCAGTGTTTTACACACGGGTCACTTACCAACGCTGTTACTAATTAACGCGCGCCTGCGTTAATTTACGTTTAGAGAAGAGTTTTAAAATGTCAAGGTATGACTTCGATAAATAGACTAAGGTTAAATTTTATTTACGGCTGCGGCGGCGCAGTGTGTAATGGCAAGAAACGTTCGTTTTACGAGTACGATTAGTGACCGGACAAGGGTACATGCACGAATCTCAACCAAGAAACAAGAACAGCATTTTATTGTGTGTTTTATATAAAAGATTATTCTCCTTATTTTATGTGATTCCGTTTTCAAACAAAGTTCAACAGTCGTTGCCAACACCGGCACAACATACCAACGCTTCCGACAGAAACTTAGCACAGACCTACATCGTAAACTTTCCTCAGTGATTCTACCAGTGCGCTCTAGGGGTTCTTCCCAAAATCCACGGCTGCTTTCTCCCCAAAATGATTTATATACAACTGCAATATTTTGGAGCATATTACCAGCTGTCAATGATCTCGTGCACAAAACCAATCTATGCAATATTTAATTCCTCTTACTTCCCTTTCAGTCGAATCCCAACCAGTCTTCGGAGTTTACTGAGGAGATGATGCACCAACTCAAACACTGTAACAGTTTGGTGATGCTCCCTCGTCTGTTGCAGATAGTACACTTTTAAATAACGACTGGTGTTACGTGCACGGCCATCCTCAAGTCAACATGGAGTGCATTATCTTAATCCAGTATACTGACGCGCCTGCGTAAGTAAGGCTGTATGAAAGTTGAAAAAACCTATTAAAACCGCTATGATACTAATGCCGCAACTAAATTAAGTATTAATTTTTAGAAAGTCGTCTTGGCTTATCCTGTTTTCCCATAGGTTCCATGTATTTGGAGGTAAGTCCTTCACTCTACCGATTTTAAATCTGACAACATTACTGTCCCCTAGAACATTGGTCGGCAACTAGGACGCGGCCCACGACCCTACTCCCCGAGGCCAATTTCTGCATAATAAAAGGTCTTCAATACCTGAACAAATAATTACGTTGCCACCCGCTCATTCAAGAGAGAGAGAGAGAGAGAGAGAGAGAGAGAGAGAGAGAGAGAGAGAGAGAGAGAGGTGAAAGACAGAGGAGGAGAAGGGGGTGAAAGACAGAGGAGGAGAAGGGGGTGAAAGACAGAGGAGGAGAAGAGAGGAGAAACAGGCGAGATAGCTGAATATAAGACTCTCCTCCAATTCAAAAAAATGTTCAAATGTTTGTTAAGCTTATGGGACTTAACTACGGGGTCATCAGTCCCTAAACTTACAAACTACTTACGTACTACTTACGAACTAGGACGGCACAAATATCCATGCCCGAGGGGGGATTCGAACCCCCGACCGTAGTGGCCGTGCTGACCGTGACTGGAGCGCCTCAGTCACCTCGGCCACCGCGGCCGGCTTCTCCTCCAATTCATGGGCCGAGTTATCACGGATTATGGGTAAGTGCGGCCAACCTTTACGTGTCTGCTACTAAGTGGCCCTTGCAGGCCAAAAGCTTGCCGACCGCTGCTCTGGACGGTTAAATATTTTATTACAATGGGGCAAAGAATGTTGGGTCGTCTTCATAATACCAGGGCTAAAATATTAAGTACACTTTTAGCTACAATCCTGGCAGCCTTGAGTGATTATGTTAACAACAACAATGCGGTAGAAAACTATAAAAAGATATGTTAATATTCTTAGAATGACTTTGGTGTTTCGTACAGGCCATGAGGTAAATAAATAATTCCGTTCCTGGTGTTTAGTTGTCAGGTTCTTATATGTACCCCTGCCCGCTCAGCAGAAGTAATTGACCTCGAAAATTTCACGACCAAACATTTGCGTTCTCATGCTTGGGTTAATGCCAATATCGCACGATTGCCAACATTATCAGGCGATGGCGACGGTAAGTAAAATTTTACTTGTATAGTTTTTCGTCGTATAATCGAATAATAGTTTCACGAAAATTCCATTGTTATAGGCTTAGCTTTTGTTTCTAGACCAGGTGTAAGCCTGGTGATGCTGTTATGTCTCGTTTATTGAGATAAACGACCATACAGCTAAACCTGTCTCCGCAAACGCTACAGCGATGTATGCGCAATACTAATTTTTATTCCGTATTTTTAAAGAAATTGTCCATATCAGAATTGATAGTAACAAAACAATGGACTAACAAGTGGACAACGCCTACGAGTTCACAATGACACAGGTTCGCCGGAAGCACCGAGCTCGGCAGGAAGGAAGCAAGACGTCACTGCAGTGCTGCTTATCGGGAAGTGCGGATGCACCAACGCTTCCGCATACTCCTGTGCAGCACTGAGACCGCCAACGAACGCTGCCCCCCAACTCGTCCAGTTCAATTGTCAAGCTTAAGGGACTTGACTTCGGGATCATCAGTCCGTAAACTCACGAACTACTTATGAACTAGCTTATACTAAAGACGACACTAACATCCATGCCCGAGGGGGGATTCGAACTCCCGACGGGGAACGGCCTCGCGCATCGTAGCATAGCGCCTCAATGCGCCCCGCCGCGGCACTCGTCAAGTTACTAGTCATGTGTAGTTCGCGAACGAACTAGTTCGGAATAGCGCTCCCACAGGCGAACTAGTTCGCAGATCCCTCGCCTCTTAGTTCGTCCGCTTTTTTTCCGAAGACTGACGGGTAACAGCGAGAGGACGCGAGAGCGCGCAGAATCGCGTGATTCCCTTCTGCCAGTTGCCGTCATTTCGAGCTGAGATGCAGCTCATCTGTAGTTTTAGTAGCGGTAGCAAAAGCCCAAACGAGCGGACGAACTAAAGAGCGACCTACTTCGCGGCCGAGCTGCGAACTAAAAGGAGAGCTACCGGTCGTGAACTAAAAGATGCGCGATAAGTCGCGAACAGAATTAAAAATCACGTGTTCGCCTTCTGCTGATGAGAGCCATTTCGAGGTTAGATTACTGCTAGATTACATAGTTCAGTGCTACAAAATTTCTGCTTTGAAGTTTTCTGCGCTCTGCTATATCTGACTAATAAATTCCATAATGCCAAGATATAGAGATAACTCTAGACTTAAACGCGAGAAATTACCCACAAAGGGTTTCTTTTGGTTTGCGTGATATCGTTAGCGGCTCAAGCAGCAAGCGCATGAAGCAGCTAGGTGGGGGAACTTCTCCCTCCACATGCATGCGCAGACCACGCCGCTCAGCTGTCACTAGGAGCGGACGAACTAAAAGAACGAACTAGTTCGCGGCGCCGCGAACTAAAGTGAGCGCTCCCGGTCGCGAACTATTATGCTCAAGTCTACTCTCACGACGAAAGGTAGTTGCGTTCCTGGATACGTGATAATGTCACAACGCCTGAGGTCCACAGACGGCATGTATGGCTCTAAAAGTTACTGAAACGCGCAGAAAATGATTAGTTTTTTTATGCTTTTGAAGGCTGTTGGAGACCGATTCGGGACACATATATATATAGCTAAATTCATCATACAATAGAAGGGTTGCGCACTGAAATATTGTTGTGACATTCCCACTAAGATTGAAAAAAAAAAAAAGAAAAAGCTACTTGTGGGAAAAGAACGTGAGAAGGTGAGTGCGAGCAGGCATTTTGACGAGTGCAATAGGCGTCGTACGTGAGAAGACACGTGGGAGCGCGCGCCGAGGTCGGCCAGACGTAAGCGCGGCGTTTCCTTGACTTGCTGCCCACGCCAGTCCTCGCAGCCGGCTCTTAATTGCAAATAATGTCTCGTAACTGGCGCAAGTGGTTCGCTTTCGATCACTACACGACAGGCACCGAACCAGCACCTAATATTTTCATATACATTTAAACGCCCGTAAATGTCCGAAAATACAGGCTGTTTCGAAAAGAATAAACGTAGTAAGTATTGTTTTGTTCAAACCACCGATCGCTGCGCCTCGGCTCGGCTGTTTGAGAAACGAATACGTAGTGTAGTTTATGTTAATGGCCGCTAGATGTCAGTGTTCTGTTTTGCTGGGTAACCGTCATATGTCTAAAATGGCTACTCCGTAGCAGAAACCATTTTGTTTTCTCCAGTTTGCTAAGTGCCATTCCGTGCTAAGACGTTTCAGGTTGACGTACGAAATTGATCCTTCGAATGGAACCTTCGTAGATGGTATCGAAAGTTTGTACATACAGGATGTGTGTGTAAAGGGATGAGTCCTGGCCGCCCCCGTGTTCCTAAAGGAAATGTTGCTCGAATTCAAACTGCTTTCCAACGTAGCCATTCAGAATCAACTCTTAACAACAATTTGACATGTTTTTGAGACGTCGGTTGGTCATGAAACCGTAAGTGATAACGTAATTGAGTACATGTATACGTAACAATCGTTTTAGCAGTACACCACAACAATGATCCTAAACATAAACCACATTTTAGTCTTGTTGCAATAAAGAACAGTCCATCTCCAAAATACGACAACCACTGTTGAGCATCTAAATATAACAACCATTACGTTTACACAAAACTGTAAACCGTAACAAAACTTGACAATACTGTAGTTACGTGTATCCACGTATTTCAGGGCATACGATTGGAAAGAAGAATTGTCATTCGGCATTTCCTCTTATATTGTCATTGTTTGTGTTTTTGCCAGAGATAACTTTAAAGGCTTTAGAGGACCGCGTTTGCGGACACTTACCATCTTCCCAAGTACATGTTGCTGCGTCCATGACGAGGATCAGCTGCTTGCACATTCAGTTTCAGCGCGACTGTCAACGCACATGACACACGGCAACACGCTCCGCGTCGCTATCCCCACACGACCGACGCACGAACCGGACTGACAGGTGGGTCGGGCCAGAGAGCGTGTTTACATTACGTAAATTATCACGTGATCAACGGCGCGCGGCTTTGCGAACGAAACAGTGTCCGAGCTTGTTGGCGCGCCTCTGTAGAGCCTCCCGCTGCTGGCGCTAGGGGCGCTGCGAGCGCTGGCACAGTTTCCAGCCGCGTGCAGTTCCGCTGTCTCCTCATTTCAACACAGGTTGTGCAACAGCCAGAGTTGCGTATACGCGCCTATGAAACATATTCTAAAATGTCACAGCTCCAGTTGTTATGATGTATGTGAATATGTTCCAAATTCGCTCGTAAATGACAAATCTTTTCTTGAATTCTGAATGATTACTAACAAAAGTGTTAGTGGAGCTTTTTAAACATTCTGCTTCTTTCCCTTTAATTGGCATTTGTCAAACCGCGTAAATAATACAGACGAAACATCAGCTTTTATTAACTTACAGTTCTCCTCCTCGGATCCATGCCCACAGAAGCAATGGCATAGGGCCTACACTTGAAAATTTAATTCATAATGGAGTGTTATTCCTCGGATTGTAGACTAATACTATTTGTCTGGAAAGGTACATGTATGGTGGCATTAGAACTTCACAGCGTTTGTAACTCTTTCATTCCAAACAATGTGCATTTACACTACTTATTGTGAGTACCAATTCCACAACAGCTAGAAACAATTTCCCTACTCAAATAATAAAAATTCATTCTTTACTGTACACACAAACCCAAGTAAGCTGTCTGAGAAACAAGGAAGTCCTCAAATTATAAATAAAGCTATTTATTGGAAGCAATTTGCTCATAAGAAATGTATGATAAAAAGACTGCTGATCCACACAGCTTTGAAGATAGTGTGATGGGTTTTTATAATTGGGAATACTCAGTTTGTAATTTGGAACAAATATATTCTGAGGTCACTGATGATGATATTCAGAATTAAAATGGGGAAGGAATGAGTTGTCACATGATATATATTATTCCCAATTATAACACCACAGAACTATCTTCAAAGCTGTGTGGATTAGCACTATTTTTGTCATATACTTCTTACAGCCAATTGTTTCCAATAAATAGCATTAGTTGTACTATGATTGTGGTGTACTTTGTTTTTCGGACAGCTTACTTTGGTTTGTGTGTACAGTGAAGAAAGAATTTGTACTATTTGTAATGGGGAAAATGTTTCTAGATGTTGTGAAAATAGGACAGCTTACTTTGGTTTGTGTGTACAGTGAAGAAAGAATTTGTACTATTTGTAATGGGGAAAATGTTTCTAGATGTTGTGAAAATAGAAATCCCCCCCCTCCCACACACACACAATGTTCCCTTTTAGTCATAACTGAGAACACTCAACATCCCTACTATGGAAAACTGGAACAGTATTAAATATTCACTTCACGGTCTCAATGAAACACTAAGTCATTCTATATGGATTTCTAAGAATATTAATGCGAGGATTTTCCACTATGTTTTTGATGTTGCCAAAATAATCACTTGAGGTCGACAGGATTATATGTAAAATTTTACTGAAATTTGTTATAATAATGAACAACACCAGAAAAAAATCATTTATGATTAAGGATCTGCGATGAAATTTATAAAAAGTAAAATGGACAGTAATCCAAAGAATGTCACCCCAGTGCTGTATTAGGCAAGAACTTGTTGGAGGTGGTATGTCGTCGCCTTCCTCTGACCTCTAAAATGACTTACCCACCCTGTTACAGGGGGACCTATAGTTTAAATTTGATTCAAAACCACAGTGCAACCCAGTAAACTCCTCTCTGGCCCGACATGGGACCTCAACTCATCCACTATCCTCTACACCAGTGTTTTACAACCTTTTTGAATATGCGACCCCCTTTCCAAATGAAAAATATTCTGGCAACCCCCTTCCCCTCCTCAAGAAACTATGTTAGCTCAATGAAAACAAATCGTCTTTCTTTTGCTTCACCTTTCTTTTACATGATTGGATTAACTTTTGGTGTGTATTTTTTAGTATTAAAAAATACAATTTTTACACTATTTCTGATAGAAAAATGTAGTTTGCTTGACGAATATTTCACATTTCAGGTGGGAGTCTGAAGTGAATTATGCTCATTAAGAAAGGTCCCACTGTATAGAGAATTTCTAAAGAAGTAGATTTTTTTAATTTTTGAGATAACTTATTGCATCAAATAACCTATAGATTGGTTCCTGAAAAGAGTTTTCAGACCTTTTGCTTTTTCATGATTAACACACTGTATTAGAAAACAATCTATGATCAATTCACAATGAATGTTACACAAGGAATTCAGTAATTTTAACATTAAATAAATTTCACTTAGGCATACATTTTGTATTAGTGAACCTCTGGTTATCTTATGGTGCAAGTACTTCCTCCTGTGATGGCGACCCCCCAAACAAGACTTTGCGAACCCCCTAGGGGTTACGACCCACAGGTTAAAAACCACAGCTATACACCTACTAAACCTACCGATCCTTCACGTATCCTGTGTTGCACAGTTTCCACCCTGCCTGAGTATCCACTCCCACCCAGCCCTTCACCTACTGCAAACCCTCCAGATCCTAGAACACCATGCCCTCTTCTTCCCTAACCATGTACGCTTATTTAGAGAGAATGCAGTACTCAGCCTTTTCCTGTTTAAAATCCATTGGCCAATTTATAGTATCTATGCAAGATGCCATCCGAGTTGTCACAGTAGTAGGACTTAAAGGCAATTTTTTCTAAGTATTTGTAACACCAAGATAAAGATATGTTGGGTTCAAGGTTTAAGACCTTTTTATTGACCCTGTGTCAGTTTGTCATCAAACAGGGACACTCTAGTTTCTGTTAGTGTGGAGCAGACAGAACATAGAGCTCTATTCTTGGACAGAGAGGGTAGACGTGCACTGTGCTTACGGGGCTCGCAGATGGATATGCTCTCGCTGCTTAATAATTGTACATTCAGCGATTTCTGAAGTGTCAAGTGTCAGATCCACTTCTATTTACTGCCATCCACAGGTCCCTAAGGGAGACAAATTCACATTATCGTAGTGGCACATGTGACTAACACCTACTCCAAAACCGAATGTATTCATTTTGTGTTAAATGTGAGAAGGCCTGACAGCTGCATTTGTGAATGTATCATGCATTCACCAGGGTTTGAAGAGGAAGTGTTAGCACTGTCGGAAAGCACTCCCTCAACAAGCCTGCAATGTGATGCACGAAAAATGGGTGCAAGCCATTCCACAATTTGGTGCGTGTGGCATGAAGGCGACTTACACCCCTACTACCTTCAAAAGTTTCAAACCCTTTGCCAGACAATTTTCCATGTCAAATTGGATTCTGCCAGTGTTTTTTTTTTTTTTTTTTTTTTTTTTTTTTTGCAAATGTGTGCCATTCAATGAGGATTTCTGAACTGTGTATACTTTTTATGGGTGAGGCATCCTTTACACAAGAGGGTATGTTCAACAGCCACAATTAACCCAAGTGGGCAAGGGAAAATGTGCATGCCGCCTTTATTCATGGTCACCAAGATCACTTCGAGACCAACATTTGGGGTGAATCGGTGGGTGATAATCTGGCTGGCCCACACATGTTCCCCTGGCAACTGAAAGCAAACACATACCTCACCTTTTTATGAGATAAACTCTACCACAGTTCTTGGAACATGTTCCACGCTACGTATGACAGCAAATGTGGTACCAACACGAAGGTGCATCTGCACACTTTGCACATGCAGTGCAAATGCATTTCGATGAAACCTTTGGTGAGAACTGGATAGAGCACAGTGGGCTGGTGGCACGGCCTGTGTGTCCCCCAGACCTGGTACCCATTGATTTCTTCTTCTGGAGCCACCTGAAATCTGTTGTCCATGAAGAAGAGGTGATAGTGGAAATTATGGCGGCCCCCAATGCAATATCCACTTTGCTGGGAGTGTTTGAAATAGTGTGACGATCACTGCAGTGTCACTGCTCAATGTGCATTCAAGCATAGCAACCAAAGTTTAAAACTGTTATAATAATGGTCCATACATTAAAAAACAACTGTCATTCTTGACCTGCATCATTTGAGATAGAAGGTGATTTTTTATGTTACTGAAATCCTTTATCCTAAAGAAACAACCAGTCAATATCACACAATCCCCACTATCTCTGTAGCTGTCTCATGTGTATAGTGGACTCCCGAACTATTTAGTGGAGCCCGAAACGCCACTACCTAATGGGGACACTACAATATTGTGAACACACTGAGAATCTCATTTAGGCCATCCACTTGGCCAAATTTAAATTAACTTTGAATAGTGAAGATCATCTTTTCTCCTAACTGTACACACTACTATTACTTTTGAATTTGGTTGAGTTATTAACAACAAATTTCATAAGTGAGTGTGTGTATATATATATATATACACACACACACACACACACACACACACACACACACAGGGCGAGTCAGGAGAAAAGGTACATCCTTTGAGGGGTAATACTGCTGGTGATTCTGAAAAAAAAACTTCCAATGAACATATGTCCTTTCCTTAATCATTTCCGAGTAAACCAATGAAAACTAGGAACTGGGAAAGTGCAAATGACAGTAAATTGTGATTCTGCTATGTTATGGTTTGTTTAATTGTGCAAGTTTCCTCACTGATGATATTCAAACATTCTTTCGTCAACTTCAATGGATTTTGCTGCTCTTGTAGACAGGTGTTGAATTGCTGATTGGAGCTCAGTTCTGCATTCTTTTACTTGAGTACAAGCATGAGTGGGAACTTACTCTCTTGTGGTCCACTCTGAGCTTGAACATTTAGCTCTTCAGTCACTACCACAAAGATTAATCCACTGGGTTAAGATCAAGTGACCTCGATGGCCAAGCAATGACTCCACACTGACCAATGTAATGACCAGGATAAGTTGTGTTGTGATACTGGGTCACTGGCCATAAGGAATGTGTAAGAGCTTCATCAAGCTGAAAGTACACACGAGTGTGTTGCCAAAGGTATATCGTCCACGTATTCTGGTAACACATTTTGAAGAAAATCAAGATGCCAGGTCCCATTAAGATTGTGATTTAAAACAACTGGACAAATGAGTTGGTCATCAATAATATGCACCACATGTTGACTGAGAAGCTTAGCTGAAAATTCATTTACATAGTAGCATGCAGATTTTCATCTGCCCATGCGTGAGAGTTGTGCATGTTTTTGATTCCATTGCAGGTAAATGTTGACTCATCACTGAACAGAGTAAGTGCAATTATTCTATCATTGGCTATAATCCATAGACAGAATTCGTGCCAGCTGACAGCATCTCCTTCATACAGATGTTGTACACTCTGCCGAATATGGACCTTGCTCGTGTACTGGGAGTATTACTTGTGTTTGTTGAATACACCAGCTTGGGCAGCAATTCTTCTACAGCTAGTAGTTGAGCTACATCACACTACTTGAAGAATGTTCTTAACTTCATTAAGAGTTTATTGTATGAGATGTTCAAAGACATTATTTACATTGGGAAGTGTACCACTCACACAATCTGAAATACCTTGCTGAACACACTGATATCTGGTGCTCTTTGATATGGAAATCATTGATGGTATTCCACAAAGCAGCTCTGGAATTCCAATTGGACAAACCATAGACAAACATCATGTCAGCACACTCTACACGTGTCAAGATCCATGGCATTTTCACTACACTAAACTGTATTCTTTGTTTCTGTAGCACTACGACAAGCACTGTCAGACAGACTTCAGATAAACTGCACCATACATAAGTAAAATGCATAGTGAAATAGTAAGGACGATGCTACACTTTTGTTTCCAATCCTAGTTGTTTTCATTGGTTTATCAGGGAATGGTTAAGAAAAGGACATATGTTTATTAGAAGTTTCTTGTTCAGAATCACGAGTAATATCCCTTAAAGCATGTACCTTTCCTCCTTACGCACCCTGTATAAAGTGAAGCCTTAAATAAATGTCTGCAGGATGATCTTGCATGGGCTCCAGCATTTCATTACACTTTTTTCTGCAGTTAATATGATGGAAGAAGTGAAAGAAAATAGGTGTAATAACTAATAAGCTAATTTATTGAGATTCATATTTAAAAATTGCAATAATACTAACAGCATATGTAGCGGTATTCGAAACATTTCAGCTGATCATCAAGATGTATTTTTTACAATTCAGTGCCTTACCAATGCACACACCTAACATATTTGAATATTCTATGATACTTCAGTTACATACTTCTGTTCAAAGTAGAATTTTGGAGCATATTCTCAGTTCGAATATAGTAAATTTCCTTGTGACGGAAAAGCTTCTTTCTATGAATCAGCACGGGTTTAGGAAACATAATTCATGTGAAATTCAGCTTTGCCTTTTTCTCACATGACATCTTGCGAGCCATGGATGAAGGACAACAGGTGGATTGTGTTTTTCTCGACTTCAAAAAGGCATTTGATACAGTGCCACACTGCAGACTGCTAACAAAGATACGAGCATATGGAATAAGTTTACAGATTTGTGACTGGCTGGAAGACTTCCTAAGTAATACAATGCAGTATGTCATTCTCGATGGCGAGTGTTCATCAGAGACGAGTGTACCGTCAGGTGTGCCTCAGGGGAGTATGATAGGATCACTATTATTTTCTATCCATAAAAATGATCTGATGGACAGAGTAACTTGTAATTTGCGGCTATTTGCTGATGTGTATTGGAGGGTGTTGTCTTTAATTGACTGTAATAGCATACAGGATGACTTAGACAAAATTTCTAGTGGGTGTGAAGAATGGTAGCTAGCTTTCAATGTAGAAAAATGTAAGGTGACGCGCATGAGTGGGGAAAACAATCCCATAATGTTCGAATACAGCATTAGTAGTGAGCTTCGTGATGCAGTTGCGTCCTTCAAATATCTAGGCATAACACTGCAGAGCGATATGAAATGGAACGAACATATGAGGACAGTTGTGAGTAAGGCGGACAGCCGACTTCGGTTTATTGGGAGAATTTTGGGAAGATGTACTTCACCTGTAAAGGAGGCCACATATAAAACGTTTGTACGACCACGTCTTGAGTACTGCTCAAGTGTTTGGGACCCACAGCAGATCAGTTTAAAGGAAGACAGAGCAGTTCAGAGGCAAACAGCTATATTGTGGGGATTAGTGTAGCCTGGTGGCAGTATGAAAATGACTTCTCGTCTGTTTAGTGCAAGGCTATAAATACAAAATCAGGTTGAATTAATACTGGTCTAATAATAAATTAAAAGAAAACCAGGAATACAAGTAAGTTACTATGAATCGCACGGAGAAGGCATTATCGTAGCCAATATAGACACAAAGCTAACATTCACCACCTCACCATAGTAGTATATGTTTTTATGCAAACTCGGTCTGCAGATGATGAAGAGATTGAAAATGTGTTATAAAGTAAAAGAAACTATTCATATAGTTACGGGAGAAGAAAACTTGATTGATGACTGGAAATTGATAACAAATAAATAAGGAAAAGAGGGCAAAACAGTTGGTGAATGTAGACTGGGTAAAGCAATGAAAGATGAAGTCATCTGGTAGACATATCCACAGAGCATAATTTAATCATTTCATAACTCTGTTTAATGGTGATGAAAGATGGTTGTACACATGGTATAGACCAGGAGGCACTGGAAGGCTTCAGATTGATTTTATGAAAGGTGATACAAAGGTTTCAGAACCACATTCTCAAGTTTAAAACATATTGAGTCCATTTTTGGACTCTGCTCATAGCTTATTGGTTCTTAACGGCAAATTAAAACTGAAGAAACAAAAGATCAAAAAACAAGGTGGACGATGGATAATTTCAGGGTATGTGAGGTTGTTGGTAGATCAGAGTGTACATTAGGTAATGATTGACTGAATTGGGATTGAAAAGATTATGAAACTAGCAGTTGGTTCCAAAATACTAACAGAAAATATTTACAGCAGACTGGGATTGTTTGACTGAAACTTAGACTCTGTGACTCACCTTAGGTGATAAATTAATGAAAGGAAAATGTAAATTTATACCTTTTGTAGATTTGGAGAAATCTTTTGATAATGTTGACTTTAATAGATACACTTAAAGTTCTGAAGGTAGACAAAAAGTTAACAGGCAGTGGGGGGGGGGGGGGGGGGGAAGCATTTCTTATGATTGAAAATTTGTTGATTTGAAATATACACTTACACATGTAATATCACGTTGAGTCTCCTCTGGCTGAGGGATGATATGGCAGTGAGTCTGCAAGTTATTGGTACTCTTCTGGACACAGGTGACACAAATTGTTCGCAGAAGGGCAGCCAATTCTGATCTGTTCGTGGGTGCAGGATACAATATACGGAGCCTGCATTCCATGATAAACCAGATATGCTTGATGTTATACAAATCTGGGCTCCAGGGTGACCATCTTAGTCTTATTGCCTCCTATGCATGTTTCAACTCTGTGACATTGTGTTGTTACATTGAAATTGTGCAGAACTGTCAGGGTGTTGGAAAGCCTAATGGGTGTAGATGGTCCTTTCAGAACTGTCAGGGTGTTGGATAGCCTAATGGGTGTAGATGGTCCTTTAAGAACTCATCATACTAATCCCCACAATATATCTGACTTCAGTCTATATGTTTCACTTTTTAAACTTTCTCTCAATCTCCTTCAATAACCTTACCTAATAAGAGTTGCAGACTAATTAACAATACACACTCACCAGTAAAATTAAAGGATTGTAAGCTGCTGCTTTTGTGGATGAAGAATATTCTTGTTGGATGCTTGCAATCAATGAAGACATTATCTCCTTCCCTCACAAATACTTCCATGTGGTGTTCCTACTTTTACATCGCTCCAGACACACAGCCTGCTTTACTCCTTTTACTAATTACAGTAACTGATAGACTGTGTAATGAAACAGTAACAGTTATTCCTGTGTATTTCTAATGTGTTATTGTATTTTGAAATGAGGATCAACTGTCAACCCTTCCACAAACACTGATCCTCTACATTTTGCAGAGATTGTGGCATTTTTGCTGCCTTATAATCAATTATGCAACCTATTCCCATTTAAGTTATGTCTCGTTCACAACTAGAGATACATAAAAAGAATTTTCCCATGTATCATCCATGATGAGGAAATTCATGAATGAGTGCAACCTCAGACTGGAAAATAATGGTAAGACAATGTAAATTCCTTTTTAGAGGAACCATCTCAAAAAATTTTAGTTAAACAATGAACGCCTACCTCTGTGTGGCTGAAATATAAGTCTAATGTCTGAACTAGTGCACCAACTAAGGACACTGCAAGAACTTGATACACCCTTTCTATCACCGATGAAATTACTAAATTTCTTCCACCCTTGAAATAATTATGTAACTGAAGTAACAACCCAGCATTAGTGTACACCCATGAACAATAAAATTTAATATTGTTTTCAGAGACTACTAAGATTTTAACTATCCTTATCTTTCCCTTTCTATAATAAGCATGCCACTACTTTAGAAACCATAGGGTACAAAACTAATCAAGATCACAGAACTTCACGTAGTTCAATACATGATTCACAACAGTTGGGAAATGCCATAGGTCACAACAGAATCTGTAGTACAGGGAAATGTGGTAAGACCATTAGCATTACCCATTGACATTGAAGCAGATTTCAAGTAGGCGCACAGAAGGAGGTATTTTCTAGTTAACAGGGAGCCACAATGATAAGTCCATTAAGGAGCTCCCTAGGGGAAATAGTCTTCAGGACTGGAAGGAAATCCAATGTGCACTTAGTATGTCTCCCAGTGGTCCTCATTCGAGACATAGAGGTGGCCCTGCCTGAGACTCTCACACATGCAGCATACAACAATCTGTGAGTTGTTACTGTTGTCAGCACCAATGCCACTTGTCGCTTGTGTTGCGATGTGAATACTGCTGGCCCCACTTGCAAGAGCATAGAGCCACAATTTGCAGCATCATACATAGACTTTATCAACATTCTTTGGTTTGAAGTTGAGCAGAGGATCTCAATCAAAGGCTCTACCAGTTCTGGAATGGTACTGGCTGCAAAGTTCTCGATCTATATTATCAGTTGGAGAATTGTAGGACTCTCCATGATAGATCAGAGGTGCATTAAACATTTACTGTCCCCCAGGAAAGTTGTTACAGTTATTCCATCGAAGTCAAATCTCAGAAGCACAGAATTACCAAGATCACACAATGTTAGCTGGAGACGACTGACCAACTGAGTATAGACCAAGAAATCTACAGATTCGTTATTTGTGGTATGTAATTGAAGTCCTGTGAAGACTCCCTTGCATCTAACAATGCCAAACTTGCAATGGCATACTCAATATAAAGAACCACCTTCCACCAATGATAATTATGAAAAAAACACTAAAGACACACAAATTTAAAGAAACACACACACACACACACACACACACACACACACACACACACACACAGTCAGCTTACCTCTCAGCTCTTTCAGCCTCTTCTCTGGAAGAATGCCATGTTCCTTCTCCAAAACAACGCTCAATGCACTTATATTTTCTGAGCACGTTGATACAATATGAGCCTGAAATGAAAACATATCATACATAAAACTTCAAAGCTATTTATCATATGAAGAGAAACAGTAATTTTAGAAATAAGTTGACAACTTTTACTAAACTGCCATCTCCTAATCAAAGTTAACTAGAGGACCCGTGCGAATACTTCACACCGTTAGTGGAATGGAAGAAAAGTTGGGAAAAATGGAAGTAAAGTTGAATGTTCATTCATAGCTTTCTACAGAATCAATCAATGCAAGTGTTTAACAGCACAAATGAAACAGCTTGATCCGCTGATTGTTGTTAGGTGAAAAAGAACTGCATACCTTAATTAGAACCAAAGATATTGTAAAATAATTCGATTAAAATATTCAATGCAAGCACAGAAGGATACCTTGTTTGAATAAAAATAAAGGATGGAGAGACTTAAGTTAATTCTGATACTTGATAACAAATCTGCAAATGTATACCTTTCGTTTAAATCAAAAATGAAGGAAATCGGTCAGATAGAACAGCCTGACTGACTGACTGACTGACTGACTTTAGTTTACAGCAAGGACATCCCCATAAGAAATATACAGAAGGAAATCACGTTTGAGTATAGAAAAAGGAAGGCGAGAGTTATGTAAATTCTGATACTTGATGACAAATCTGTGGATGAATACCTTTTGTTTAAAACAAAAATGAAGGAAATCGGCTGGGCAGTTTGGTCTGGCCAACTGCCTTTAGTTTTCGTCGATTATTTTAATATATATGATAGAGGTGTATAATTCTGAATATACATAGCAACTCGCACTTCATTTCTTTTGATTTCACTTGTGTTTGTTTAACCTTAATACCATGTGATACTTTTAGTTTTGAATGTAGATATATGAGTACAGAATGACTTAACCAAAACTCAAGGCCAAAACAGAAGTACTCTGTTAGTGAATAGAGCTAAAATTTTTAGCTAAACAAAACATCTGTTTGTATTCCAGAGACCATCGAATATTGTTCTCCAGTTTTCTTTGTCCACAAACGAACATTAATACTGCCGAAATTACATATGATCAGCTTAGAGCATCACTGTGTCTACATTCCAATGACTCAGTATTATATTACTCAAAATACTTCCTCAGCAACTTACAACACTTTTTGAGGAGTCTTTTTTTTTTTTTCATGTCACAATAAAATGAAAACATAATTAAATACAAATATAAAAATCTCATATCATTCACTGCCACCAATATGATGCACCGTATCTCCCACCAAAATAGCCACCAACCATACAATTGTGTACCACAGCATTTCCTGGACACAAAAAAACTCTTCATCTAAACCTCAGACAAACAATTCGCAGCATCAAACAAACAGCAGAGCAGCCATGGTACTGTGTGTCACAGGAGGAAAAAGCAGCACTGTCACCATGACACTACACAGCCTCTGTGAGTCACATGCCTCTGCTGGATGAGCATTCAAGTTGTTGCAATGAGTTCACATTCCAGGCTCTACACGGATGATGTCTAACAGTTCCTCAGTCAGAGTTCATCACTAAGAGCACAATCTCCATTCTGTATGCCTGCCACTTCTAGTGTTTGCTCGATCAGAGTACATAGCAGGGCAGCATTTCATGGGACTTAATCCCTGTCTCCAGGCTCACCACATTATTAGACACTACACCAAGGACTTTGTCTACAAACAAACATCACAGTGTAGTGCTTGTAAGTACTTGTTAAAACATTCCAGTGCTTCAGTGATTAACTAGCAGACTCAACAGATAAAGGTATGCAGCTTCTTGCTTTGAGAAATGGTTACATGCAGGGTGTTGTTCTTATCAGCCACAGCAAGGATCAAAGATTGGGAAGTTAAATCACAGAATGCAGTACTAAAGTTTAATGATTCAATGTTCTCATCCCAACTCCATATCAATGAAGAGAAATGGAGTAAGGATTACTACACAACCAACACTGAACAGGCTGAATGCTGTCAGATATCCTTGCCAAGATTAGTCTTGCATACTAAAGCACTACTTCAGACTGCAGCAGATTCTTTTCGTTTCTTTCTCAATGCATGCTGTCTCTGTTCAGTTTTGTCCTTACTTATTTTGGTGCTCATACTTATTCAGTTGTTTAACCCAAGTGCAGACTTTCACACACACCTTAGCTACATACGCACAAGCATTTGACACTTCATGAGCTAACTGCCTTTCTACACTTTCCTGGCACAGCACCATCCATCGGACCACTACAAATCACCACTGAGTGAGACTTCATCTCCTATTTCTCAACAAGTTCAATGCATTGAGGGAGACAATCAACATGCACTTTGCCCACATTCTAATGCAGCTTCACTGATTACCTGTTAGGACATTCTGGTGCTTCAGCGAATAACTATCAGACTGAACTAAGTAGTGCTGAGTCCCATTCCAACAAACATTTATTGTATAGTGTTTATTAGCCTCAACAAAATTTCATTATTATTCACTACAAGAGCACTTCAGTTGTTGTATGTTGTTGCCCCCAGACATAAACATTACAGAATTTCCTACACAGAGAAATACACTTCATTCAACTAAGAATCCCCCCCCCCATTGTTACAGAAGTTTAAGAGGAGATTATCACCACCAAATTTTAGTCAACATAGGAGTCAGAGGTAGGTTTAATTAAGTTCAACACCACCCACACTTCTTCATAGAGTTAGGACAGATGATACTGTTAAACATCCATCAGTCAGATGGCACTGTCAAGTTTGGTAGTTGCTTTTATGAGAGCAAGAGGCTATGTTCTGACAATGCTCTACATGCCCTGCCCCCAATCCATACACATGCATAAAACACACACAACATTACAGTACACAGATTTTTGCCTTTGCCAAAACAATTTCTTTTAAACAGTCCATGGCAATTAAACACTTTTTGTAGATACAGTCATTTGTGGGCTATAAAAACATAAAGCACTTAAACATTTCACCCTGTGGTTTATGCTTTTCATTGCACAATCCTTTCAAAGCTATTTTTCTCATCACTTCTCTTCTTTTTAATTCTTTTACTGAGGTAATTTGTGTTTTGGTATAATGTTTCTCTCTTATACGGAGACCACATGGGTATCAGATTATAGAATTTTTTTAATATTTGCGGTACTTGAAGTTAAGAACTCAAATAATAATCAGTCAGAGCCATTTGACGCAACTCTCAAAATTTCTCGAGAAAAATCGCCTTTGAAATTTTGCAAATACACATAAGTACCGGTACCAATAATTAAAGCAGTATCAGCACCTGCAGGTGTAGCTCAGGTGGTAGCGTACTGGCCTCACAACCACAGAGTTGGTGGTTTGAATCCCACTGTGACACTTTTTCCTTTCCTTTTCTAATTGTTATATAAAACATTTTCCAGTTCTACATGTTGTGTCAGTTTTTGTTTGTGTGTATGTAGACTAGCTGAACAATCAAAGACAACCGTCTTTGACTAATAGTGAAGCCATACTGTAAAAAAAATGTAACTTATTCATTTTTTGTTTTTATTCAAACCATCATTATTAACGACATTTTATAAAATATAGAAAATTACAAAAAGTCCACTTTTCATAAAAATTACCATTCGATATTAAAGTTGTGTAAGTAGTCTAACAAGACGGGAAGGAATAAAAAAATATGTCATAGCAGGATTCGAACCATCGACCCTACGGTTGCAAGGCCAGAACGCTACCACCTGAACTACACCAACAGATGTTGTAGCTGCTTTAATTATTGGTACTTAGGTGTACTTTGAAGTTTTGTAAAGTAGATTTTCTTGAGATTTTTTTAGAGTTGCGTCGAATGGCTTAGGCTAATTGTTATTTAGGTTCTCAACTTCACGTACCATTAATTTAGAGAAATTCTAAAATCCTATAGTCATGTGGTCTCCTTGTTAGTTCCGCAAATTTTATCCTCTTGCACCACTTTCAGTGTTCCTAACTCCTTAATGGGTTGCAGACAGCAAGTAAAGCATTTTAAAAAAGTGGTAAAGACCTAATAAGACATCTTTCCTGCCTTCCAAGTGTGAGAGTATTTTAACAATCATCTCTGCAAACTATAGAGTCTTTGTATCAGGATACAGTCACTATTTATCCCTGGAGGAGAGGAATATGGAATTTTACGTACAATGATATAGTTTAAAGGTCATTTTTATCTCTCAAAGACACAGCTTTCATTTCAATTCCATTTGCTACAGAGAGTGAGTAACTGAGGTTTGTGTGGATAGGGAATATGAATGTCCCTTTTCAGTCCATGTTTGCTGAAGGCACAATCACACTCATCACCTAAAATGAATCAATGAAAACAACAGACAAATCTCTGCTCAGTAAGGTAAAAAAATATATATGTTGCAATCTATATTTTTCTGGGTTTGTCAATGTTACAACTGAATATTTTGGCAGTAAGTAAGATAAGCACTGTTCAGAAGGTGTTGAATAAAGGGGTCCCTTTATTAATAATTACAGAAAGAGTGACAGTTGATGGAATGATCACAGTTCAGTGAAGAGCACAACACTGTCTTTGAGTGAAATCAATTCTACATTCATGGTAGGCAAGAAAGAGGAAAGAAAATAAAAAGTCGAATGACAAACAGGTTGTGACAGACTGTATTAGTGAAGGACTGACGGAAAGAATTTTGGTAGTGTTTATTTGGTTTACGTGGAATGCGGTACAGTAAAATTTGCAAGAAAAAGAAGTCTTATAGCTCTGATTGAGGTAGAGAGGTAGATAAGGGACCACATCAATTGTCTGGGTTGGTCATTCAAGTTCAAGTGTGTAGAGAGAGAGAGAGAGAGAGAGAGAGAGAGAGAGAGAGAGAGAGAGAATACTTTTAATCAAGTGGTATATATTCTAACACCTGTTAGTGGACATTAATATGGTTTCAGTCCACCCTTAACTTTTATGATGGCTTTAACTCCACCAAGACCATTTACAATGTGATACCACCATGTCTGTAGAGGAATGACAGCCCATTCTTCCAAAAGGGTTAAGGTAAAAAAGGTTTAAAGCCAGGAAATATAGTGATGGTGGAGGTCTGGGGCCAAATCTTCCCAAAGGTGTTCCATTGGTTTCAGGTTGGGATTTGGACATGCCAGTCCATTTCAAGGATATTAGTGTCCACAAACAATTTCCTCATAGTTGCTTTGTGACAGGGCTCAATGTCATTCTATTACAATAATTGTCTCCCAACTGTTTTTCTACTGTATGTAGTCGACAATGCTATATAATTTGTTAATATCCTCTACATATAAGGGGGACCACACTCAATTTAACCAGAAAAACTTACCCATAGTATTATATAATATCTCCTCCATGCTTCACTGTTGGTATTACATGTATAGCAAGTTAAATTCTGCAAACCCAAACACTCCATTCCGATTGCCACAGCATATAGCACAATTCTTAACAGATTTCCTTCAATCCACTGTTTAATGGCATCACACTTTACACCACTTCATGTGTCGCTTAGCACTGACTACAGAAATATTTGGCTTATGGCGAGCTGTTGGACCATTGTGCCGCATTTTGCTTAATTCCCTACACACAGTCATTGTGCGAGTTGAACTGCTAAGAGCTCTTTAGAAATTGTGACTGATTCCTTCTGATGATCTCTCTAGTTTTTAACAACAACCGTCCATAATGCACAACAACTCCTGTCCTTTAACCTACAAGATTGCCTAGTATTCCTTGGCATTTGCACTTTGTAGTCATATTACAAACAGTAAATTTGGCAGCTCTGGAAGTATCTGAATGTCCATGATGGATTTCAAACTCATGTGATATTCAGTTATTAGTCCACTTTCAATGTCACTGAGCTTTACTGACAGATACATTCTGATGTTACTGCTTCTTTACTGACATCACAATACTCCCACTTCATTTTATACTTATGGATCTACTTCTTGTTACACCTAGTAGTTAATTCCACATTACACAGAGGTGTAAATACTTCTGAATAGTTAGTGCTTATAATTTTGCTCCTATTTTGAAAGCTGTTGAATGAGAAACTACAAATTAAACATTACATCTGTTCAATTACTTTAGTGAAAAGGTGAAGGAGTAACTTGTTAAGAAAGTTTTGTGGACTGATGAGATTGGTTATTGCACCATGTTGTAACTTTTACACCATTTACACACATTGGTCAAACAACATGGTGAGCAATGTTGTGCTGTGGAAAATTTCATTCTCCTGTCTGACCTCGGTCACTCACAAAATTTTAACAATGTGTGTGGGTGATTTATATGCACTAGTGCAGGCGGTGTACGGGGTCATCGAGATGTATTCCACAATTTACATGTCAATACCCACATCACAACAAGGAAATACATGTCCAGTGACACTACCATCGCTCCAGTCACAAATCACACAGCTTACAAAGCAAGTAGCTACATTACAAATGACGCACACCCATCAGCAATCCTGCCACCAGAAGTCATGAAACTGCAATCGCTCCCCATCAGCACTAAATTTATGCCAGTACCACAAGGAATTCGGCAGAGACACATGAAAATGTACATCAGCACGTAAGTGGAAGACAGAAACCATAGTGGCAACAGCTTCTCATACCGTTAACATGTTGAATTTTTCTCACAGACTGCAACACAAAGGTGCAATATTTAGTGGTCACAGGAGCAAAAGTGCCAGTATATCTGGCAATTTGTCTACTGCATACAGTTGGATCTCATTGTTGCTAACCTTGGACTGCAACGTTCACTTAAGTGGCATTTCACAGTAGCAGATATATTGAAGCCTATCACAGTGGCTGATTTCTTATCCTTTCTACTACAAACCCGAATACTCGAAGGAGAGTACATTGCATCACTCTGACGACGTTACTTACACTCGCAGAAGATACTCCTTACACACGGTTACTACAAGAATTTCCTGACATCATGCAGCAGTTGCCTATTTTACCACCCACTCAATGGTGCATCACATTCTGACCATGCCAGCCTCTCCTACACACACACACACACACACACACACACACACACACACACACACACACACACACACACATGCATCCTATGCAGAATGCTATCAATGGGCATATGCAGAGTTTCATTTATCAGCTGGCCCCAATCCATGTAGTACCCAAGAAGAAAAATGGATGACATACATGTGGTGAATACTGGCAGCTCAATGTAAGAACCATTCCAGATCAGTACCTGTTGCCACATATAGAACACTTCTTTGTCAACGTTCCTGGAAAGAATATGTTTTCCACTACTGATTTGGTCCAGGCATAATATAAGAGCCCTGTTGCCCTCGAAGACATCTCGAAGACAGCAGTGACAACACTTTTTGGTCTATTCGAGTTTACTAGAAGGCCCTTTGGTTTGTGCAACACAGCATAGACATTTCAACATTTTATGGATGAGATCTTTAGGGACTTAGATTTCTCTTATGTGTACATAGATGACATATTAGTGATGCCCACATTGGAAAAAGAAGATTACATCATCTAAACCACATATTTCAATGGTTATGCACACAAAGCTTGGTAATTAATCCTTTGAAGTGTACTTTCAGAGTGGGAGAAACACAGTTCATCAGTTACACAGCAGACACACATGGTATTCAACTGCCGTAATAAAAAGTAGAAACCAGAACTAAGTACCCTTGTCCCACTACAATCAGATCACTACACCGGTTTTTAAGCATCGTAAATTTCTATCAGAGATTCATGTACAATCATGCATTGATAACAGCTCCTATGAATGAATTCCTTAAGGGCACACCGAACCAAATGACAGGTTACATTGGATGGGTGAGGTGGACAGTGCTTATCAAGCTATGAAAACAGCAATTTCAGAGGCTGCACAATTAGCACATCCAGTGAAACAAGCTCCACTTGCACTTCAACAGCAAGTTGAATATTGTTGCCAACCCATAGCATTCTTCAGTCACAAGTTTTCACCTTCACAGCAATGTTAGACAACCTACGACTGTGAACTATATGTCAACTACACCACAGTCAAGAAGTTCAGACACTTCCAGAAGCCCAACAGTTCACTATTTATATGTATCACAAGCCGTTAATGTATACCTTTGCTGTAAAACTGGAGAAAACATCACCGAGACAGTTACACCATCAATATTACATTACCCCGTTCACTACCTGCATTGCTTACATGTAAGGGAAGCTGAATGTACTGGCAAATACACTATAACATATAGACGTAGTAAACATGACGGCTGACAAGCAAGCGTGTTGAAGGTATAGCAGCTGCCATTGACTTTGAGGCCCTCACACAAGCCCAGCAACTTTATTCCAAGTTACAAGATTTATTTAAACAACCAGAAGGATTTAAGTTACAATTCATCACGTTGTCATAAACTAATGTTGAATATATAACTTATAATGTTGAATTACCTTGTGACCCATCTGGACAAAGTGTGACCATTTGTGTAGCAACTATTTAGAAATCAAGCCATTTAATTGGTACACAATTTGGCACATTCAGGAATGCAAGGCACTAGTACACTAGTCAAACAAACTTTTTCTGGTCTGGCATGCAAGTGGATTGCAAAACATTTGTCACACAGTGTATTGCATGTCAGTGAAACTAGATCACGCAACACACCATAGCACCAACTGGCACATTTTTATCAGAAGAGGTTCCTGGCTTATTGGTTGGGAATAATTAGGTTAGCTCATAAGGCATCAAAATTACATAAAGCAATATTCAAGTTTTCTTAAAAATAAAAACAATAAAGTGAATATTTACCAAACTAGGGGCAAGAACCAGATCTGAATGCTTGCTCATATGCTCACTGATCACCATTTCAACATATTCCAGCTGAGCCTGAGAAAGATAAATAGCATGATTGAAGTCCTCCAAGTCTGAATCACTGTCAAATACAGAGCTGTCATCAGCTGCTCCCTGCAACAACGACAACAACAAAAAATGATTATTTAGTACCTGCATTGTCCAACACCCATTAACTACCATTCTTTGTATACACCCAAGGAACTTACAGGAGGCCTCCGATGTCTCAAAGATGAAGTACCATTACTGGCACTTCTGCTCAAGCTGCAGTCGGACTGACTGTCTAAGAAATTGCGATAATCATCTCCAAATTCTAACAAGCGCCGTGCTGTTTCTGGATCAGCAGGTTCTTCACTGTATGGCTCACTCAAGTACTTTTCCTGTAAACAAAATTAGCAATCCTACTTTAAAAATAATAAACAAAAAATCAATATTCAATGTTTTTTTTATTAACGACAACAGTAATAAGAGATAGTGTTAAATAATAAAGACTGTTACCAGACAATGAAATGTGCCTTAACATCAGACAAATCATAGTTTAAATCTGATCCTTATAAAACCTTATCAGTCCTGAACTTCAGCAACTCTGATGTGCTGTAGTAACAGGAAAGTCATTTATAAAAGCTAGGGTCTAATGCTACTCTGGGAAAATGACTAATTTAAACCTCATACTGTTCTTTCCATGCAATATTTGTTATCTCCAAAAAGCATTAAATTGCTTTGACTAAATAAAATTATATACATAAATCCAAATATATATTTTGGTGGTAAAGTGCTAGGCTTCAAATCTAAAGGTAACAGGTTCGATCACTCGGTAAACATTAGGATTTCTGTTACTTATAACTTCTTTCACCTGTGGCAATGTTGTTTATGTGAAAAATGGAAAGTTTTGGCATGGTTTGGAATCTATGTTGAAATTTATGTCCCTTTTTTAACTGGGTTGATGAATCAGTTCCAAGACTGGAAGAACGCAATGACATAAACCCCCTACAGATATTCAAACACATCTTCAGACTGACTATCAATTTACCTTTTTAAATCCAAACAAATCAAGTATGGTGTACAACTCTCACATCACTTTCTTAACATGGAAACTAAAAACTTAAATGAATGTTTTCATACATACTTGAAAATCATTTTTACAAGAAATGATTTTGTTTTGGCATACCGAAGTATCGGATGTCTAGAAACAGTGATGTCCTTAAATGCGCAATTCTTTTCAATTTATTGTCACCTCTCTTACACTTGCTTTCTACCAAATCCCAAATGAAATATAAGCATTTAATTATCGGGAATGCACCATTTATAGCACTTCAGGTTGTTTCATTGAAACATACTTTTCTTCTTAAGTCAACTGAAACTTCCTGCCTTCAAACTTCCATTTTATATATAGGATAACTTATTTCTGTACTCGTCATTGAAACCTGCACCTCACATCTTCCTGATCCTCTGTTAACCATTTAAATTTAGTAATATCATACACTTAGTATATTTACTGTCAATCATTCCTTCTGGAAACATTTGGTTACACAGTCAATAGCTTATTTCTCATTGAACAATTATTTCACTATGAAGATTAGAAGCTTTAAAGGATAAAGCATTTGTAAAAAAATGCTTCCATTTTCAGGAGTTCCAAGGATATTAGTTATGAGTTTTGACTATATGAACCAGCACTCTCTACCTTTCAGTGATTTCTCTTTTTCTCTTATTAAGTTCATTTGTACTCACTTTAAATGAAAGTCCCTCTTCATGGTGCCGATACCCATGATAAATTATCATACTTCACATATGATATGATATGATCATATTTTTCCAAGTGTTACACCCCCTCCCCCCACCCCTCATACATATCATTTTACATCATCTTGTTGCACTCACAGTTCTCATGATTATTAACTACAAGGTTCTTGTTCCTTTGTGCTTATTTTAATTGTCCCTCATACATGATTAATTGACAGCAATCTTTATTTCAGTCCTTATATGTAACAGTTAATTACAGTGTGTCATGCACATTCAATTTCTCTTCAGATTGAGTTTACCTTGACCTTTTTTATCTATGCTTTTCCTCTGATACGAGGTGTATCCCAAAAGTAAAAGTGTTTTTTTTTTTTTTTTTTTAAGGTATACTCTTAAGCTATTTTTCTACAAAATCACCATTCCAATTAAGTCACTACCATATCAGTGCACAAATTTTTCAATACTGTTACAGTTGAAATCTGCCACCAGCAGCAATTTCAGCCACTAGTTTACATCAGCATACACAAAATCTGTGGTAATCAAGTTACTCCATCTTAATTTCATGTACCGAACCTGGTGAAATTTGGGAATAATGTTGCAAAATTTCCATAACTGTCAAACAACAATTTTCACAATGTTTGTTACCAGTTTTCATTAGCAGTTTGTCTGTCACAATGCTAGGCCTACTACTGCACTTCTCATCATGAACATGGGTACAGTCATTTTTAAAAGTTATGCAACATTGCCTCACTTGGTTTTCACTCGTAGTTTTTTGCCAACAAACCTGTACTCAGAATGCACCTCAGAAATGGCAGAATTTTTTATTGGAACACATTTTAACATGTCACAAAGTGAAGTAGCAGAGACACAGACCTCTTGCTACAAGTATTGGATTCATAGTGATTGCTGGAACATTGTGGCACCAAGATGGTGGCTATAGCTCTGTCCACCACCAAAATAAACTGAAACATCTGGTACTTTCTGTATCACTCTTTTATTTTGATTTTCAGATATTATAAAACAACACATGACAGCTTCTCCAATTGGTTATAGTTTATAATCATAAAAAAATTCATTTCAGGAGTATCTGAGGTCTCTAAAACAACACAGATACACAGTAAATTGTTATATTGGCATTTATGGGTAACTGTGATAAGGGTTATTTAAATGCTTTTAGTTGTGTAAACAGTCAGCATGTAACATACACAGGGCAGTAATGTATTCTATAAAAACTGGCTCCTTTTGTGTAAAACATAAATACTCTAATTCTTTCTACCCCAGCATAGCTGTAGTTCACAAAACTGTATACATGACAGAGCAATCTGCCACATCTCAAAATGTGATTTTCTGCAAATTGCACTCATATTTGTATGAGTTGTGCCTGTATGGTTGTAGGAATGTGTGTGGCTGTGACTAATAGCTCTTGTTGCACAATTATAATGGTCTTTATCCTTGTTTGTGGTACAGTAATTGTCTTTGCAGTGAGTTGCCAAGTATCCTCCTTATACCACTGATTTTCTCACCTGGACTTTTCACATTTTTGTAACTTTTTTTATATTTCCTTTGTAACAATTTGTAGTTTCTTATGGAAATGGATACCTTAGTTCAAAATTACTATGAAGCTACGTACTTTTTCTGCAAACTGAAAAGTCAGCAAACAAGCTGCTATAGGGGGGCCAGACAGGCTGTTTCACAAAATGTTACTAAACCCCCACACAGCATACCTTTTAAATACATAGTTACACAGTGCAAACTTTTTATATTTCACTAAATGCTTTAACACTATATGGAAAACAGAATTATAAACTACTATGACAAACAGAGAAAACATACAAAAGCAGAATATACATAAAACTGGATTATGCTGCATTGCACTGCTGCATGAGAAAGTGATTCTTCAACATCCTGAACGGAATTTACAATATTCTTCCAGGTAACACACAGTCTGACAGCATTTCAGTTTGCAAGTGACAGCTATAAAATTTTAGTGTCAAACAAGAAGAATGGAAATTAAATTAACCTGATAGTTATCCCAGGCTTGCTCAGAAAAGGAACTGAGCTGCTCCTCAGTACCCTGGGCACTACCACGGTCAATATCACTGTCGGCTGGCAGAGTCAGAGGACCCAACCGAAAGACTGGCAGCTGGAGCCGGGCATCATCTTCTGTTCCACTGGCACTAGTGGAATTCCCTGCATGTGCTAAGGTAGATGGATCACTTGCAGTATTGCGTTCTGTTGAACCGACCGCTGATCGAGAACCGACACCAGAGAAAGACCCCGACTTGACCAAGAGTGAGCTACCAAACATTCGGCTCATAGGTCTTTGTGTTGTACTCAGGCTATCTGATCCAGACTCACTTTTACGGCCCTGAAACAGAGAGAGAAAGTTTCATAGTACAAATTACCTAATATTATTATTCTTAAATAAAATTAACCAAATCTATGACTATTTGAGGTAATTTCGAATGGTAAAGTGAAAGTATTGTATATTATGGTACTAAGAACTATCTGGAAACTCAATCGATCATATTTACATGGCTACATCTGCCACTATAACTCAAAAGCACACCTCAAATCTGCATCTAAAAATTTTCAGATAGTCTCTCATAGAAGTTGCTAGAAGTAATAGAAGATATAAAATCTATTTGCATAACACACCAACATAGCAAATCCATAAGAAAGATAAATCTGTACTGATTATATAATGCTACAGATTTATTTTTACAGTTGCAATTTTCAACGGAGGTAGTATTGGTGATAAGGGTCTAGGTGCCCACTAGTTATAAAACCTGAAGATAATCCTGATTTGTGTTGAATCAATAGACATTTTGTTTGTTCTCCCCCATATGCTTTACAAGAACATAAAGATAGAATACAAGGGTTCCAAAATCTATAGTTGTGCAATATGCACAGCAGAATACATTATGCACTAAGAGGAAAATATACTTGATATAATTCATCAACAAAAAATAAGGCAAAATTGTTCTGGTCAGAACTCTTGTGTGTTACATCCAATACAGAAAGAAGAAACACAGGAGAAAGTACTTGGACTCTGTCAAGAATGATTTTGAAGTAACAGGTTTAATATCATATGAGGTATCAATGTTAGCATTGAATAAGGGATTGTGGAGGAGTTTTATAAGGTGAATGCTGAAAGGGATTAGTCTTAAAGGATGATAAAGATGGAAGTAAGGAAGGAAGGTTAGGTTTTAATGCCCCATTGACAGTGTGGTCATTAGAGATGGACTTAATACCAGAGCAAAATTGATTAACAGGACATTGCCATCACAGGTCATTCAGATAGTTTAAAATCTGGATAACAAAGTATGAAGCAAAGTTAGTTTTGAGTTAGTAAGTTTAGAAAGGTGAGGTAAGTCACCCGTGTGTGACTATCTATTGTGTACATTGTCATGTGTTTGTCTTTCTAGGGTTTATACATAATATTTATTACATGTCTTCCTTTAAACTGATCTGCTGTGGGTCACTTCAGCAATACTCAAGACGTGGTCGCACAAGTGTTTTATACATGGTCTCCTTTACAGATGAAGTACATCTTCCCAAAATTCTCCCAATAAACTCAAGCCGGCTGTCCACCATACTCACAACTGTCCTTACATGTTTGTTCCATTTCATATCGCTCTGCAATGCTATGCCTAGATATTTGAATGACACAACTGCATCAAGTAGCTCACTAATAATGCTGTATTAGAACATTGGGATTGTTTTTCCTACTCATACGCATCACCTTACATTTCTTCGCACCAACTAGAAATTTTGTCTAAGTCATGCTGTATGCTGTTATAGTCAAAGATGACACCCTCCCATACACCACAGCATCATCAGCAAACAGCCACTAGTAAATTGTCCAGACAGATGTTCCGAATACAGTGCAGTGCGAAAGATTGCCACCTTGCTCCTGTCTGCCTTACCCGTCACACAAGAAACACTCCTTATACAGTCACAGAACATTAATGTGGTCATGCCAGAGCCAGCCACCCTTCAACATGGTGCCACAGATTCACAAACTTTCAGTTTTATGTTAATCCTGTGCATAACTAAATTGATACAGGAGCAGTCGCATAACTTGTGAAATTTTAAACAAACTAGACTTCCCACCACTTGAACAAACAAATTGTCAGGCTGTGATTTGTAACAAGCAGTAAATGGGAATGGAAGACAAATATTAGGAACTGCAATGTATGCACCAGCATGGGAAACGTGTTTGGCTTGGATTCCCTTCCTGCCTTTGGTTTTGTCATAAACAATGGATTTACTGTGCAATTAGTTCCGAACCTGGCCCCTTTCCAAAAAATTATTGAAGGCAGTCAACAGATAAAAAAGTCACTGAACATCTCCCTCAATGCATGGTGGAGATTCGACATGATCAGTGGCCCCAAGACACTTCTTCACACTACAATCCCAGCTCCTTCAGAACCTTAACTTACGCCAGTGCCACACATACTGCCTGGAAGCTTATGTTTCAGCATACCCCATCTGGTGACAGGATCAGTGTGTGATGACAGCAG
Source organism: Locusta migratoria (assembly GCA_026315105.1). Lineage (NCBI taxonomy): Eukaryota > Metazoa > Arthropoda > Insecta > Orthoptera > Acrididae > Locusta > Locusta migratoria. The sequence continues at coordinate 325,515,439 of CM048755.1, forward strand.
TGCAGTAGCTGCACCTACATAGTGGCCATCGAGGACTGAAAGACGACTTGCTACGTGAACCGAGTCTACCACAATCATTGGAGCCCACAGTAGATCAGCAAGGGGTTTGCAGCCATACTAACTATATCTGACTATTTACCCATTGTTCTCTAATCCTGAACCACACCAGCTACCAGCTATCCACCCTAGGATATAAACCCTGGCACTGTTCTCTCTCTGCTTTGATGTTATCTGGTTAAGACAATGTCAGAGGGTGAGCTAGCTGTGGTTTTTGATCAGCCAGCATCACTCCCGATGAAATTTATGCCAACTACTCCGGACAGAGGCATAACTGGAGTCAATCCACTCCTGACCACAGTGCTGAGATGGGTACTTTCGCCCTTATGCACCGTTTTGTGTGCAGGTATTAAGGGTGTCTGTCAAAGACATTAGTTTCCTGTGCCCAAGCCAAGCACTGGGTGGGCAAAACACACACACACACACACACACACACACACACACACACACACACACACCAAATAAATGGCTCACAGCCGTGCCATAGAAGTAGAGGTGTGAGAACCCAGTGGATTATCACCAAAACATTATGAAGTGAATCACACCATGCACAACAATTCAAGTAGAATGTGGACGCCTGAGGCCACCAGGGGCTTTGACAGGAAACACCTGCAACACAGGATCTGCTGCTGCACCTTCTACAGACAGCCACTATATCTGGTGTTACCAGTCTGCTCTCATTCTCATTCCGTTCTTGAGCTTACACTACATACTATGATTGAATACACTCGTGCCCCATGCCACATGGCTAGACCACACACTGTACTATATTATGAAAGTGACAATCAAGAAACTTTTTTGAGTGACTTTTATACACTGTATAATTTCCTAGTATTGAATTTCCTTTCTGAATATCAGTTTATGAAAGAGCTAAAGTAATTAAATACAGTGACCGAATATGACCAATAGAAAATTAATTATATCTGTAAGTTCAAAAACAAAACTGTTGCTTATAGCACTCAATAAACGAGTAAGGCAAAAAGTAATGATCATAAACTGAGTTTATACTGTTTCATGAAGTACTGTGGTAATAATAGTCAAATTATTTAGACTTAATTTTTCCTTTCTCTCTCAAATTTTTTAACTTCAGTGTTTAAACTGTTATAAGAATCTATAGTACACTAAAGTAAAATAAAATCGCAACACCACTTACTTTACACTATCTGCCTAAAACATTATCAGAACTTCGTTTACATATTGTGATGTAGTGATATTTTACATTAGTGTAAATTGTACTGAGTATATTTCTTTTCAATAGAAGACCAGGAACATAGATGCACTATTATCTGGCAAACATTGTTAATATGTCAACTATTTTGTGCACCAACCCCCCCCCCCTTATTTCATCCTAGCTTAAAGTTGGTGATGGTATGAAACTATAAAAATGCTAAATGAGAAGTACATCAAATTGACTGTACCATAATTCTGTATGTGTTGAACAGAATGATTACCGACCTCTACTGCGATTCATGTCTTTCGCTGAAACAAGTGTTTCTAAAAATTATAGGACCAAAGGAAGAGATAATTTTTAATGCTACAGAATAAATCATTACTGTGAAACTGGCTGAAATGAAATCAATAAATAACACAGGTCGACATAGATTCTGGGGTTTAGGAAGTAAGTGGTGTTCTTTACTAAATTTGCACCCCTGAATATGAAAATCATATCAGTTTCTTTCCATCACCCTCAGTTTTTTCTGCACAGCTACCCCCCTCCAAACCTACCATTGGCTGCGAAATCTGTGTTATGCAGTGTCCACAACTACAGAAATGTGGCAACGCTGCATTTTTTGTGTGAAGGTGAGGCAGAGGGGGCTAAAGAGCTTGGAGCTGACGTCCCATTATCGCCACAGAAATCAGTGAGTGAGTGCTACAGCTACAAGAAGGTGCTTTTGCACTTTGTTGTGAGTGGCGGTATTTCACTGAAGGTGTGTTAAAAATGTCAGGAAGGCAGTGCGTGAATAGCCCAGATACATTTTGTTATATCTGTGGAAATTATGCGATACGTGCAAGATGTTGACAAATAACAAAATTTGTGCAGAAGTCATATTTTGCATATTTCAGCATGAAGCTCAGCGATCAGGACAAGTCATTTGCTCTACATATTGTGTGCCATACATGTGTGGAGCAGTTAAGGAAATGGAGTGAAGATAAAATCAAGTGCTTGAATTTCGCAATTCCTATGGTATGGCGTGAACAGAAGAATCATGTTGATGATTGTTACTTCTGTATGACGAATGTAACGGGATACAACAGAAGCAGCATGAAAAACATATCGTATCCAAACTTAGATTCGGCAATTAGACCTGTTCCTCATGGCCAGGGCTACCAATCCCCTCTCCACCAACATCAGTGGATTCTCTTGAATTCTCTGAACCAGATGTAAGTCAAGAAAGCAGTGAATCCGACTATTCTGAGTGTGGTACCGATAGTAGCCCAAAACCTCTTACTCAAACATAACTTGACAATTTGGTGAAAGACTTAGGACTCTCAAAAGATGCAGCACAACTACTGGGATCACGTCTCAGTGAAAATAACTTACTTGCACACGGTACATCATATTCATTGTACAGAAATCGTGATAAAGATTTCAGGGAATTTTTTGTTGTAGATGGTTTAGTGGTGTTCTGCAAAGACATCGCCGGATTAGTGATGAAAATGGGAGCTCAGAAGTATGAGAGTAAGGAATGGAGATTGTTTATAGATTCTTCAAAGCGAAGTTTGAAAGCAATGTTGCTACATATTGGAAAGGACCTAGGACCCAATTGCGTATTCAGTACATTTAAAAGAGACATAAAATACCATGAAAATACTTCTACAAAATTTGATGTACGAAGAACACCAGTGGCTTGTGTGTGGTGACTTTAAAGTGATTGGCATTCTTCTTGGTCAGCAAGCAGGGTACACTAAGATGCCTTGCTATATGTGTGACTGGGACAGTAGAGCTTATCATGAGCATTGAAGTAGGAGAGAGTGGCCTAAGAGGCAAAATCTGACAGTGGGGTGAAAGGACATAGTGAATGAACATTTATAATTCATATGCCTTTCTTCCAATTCTTTTTTAACTACTTTACTGTTCCATTTCATTTCCATTGTCCCGTAATTGCTTTCCAATTTTCAGTTTCAATGGGCGCAGAGTTAGACAATGGTGCAGGTGATGATGATGATTATGATGATGATGATGATGATGATGGTGCAAAAACCTGACGTGCTACAGTGAAACAGGCTGCAGATTTGTGATCAGCAGGGTCAATTTAGTCAGAAATTATTATTTTCATGCAAACCCCAGACAAAAAGTCAAAATTTGTCGACCTGTGTAATTAAACTACAAATTCCTTCTGGTGAAATAGAAGGAGTAAACAATATTGAACTGTAAGTTGACAACCCTTTGTAATAATAAAATATTAATTACCCCTGTCCTCCTGCGAAGCCTCATTCTCCGTCTGCGAAGAGAGCTTGTTCTTGAACCAGATCCCTCTGTTGCCTTTACAGACACTTCATCTATTGTGGATGATGAAAGATTTCCATGTACCGCACCAGTAGAGCTCACTTTTCCTGCAGGTGGAGTTGAAGCCATTTTGTTAATAGCACTTTCTGATATTGAGAACTGTGCAAGAGGTTCATTTTTCCCCGACTGTGCTGCAGTTTTTGCCAACTGTGTTATGCCCGAGACACTCCATGGGCGTTCTCCATGGTTTTGACGTCGTTTTGTACGCATGACAACCTGAAAATTTTAAAGATTGCTATAAAACAAAATAGCATGTTACAAGATATCACTGATGTGATACGAGTGTATCAAGTCTCAGAAAACCATGTTTTCGGATATTACTCTGTAAAGCTACATAAAACCAGTATTTGAAATGTGTAACTATCACATTTACATATTGTTATTTTATTTCATAGCCATATTATTATAAGAATACAGGTGTAGTTTAGACCACCCATGAAATTGAAGCTCATTGATAGCATTAGTATACTAAGAAACACTTTAAATCCTGAAAGATGACAGGTCAAAGTTGGTGACACAAGAGACAATGAAGATTCAATTACATTGTATTGAGCTTACACAAGAACTCATACAAGCCCTACAGAAAATCTTATGATACATGGAGTGTTATTTTAAGGAATTAATTAAATGTTATATAGGGCCTTCCCCTTTCTCCCTCTCTTGTTATTTCTATCAAAAATGGTGGCTTCCTACTTTTGATATATTATTGCTGAAAAAACAACAAGTATTGGCAACAGTGATGTGCTTATTTATTACCTTTGTACCACTATGCTCTGGAGACAAAGTAGGGAGGGCAGGAGCTTTCTCTGCTACAGGTGTTGTTTCTGGATCCAACAGTACATCTGTTGATGCAGATCTCGAATCACAACCTGGAAGTGAACTACCCTTTCGACATGTTGACACACTTCCATTTTGATCTTCTGATGATACAGATTCCTTTTCGGCTTCAGAGTCACCTGTTGTGTATTCTCCACTGGCATCACAACTGTCCATGAGCTGTTAAAAGAAATTTAAAAACTGCTAAAGGAAAGTCATAATAAAGTTCTAAACTTTCTTAAACATAATTTTATTGGTATTACTATTGGAAGAACCATTCAACACGAATTAGATTAGAACACTGTGCCTATAAAATGTATCCTATAACTTTAACTTTTTCTAATCTGTATGATCACTATGTTACACTCAGTAATTTCAGTTAACAAACCGAATATTGCCTGGATACTGCACCTAAGCCAGTTAAACCAAATCCCATTCACTACCTTTACAGTAGTAACTGTTTACATACATACTATAATCCTTTTAATGCAGAATAGTAATTTTTATCTTGAACTACATATTTTCTCTAACTGTAATGTAATAAAAAAGCAGCTTGGTATTTCTTACGCCAACTGAACTAACATGATAAAATACAGTGATAAGTTCTGCAGAAACACTGAATACTTTGAGGAAACACATAACTACATTGTGTGCCTTTCAGAATTTCTGCAAAGTTCTGTCTTGTTCATATGCATTTTCCCAACTAAAGCATGGTGGGAATCCCTATCAAGATAGAAAATACCAAAATTATCATCACAAGTACGTTTTGTAAGTAGTTACAGGAAGACTTAGTGCTAATGTTTAGTTGCAATCATTTTAGCCAATTTGATGCTCTGGTAATTAGTGGTTTAACTGTCCAAGCCTGTAGATACTACAAGATTTTCAGTATTTTGCCAAAGAAAACAAATAAAAAAATAACTAAAAAAAATTAATGTTTTAAAAACGTGAAGCATAGCATAGACTTTAGTGTCATATGTCTCTAGCATTTGAACCTTACCCCATTGCTTTATGATGACAAGTAAAAGCTAATGGAAATGATCAAGGCAAGTGTGAAAGTAATTCCTAAGAAACCTAGTAATGCCTCTGAATTAGTACATTTTTCAGAATGTTCAAGTTAAGGTCACTCTTAAATTCATTTTCAGAAACTTTTCTACATCAGTAATATGAACCAGTAACGGGCTGCTTCCGATGTCATTAAAATAATCTAACTTTCTATGTATAATGAGGATTACTTACCTGCATTTTATCTGTGGCCAGACCCTGGGCATGTAGCCTCAACCACTCTTTGGTACGAGCACTCTTCGCCTGAGCTCTTACAAGTGGGTCAGAGAATGGATCCAAAAGAAGCGGTTCAAAAACTCTTTGTGTGTGCATGGGTTTACCAGCAGATTTCTTATCTGTCTGAAGCTTTTCAGGCTCAATTCTACCTAGAGCTCTCTTTACAAGCTGCTCTTTGCTTTTTCTCCTTGGAGGGGAAGTTGTCAGTTCAGTGCTCTTTGCCTCTTCTACAGAAGGTTCTGAATTCTTTTTCCCACTGCCGGAAGTTCCTTCAGATGAACTGCTACCAAAATCTAGCCTCACTGCTGCCGAGCTCTTCCGAACAGTCACCTCCGACATGTTACTTGAGCAGTCACTCTTGCGATTACGCTGCCTTGATGGAATGCTGCCTGGTGTGTACGTCCATTCGTCATCTTCTGAAGACTCTTCTTGAGACTTGGCATCATTAATCGAAATTCTTGATACTCCAGGACTTACATCACTCTTAATCTTTTCCTTGTCCTGATCAGAGTCAGTGTCCATGTGTTTGAAGTAAAAAGTTCCGATGTTGTTAGCTAACCAATTTGACCTGGGAATGAGGCAAGAAAATGAATAAAAGAACTTTTTAAATACAAAAACAAATGATTAAAATGCAACTAATATTGAAGTAACATTAAAAACAAAAAGTTGCTTAAAAATATCACATTTGGCACTACTTTTTATGCCAAAAACTTATGTACTTTTTGAGGCACGACTTAGCATTCGGCCAAGCAAAATTTTCAAAGAAATTATTTACTGGTAAACTGAATTGTTTCACTGTAATACAGCACTGACTATATTTCTTTCTTCATAGTAAATTTATACAACAAAGTCAAAATTACCAACACGAAATTGATCAAACAAATTAAAAAATGTTCACCAAAACTTGATTGCTGTGAAAATGTTTTTTCTACACATAGATTTAAAATTATCAGGAGTTATGACCATTAAAATGTAATTTAAATCTTTTATATAAAATGTTGAATTCATTTATCTGACTACTTTCAAAAAATTCTAGCCATCTTCCAAGTAAAAATCAATTTTAAGGGTAATTCATCTTAGTATGTCCAGTGCCAACATCCAGAAGACTTTACCATACAGGCTCTTAAAAAATTTAACTGTGTGGAGAAAGTACTTCTGTTCATATACTGGATTTTTTAAATGAATAACAGACTTTGTAATTATTAGGTGAACATAATTAAAACCAACAACAACAACCACACACACACACACACACACACACACACACACACACACACACACACAAACACACACACCTATTGAGAGATTAAGATTTTGCTTTCTGACCTGTTGAAATTACTGCAATCTTCACTAGTTGCAAAGCCATCTCTGGTAAGACTAGTTGGCCTGCATACGCTGCTACTTGCACCCACCATGTTAATATCAGAGTCTGTGTTTCGAGAATGGTTAGGATTTGGCTGAAGGTTTTCACATTTATCTGCATTTGATTCCATCACACACAACTCCTCCAAGTCATCCTGTTTACAAAACAGAAAAATTGAAATCCAAATTTTTAAAACACATAAAGAGAAGATATAAAGAAACCTAACAAGCTGGAATTTCATGAGTATGGCACTATAGACAATGTAAAGATTATAAATGTGTTACTGAGCCAGGACAGGTGCCTGTATCACAAAAACTTTACAAATGATATGCTTTCCCTATCCTAAGCATCAGTTGCAAACTATTATACTATTATTTATCTTGCAAACCTAGTGAATCATAAAAACTAACATATTCGAGAGATTTAAAGTGACCAGAGAGGAAGAAAGTAATGAGGGGTAAAGAGAAAGGTGAGCAAGGACAAATTCTGGACAATGGTGCGGGAGAGAGAGAGAGAGAGAGAGAGAGAGAGAGAGAGAGAGAGAGAGAGAAAGGCGGGTAGCCTTTTTGGCAAAACCACACTGGTAGTATTTACAGCAAGTGATTCAGGAAACTAGTTTCAAGCCTAAGTTTGGAGAACCAGAGATAGTCACATTTGTGGCTATACGAGTGTAAATCTAAGTCCACAGTCTGTCAGTGCCTCATTCCAGTCAATATGGGGAGGGGGAACAACATTGTTTTACCCCCCCCCCCCCCCCATTTTGATAGTAATGTAATTGAAATCAATTATCAGTGAATGAATCATTAATTCTTTTATTTATTTGATGTTTCTGTAAATCCCATCATGAAGCCAAGCCTCCAGGGATATGGAAGGAGTGAAGTTACACATTAATGGGAAACGACAGCCACTGTAGTTGATTTATATAAATTTTAAATAACAACAAATTATGACTTGTACTTATCTGCACACACTGACAATTATAGGTGTTACTTCTAGATTACTCCACCTATATACGCAAGGTAAAAAGGAAATATGAAAAAACAGATTTTATTCTGTCAAAATACTTGGAAGATTTTTATAAGTTATGTTTCAAATGAATTAAGCATCAATATCATGTCTTTTCTATTCTAGAATATATCTCCAATTGTGAACTGGTGTAAGCAATGAAGTTCGTGTTTCTGACAAAATAAAGTTGCGGATCTCAGAGGATAACAGATACATGTAATGTTCCCATCTACTTTTTGTTACTAAGTAGATTTGCTAACGTCCACTCCATTAACTACCTTTATTTTACCCTGCATGCAATTTACTGCAGTAAATTTCTGAAAAAAATATGCAGAAAAAGTAGGATATTGCACTGATGAAAGGTAGTTTTCGGCCATACTTCTTTCAAAATTGGAACATGAATAACATGCAGTGTTCCAAGAAAATTGTTTTCTATTATCACAATATGCCATACTTTTGGAACATGTATCTACAATTTGCTGAAATATTAACTATGCAACTGAAGAACACAAAAAGAGGGTAAAAGCAGTCAACAATCCGAAGATTGGTTTGAACACCACAGTGCTTTACTAGGCATGGTCCTGTTTGGAGGTGGTATGCCGTTGTCTTCCTCCGACCTTCGAACTGACTTACCCAGCCAGTTATAGGGGGACCTACAGTTTAACGTGGGTTCCGAACCACGGTGCTCCTCAGTATTTTTCACATGAGCAATACTGCCAGAGGTGAAAGAAGTGGAAAGTGACAGATAAAAATCCTACGACCTGGGGGGGGGGGGGGGGGGATCGAACCCGCGACCTTTGGAGTTGTAGTCTGCCACTCTACCACTGTGCAACCGAGGCGAAGAAAACATTGACAAGAAAGAAAATGATCAATATTATGCAATTATTTCGTATAACCTACCACCAAAAGAATACATATAATTACATAATACCAATGATAGATTTCTAGTGTCTGCAAATAACTTTAAAAAAGCTGGTTCCTTCTCCTCTGGGATTAATCTCAATATACTTGCACACAATTATGATTACACTTGTATTTCAACATGTACTAGCAAATTATTCTTGCCTTTATATGACAACATGACAGTCTTGTATAAATTGTTCACAGAGTTTTAAAATTGTACTCATTTTCAAGATTTCTGCAACTTCCTCTGTTATCACCACTGAGAAATTTTTTTAAACCCTAAATGTGACAATGGAGGAATTCATTGAAAAATTGAGGCTGAACACAAATTCAACATAGCAGGGACGCCATGAAACATTTATACAAACTGACCCCCCTTTTTTTATTAACTCTGAAAATAGATGCTATGGAAATCAGTACTAACAAAAATAGTTTTGAAGAACTGGGTGATATTAAATCTGAGAAGGATGAGGACCATTACAGCATACAAATTATTTAATAATGTTAACAAAGAAATTTGAAGATTAACTATATGTAGTTATCAGATTATAGGTGCAGTTTTCAATTAAGAGAACATTTTCATCATGAGTTTCCTGAAGAAGACTCTTCATTTGCACCACCACATTGTCATAGCTTGTTAGGACAGATGATCTATTAAACAAAGGACAAACTATGTGGTGAGAACAAAAATCAAGGTTACAAGACCAGTTTTCATAGTGTTTATTCCTTACAGAAAAAAAAAAAGCCGTGTGCAATAATTCTTATACACACAGTAGGAAATTGTGTAGAGTTTCAGTCATCTGCCACCTACAGCAACTGCTTTATATAAAGCAAAACATAACTTTTGGGAAACTGGTCTGTCAGATCTCGCTTAGTTATTCAGTTTCTACGGGTGAAACACGTACATGCAGCTGAAATTCACTGGTAGCTAATAGAAATTTATGGATATACCATAATGTTGTTGTTGTTGGTGGTTGTTTTAAGGGGACTAATATACCATAATGTCTTATCATATCACAGAATGGTGTCACACACTAAACTGCTGTACATGGAGATTCAATGGGGCATCATCAGTCTCCTTACAGTCTGGACTTCATTCCAAATGTGTTTCAGTTCTTTCCTCACAAAGGAGCTACTAGGAGACAAACCATTAACTTGAGTTGAGATGGTGAAGCATTTCAAGACATCATGGCTGAACACGCAATGACAAGATTTTTACCAGAAGAATATATTGAAACTCATCCCGTGAAACAATGCAAGTAATCCAACATAGACACTATGTTGAAAAATAACCAAAATATGTACTATTAGCTTGATGCATGAAATAAAATGTGCATATTTTACTTAGGGCTTTGTAACCTTTGTTTATTATCATCACTAGTAAGTAATATGTTGCAGCCCCACATAAAAATGTGTATTTTCTTCTCTTGTATTAGAATTTACTTCAGCATTGGCTTCACATTTACAAACCACCCCTTCTTTACAATTACCTGCAGAGAATACTTGGAAGGCACACACTTCAGTCACTATTCACATAAAGCTAAATATAAAATCATTGTTGAGATCTACTAACCTCAAAATATGATCCCTCATCTGAAGTATCACCAGCTCCTGTAAGACGTGGATGTTTACTAACAGGTTCTTCGTCACTCTCTGACGATGCCCCACTTGGGCTCTGAAACAAATAAAGTACCATTAGAATCTACAGATATACCACTGTGACAGATTAAAAATGGAAGAAAAATAGACATCTGTCTAAAAAATATTACAACAATTTCTACAACATTAATGATGGTCTTCGTTGAGTACAGCATTACTCCCACTACCCCCTCCCCCCCCCCCCCCCGTGGTGCTGTTGTTTTAGTTGGAACCCTTAGAAACTTCCAGAGTTTAAGGGTGCAATAAACCCATCATACATTTGGTCGAAGTATTCCAGAGATGTTTTATTATAGTATTCATGGGCACATTTAATTGAACTAGCTGAATCAACCACAGGTCAGTATAGAAAGTTATCAACAGAACAATTTTCAAGCACCTATTCATATCTTTCATAGGTTAAAAATTAGACCTCTTTATGGAATTAGTCAAGCAATGTATCAATGTTCTACAGCTTTCAGAAACTTTTGGAACATTATATTAGCACAATTCACTGTATCACTTTTTTTAATTTCAACTGCCAGTTTTGCTCAATTAACAAACCACTATGTCCCTATAACGCTCATAATGTCAGAATTACACCAGATGATGGTCTGTTTACCTGAGCAAAATACAGTGAAATAAAAAAGTTATATACCTATTTGTGGAAACATAAAGTGCCAAACCTATATTTTTTCTAATTAAAACAAAACTGTCTGCCACCTCCCCCCTTTTTGTCACTCTCAAATGGACTGTGTGTATTCTCATAATATACACCAACATCTACACTCTCCAAAGCTACCTCACAGTGTGTGGGAGAGCGTACCAAGGTCATTTCCTCCCTTTCCTGTTATAGTCACATACAGTTCACGAGGAAAAACAACTGCCGGCAAGCCTTCAGGTGGGCTGTCATCTCTCGGATTTTATCCTTGTGATCTTTTTGCAAGATACATATAAGAGGAAACATGTCATTTTACTCTTCACGAAATGTGTGCTCTCAGAACTCTGGGTGTAGTTTATACTGTGGTACAGAACACCTCCCTTACAGTGTCTGTCACTGAAGTTGCCCAATCATGTCAGCGATGCTTCTGCACTGGCTAAATAAACCTTTGACAAAGTGTTCTGCTCTTCTTTGGATCTTCCCTATCTCTATCATTCCCACCTGGTTCAGACCCCACATTGACGAGCAATATATAAATTTTAGGCGATATGTTTTGAAATGTACTTTCTTCGACCATACCTTCTGGTTATTGTTCCAATGGATCCCGATCTGGCAGCTGCCTTATACGCAACTAATTTCATGTTGTTCCCCTGCAAATCACTCTGTACATATGCGCATATATTTTATAGAAGTAACTGCTTCCTGTGACTACCCTGCAATCGTGCAATCTTACAACGTACACTCTACCTTTCCATAAATTCGCAACTCTTAAACTACTTTTCCATATAACTGCAGAAATTTTGTACGGACTTGTCATAGCGTGCCACAAGTTTTGCATGCTTCCTTCACAGAAGGTTGCCGCCTGTGTATTCAACCATGTGGTAACAGCTCTTTATCATCGTTGAAGTGTTGACCACCAAGGACAGATTTTAGGTGTAAGAAGAGATGAAAGTCGCTAGGAGAGAGGTCCGAGCTGTATGGAGGATGATCAAACAGGTCCCATTTAAATTTCCGTAAGAATTGTTTGGTCACATTCGGTGTCTGAAGTCAGGCATTATCGTGAAAAAAAAAATCTTTTGACAGTAATCTTCTACTTACACCTAAAATCTGTCCTTGGTGGACAACACTTCAACGATGACGAGCTGAAAAAAACATGTTACCGCATGGTTGAATACACAGGCGGCAACATTCTATGAAAAAGGCACACAAAACCTTGTGCCATGCTATGACAATTGCCTACAAAATTTCGGAAGCTATGTAGAAAAGTAGTTTAACAGTTGTAGATTTTTGTACAATCAATATTTTTTTTTCTGTGTCTGTACCCGTTCGTTTTATATAATCAAACGGAACTTTCTGGAGGCGCCTCGTAATTTGGCTTGTTAGTGAATCAGCAAACGTTCAAATGTTTGTACAGCTTATGGGACTTAACTACGGGATCATCAGTCCTCTAAACTTACAAACTACTTATGAACTAGCTAACACTAAGGACGGTACAAATATCCATGGCGGAGGGGGGATTCGAACTCCCGACCGTAGTGGCCGTGCAGACCGTGACTGGAGCACCTCAGTCCCCTCGGCACCGCGGCCGGCCGGCAAACGGCCACGAACTTAGCGAGGTGGGAAAATATTTGTTTTGAACAAAATGACTGAAAATTGCCTGTAAAATAAGAGTGCATTTTAAAAGTTGAGAGGCGGTTTGTTTTCGCGAGCGCGAGCGCCTGCAGGCTGCGAGCATCTGGAGGCAGTGACTCACTTCCGCCGCGGCCGTGACTCCCGGGCCAACTCGATGACCGCGCGCATGACCCGCCCAAGTTGCCTTTCATGGGGTGGCATGAGAAAATTATTAAACGACCACGTACGGCGGCGGAAGCTTTCCACGCCGGGCCCGCGCGCTTTGTCTGCCATCGGACGACCCCTCCGCGTAGTGCAGCCACTAAAACGTACGCACCGGGACGCGCACCGAATATTTAACACACAAATGTTCATCTTCACGAACAAAGATCTGTAGTTTCCAAAATTAAACGCAGCACGGCCAAGTCCTAGAATACGCTCTTCTACGGTCGGTCCAAATCGTAATTGCAAATGACGTTGGGAAGCTGTGTTCATTTAAATAAAACAGAGATTAAGGCGGCCTGGGCGACCGATACTATAAACTCCTATCAGTCAAACAAATTCCGAATAGGCAAGTAAGGCGGAAGAGGCGCACCAATGTAGATAATGTTTGTTAAGCTTATGGGACTTAACTATGGGGCCATCAGTCCCTAAACTTACAAACTACTTATGACCTACCTTATACTAAAGACGGCACAAATATCCATGCCCGAGGGGGGATTCGAACCCCCGATCGTAGTGGCCGTGCAGACCGTGACTGAAGCGCCTCAGTCTCCTCGGCCACCGCAGCCGGCGAGGCGCACCAAGTGTGCTGTCAATATTTTTCCAACCGAGTTGGCGCAGTAGTCCTGTCCTCACATTCGGGGAAACGGCGGTTCGAATCCGTCTCCGACCACCCACATTTTAAGTTTTCCACGATTTCCCTAAATCATCCATGTTAATGCTTGGTTATTTCCTTTGAAAGGGCAGGACGATTTCTCTCCCCATACTAAACAAAACAATGCTAGCTCGTGGTCCCATTCCAATGACGGCGCTGTCGACGGGACGTTAAACCATAAACTTCCTTATTTTTATTTTATCAACTGTCACGAAATTACAATTTACTGTGCTTGGAAACACTCGTGCCGGCCGCGGTGGCCAAAGTGACTGAGGCGCTCCAGTCACGGTCAGCACGGCAACTACGGTCGGGGGTTCGAATCCCCCCCTCGGGCATGGATATTTGTGCCGTCCTAGTTCATAAGTAGTTCATAAGTAGTTTGTAAGTTTAGGGACTGATGACCCCGCAATTAAGTCCCATAAGCTTAACAAACATTTGAACATTTGAAACACTCGTCTCTAAGAAAAACGAAACAAATGAAAAGAAAGGGGAGAAGCGCCAGGGAATGTTATTAACATTGGTTCCGAATAGTGCTTTGTCCATCACCCCCGATTACGTAGTATCCCCCCAAACCCCCGACATCATCGTCGACATTAGCGCCTAATTACATTTTAGAGTGAAAGATGGTTCTCTTTGCGCACTTTTACCTTTAAAACGACGATGGTATTTGCGTTTTGTTTGTGTTGTTTTAACCCACCAACTAATGAGAAAATGAGATTGGTAACATTATATATGAGTGCTACCCACACCACCTCAGAAAAGAAAGCTACAAAGAAGGTAGACACTTGTTAGGAAACATGATTTCTCTGCACCACTCTCCTCCCTACCGACGCACGCTTCTCCATCACAACTCAAAAAGAACAAATGTAATCCCTTCTTGACCGTGCTGTTTCTTGAGCAGCCATCTGTTCCACCGTGTAATTATTTCCGTGTCTCGGCGCGCTTTCTTGTAGCGCGGCATAATCTGACACGTTTCGGTGGGCCTTTCTCAAATCGGGGGAAGTTGTCAACAATTAGAAGTTTTTGGCAGCAGTAGGGTCTATTTGGAAACAAGGGCAACCGTACTTCGGGCAAAGAGGGGGGAAGGGGGGCTGTGCGGCGATCCCCCTTCCCATCTGTCTGAGAAAAGGAAAAAAATTAGAGTTATTTTTCTTGGAAGAAAATGATTTAAAACTCAGGATGAGGTTTTTAGCGGGGGTCGGAAACAGAACTTTTTTATTGCTAATCAAAGCTCGGTATTAGTCTTACGAAACACTAAAAACACTCCATACCACCACGTTTTAACGCCATCCTCCCCATCCCCCTAGGCCGGCCGCGGTGGCCGAGGGTACTGAGGCGCTTCAGTCACGGTCTACACGGCCACTACGGTCGGGGGTTCGAATCCCCCCTCGGGCATGGATATTTGTGCCGTCCTTAGGCTAAGCTAGTTGATAAGTAGTTTGTAAGTTTAGGGACTGATAACCCCGTAGTTAAGTCCCATAAGCTTAAACATTTGAACATTTTGAACCATCCCCCTAGGGAAAAGTGATATGGGTATCCTTGCTATGACAAAAGTATCGTTAGATTTATTTGGATACTAGCAGGAAATATTTCACTAGAGGAGCAAATGCAATTGTGTGTTTCAGGAATTTCTCTCCTTGAGTAATGTGTTTCAAAACTTGGTTTCTGGGCTATACCTTGCAGGAATAATGTCGTGATGGTTAATTTACAAACTGTTCCGCATATTCATTCGTCCCATTAATTATTGTGGTTAGCAACCAATCGTCAGAAAAACTGTGTAAATGTCAAATGTACCCGTGCGTCTGTTACACGACTTTAAATATTTTTTGCAGGGCTTACCGAATATTGCCGACTACGCGCGTTGCACAACGCAGGCAGGCAGCGCTAAATAAGTTCGTGGAATACGGTGGGGGGGGGGGGGGTTAAAATGTGGTTACTTGTACTTTGGCACACTGTTTGTGAAACACTCGATTGCTAGACTCATTACTTCGCCCCCAGGGGGCTCACGGTTCTTTCGTGAGTACGTGCGTGGCGAGCATGGGGCCCTCAGCTAATGCAGTCCTTTCTTCTTTCTTTCGTCCCTGGACTGCATTTCCTTTCCCATCCTCACTCCTTCCCCTCCCCACCAGGGGACCGATAACCTTAGCAGTTTGGTCCGCCTATCCCAAACAACAAACCAACCAACACATTACTTCTGAACTGGCACTAATCTGAATACTTAGAGCTGCTGTATGTTTCACCGCTGCCACCAATAATACTTTTAGTTAAAAATTTTCATAATACATTGTAGGTCTACAGCTGTGTTGCATCCATTACGAAGTTACTACTGTGTTGTGTTCAGTGGCGTACCAACTATTTCTTTAGAGGGGAGGAGGGGGGGGGCAAGAAGTAAGAAAACCTAATTATTGACTTCGTTCGGGGGGAGGTCATGGAACTTGCAATTAGCCGAGTTGTTTCAGTTTCCGTGTTCTAACAAAAACAACCTAGTCCATTTGCGCTTGCGTCTTACTGATATATAACAGCGAACTTGAACGCCCCATCAGTACAGATATTGTCCCCTATTAGCAGTCACAGACTGAAAGAAATAGTACAAAAGGAGAGGACAAAATGTAGTAGTTGTTACAAGGTGCTTCAGTCAACGGCAAAAATGGCTGCCATCAAAAATACTCGGGGGGGGGGGGGGCAGCGCGGAAACCGTGTATTGCTCCACCAAAGTTTCGAGTGGACGACGACGACTGCTGCTGCTGCTGCTGCTGCTGCCCCCTCCCCCGGTTGATACGCCATTGGTTGTGTTGTCAATCTGTTCGTTTATTGTCGTGAAGCGAATAAAGAATAAGTTACTGTTCTGTCGTGCGAACTGCCTACAATGCAGAGGGGCATTTGCAAGACGTGAGACACGAGTCTCAATTTTCGTGTCGTAGCTGTACTAAGTATGAAGTATGCTTGTAGTGAGTGGACTATGTGCGTGAGGAAGCATACATTTGTTTTCGTAAGCTGCTACTTCCAACACATTTTGTTACGAGTTAATATTACAATTTGAAAAATAGTGATTACTGGTAAATTATGTAAGAGGTATTACACCGTTACGAAATAGTATCGAAATTTTAAAATCAATTGTGTTTCTTGAGAATAACACAAGTGAACCCTTCAGTAAATTTCATTCCATGACGTATATATGCAGACTGAAGAATCGTGTCAAAATACGTACCAAGGGCAGGATTTCAACTCGTGCCCACTCGGCAGTTGCGCTCACCACGAAGCCTCCATGGACCAGTGGCTTCTCATGATCGGACGGATTTGCCCTGGCACGCCTCCCTCATTATCAAAATGACTGCGTTTCAAGTAGGATCTGTGCGGAAGTGTTAAGCCACTTCATTGCAGAGTTTATGAAAGAAGGAAGATCAGGGTTTAACGTCTCTTCTACAGCGTTCTCATTAGAGGCGTAACCCAAGCTCGGATTCAGTTGGTCAAATGTTTGTAAATCTAAGGGACCAAACTGCTGAGGTCATCAGTCCCAAGACTTACAAACTAATTTAACTTTTGCTAAGGAGAACAAGCACAACCATGCGTCAGGAAAGACTCGAACTTTCGACGGGAGTAGGCGCGCGGCAAGCTCTGATTGTTTTGTTTAGAAGAGGGGGCGAAATTGGCCGTGCCCTTTCGGCGAACCATCCCTACACATCTGCCTGGAGTGATTTATGGAAACTACGGAAAATCTGAATCTGGATGGCCGGATGTGAATTTGAACGGCCGACATTCCGAATTCGAGTTTAAGGGGAACATAACGTAGACTAGACAACGATGAGAATTCGGAATGAGGAGGAAGGTGCGCGTGGGTACATCCGTGCGCTTGTACCAATTCACTGTGCTACGGCGGAGTAGTGGTTAGCACATGTTCCTAGAAGACCGGAGACTCGGATTCGAATCTTGGCCTTGGTACAAATTTTCATATGATACTTCTGTCTGCGTACATACCATCATGTCTCTGAATCATTTCATTTCATTTCTATAATTTCATTTCACCCTTCAAGGGGTGGTTACCCTCAAGTTGGGAACCAATGTATTATGAGCTCCTCTTGAGTTTCGCGAGAGGAATCTGGAGTTCCTTCTTTTGCGCAGAGGTGCTAACTGGCGAGACGAAACTGGCAAGGTGCCAAGTGCTGTGCAGAGTAGTCACTGAACACACCATACGGGCTTTCACAGCTGCTATTTAGATTTGTGTTCGTATGTTATATGACCAATATTCATGGCATATTACTCTGTCTAAATTTCGTCTTCCAATGCACACAGGTGTTAGTAGGAAGTACAAAACTCAGCAGTGACACCCGACCTAAGAAACAACACAAACACGGATAAAAAGGACAATATCAGAACATGCACGAGGACCAGGAAACTACCAAATTCGTTTCTCTGATAATGTGATTCCGTCAATATCTAATTATTACAATGCTACGCTGTACAGAGTGTCAATTTTTTAATCAGGAAAGACGGATTGAAATTAGAAAAGTTGTAAGTCCTAATACTGTATAAAGTGGCCCAGGAGAAATGACAGAAAAATGACAGGACGCCCAAAAAAAAGAAGAAAAGAAACTAAGCATTAAGGACATGTAACATTTTCCGAGTGGATTCAAAAGAGAACACACGTTATGTCAACACCGACAAAGGTTTCGAGATCTCGAATTCTTGAACCGTAGTGTGTTTAACCGAGTTTTCGGCACGAAGTGTGGCGCACGTCTTAAGTTCCCATTTTTCTATTGGACGTCGAGAGCAACAGGCTGTTAAGGAACAGTAACAAACTGTTGAAATGGTGGACCATAGTTCTCTTACCAGCGAACGACGTTGCAATGTCTCCCGAACACGCGTATGTGGAACATAAGATATACAAAGAACAGCTCGCGTTGCCTGAGTTGTTATAGCCTCTGATATCTCAAGCATTGAAAGACGAAACGTACCGGAAAAGAAATATCCCTTAGACAAGGCTTAATGCCCATAAAACAATGACACCAAAACGGTAGTCACTAAAGATTGCTAAGAAAATCTTTGAAAGTAAATTCAGAGATATTCCGTAGGAATCTCCACTTTATTATAGAGAGTAAGCTGTGACGAGCAATCTTGCCCACTTCCTCATTACTTCACTTCGCAACCAACAGGTCTGGGCAGGCCACGAAGCCGAGCCGTGTCACGGCGGCCAGTTTTCGTGTGTGTCGCCTGCAAAGTGAAAGCCAACACGATTACACAAAATGTGATGAACAGTCTGACAAATTAATCAGTTTAAATTGACGTTAAACTTCACGTACGTACTGAGGTAAATCTAAGATCAGCCTGTAATATCATCTAACAACAACCTCTGCGACACACAAAGTATTGTGTTAACATCTGTTAGCCGGCAGTAGTAGTAGTTTCTCACTATTTTTGCTATTGCCACTTTTTTGCCAGTTTCTGCAGTACAGATTCCTAAAACTGTACGTTCCGGGCATTGACATAGTTGTCTATTATAACACAACGCATTGTTGTTGCTAATACGGCATTCAGAACCGATTTCAATCGTTTCGGAATAAATACTGGTCCTATATGTTTTTCAAGGTAATCTTATACCATTATTCCAGCAAATAGTGTCAAGTTGAGGCAATGATGATGGAGGTAGGTAACAATCACTCACCATTCTCAACCAAAGCAGAACACACTGCCTTAATAATATTGAGATCTATGGCCTGTGGACCTTTAGAGGAAACGGGAAAATTCATCTTCGTGCCCAACCCGTCCTGAACTACGCGAACTACATGAAACAGGGCCTTGTGTTGAAACACAACCTTCACAGTTGGTGGGAAACAAATATTTTGTCACAGGATGGACCTGAATTCCCGAAACGGTCACATAACACTTCGCAGTAATGCGATCTTGCACATTAACCAATTGTGTCCATTGAATACCACGTTCTGTCAGGTTCCACTCTTGAAACGTAAACTCTGCTGGAAGTTGGGAACTGTGCCCAACACGAATCATTCGACCAAATGAAATCATTTTCAATTGCTCCATAGTCCAGATCTGACAGATTCGGCACCGTGATAGAATATGGAGACATAGACAGACAGACAGTCTTGTTTAGTATGACATGCTTTTGCATCACTTTTTGCATAATGAAGATATCCTGTATAAAACATTACGGAATTTGCTTTAACTTTCTGATGACTTAAGAGTAAAGGACAGCTTTATCTACAGACGACTGAGGGGACTGCTCAGCTCAGACACTTTCATCACGGAGGAGTGTTCTAAAATTCCAACTCGCGCTGCAATTTCCTGTTTTTCTAGCTCCCTTAGTGTTGTTTTGGCACTGACAGGGTTGGAGAGTGCGACATTGAACTCTGCAGTTACTTTTGCATCTGCCGCCGTCTTATTTTTGTCACGACACTCTTCATCTGCACTCCGTCACGACCAGTCAACACACACTTTCGTTCGCATTGTGACATGGCAGACGATGTTTTTCCGCTTTTCCTGTATGCGGTATTAATACGTCATCCTTGGATACGGTGGCTTTTGAAAACCAGAACACTTCGATACCTGGAATACGAAAGCAACCACCAAACGGACACCAACTAGTTGCCCACGTTCTAATCACTTGACTCCGACATAATGTACTCGTTCTAACACCCGACAAGTGCAACGTATTGAGAACTACACATATGTGGTCAAATACATCACAAACTACAGCCTGAGATAGAATGTGTACTATGTTGAACCATGCACTTCTTGCATGTCTCCATCTTACGTCCAGTCGATGTATGAGGCGCAGGAAACTGTTTGGCTCGGCAATAAATTGCAGGTACTGCGAAAGGCACTTAACCGTCGGTTTATGATGGACATTTCCGCAAAAACTGCTTACAGCAAGTTAAAGAGATAACAGCAGATTGGTGGCTCGTAAAGCGCGACTGTTCTTACTCATGCTGGTAGCTTTACAGTGCCGATACCGACAAACTTCGTGTTTTATGCTTCGATAACACCCATGTCGTTCTCCTGAAAGCTACTCTTGCCGGTATTTGTGAGCAATTCTTGGATACGCCTTAAGTGATGTAACAGTTGACAGGAAGCATAACCGAAAGCTGTAGGTCGAAAGAAAGAAACCATTTATCCAAGAATAATGACTTCCATCGTCGCGGCTGTGTGTTTATTGCTTGAAGTGACGAGGGCAGTAAACAAACGAGGCACAGCACTGCTACTTCAGCTCACTTTGAGAAGCAAGCCGTTTGCGGTTTGCTCAAAAAGTCACGCCAGAATTTGTTGCACTGTTTTGTGGAGGCAACGAATCAACACATGTGGCAGTTTTAAGTCGAATTATTTCACTTCTTTATGTATGACAGCTAGTCTCTAAAAATGATTAAATGTTTGTAAACCTACTGGATCAAACTGCTATGGTCAACAGTTCCTAGACTTACGAACTACTTACAATAAGGGCACCCCCTCCCCCCCCCCCCCCCACACACAAGGGAGGACTCGAAACTCCGACGGGAACGGCCGCCTAGCCCGTAGCATGACGCCTTGGACCACGCGGCCATTTCGCGCGACGGCTAGTCTTTAACGTCAATTATTCTATGGCATCAGTAGAAAACGACAACTATCCATGAAGCCAGGATGAGCATAAGAATTAACCGGGACTGTTGAATTCGCGTAAAGTGGTTTACACATACTGCCTGGCAAGTTCTTCACTCGCTGAAAATGAATGTGGCCGTAGCTAGCTGCAACTTACCTCTAGGTCAAACACAAAATACCCCCTCCAAACACGAAAAAGGAAAATATTTCGATGAAACAACTTGCATTTTTCCTAAAATACTTTTCAATTTCCGTACACGAAAAGGGACAAACACAGCAGAGAATCAGCTGAGGATATGCTCTCTAGCAATGCGGGTAATGCGCTTTCCAGTGAAAGACTCTGTGTAGGCTCAACCTCCTTTCGCAACGAAGTGTACTAACAAGTCTTCTCACAGCAGCTGGTAAATGGAAAGTGCATGCCCTAACAGTGAGGCTTCACGTTTGTTTCAAAGCGGCAGCTAGGGCTCAAAAACAAATTTAACGTCGATTAAACAGTGTCTAATTGGTATCCAAAAACAAGTTTGGCAAATGTTAATTCTTGGCTTTAGAAACAACGAATATGAAGAAAAAATAGTTTTTATGATTTAATGCCAAATATAAAAAGCTTGTCCTCGGGGGAGTAAAATGGGGTTCAGCGTAAATTATCCTCTGAATATGAGCAGCAAAAGTGATACATATCATGGCCTATCTACTTATATTTACACCAGTCTAGCCCCCACCCAAAAATATAGTGACAGCGTTTGACCATTATCATTGATTAAAGGCATATGTATCTGACTTATCTGAATTTTAGGTATCAGTGGCTGCAAAACTTCTGTCACCTTGTCTTTCCTGTGCATTCGATAATCTCTCTCTCTCTCTCTCTCTCTCTCTCTCTCTCTCTCTCTCTCTTGTTTTAATCAAATATTATGACATCTAATATGAAGTAAACAAAATGAGGAGATGTAGAAAGCTGTCTTGGGGCTTTGTACCTACGTATCTTAATTGTTATGATTATGAGCCGAACGACACGCTGACGGTCTAGTTGTTTTGCACGGATACAGACTACTTATTAGTCGTCATTAGTATATATTAATATATCAGATGTGTGCAGCCATAGACTATAATGGTGGCTTTAACTCTGCTAGGGACACTTTCTACGAGATGTCTGCATGACCGACAGGAAATGGCGGCCCATTCTTCCTCTCAGTACACAATTAAAAAAAAAAAAACCCTCTTCATGCCGTTCCGCATTGAGCGTTTTGTTAAGCGCCGTAACCGAACCACATAACTAAACTGTGACACCACCCCTTCCGCATTTTACTGTTGGCACCACAAATGTAGCTCTATAGGTAACGTGGTTAAACTGAAATTCTCCCATCCGATAGCATGTCTCACCATTACAAATCACTCGTTTCCATTCGTCCACTGACCAATGGCGTCGCTCTTTACTCCATCTCAATCTCCGCTTAGCACAGACGACAGAAATGTGTGGCTTACTGTGAGCTGCTTGACCGTAGTACGAACTCTTCACACAGTCATTGGGCTAGCTAGAGAACTGGTTCTACTTTAATGGTTGGATGCGTTCTTCACAACCATCCTCCATAGAGCTACGTGTAATCAGCAAATAACCTTTTCAAATTTTACATTCTGAAATTCAAATTTAGCACTTCTATTTTTCATTGTGTTTAGTCATTTAAATGAGTTAGTGATTTTCACATCTAGTGACTCACTTTTAGTGTGTGTTTTTAAATTGTACACATTTGAATTGAAACCTATGTGCTGCAATTTAGCATTTTTTCGATCCCGTCAGCATAAATCCAAGGTGCTAAAATTCTTTCGGCGGCTAAAAACCAGTCTTCTTAGACCATATGTAAGTATGAGTGCAGAGAAAGACGTCTTCCTCAACTAAGTAACTGATTTCAAATCTGATAATCTGAATAACCCACTTATGTCTTCTTAAAAGCAGTATAAGGGTATCAAAAATTAAATGTTTTCGACAATTAAGTTCCAGTTTGTTGTACTAGTGAAAAATTCGGAATTATTGAGGCTTTCGTGGTGGCCTGTTGACAAAGGTTTTTAGCCTACTTTTCTTTATGTTTTATCTGACATTTCACTAGCACAAGTAACTGAAATTGAGAGTGTTTCAGCTTTCATTGCTCCTGATTGATTGGAGTTTAGACAGCGGCCCTCCTAATACATACAGGGTGTTCGGAAACATGGAGATTTAGAAGGCAGTGAGTACATAACACTTTAATAAAAAACTCATGTTCGGAAACGTCATCCACTGACGCTTGAGTCTTTCCCTTTCACACTGTGAAACAAATCTTTTCTTCTGCACGTCCTGTATTTTTCCATTTATTGGGAACAGGTAGTATGGGACGAAACACGAAAGAAATGTCCCGTAAACATGGACTCTGAGATACGTTTCTTGAGAGCAGAAGGAAACTGGAGAGTTCATTTCAAAATGGAATAATTTGTAATTCGCTTTAATCGATTTAGGGGAAACCATGGAAAACATAATTCCGATAGGTCGGGGGGAGGGGGCGGGGTGAATTAAGTATCATTCGTCCACTGGACAACACTGGGTCCATTATGCTACAAGGTCAGCTCTAAGATGCTTTGACGAATATTAGAAAGGTGCGCTGCGTGACAAAGGCGGGGGCTAAGTAGTACTAGGATCAACACTCGAATAAAGGGCATTGCATTGTATAAAGTGGGTGGCATTAAAACAGTAACTGCGTAGTTTGTGGGTGCCTGCAGATAGTATCTCTGCATTATCGCTAGTCTCTGGTTGCAGTCTCTGCTACTGAAGTTGATAATGGAAAAGTGGTAGCTCGATAACAACCAAAGCACCAATAGTCTCACCACACTTACGCAACAAGATAACGAGAGTAACGGCTCACATACAAGTATGTGTTTCGCATATCGCGTGCTGGCTTCCTTCTCATTACGAAAATTATTATTATATATCTCAAGCAGCACTCCTGCGTAAAATTTCGCGGCTTATGCCCACAACCAAACAACTAAGTTGAACTCATCGAGGCATCGATACAGTCCATTTAATCTGTAACATAGCTGAGGAAGTTGTGCGACATGACAACTCAGAATATGATTAGTGATTACGATTTGGACTGTGACCTGAACTTGAAGTCTGAAAACACTAGTCCTGGAAATGGTTTTCCTTGAGAAACATGTACTGAACGTTACGTCACTAATCGTCCACGTTGTTTACACTAACTTCCCGCAATTAGATGGGAACAGCTGTTCTCATTCATTGTTGTTTCTTTGTGATCTTCAGCCCGACGACTGGTTTGATGCAGCTCTCCACGCTACTCCATCATGCATCATGTTGAAGGTCCTTCATCGCCTATAACAACGGCAATCCCTCCCTCCCTCTCTCTCTCTCTCTCTCTCTCTCTCTCTCTCTCTCTCTCTCTCTCTCTCTCTCTCTCTCTCTCTCTCTCGCACACACACACACACACACACTGCAATGACAATCAGGCAATTCTTTTGTGTCGTTTCAGAATGTGTCCTATCAATCGAGCCCTTATTTTAGTCAAGTTATACCACAAATTTCTGTTCGTCCCTCAACTCTCTCCAGTACATCTTCATTAGTTAGCCGATCAATCAATTTATTCTTAAACATTTTTCTGTAGCAACACATTTCAACAGATTCAATTCTCTTTATGGCCTAACTACTTATCGTCCATGTCCATAGTCCAGTTAAATTATTTCAGAAAATATTTCCTAACACTTAATTTTTCGATGTTTAACAAATTTCTCTTCTTGAGAGAGAGTTTTCTTCCCATTGCCATACTACAGATTACTGCCAAAAATAATGAAATTCATTTTTTAAATCCCTGAGTTCCTGTCAAATTTATTCTTTGTCGTCTGTATTTATTACCCAAAAATAGCTAATTCGCTTCATATTTCATAGAACAAAATTTGCAAAACAATTTGTCCACGGAATAGAATATTAATTACAATGAAGTTGTAAAAAGAAGAACTACTCCGCTGTCTACTGGTTAACACTGCTGCTGAAGTGTAGGTGGTATTTTAGAGTTTCATTGATTTATTCAGCTACGAGAACCGAAATGGGAATCTGCATAACTAAATATGCCTTGACACTGCCACATTAGTCGCCAAAGCGCCGTCGAATAGAAATGTTTGAACCAGATTCGAAAATAACAACAATATAGAAGTGTAAATACATACACCCAGATGAATTTCTGATGTCCTGAAAGAAGTACATCCATCAAAGCATGTCCTATATACCAAGCAGAGCAGGCTACTCATGACGCACACGGTAGCGCTAGCATGGTAGTGTAATTACTTACTGTGATCACAAATCCTGGAGCTCACGATGAGCTGACTATTATTATTTTAAAATGGAATTGTCAAACGATGACGCGTATCTGCTTTTCAATTGGGTTTTTTAGGAACTGCTCTAAGCAGCGAAAACGGCTAAATTAATCGCGGATCATCCGAAGCTGATTGGGCTGTAACACAATAATTTTCTATTGTGAAATTGTTTCTTTTCTTACACTAGTCAACGTTCCCTAACCGTCCTTGAGAGTCCCCAGCTAACCAAGTAGAGTGACAATGTTTAAAGACGATAGACTAATTCGTGAACGAGCTTCAAATCCTCGTTTGGTTAATGCCAATTTCAGTTTTCTGTGCTTGGGCCTGAGTGAAATAAAAGCCGCGGTGGCATGGCCGTACCCTCTAAGGCGCCTTGCTGCGGAGTGCGCGGCTGCTACCCGTCGGAGGTTCGACTCCTCCCTCGTGTGTGCGTTGTCATTAGAATAAGTTAAAGAGTTTGGGGGCTGATAACCACTGCAGTCTGGTCCCATAGCTTTACAAACATTTGAACATTTATTTATTTTAAATAGGACTGAAGTAAGGAGCGTAACTTTGAAAATGACACCACCGATTTTTTGCCATTCTTGGCCTTATGCATCGTCTATGAGAACCTCGTCGTCGACCGGAAGTCAAATCAAAATCTTTCTTTCCTCCTGGCTGGTTTGGATATCGCGCCTCAGTATCAGGTATCTGAAATATAATACCTCGCCAGGCAGCAATCGCGAACTGCAGACGGCAAGGGATCTTATGACACCTAACGCGTTCGTTTCTCAAAACTACCGCAGAAATTAGTGTGAGTTTGTTGGTAGATGAAATGTTTGTAGAGCTTATGGGACTTAACTACGAGGTCATCAGTCCCTAAACTTACAAACTACTTAGAAACTAACTTATACTAAAGACAGCACAAACATCCATGCTCGGGGGAGGATTCGAACCCCCGACGGGGAAGGCCCTCGCATCGGAGCATACCGCCTCAATGCGCTCTGCCACTCCGCCGCCCCCCTTTTTTTTTATCTTTATCTGTTGGTAGAAAATACGAAGAGACATGTAGTGGTCACAAACAAGATGCAGGCGCGCGACCCACACACGGAGCGTGCGCGCGCGTTGTATGAACACCTGGAGAAACGTGCTAGTTGCGCATCGATCGGTAGACGCGAACAATGCGTGTCAAAGCGGGAAGGGTTCGAGGTCAATGGCCTCCCTTTAAAAAGACTAAGAAACATCGATATTCCCGGCCGTTGCCCTGGCAGTTAAGTCGTCTATTGTGTCTACTAACTGGAATGTCATTTCAGTTCCGTGTCCCATTCTGGTTTACTGCCGAGACTAACGTACCAGGTACCGGTAAACTAGGGAAGGCCAGTGAGTGACGCGGTGCCAGTGTCTTTCATTCCATCACTAGACAGTGCCAAACTAAATGCAAGCAAATTCTGCAATTTCTCTCCATTATTAATTACATTTATTTTAGCTCTGCCTCTATAATTATGCAGACAGTTACTTACGGGCACGAGTTCTGATCACATACTTCCTTCTAAAATTGCCGTAATCAATACCACAAGTTTTTGATAACATAATGAAGCTCTGCACGGAAGTTATCGTGTTTGTGGAGAATTTAGGAGAGCCATCAGCTTTCTGAACGGAAGCATCAGAAACTAACGTACCAGAGAATGATCAACTTTATGTTTAATGGGGCCAACTACGTTGGTCATCAGTCCCTAGACTTACAGACTACTTAAACTAAAACTAACCTAAGGACAACACACGTCCACACGCTATCCTTAACGTGGCACTCCAGACCGTTCGGCTACTCCCGCGCGGCAATGATCAATCCCCAAACCATAAGATCGCTAAATTTTATAGGTTTTATATCGCTCAGAGAGTCGGAAAACTATAGCAAATGTGAAATCAAAAGTATAATAATAATAATAATCGTAATCACTGTGGTAGTGGGGCTGCGTCGAGTTACTGTTATCAAGTTCTCTTCGTGTAGTTGGAATTAAAAACTTTACTGTGCAAATACGTAACTTACTTTATCCACCCTACTGTCACTAACAATGTTTGGCAGAGGAACTTTTTTTTTCTGCAACAAAACTCTCATGCCAGTGAAGTAAACACGAAAACGTACGGATTAATGTGCCGTCAAGGTCATGAACGATGGATCGCAAGCTTCGAGCAGACAAGACTTTAAAAAAGGTGTAACTTGTGGTACTATTGAAGAACTCCATCTGGTATTGGCATTCAGCGCTGCACTAAACTAAAGATAGGATTGCAAACGGTCCATCTGACAGAGAACCTGCCCCACCCAAAGATGAACTTGGTATTTGCTAACAGCATCATGCTTTCTGCCGTGGCCATTTCCGCCAATATATGCACGTGTTCTTCAGTTACCTTCTTTAACAACAAAAAACTATCACACTCTACGAAAATATGGTGATTGTACTTGGCTAAGTAAGAGAGAAAATTATCTATAGTCGAGTTCGAGAAACGATCCTCGAATATTCACACTGGTACACTAAAAAGCTGAATAGGGTTGTCTTTCACTAATACACAATGTACAGCTTTGTAATCGATTGTTTTTATCGCGTTCATCGCAGGGACGAAACGGGTCGCACATCTTCGTTGTAATATCCCATACTTTACTTTTGCACCAGTGTCGCCACAGTGACAATCTAGAATGATGCAGAATATCTGTGATAAATAAACCGTAATGACCACAACTACGCAGAGATGCCAAGGTTAACAAGAACCGATCCGTAATGGGGCGTGGAGGGGGTGGGGTATACCAGGGCTCTAATCGGGAATTTATTTAAAAAAATTGATTGTTAAATTCTACGTTTGATGCTTAATTGTATAAAAATAAAGGCGCCTACCAAAAAATAAATATACCTCTGACAGTGTATATGTGACTTTAGAAGAAACAATTACATTGACCTTTACATTCTGTTACCTACGTGAGAAACAGAAAAATGCGAGAGTTAATTTAAGGGCTACTCAATATCCGATTCCCACACGCTAATGACGTAACAGCGTGAACATTAGTACCACAAATCGCAACCTAACTGAAAGTTTACGCACCCGCATTACTGAAGTTATCGAGGCTCCACTTCATTTTTTGTGTATACGAGGCGCGTCCAGAAGGTAAGTTCCGTTTGGTTATATAAAACGAACGGGTACAGACACAGAAAAAAATATTGATTGTACAAAAATCTACAACTGTTAAACTACTTTTCTACATAGCTTCCGAAATTTTGTAGGCAATTGTCATAGCATGGCACAAGGTTTTGTGTGCCTTTTTGATACAATGTTGCAGACTGTGTATTCAACCATGTGGTAACATGTTCTTTCAGCTCGTCATCATCGTTGAGGTGTTGTACACTAAGGTCAGATTTTAGGTGCAAGAAGAGGGTTACTGTCAAAAGATTTCTTTCTTTTTTTTTTCTTTCTTTTTTTTTTTGCGATAATGCCCAACCTCACACACGGAATGTGACCAAACGATTCTTACGGAAATTTCAATGGGACCTGTTTGATCATCCTCCATACAGCTCGGACCTCTCTCCTAGCGACTTTCATCTCTTCTTACACCTAAAATCTATCCTTGGTGGTCAACACTGCAACGATGATAAAGAGCTGTTACCACACGGTTGAATACACAGGCGGCAACCTTCTGTGAAGGATGCATGCAAAAACTTTTGGCACGCTATGACAAGTGCCTACAAAATTTCGGCAGTTATGTGGAAAAGTAGTTTAAGAGTTGTAGAATTTTGTGCAATAAAAATTTCTTCTGCATCTGTTTACAATTTCATTTTATTACCAAACGGAACTTACTTTCTGGACGCGCCTCGTATTATACTATTTGTACAAAACTGATGATAAAACGGTGCGGTACTGCGTTATTTCTGAAAATTTAGTGGTTCATAAAATGACCCAACGAAAAACTGTGTTGCCTAACTATTAAAGTACATCAAGTAGCAAATTCCGTAATTTTAGCATACGTTCCCGTGGCACAAATTTTGTCTGGAAATCGTTATAACTACAAACATGGCATATCTGATCTACGCAACATTCTTAGTTAACGTACTGTTGTATCAGCAGGGAGAGGTACATTGGAGAACGAAGTTGTCCCTTTTCGGACGTTGATCTGTAAGCATGAGAAGAATTCTAGATTTTCAAGATAAAAACAGTACGAGTAGTAAGATGCGAGACCATTTTCCATGCTCATAGCAGTGCAAAGAATGCCTGTTCTTTCGCGCCGGCTCTGCGGAAGTGCTGGAGGAAGTTATTAATTGTGATGACAGCTCGCAACCGTGGCGACGAGTGCGCGCGAAACGAAGGCAAGAAAAACTGCGAGCCATAGAGAGGTGGGCGGCGCTTTCTCCAACCGTGGAGAGGAGCCGGTTACTTGTGGCCCAAGGCGCTCGCACCTGCCCACAGTTCGGCCACTGCGCACCTGCGCCTGCACTTCTCTCTCTCTCTCTCTCTCTCTCTCTCTCTCTCTCTCTCTCTCTCTCGGCTGCACCACATATCCTATTAGGGAGATTCTGTCAGCCAGCGAGGAGGCTCGTTTCTCCCAAGAAATATCAGACGTTTACAGGAAATACAGTTGCAACAACTGCAAACCACCTAGTCCCGGAAGATTTAACAGCGGTTAGAGCGAGCAGCTAGTGCCTAGCCAGCACGCTGTTGCAGTAAATATGTTGTTTATCGTTAACCACTGTAAACTTGTGTCTTTTGCAAGGTGAAGCCGGGTTTTAATAGTGGTCTGCGAACTCGTAAGTACGTTCAATTTTCACTTCAATAAATGCCAATTTGAAAATGCATCGTTCACCCACTTCTCCCTAACTCACAAGGAAAGTACTTAAGCTCGAACAAATATATACACCAAAATCGTATGAGAGATAATGTAAAGATCCCTTATTGTATTAGTGATACTCCTGCATCTGCAAAACTCTGCAGTCGTCCGTTAGAGGCCTCTGCGTGTGCCTTGCCACATTGCACTTTGACCTGTCATTCGCCAGTAGGGACGGTGCAATGTCTTTCCGAAGTTGCGTTTTGTGATGTTATTTGTGTGGTGAAGCGTCAGATGGGGCGGCGATTGGTAATCAGCCCTGTTAATGTATTGCGATAGGTTGAGATGAAGTTACGAAGAACCCTTCTTCGTGAAGATGGTATTAGTGTAGAAGATGAATCATTCGCATGCTTTCTCGTGTCTGTTATGGTACAGAAATATGAGCATAAGTTAGATACTGTTGTAACACACATGATGATGATGATGATGATGATATTAATAGGGATGATAATGACGAACAACTCATTGCAAGCGGTAGTGCTACGGTAAGTGCGGGAAGAGGCGATGGAAGCAGTGGCAGTGAATACCAACAGTCTTCCGAGAAGGTTAAAGTTCCAACTATCATCACGGCTTTTCATGACAATACGCTAGAGAACATGTACGAATATTATTACATAAGTTATAGTTAAGATATCTGAATTACGTATGGCGTCTACAATTACATCTACAGTGCATGATTGCAGAGTTTTGCAGAAAAACGACACCTACCAGTACATTGAGGTGTACGTAGAGATCCTGTAAGCAAACGTTCATACAGATATGTTTGTTCGAGCCCATGCACTTTCCTTGTCAGATACTGATCACATTATCGTTGTCATACCTGATTGAAGAATAACAACGGGGGAAAAGACTTAAAATTCAGTGCCTTCGAAGCAGAAGTTGCCTATTTGAATGACCCGTTGCTTATTTTTCATTGTACCAATCCTTTCACAGACGAGATGTACCACCAACTCGCTAGGGAACTGCCTCTCAATCGAATCTAGTCATGCTTACCTCCTTAACCCCCCCCCCCCCCCCAGTACCAATAAGATAAATACCATCTCACAAGCACAATTGAACTATGTACCTCCCTTGTTTACAAAACTTATATTTTCAATTTATGTGACTTACCCCACTCTAATTGTATTCAATGCTGTTTTGTATAGTTTTATATTTAAAACAAAGTGCTGTGATACATTTTAATTTATTTTCTTTACTGGTTACCACTGGGTTCAATATGGCCCCGCACTAAATGTTTGGTTCCTTAAAAGTATCATTTATACAAATAGAATGATTATTGTTACGCTGAACAGCTGTCATGTCTGCTGATATGTTAGATCATTAAAATACTTCCATTATACATTTAGTGTTAAATTTCTGAGTACACATTGACCCCAGTGGTATTTAGTGTACAAACGCTGGTAGCAGAAGGGTTGAAGTCTTATGTTTAATTTTAAATTCCAATTCTACAGTCGGAATTGTTCTCTCAATATTCGACAGGATTTAAGGGCACGATAACCACCCAACTTGATACCGTAACAAGAAAGCAAATAAGCAATAAAGAGTGGGCAATACTGGGAAATTTATAAAAAAAATAAGTTTGAGAGTGAGTTGCTAATATAACAGTCACAGAAGAGAGCGGAGAGAAGGAAGAAATACTCCTGTAACGAGCAATACGCTGCCAATGCAAGCTCCAGGAATTGTTCACAGCTCCCTGATAACGTGCTGAAAGGGAGATCGCGTATCGAGCGCTGGCCGACGGTAAACAGAGAAACAAAAGGAATTCTTCTAGCAACCGCGAGAAACACCAGCCTCATGATCGGACTTTTATTTGGAACAAAATTCCCTATAATTTTTCCGGCATGCAGTTTTCTAACACAAAACAAGGCAATAAGTATACGTCAAAGCATAAGGAGCTCTAAACTATTTTTTCCGTACTCATGACGTGTTTGTGTCTGCTCCAATATTCTCTCATGACAAAGCTGACCAAGTCCCCCTCCCAACCTACAAATTATTTTAAAAAAACACAATCAATTCGGAAGCAGATCCGTTTGTGATTTTTCACGAGTGTACAGAACATAAACCTGTAGCACCAAACTGCGGATTGAGGAGTCTTCAAAGAATTAATTATGCTTCTGCCCCCACCTAACGCCAGCGTTAAGCACTTATTCGTGGGCCACTTACTAAACTCTTAACATGTCCAAAATTTTACGAAGAACATGTACTTGCCGTACCACGTTTTTAAAGGCTGACTACTTTGTACAAATGTTTGTAAAGCTATGGGACCACACTGCAGTGGTCATCAGTCCCTATGTTTACAAACTGCTTTAACTTCACACCCATGCCCAAGGAAGGACTCGAACCTCCGACGGGAAACAGCCGTGCATTCCAACTACTTTGTAGCCACTATACACGGTCAAAATATTTCCACTGCATAAGGTAATACTAAAGGAACGGTACTCATAATTTAATGTTTGCAAATCAATTTTCTGAGATTAGAAATAAATAATTCGAAGGCAACCTGAAATTTTATCAAAACACGTCCAGAAAACTACAGCCTGACCTGCTTGAAAGATGTTCAAATGTTCGTAGAGCTTATGGGACTTAGCTACGGGGTCATCAGTCCCTAAACTTACACACTACTTATGAACTAGCTTATACTAAAGACGGCACAAACATCCATGCCCGAGGGGGGATTCGAACCCCCGACCGCAGCGGCCGTGCAGACCGTGACTGGCACGCCGCAGACCGCTCGGCCACTGCGGCCGGCCTGCTTGAAAGAAAGAAATAATTTATCTCTGTTAGAAGAAATTCTCCTGCAGTGCATGCAATTTTTGTGCTAGACGAGTGTATGACCTTATTTGCTTCCAGCGTTAAAACATGTCTAGTATGTACTTCATCCAGAGTTACCTTTTAATGACGTGAATTTGAAGCTGGCGTCCATTTTGTGTGCTTCCGTTTTTATCTGGCTCAGTATATTTAGCGAATAAAAACAAATATCAGATTTTAACGTTCATATATCAGATACCCTATTACTGTTTCAGACAATTAGGAGGAAAGAAGTTATATACGTCTTTATGATTTCATCTTCCCAGAATCTGCCTGCAGAAACTTCAGCAAACTGAAGAAAATCCAATTAGGCACGAGCAAGCCGGCATAACAAAACGTCTAATCCAAATGCAAATTGTTCAGTTTCTCGCTCAGAAAGGTGAAAAAAATCACATTTTCTCGGGTTAACTCTGTGATTGTAGAAAATAAACTTACTGCAGTTCGTTAAATATTGGAAATAGAAACCAAAACCTAAAAAACACGTGTTACAAAACTTTGCCGTATTGGTTTTAGTATCAACTAACGTCCTATAAACAGATGGAAGAAATACTATGATATCTACCAAACTCACAATCTAGACTTCAGACGATACCGTATTACGATTTGTAACTAACACCAAGAGGACTATCATCATCATCATCATCAAGTCTTTTCCGAGCTTCAACTACCGTCCAATACTGCTGCATTCGTTTCCCGTGTTCTTTTCTTTCTTTAATCCACGCCTTTCCCGTCTTCAGCTTTTCCTGGAAACCTTAATGCTTTCGTAATTTTTCTTTAAACTGATATGATCCTGGAGATACACATTTGGGATAAATCAACAGTACTCTTAGGTATTTTTAGACTTCCGTGTAGCTCGCCCACTTGGCTTTCTAAGTCTGAACGAAACTTTCATCTTATTCGATTCCTTCCTACACTCATTGCTACAAAAAGCAACCGCCCCTTTTCCAATCATGTCACTTGTTTTCTCCGGTGTTCACGGTTGTGGCTCCTCCTGCATTCTCTTTTCCTCAAAAATCTTCCTTTCTCTGGTCTCACGTTCCTCCTTTAGACCTTGTTTAAAGTAAGAGTCTGATGAAAAAGTCTCTGGTGAACATAGCAACAGTTTTTGCCCTTTCAAGAATCTTTGTCTTTTATTGTAGATACCATTTGTAGTTGATGGGTCAATCACATTTTGTTAATGCATCATAAGAAGGCTTCTTTACTCTGACGCGTACGACTCTGTCCACTGACATAAGTATTTAAGCTTTTCTGTCTGCTTCGCTTTACCTTTTAAGAATTCCTGCTCAAGTAATTCTGACTTTGCATGAAGTGCGTTTTCTTAAAAGAAGATTTAAAGCCCAGCCTTCCCTGTCTTTATCTTCAGTTGGTTGTTTTCTTGCCGTATAAAAACGATTACATAATCAACAGTAAAGGCTAGACGCCGTAGTGGAATGGTAGTGTGCTCTACGGCGCCTTGCTACGGAGCGCGCGGTTGCTCTCCGTGGGTGGGTTCGAGTTCTCCCTCGGGCATAGTTGTGTTGTCCTTGAGTTAGTTTAAGTAGTTTGTAAGCCTAGGGACGGATGAGTACAGTAGTTAAGTCTCATAGATTTACAAACATTTTGAATTTTTTTCTTTTTGAAACGCTAGACGGTGGATTGTAAGATTAAATAATATTAATCTAGTCTTACCCCACTTCCTAACCCTAAACTGTTCGTTTTTAATGCTATTGTCCGATTAACTTTTCTCAAACAGCTGGAAAACAAAAGCGATAATAAATAATCATATCTCACTCCTTTCCTGATCTCAAAAGCATCAGACATTTCGCCAAAAGACATTTTTGATGTGACGTTGGTTGAATTTCCTGTTCCAAAGTTTAAGGTAAGCAAGGATGGACTTCAGAATAATAATCCGCTCAGCACATGCTCCATACACGTCTTTGGTATCCCCTAATTGTCCATTGATTTCTTGTTGCGCTCTATTCTGTAAAGCTTGTGGAGCATCTTGTAAACTTTTGGCACGAGAGAGAGCCCATGGCTGTTGTTCAAATGTTTGTATAGCTTATGGGACTTAACTACGGGGTCATCAGTCCCTAAACTTAAAAACTACTTATGAACTAGCTAACACTAAGGACGGCACAAATATCCATGCCCGAGGGGGGATTCGAACGCCCGACCGTAGTGGCCGTGCAGACCGTGACTGGCGTGGCTGTTGTCCACGACTGTTTCTAACCCTTATGTAGCGGATCAATTATGATAGATATCCATCCACTTGGAAATTTCTCTATTATTACTGAGAACATCTACAAAATTCAATTATAAAACCCGAAACAGGATAGCCGAAGGTGAAACCTGTTCTTTCTCTCATTCAACACTCACTTTCTTTTCTTGCTATTTACCTGCCTTACTACAAAATCTGCTTAAAGATTACGCACTTGCGTTACATTCAGAAGAAATGGCGCGCCATATGACAATCTTGAAAAAGTATCCGGTTATTAACAAAGGTCCGCCTCCGTAGCCCAGTGGGCAACTTGGCGAGTTGCCACGCAAGCGGCCTGGGTTCGATTCCCGGTCGAGTCGTGAATTCTTCCTCCTCTCGGTGAGTGGGTGTTGTGTTATCCTCATCATTTCATCATCTGTTTTCTGTTTGTATAGCTTATGGGACTTAACTACGGAGTCATCAGTCCCTAAACTTACAAACTACTAACGAACTAACTAATACTAAGGACGGCACAAATATCCATGCCCGAGAGGGGATTCGAACCCCCGACCGTAGCATTTCATCATCATCATCATCATCATCATCATCATCATCATCATCATCATCGAAGCGGAGTGGCGTCCCCAAACGACTTGCACCAGGCAGGCCGAATGTGATCCCAACTGGTGTCTAACGGCCCAAAATGCCACACTGAATCGTCTATTGACCAAGGGTTACTAAGAAAACTTTGATCACGACCGACGCAAAGGGATTTGAATCTAGGTTCTTTCGGTTTTATACATTGCTCAACATTTGATAGCATATCGCACGTAGGCGAGACCGTTGACAACTCAAAAATGCCCCGAGCGAGGTGGCGCGGTAACAATTCGGGAGGAAGGTGGTTCAAATCCACCTCCGGCCAATACAGATTTAGGTTTTCCTTGATTTCCCTACATCACTCTAGGCAAATGCCGGGATGGTTCCTTCAAAGGGCACCGTCGATTTCCTTCCCCATTCTTACCCAAACAATTTGAGCGTAAGCTCCGCTTATAATTACCACGCTGTCGACGGGGCGTTAAACACTAATTTTCTTTCCTTCCTTCAAAAATGCAACGAGTGAGGGAAGTTTGTTCTTGCGTGACGAATCATGAAATAGTCTACAACGGGACACTACTGTTCTCAAGTGGACAAATTGCGAGAAAGAGATGACATTTTCGTGCACGTTGGGGCTCGTAGGGAAACTTTTACGTGAAACTAAAACTGCCAGTTTTGACTAGTCACTTCTCTTGTCGGGGTGCGATATGCAGACGTACTATAGACAAAATTTCATCGGTAAGTAGTTTCTATTTACGTCTTCCATACACGGAGCACGATTGACTTTCTCAGACATATTTAGAGAATGGATTTTTGTAGAGCAAGAATAATTGTCTCACAATTTTCTGAGCCTTGATGAACGATAATTCGCAAGTAATATTCGCGTGTACGCTCTCGGCCACATGTCGGCGAAGTAATTTATTATAGCTGTACACTCGCTTAAGGAAGTGGTAATGAGCATGCGGGAGCGTACATAATCTGACTTTAAAATAACCAGTCGCAGTTCTTTTGTGCCTACACAGTTTATCCCACACAGGTCTAATAGATTCATCTAGTAGCAACGGCTACTGGTAGCGCACTGGTCCACGATACGATAAAGAAGACGAAGGAAGTCGTTTGAAACTTGAGTGGTCATTTCAACCTAACGCGCCAAGAAATTCTGGAGAATGATATGCATACATTAGGGGTACCGCGTATCCTCCGCCGTATACGATACGGTGGCCGGTGTAGTTCTGATGCAGATGTAGCATTTAAGATTCATAATGTCAAGAGATAATATAAGGCCTGCACATCAACGCCACCTACACCGAAAGTGAAATCTGGCAGTGACGGCCTGGCTTACAGGTGGCACACACCAGAGGGGCCGCTGCTTATTCATTAGTTAGGTAACGCACGTTCATATACGATGCGATATAATGAGAGACAAGACTGGAAGAAAGTTTAAGGTGGACGGAGCGAGCCAGCATATCTATACCGAATCTGGGACGTCACACTAGAAAGCTGCTATGTCTAAATATCCCATCATGAAAGCAGTATTGTACAGACGGTGCTTAGCTCGAAATGAGTATACGTTGTCATGATCCGACGTAAAACCTCATCAGTGTAGGGAAATTTCTTACACTTACGACCTCTTTTCTAAACTGAATACCTTTTTCTTCATCCTTCACCTACACGCAAGATATTGCAACGATGACTTATTTCCGAACAAAACTTGAGGACAGAGGAAGTAGCTCAGCTAACCACTGAGAAATACACTGATTACCACAACAGAATTTATAGATGTAACTTTCTCTTTAGATAATGGAGGCATGGTAAATTGCTGCTGTTATACCGCTGTTAATAGAATGTCCGTGCACGTGCAGAATTTTACTTATAAAATTCAATTACCACAATTACAGTTCATTTCAAATTGGTGCGTTATTAACACACAGCCGGCCGCAGTTGCCGAGCGGTCTGCGGCGTGTCAGTCACGGTCTGCACGGTCGCTGCGGTCGGGGGTTCGAATCCCCCCTCGGGCATGGGTGTTTGTGCCGTCCTTAGTAGTAGCTAGTTCATAAGTAGTTTGTAAGTTTAGAGACTGATGACCCCGTAGTTAAGTCCCATAAGCTCTACAAACATTTGAACATTTTGAACACACACCCATGGTACAGTTACCTTGTTTGATACGATGGTAATAATGGATGGTGGTCAATTTCGTTTCGGACGAGTGAACCAACGAGATTAATAAAATACTGTAACACATGACATTAGTACTTCTGTTTTATTGTTTAAGAGTAGGAAAACTTACCAAGAGTAATGTTTCCGAGCGAAATACGAGAAAAAAAAGGAAGGAAACATCTATACCGATTCAAATTAAGAATAAACTCTTTTCTGGCTACTCTCCGCGTCGTCAAGTACCGAGCACCTGCCCTTAGCTTTGTCAAAAGATCAGTGCCAAAGCACGAAACTCTTAACACATTTAAAGTTACAGGCGGAATCTCGACAAAGCGAATTTAAAATAATAATAAAAAATCAGAAAAAAATAAATTTTCGAGTACGAAAATATATTGCTACTTTATATGGACAAACTAGGAGATTAATGACTTCACTTAACATATAACAGTTATTACAAGTTGTGAAGTATATTCATGTCTAGATCTGATGTACTTCTATCTGGATAAACAGCAGGTAAAGTGACGAACTGGAATTCACATGGCTAGAAAAAACGATAATTACTGAAATAAACTGCGCTTTTTTACGATCGTTTATTTTTTCATCCCTTAATGCGCAATTACAAACGTGGTAAATGATTTCTCTTTAGTTTCCAAATTGTAATTGAATATTGTTTGAATTATAGAAGTGGCGCATCGCACCAGCCTAAGAGCTGGTGTGCACTACCGCACAATATGCAAATTTCGTCAGTTGCAGTGAAATTCATTTTCATGTCTGTACTGATTCCATCGATAGCTAAGTCTGGACGATA
Organism: Locusta migratoria; assembly: GCA_026315105.1. Lineage (NCBI taxonomy): Eukaryota > Metazoa > Arthropoda > Insecta > Orthoptera > Acrididae > Locusta > Locusta migratoria. Next base: position 325,554,464 of record CM048755.1, read on the forward strand.
AATCTTTAATAGCAGTTTCATATTTAATTCCCATGAGCTGTAGTATATTCGTGCTCTGTATGGAAATGAAGCTTTGCAATACTTGATTCTTCATTTTCCACTCATATTTAGGAATAACGAACATACGATGTATTACAACACATTTTACTAAAATTAGAGATTTAATTACTTGAATCATTTCTGTATTATAGTAAATAATGTAGTACGTAACAATACTAATGTTGTTACAATTCAACCCAGAAGTCCAAACATGCTACATCTACGTAAAGGTTGAGATTCCTTCACACATGGGTGTAGGTGTTGCCCTTGGCATAATTTAGTTTAAGTAGTTTCTAAGTCTAGGGGCCGGTGACAGCAGCAGTTTGGTCTCTTATGTTTATAAACATTTGAACACTTGAGAACTAGGGGCCATAAGCAAGAGTTTCATGTGTCGAAATGGTTTGTTCGTAAAATACCTGTTAATTTGGATGGAAACTGGAAACGCCTATTTTACAATATGTAATAGATTTCTTAAGGAATAACGGGAGACTTGAAGCCACATACATGAGACCCATTAGGGCAAAAGATATGTAAGTGGAGAGTTGGCTTAAAGCAATACGAATAGCTACCATCAAACACCCTAGAAGCTCAATGTCAGGATTACGTTACAAGCAGCACTAACTACATCTATGAACAGATCAATATAATCAGTAATTATTGTTTACCCATTCATAGTACAATTACTATGAATGGTGTTTGTTAGTGTGTTGTTGATTAAATTAACATGAATATAAAGACTAGTGCACACTGGAGTAGGCAGCAGCTTTTGTTAACCGTAGTCTACGGTACTGGATACGTATTCCTGGGTGGACGAGGTGGGAGTTGAAGTATCCGCCTGGCTCCCCAGAATGAATTTTTTCTATTTTCCCTATATCGATTTAGGTGATTGCAGGGATAGTTCCTTTAAACGGCACGCCTATTTCCTTCCCCACCCTTCCCTAGCACATGCATTTGTTGTGTTTCTAATGTCCTCGTCGTAAAACCTTATCTTCCTTTCCTTGGGTAATCATTACCAAGTACATCCCCGGTTCTCCACTATGTAAACTTTATATCGGGGTACAATCGCACAATAATCGAGGCCCATTCTGAGGACCGAGCGACATGGTGCAGAGGTAACATACTGGACCCGCATTCGGCAGGGAGGTGGTTCAAATACACCTCTAGCCATCCAGATTTAGATTTCGCGTGATTTCCCTAATTCACTCCACGCAAATGCCGGGATGGTTCCTTTCATAGGGCACGTTCGATTTCCTTCATTATCCAGAAATACTAGCGTCAACTACGTCTCTAATGACCACGCTGTCGACGGGACTTTAAGCACTAATCTTCCTTCCTCCTTCCTTCCTTCTTACCTACCTATTCGGAGGCAGACACCGACTGGTAGTTGGCGTGAGGGACACAAATTATTTATACTGTCATCTGAACTCTCCGTCTGAAAATTCCCTCCCATTTTTTGCTTATTTGTAACAGCTGCTACAGCTATCATAGACCAAGGAATTACAACATTAGTAGCTAGATTATTACGTAACTAGCGATTTGCCTTACCCAGAGCATAGCAGGCCACAAAATGATACGTAGTGAGCGAGAATATAAGTGACCTTAATTTGACCGGCAGCAGTAGGTCGTTAGGAAAGGATCGACGCGTGTACCATTGCAAATAATGTGGAGGCAATAAGCAGCAGGGCAGATTTGCGACGCTTTCCCGAGGTGACGTAATGGCGATCTGGGGCGGGCGTGCTTTCTGTTAGCGTCCGGCGGGCCAGCCGCAGACGCTGCCCAGATCCCAGATGGCCTCTCGCGTCATCGCGCGGGCGTGGAAGCCATCATCGGCCTCTCACTTCCGGCTTCGCCCCACAGCTGCTTCCGCCAAAGGTTTTTTTATATACTTTTCTTTCCTTTGAGGTTACATGTATAGTAAGCTCTAACAACCAACCAGCGAGTTCAGTCTAGTTGATTACCTCGGCTAAATGAGTGCACGTATAGCAATAACTAATCCGAAGATTGTTTTAACCGCCAAAGTGCTTTAGTACAGAATAGGCATGGCAGTGTTGTAGGTTTCCTTCTTCCAACCTCTGAACTGCCTTATGCAACACTAATTATAGGGGGACCTGCAGTTTAATGTTGATCCCAAACCAAGGAGCAACTAGGAATTATTCACAACAAAAACTGGTCTCAGAGGAGAAAAAAGTGACAAGTGACATAAAACGCTAGGATTGACCGAGAATCGAACTTGAGATCTTTGTATTTGTAATATGGCACTTAACCACTCAGTCACCAGGCTACGCGTGAGAACACTGAACATGATAGTAACAAAATTTTCTTCTTACACATACGAACAAGATTATTGAAACTTTCAAACCTCCAATCGAGATTTTCGTCCACTGTAATCGAGTGGATTCAACAAAACATGAAATCAGCAATTACGACTTACGAATGTTTTCAGTCAATTAAGTACCTTCGCAATAAAGGCTTAATTTTTTCAAGATTCTACTGATTAGGGCTTAGTGTTTAACTGATGACCACATGACCGAGACAGAGAACGTACACAACGGGATTGGTCTTCTATCGCTGTTACAAAGTCCCAGGCTTCAATTGATAGGGCGTTAGCATCTATGGCATAATCATTACATCTACATACATACGTCTACAAACATACTCCAGAAACCACCCAAAAGTGCGTGGCGAAGGGTACTCAGTACCACTAATAGTTACTTGCTCTAGTACGTCATCAATGCCGAATACATGTATCCTTGTCCCTCAGCCAGTCTTGCTTCATAACGAGAGCACATTGAGAAAGAAGTTCAAATGTTCGCATCTAAGATTCATAACAAACGACAAGATATGAATACTTCACGATCTTTCTGCCACACACCTGGCATGATGTAAGAAAACCACAGAGTCTGTAAAGCGATAGCATCGGAACTTCTCTTGTAACTCATAACCGGCTGCGTTAACCTATGCTGTCAGTGTTGGTTCCTTGGTGTTTAACTGCTTCCAAACGCATGCTCTGTATCTTTTCTGCTTGAAATTATCATGAGTAGCATTAATATGATTCGTTCGCGGTGCTTCATATTATTCATGAGGATGCGACGGCTTGAAATTGGAATTAAGCGAAATGAAACAATTACTTTTTCTCCAGGGTTGAAAATAAAAAACCGCTACCAGTCATATTAAATATATTTTTTACTACACTCCCGGTTTCGGGCTTATGCCCATTTTCAGGCGCTTAAAACATTCATAATTTACATGTGTTGCAAGTTGGTGGAGTTCACTGTTTGAAAACAAATTATTTGGTATTAATAATAGCGAAACCAATTGCAGGTGGTGAAATGACACGAACACAAACACTGTTTACTTACTTTTAATATTGTATCATGTCATTTCGCCACCTGCAGTTGGTTTCGCTATTATTACTACCAAATAATTTGTTTTCAAACAGTGAACTCAACCAACATGCAACACATGTAAAATTCTGAATGTTTTAAGCACCTGAAGATGGACACAAGCCCAAAACCGGTCAGTAAATAAATAAATAATACGATCTTTAATGTGACTGGTAGCGATTTTTTTATTCTCAACCCTGCATTAGGAACAATCACAGAGTTCAGACATATCCATCATGGATAAAACACTTTCTCCAGTTTAAAAAAAAAAAAAACCGCTATCTATGCAAAATATGTCTAAATCCTTATTCACAGTTTGCTTCACTCCCCCGCCTGAAAAGAACCATGACCAGCAGCCCACTACAAACAAGCATTCAAAAAGAACCAGAAGAAAAGAACAGTGATTTGCTTTTGATGAAATAGTGGAGGTACCAATTCTTATTCATTTAATATTACGAGCAACGAATAGCGTCTGATATAACTTGGACAGTCGTTATCGACGAAACCATTAATACTACACGCAGTGCAGAGACAAAGGAGACTTGACCAGACCAATTAAAGAAGGGTGTCAGAGACCTCGTTACAGTTCGCTCAAATGAACCTCACGAGGGCTGCATTTCTCGTACAGTTTTTAACATCCTTTTTATAGTAGTAGGGGGAACATTGCCAGAATTCGATACAGCCTCCTCCTCTTAACTTATGTTGTTGTGAACAAGAATTATGCTACGTTTCTTTGTTTACTACACGGTTTTATGTCATTAACAGCGCTACAGTCACAAAAAGGAACATCCCTAAAGTGAAAACCGCTTGTCACACCTTTTTTTGCAGCCAGAGGTATATATCATTTGTAACGAACAGTTTGGAATGGTTTCATTACTAATATACACATAAAATAAAAGTCAGTTTGCCGCCGAGGAATATGAGGAGAGCGTTATTCCCCCTAGTCTACTACATACCCAAATCAGAAAAGGTGGTATCAGTAGAGTTGGCCAGTAGTTCACTAGCCTGGATCGGGTTAAGTATGCAGTTGGCGCCACATGTGCAGGTTGCCGACCATGGAGAAATTCGCTCTGGCTGCCTCCAAGGACACTGCACCCGTCTAGACACTAACCGGTCTGCTAAACCGAGTCTGACAACTACCAGATCAGCTATTCGCCATTACAGTTACCATCATCTTACTAAATTCCTCAGTGCAATGGTTTTACAGCGTCAACGTAGCAACAAGTTATATTATCCCTGTTCATAGGTTATCAGAAGCCCAATCACATGCACTACTTTGTAAGCAACGTGGCTACGTGTTTTGTCCTCAATACGATCGATTCTTCCTACCAGCAGTAATACATGTGAATCACGATCACATTATCGGCGAGAGCAATGGAATTATACGAAGAGTATTGTCTAGCAAGCAGTGAAGAATATACAGTTCAAATAGTAAAAGACTATCGAACTTAACAATTTCTCGTCACAAATTTCTCCCCTGAGTCCAGAGCTACAATATTGAATTGATATAACATTTAAGTAACATAGATTAACTGTAATATGCCTCAGCAACATGATGAAAAATAAGAAAAATAAAGTTACCTCCGAACTTTCACGATAATAAGACGGATAAAGGAATGTATTCGTAATTGTTAATATGCAACAGCATAAGTTTTATAATTTATTGATAAAATAAGAAGCTGTGCTCAAAAGGGATTCGTGCCCAAATTTGCCGCTATCCGTGTACGCCTCGCGGACGATGCAAACTTCCATATGCTACACATTGTCTACAATCAGTGGTCAAGTGGCCGTACATTCGGTTATGTAATTTCCGCGTAGGGAGAGACGTTTATTTTAAATATCGCATACCTTGCTTTAGCTTAAATACGACGTACAGTGTCCGGTTTTAACGATGTGACCAGTTCAACTGTCCTTCAGACATACTTGCAAGCATGAAGGGCATTTCCAATGGTTACATGGATGAAGGGTATTTGCATTGGTTATGTCGGACGCTGCACATCGTATTAATACGACGATTGTTTAGAAGTAAATAGTGCACTCCTAGGCATGGTGCTACTGGGGATTATCATTTGTGCTCTATACTGAAAAATTATCTATTTAGTACGTCAGTACGATGATGTAGTAACAACGCATTTCTGTCTATGAGCATAATCTATTTCCTTTACTTTTCGATCGACACGATAAGATACAAGTCAGAATGTCAAGTAGCGGAGGAATCGTTAACATGCGAAGTTCGGGGTCCAAAGGTGCAAGGTGGGCGCGCGGTCTTGTTCAGATTAGCAACTTAGCCGGAGTGCTGGTATACTGAAGTGCTGCTTGTGGGTGGCATGGTGCACTTTATGGCTTCTGTGTCGGTAGCAGCGGATCAATGCCCGTCCTCGGCAACGCCACGAATAACCTGCCCCTGCCCCTGCACTGCATAATAGACGCTCATTCTGCTCTCTCAGTGTTCTCGGCACTAATTCTCTCTTCTACTACCACTGCTGTAAGGATAAAATCTAGTAGTCCGGTGAGTTGTCAACAGTAATGTGTGACTGGGGCTACCTACGGCGTAATAAGCATAACGGATAATATCAAGTGAGAAATTATTTGATAAAAATGTTAAGTTCTTGAGAAACTAAATGCCACCAGTAAGACGGATCGCATGGCATGGATAATAAATCATGTGAAGTTGAACTGGCTCAATATGAAGAAGTATATATAGTTACTAGGAATGGTGTAAACAAGTGGCATGGTGGGAAATTTAACAAACTGAATAGCGCTGGCCAATCTGACGATCTTACGGTGAGTTAACATTGTGCTTGTCTGTGTAACCTAACGTCTTTGGATACCTGTTGTGTACAAAGAAAACTTATCTAACAGCTTAAGACTCACGAGGTGTTATTAAACAATGCTTATCTCCTTCAGAATGTGAGACACGAAATAGCAGCGAAATTGAGTTGTGCTTTATCAACAACACCGTTTATTATGCATTTTTCATACTGCCAAAACAGGTAGTATTCACATTTTCACATATTCCAATGTTCTATCATGTATAACGGAACATCCTGACATTTTTAACAGGAAAATCCTTAAAAAGTCGATAGTATATTTTAACACACAACAGACTTCTTCGTTCTGCTGACAGAAATAACACAAACTAAAATGAATATTATATCCACACTACTACATTCAACAAAGTACAGCATGTACTGACAACTACATATTTTCGTAGAAAATTTCTTATGCTGACTCAATACATAAATCATATGACATTATTATATAACTATTACTACACTTGAAACTTCCTGGCAGATTAAAATTGTGTGCCGGAACCGGGACTCGAACCTGGGACCTCTGCCTTTCGCGGGCAAGCACTTTCCCGCGAAAGGCAAAGTCCCAGGTACGAGTCCCGGTTCCGGCACACAATTTTAATCTGCCAGGAAGTTTCATATCAGCGCACACTCCGCTGCAGAGTGAAAAGTTTCATTCTGATTACCACACTTCTTTAGCATACGTTAAGAAACTGTACACGTTAGGAAGTCACTTTACGCTAATCGACTCGTATTCGGCAGGACGGCGGTTCAAATCCGTCTCCGGCCATCCACATTTAAGATTATTTCCCCAAATCACTCCAAGGAAATACCTGGATGGTTTCTTTGAAAGGATGCGGCCTATTTTCTTTCCCATGATTAACGAAACAATGCAAGCTTGTACTCTAATGATCACGGTGTAGGCGAGACGTTAAACCCTAACCTACCTTCCTTCCTCCCTCCCTCCCACCCTTCCTTCCTTCAACATGACGCTAATGTAGAAACCCACACACTCAAGAAACTTTAGAGTAAGCAACAAAATATTTATAAACTGTCTTCTGCAATACTGATACTACCGATAATGAGCTAATTTCCTAAACTAATTGATATACTGAATTACCATGTTTGCAACGGTTCGTAAGTTCAACGACGGTTGGGCCTAATTTACTGTGACCAACTGGAAGTGTGTCTTCCGCTTCCTTTCTAAAGCACTCTTTCCTTGCAGAAAAGGTAGTATTACGCTGCTTAAGATCCATTCTCAAAGTTGTTTTATCAGATACGTCGTATGATATACACTATGTGATCAAAAGTATCCAGACAGCTGGCTGAAAATAACATACAAGTTGGTGGCGCCCTCCCTCGGTAATGTTGGAATTCAGTATGGTGTTGGCCCACCCCTAGCCCAGATGACAGCTTCCACTCTCGCAGACATACGTTCAATCAAGTGCTGGAGGGTTTCTTGGGGAATGGCAGTCCATTCTTCACCGAGTGCTGCACTGAGGAGAGGTACCTATGCAGATCGGTGACGCCTAGCACGAAGTCGGCGTTCCAAAACATTCTGTAGGATTCCAGTCAGGACTGTGCAGGCCAGTCCATTACAGGGATGTTATTGTCGTGTAACCGCTCCACCACAGGCCGTGCATTATGAACAGGTGCTCAATCGTGTTGAAAGATGCAATCGCCATTCCCGAATTGCTCTTCAACAGTGGGAAGCAAGAAGGTACTTAAAACATCAATGTGGATCTGTGCTGTGATAGTGCCATGCAAAACAACAAGGGGTGAAAGCCCCCACCATGAAAGACACGACCACACCGTAATACTACCGCCTTAGAATTTTACTGTTGGCACTACACACGCTGGTAGATGACGTTCACCGGGCATTCACCATACCCACAGCTTGCCATCGGATCGCCACATTGTGTACCGTGATTCGTCACTCCACTCAACGTTTCCCCACTTTTCAATAGCTCAATGTTTACGCTCCTTACACCAAGCGAGGCGTCGTTTGGTGTTGACCTGGGTGGTGTATGGCCCACGGGCAGCCACTCAACCATGAATTCCAAGTTTTATCACCTCCCGCCGGTCATAGTACTTATAGTGGATCCTGATGCACTTCGTAATTCCTGTGCGATGTCTGGATAGATACCTGCCTATTACACTGTACGACTCTCTTCAACTGTCAGTGGTTTCTGTCAATCAATAGATGAGGTAGGTCTGTACACTTTCATACTATACGTGTCCCTTCACGTTTCCACTTCACTATCACATCACAAACAACAGACTTGGGGATGTTTACGAGTGTAGAAATCCCGCGCACTGACTTCTGGGACGACTGACACCCAATCACCTGACCACAATCCAAGTCCGTGAGTTCCGCCGAGCGCCCCATTCTGCTCTCTCACGATGTCTAATGACTACTGAGGTCGCTGATATGGAGTTCCTGGCAATAGGTGGCAGCACAATACACCTAATATGTTCGGATACTTTTGATCACACAGTTTATATAACTGTGAATTGAGAAAATTTTATATTGCTTTATAGTTGTCAGAGCGTACTCCTGCTGCCATAAAAAGTTCTGTCAAGGTTATTTTACAATGCAATACGGGACTGGTTGAAGTGGAAGCGTAATTTTGCGGCACCTTCAGTCAGTGTCACATTAAAGACGATAGAAAGCTGCGTAAGTGATAGTAGTGGGAAATTTACTCAGAAATGAAAACACGCAAGTCTTTCTCGGAAAGACAAAACCAGCCACATTAGTCACCGTAACCAACTGTTTTGCAAGACAGCCGCCTCCGCTCACTTTCACACAACAGCGCCTAGAAACGGATGTGAACTCTAAAGATCTCTACATCGGTCTTTGAATATGAATTTTCAACCGCAGAGTCTTACACGTACCGATGACGCTAATCACATCTAGCATGCCCACGTTCTGGAATGCTTACAGAGGTAAAAAATAAACCTAAATGACTCAACTGTACATTGCAATAAAATGCCCCTATGGAACGAGACTACATGACTGACGGTAATTCGAAACGAACACACATTACCGTTGTAAAAGACGCCCATCTACAAAAGTCTTAAATTGTTCAAATGTTTGTAGAATTTATGGGACTTAACTACGGGGTCATCAGTCCCTAAGCTTACAAACTACTTATGAACTAGCTAAGACTAATGACGGCACAAATATCCATGCCCGAGGGGGGATTCGAACCCCCGACCGTGATGGCCGTGCAGACTGTGACTGAAGCGCCTCAGCCTCCTCGGCCACCGCGGCCGGGTACAAAAGTCTTAAGTCTGCTTATGTTTCATTCGAGAAAGTGCTGCATCCGCTAACTTCCGAACACGTTTGTATTAACTTTCACACAATATGCCCACATTACGACGACGTCAAACACAACGTTTCGATATGAGCATTGTCAGAGTTTTAAATCCTTGTAACACAAATACGCCAATAAATAGCTTAAGTTTTGATTCCTTCCTTTTTCAGAATGGACTAATGTATATGAAAATAAAAAAAAAAGCGAGGTTATCATCTAATAAATTTGAAGACTGATTGTGGCGATCGTACCAAGATACCGGTTGCCCTGCAATAATGTACCCGAGGACGGAAGGATACTCTTGAGAAGTTATATTTTAATTGTCTGAATTACCCCGATTTTTTTTAATAAGTAGGTACTTCTAACGGCTTTTGTTTAGTCATTTATTACAGATTTCGGGACAGAGGTCACTGCAGAGTCGCCAATTTGGTGTCTTAAATTTACAATGAGTATCTGCCTTCCAATATTGAGCACTGAACGAAAATTTGTTATCTCGTTCATTTACCGTAGTATATCGGCAAAGAATATAAAAATAATTAACAACTGTAGTAGAACCAATATTTGTTACTTGTTACAGTCATCCGAGCTGTCGCCTTGTTTGTTAATAGTCACTTTTCGCAGCAAGTCATCGCGTGTTTTTAGCACACAACAGTCCACAATACATCACACAACTTCTAATAAATACGTAGACTGCTGAATTGGCTGACCATCAAAGATTTTTAAAAAGTAAATAATAAAAATATACATCACGCTACAGGCACCATACTTCACTTCTGTCATAACTTCCCTATTAGCAGAATTACTTTATTTATTTAGTATTTGTTTTACACGATACATGGCCGTAAACCTTTCGTTGTCGAAATAAACAAAACACTAGCTTCTCTTGGGTCCACTGTCATTAACTCATCATACAGACTGACGGCGAAAAGAAGGCAGATACTCGTCTCTTTCCCGCTGTCTCCTTTCGGGTTCTCTTGCGCATCTGTTCCATTCCCTAGCGATAAGCGGGAAGGAAGTTTGTCTGTGCCTTTGTGTATCAGCTCTCTGAATTTTTCTAGGAATTGCGATACCTTGGTGTTGATTCCAAGAAATGTGAAGAATCGTGTAGATAACATTTTAATCTTTTATGTACCTGGCTAAAGATAGAAAATTATTAAAAGAGGATTTTCTGCGAGACCTCCCTGGGCGAAATGCACTTCCTTGAGTTTCACACCAAGTATTTCACACTTGCCTGTTAACAACTGACCGTCGGCGAACAGCCTCACAGGGCTACATATTGCAACGCCAGGTCACTTTATATGCCTGTGGTAAAACAGCAGTGACACTGACATATCCTGAAGGTTCACCAGCCGATGCCTCTTGCATTTGATAATGCCTCCCCAAAATCAAATGTTCAAATGTTTGTACAGCTTATGGGACTTAACTACGGGGTCATCAGTCCCTAAACTTACGAACTACTTATCAACTAGCTTATCCTAAGGACGGCACAAATATCCATGCCCGAGGGGGGATTCGAACCCCCGACCGTAGTGGCCGTGCAGACCGTGACTAGAGCGCCTCAGTCCCCTCGGCCACCGCGGCCGGCGATGCCTCCCCATTAATAACAAGTAATGAGTTTCGTTTGCAGGGAAATATTCAATCCAATCGCAGATATCTTCGGACGACGGTGCGGAACAATATGTAACACTTCCTGGACACTTTTGCTACAGTGTACTTGAATAATATTTTTTATTATGCACTTAAATTCGCCAAAAATCAGGAGAATCTGGATTAAAAGTGAATCGCCCGTATACCCGAAGTTACACCTTGCGAAAAAGTTTAATAATCTCAACAACTATTCTTGTTGCAGACTGTCGCTACGATCGACTACCTTTGTAGATAGTGCAGTCAAATGCAACAATTATATTATCAAAAAGGAAAAATTCCTGATGATGTACAGGAAGGAAGGAAGGAAGCTTCGAGTTTAACGTCCCGTCGACAGCGTGGTCATTAGAGACGGCGATGTTCTGCAAAATTATTTATTGAGTTACTAACCGACTTTCGGCTTCTGGCCATCATCAGGTAACAACTGATGATGGTCTAAGAAGCCGAAAGCCGGTTAGTAACTCAATAAATAATTTTACAGACATCAGGAATTTCTCCTTTTTGAAAATATTATCGTGTTCTGTCAAGCACCGACGAAAAATCCAATTAAAATTACGGTACAGTATTTTAGAAATATTCACACAGATACAAAACACTGCATCATAGTGCTGATGAAGTTATCTCTCCATCACGAAATAAATCTGTGACAGATTAAACTCTACGCACTACGGGAGCTGCCAGGAACATGGGAATTCACGTGGAAAATGCAGTGGTTTAAAATGTCCATACTATTGCGCTTCGCACTTCTTTTTCTTTGGCCATCCCGAACATGTAGGGTCGGCTTAGTTAAATCCGGATTTGGCGTGTTACGGGGTGGCCGGATGCCCTTCCTGTCGTCACCCTAGGCCAACTTTCCCCCCTGGGGGGGGGGGGGGGGGAGGGGGAGATATGTACCCCAAATGTCTGCGTTACGAAATTTTTTCGAATCGTGTCCCTGAGGCGGGACTTTGGGATCAGCTCGGTATTCACCTAGGGGGATGTGGAAAACCGCCTAAAAGCCACATCCACGCTGGCCGGCACTCCGGGCGAATTCGAAGCGGGGTCGGTACGCCTCCATGACTCCTCCCCCCCCCCCCTTCTTCTGTGTTGTATGGGTAGTTCTGTTCGTTGCGGTCTCTGATCTTGTTCGATGTTGATCGATGTGTTCTTGGCTCAGCCTTTTTTTTTTTTTTTTTTATTGCAGAGGGCGTTCAGCCCTCTGACCGGGCGCGCTGAGCCACGGCACCCGGCAACTCGGAAAGAAGCGCGTTAGAACACACGGCTAATCGAGCGGGTTCCCACTTCTCTTCATATGACCTAGTAATCAACGCCGCTGTTCTGGATGAGCCTTGGGTGATCCTCGACTTACTGACCGCTAGCTGCTTTCATCAATGAAAACCTCAATTTTTTCATCAATGAAAACCTCAATTTCGTCTCAGATCCATTAATCGTCATGTTCGTTGGTCTTTTGTCAGTAGAAACTTTCTAAATGACAACATCGCCCCCACACCATCGCAACCGTTGTGTTACTGCGGTAAAGCATAACTACGTTCATCAACGGATCTTCTCAGTATTTAATCTATTGTGTAATTCTAGTGGCTCGAAAATGGTTAACAGCCAACATTGCAGTAACAAAAATAAAGGTTAGAAAACCAGGTAGTTTTCAGACAGTGCTCTCATTGAGATTAGTGCTTCATCGTGAGAACTAACCTGAGACAGCTATCCAACGAGAATTTATTTATACCAGCCACCACTTACTCTTATTGTATCTTAAAGCACCATGATCTGCTCTACATGATTATCCTCTTTGGTATATTCCTAGCAAGTTGACTGTTTAACTCTCTTCAGTTGTCTGACTAGATGTACCAATTGTAACACTAGGTTAATATTATTCACATTTCTTTGCACATTAGTTTACACATCTTAAAACTTATAACCCACATCCTTAACTTATTTGTTATATGATAATCACTTCATCAATCTATCCCCATTAAATTTTGAAGCCATAGACACAATGACAAATTCTTTATATTGACAGATGCCCTGACAGTGACATTCTAAGCATCCTACTACTGCGTCAGCTGGTAGTTCTGAAATATTCCGCCTATGGCGCCACTTATCATTGTACTTCTAGACTAATGAATTTTAATCTGCTAAGCGACTGATTTATCAGTCACCTGCTCCTCTCTTTATGCATTTCTTCAACTACTTTGAGTATTACTATTTTCCCATAGCCTTTTTTTCCCTTTATAGTTACTCTCTTACTATAAGCTTCATCCATAGATACTTATAGCAGCTGATTGTTATTCATTCCATAATCTTTGCACTTAGCGTTGATGCCACTACTAGCATGTATATTTATTAAGCAACAGTACAAAAATGTGTTAATTTTATCCCATTATATGAACTTATCTTTATTACAATCTATTTGGTTCGAAACTGCTTCATATTTCTGTAATCGACTTTTGTACGTTCTATAGCCTTATTGTATACCAATGCACTTGTTTGTATAGAGACCAGAAGCAGGGCACTCAAGCGCCCGAAACCGGACGTTAACGTTAAAAATAAATAACCACAAGCAATTGGTTGCTGCATTTCATTAATTTATTTGTACTGGCATTAAACCGCGGTGTAAGACCATAACTGTAAACCTTTACAATTGGCTGTCCGTAATGATGCGCAAGACAAAAGAGGACGTGGATCTACGGCCGTGTCCCAAGAATATTTTAAAAATTTAAGTTGACACTGTATTTCTAAACCGTATAAAAACTATTCTGTTTCAAAAGACTGAGGTTAGGTGGAAGAACATAACACATTTGTGTAAATACCGTGAATGACTTAGAAATATTCCTGTAAGTTTCAATTAACTGTCTTTACGGAAAGTTAACAGTTGCCGAAGGAACAGAAAAGGGTGAAATTCCTTGCATTTTTTAAATATAAAATCCTTAGCAGCTAAGGATACACAAAATGGTTTTGGATTTTAAACGACGAATGAAACCACTGAACAGAGGTGTCACAAATGGCTCATCACTCATATTTCATTCTAGCTGCACAAGACTGCCATGAAAACATGTACCCGCGAGAAAAGCCAGCAAAAGCTTTTCTCTTCGGAAACGAACTGGCTAACTTCCGCCGCCCGGGCTGTTAAGCTTGAACCAAAGACATTATACTCATTATAGGCCATAGAATTTACATAGATCTTGGGTGTGTGAGCGTGCATTTGGTAGGTGTGTAGGAGATTATAGGCGGGATTTGATCCAGATTTGTTCCAAGGGAAATGCTATCTTTAACATTTCCTACAGCTTTGCTACGTACTCAGGAATGAAATAAATTATTTTATATAAACTTTTATCGGCTATTAACGAAATGTAGATAGTACCTACTCCGATTTTCTTAAAACACATCAGATCGTACAATGTCTAGTTTCCGTAATTTTTCACGAACTTCCCGTAACTCCCTAAATATGACGATAAATCCGTAACAATTACGGACAATCCGTAATAGTTGGCAGCTATGTAAGACACGTATACAACTTATGTTTTGTGTTCTAATACTGGTGACTGAAGACTTTATTGCCTCTTAGGATGTCTCCAGCACTTGAAAACGAAGAGTTAGGAAGATATATATCCATACATACATAACAATTGTCAGAGGCTTGTGGTAACTAAACTCAGGTATGTAAATGACACTCGGGGAGGTGTACTGTAAATACAGTAATGTTAGCGAAAGTATTCAGCACACGATTTTAAACCAAAACCTCCTACGAAGTTAGTTTGAGAACATAGAATATTTTAGTGGGCAAAGAGAATGTCAACCTTGGAGTGTACATTTAAGGCCTGGGCAGTGGGTCATTTGAGAGGCTGCAATTACACGTAGTTTCCGTGGCAATTGCCGGCGTTACTCAAGAGAGGCTGGGGAGCTGTCTGCGGGTTGCGGGAGCACGGCGCGCGGCTTAGGGGCTTCCTTTCTTCCGGACGATTCGGCCGCCGGCGCAGCTGCGACCGCGCTTCCCACTACCGCCTGCCCTCATACCCAGTGGCGGCGCTAGACGAAAACTGGCCGTCGGCGATCTCGTCTTTGCCAGGCCCCTTCCATAATAAACGAGTATTATTGTAATGACAAAAATTACAATAAACAAACACAAATTAGAGAAACTTTTCAGCTTTTCGTCTCACTGAATTTTTTTAAGATCACATCTTAATACTAGCCGATATTTCGGCTTTAGCTGATAGTACTGACAACGCAGATAGTCTTTCTTGGCTCACTGTGCTTTTCAAGTTAGTCTGAATCAATTGTAACTTTGTGAAGCTTCTCTCGGCCGAAGCTGTACTGACTGGAACTGAGCATGATTCTGATTGTTATATCAACATTTGGATATACATCTTCCAAATCGTTTTCAAAAATATATATGGAAGAAATTGTTTTACAAGTATTTAACTAAAAAAATGCATCATTGCTGCACTCATACGAAGATAAATACGGATAACCAAATAGCTGCCGGCTGGGAATGGCCGAGCGCACTAAGGCGTCATACCACGGTGCGCGAGGTCGCTCTCGTCGGGGGGCGAGTCGCACCCTTGGGTACGGATGTTGTGTTCGTCCATTGGTTAAGCTAGTGTAAATTAGATGTAGGTCGTCGCTACATAACCTAGCAGTTGGAAAGCGTCGTTAAACATCAAGTATAAAAAAAAATAAAAAATAAACAAAAAACCTAAAATTTTAACAATGTTTTGCGAGGCCCCCACAGGCGCGAGGCCGTCGGCGGTGGCCGACGTCGCCGACGCCTAGCGCCGCCACTGCTCATACCTCACCAACTAGCAACTCCAGTATTCCAACAACTCTGCCACATTCCGCTGTGGCACAGTGTTAAAAAAGGGTGAAACAAGCCTTGGATTTTAATTTGCTTGCAGATTAGAATCACACACTAAAATAGCGAGTGAGGTAAATATAGGAAAGGTTGGGGAAATGCCAGCCGACTACATTATAACCCCATACTGCTTCAACAAGCCTTTCAGTATAACAATTGGAAGTAGGGAGCAGTGGGAGAAAATAGTTCGACACCGTACGGGGGATATTGTCTGGTTCACTGACGGGTCGAAATCAGACCAGGTGTTGGGGCCCGGGGGTATACGGGGTGCAGCCAAGAGTGGAGGGCGTCATCTCTCTAGGGAAACTGGCCTCAGTATTCCAGGCCGAAATCACTGCCATCAGGGCATGTGTGGAGGAGAATTTGCGAAGGTGCTACAAAGACCGTAGCATCTATATCTATTCAGACAGCCAAGTACCCCTGAGATCACTGGCAGCTCCTGCAACAAGGTCTAAAATTGTTGCAGAATGTCACAGGGTTCTGGTGGAGCTAGGGGAAAGCAATAGAGTAAACCTATTGTGGGTCCATGGCCACTCGGGGATCAGTGGCAACGAACAGGCCGACAGATTAGCCAGGATGGGGGCAGAGACTCCATTTATTGGACCGGAACCTGTCCTGATAATCACCAAGGCAACGATCAAACTGGAGCTACGTAACTGGCTCAGAAGACAACACGTAGAATATTGGACCAAAGTCTATCAACAAGAGCCGGCCGCGGTGGCCGAGGGGACTGAGGCGCTTCAGTCACGGTCTGCACGGCAACTACGGTCGGGGGTTCGAATCCCCCCTCGGGCATGGATATTTGTGCTGTCCTAGTTTGTAAGTAGTTCATAAGTAGTCTGTAAGTTTAGGGACTGATGACCCCGTAGTTAAGTCCCATAAGCTAAAAAAAAAACATCTATTAACAAGAACATGGCAAGGTAATGATGCCAAAGCCATGTTTTAAAAGAAGCTCTGCAATCCTGGGCCTGAACAGGAGAGAGATTAGACTCATGGCTGGATTGCTGACAGGCCATGGGAATTTCAAAAAACACCTACATACAATGGGAATAACAGAAGAGGACCCTAAATGTAGGATCTGTGATGACGGTGATGAAACTGCATCACATCTAATCTTCGAATGAATTGCATTGGAGAGTAAAAGGCACATAACATTTGGGGACAACCAGACCCGAAGAAATTGTTTCTTATAAAGAACTGGTAAAGGGACTCCTTGCACTGTTCAAGGGCATTGGTTGGCTTTACTTGATATACAGGGAGCGATACCGCACAATAAACTTAGTTTCGGTGTGGGCAGAGGCGGGTTGGACCAAGACTGTTTTGGCTTCCCTGAGAAAATCAAATCAAAGCAAAATACTAGATGCAGACTCGAAAACAGAATCTTTACTTCGTGGGAAAAAGTTGCGAGTTTTGTCCCGCTCCGTCACTCTCAAGTAACGAAGTGCCACTCGCCTTTTTCGTTGTTGTTGTAGTCAGTCCGGAGACTGGTTTGATGCAGCTCTCCACCACACACTATCCTGAGCAAGCCTCTTCATCCAATCATAAGAACGGCAACCCACATCCATTTGAATCTGCTTGTTGTATTTCGATATACTTCGAATAAGTTGCAGTCTATGCCAAAATATGAGTATTTTTTTAAATATATGTACCCATGCGGCAGTTGAAGGGGTGAAAAACCTCCCGATCAAAATCTGGTTCTTGTCTTTATGAGTATATATTGCCGAAACAGTAGGAGATGTATCAAAATGTTGACGTATAATTTCCATGATAGCTGCTGGTCTTTACAACTGTACAATCACATCTTTAAACATTTCGTAATCCTCTCCATGCCATATACGACAAGCGCCATGCGGTGGACAAAGCGGTATACCGGGTGAAGCGAAATTCGCGCATTCGGCCTTCATAAAGTGATTTCTCACATTCCAGAAAATAATTTTTTTTTTTAACAAAATTTCGTACTGCGCATATTTCCGGCAGTAAATGGACGTCAGAGACTGAGATGGGCGTGTGTTCCATACGCCAGTGTGTTTCAGAATTACAAGTCCAAGTCACAAGCACCAGCGCCTGCCGCTTGATATCCCCTCCAGCAACTTCGACGTTCCGTAGTCACTGGATGACGTTTCTGGGCATGGATTTCTATGCTCAAGACGCCTTCTACATCCCCTACAAGTTTGTTGGTGTTATTGTGTAATTATGAAACACACTGGCATATGGAACACACGCCCATCGCAGTCTTCGACGTCCATTTACTGCCGGAAATACGAGAAAAGCGAAATTTTGTGGGAGACTTTTTTTTATTGCTGTCATTTGAGAAATCGCGGTGAGAAGCGCGACTCCAGGAAATTCAATTCACCCTGTATAGGGGTACTTCCAACGTATGCCAGACTACTGAGACATTCGGAACGGAAATTTAGTCTATAAATGTTTGAATTTGTTTAAATATATTATTAGAATTACTTCAGATAAGACTTTTGCGGTTCCAAAAATTTTGAGGTAAACG
Source organism: Locusta migratoria (assembly GCA_026315105.1). Lineage (NCBI taxonomy): Eukaryota > Metazoa > Arthropoda > Insecta > Orthoptera > Acrididae > Locusta > Locusta migratoria. The sequence goes on from CM048755.1 coordinate 325,572,985, forward strand.
GACGACTGCTAAATATATCAGAAGTCTAACCATGTAACTGTACAATTGTGAAGAACTGTAGCAATCAAGGAAATTACGTTTTGACATTTTTATGTATCTTCTACTGATTCCACTATATGTTCTCAGAAAGAAGGCAACAGTGTTTTCAAAAATGTTCAAATATTTGTAAATGTCTCGGACCAAACTGCGTGGTCATCAGTCCGTAGCTTACAAACTACTTAAACCTAGGTAAACTAACCTACGGACAAACACCCACACCCATGCCCCAGGGATGACTCGAACCTCCACGGCCAGCAACCGCGCGCTCCGCAGCGAGACGCTTTAGACCGCTCGGCTACTCCACTGCGTCACAGTGTTTTCTTCGGGAGGGTTCTCACCAGCGTCCGTATAGTCACATAAAAAAACCATTACTACAACATAGTCGACGTGTATCGCAATTGGCGAATGGCACTTGGGTGACGTTACTTTCAGTAATTTTAAAATCTTCGCACACTCCAGTATGAAAATTCAGTCTAGGAACACTCGACTTATGAAAATGTTACAGTACTGCATCAGCATTGTGGCACCTGAAGTAAGGCGTATTTACGCAATCTTTTGCAAATTCGTCCTATTCTGGTAAGGACAAAAGCACGTCGCATGCACCACAAGAACGAACCGCATACACTACAATATCGAGAGCGTATTTTGAACATTACATATGCCTCTACATTGTTATTTCACTTTGTACAATCTATAAACCAAGTTCGACAAACACAAGAAAAGTCCTTTTCCAAAGCAGCAGCACTACCTCTAGCCAGTTCAAATGTTCAAATGTTTGTTAAATTTAAGGGACTTAACTACGGGATCATCAGTCCCTAAACTTACAATCTACTTATGAACTACCTACAACTAAGGACGGCAGAAATATCCATGCCCGAGGGGCGATTCGAACCCCCGACCGCAGTGGCCGTGCAGACCGTGATTGAAGCGCCTCAGTCCCCTCGGCCACCGCGGCCGGATCTAGCCAGTTGGCTGTTTTAAGGTAACAGATGCCAACCTAAGATTTTTTTACGTTTTGTAGGCGGCGGAGGCAAAATATTTTAGCGGGGAATGTGAGGCCGGAACTGGGCAGACGAATGTGGTTGCAGCGCGGCGCGGCGCGGGCAGATGAAGGTCAGTGTACCATCTGCAAGCCCGCCGTGTCCGGGCTGCGCGGCAGGCGCGGCAACGCTGCTGGCCAAGGCGCCGGCATTTTTTCACTTCTCCACGATTGTACTCCAGCTGGCCGCACTCCGCTACGGAAACCGCTTGTCAGCCAAGGTCACTAATCTATTACCCCCAGCGTCCTCACCATCTCTCCCACACGGTGCAATCCACGCTGGCCATTTCCACATCCCAAACGGAATTTTTATTTTATTTTTTAAAAGCTTTTTTAACACTGTCCGTGAACGAAATCAGCCACCAGTTATTATCCTATTTTTAATCAACAAGGGGATGCCGCCAATTGTGAAATTCAGATTCGATTTATACTGCGTATAATGAAAGCTCATGGCCAGAGGTGTAATTTGGCTCACGGTCTGCACTGCCACTACGGTCGGGGGTTCGAATCTCCCCTCGGGCATGCATATTTGTGCCGTCCTTAGTATTAGCTAGTTCATAAGTAGTTTGTAAGTTTAGGGACTGATGACCCCGTAGTTAAGTCCCATAAGCTTTACAAATATTTGAACATTTGAATTTGTAATTTGGCAAAGCACCAAGATGCACTTCTTAGCCGTTGTCGAGAAAATCGACAGTTAAAGCCGTTGCGGTGAAATACTCTCTACGATCTCTACGATTAGTAATATTGTACAGAGGCATGGCGTAGTGGTAAGCGCTCGGGTTGGTAATCCGAAGGTCGCCGGATCGAATCTCGCGGCATGCAACTTTTTTTATAATTTGTTTTTTTTTGTAATTCAAATATATCGCACGAACCAGAGTGATAGTTATCATAGAAATATGGAAAGCAGAAAACAGCATGACATCGAGCACATCTGATAAACGATGCATTTTTACAAGAACATTTTTTTTTTAATTATCTGTTGGGAAAAACACCTGATTGACATTCTGAAAAATTGTTCTATCGTTCGTCAGGTTTGACTTACACTACACGTATTAGTTTCGGAATATCGTTTATACTTCTTCCGTTAACTATACGTGGTTAACATTATGAAGACAATAACATTTGTGAAATACAACTTTGTTTGCGGTAAACATAATGATATATATATATATATATATATATGTGTGTGTGTGTGTCTGTGTGTGTGTGTGTGTGTGTGTGTGTGTGTGTGTGTGTGTGTGTGTGTACACATTTGAATTAAAAAAAATAATAATAATAAAACGTTGCATGCCGCGAGATTCTATCCGGCGACCTTCGGATTACGAACCCGAGCGCTTACCAATACGCTATTATTAACCGCAGAGAGTATTTCACCGCAACGGCGTTTTTAATTGTCGATTTTCTCGACAACTGCTGATAAGTGCATCTTGGTGCTTTGCCAAATTACACCTCGGGCCATGAGCTTTCATTATGCGCAGTACGAATCTAATCTGAATTTCACAATTGGCGGCCTCCCCTTATGAGACTGATTTTTAATATACCGGTAAATATTTCGTTCAATAATGGAAGATTGTCAATTCAACGGAATACGCATGAATTACATTTACGAATAACTTTAATTTAGCGCGTTTTGTACAAGGTGAACCGAGGACTGCACGTTCATTAACACTTAAAAAACTGCAACAAATCCACTAAAGAGACTGCCTACATTACGCTTGTCCGTGCTCTGCTGGAATACTGCTGTGCTGTATGGGATCCTTACCAGATGGGATTAACTGAGGACACCGGGCAAGCCCACGCCCATAAACCACGGACAATGCCGAGGTGGGGTGTCTTGTATGCCGCAGCGATACAGAAACCCGTACCTTGGGTGCAACTACAGCGGAAGAGTATCTGTGAAACGTCGTGACAGACGTATGGTTTCTGAAGAGCGGCAGCGGCCTTCTCAGTAGTTGCAGAGGCAACAGTCTGGATGACTGATTCAAAATGTTGGAATGTTTGTAAATCTATCGGACCAAATTGCGTGGTCATCAGTCCTTAGCTTACAAAATACTTATACCTAGATAAACTAACCTAAGGACAAACACACACACACCCATGCCCCAGGGAGGACTCGAACCTCCACGGCGAGCAAACGCGCGCTCGGCCTGGATGACTGATGGAACTGGCATTGTAACAACAGTTAACGCGGCGTTGCCATACGGTAACAGAACGGCTCAAAGCAAGGGGAAACTACGGTCGTCACTTTTCCCTAGGAAGTGCAAGTCCACTCTATTAATATATGATAGCACCCTCTTGGGTAAAATATTTCTGAGATAAAATGATCCCTCATTTTCATCTCCTGGCGTGGACTACTGAAGAAGACAGCGTCATTACGAAAAGAATAAAAATTAAACAGAAATGACGTTCTATGCATCGGAGAGTGATATATTAGATCCATGGGTTGGGGTTTTGGTTGTTCGGTTGGGATAGGGAGACTAATCTGCTCATATTATCAGTCTCCCGGTGGGGAGAGAATGGAGTGAGGATAGGAAAGAAGGGGTCCGCCTCCGTAGCTCAGCGGTAGCGTCGCTGACTACCATGCAGGAGGCCCGGGTTCGATTCCCGGCAGGGGACTGGGTGGTGTGTGTTGTCCTAATCATCATCATCTCATCATCATTGGCAAGTAAGTCGCCCACGCGGCGTCAAATAAAAAGAATTACACTAAGGCGGCCGAACAATCTCCCGGCCAAGAAAGCCATACGCTCATTTCATTTCCAGGAAAGAAAGGGACGGGAAAGGAAATGCAGTCCGAGAAGTAAAGAAGGAAGTATTAGCTCAGAGCCCCGTACTCGGTAAGAACGTACTCGCGAAAGAACCGTGAGCCCCCTAAGGGGATTAAATCCCTTTATCAGTTAGGTAGGTTAGAAAATTTGAAAAGGGGAAAGGATACAAGGGAGACTAGTGAACTTCGATGACGGGATAGACAATATTTCTCACTGGTTGTATGAAGGATTATGAATACAGAATCAGTTGGGGACAATAAAGGAACAGGTGTAATAATGGATAACAAAAGAGGAATGCAACTAACCTACAATGTTCAGCATAGTGAACACATTGTCGTAGTCCAGACAAAAACAAATTGAACACCCGCAGTAGTAAAAGTTCATATGCCACCTTGTTCAGCAGATGAGATTGAAGAAACAATTATGATTTGATAAAAGAAATTATTCATCTCTTTAAGAAGAGGAAAGCTTTACCGTGACAAACTAAACCGAAAATTCCGTACTACATGCCTCAGAAGACCTATCGATAGCGTCGAAGTATGTGGTATGGAGGGGCATGTGGTCAGCACACCGCTCTTCCGGCCATTTTTGTCAGTTTCAGAAACAGGAGCTCCCCATTTGTTCTGAGTACACGCCGCTTACCAACAGCGAGCGACAAACGCGGGGACCCATACAGGTGCAAGTCAATCACGACAGTGTTTAACTTACATAATCTGCGGATAAATTGGGGTCTCCATCATCGCGAAACGGCCGTAGACTAACTTTTACTGGGGACTGGAGTACCACAGTATGAGAAGAAGAAATATTCACCTTCACGAAAGAGGACGTTGCACGGTCGAATTTTGCGAAGAGCATTTTTTTAATCATCACTACTACTTGGTTTAAGAATCATGAAAGAAGGTTGCATACGTGGAAGAGACCAGAAAACACCCGGAAGTTTCAGACTGATTTTACAAGGGTAAGGCAAAGATATTAAACTGTAAGACACACCCAAAGGCAGATAATGACTGAGCATAGCTTATTGGTGACGAAATGTAAGTTAAATCTGAAGAAACTTCAAAAAAAAAAAAAATAAATAAATAAATAAATAAATAAATAAATAAAATAAAAAAAATTAAAATAAGGAAGCGAGGTCTGGATAAAATTGAGAAACCTCAGATTCTTTAGTATTTCAGACGGATAATTGGGCAACTATTGACTGCAATGGAGCCGTGCTGAATGGTCGCGAGGTCTAAAGGCATCTTGCTATGGACTTGGCGGCCGTTCCCGCCAGATATTCGTTACCTCCCTTTGTGTGTGTGTGTGTGTGTGTGTGTGTGTGTGTGTGTGTGTGTGTGATGTCAGTGCAAGTTAGTTTAAGTAGTTTTTAAGTCTAGGGACTAATGACTATAGCAGTTTGGTCCAATAGTTTTACAAACATTTGAACACAGACTACAACGGAGGAAAATAACACAATATATGAGGAATGATTAACTTTTAAGGATAAGATAATAAAGGTGGCAGAGGACCGACTTTATAGGAAGGCAGGGTCTAGTAGAAATCTCTAAATATCACAGGAGCTACCGTATGCAAAAAGGGAACACAGACGGTAAAAAATGGGATTGACCCAAAGTGCAAAATGGGTAAGCAGAAGTAGCTAGAGGACAAATTTTAGTCCATAGAAGAATACATACCTACGATAAAGAGATATAATGCTTATACGTAAATTTAAGAGAAATTTGAAGGAAAGCTGCTGCATGAGTATCAAGAAATCATTTGGAAATCCAATATTGCGCAAAGAAGAGAAAGCTGTCAGGTGGAAGCATTTCATACATAGAGACTATACAAGGGAAATGAATCTGAAGGCAGTATTTCAGAAAGAGAACAGGAAGTAAAGGAAAATGATAAAAGAGATACGACACTGCGAGAAGAATTTGGCAGAGCACTAGTAATCTATGTTGAAACAAGGCTCCTGGAGTAAACGACATTCCTTCAGAGATAGTTATATCCTTCGGAGAGCCAGCCACAACAGAACTATTCCACCTGCTGTGCAAGATGTATGAAACAAGCGAAATACCCTCAGACTTCAAGAAGAATGTAATAATTCAAATTTCAAGAAAAGCAAGTGCAGACATGTGTCAATATTACATAACTGTCAGCTTTCTAAGTCGTGGCTGCAAAATAGCAATAAGAATTGTTTACGTAAAAATAGAACGTCTACTTAGGAACGAGGGAGACAATACTGAACCTGCGACTTACCTCAGGAGCTTGCATTCGTAGATTTGAAATCGTTTTGGACAATGCTGACTGGAATTCGCTCTGGAGGTAGCAGGGATAAAATATAGGGATATATAAAATTTCTAGAGAAAGCAAGCAGCAGTTAAAGAAGTCTAAGCCCATGAAAGGAAGGCAGTGGTTGGGAAGGGAGGAAGCCAAGTCTGTAGCCTTTCCCCAATGCTATTCAATCTGTACACTGAGCAAGCAGTGAAGGAAAGCAAAGAGAAATTTGGAAAGGGAATTACGTTCAGGGACAATAAATAAAAACTTTGCTGTCTGCCGATGACATTGTAATTCTGTCGGAGACAGCAAGGGACCGGGAAGAGCAGTTGAATTAAATGGGCAGTGTATTGAAAGGAGGGTCTAAGATGAAAGCTAAAAAGAGTAAATCCGGGGATGCTGAGGGAATTGGAGTAGGAAATAAAGGTATATTGTTTTAGATATTTTGTCAGTAAAATCTCACGATGACCGAAGTAGTAGTATGCACACAGTGGAAACCGAAATTAGTCAACTGATCTTTATGAAAGTTTGTACAATGTGTGTGATTTAGTCCAACTTAAAAAAATAACCTTAATATTTTTATTCCAAATTAAATGTTTTATCTAGGTTTGGTAAGTGCCCAATAATTGACGCTGAATCAGAGCTAGTGGCGAAGTGCTTGGCGAGTGAAACTTCACGGGTTCGAAACTAGATGGGTTCACGATTTTTTTCGCATTTTTGTTTTCACCTAGCCTTCACCTCTTAACGATGTAGGAGTCGCCAGGTACGACACATGGTACGGATTCAAGGATAAAGTGTACGTCTCCTTATCCCGGTTGGATAACTGGGGTAGGTTAGGGACATGTTAGGGCCCGAAGTGGAATCCAATCGAAAGACATACACCACACCACTGAGAAACGTAATAATAATAACACGTTTTCCCTCCATAAGGAGCGCCTCAGTCCCCTCGGCCACCGCGGCCGGCACGTCCATTCCCTAGAGAATGATGCAAGGTTCTTTTTTTCGCCGGCCGCGGTGGCCGAGCGGTCTGCGGGGCGCCAGTTACGTCCTGCACGGGCACTATGATCGGGTGTTCGAAACCCCCTCGGGCATGGATATTTGTGCCGTCCTTAGTATTATCTACTTCATAAGTAGTTTGTAAGTTTAGGGACTGATGACCCAGTAGGTAAGTCCCATAAGCTCTACAAACATTTCTCTTTTTCGTACATGTATTTTCAAAATACACCCGTGATTTTATTTTCGTAGATAACCTTTGGTTTTTCATCTGGACGAGGAATCCCATGCCGGCCACCGCCCGCGTTTTTTCCCCCTTACAAAACAATTGTCAACAAATTTCGGCTACGAACGAAATATATATTGTTGACCTACAAGTACATGTGGGGCAATGATCATAGTCATCATGAAATAGAAATCTGAGATTGAATGGAAAGATTTAGAGCCCCTTTTTTTTCCCGCGCGGTCTTAGAGAGTGGAGTGTTAGAGAAATAATATGCAAATGATTTAATGAACTCTCTGCCAGCCACTTACGTATGAATTACATCTAGATTTGGATGTAGACAATGTTCTGGATATCTGTTAATGCTTCTGAAATCTGTGAGTTTGTAATTATTACCGCGTCGTGTTTTTGTTGACGGACAGGGGTAATATAATTTATATTTCTGTATTTCGCACAGTGTACTGCATTTACTTTTATTCAGTTTCAAGAAAATGCGGTGTGTCACGCCAACACCAATACGAACGACGACAGTTAACACCGTATAACTAATTATGAGTCGTATTCTGAAGGGAAGAGGAGAAGAAGAAAGAACCAATGGTGATATTTAACGTACAGACGATAACGGGAATAATAGTCGACTACAACAGGGAAGGAAATCGGCAGTGTACTTCATCCATCCTAGCATTCGTGTAAACTAATATTGGGAAATCAGGGAAAACTAAGTGCCTCGGTGTACAGAGGTAGACTCCTGTTTCTCCGTAATAGAAGACACCGGTGCCTGAATAGATGCGTCACTTCGTATTGCGAGTGAATCGCCGTTCCCTTACTATTTACGTGGTCTTGTAAGAGGGACGAAATGAGAAAAACAAAAAAGCCCTAACCAACATTAATAACGAGCGTTATCACGTTCCGCTGAAACCGCAAGACAATCCCGGACTCGTTCAACCAGAAGCGGAACATAACACGCCGTGTAAGTCGGTCGGTGTAACAAGAAGACGAAATTCGAAATACACGTATCACAGTTCCTGGGGTTTACCTAGCAGGAGGCCTGTTCACTTAATGTTTGCTCGACGTCGATGACGTTGTAAAAGCAGAGATTTTCAATTTTTGTACCGAAACACACCAGCGTCGTTTATTGCTTAAAAGTATAACAATTTCAAATATTTAATGTGATTAGGAAAGGAAATGCTGTCAAATATTTGCCCTAGCGTGAGGATTCAAACCCTGGTAAATGACAGGAGCAAAGAATCGAAAGAGGCCTCTACTACGTTGATACGCAGCGTGTGTAATCATAATTTTGAAAAGATTTCGTATGACGCGCTCTTACTTCAAAACTGAAATATTCAGTTGGTTGCTCCAATCACGCGTTGTCCGCCTCCGTAATCTAGTGAACAGCTTGGTGGGTTACCGGGTTCAATTCCTGGTCGGGTCGGAGATTTTCTCTGCTCGGGGACTGGGTGTTGTGTCATCATTTCATCATCAATGACGCGCAAGTCGGCGAAGTGGCGCCAGTTGAAAAGACTTACACCAGGCAGGCTGAACACGACCCCAGTTGGGGCTAACGGCCACACGAAATCATCAGGCGTTGAAATGAATGGCGCTGCAGCGCAGTTACGCCAGCCGGATACAGCCTCTTCTCCGAAGAGACGCGTGCTTACGAGGGCGGACCTGTTCTCTTCCAGAATCTTTACAATTCACACTTTTAACGACTCTTGGGTTACGACGCTTTGTTTCTAGACGCTACACAACAGAAATACCGAGAAACAGGTTAACTAACAGACACGCACTGAGCCTAAACCCGAAATCACACATTTATTTGTTCAACTGCCTTTTAGTTGTTATTCGCACACGAATCCTTCCTCGTGTACCACTACAGTCCCCCACTACTCAGATACTAAAGGACAGTCTTTCGTGTTTTGTGAAACGATCTAAGCGGCTACGTATCGTTACATATAACGGGCAATCAAGAAGTTTCCGTTTGAGGGCGTTGCTGTTGCGTATAAGCAACGTAGCGCGACTCTGATGCGGCTATGTAAGCAGCGACATCTCAACGCTACCGTAACAGCTGTGTGTGTGTGTGTGATCTGAAAGGCAACGAATTTAATTTGCTTTTGTTAATACCAGAGTAGTTTTTAAAGTAAGTACCGATTTCTAATGGAGTAAAACGAATTCCAGGTGAAGGCCAACGCAAAATTCAACTATTTTACCAAGTGCCTCATAGCACTCAGAAATATTTGTAACCATGTACCAGATCCATGTCTGCGTCAAAACAACGTATCTTTACATACACCTGTAATACCTAAAGAAGGTTGTTTTATATTGCCATGTTACGTTTTGAGGGACACGTAGCCTGGAAAAATATTCGAATTTGTATCCACAGCCTTTAGAAAAACTCTTATTGGACATCCAAAACAATATTTTATTACTTAAAGCAATATTGCATTCTTAATTTAGACCCCCCAGGGGGCTCACGGTTCTTTCGCGAGTACGTTCATGGCGAGCACGGGGCCCCGAGCTAATGCAGTCTTTCTTCCTTGTTTCCTCCCTGAACTGCATTTCGTTTCCCATCCCCTCCTTTCCTATCCGTACTCCTTCGCCTCCCCGCCGTGGGACCGATAACCTTAGTAGTTTGGTCCCCCTATCCCAAACAACCAACCAACCATCTTACTTTAGATACTTGGCTATTAATATGGCGTGAATTGGGGATACCCCAAAAGCACACCACCAGTTATTTATCGTGTTACTTTATTAGCCAAAGATATTTTATACCGTACTGCCTTTGTGCATCCTGTGCTACAATTTTAGTCTTGCCTATTTGGTGTCAGTACACCAAGTATGTAAAAAATCTTTTAAGTTTTCCCTGTAAAGGCTATTTTACTTCGTAATGCATACTCTGAATGGTTAATAACAACATGTAATACAACTTTTCCTGTTTTGAGATGGTTGTATGGGCACGTTCCGAAAACCAGTTAAATAAACGAAAACTTACTTTATGACCATAAATTTTATCAGAAACTACAATATGAACATTTTTCATTTCTCAACATAGTCACCATGAACAATTCAACATTTATAAGTCTTGGCACAAGCTTATAGGTCCTAGCATCAAAGAATTTGACCGCCTGACTTTTTTTTCCTCTTTATTCTTTTACTAAAGTTTGTCAATAACAATGGGATAAACTACTGCTCATGAAACATGGAAATTTCTGATGCAGCTCGTCAATAGTGAGCCGCCTGTTTGGCGAATTGCCTCATCACGTTCTTGTCTCAAGTCTTCATTCATGGCAGTAGGACCTCCAGATTAGGTTGAGAAACACGGCCCGAGAGAATGAAGGATGTGTATGGGACAACAGGCCTGTCGAAAAACTCCTTGTGGAACGATGCGCCAAGGTGTGCTGCTACTTGATAACGCACTCCTCCAATCACACAAGTTACGGCCGCTCACTGATGGGATGCTCGAGCGGCCGCCCTCTAGTCGTCTCTTCCCACACGATTATCACGCCGTCGGTGCCCTGAGAACGGCCTTCAAGCGTCGACGATTCCTGTCGGACGAGGATGTGTAGCTGTCAGATACGGACTTTTTCACGCAGCGCAACACTGTATTTTCCCAAATGGGTGTCATCAAACTTGGTATGTCGATGGGATAATTGCCTCAAAGCTCATAGCCATTTTGCCTATTTGGTTTACCGATTTTGGAGATAACGGCCTTCGAACGGAAACTGATCGCCCCAATTTCAAAGAAGCGTTAATTATGAAGCAACGGAGGTGAAGTCCCCAGATAACTGATGCAATGAGGTATATGGTGCGCGACAGCTGAAGTATCTGTAGTTGCGAACTCTTACTAGTTTCTGGTCAACAACATCGGTCTTGGCCACAAATTTGCACTTGCACTGGTCTTTGTCAACGCTGCTCTTATAACTGCATATTTTACGTTCTAGTTGACATGATATACCAAACTCAATCCTTGGTGTCTTCTTGTAGAATATTTTGATAGCAGACTGATCATTCCGTGTTTATTGTAGTGTATAACTCATCATTGAGAAAAATAGTAAAGAGAAACTTGTAATAACATTTGCTGGATAATTATTAGAACAGACTTGGACCCAAAAATGGTGTGTTCATTCGGACTCCGGTTGTACATGGAACAACGTACCTGCCAGCCATACTTACTGTAAATACGTGAGGAGAAATATGATAATCATACTTTGCAGGCATAAATTTCCTCGTGAAAGTTCCGTAATCAACAAAATGTCTTGAAATACGCAAGTATTATACGATTAAACTAAATAGAAATGTAGAGTTACAACCGAAAATGACCCAGTATTTAAAGAGAACAACGAAGTTTATGTATCCTTTATCTTCCTCACTATGGTGGTGTTCCGGAGAAAAGCACCGCGTAAAAACATTTGCAGACTTCGTAAGTAAAAACAGGAATACATAACTGGTGCGTACCATTACAGAACAAAATATCTTTGGTCCGTAACTTACAGAATTCCGAAATATGTTTCACAAAACATATTACCTGGAAAACTATAATCGAAAACGGTCTTTGCATAACTTAAAGACCGACAATTCACGGAATCACGTAGATTCAGTCTTTCTAAAGTTCAGATTAGTCCAAGAGGTTGCTGATAAAATATTTGGTGCACTAAACCAAGTATGTCACGTGACTCAAAGAACTGTACACGACTTGAATACAGTAGTTAAACGTAGATTGTTTTCAGCCGAAACATACGATACTGCACCCATCGAATAATTCGTATCTACATGTATGTGGTTCAAAGAACTGTTCTATACCCCTTCACAATTGAATGGTACAGGATTGACAGCTAATGGTACTTGGTACCCTAAGCAATCCGCTGTACAGCTGCTAGCCAAGGTACCGATTAAAAATAAACAACAAATAGATCATGGAAAAAATTCCACGTTGTTCTAGACGATCCAGCCTTACAATCGTCTTTATTCGAGCAATTTCCGGACCCTTCCTCCAACAATAGCATATACATACACAAAGCAATATTTAGTACAATATCAACATAAAGCTATTTCTTGGTAGTTGACCATCTATAGCGTAGAGCGCCGAACATGCAGTTAAACTGCCGTTTATTCTGCTTCGACGGCGATACAAACTGTTGCGTCATTTACTTGTTTTCAGCCTCAGCGACCCAGTCAATGACAAAGAAACGAAATAAAATGTCATTTTTTATTAAACACGAATGCTGTAAAGCCCACATTTTACGTATTACTTATTAAATACTAAATATATGGATATTAATTTTACAAAATAGGTGTATTTTCTATCAGAGACGTTGCCAACTTAAGATAATCGCAGGAACATATTCGGTTAACACCTGTCTACGTCTACTTATCACAAACATTGGTCGCTTTGCGCTTATTGGTCTCAACGACTTACCCAGTTCATTCATGCAGTTTTAAAAGAAATTTCGGATTTATGGACCGAAGCAGCTTCTACGGATAACCATTTCTTACTAACAGGGTGCAAATGTTTTGAGTTTATGCGTAAGTGGAAGGCACTGGCGTGAGGTTCAATGTGCACTGTGCCTGGGAAAGTGTCTTAGTTACCCTGTGGTACTTGCCGCACGGAGTAGTGGGAGCAATAAAAAAGGTCATTTCAGGTTATCAGTCTAGGCTACTTACTTCACAAGTTTTATTAATTTTATCGGACCGAGTACTCCCCCCCCCCTCCGCCCAGTATTTAAGTTAGTTTCGCTGATAGTGAGTAACGATGCATTGTGGAGAAGCGTTAGTATCTGACAAGTGGAGAGCAGCGACTATACTCTTACTCCTACTTCACGTCCTACATCAATGGTTTTCGCTTTTTTTTAAACCTCACTAAGTCGTACTTCAAGTTACTTTGCTACATCTAAACGAGCAGCTGAAGTTCCTGGTCCCATCTAACGTGCTATGTTTAGGTAACTTACGTCCATACTTCGTCTATTGAATGCAGTGCTTAGTAAGAGCCGCGCGGTCTGAAGCGCCACGTTACGGATCGCGCGGCCTCCAGCGTCGGAGGTTCGAATCCTCCCTCGGGCATGGATGTGTGTGTTGTTTAACTTTGTCTAAGTAGTATGTGAGACTAGGGGCTGATGACCAACTTAGTTTGGTCCCTAAGATGACAAATATTTGAACATGGCCCCCCCCCCTTTAGTAAGAGACTAGTTAACTGCCACGTACTTTCTTCCGAATAAAAAAAGGTTTGCTGCAGCTGTATTATAACTTTATTAAAAAGGACGACTTGTTGGCAGTAACGGCCGTAATTTTACGAATTCGAAATATTCAAACATTGAAATAAATCTAACGACAAAGTTGAAAACTTGTGCTGGACCGAGCTTCGTATTCGGATTTCCCTCTTCGGGTCAGCGGTCGCCTTAACCAATTAGGTTAGGCTTTTCTTCCAGCCAAAATTCTCAACTTCTAGCACCATCGATTTTAGTGTCCCCTGCCCATCAATTCCTTTTGCTCGCGGCCTATACTGCATTCCCGCAACGGATCGAGCGTATTAATGGGTCCGCACTGAAATTGTCTACTGCCTGTTGATATATCCGAAACAGTATTAAAACATCAAAGTAGTAACACGATCTTTGAAACATATCCCCCGATACCTAAAATCCAAATACGTAGAAACACTTTCCTCAAATTGCGACCTAATTGTGAAATAGATTCAGGCATCTAGAAGCACGTGTCTTATTTCGAGTTACGTATCACAAAATTGCAACAGACCGTTCATTTCGATTCGTAATGGCACTCGTGTTGCAGCGACAGTCATGGAAATAGTGTTACAAAAAAAAATGTAAATTTCATTCACTGCTCAGAACAGAAAACTGGGAAACAAAATTAAGTAGATTAACATGAAATTTAACATATACATAATCCAATATGTAACCGTTCATTGTAGTAATCAAAAAGTGGACTATGATAATTACATCATTAGCTAAATAATAAACATGTCTTCAGATCTAACAACAGGAAGAACAGCTATGACGTCCAAATGACATTTGTGGGTATGGCATAGTCTGTATACAGAACAAACGTCGTTTTGTATCCAATAAAGCATAATATGACATGAACAGAATCTTACAATAATTCATTACACGCTGGAACAAAATAAAAACAAAAATACACTTTATTTAAGGTAAGGTAAAGCAGTCAACAATCCGAAGATTGGTTTGAACGCCACAGTGCTTTACTAGGCATGGTCCTGTTTGGAGGTGGTATGCCGTTGCCTTCCTCCGACCTTCTGACTGACTTACCCAGCCAGATATAGGGGGACCTACAGTTTAACGTGGCTTCCGAACCACGGTACTACTCGGTATTTTTTCACATGAGCAATACTACCAGAGGTGAAAGAAGTGGAAACTGAGAGATAAAAATCCCTGGACCCGGGACCTTCGGATTAATAGTCCTGGCCTCTTCCACTGTGCAACCGAGGCGCAATGATGAATTAAATCAATGAAAATCAATGTGAACTCCCATCGACGTTGCTTTTTAATAAATTGATACACAATTTATAGTTAGCTTGCATAGTTCCCTAATTATAAGTTCAGTTTTATCTGCCAAGTGTAACAATCACAAACAAAGTGAGCCCGATTTCCGGGTAAAATCAATGTGAAAGCTAGCTTACCGCCATTACTGGCTCTGGGGCGTATCAAATATTTAATGAGCGAGAAGACTGGCCTCGCAACACCATGCATTTCGTTTCTCGTTCCAGACGGCCTAGTATTCGCCGCCGTAAGAACAGAGCTGGACCAAGTGTGAAAGCAGGAAGGTCGCAATACGCGAGCCTTGCTTATTGCTGGTACTCTTTTCTCCTCTGTCACGTTAAACATAGACCATTCTGCAGTTGACTCACAAAGAACAGTGTGGGACGATGACAAAAAATGTGACTTTCTCATGATCACCCAACAAGAAAGCGGTTAAACATCATCCCAAACTGAGATTCAATAACCTGACTGAAGAATGCGGATTTCTCATTTCTTAACGCTGACCCGGAAAACTGAAATCTCCAAAGGAACACAAAATACTTCCTGCTGATAAATGATAGACAACTAAACTTCCATTCTCTTCAGTCTCAAATCTGCAGAGAGTCAAATCAAATTTCCGTCGGTCGTATGGAGCAAAATGTTCTTTAGAAGAATGTCCAGTATGGTCCGTTTGTACCTAAGCCCTATGTCTAGTTTTCCCTCCGTCTGATAATTCCTCCTCAGTTATGCGGTTCAGCTGTTTCTTGGCCTTCCCCGCCCACTCCTGACCTTTACATCCCCTCGCGTCAACAGCGCCCTCTGGTTTCCTTGGGGAGTACCCTAACCACTTCCATTTTTCTGTCTTGTTCTTGAAATGACTGGAGTTTCATCGATAACTTTGGCCGCCTGAGAATGAACTGTCGAAGACAATTATTTAACTCTTGAGTTGACAGGTGACAAATTTATTTCAAATTCGCTACAGATATATTTATTATTATTATTATTATTATTATTATTATTATTATTATTATTATTATTATTATTATTATTATTATTCCTTCTAAACTTGCTTCTTCTTTAAGATTGATGTTTTTGCATTCTTTGGTAATTGTAAAATTACTACAGTGTCACACAATGTTTCAGTCACATGATAGCGAAGCAGATATATGATGCGCGAGGCCGTTCCCTGTCGGGGGTTCGATTCCCCCCTCGTACATGGATGTTTGTCTTGTCTTCATTATAAGTTAGTTTATAAGTAGTTTGTAAGTTTAGGGACTGATGACCCCACTGTTAAGTCGCATAAGATTAACAAACATTTTAACATTTTTGATGTATGGTAGCCGTTGTGGTGAACTTCAATGATCTGTAGATACATGATGCTTTAGATCTTTCACTTAATGTTCAAATGTTTGTAGAGTCTATGGGACTTAACTACGGGGTCATCAGTCCCTAAAATTACAAACTACTTATGTACTAGCTACAACTAAGGACACGGCACAAATATCCATGCCCGAGGGGGGATTCGAACCCCCGACCGTAGTGGCCATGCAGACCGTGACTGAAGCGCCTCAGTCCCCTCGGCCACCGCGGCCGGCATCTTTCACTTATTTTAACGTTTTTTCTTTACATTTTTACATAATGGCGTACTTTTTCGCGTAGGCATTTGTTCATAAATGAATAAATCCGTTCGAAACTAGTCCCCGCCCCAATCAGGAATACGCAGGCAGCTGCGACAAGAACCTAAGTAAATAGTTTCCCTATAGTTTGTGAAGAATAATGGCTTCTGCATTACCTTAGCAAATGCGAATTTAAGCCTACCTTTGCTCAGTACCCCCAAATCAGCATCATCCGTTCGCTCCAGAAAATAAAAGCGCAAGCGGTCACGCGAAATGTGCATTAATGCTGATTCACATACATGCACGTTTATGAGAAACATGGCTGCCTTGAGTAGGAGTTTCGCGTATCGATCGGGAGGCAGCGATATTTACATGAGGCACATAAATGATATCGTATCTGCCTGGTATCTTATCTTCTGAAGCTAAACATTGAACCAAATACGTGACCGTCGATCATGTTTTGTTCTAAGGTACGGGTGCCTAGGTACCTACACTATTTATGAATCAAACTAGTAATATGTATAAAGCACGAAAGCGTTTTTTTTAATGTACATTGAATAATACGCTCATACAAGTTAAAAACTTCGTCCTCTTTTCATTAGATTATCCCTAAATCCCTAAGTTTACACACACACACACACAATATATATATTCATTAATACCGTACACATTAACTACCTCTTATCATGGCAACGTGTGAAACCAACAAATTTTAAATTTCCCCAATGTAAGAAATTGATGAAATTCCAAATATCCGAAATTAACGTTGTCTACATGCAGTTCGAACTTTACCAGAAATAAGCAAATAACATCGCCAATAGTCTGAATTGTCTTTTTTTTTGTATAATTACTGAAATTTCAACTACAAACCTTATATTCTTCGGCAGGCTCCGTGTTGATCTCAGGCATCTCTCAGAAGGCAGCCCTCAGACCATTAAAAAGTTGGAAGACCTTCAGAAGTTTTAGTATAATGTAAAGTTCCTTATTTCGTAGCGCCATGGGGCCACTTCATAGCAATTTCTTCTGTTCTAGACTAGTTCTCCACGATCACGAACACCACATCAAGCATGGAACACGCTAGGCATGGAACAAGAAGCCGTAGGTAAAAATTGTTGCAAGAAGGTCCTACAGATGTTTGAAGCGAATTTGGGAATAGCAATATCACGGAGAGTCGACGAGCAATAACCGAAGAGCATGCTCCACTGCCACACACAGCTCTCTGCTCCCAACTGGCCCGTTATCTCGACACGCGCCGATACCACCTTATTGAACGTGCTACAGTGCACAGATGCTTCTTTTTGGAACTTATCAGTTCAGCCACTAAAACACGGACGCCACCTACGCACGAGATAAGCGTCCATAGAGATTTCCGTGAAGCCACGAGACGGGTAAAACGACAAGAGAGGACTGCGCACCTGTCTTCCTCTATGATTGGGGCAATTGGTCTGTTTCCTTATCCATCGGCCAAGTGTCAGTTTTCAACCACGTTGATGTTGTGAGTTTACCTTTTCAAACACGGAGAAGTGAATGAACGCTTATTTTCTTTTCTCGCTACGAAAACTAACAAATACCATGGAAGTGTGACGACACCTCAACAGAAAGCGATGGATTTGTTCACCACCACAGATACACGAGGCAGTCTAATAATGTGAAAACAAAAGGAAGTAGAATATTATTTTAAAAGTAATCGCAATAACTTAACACATGCATCCCTCTGGGATGAGACAGTCAGTACCTCCATAATTGTACTCAGGAGTGGAAAGGCCACGAATGCTTGTCTTCATGGCTCTAAAAGTAACGGAAACAGCATAACTCCATTTACCTGCTAAAGTTCCACAAACTGTTACATTTACAGTACATGTTCAAAATGACTTTCCCATCAACAATACAAGTATGCCATCGTCACATAAATTTGTGTCGTACCCGTTCTACTATCCTCAGTGTTGAATGAACAGCCGCAGGGACAAAGAATTCTTTCCAAAATATTCTCTTCAGTTTTCACCGGCCTATCGTACATGAAACTTTTCAGGTAGCTCCATAAAACGAAATAAAGTGGGATAGTGTTGGGAAAGTGGGCGTTAATGGGGTGACAACAGTAAGGCCTTAATTAAACCATGCCACATCACTAGCTAACAACGCAACCCCGCGAAAGCGAGAAAAGTGTAAGAAAAAGAAGCAGTAAATATTACCATTTTCGTTAACGTCAGTTACGTTACAGCTTAGATGATCAGGAATATATGCAGGCCAGTGCCGTTAAAATGACGAATCCGTCTGGACGGTGTCATTGAACAGATGTTAGAAATGCGGGTACCATGATGAAGTTACATCCTACAAATTGTTATTTTGAGATAAGCTGGAGAGCTTGTCCTGTTACGTCACATTCTCGCCCCCACCAATATAACGTTCCAAGCCACCAGGAGAGTTCGTTAACTTCGTAATATCGTTTAATTTATCTGAACTTCCGCCATAGGTCGCGGATGGAAAATACGTTTTGTGATCACCTGGTGATTGCTGATAAACCGCTTGCAGAGCATACCATACGGTCGTTGAGTGTTCAAAATTGTGATCGCAGCATCAACCGCACTCAGAGAAAGTTTTAAATGGAACCAATAGCCGTATATTTAACTTTTTATTTATTTAGCAATCATTTCGGCTTACATTGAAGCTATCCCGGTTGCTGAATGAATTAATTCCATCTAATTTAAAATATCTAAGCCAGCCGCAGTTTGAACAAGAGACACATTGAGAAGAGCTAAGCCAACCGTTTATTACTTCAAAAGTATTTGCCACAACTGTTAATGCATCTACCCCACTGTGAGCCAAACGGTCAATACCTTCACGGAAAAGTGTTTGCGGTTACCTACGGAACCATAGGAGTACACAAACATCCACATCTTAATCCAAAGAAACTCGTCGTACACGGATCCAGTATAATATGTATGAATCGCATGAGGAGAGATCGGGACTGCTTGGAGGATATGCAAGAGCCTCCCAGCAAAATTCTGCAGCTTAGTCAGTCTAAATGCTCTCCTGCTTTTGCAGGCTGCCACACACGTGCTGAATCGTGGACCTGTGTTTAGATCTCTTTGCCATCGAGTTAAGAGTATCGGTGAACCATCAAAAGGATACAGCGAAGTATTTAGTCGGATTCTGTACGTCATAATACGGGCCCGAAGTTAGGAAACAGTGTAAGCTCTGTGCGCGGCTCTGGCGTAACTTGAGTAGATTTTCTACCATGCTTTTGACTATCGATTCTGAATACGGGTTCTTTATCCAAACACCTACACTAATACATTTACCCTTCAACATCGTCATAATCATCATCGAACCGCCCCGTAAATTAGTTGGCCGTATCCTGACAACATAGTTATTACTCTCTTGTATGATTAAAATATCAGTAACTACCATCGAACAAGAAACTGTTCTTCGTTATATATGGTACGTACACCACTTTGTGAGAAAAAAACGAAGACGATCACTATAATATAAGGGGTCACGTAAGGATTACTTTCGCCGTGTGTCAGATCAAAAATAGCGCGGCTCAAATCTGCCGTGTTCTACGAGGCCGCGGCGGATTAGCCGTGCGCACTGGGGCGCCGTGTTGCTGTGCGCGCGGCCGATCGCCGTCGAGGGTTCGAGACCCCCTCGGGGATGGGTATTTGTGTTGTCCTTAGGTTAGCTTACCTTAGTTTAAGTAGTTTGTAAGCTACGGACTGTTGACCACGCAGCTGAGTTCGAGCGATTTACAAACATTTGATTTTTTTTCTCCTACGAGGCAGATTCTATGTAGTCGGTACACAATAGCTGTTCATAAGAACCACACTGAAAAAGGAACAGCTCTATAGCAATCCAAAGGCGTTTATTTCGTTTTAGAGGTAAACGGCGGAAAAGTGCAACATAGGCTAATTATATAAATGTATATGTGTAGTAAGAACGTCGCTGCCTTGTGTTATACAATGACCAGTCAGGCCACATGACGACCTACTTATTGTCGATATAAACGCGTCCAGGCGATAACGGAATCTCAATAAAGATTCATCCACCCACCATGTAGTTACACAGCCAACTACTTCAGTTTCTGCGACGTCTTTGACAATTTAGATGAACACATTACATCTATTTTCAAATGTGTGGAGATCGTGACAAGTTGTGAGATGTCCAGTACATGTTGAATAGCGCGCGATCTGTGCAGAGCACAGTGGATTAGCCTCGGATTTGCTACTACAATGCGACAGACAATTAAGAAAAACCATTCTCGGCATTTTTAATCGTGTCCGTGACATTCACAAACACAACAGAGTGAGTCGTAGTTAATGTCATCTCAGACGCGCAGCGTTAGTGATTCGGTGGATTTTCACGTGATTAATTGCATTTCAAAGACAACTCTCTAACCCAAAACAATGTTTATGCGGACGGTCGCTGCGCTACTGAAGATAAAATACAATAATTTCGAAATTTCATATAAAAATCTACAAAGGACGCCGTATTTGTAACACGATTATACAGTCGGCAATACGATCAATGTTCCTAAATCACAACTTGGGTTACTTTTTACTGACGTTTATCATATTCAGTTAGTGTAATAATGCTGATACTGTTAAAGACGGGATAACGTCTTTGTTTTCCACTCTTCAAGTGGTGACACGGATGGATTTTATAGCCAACATAACTGGCTATAGAGTTCAACATATTCATCATAGGTACCGGGTGAGCAAAAAGTCAGTATAAATTTGAAAACTTAATAAATCACAGAATAATGTAGATAGAGAGGTAAAAATTAACACACATGTTTTGAATGACGTGGGGCTTTATTACAACCATATCTATTGTTATCGGGCCCTTCTTCGAGGAACTGCGTGATTCTGGTTTTGTAACTGCTACCGTGACGGCTGAGAGGTACGCCGATATGTTGCAGAATCGCATCACCCCCAGCCTGGCTGATACACACCTGCTAGAACGTACGATTTTTATGCAGGATGGTGCTCCGCCCCATATTGCTAGACGCGTGAAAGATCTCTTGCGCGCGTCGTTTGGTGATGATCGTGTGCTCAGCCACCAATTTCGTCATGCTTGGCCTTCCAGGCCCCAGACCTCTATCCGTGCGATTATTGGCTTTGGGGTTACCTGAAGTCGCAAGTGTATCGTGATCGACATTTCTAGGGCTGCTGAAAGACAACATCCGAAGCCAGTGCCTCACCAGAACTCCGTACATGCTTTACAATGGTGTTCACAACATTATTCCTCGACTACAGCTATTGTTGAGGAAAGATGGTGGAACATATTGAGCATTTCCTGTAAAGAACATCATCTTTGCTTTGTCTTAATTTGATATGCTAATTATTGCTTTTCTGATTAGATGAAGCGCCATCTGTCGGACATTTTCGAACTTTTGTTTTTGTTTGGTTCTAATAAAACCCCATGTCATTCCAAGCATCTGTGTCAACTTTTACCTCTTTATCTACATTATTCCGTGATTTATTAAGTTTTCAAATTTATACTGACTTTTTGATCACCCGGTATATATAGAAGCAGCGATATTCTAGACAAGTTTGACATTAGAGAACAGCTATGATTATTACACGTAACCTACTAGTTTTCCAATAACCTATAAAGCATTGAATTCTCTGGCTGCTGACAATGATAAAAACGGATGAACTGAGTTATGTTCCTGTGAAATTTTAATAGGTTCGTATTTCACAGCTAGCTTTCACATATATTTCATCGTATTGCCGACGTTGAAATCTTATGAGACAGCACAGTCCGTAATGGCATAATATGTACACCAGCTGCAACACAGTAGCACGCAAAATGAACACCACGCACTACGCCACTCGACTTCAACATAAATCTTCATGTCTCGTCCATCACCCAGTGAATCGGTGTCTTCCATAGTCCAGCATCACTGACAAAGGCTTCCTTCGCTTAACAAACACCTCTCTCGAGCAAAAACCACTATGGAAAATTGAGGCGTTGGCGAGCACAAGCTGGACATTTTCTTGCGAAATACTAAAAAAGTGATGACAATGGGGACTTCGCCACGGTTCTACGAATACACGTTAAGTACTCTACAATGCAAGAAGCACGCAGCTACAGTACCTACAAAAAACGAGAAATATACTCCGCTTGACATCCAAAATGAATCGCTTAGAAGGACCGAATGTATCACAGCGAAATTTATTTGGGAGATTACACATTGTACAAAGATTAGATGACTGATAATACGACCCCGTGTGAAGTGAGAAATGTGACGAGATCAGTACACTGCTGGTTACAGCACCTGCCGCACGCCTCGACAGGCAATCAGCGGCTCTGGAAGTGTTGTTGGGGTATAACAGTCCATGCTGCTTTCACATAATGACAAAGCTGGTCTGATGGAACAGCGGGTGGTGTAGCCCGGGTCAGTCGTTACGCAGTCATCGACCAGACATTATCGATAGGCGAGAGATGGGGAGAACTGAGACCAATGCAGGAGTGAAATCTGACGGGTTACCAAGAAGTCGTCAACACTGCTTGCCACATGAGGTCGCGCGGTATCCTGCTGCAGTGTGGCCGTCGGCGAGCTCCGTAGTTATGGCAGGCTAATAGACTCCATCACTACAAAGCTGTAACGCCGCCTGGTTAGTACCTTTAAACAAAGCATTCTGGTGGTTACGATGAAATATCAACAAAGTTAACTGAAGCATGTTGTTGTGAATTAGCACAATTTTAAATTATTTGTGTAACCAGTCTATTATAACTGGAACATTTCCCGACCGGTTAAAATATGCGGATATTAAATGTCTATTCAAGAAAAGGGATAAAGAGATACCATCAAAATACAGACTGATTTCACTTTTACCGGCAGTCTCAAAATTTCTAGAGAAGGTAATATACAAGCAGCTTCTCAACCACTTAACCTCAAATGACATTGTCTAGCACACAGTTTGGATTTCTGAAAGGTTCTGATATCAAGAAAGCTATGTATACCTACAGTGAGAATGTACTTAATTCATTAGATAATAAATTACAGGCAGCGGGTATTTTCTGTAATTTATCAAAGGCATATGAACTACTTAAAGGATTAAGTAGATTAGAATTCTATCGTATCACGCGAATTGCTGCAAAATGGTTGAAGCCGTATATCACTAACAGGAAGGGACTAGTTCAAGGGACCAGTGACTTATCCCAACAGTCGCCATCACATTGGGAAGCAATTACATGTGGTGTCCCACAAAGATCCATCTTAGGTCCATTGCTTTTTCTTGTATACATTAATGACCTCTCATCAGTTACACTACAAGAAGAAGAGTTAGTTTTGTTTGCAGATGGTACAAGTATTGCAATAAATAGCATGTCGAGCATAGTTTTAGAAACGTCTGCTAATAATATTTTCATTAACATTAATAAATGGTTTAAAGCCAACTCATTGAGATTAAACTTTGGAAAGACTCACTACATGCAATTCAGGACATGTAAGAGATTCCCATCCAGTAAATGCATAAAGTACGAAGAAGAGATAGAAGAGGTTGACAGTATAAAATTCCTGGGATTACAGCTTGATAATACATTCAGTTGGGAGGAGCACATCACAGAACTGCAGAAATGACTTAACAAATCTGTATTTGCAATACGAGTGGTATCAGACATAGAAGACATAAAAATAAAAAAGCTTGGATACTTTGCTTACTTTAATTCCATAATGTCATATGGTATAATATTTTGGGGTAAGTCTTGAAGTCAAGCAAAAGTTTTCAGAGTCCAAAAGCGTGTAATAAGTATTATTTGTGGTGTAAATTCACGAACATCCTGCAGAAGCTTCTTCAAAGAACTGAGTATATTAACTACTGCCTCTCGCTATATTTATTCCTTAATGGTATTTCTCATAAATATATCCCTTTTCCCAACGAACGGCTCAGTTCATACCTACAATACCGGGAACAAAGGTGACCTACACAAGGACTTAAAAGCACTTACTTCAGTTCAAAAAGGGGTCCACTACTCAGGAATACATATTTTCAATTATTTACCAACAACCATAAAAAAATTAGCTACAAATAAAGATTAGTTTTAAGGGGAGCCTAAAAGACTTTCTAGTGGACAACTCCTCCTACTCCACTGACTAATTCTTAAATAGAACCAAGTGATACATGTATCTGTATTCATACAATTAGTATTATATTATCAGCTTGTAAAAAAATTGACATGTTCCACATCCACAAGGATCTCAACACGGATCTATGGAACGAACAACTACTCTAATCTAACTGGCAAAGTGTACTAGCGAGATACAGCAATGGAATACAATACAACCCTAAGCCATAATACCGGGTGAAGTACTGGTATGATGATGCATAAGGCAACAGGACGACAGTCTCACGACTGTGTCTCCAGACTCTTAATGCGATCACTGTGGTGGGGCAGAGATAATCAGGATTCGTCGGTAAAAACGATGTCATTACAATCCTGATACTGACGCACTGACAGCCAGAGTTACATATCTGGCGTGTTGTAGCCAGTTGCCCTCCCATAGCCTCAAAGCTTGCCAACGGCTGCTTTTGCAATAGGACAAGTGACTGGCGATGTTCAAAACTACATCGTCGCCCAAGGGATTGCATTTCTACATTGGCCTCCTTGATCTTCGGGCATCTCGCCTATCGGTAACGACTAGTCGCTGATTACGGAATGACTGGATCGGGATACACCAATTGCTGCTACACCAAATCAACTTCGGCAATATGTGGAAGCAACATGAACTGCTGCTGAACACCAACTGATGTGGAGTGTCTCTGATAGAATGCCAAGGTATGTAGCAACGCTCATAGCCATCACAAGCGGCAACACTCAATACTGACATCTTCCTCACTTTACAAGGGATTGCTTTTCCGTTACGTTATCTTAGAATAACGTGAAATCTCCGCTCCTTCTTGATGCTGCATTTTGGAAAGTCAGCGGTGTATAAACGAATACTTCGTCTTACATGGACCTCAAATAACGGATAGTTCTATTATTTTTATCCTCAGTTTTGCACGCTAGGAAGTGTTCTGAAGTATACAGAGTAATACGCGATACCCAACTACTGCCGTGTCATACTCTGCCATCTGGTATCTAGTGCATATCGTGAAGTAACGTATCAGTTTTCATAACGAGGCCGAGAGCTCTCAACTTCAGCCGCAGAAGAAAATACTCTAGTTGTACGGGAACTGTACTTGGGTACGGGGCATAGCAATTACACCCGCTCACCGCGGCGATACGGAGACGGACGCACAGACTTTTCACAATGCGTGAAAAAGTTCCTTACATATAAAATACCAGAAAAACTGCGTGAACTAAATAAATATTTAATGAGATGCATATGATACACAGTGAACTAAGAAATAGCAAAACTACTACAACAGTAACTCGGTAAGAAATTTCTACACACGTCTCCTTTTGTACCAACGGAAACAAACGAGTTAAGATCATTCAAAATACTCAGTTACATCTACATGAATACTCTGTACGAACCGTTTTATGGGGTTTGTTTATAGTACCATTCTCTAATAGCTCGTGGAAAAAAGGAACACCTAAATCTTTCCGTTTTCGATCTGATTTCTCTTATTTGGAAGAGAAAGTTGGTGAAAGAAATTTTGCAAATAGATCTCGTCGCAACGAGTAACTCCTTTGTTTTAATGGTTTCCACCCAGAAGTTGATAAAATAACATTGCGCAGATATGAAAGGCGCTGCTGGAGGAGTTGAAATAATTAATCAAACACAACGCACTGTTTAGTGAACAATGATGTATTTTACATAAACAAAAATGGCGAACATTATATACGGTACAGGCATAACATCTTAGCAGAAAATTAGAGATCACTCTACCGATGTCCTCGAGGTGACACAGAGGTCGTCATAATAACACCTAACACAAGCCCAATATGTATTTATTAGAAAGAAGTTGACCCACCATTGGCTCTGGAAGTAAGAACACTCCTGCACTTTCTACTCGTTAAATAGCACAAACTATTTTCGTAAAATTCCACAAACGATAAAACAATACTTAGTGATATAATTTAGATCATCTAATCTAACCTGCTACCATTAATTTGATAATTTAGAATCACTAAATCGCTTCAATACACTGTCTCCACGAAGTTTTTTTATACGTAATCCTCTAGCAAGTAAAACTGAAAGCTCAACACTATTTTTGTCACAAACCGATACTGTGTAAAAAAATACAGGTTTCTTTCGAAGAAAAAAAAAATACAGGTTTCTTTCGAAGATGATGTCAAAAGCCAGTACCCGTTAATCCAGTTCCTTAGGAGACTGATGACGTAGCTGTTTTAGTCCCCTAAAAACCAACAAAAACAATCCAGTTCCTCCTTAAAATTTACTGTTTCCATTTGTTATTAGGTACAGTTGCAGTTATTGTTACTCTTTTTTTTTATTTTTCCTCGCAGTACCGTCGCGAGAACATCACAACCCTATGAAGATGAAGGTGTCGGTTCTATCGCTATTTGTGTGACTACGAGGAAATTTCAACCGCTTGTACGCGGCGTGCAAGAAACGTCATAAACATGCTTGGCTATACGAACGATTAGCATAACACGGAAGTACAGTCGTATGTTTTCTATAAATAAGCAACATGGGCTGTTCCTCACTTGGAATTACCATCTGATTACTTCTTGGTTGTGATCGTTGCATGCCTCGCGTCTGCCAACACTTTCAGAAATACAACAGCGACAGATCACGTCAGTCGGGATACCACGAACGCCATGCGACTATCTAAGCAATAATTCAGCTGGGTCATGGTGAACACCACACAGAATCAACGGACCAGCGCCAAAGTAAGAGCACATGGACCATCAAACAAATTGTGTGACTGGATTGAAGAGTTCCTAGATAACAGAACGCAGCATGTCTTTCCGAAGTAAGAGTGATGTCAGGTGTGCCACAGGAGAGTATCGTGGGTCCGTTGCTATTCACACTATATATATAAATGACCTTGTGGAGAACTCCCGAAGTTCACTAAGGCTTTTTGCGGCTGCTGCTGTAGTATATCGAGAGGCTGTAACAATGGAACATTATAATGAAATGCAGGAGGATCTGCAATGAATTGACGCATGGTGCAGGGAATGGCGAGTGAATCACAATTAGACAAGTGTAATGTGCTGCGAATACATAAAGGATCTTTCTTTCTATCATTTAGCTACACTATAGCAGGTCAGCAACAGGAAGCATTTAACTCCATAAAGCATCATGGGAGTAGGCATTAGGAGTGATTTAAAATGGAACGACCATATAAAGTTAACCGTCGGTAAAGCAGATGCCAGACATTCATTGGAAGAATCTTAAGGAAATTCCATCTGAAAACAAAGGAAGAAGGTTACAGTACACTTGTTCGCCCACTGCTTGAATACTGCTCACCGGAGTGGGATCCGTACCAGGTGGGGTTGATAGAGGAGGTAGAGAAGATCCAACGGAGAGCAGCGCGCTTCGTTACAGAATCTTTTAGTCATCGTGAAAGCGTTACGGAGATGATCGATAAACTCCAGTGGAAGACTCTGCAGTAGAGGCGCTCTGTAGCTCGGTACGGGCTTTTGTCGATGTTTCGAGAACGTACCTTTACCGAGGAGTGAAGCAGTATATTACACCCTCCTACGTATATCTCGCGAAGAGATCATGAGGGTAAAATCAGAGAGATTAGAGCCCACACAGAGGCATACCGAAAATCTTTCCGCGAACAATACGAGACTGGAACAGGGGGGAGAACCGATAGTGGTACTAAAGGTACCCTCAACCACACATCGTCAGGTGGCTTGCGGAGTATGGCTGTAGATGTATCTACCAAATGCTTAGGAGTAACAATTACGAACAAGGTAGACTGGAGAGAACACACAGAAAATATTGTGGGAAGGCGAACGAAAGGTTACGTTCCACTGGCAGAACGCTTCGAAGACTTAACATCGCCGCGGCGGAGCGGCCAAGCGCATTGAGGCGCTATGCTACGATGCGCGAGGCCGCTCCCCGTCGGGGGTTCGAATCCCCCCTCGGGCATGGATGTTTGTGCCGTCTTTAGTATAAGCTAGTTCATAAGTAGTTTGTAAGTTTAGGGACTGATGACCCCGCAGTTAAGTCCCATAGACTTTACAATCATTTGATGTAACAGCTCCACCAAAAAGACTGCCTACAACATACTTGTGTGTCCTCTCCTAGAGTACTGTTGCCCAGTGTAGGACCCTCACCAGGTGGGACTGACGGAAAACATTGAGAAGGTTCAGAGAAGGGCAGCTAGTTTGCTTTTATCACGTTATATTGGGGGAAAGCGTCTCGGAAATTTTGCGCGATTTGTGGTGGAAATCATTAAAAGAACGACGTTATTCGTTGCGGCGTAATCTGTTTGCGAAGTTTCAATCGCCGACTTTTACTTCTGAATGTGAAAATATTTTGCTATCACCCACCTACATACGGAAACATGACCAGCCTAATAAAACAAGAGGAATCAGATCGAAAACGGAACAATTTAGATGTTCTTTCTTCCCGCACGCTATTAGAAATGGAAAGGTAGAGAAAGGTTATGAAAGTGGTTAGTGAACCCTCTGCCAGGCACTTAAAATGTGATTTTCAGAGTGTCTTTGTAGATGTAGATCAGCCGATAAGATATTTTTCGTGTGGTAGGAAATAATTTAGAGCGCAGGATAGCAGTCATCGAATAAAGTCAGCGCCGGACGTTCGACGTCTGGAGCAATACCAAATATCAGCACGGCGGCCGTTGTTTCGACTTTCCCTGTCGCGGTAGGAACGGCAGGTATCTCTGAAACACCCGCTGTTCGGTTGTATCGGTTCTTATCGTCTCCAGTTTAACCGTTGTAATCAGTTTAAACGCTAACACAGCACAAAACAACAGGTTTCCGAACGAACAGATTTTCGGTATTTTATTGGTATTGTTTGCAGTTATAAGCCTAGCATTAAAGCAGAGATTTAAAATTTTCTGTGAAAGTTAAGAATAGGATATCTCTATTGATATGAGGTTGGCACTGATGTGAGAAGGCCGCTCCCGTCGGAGGTTCGAGTCCTTTTACGGGCATGGGTGTGTTTGTTTGTTTGTAAGTAAGTATAGGGACCGGTGAACAAAGCTGTTTGGTCCAATAGGTTTACAAACATTTGAACATCTTTGTTTTGAAATCGGTTTAACTGTCTAACGCAAATATGGGGAAGGCAACGAAGGCGGGAGCAGTGAATTACAAGTTGACAACTTCGTTGAAGCGACAGTTTTCGGTTGTATCAATTTTTCACCCTGAAGCAACCGCAAAATTAAGGGTTCAGTTATAATCTCAAGTTCATTGCACATCAACACAATTATAGGTATAACAATGAAATTTATATAATGACAAATGCAAAACTGTGCTTATTGCTATTGAACTTCGTAGAATAGTTCCGAACTAGAGAGGATGTTATCCTGTAACGCAGAAATGTAGTATGAGAGCAAGGAATACACAGTATAATTCACACATACTGTCCAATACTACACGAAATCTAGCAACAGGTACATCACTGTCACAGTAATCCTGTGCCGAATCTTATGGAACTGTCTGCTTTTACCATTTTTTTATCATTTTTATAACCATCTATTACTTCAAAACCAATGGAAAATTTAAGAATAACCAGAAAGTTTTAATATAAAAACTAAAAATTTTAGCACGGCTGCTTAGGTAAATTGATGTGCCTATGTTTTTAGCCGTTGATTGTAAAGAAATAAAAAAAAGTTATAAACGAGAAGAAACGTAGCGAAAAATTTAATTATTACCCATCCCTGTGTCACCTTTGCAGACGGAGGTGTTCTGGTAGTGGTACGTGCAAAATCAACATTGGATACAGAAGTGCCTCCACATAATATTTTCAGGCGAGTATCGGTTGTGTACACATCATCAAGACGGACGTAACTGTATGGAAATTCCGAGAAGAGCTAACGTTGTCACTTTGCCTGCTACTTCGTCACACGGACCAAAAAGCAAGGTGTTGGTGCCAAGGGGGGTACACAAAACTGTCAAACACTGTTTCGCATGGTCAGTAATTTAAACATAAGGAGATACACTTCACAGCCATAACATTAAGACCACCTACCTACTACAGATACAAACCAGTCTCGGACGTAGCAGCGTCAACTGACAAGGAACGAGTGGTAGTGAGCCCACGCAAGGTGAATGAAGTAACCATGAGCGTGCTGCCCCTATGTAGGGAGGGGGAGGTCGCGAACTGAGTTTGCCCGCAGTCACATTATGATGGCCCCGAAGCCAGGCACGCGCATTTCGTAAGCTGCACGAATTGTCGGGTATTCGAGGAATGCTCTAGTGTCTCCAACAAGTTGAGAAACCTAGGTGAAACCATGTCCAAACGTCGAGAAGTTGGGCGGCCACACCTCATTGAAGATGTCTGACTTCGTAGGCTGGCCAGCCTGGTAAAGGAAGCCAACTGTGGCGGAACGAACTAACATCCGACTTCAATGCTGGGCAAGATGTGCCGAAATCTCCCGATTATCGGTATCCGCAGCCGACAATCCACGCATATGCCATTGTTTTTGACACCGCGGCATCGAAAACTAGACTGAAATTAGCACTTATCATCGTCACTGGTTGTCGGCACATTGGCAGACCGTTGCATGGATTAATGAATCACCATGACGATAGTAAGGTGCGAATCCGTCGTCTTCCAGGCAACAGCTGCGTGTCACCTGTACTATGGGAGGAGAGAAGGTGGTGAGGCTCAGTAATGTGTGGGTAACAATCACGTGTGAACCTACGGCCCTAGCAAAGTTTGTGCGAAGCACCGTAACGGCCAGTAAGTACCTTATACTGATTGGAGAGTACATCCCTTCATGTTCCTCAGCGGCAGTGGCATTTTCCAACAAGATAATGCGCCATGTCACACGGCCAGAAGTGTGATGTAGTGGTTCGAGGAACATAGTGGTGAGTAGCAACTGATGTGCTTGAGAGATCTGAACCGGATCGAACAGATTTGGGGTGTGACTTAACGTGAGGTCAGAACTCATCTAATAAGCCGTCATTGCTTCCATCCGAAGACGCGTCGACGCTGTTATCCGTGCCAAAGGTGGAGTTTCCGGTTATTAGGTAGGTGGGCATGATGTTCCGGCTTATCAGTGTACATTTCCGACGTGTCAAGGTCGACGGCAGTCCCCTATCTCCAAGGTTAAGGTTATCTTTCGACAAGATAATATCCATGCTCCCCTAACCAAAATTAATACAGAGTTTAACTGATGCCGAGGCCAGCATGTTTTCTAGCTCGTTCTTCCATTCAAAACATATGACCACGGTTTGCCAACGGGCTGACGCGACACTAGCCGTTCCCACTACGGTTCATAAAAACCTTGCATAGAGCTGCAACAGCGCCAGGCATCAAGCCCATTTCGACTCGATGGCCGGACGATGTTAACTCCACTGTTGGTTGCTTCTACACATTTTTGATCATTTTAAAAGATATGTCAACCTGCCTATTTCCAAGCCACATAACTTTTATATCTTCTTTACTTCGGCCATAAGAAGTTGCTACCCAAATAACAAAACTCATCTACTACTTTTATTGCCTCATCACCTAATCCAACTCCTTCAGAATCGCCTAATTTTTCTGAAACTACATTCCATTACCCTTGTTTTGCCGGTCGCGGTGGCCGAGTGGTTTACGGCGTGCCAGTCTCGGTCTGCACGGTCGCTGCGGTCGGGGGTTCGAATCCCCCCCTCGGGCATGGATGTTTGTGCCGTCTTTATTATAAGCTAGTTCATAAGTAGTTTGTAAGTTTAGGGACTGATGACCCCGTAATTAAGTCCAGTAAGCTCTACTAACATTTGAACCCTTGTTTTTCCTCTTGTTAATATTAATCTTATACCTTCCTTTCAAGACACTGTCCAATCCATTAATTGCTCTTCCAGGTCCTTTGCTGTATCGGACAGAATTACTATGTCATCAGCAAACCGCAAGGTTTTTATTCGCTCTAGCTGGACTTTACACTTTCCTCTCGAAATTTCTCCTTGCATTCCTTCACAGCTTACTAAATGTATAGACTGAACAACATTTGGGAAAGGCTACATATCTGTTTCACTCCCCAACCACTGCGTCCCTTTCATGCCCTTCGGCTCTAACAATTGCTGTCTGATTTTTGTACAAGTTGAATGTAACTCTTCGCTTCCTGTATTTTACTCTTACTACCTTCAGAATTTGAAAGAGTCTTTTCCAGTCAACATTGTCGAAAGATTTCTCCATATCTACAAATTAAAAAACGTAAGTTTACCTTTCATTAATTTATCTTCTAAGTCAAATCGTAATGTGAGTTCCAACATTTCTCCTAAATCGAAACTGATCTTCCCCAGGGTCGGGTTCTACATTTTTTTAATTGGTCTATAAATAATTCGTGGTACTGCGTTACATCCATGAGTTATTAAAGTGATATTTCTGTAATTTTCACACTTGTCTGCACATGCTTTCTTTGGAATTGGAATTACTATACTCTTCTTGAAGTCTGGGGGAATTCCCCCCCCCCCCCAGTCTCATACATCTTGCATACCAGGTAGAACAATTTCTTGAAAGTAGACTCTCTTAACGATATGAGCAGTTCAGAGGAATATTATCTACTCCAGGTGCCTCGTTTCAACTCTAATGTCCAGAGACATACCATGCGCTTGGATATACAGGGTGTCCCACTCAACTGTTTCACCCAAGATATCTCGGAAAATACAAGAGATATTGAAAAACCACTTTCACTGTCATGAACGTACGGCTGGGGCTTATGAAAGTAGGTTCTATGAGACACACTAAAGCGTTAAGAAATATTTTCAACATAAACTTATGTTTTTTTATGGATACCCATGTTATTTCTTAAGTAATCGATAGGATGAACAACCACAAAAAGACTGGCGTCGGTTGCATCGCGATGCGTCAATTACATCCGGAGAAACTGCGAAGCGAAAGTTGACGTTTGAGGCGTGCGGCTACCGCGTGTCCGAGGCTCAAACGAGACTCACTTCCATAAGCCCCACCCGTACGTTCATGACCGTAAAAGGCGATTTTCAATGTCTCTTGTAGTTTCAGAGATATCTGGCGTGAAACAGTTGAGTGGGACACCCTGTATATAAAGTATGTTAAATTTAAGGATAGACATTGAATTAAAATTTCTGCCACGGTCTTTTAGTGGTTATAATGCTTGGAAGGAAGGAAGTAAGTTTTAGGGTTTAACGTCCCGTCGACAGCGTGGTCATTAGAGACAGAGCTTACGCTCGGAATTTTGGGTAAGGATAGGGGAAGGAAATCGGCCGTGCCCTTTCAAAGAAATCATCCCGGCATTTGCCTGGACTGATTTAGGGAAATCACGGAAAACCTAAATCAGGATGACCGTAGGTGGATTTGCACCACCATCCTTCCGAATACGAGTCCAGTGTGTTACGACTGCGCCACCTCGCTCGGTATATAATGCTTGCCTAGTAAGCAGGAGATCTCGGATACAACGGCCGCGACACAAATTTTAATTCAATGCCTGCCCTTAAATTTAATTTTCAGCATTGTACTTAATAGTTTTCTAGGCAAAAGAAAGATAGGTTTGTTTTAAAACTACTTTTTTTCTGTCATTCAGACTAAAACTGTACATATCACTGTATGCACGCTTTGTGGCAAACCCGCAGCAGCATGTTCCAGTTCCATATTTTCCTTGTTGTTGGTTGTGCAGCAAGCACCTTGTCAGATGTGGCAGTGTACGCTTACCGGGTTGCGCGAGGTGAGCAGCTCCTCGACGTGGCACTGCCACTCGAGCGCGCGCAGGTAGAGGTGGTGCCAGCGGCGCTCGAGGGTGCGCGCGACGCGCCACGCGCCGCCCGCCGACCGCGGCCTGGCTGCCCGCCCACTCGCCGCCGCCGCCGGCCCAGGCCCGCCACCCTCGTCGTCGCTCGCCGCCGCAGCCGCCGCTGCCGCCGCCGCCGCTTTCTCGCACAGCCGCACCACCGACGTCACGATCTTCCCGTGCGACTTTATGCCCCGCAGCAGAACCTGCAAGCACAGTCATCGCGCCTTTCAGTTTCACCCACCTACTGTACAGCAACACACAACTGGCGGTTTCTATAAACAGCTGATATCACCAGACGGCGAATTTTCACATGCAGCGACACAAAGCGCGTACAGGCAGTTACCTCGTACGACCAACTACGTTCACTATGTCGTATACTGCCGGAAAAAGAAAAAAGGAGAAAAAAATTGAACACCTGGAAAGACGATCTCCACTTTCATCCGATAACGGAAGATTCCCCCCGGGGGATATTAGATGCAATGGTAATAGTTTCAATGTCGTCCGCCAACAGATAGCGTAGTGACATGCATGAAAGAGCGCCATCTACTCTTTAATACGGAATGTTTACAGCCATAAGGCTCAGTGTGAAATCAGTGGTTACAATTATTGATATAGTTTGTGTTCTTTTCGGATATGTCCGAAAGAAAACACCATTTGTTATCGGTAACGGCCGTAAATTTACGAAATATAAATATATAAAAATTTCGACTGTTTCGCGTCGTTGAAATGAATTCAACGACACAGTTGAAAGTTTGTGATGGACTGGGATTCGAACCCGGATTTCTCGCTTCGGGTAGCGGTCGCCTTAATTAGGCTATCCAGGCACGCTTCCCTTTCAAACCAAATTCTCAACTTATACCTGCCTGCTCATTGATACCAACAACAGACACCATATCGATAATTGTAAACATGCCCACAACAGGCAATGACAGTTTCAATGCGGACGCATTCAAACACTCGATCCATTGCGGGAATCCTCTATAGGCTTCGAGCAAGAGGTATCAATGGGAAGGGGATGATAAATTGAGAATTTGGGTTGGAAGGGCAAAGTGCCTTGATAGTATAATTGGTTAAGGCGACCGCTGGTCCGAAGCGGAAAATCCGCGTTCGAATCCCGGTCCAGCACAAATTTTCAACTTTGTCATTGAATTTATTTCAACGCTCCGAAACGGTCGAAACGTTTCAATATTTCGAATTTGTGAAATCGATGTGTGAAGCGAACAGGCACCATGCCACAGAGACGCACTCGTGCTTCCTGCAGCCAACTGAGCTGTAAAAATGTGGGCTTCCGAGGGCGGGATGGTCCTTTCGGAGAACTGCCACACAAATTCCATGTGCTGGGTCAGCTGAGCATCGATGCTAGTTGCAATGATCAGCCCCGGCGGAGCTGCCGAGCGCATTGAGGCGCTCTGCTACCATGCACGAGGCCGTTCCCCGTCGGGGGTTCGAATCCCCCTAGGGCAAGAATGTTTGTGCCGTCTTTAGTATAAGCTAGTTCAAAAGTAGTTTTTAAGTTTAAGATCTGATGACCCCGCAGTTAAGTCCCATAAGCTCTACAAACATTTGAACATTTTTGGCAATGATCACATCCGTAGATGATGTTCTGGACGTCCACGCAGCACATACGCATGCCAAAACAAATTGTAAGGGCAGCAGTAGCTGGCTGTAGAGATATCACACCCCACAAGTGTCAACACGATCTGCTGCCAACCGGTTACTAGCTGTGGCACTAAGGGCAATCACACCTCTAGTCGTCCTTGCCCTCACGCATGCACGTCTCGACTGATGTCGTCAAGGAATCACTTAGATTTCCTGGCGGGCCGCGGTCTTGAGCGATGAAAGTAACTTCTGCCTGCACGCCACTGATGGTCGTTTGCACGCACGACGTATAACTGGCGAGCGCTGTCTCGTAAAGAGCATTCGTCCAAGACACACTGGCCCCACCCCAGCCTTATGGTCTGGGTGCGATAGGCCGCAACTCTCGTTCACCTTTCGTGTATGTGTAGGGAACGCTCACCAAAGCTCGGTACGTGCAAAAGGTATACCTTCCAACTTTTGAAAAGGGCTACCAGTAAAAAAAAAAAAATCACGCACGACCAAATGAATTTCGAAATACACCGGTTTTGCAAAATTAATACTTCTGAGGTACAAACTACAATAATTCATGCTTCAAAGAAGATACTTAATGAAATATCTACTTACATCAAAGGTCAATTTTTCTATGCGCACTACAATCAAGAAATCCAGTAGACGTGGTGAATATTAGTTTGGGACATACATAACAGGACCTCCTTGATAATTAAGCAGTTAAGCAATAATTGATGAAGACTTTACACAACAACACTTTTCTAACGTAACACAGAAAAAAAAAAAAAAAAAAAAAATTCACACTGCAAATCACACGAATCAGTCACTGGAATAGTACACACTGATATGCGTTGCTGTAAAAATTAACTTCAATTAACATAATTCCTGCTGAAAGCTGTGTGATAAGTAATCGGACGTAGCCACGCAGATGAAATATCGTCCAGTTGAACTGTTATAACATTTCCCCCATCACTGAAACCTGCACTTTTTACAAATGTTACCTTGCGTTTACAATTTATAGAGAGTAAACCTGTTACTGTGCATTCACTTTCGCAAACGTTGTTGGTAATTTAACACATATGTCTAATTCTGAAGGAAAGAAAAGCTTATTTCGCCGCGGCGGTGTGGCCGAGCGCATTGAGGCACTATGCTCCGATGCGCGAGGCCGTTCCGCGTCGGGGGTACGAATCCTCAATCGGGCGTGGATATTTGTGTTGTCTTTAGTGGAAGTTCGTTTATAGGTAGTTTGTAAGTGAAGTCACAAACATTTGAAAAGTTTATTTCGGGTACAAAGTAGCTACTTACTTACAATTCGTGTTGTATATTACACAAATCAATTTACGTCTTTGTTCCCTCGTCACTCGACGTCTTTTAAGTGCGAAATGTGTACGTAAATGCCGAACCTTGAATTCTCTTCATTTCGAGAATTAATTCATGTATTGAACAGAAAGGCATGAATCGCGTAGACTTATTGATTTGGATCCAGCATTCTCGAGCATGGCACTGCTGTATCGATGGAACTCTGCAGTCGTCACGAAGCTAATGATCCAGCAACTGGACTCCGTGAAGTAAAGTCTTAGTGAATTATTACGGAAAATTTCCACGCAATACTAAAGACTGTTGTTATTTCCCCAGAACATGACAACACTTGACGACGACTAGCATGACGTGGTGGAATCAGGATGATCAGATAATGATTTACATTGTCTTTGCCAGTCCAAGTAATAGCCGGGCGACATATAACGAGGCCCTCAGTATCTGACAAATTGCTGTTCGTGAATAGCTCTGCAGATGGCGGAATCGCGTGACTCCTGATGTCAGTGAAACTAGCAATGTTTCCCGCACGTCCAAGCGTACCAACTGCTTCCATAGCAACAATTATTGCAATGATAAATGCTTCAGCGGAATTTCACGTCGATGTGTTCGATTGTTAAAGCCCTGTCGACAATGCTATTCGCTACAAATACTGCACAAATATTATAAATAACTGCTGAAGTGTTTCATTTTGGGACAATTTAGGTTACGGTAGTAACACTAAAAGTGGGCCTTTGCGATCACCATTTGACAGCTCGAAACTTAAATGAAAATATCTACTTAACCGTTCATCTGACACGAAAACTGAATAAACAAATTTGTAGAGAAGAAAATTCTCTACAGCTTTGCTCTCTTGTGTATCTTTTTCTCGTTTCAGATATATTTGCAAATTAACGGCGATTTTACATGGTTTGTCTAACGTGTT
Source organism: Locusta migratoria (assembly GCA_026315105.1). NCBI lineage: Eukaryota > Metazoa > Arthropoda > Insecta > Orthoptera > Acrididae > Locusta > Locusta migratoria. The sequence goes on from CM048755.1 coordinate 325,611,024, forward strand.
CACACATAGATATCACAATAGTGAAATTGTAATCGTATCGTCCATAATTTGTCATTATTTATATTTTTATTATTTTCGTACGAAACGTTTTTAAAGGATCATAAAACAACAGGAAAACGTAGGTCGTAAAACACGCGAGTGCGTTTTTTTTCCACAGTTTCTATAAAATGAAAACCGCATGTATACACGCGGGGGAACTTTCCTTGTTCCATTTCTGTAGAGGAATGAAGTCGATTAACGCTCACTCCGCGGACCATGTATCGACAAAGGACAAGATAGTTGCGCGCTGCTATATTGTTTATTGTTGGCAATTATCCCTGAAGTTTGTGATTCATTGTTCGTTATGACTTTCCTTCGGCGTCAGCATGTGATGAATCAATCAAGCTACTTCATCTTGACTGCTTTACACTATAGAGAGCAGAGGTGCCAATGACCCACCCTCCCCCAACTGCGACCAAACCCCCCCCTCCCTCCACACACTTAAGATATTAGATCCTGTTTTGCCATTTAATATTGAAATTAAACATCTTTTATTTCACGTTTCGTAAATTGTTTTATAAAGCCCTCCCACCCCCCAGGCTGACCAAAAGTACCAATTTTCCAGCCCCCCCCCCCTCCCCGCCGTGGGCACCCCTGGTAGAGAGCATCATTACGGCCGCAAACTGAACAGTGCTCTTTCCATAGTTTGAAACAAACCACACATTAGTTACGTTCTCCAAAAGAACGGCAAAGTTTTTATTCTTACAAAAACTCAATTTTCTTCCCCACCCTGGTGAAACTGATCCTTACCTAAAGAACATTAAGCCCAAAAATTCATTTCATTGTGAAGTCTCTGAAATTTGCGCTATCTGCGGAACATAAAGCGTATAACATCCCTTTCTTAAGCAGCTACTCCGGTGTCCCTCGGTCCATTTTATTTTGCTTTGGTATTAAATTGTAACTGTATGTTCAACGACGCACATTTCACAAAAGTTGCTAATCTTCCGCTTTTATTTTTACCCCGAGCTACAACATGATAGAGCTCAACTGGGATGATAGGTGTATCAAATGTCATGGAATAGTGCAAAGATGGCGCAGGTATGTTGTTAACTCACCACACACTCCCTGTGCCGGCTGCAATTGTACAGGAGACCTTCCGAGACGTCGTTGAAGTGATTTGCAAACTATGCAATGTCTTCGTGAGCTGAAGCCGTTCGAACGGAATATGGTGGCCGGTGCCCAACGGAAGGGAATTTCGATTTGGGCATTGATGCAGGAAATCGGATTCACACGTTTAATCCTGTCCAAGGAGTATCTTCAATGGTCGAATGAAGGTGTTAAAACCCACAACACATCAACTACCGGCCGTCCAACCACCATCGATAACCATGACATCTAAGATTGTTAATAGTGAAAGAAGGGCAACAGTGCGACAAGACACAGCTAAATTCAATACTGAACGTGCTGGACTCCCGCAGGAACATTGGCTTCATCGGGGTGGCACTTGTTAACACAACGTCATCGGGCACAACTGCTTGCATTTGCTGCCAATCACCAGGGATGGACAATGAAACAATAGCGGAAAGTCATATGGTTGGATTAATCAGGATTTCGCATGTCAAGGGGGTGGTGAAAGGCGGAGACACGTGCCACATTCTGGTGTCCATTTTCCGGTATTGAATGGGACCACTAGTTGTTCTCGAAGGGTATGATCAGCGTTTGAGCTGCTCGGGGACTATCTACATTTATTTTTGGCCTTTCAGCAATCAGACGGTTCTGCATTATTTGAAGATGATAATGCGCCGCGACATCACTCCCACGCCGCCAGGAAATGGCTCCAGAAACGTGCAAGGGAGGTCAAAAGCTTGACATGGTGTCCGAGACTCCAGCTTTCAGCCCCGTCGAGCATGTCACGGGTTCTGGACTCACCAACAGACTAAACTGGCTGCCGCTCTCCAGTTGCGTCTGGAGGAGTACCAGCAACTTGGTAGACTCACTTCCACGGCGTTTCACTGCACCTCACAGGACCAGAGGTAACCCACCCGGTATTAGGTGCATATCCCATTGTATACTGCATCACTCAAGATGCGTACGCTGGCGGTGAATCAGGTAATAACTGTGTCACCTTCCCTATCTTTACCCGTTACTGTAGAATGGCATCATCTCGAGAGTAGTACATCAGTTAGTGAAGCTAGTTTATGCAATGAGATATTTTTGTACCACATCGTCTCATTCAAACAGGGCCGAGAAGCTTGCCCATACGAAACCCAGGATCACAAGTGTCGACGGACTGTCGTTTATGTTTGTAGTTGCCCGACAGTCTATCAATAAAGCCCAGGAAGCTTGGGAGTTCTATTCTCAGAACCAAACAAACCATGGTGTGCTCGATCGTGGTCCTGACATTGAATTAATGTCCGTGCAGATAAACCCGACTTTAAATAACTCGCGGGTTTTCTTTGTGCTTACTTGTACAGTGGCTAGTCTTAGGCTAATGAACTCAATACCGGTAATTTGTCCACTGTTCTCTCTGGCTCTGGAGGGTTTTTTTTTTGGGGGGGGGGGGGGGAAGGGGAGAGAGCTGAACATACTGAGTGTAGGGAAACGGAGCCGCAAAAAGCTTCCTCTCCTATACTTAGGTTGCAATGACATTCAAGTTGGGCGGTATGTAAAAAGACGGTGAGGAAGTGTTAGCAGCAGGAACTGGGCCACAAAAGCCGGGGCAAGCGCGAGCACGCAGCGGAGGAGCGGCCGGCTGCGCGCACAGACGTCTCTAAACGGCGGCGGCGGCGGCGGGCAACAAAAAATAAACAGAAGCGCATTCAGCGGCGGTCACGTGCGCGCTGCCTGCGCCGCCTGCCGGCCGGCCGCGCCGGAAAAACGCACCAGCCATGTGCCAATTCCCCGCTACACACTTAACCCAATAACTCATTTCCGCTCTGCGTCCTCATCCTCACTGGATATCAAGCACCACTTCTGTGCAAAAAGAAATGCATCGTTGTCGACAATATGACGCACTTTTCATTTGGAATCATTAGTTACAAGAATTCAAGATACCTAGGCAAAAAAAGTCCATTCTCTCTCTCTCTCTCTCTCTCTCTCTCTCTCTCTCTCTCTCTCTCTCTCTCTCTCTCTCTCTCACACACACACACACAAACCAACCAGTGTCAGATGCGTCACTCTGGAGGGCAATGTTTAGCACAAAGAACCAGATGGAACTACGTGCTTCAAACAGTAACATTTGCTATAGACGTCTATGTTTCAACACAACGACTCCAACTTTAGCCGGCCGCGGTGGCCGAGGAGACTGAGGCGCTCCAGTCACGGTCTGCACGGCCACTACGGTCGGGGGTTCGAATCCCCCCTCGGGCATGGATATTTCTGCCGTCTTTAGTATAAGGTAGTTGATAAGTAGTTTGTAAGTTTAGAGACTGATGACCCCGTAGTTAAGTCCCATAAGCTTAACAAACATTTGAACATTTTGAACTCCAACTTTAAACGGGTGCTGAGCGGACAGTACGTGAATACCAATGGCAATTTATTCTGCTGTAGTAAGTAAATATGGCAAATACCCAAAACACACAAAGCAATTTACATTACCTGCCAGTGAGCACTGAAATAAATCAACGGGCGTCAGAGTGTGCCTCTTACTAGATAGTCGCTTTGTCCGCACGAGCCGCGGTGGAGTAGCCGAGCGGTTTAACGCGCCTCGGTGCGGAGCGCGCGGTTATTTGGTCCGATAGATTTACAAACATTTGAACATTTTTTGTCCGTGCGAAATACCCTAGCACGCCTACTGACGTACTGCCAATGTCCATTGACAAACTTTACTCGGTGCGCGCTCGAAATAACAGCCACATCATATATGAATATCGAAATGTACAAGGGCTCAATAAAAAGTAATGACAATTACTTTTCTCCGAACTGACTATTTCTGGAGGTGCTTAAGGTTCCACACCTTCAATACAGTCGCTGTCGTTATTTATGACCTTTCGCCAAATTCCGGAAGGCGTCATACACCATTACGACTCCTGTTGCGGTGGATAGATAATGGATGTCATCTCTCGAGTTGTACAGTATCCCTCGCAGTGGTTGTTTGGCAAATAGATCGTCATACAGGGACTCGTGTCGAGCTTCAAAATCTCCCACTGGCAAACGGCGGAAGTGGTCGTGGACATCGGCAGCGGTGTGGCATTATGCATTCTCATGCAGAACAATGCGGCTGTGTTCCATGAAATGTTCTCACTCTACATGTGTTGGTGTGTTCACAGTCTCTCCACCACAGAGAAATACGTACTGCGAGTGCTCCGCTACACCACCAATGAAGAAATCCATACAATAGGGAGGTCAATACAGCTGCACGTACATACTCTGAAAATCATATTTAAGTGCCTGAAGGCTGGATAGGACACTACAGTTTTCTACTAAGGTCTTAACTATTTGCCGCGGTGGAACGGCCGAGCGCTCTAAGGCGCATCGTGGAGCGTAAGGGGTTGCTCCCCGTCGGAGGTTCGAGTCCTTCCTCGGGCGTGTGTATGTGTGTGTGTGTGTGTGTGTGTGTGTGTGTGTGTGTGTGTGTGTGTGTTCCTTGGGTTACTTTAAGTTAGTATCTTTTGTAAGCCTAAGGACTGATAACCTCAAAGTCACACAGTTTTAAAAACATTTGGATTTTTCTTAACTTTTTCTTCCTTAAAAATGAACATAAATACGAATAATTATAAAACGAACGCTACAAATTTTATCACACCTTTAACTTAAATCTGTCCAACACGCTAGTGGCACCAAAGTGACATCCTTTTCTTTACAACTAGTGAAACATTGCATATTTTATGTTAATTTGCGTTTGCAAATAATACGCGCGATGGGTGATGAACTCTACCACCGTAAGAAACTCTATCATAACAATACTGTTCAAATAACTGAATGTAATCTTTCTTCTTCGCTATTCAGGTGGGCAGACCTAAAAGAATTATAGACCGATTCGCCGAACTCTTGCAACGCACCCCTCGCCTCAGTAGGTCATCGAACCGAGGACAGCTGCAACTGAGCAAAAATGACTGGTGGAACATCGCAGCCTGCATACGAACACCTGGAACCGCAACCGAACGTACCGGTTCTTCCAGTGTAATAAAAGTATGCCTCGAGCTGTCGGATACCGTACAAAATAAAAACGCACAGGCGAACATTTAGAGCACGCAGCTAACAGTAACAGAGTGCAAATGAACATGTTCTCAACATTAGTCTGGTCAACATGGACACATTTTCATACAGCCTGTGAAGTCTCTCATTTCAGTACCATGCTCCAACACAGACCTTGTCCAACATCCTTAAAGATCATTTTGGATGCTCAACCACTTGTGTGTGCTATGTCCTGAGGCGCCAAATTGGCGGTGCTGTGCAACGGCGTACTGTCCAGCTATGAATCGTCTTATGTCCATCATGCTGCTTCAAATTTGGTTACATACGGACAATTTCTTGTTCAGTTTGAAAAAACTTCTGCGCGGTACCTAGAGACAAAGGCAACTTCATTTTTATCAGAATGGATTTTCAGAGTTGTATGTGTAATTTTCTCTAGCAACAAATTTGATACTTGTACTGGGGCCTCGTTGGAAGTTGGAACGTGACTTGTTCTTGGACAGCATAGCTACAAAGTTCATTATTTGCAGAAGACAAGGGTTCCATTTCAAACAATGTTTGTAAATTTGTCGGACCAAACTGCCTGGTCATCAGTCCGTAGCTTACAAACTACTTGAACTAAGGTAAACTAACCTAGCACGCACACACACACACACACACACACACACACACACACACACACACACCAGGAAGGACTCGAACCTCCAACGGCGAGCAACCGCGCGCTCTGCAGCGAGAAGCCTTAGACCGCTCGGCTACTCCAGCGCGGCGGTTCCATTTCAGTGTACCGTTTCAGTGTACCATTTTAACTTCAGGAGGAAATACAATGTTTTTATAACTTTCCGTTAATATTCTTTCTCTGTTTTACGTGACCGAATCGACTGTGGGGAATTCAATGCTTGATTTTCCAGAATTTGTATGGTAGTTACATGTTTGGACAACTGCTTGACCTTTACAGGCAGAGCATTAATTCAGTTAACAAGGCGGCTGATGCACCAATCGGTTGCGGCCTACTGGATTCTTTCAGAAACCGAGTGAAATGTAATTCACGGAGGCTACATCGCTATTTCCAGCGTGCCCACGAGGCTGCGAGTTCAGTGGCTTCCCCTCTGCGTAACTTGGCTCGGTCACGGCAGTCTACGGATTTAACACAGCATAGCAAAAGATCCAGCGTGAAGGCACGAATGAGCCGCAGTTCCACGTACAACGAAAATAGGCTGCAGGCGGCGCCGCGGGGCAGCGTTTGCGGCACTTCCGCCGACATGTTGCACTGGAGACAACGCCGGGGGCCGGCTATTTCTGCGCCGCTAACCTTCGCCGCCGAACCTTCGGAAAGGGCAGTGTCTTCTGCCAACTCTGGCGCTTTTCCAAAAGCACTGTTCAAGTTACAAATTTCGCCACTCTAAATACCCGTATACTGTTTTCCGGTCAGATGGTATCTTGGGACAGAGAACGATGAAACTAAACTTTGGAGAATAAGGTCAGCAGCCTCGGCTCGGTTTTCCGCGCGAGCTGCGGCAGTAGAGCGCGCGGCCCACGTGGTCAGGTGGCTCGCTACACGCACTTCGCCTCCATTAGGCCCACAATAACCCACATCCTCTCGTCAAGACACTTACACCCCACCGGCAGCCTGCCTAGTCCTACAACATCTACCAGGGGCAACACGCCAACACGTACAATACGCGATTAATGGGCCAAGCGCTCACATAATCTTGCGCCATCCCCGATCTAAAAATGTTCTAACAGCAACAACAGATTCTCGTTTCCGACAGTTCATTATTTACGTTTGGTGAATCCATCATTTGTGGATACCTCCACCCGAAACCTTATGTCTTTGTGTAAAATTTATATTGTTACCATCATCAAACAATTCAGGCATAATGTTGAAAAACATATTCCCACTTTTCGAAAAAGAAAAAAGAGGTAGTTTACATTTCTGTAGCAAACAGAGTCGCGGTGGAATTACATGTTTTTATCAATAAGCAAGTGTATTTATTCTTCTGAGTCATTTAGTATTTATATAACTTGTTAGAATCTTTATCGTTTCCCATGGGTTCCTTTATGTGACATTACTGTAGATGAGAGATGGCACAGTTTGAAAGATTTGGTTTATTTTTAAATATTGAGACAATGTTCATTTTTTACGACAACAAGTTTAATAATGCATTATTTAATAACGAAAACACAGAATGACGCCAGAGATCAGGTGACACAATGAAACAGTAGTTTTTCCGAGTAGTAACCAAGGCAACAGATTAAAGAACGAGTTCTAAGTTTCCGGTAAGGACAACTTTAGATTCAGTTCTGCTTAGGGTTGCTAATTCTTTGAAGTGGAAATAAGGGATATTAGTGTATAAAAGAAGCTCCCCTTCGAAATCCACTATTCCATGCACATGTTGCCTATGTATGTTTGTAACATACGAGGGAAATTACAAGTTATAAAGTCAGTAGACACGTACACAGAATATTGTATAGACTGCACGATAAAAACCGAAAAACGTTGTAAAACAATGAGGTAAGTCAAAAGATTCGATTTGCTCGTCGAAAAGTATCCTCTCTACGATAATAGCTTTTTTTCCGCATTTGTGGTAAATGTCCTAATTCACACAGCGCAGCGCCACATGGAATATTCAACTACCGAGTAAGAGTACACCAGAGAGTACTTCCGTTTGGAGTACCATTACTACATAACCCTCATCTGGCCAAATCAAAAAGTTTTTTTTTCTGTTTTCTGACATTGTCGACGTAAGGATGAAGAACACACAAACAAGAATGGGAAAGCTCGAGTACTCTGCACCTAACAGATATCAAAAGTGTTCAAAAAATGTTCAAATGTTTGTATAGCTTATGGGACTTAACTACGGGGTTATCAGTCCCTAAACTTACAAACTACTTACGAACTAGGACGGCACAAATATCCATGCCCGAGGGGGGATTCGAACCCCCGACCGTAGTGGCCGTGCAGACCGTGACTGGAGCGCCTTAGTCTCCTCGGCCACCGCGGCCGGCGTCAAAAGTGTTTTCATTCAGTGGTTTACTATGGCAACTACGATCACTCATCACAAGTCACACTTGCGTAATAAATGGTGAAAAATTGTCACGAAACAATGAAAAACAAATTTCTTTAGAACGTTTAATGGCGCAGGATCCATAGGGAACATACGTCTGCAAGTAGAGCAACATGACGGTTACCAATTACATTGCACGAAGTTGATAATTGAGTGATAACTAACCTCAGACGAATTATGTTCTCTCATAACGTTTTCACAAATATTTTTGATTACAGCTGGGAGGCTATGCTATTTCTCAACGAGTAATTACTAAACACTGATCCCTCGCATACAATTCATTGAGACAAGAAAAGCGTTTATTTGCTTAATTTCTTTCACCAACTTTCTCTTTTGAATACGAACATATATTTTTGGTACCCACCTGCACAGGCAGAAATGTTCATCATAATAAAACGGAAAGATTTACGGTTCCTTTTCCCCGCGCGCTATTATGGAACAGAGCGGCAGAGAAGTATCATCAAAGCGTTTCGAAGAATCCTCTCCCGCGGACTTCAGTGTGATTTGCAGAGTGTATATTGTAGTTGTACATGTAGCCATGCATCGCGCGATGGTATTTTGCTTGATGTGAGACAATACCTAATCATTAAGAAAATAACAGTGGGAAAACGTGTAGCGCGCGGTTGTTCGCCGTCGAAGGTTCGAGTCCTCTCTCGGGCACGTGTGTGTTGTCCTTAGCGTAAGTTTAAGTCACTTGTAAGCCTAGAGACTGATAACCGCAGCAGGTAAGTCCGTTAGATTTACAAACATTTGCTTTGAAAGACGTATTAGTACGTCATGCATAGGACACTGAAGTGCAGTAAATACTAGGCAAGGTCGATCAGACAATCCAATATTCGTCTGGTAATCAAAAAAAAAGACACACACATACAAAACTGCTTGAATACGTTGCCTACGAAATTACATGTGCATACGTTTCCACACAAGATGTCGCCGACATTCACTCGGTAAAAGTTATGATAAAATTATGTTGCTCCAACTATCATCTTTTTTAGGTATAACTGTGATTCCAAAAGTTATTTACGGTTGCGCAGTACTCTGACAAACAGCACTCGGCGGGAGGCACAAAGCAACTGTGTTCCGGGAAGGAAACTGAGCAGTCGACCGGGTTTCCGCAGAATTATGTGAACAGTGTCGAGCGTTAAACAAAACAGCAGGCGGACAGTGCGCCGCGATCATACCTTGCGGTAGCGCGCAGTTCCTGGTCAAGTCAGCGACCCCCGACTCCACGTGCCCGCTGCCGCCTAATCGCTCTGTCATCGCGGCCGGTCTGTCAGCCGACTCAGTTTCAGAAAGGACCACCACATTCCCATTCCGGTGCGCTGTATTTTTTGTGAAACCGGTTAGGAAAACTATTCCTAAACACGTTTATGGTAGAAGGTAAGTAACTGCTACTCCCAGGATTATTTATTGAAAAAGCATGTTTGGTATTTAGAACAGTCTTCGCCACAGAAATAACTTCTGCAGAACAACGGCAGTTGATTTTACGTTCAGCAGCGATGGCCATTAAGTTTCATACGTATTGGGTATATCTGTAAATTTTATCCTCTCCCGTACCGCAAACTATTTACTTATATATGGCGATTTCTTTGTATATAGTAATACTAGAGAAACAGCGACCTTTCAAGGAATTCACCGCCATTTGACTGAAATATTGTTTATTTCCACAACAAGGTTTCGGCCTTGGGCCATTATCAAGTGATGAAACTCTTCACACAGGTTTTTTAAGTCGGTGTCACGGCAAAGCTACCACAATTGTACCCTCATGTTTGTTTAAAATAATTATACTGATAAGCCATAACAATGACGTAGACATAACCTGTCTGAAGAGTTTAATCACTTGATATTGGCTTAAGGCCGAAACCTCGTTGTGGAAGGAAACAATATTTCAGTCAAATGGCGGCGAATTCCTTTAAAAACTTTTACATCACTGATGCCCAAGATGCATACAAAATCATTTCTTGTTGATGTTTCAGTTCATTGCTAAAATAAATTAGAATAATCTAAGTGTGAACCATGACTAGCACATACACTAAGAGTTCAACTTTTAAATACAACCACCATCACCACCACAAAAACCACTATCGTTTGTTCAAAGACGTACCTGCCGCCAGCACTTTATGTACGTAAACTATGAACAATAACAACATAGTGTGTTTAATCTGTTACAATGTCAACCTTAAAAAAAAAGCTGTACTTGTTTTCTGTATAGTAAGAATTGTATAGAAATTGTAGATGAATACTGTATACTGGATGCAGTACGTATGTCTACGTCGCGCTTTTACACTGTTGGATATTAAGCATTACAAAAATATTCTGCTTGTCAGCGGTACGTGCTATTCATAAAGTGAATAACAAAAAATGGATTGTGATTAGTTTTATTGTTTTACGAACCAAATAATTATGAAAGAAATGTTTGTTATTGACAGTACACTAATGTCCTCAAAGGGATCCTTATGTTCCGTTGCTTTCATTCTAAGAAGTACCCGATATATAAATAATGTAGGTATAGTCCTAAATACTACTGGGTGAAAACTATATAGAACTTGTTTAATCTGTTAGAACGTTATATTTTGGAGATATTTTTTTTTAATTTCAGTATAACAAAACCAAAAATTTATAAATAATATGTAAAGATGGATACTGTCTATTAGAGCCGGCCGCGGTGGCCGAGGAGACAGGCGCTCCAGTCACGGTCTGCACGGCCACTACGGTCGGGGGTTGGAATCCCCCCTCGGACATGGATATTTGTGCCGTCCTAGTTCGTAAGTAGTTCATAAGTAGTTTGTAAGTTTAGGGACTGATGGCCCCGTAGTTAAGTCCCATAAACTATACAAACATTTGAACATTTCGTCTATTAGAAGCATTGTATACATCTGGGTCGATGTTTTACAACTTTGCATACCTGTGTACATTTGTTTTGATCGTAATAATACACGTCATTCATGACGTGAAAAACGACAAATTCATTGCATACAATGCTTATGTTTTTTGGGTTAAAATATGATAAAAAAACGTTTTTAGTTTAAACATTACAATTTTGTATAAAGTTTGTTAATCTGAGAATTAAACAAATAAGGATGCTATGTAGCGCCCTCTACCGTAATAAGCCTTCCTGGAGAAACAACGTAGGATGGCGTTACCAGTTGATGCCTGGCGTTAAAAAGAGGAATAATATGACACGTTTCAAAGAAAATTTGTTGTACATGTGATGATGTATCGTTGTATATTGGTGATGACATTGAGTTGGTATGTATTATGTTAGCAATGTAAGTCAAAAAGAAGATGATCACGTTCCGTAAATCAAACTGTAATGTTTGCAATATATGATTATGTTCTCTCATAGGTTTGACTTGATAATGGGCTCAGGTAAGCCCAAAACTCGTCAATAAGAAAGAACCAGATGTGTGCAACTTTGGCTGTTTTTTGAAATTATTAACTTTATTTACGATTTATTAGCTCTATAGAGAGGCGAAATACTAAAGCACACTAACCATTTTATACAGTTCAGCGGTCAAGTAATTAGGGTAGGTAAACATTAATTAGAAATTGGCAAATTTTCATATCGACGTTTACTGGCCAATCTGTATACGCATGTATAAACTCAAATATTTACCACGCACGAAGGCATTCTTTCATACCAAAGATTGCTAACATGCTTGAAACAGCTGTAAAAACTATTCATCGCTGAAGTGAACGTTTGCGGCCGCGGAAGTACCGTCTATATTGCTACTTACTACAAGCATTTAAATAAAAAATGAAATAAAACATAGCGGCAATAACAGAAATTCCTCCTTTATACAGGAGATCGTGACAGGAAGTCGCATCTATTAAGCGTACTTTCTCCCTTTCTTGTTGGAGTGTCCTCTGCGGTTACTACGCTGACGTTCGCCTATTTCTTGCTTTTTGAACATTTGCCTGCAGAATGGGTGGAGGGCACGATCGAAAGTGAATAACTATGGAACGCGCATATTTCTTCTCTCTCTCTCTCTCTCTCTCTCTCTCTCTCTCTCTCTCTCTCTCTCTCTCTCTGTGTGTGTGTGTGTGTGTGTGTGTGTGTGTGTGTGTGTGTGTGTGTGTGTGTTACTGAAATGTAATCATACATACAACTACCCCGACGTCGTATATTTCTACTTATAAATGGTTGTTTCTAGGAAAAAACGATGTTGTCAGATCGCTTTTATTCGACACTAACTAAAATGATTGAAAGTGGAAGTTTTGTTCTGTTAAAGAAGAAGTAATTTGAATGTTTGAAAATGTGCGAGTGCAGTGAAATAAATAATTCACGCATTCGGCATTCATTCATCCAGGGACCGTTTGAGGATTATGGTCGCGTGAATTGTAACAGTTATGACACCTTTGATAAGTTGCCACGAACACGAAGGTGGTTCTGTCGATCTCATTTGTGTATGAGAACGGAATGTGATCATTGAACAAGGTGGTCTGGAGAGTCGTGTGTCGTGTAATCCAGTAATGCATGACGGTGTCTGTGGCTCACAGGCGCCGCTGACCCTGCACTTAAGATCCGCTGCCGCTTGCGTATTTGACAGATACGACATCATCAACTGCGGTCTTTTTAAAAATATCAACGATCGTTTGATGAAAAGCCGTATTTGCAGATAAGCTCTTCAACCACGATGCTTAAGTTAAACTAACACTTATGGTTCCTACAGCCAAAAAGCCTGTTATTTCAAGAAGTGCTTCACACATTGCAGAGGCGTTTGTTTTGTAGCTTATACGTTCCACACAAGCGACTGTCTGCTTTAAAAAACTAAATAAGCCAATTCATCTCCAGAGTAAAACGATTTGCACAAAAGTGATTAAAAATTAGACTTATACCCGTTTTGTAGACGGAGAAACCACAAGTGACAGTATACAGCTTTCCCTGTTTTTAGTTTCAGTGTTACTCAATTCTTCGGAAAGATCCTGTTCCAGCATTCAGCTATGCAACTTCCTGGAGCCTTCACGCATCACTGCTCCTATTAACACGCTTCTTAGATTAGCTTTTGTCTTTGCCAACGTTCTACGCTTTGTTTCGATGTGGGGTTGTAACAGCCTATTGTTCCTGCAGCATCTTCACTACAAAAGTTTCCTAATATTGATCACCAGTGCACTAATATTGACTAGCACTGCACTTGAAAGGGAGTCATAAAGATGTATACACACACGCATGAAGAAAAAAGGATATATATTATCATGAGTATTACAGTGAATAAATATGAAAGAGCTACAGTGTTGTTAAATCTGTCATCCACCAGCCTCCAAACACCTGGAGCACGACGGCGTACTTTGTGACAACGGTCATTGCTCCGAGACATACGGTTAATGTGAGTTATCATCAAAGGGACTAATTGCGCTTTTCTTCTTTGAGGGTACACTTACTGGAAGGAGTAACTTGGAGATTCTTGAGGCATTAAAGTGCATTCGGGCTTTGTTTGATAACGATCCTTTTTTCATCGAATCAGATGGCGCTCCACCCCATTAACATAACCGATGTCTGAAGAAAGGTTCCCATTGAGTACCCTGGACTTTCAAATGATTTAACCACACGTGACTTTTACTTATAGGGTTACCTCAAGAACGTGGCGTATAATAAGTAACCGCGCACACTAGAGGAATTGCGCTTTGAAACTGGAACGTCCAGAAACTCAGGCATGTCACAAACAAACAAGCCATCGTGCTCAAAATCTTTCGAGGCGGGTACATTACAGTCTGAACACTTATTGTCAATTAGCCTGTTTATTCATTGTAACACTTATAATAATAAATACTTTTTCTTCATCAAAGTGTGTATACATTCTTTTACACACACCTACAGTAAACTTATGCCAGCTGGTGTTTCGATTCTCTGATAAACAGTTATTAATCAGCTGTTGATTCATAAGGCGTACCAGTCGAAAGGTGTGACCAATGCTTTGCTGTTTCTGTATTAGTTCATGACGCTTCCACTTGTCTAATAGTGAATCTCTCAAATAACAACCCATAGGTAGAGGCTGCGAAGTAACTCAGTATTTTTCGTATAATAATTATCACTTCCACGTAAAATGATTACTTTCCGTATAGATGCTGATGATGCAGTATTCAGAACATTATTAGTTCGATAAATTTTCGTATCTAAATCCACATCTACATAAGAGTTACAATTATTGTATTTAACACATGGACTTATACTGTGCCCGTGCCTACTACAGATGTGCAAAACTTCATTACATGTTGCTTTCTTCCTTCCAGTCACCCTACGAAGATGTGTGAATTATAACGTTGATGTAACATAGCAATGTCGGAAGAGAAGAAATTAACATCTGCTACGCAATGAAATAAAATAAAAAACTAAACATTTCTGATGCACCACAATAAAGTATTTTATAGTACGTTGTGAACCGGTTTTGGGCTTTTTAAGCCATCTCTCACAAAACAGTTCACGGGTACAAAAGGATATCAGAGACTACTACGTTATATGAGTAAAACAACTGGTATACGTGATGGCCACAATTTTAATTAATTTTAGTGTCCTGTATTTTTTCCTTGGAGAAAAAATGTAATATTAAAAGAATAGCATGACTTCCGGGCATGTTCAGTGAAGTTATTTTTCAGTCGCCTTTTTTTTTTTTTTTTTTTTCTTTTTTTTTTCATTTTAAGCCAGTCTACAAGTTGTAGCCATACTTGACTGACTTACGTATAATTCACCCCCCAATAAAAGTAACTGTGGAATATTAACAGCGTGTGTTTCAGTTTTTAGAATGTCTACGTCCTCCAAGTATCCACGGAATATTGAATAAACTAAATTACATATAAGGCTTCTTCCAGAGAGCGGAGCTTTCCAAGTCGGTATCTGGAGAAGAAACAAATTTAGAATGATCCAAAAGTGAACAAAATTTGAGCCTACCAGTTGGAAGAAAATGGTTTATCTACCTAGCAACTGGTTGGCTGAAATTTTGTTCACTTTTTGATCCTGTTCACCGTTGCTGAACCGCAGCCATGTTTAAGATTTTAAATTTAGAATGGGTAATGAGAAAAGCGGGGATCTCCCACACTAACGCCTTGCTACGTATGGGTGTATAGCTACCTACAGTCACGGTGTAACTTACTAGCAGTATTAAGAACCACAAGACTGAGCCGCCATTTCACAATTTACAATTATCTTGTAAGAAATAAGAACGCTATATTCGGCATGTATGGGTTATGATTTTAGGAAATGGCAGTTTCACTGAGTAATGCAGTGATATGTTTCAGTAGTGTATATATTCGGGATTTTCGGTTCCGCGGTAGTGGGGGAGTTCGCAACGTGGTCGGCCAGATGGCCTTAACATCGTGTCGATGAAAGGTATGTTGACGTCACCCCACTGAAGGATAAAGCTGGCGTCTGCGAAACAAAGTCTAGATGTATGCCACGTGATTCCAGTGAAAGTCTGCAGTTTCTAACAAAGTAAAACTAACGAATTTAAACACATGTAGTAACAACAGGCAACTGAGAATCATGCCATTAAACACGAAAGTATCGAGGAATATGAGAACAATACGATTCGTATTTTTTTACAACGTTTCACCACCGCCTGTTGCAAATGATTATAGAAGACATTTTCACCTACGAAGTGTTAAATTCTCTCTCTCTCTCTCTCTCTCTCTCTCTCTCTTTCTCTCTCTCTCTCGTTTAATTCCTTTAGAGAACGTCTGGGATGAACTATGTTCGTTTTACAAAATATAAGATATAAGAACAGACGTAAGAACCGCAAAGACTGTCAGCAGTAATTAATCGAAAATAGATGACTAAAATACCATCTGCTCTCTTCTCGAATGCTTATGGCCAGATGTAAGCTTTCACGCCCATACAACGAAGTTGGTCGAAAGATATAACTGTGCATTGTTAATTTAGTTTTGGTACTGACTTCTTTCTTGCACAAGAGAGTAGATCGTAGTTGCGCACTAACAGCATTACCTTTGCTACATCTTGTTCCAGTTATTTCATTATGTGAGAAAATAAAGTCTAAGTACTTGAAACTGTACACCTGTTTCAACTCTTTCCTCCTAGTTGACACTGTTTAAATCTCTTTCCCACATACATTACTTGCGTTTTGGAAATTCTGATCTTCATACCATAACCCTTACATCGTTGATCTTGTCCTGAAATATTAGACTACAAGCTTTCAATCGAATCTACCATCACAAGTGAGACGTCTGCATATGCGAGACTGGTTATTTTGTTTCCACCTATTTTAATCTCACCCTGCCAGTCTATTGTTTCCTAAATATGATCCATAAATAGTATGAACAACAGTAGTGACAGATTACAGCCTTGTCTCAGCCCTGAAACTACCGTGAAGCAGGAACTGAATATATTGTCAACTCTACCTGCTGCCTGACAATCTACACGAACCCCTTTAATTGCCTGTAGAAGTTTGCCTCCTATTCCATAATCTTGTAGCACTGACAATAGCTCCCAATGACATATATAAACGAACGACTTATGTGGATAGATCTGGCAGTCTCTAGCAAGAAAATAAGGATTGTCTCAGTTCCCCCCTCCCCCTCTCTATTTCTAGTAGTAGAAATAAGTTCCGGTTGTTTCCACGAGTTCGTGTGGTAAGTAAGACTCAACTTTATATTGTAGCAGTTACGTTTATGTTTACTATTTGACAAATGCAGAAGGGCTAGATCTAGTAAGCACGTTTATGTTCGTATACTAATGTCACCCGGTTAGCCTGGACGGTGAGGTATGGCGGTTCGGGTTCGAAACCACCCGGCGGATTTTGTTTTTAGGCGGTTTCCCCACATACCGCAAGTGAAGTACATTTAGATGACTTTTCCTCTGTTTCACATGTATCATATCATATGCAGATAAATAGGGTACACACGTTTCCTCCCGTGGGATATTGGGATGGCGACAAAAAGGTTATCCGGCCACTTTTTAACATGCCAATTCCGAAATTACTGTCATGCATTCGCTTAAAGGCAAAAAGCTTTGTCAGTACTTCCGTGGTGGGTCCAGAAAGTTGTGGAGTGGGCAGCGCTGTCGTATTCCATAGAGGCGAGACGATGAGAGCGGCGCAACCGCGTAATTGCAAGGCGCCCGCCGACGACACGATCTGTGCCTTGTACAGCTATAATGGGCCAACCAGCCCGCAGCACGTACCAGGCGAATTCCTGGGGCTTACCCACCACTCACGACCTACTAGCTGCACCCACAGACACTACATTCACCCGCCTTCAAAACTTGGACAGCCGCTCCTCAAACACCACCTTCAAGAGTAGGTCCCCACATTATTCTACCACAATGACATTCCTTTACCTAGAACAAGACGAGAGCTACGGTACGTGGCAGTAAACCTGCAAACCGTATCTACACCACACACCGAACGAAAACTCGACGCCAAACTTCTGGCCAAAGATTGAGTGCAAGCTTTAAGTAACAAATGAATAATTTTAAACCCACAATTTTCTTTTACACCGGAGTTTTACAGCGAAGAGAGGACACTAACATCGCGACCTGAAATTGACAAATTTTACGATTTCGTGCATTTTCTCAGTTCGCGCTCATTTCCGAAGGTTTCACCATACGTCAACCTCCTCTGTGTTAATGCATTGTCCTTTCATACCTGCGAACTGACAAGGGCTAATGGAATTTCGAACTGGGAAGTTATTAGTGTTGCTAACGTAGAGAAGAACATTAGAATTGCCAGGAAAGTACTAACTATCAAACAATACCGTCGACATAGTCATTGGTAATTTGTAATACAAACGGACAAAGTGAATCATAACTACTTTATTCCAGGAGATACATATCTGATACTTCAAGTCGCCGTCGTGTAACATCTTTACTAGTAGTCACATTCTCCCAGTTTCACTGAAAGATAACCGTGAAGTTGATATGTAAAAAAAACTTGTTTTCACTACGACTAATATATAGTCAGTGTGCAATTTTAATGCAGACGTTTAATATTCAAATATACATGGTGCGAAAGAATGCCGCACTTGCACATTGGAATGCAATCTCTCATACAGACTGAAGGCAAAAGTTTACCTAGCAAAATCAGAGTGGATAAATTTTGCACATCGCACTCCCATATCAGACGTCGTAGCTCACTGATTACATTTCTGGCATATCAAACCCACATGCACCTAAGGAGCTATGGTTCGATTCTTCATCAGGTGCCATTCTTATTTTTTTGACGTTCGTCCCTAGACGGTTCTAACAGCTCATTTTCATATATGTGTTTTCAAAATATACCCGAATCATTTTGTGAGATTAACTTTTGTCTTGAATTTACGTACATGAGGAAACGCCTGTCGACCTCCTAGTGTACAATTTATTCTTCACCATTTATCTCCTTTTTAGGGAAGGACCATTACTGAATGTCTAAGACTATCTTCTGATTTCCCGTACACATAATGACGCATCACTTGGATACTGCCACATGAAACGGTGCAGTAAAGTGATCCCTGCGGAATGCGGGATTGCTCCCCGTCGGAGGTTGGAGTCCTTCAGGCACGGATGTGTGTGTTCTACGCCTAAGTTAGTTTAAGTAGTTTGTAAGTCTAGCGACTGATGAGCACTGCAGTTTGGTCCCATAAATTTACAAACATTTGAACATACTGAGCAAAGAGAGGAAGATTTATTGCCAAAGCCAACATTATTAGCCCGTAGAGAAAATATTTCCTTCAATACTGGCGTTTTCGTGCGCTTGCACGCGTGGTATTATTCCCCGCGCTCGCTCCATCCAAGTTAACCTGCAGGAGGCAGCTGCGGAGCCACAAACGTGTGTAGCCGTCGCCCACGCGGCCGCCTCCCAGACAAAGGAAAAGGATGCACACGCCCTCCTGAGAGACGAGCCTTGCGCCAAAAACCAGGGAAACAAGCCGCGCTCCCAAATGGCCATCTCGTGCTCAT
This sequence comes from Locusta migratoria, assembly GCA_026315105.1. Classification (NCBI taxonomy): domain Eukaryota; kingdom Metazoa; phylum Arthropoda; class Insecta; order Orthoptera; family Acrididae; genus Locusta; species Locusta migratoria. The sequence goes on from CM048755.1 coordinate 325,630,089, forward strand.
CAACGGCAGACGCGACTGGATTGTCAAACAGCGTGGGGCACACGTTCCCGGCTACTGTCAAGGTCACGCTTCTCGCGGCAACAGAGGAAAAACCTATGTTCACATGTGTCGGCAGCGTGGCAGGATGACGAAGCAACGGAGGAAAAAACCAAAAGACTGAACATTTGTCCGAATGACAGTTACGTCACAGTCGACACGCTCAATACCTGCGTGGTTAACGCAGGTCTGGCGAGAACATGTGCACACAGCGCGTGCCAACAGCTCCCGCACGATGTGTTTCTCGTGCGTCACGTCTTTCGATGACAGAAGAAAAGTGGTACGTACCCCGAGATTCTCATGACGAAGAAAAGGGACTTTTTGGTGCTACGTACCATCGACGATGAGGTCATTAGGGACGGACAGAGCAAAGATGAGAAAGAGAATCAAGTGATCAAATGTTTGTAAATCTAAGGGACTTAACTAAGTTGGTCATCAGTCCCTAGGCTTACAAACTACGCACACCAACTTGAAGTGACATCTGCTAAGGACAACAAAACACCCTTGCCCGAAGGACGACTCGAACCCAACACGGCGAACGGCCGCGCGCACCACAGCTGGGCGCCTTAGTGCGCACGGCTGTTCTGCCGCGGCGAAAGAGAATCGACCGTATTCTTTTCAAAATAAAGTATCCCGCCAATCGTCGTAATAGACTGCGTGAAAGCACGGAATGGGCTTCTAGGGATTTCGTCGTCGTCGGCCAGAAAGGTAGTAATGGAACCACTTCGTTTGCTCAGTGCGAATGGATAAATACTGTAACATCTAACTCAAAACTCTTAAAAGGAAAATGTTTTGGCAGTGATAATGGAAATTCTGAATGATGTTTCTTCATATTACTGCTACTTTATTTAACCATTTCACTTTATATACTCTGATAGAACAGTTTATGCGGACCCGAGAAAGCACGGATAATCTAACTACGCTTTTAATATAAACTTATTTAATGTTTTTACAGAACATTCAATGTGTCCCGTTTGAATACCCACCGCATGACTTATGCGTTACATGAAGGAGATGACAGATTGACACTGTTTAGCTAGTGAAGCCATCTGCACACGGAGCGTGTACGGTCCACGTGGCGACTTTCTGAGGTAAAAGCGTGGAAACCGCAAGTTGGGGAGGCTTTAAGAACGTGCAGACTAATATCTAGCATGTCAGAGGTTCTATACGTGCGGTTGAACTTCACCAATTAGATGATAGAACGCCACCCACGTCAAAAGCATGTTATCTCGAGTTCCGAGCTGTCTTCCGTACAGAGATGATGACGTCATATTGCATGTCAGTAGCACCACATATATGGCGGGTTTTTAATGTAAAACTTAGGTCTTTGCATATGTGCAATTTCAAAGCAAATCAAAATATGAGTAACCTCAGTACCTCGGAAACCAGTCGTCGTCGTCGTCGTCGTCGTCGTCGTAATAACGTGACTGGAAACGTATTATTTGTTCAGAGCTAGGTTAACACACAGAGAAGAAGTTGTCTACCACGAACATTTACTTGAAAATGAAATTGGTAACATTAAAAATTCTTTCAGGAACGTCACACGGCGTAACTGGGATACGCATCATTTCCCGGAGGTAAAACATGAGTCACACGGTTAATGGTATTTCTAACACACAATAATGTTCCGAATTATAACACATAACGGAATATTTCAGTCTATTTTTCCTCCAAAATTAATAATAATTGCCGAACAATGCTCTGTTAAACCGCACTCCATTTTTCGGATTTTTTATAATAACCGAGAAGTTGAAAAGACGACTGAAGCAAGGAGACGCTGAAATCCTCATTTCGCTGTAACCTAATTTCTTCAAGCGAACTATGGTGTATAATTCTTACGCGCGGTCTGAGGCGCAATGTCACGGATTGCACGGCCACTCCCGTCGGAGGTTCGAGTTCTCCCTCGGAAGCGCGTGCGCATGTGTGTGTGTGTTTTGTCCTTAGCTTAAGTGGTTTTGAAATCTAGAGACCGATGACCTCAGCAGTTTGGTCGCTTAAACATTTTCCCGAATTCATTATTTTTTTTTTAAATATTTGTTATCCCGTTCAGATATGATCATGGGAGAGCTCGGTACTGTGGAATACCAGCGCCGATGCCAAAGAACTTGGGAGTACAGAGGAGTGAGTAATCTCCCGCGGCTGGCGGCGGCTATGAAAGCCAGAGAAGGCGGCCGCCGGCTGCGCTATAACTTGCGCATTACGTCACGCTGACCTGCAACGAGTAACGAAACCGTTACCAGGGTACCTCACGCAAGCGCTTTACAGACGTCAAAACGCTCTAGCTCTCAAACTGATGGAAGGCTTCCGTCCATCCTGCTTTTGTTCACGGACTACCAGGTTGGCCAATTTGCTCGACGCTCTCGCCCGGGGGCCTTTGTAGCGAAGTGGGAGAGACAACTAGCGAGCTTCAAATAAACACACGGGCGTACTTGATAAACGAGAGCCGAACACGCCTAACTGGAGCGGAGCAAAGGGTGTCCTGCCAGAGGCGACCCAGATGGCGGCAAGGACAAGCGCGCGCCGGCGGCGGCCTCGTCAGCTTTCTCGGCGGCGCTCACGTTGCTCTGACATTGCAGCCGCCGCATATGCATTCATAAACCCTGCCGCCGACGCCCACGCGTCAGGCACTCACTTCCTTTGTTTTCCGTTCTGCCGATACGGTAAAAAGCAACATTTAGGGACCACATTCACGAAGGAATCTGAGGACCAATTTCAGAGAATTCAGTAGCGAGTTATGCTAAGATACTTCCACGTGGGCTGTGGGAGAGTGGTGCCTGACAAGCATGTTTTACAGTGCAGTTCGTTAACGGTGGACGACCGTTATGCATGCACCAGACACAAATTCCGAATTAAAGCTGCCGCAATGTTAACTGTGACAATCTGTTCTCATAGTTTGTACCCTGTTGATATTACAGTGTTCCTCCGTATCAAACTTCGATGTGACGTAGGTACTCTGATCTCATCAGTTAAAAAGCTTTTGGCGATCACATAAGTTAAAGGAACTAGATTGAAGTAAAGGGGAAAAATTGTGAAACTTTAGACATGTTAATTCAAGATAATTACTAACACCTTCTCCACAATATCAAAAACATACGAACGAGGTCATTTACAAGCTCAATGAGTGCAATTGCTTAATGTATTTTACAATTAGAAGAGTTTACATATCAGTATGTTATATTTCACACAGTAAATTGTCACAGACACGCCTAGTCAAGAAGGGGCACAGCGAGCGAGGTGGCGCAGTGATAACATAGTGAACTATCATACCGGAGGACGGCGGTTCAAACCCGTTATCTCCCTAAATCACTTTAGGAAAACGCCTAGATGGTTTACTTTCGTAAGGTACGGCCGATTTCCTTCCCATCCTTAACAATAATTTGATCAGAGCGTGTGCTTTGTCAGTAAATCACCACGTTAAATGTAAACCTATTGGACCAAACTGCTATGGCCAACAGTCCCTAGAATTACAAACTATGTAAACTAATTTACACTAAGGTCCACACACACACACACACACACACACACACACACACACACACACACACACGCGCGCGCCGGAGGGAAGACTCGAACCTCCGGCGGGAACGGCCGCACAGTACTTAGCGTGGCGCCTTATAGATTTTTGTTGTTGTTGTTGCTGTTGTTGGTATTTTTAAAGAGGACTAAACAGCTAGGTCATCAGTCCCCTGTTCCTAGCTAAGACGTCACATCGTAATGCCAAATGAAAGAAAATCTGGCGCTCAGAAAACAAAAGGGAAACTAAGTGTACAGAGCGACAATGAACATTTCTCGCCACGACGAAATAGCTGCCTACCTCTGAATATATTGTCTGAACAAATTAATGCCGATGAATATAAAAATCTTCTTTGCCTCCTTTTTCCGCCAGGATTCGTAGATATAAATATTGAAGAAAACTCTCTGGCGAGAGATTGCGAAAGAGTAAGGCATTATAGCTCGCCCATTTTTCTGTTTACTGCAAAAATAATTTCGTTACTACGATCTTGAAAACATCTTCATAATATATGATTTATGGAACGAATAGGAGAAATATTCTGAGAATTTACGAAATGAAGTTCTGGAGCATTTGGTACTAACTCGCTGGAGTCTATACCAGAGCTCTCCAGACCATTCCTAATGGCGACACCCTTTCTAATACCACTTTGCGACACACTCTTCCACTAATATTTATAATTGATTTACATGTAACAAAGGGAAGGATCTTTTGTATTATTAAGTTTTTACCTCATTTTACCTTCTGAATTTACTACTATTGCGACACGCTTGATGCTACTACGTGACACACCCGGTTTGGAAAGCTCTGGTATGGACAAATTGACGATTCGTCTCTGTTTCTGTTTCACGAATTAAAACTTACTTTCTTTATTAATATGTACTGATTCTTTATAAATTTTTGAGGATCGGAACTCATAACTGAAGGCAACAAATTTATGTTAGCTGATGTTGCATGCCATTCCTTTAACTTGTGCTGCCGCAGGTATCAGCCACTGAAGAGAAGTCTTGACTGCAATCCGCTACTTACAGATGAGTAGTAATGCTCTTTGATAAAAATTCTAAGTAGTGCGCCTTTGGAAAAAAAGTTAGCAGAAACATCTACATCAAGCTAAAACGCGAAACATTACGTATTTATGAATCACCCATGCAAAGACGGTGTAAGTAGTAATTTTAAAGCTCTTGATTTCATTATTGCTTGATTTTATTATTGTACACTGCGACACAACACACTGTAAGTCACCATGGTTGTTACTTCAGCAAGACAGATCGTTTGTTTAGTTATGAGCACAAATCCATTTTTGGGAAACTGTTAATATGCACTACAGTATTATTCATTCCAGTCTACTGAAAACTTACATTAATTGGGACTTCACGTAGTAGTGTTGATAATGATAACGACTGGATTGCAAAAAAATTCTACGAAAATATTAAACAAAGTGTGCATAAGGTAATAAATTTCTATGCATACTGCGACTTTCAGTTTCAGAAACCGACCGACGTTAGAGAGACATTTTGGCGGACGTACGCGGAGACGCGTCGTCATCCAGGATAGCCAGAAAAGTGATTACGCACAAATGACACACGGGAGTACTAAGCTGGCGTGACAAATTGGCTTCTTTTCTTTCAGATCTTTACGAGCACAGTCGGTATCGAGGCAAACGCAGACGAGTCTCTTGTGCTTTGCTTGGTAAATCTGGAAAGAAAACACCGATTTCTTTCCATCTAACAAATAATCGCGAACTGGAAAAGATCACCGCAAATGCCCCCAAAGTATCTAACCTGAAAATATTGCATACAAGATTAGCCGCACAAGAACTCAAAAGATATTGCAAAATGCGCTCCACAGTATTGCCCTGGCTTCTTTCACTTCGATGGAGCAGTTGGTACATTCTCTTTTACATTAAAAACCTGTCTTGAGACACATGTTCCCTGTACTCCGAATAACGATCAAAATGTTGGTGAGTGTTTCACACGTACTGTATACGGAAATCTTGACAGCGCGGTATTAGGAGTACGGTATCGCAACCTGTTGCTCGTTCCCCGTTTATTGAACAAATACTAGCTCCTGCAGAGACCACAAACGACATTAGTTGGCGCCTCTGGCGAACACAGACCGTTATTACTGGTACCAGGCGCGAGCCGCCGCGCACATCGATCGAAAACGCACGGGGGAAGGGCACAGCTATCAACAGACATCCGATCGTATGCTTACAACCATCCGTAGCAAAAGAGTGAGTCATTAGCCTTCATTTCTAAAATAGAACTGTTTCCTCTAGAGATGCGAGAAAATAAGGAAACTAAGCACAAAGGGAAACAAAAGGTTCTGAGAGAGGAATTTTATTTCAAGAACTACAATTGAAAACACTTTCCGGAACTCTGGCTAATTGGGAATCTTCACATGGAACTAAATTCGCACAGATCGCCTCCTATGCTTCATGCCGTGGTTCGCAATCCACGTTAAACAATAGGTTCCCCTATAACTGGCTGGGTAAGTCAGTTCGAAGGTGGGAGGAAGGCAAGGGCATACCGCCTCCACACGGGGCCACTGTGGAGTCCAAACCAATCTTGGAATTGCTGATTGATTTACCTGTTTCATGATGCTCGTCGTCAATATAATCCGGCCTTGACTTGGGTCCATATAATCACTCACTAGTGTATTCATACATGTGAGTTTCTCACTTAACCCTTTATTGCATGAATTTTTATTTTAAGCTATAAAAACTACTACGATTAATATATAGTGAATATATACTGAGAAAAATATTTAAAAATAATTCCTTAGAATTATTTTGCACTCCTATCAACAAACCGCTCATAGCTGGTCAGCTGTATAGTGCTCCCATGACGTACCAGATGCAGTAAATGTCACTATTGTGCCTCTGATCTTTTCATAAAGTAACTCATAATGCAACGGTAGTATGTGATTGACTGCTTTTATATGGCAAAAGAGGTATACTAAAGTAACGAGTAACGCGATGCAGCTAACTGTCGACGTGATTCAGTAGCACTCTGCGACTTATAATGTCTGTGTCGTGCGTCTTGCATACTAACACTAAGTATACAAGCAGCTACAGATTAATTTGTGGTAAAAAGTTAACCAGTTTGAGAGATATTGGAAAAAAATTACGTACGTAGCTGATCAGTTACATATGCATTAAAGGATTAAGAGCGCATATTTAAATTAAATATCTAAAAGTACTTTTCCATATCTCTGCATCCAGGTTGCTTAAATTAAGACGTCTAAAGTCGAAATTCCAACAAATACTCATTTTGCAGTAGTTAAACTATAAATTTGTTTTACACGTTAATTGCGATTTGGGGAAAGAAATAACTTCAAGGCAAAGTAAAAAGTGATTAAAATTGTGCAGATATAATGACCCTTATAGGATAATTACCGTTCCAAGGTTTATACAAAATCCGGCACAAACCCCTAGCAGTATCAGTGTAGCAACTGAAACGTTTTCATATTCAAATGTTTGTAAATCTATCGGACCAATCTGCGTGGACATCAGTCCGTGGCTTACAAACTACTTAAACTATGGTAAACTAACCTAAGGACAACAAGCACACACACACCTATGCCCTATAGAGGACTCGAACCTCCGACGGCGAGCACCGCACGCTCCGCAGCGAGGCGCCTTAGACCGCTCGGCTACTCCACCGCGGCGAAACGTTTTCACACAAAACAAAGTTGCCAGAGAATATCACAATACAAAAACTTTATCAACAAATACACTTACAGAAATGTCAAAAGCAAATTTTGGGAGTGCCTCTGACTGAATTTGACAAAAACCATTACTAGTGTAATTCCCTGATCTATTTTGTGCAGTTATTCACCTTGTAACAAACTGAAAGCGTTAATGTAGAAATTGGAAATGAAAATATTTTCCGTCATCATTTTGCCACTGTTCGGTTATTAAACTAATATTTTCCATGCGTTAACCAGTAAAGAATCTAGACACGTGACAGATCCCTGATTTACATAATGCAGGTGAATACTGATTTGCCGGCCGCGGTGGCCGAGGGGACTGAGGCGCGCCAGTCACGGTCTGCACGGCCACTACGGTCGGGGGTTCGAATCCCCCCTCGGGCATGGATATTTATGCCGTCTGTAGTCTTAGCTAGTTCATGAGTAGTTTGTAAGTTTAGGGACTGATGACCCCGTAGTTAAGTCCCATAAGCTATACAAACATTTGAAACATTTGAATACTGATTTCGTATACTTATCTTTTTCCCACGTTATGGGACAATTGTGTGTGAAATATAACATACCGACATGAAAATTCTTCAGACTGTAAAATATATTAACCAAATGTCCCATTCGCTCATTTAGCTTGTAAATGATCACGTTCGTACGTTTTTTATTTTCTGGAGAAGGTGTTATTACTATATCTTGAATTAACGTGTGTAAGGTTTCACAATTTTTCCCCTTCACTTCAATCCAGTTTCTTTAACTTATGTGACCGCGAAAAGCTTTTTAACTGCTGGGAACAGATTACAAGTTGTAAAGTAATGTAAAATAGGATATTGAACAATCAATGTAAGTACCGCATTTAAAACAACAAAGTCACTTGACTTTTTTTTGTAAATATTTGTGTAAAATAAATGGTAGGGCGCCGAAAAGATAAAAAATTAACATTTACAACAATTAATGACCAGTCATTTTCTTTGTTGTTGGTTGGTTGGTTGTTGGTTTTTGGAAGGGACTAAACTGCAATGGTTATCAGTCCCACATTTTCTTTATTCCCGTCACTCAATCACTGATACAGAATTTTGTTTATAAAAACTTTAAACATTATTAAATATATTATTTGGTAGTTTCTACTGAAGTTGTGAGTATTGAGTAATAAAGGGAAACTTTTACCCCACCCACTGGCTCACCCTAACGGAGGTACAAAAATAAAAATGTACAGTGCCCGGGAGGAAGAAACGAAGTTGCAAGCAGCGGTGGCCGCGCGAGATGGACATTTTTGTAACGGGAGCCTGTGGTCACGTGTAGGCCTGGACACACAGACGCGCACCTCATAATTGCAGCGAGCACTGAGCTGCGACAGTCGGGAGGAGAGTCCCGGACGAAACCGCCAATTGCTCCGCTTTCACAAACCCGTGAGAGCGCTTCCGCCTAAGCTACAACTCTTCCTCCATCTGTAGTACACCCTTACCTTTCCCATCAATAGTCAGCTGTTGCCCCTTGAAAAGAACTGACAAAACAAAACACATCTGTACATGAAGACACTACGTACCATCTATAGTATATCACAAAAGAACGACGGGAACAGAAGCCTACAATACTGAAAGACAGTGTCACAGGCTTCCCAAATATCGTAAATGCAGTACCCTTCCTATTAATTTCCACATGTCTACCTGGTGGTGGAGATGTAAACCTCACACAAGCGCAGAGAAAAATGTGATACAAGACACAGTTTACAGTAATCTGTATTATCAATTTATATTCATAACTGGTCACGTTACCCGAAAGTATTAACTGTTTATAACTCAAATTATAAGACGTGAATGTGTATAGCTAAACATACTGAACTGTGCAGCATTCCAGCGGGATTTTATTTTCCGATTTGCGCATCGGTGATTGTTATCCTATAGCCGAAATCAACGCATAAAAAATCAGATTGATCGCTGTCTTCTTTTTAACAAATATCCTGAACTATGGTCCAAATGGATTCAAACGTTCATTATAATATATTACGAAGTGACTCCATTATAAGTGACTTTCCCGGCGTATAAATTTATATTCACCTCGGGTTTCAAGCCAGATTATGAAGTCATCTTGACAATATTTCGGCGATCCATCTGGTCGCCGTCTTCGGGTGATTTGCTGTTAAGCTCACTGGCTGGGGTTGTAGCAGCACAGTCACTAGAAGATGGCGCCCAGATGGATCGCCGAAATAGTGTTAAGATAAATTGATAATCCGGCTGGAAACCCGAGAAGAATATAATGACTGCAATGTAATTTAAATCCTACGTATTATGCAAAATTACTGCACCGTTTCGAGATAGTGGTACGCACAGATCTGCACGTTCTGTAATTCTTACAACGTCATCAACAAACCTGTCTCAACTGACTGGTTTTAATTACGGTCAAGACTATCCGTTACTGTGATAAATCTGTTAATCCTTCATCTGGAGGAAATAGTACTTAAATATCGGAGAAAACAAGGTTGGTGGCACAGGAATTGGCACATTGCACAGTAAGGATACAAATGCGTGTCGTCGTTTCCATTCGCCCTCGTAACCAGAGGATAATAGTCTAAATTCTCGATCAATAGTGATAGTCTGTAAAATCGTAACTGTGGAACAGTACGAGCAATTAATACCACATATTACACAAACGTGTAAGAAACAGTAGCACATGACGCTATGTCCGACTGAGGTGCCAAATAGCGTAATCTATGGTGATGAACCGGTCGGCAGCAATTGATTTGAATTTTTGGGAGGAGAGTGCGAGCCATTATAAAACATCGGAATACATAAAAAAATATAAACAATGTTAAAAAGTAGGAATAATTGTCAATATATAAAATGGTGAACATAAATGTATTCCCAAAAACAAATATTGCGAGGTATAGTTTTCAGGCGTGGTGTGTTGGGGAAAATGGTGAAATTCATATCGGTCCGTTACTATACGAGGGATCCCGCGAGGTTGGTTGCCTCTGCCTGCTGTAATCTGTTAAAGGAAAACTGGTTGAACATCCTGTGCTTTACTAGGCATGGTCATGTTGTACGTGGTATACAGTTGCCATCCTACGACCTTTGAACTGACTTAACAGATCAGAGCATCAGATGTTTGTAACTCTATCGGACCAAACTGCGTGGTCATCAGTCCGTAGCTTACAAACTACTTAAACTAAGGTAAACTAATCTAAGGAACACACACACACACACACACACACACACACACACACACACACACACACACACACACACACACACACGCCCTAGAGATGACCCGAACCTCCGACGGCGAGCAATCACGCGATCCGCAGCGAGGAGCCTTAGACCGCTCGGCTACTCCACCGCGGCAGTTACAGAGGGGACCTATAGTTTAACGTAGACTCAGAACCACGAAGCAACTCTGAAATGTTTCACAACAATCACTTAGGTGAAAGATGTGATAAGTAACAGATAAATATCCTAGGGAAGACAGGGGATCGAACCCGCGACCTTTGTGTTTGTAGTTTAGCAGTTTACCACTGAGCCATCGAACATCAAACTTACAAAAGTGTTCAAATGCTTGTAAATCTAAGGGACTTAACTGCTGCGGTTATTAGTCCCTAAGCTTACAGCTACTTTAACTAAGGACGACATATACACCCACGCCCGAGGGAGGACTCTAACTGCGCTCTGCAGTAAAGCGCCTTAGAGCGCTCGGCCACTACACATACTTACCCTTAGATTATGTAACAGGTCTGGTATTGGAAGTTTATTCAACAAACAACAATATCTAGACCACTCATGTATATTTTAATACGTTACACGAGATGACCATCGTTCGTGCATAACCCTCTTCAGTGAACTGGAGTTGAAAATTTTGACTGAAGATAGTTTCATTTCGTAACAGTCACAAGTTCGTCTCTTCTTTGGCAGAGCATTTCTAAGATGTGCGCAAAGAAATACTACACGAATTGTCAACACCGAATGGACTTACCGTAGTGAAATAGTTATAATACTGTTCAGAAAATTTACTGCATAGAATTCTCATTTTCAAGATACGGCGCAAATTAGAAGTCCGGTAATTTTTTTAACCCATCGTTAGTAAACGTTAAATATTTTCCCGCGCGAAAATGAAGCACGTGAAAGTTTGAGTGGGGGACGGTATTGGCTGGCGCCGTCGACTACACAGAAGGGGCTACGTGGAGATCAGGTTTCCCGTGAAGCTTGAGCCAGTGGCGCGCGCGGGAAGAACGGCTCGCCAGTAAGCCAATAGGCAGACGGTGGCGGAAGGCCAGGCCAGCCAAGGTCTTGGCGCACAGGCTTATGACCCGCAACTCGAGTTCCTCCATCTGGACGACTCCGGACCGCCCATTCCTATCAAAATAAACACTTTTCTATTACTTTAGTTAGAATCGCGCGATAAAATAACCGATCGTCGTATTATTTATGCATAAAACAATCAAGTTTACTGTTACCAGTGGCGGTTCATTTTATTACCACTGTTAACTGTTTATTGCACTCCCATGACGCGCTTCGGAGGTAAACAAAAGCTGGAAGTTTATATGCGATGCTTTACGACGGAGGAAGGAGCCTGCGACCGCTGGAGACAGTGCCACAGGTAACAAAACACACACGTCCCATTTAACACAAACAAAAATTTACCTAATGGAACTTTTAACCCTCGAAACGCTTTGTGGAAGTAAACGAAAATACGAGTAATATCAAAATAAATAGTGACAGGTAATAGTAAATCTTGTTTCGTTCAATAACAATAAGTCACAGTAACGTCAAAAAATGCGTTCAATTAAAGCTGTGTGTAAATGAAAAGAGCATAATACGTAATTCACTCTCCTCCGTAGATGTAACACACTTTTTACGAAGAAACGCTGATTACTAAATCCCGATGTGTGTCGGAAAAAGATATCGAATAACATAATATACCCAGAGGAACATTCCCAAATGTGCCACATTTTCTTACTTATACAACAGTTAGAATATTGAAACATTAAAGACGTTAGCTTTTACTAACAGTGTTTTCACCTCATGTGACTCCTCTCACGCGGTGCGTAAGAATGGACACACAAAGTGGCAGTCCTTGTTGCCTTAGGAGAGCGTAAGAACAATCCCAGCGCGATTACCACGTGCTGGCGCAGTTCCCTATATTAAATAAAGGGACAAAGACTGAAGTTAGCGTCTCGTCAGGTATTTATTGGAAAATGAATACTAGCTCTTATCACACGAACATGGTGTAATAAATTGAACTACCGCGGTATCTCTCTTAAGCCCCGCAGGGAAGCTATGAGAGCCTCTATCTGGGCGGCCCCACGAGCATTTCAATTTCACACGTCCAATCCGCGAGACATGTCTTACCCGCTTGATTGTGTTGAACAAACGAAGAGTTTCTTGCTAAGACATGCGTGCGTCGTGAATTGCTCTGCAAACCATTCTTTAAGTTTAATGTAACCATTTGTCAAATCACAGGTTTCACGCGCGCAACTTTCAAATGTTCAAATGTTTGTGAAGCTTATGAGACTTAAATGCGGGGTCATCAGTCCCTAAACTTACAAACTACTTATGAAACTACCTTATACTAAAAACGACACAAACATCCATGCACGAAGGGGGATTCGAACCCACGACCGTAGCGGCCGTGCAGACTGTGAAAGGCGCGCCAGAGACCACTCTGCCACTGGGACCGGCCGAAAGTGATTATACAGCAATAAAAGGCGTTTAGTGTTCTTTCAAGAGGTACATTTCGGTTAAATATTCCCATGAGCGCTTTTCTGCGAGAGTACAGAACTGCACATCTACACTCGTTTATGTAAAAGGAAACTCACGGGCAATCCTTGCCTTAACGTTGCTAACGAAGATAGCATTCAACAGAGTCCACGCACTCACGGTAGGTCATAGCGGCATATTCGCAGTGCCGACTTACCTATTCTAATGTGCGCGTTTTATGTTTATTTTGTCCCCCCCCCCCTTTTCGAAATGTTCATATATCTGTAACGCTATGGGACGAAACTGCAATGGTCATCAGACCCTAGAATAACAAACTACGTACACGAACTTTTGGTAAGGACAACACACACACACACACACACACACACACACACACACACACACAGAGAGAGAGAGAGAGAGAGAGAGAGAGAGAGAGAGAGAGAGAGAGAGAGAGACGGGGGGAGAAGATACACCGACACACAAATTGGTGCTACCATTTCCAATCAAAGCGAACAAAAGATAAACAGAATCACGCAACATCGAAACAACTGTTCAAAGCAGGATGGTATAAAATATTAAGTGCCAGCGTTTTGTGTGTGTGTGTGTGTGTGTGTGTGTGTGTGTGTGTGTGTGTGTGTGTGAGGTTGGGTGTAGGGGGTGGGAACGACTCCGTGTGAGGGTCTCACAACTTTGGGTCAACTTCGACGCTGCAAAACAACAGCAGTGACTGCGGTTAACTACAGATATACTTGGAAAAGTATGGTTAGAGTCTGACTATCCTCTGATATTTGCGTTTCTTCTATGAAAACGCATGTAACATTTACGAAAGACAAGTTAATAATTTTAATCTACAGAAATGTATTATAAGGTTTACCAAGTTTCTACCTTCAAAGGTTTACCAAGTTTCTACCTTCATTTTTAGAAGATACAATGCAGCGAAATCTGGTAAATCTTGTTGCAACGCCCCGCTCTTCAGAGTGAATCGAACCACCAGAAAAGCACTTACGTGATACAATAAAGGGAACAATAATTTGCCAGTGCACGAAATAATATCCAAACACGCCTGCTTCTAACCTGTATTGTTTGAATGCAGGAGTGGTATGTCAAAGGAATGTTGGATCGACAATTTCCATTATTTAGGCCGCAATCTGGAACACGTTCCCCCAAAGTCTTGTTCGAAAACGTGCTATGGTGTTATAACGAGGAGTAAAATGTGAGCGCGCCCTCCAGTGGACCAGACGGACATTTAAAATGCTTGCGGAATTTTTGGGGCCCTATAAGCCGCGCACACAGAATGCGGCCTTCGGCCTGGCGTCGTTCCGCGACAGCGCGCAGGGCGTTCGCCAGCCGTTCATTGTCCCGGCTTTTTCTGCGCGCCCCAACCCGCAAAACTGTCACATGTAGCCATCAACTGCCACTGCTGCCTCGCTCCTTCTAGTCGCAGTGCTCACTGCTGGTTCAAACTACATCCACAGCTCATACTACGTCTGAGAAATAGCACCAAAAACTCCAAAGGTATTTGCGTTTCAGGCTTATTTCCTACTAACGACCCGCTCCAGCTTCGCACTGGTGGAATTTATATCCTAGGAGGTACTGAACAGAATTGGGGAGAAAAGAAATTTTTGGCATACCTTGACTAAATAAAGGGATAGATTGGTAGGACACATTCTTAGACATTAAGGAATTGTGAATTTAGCATTGGAGGAAAGTGTGTGGGGTAAAAATCGCAGAGGAAGACCAAGAAATGGATACAGTAAGCAGATTCAGACAGATGTAAGTTGCCGTTCTTATGTGCAGATGAAGAGGCTTGCTCAGGATAGGGTATTGTGGAGAGCTGCATCAAACCAGTCTCCGGACTGAAGACCACAACAACAACATCTATAAAAAGAGATTTATGTATTTTATTGGTTGATATGTTCAACATAATATCTACATAGGATACTCTGCAAATCACATTTAAGTGCCTGGCAGAGGGTTCATCGAACCACCTTTATACTATTCATCTCCTATTCCATTCTCGAATAGCGCGCGGGTAGGAAGAACACCTGAATCTCTCCATTCGAGCTCTGATTTCTAGTATTTTCTTCTCATTATCATTTCTACCTATGTAGGTGGCATTCAACAGTATATTTTCGCGTTCGGAGGAGAATGTTGATGATTGGAGTTTTGTGAGTAGCCTACGCCGCAGCGATAAGCGCCGTTGTTGTAATGAAACCAATCCCAGATCCTGTATCATTTCCGTGACGCTGTTTCCCCTGTATCGTGACAGTACAAAACGAGCTGCCCTTCTTTGAATTCTTCCGAGGTCCTCGGTCAAACCCACTTGTTAAAGATCCCACACTGGGCAGCAATACTCCTAATAAGGACGGACAAGCGTAGTGTATGCAGTTTTTTTAGTACTTACGTTGCATCTTTTACGGGATCTGCCAATAAAACGCAGTCTCTGGTTCGCCTTTCCCACGACGTTATCTACTTGTTCTTTCCAATATAAGTCAGAATTAATAGTAATTCCTAGGTATTTTGTGGAGTTTACGGCCTTCACTTTTGATTGATTTATCTTGTAAACAAAGTTTAACGGATTTCTTTTAGTACTCATATCGACAACTTCACAATTCTCATTATTTAGAGTCAATTGCCAATTTTTACACCATGATTATATCTTATTCAGATCGTTCTGCAGTTGGTTTTGATCTTCAGATGATTTTACGATATCACCTCGGTTTTACCCGATGCCTTACCATCGATTACCACAAACTGTGTCCTCTCTGACAGGAAATCCCCTATCCAGTCGCAAATTTGGGGCGATATACCATAACCATGCAATTTGATTAAAAGCCGTTTGTAAGGTACTGGAAATCAAGAAATACGGAATCAATTTGAGAACCATTGTCAATAGCAGGAATCACTTCGTGTGAGTGAAGAGCTAGTTGTGTTTCGCATGAACGATATTTTTTAAATCCGTGTTGAGCTTGGGTCAATAGATCATTCTGTTCGAGATAATTCATAATATTTTAATACAGAATATGTTCCAAAACCCTGCTACAAATTGACGTCAGTGAAACAGGCCTGTAGTTTAGTGGGTTACTCCTACTGCCTTTCTTGACCTGCGCAGCTTTCCAGTCTTTTGGTACAGATCCTTTTTTGAGCGATCGGTTGTATATGGCTGTGACAACCACGCTTACACAACCTTGAGTGTGTTTAATTCATATTTACATACTAATATCACAGTCTAACGTATATGTAAATGTTCACTTCTGGCACTTGGAACCACAGTAGTCCCCTTGCATAGAAAGAGTCAACCGCAGTGGCCACGAAGTCACTGAAGCCACCCTAGCGCTCCAAGCGGCAGTACAGTAACATTAAATGGCATGATAGAAATGGTTGGCTCTTTCTCCGCGAGGAACACTACTTTCGTTCCAAATGCCAGACGGAAACATTTACGGAAACGTTAATACATATCTTGATCATATCACTAACCAACTTCACAGAATCACTTGCTGGGCTAATCTGAATATTTCTTCAAAACTGTTCCAGCCGTTTCGGAGTTTATAGGAAAAATACAGACACACATAATTTTTTATAGATACAAGTTTCAGCAAATAGTGATAGGTTATTGTCTAGCTTAAAGACGTCTGGAATACTGAAACATCTCAACGTGTTTCCGTCAATGTCATCTCACACACTTCTAGCTTTTTGTAGAGCGGACTTACTGCGTGAAGTATTCGTGTACGGAAGTGTCACCCAACGATGCTATGAGCGCTTACTGATATTGGGTAATATAAAACAACTCTCTTGTACTTCAAGATCATTGCTTTACCTATTACGGCAGGAAGTGCCATGGAACAAAAGTGAAGCCCAGCAAACATGGACTCTAAAACGTATGCCTTGAGACCTATGGGCATTTTACCAGTAGAAAAGATGTGTTCCACAGAACCGAAGACGAAGAACTGCTCATAGCTTTCAATGTATGCATTTTCGAGTCCATGTTTACTGGGATTTTTTATTTCTTTTAGTACATAGTCCCTCCTTGCTTTGACTTAGATACGATTAGTAGTGTGGATGATTAACCGCGTAACCAACGATAATGTCTTTCAGACACTTATTACATCATAAAACACGGCCACTGCACATCTTATTCTCCCTATTATCGTTATTGAGATAATTAATTATCTATTAAAAAACGATCGTATTTGGCAATCAGCAATCTCCCTTTCGCATTGTCCGCATTTTATACTCAGAAGTAACGAATCGATTCTACTAATTTTAGACAATAGTAAGGAATACGTCATTACAGACATAACCGGCATGTGACATTTCACGTGCCTTCTGCTAAACTTCATTGCTCGGAGAGAACTGTTATTTCTGTTATGGTGTTTTAAGCGACTCACACAAACGTGACCCGTTTCTCACTGACGGCACAAGACAAACGGGAAGCCGCCTCACGAGCGTCCATCCTACCGAAGTTGCCACATCTCCCAAGAAAATGATCAGCGATTGCAAAGTAGAACCCATCCAGCGCGTAAAACTGGCAAATGAAATACACAACAAAATTACAAAAAGAGAACGTTAGACAGCAATTTTTGCTGCCATTCCTGATGCTTTTACAATAACGACCACTGAAGATACGTGCGCCTACGTTCACATCAGGCTGATCTCACCTTGTCACTGCTAATCGATTTTGCGGTTCATCTGCTTCAGCATAAAGCAGGGAGAATCAGCATA
This sequence comes from Locusta migratoria, assembly GCA_026315105.1. Lineage (NCBI taxonomy): Eukaryota > Metazoa > Arthropoda > Insecta > Orthoptera > Acrididae > Locusta > Locusta migratoria. Next base: position 325,647,750 of record CM048755.1, read on the forward strand.
TATGCCACACTAGTTTAAACCCGCGGCTCCGCTCGCGTGTTGGTTGATTATGATAGATAAGCTATCTTTCAGTAGTGTGCTATGAGACTGGTTTTGAAGGATGAAATGAAATACAATACCTTCTTTAGAAACAAAATTTTTTAATCAACATTCAAATAAAAAAATAAAATTATGTGAAGTTCGTAATGGTTTACAATAAATACATAATTTTATTCCTTATAGCATGTGTAGCAATATCTCAACATGTATGGTGAGAGTGATGGCCAAATTCATTTTAATTTCATTTTAGGGCTTTCTGGAAAACTACATTATTTGTATTAAAAGAAATTTCTTTTTTACTGCTTTATTTATTTATTCTTACATTTCCTTATTCGTATCCTTATCCTTACAGAGAAAGATCTGAAGACATTGTAGCACGCATAGACCAAAGATATGGTCTGTGGCATCACGTTTCGCTGTATGTAACCTTCTTGCCATAGAGTCGCAAGTGTCATCGCTGGCCTTCAGTCCGATTTTTAAAAATAATTTGACGACTTTCAACCACTATATCTTCCACCGCCTTAAGAGCTATCGGCATGGAACTGCTATGGTGTACAACGGGAGACTTCGGACAACAATTACACACAGACCACTCGTTTGCGTTCTGTAGTTTTCGCTGCAGACCGAAATATTCACACACACACACACACACACACACAAACACACACACACACACACACACACACACACGTAGAATTTTATATACACCGATAACTTTCCATCCCAATATACTCCACCCTTTTATCATTATCAACCCTCAAGCAACAATTCAAAAGATGAAACCATTTTCAAAGCGTAAACATAATTTTCAAAGAGTAATTATTGTTCCGCATTTCGCGTTATATTCTTCAGATTACTAAATATCTATCAGATCGCTATAAAACCTTGCCTAAAACCTTCCTCATGTATAAATTAGTAACTGTACAAATATTTAAGTATCTGCGTCTTGTCGTTCGGACGTGATAAGCGTACAACGAACAGACATTCACATTTATATACAGGGTGTTTCACTAAATGTGTTTGCCTCTGTAACTTATAAAATAATATGTGACGGGAAATTTTAATACGGTAGGTCAACACAAGAAATGTTACACTTTCTGCGGAGCTATCAACATAGTTTATTGTATCATTTTCCAAAGATTTATAGCACAAAGATATAATTTTTTAAATGGAACACTAGTTTTTTCTATAGTGTATTGGATTCGTTTAAACCAGCTGCGTCCAAATCAATTTAAACTACATTCCAATCACTGTTAGTTTGGGAGCTACAACCCTTCAAAGTTTAGGGGGCGGAGGCTACGACAGCGTAACTGACTGGCTGGTGGTCATGAGACAGTGGGCCGTGCCTCAGAGGATAGCCACTCGGCCAGTCAGCTACGCTATCGCAGCCTCCGCCCCTGGAACTAACAGTGATAGGAATGTAGTTTAAATTGATTTGGACGCAGCTGGTTTAAACGAATCCAAAACACTATAGAAAAAAACTAGTGTTCCGTTTAAAAAATTATATCTTTGTGCTATAAATATTTGGAAAATGATACAATAAACTATGTTCATAGCTCCGCTGAAAGTGTAACATTTCTTGTGTTGACCTACCGCATTAAAATTTCCCGTCACCTACTATTTTATAAGTTACAGAGGCAAACACACTTAGTGAAACACCCTGTATATAGATAAATAGCTATCCAATAGCCATAAAACCGTGCATGAAGCCTTCTCCGCGTAGACATCAGTAACTGTACAAAATTTTAGCTCTTTATGTCATGTGGTTCAGTATTGATAAACGTACACCGAACAGACATTCACATTTATAGATATAGATTACTCGTATTCATTACTGTTTAGCTGATGGCGAAATAACGCAGGTAGCAGTTTCGAATAAGTAATTCCTCTAGGAATCGGCATCTGTGAAACTGGCAGGCCGCAGCCGTGGAAGCGGTCATCAGCAGACACACAGCCTGTTACAAATAACAGTGTAACGAAGACGCCTATTGTGCAAGGGCACAGCACATGGCAGATAGCGAAAGTGAGTACGGCCGCGTGCAAAGCGGGGTCCGCTTGGTTGCACGCGAAAATGTTGGGAAACCCTAGGCTTGCAGGCCCAGGCCGTTCACCTAGGTAACGCAGAGTGGCAGCCATGAAAGGAAGCACTCGCACCGCGGGGCCTCGTCACGATCCCATCTCGCCAGGCTTTGTCCGCCTCCCTCCAACACGTGTCCCATTACTTACGCGCCACCACCGCCGCAATTATGACAACCGATACACTGCCCCGCTTATACAACACACTCTTGTTCTAAACCAGCGGGCGCTCCTTTTGCTCGTGTCGGCCAAGAACGTGGGCAATTTTGCACCCAAGAACGGCGTTCTCAGAATTAATTCCGTAGCGAGACAATTGTGTATACACAGTGAGTCCAGATAGTGACGATAGCACTTAGTGAGCGTAGTAACTAGCCATCTGGGTACTGCAACGAAGGGTACTGACGAGAAATACTTTCTAGTCTACGACTCGAGCAGTTTAAGGATCAGATAGCGCTTTAAGTTGCAAAGGTAGCGTTGTACAGCGCTTCTGTATGCACAGAATAAGCAACGGTGTCTACTTCCACATTCTAAGAGTTGCTGCCCCCTCAGTTTTCAAGATATTTCCTTCCTTACTGTTAATTCGTTGTTCTTGCAGTACCGCCTCGATTTTCCTGCAGCATTACACTTGCTTGCTGCCTCGCCGCTCCTCTCCAGCAACACACAACATACTCGGCCGAATCCTATTCCGTTAAGCCATAACTTTCCCTTAAAAACAAAATAAAATAGGCAGTATATGATCAGAGAACATTAGGGATATTCAAATGTTTGTTAATCTATGAGACTTAACTACTGTGACTATCAGTACCTAGGCTTACAAACTACTTTAACTTATGCTAAGGACAACAAATTCTCCCATGCCCGAAGGACGACTCGAACTTCCGACGCCGCGGTGGAGCAGCCGAGCGGTCTAAAGCGTCTCGCTGCGGAGTGCGCGGTTGCTCGCCGTGGAGGTTCGAGTCCTCCCTGAGGCATGTGTGTGTGTGTGTGTGTGTGTGTGTGTGTGTGTGTGTGTGTGTGGTCCTTAGGTTAGTTTACCTAGATTTAAGTAGTTTGTAAGCTACGGACTGATGACCAAGCAGTTTGGTCCGGTAGATTTACAAACATTTTTTTTGAACTTCCGACGGCGAGCAGATGTAATCTCTACACTTTTCAAAATCACCTCGAATTCCAATCACTTTTACAGACTTGATGTCTTCGCAAACCATCGAATGTTCAAATGGTGTGTGTGTGTGTGTGTGTGTGTGTGTGTGTGTGTCCTTAGTGTTCGTGTAAGTAGTTTGTAAGTCTAGGGACTGATGACCATGGCAGTTTCGTCAACATTTAAACATTTTAAATGTTGGTTATCCTTCGGGACCAAACTGCTAAGGTCATCATAGGTCCCTAGACTTACAAACTCCTTAAATCAACCTTAATTTATTTTAAGGACAACAGACCCATGTCCGAAGGACGACTCGAATCTCTAGCGGGTGAGGCCGCGCAATCCGGCGCCCCCACAGATCTCTTGTAAACAAACCAAAGTACGTGAAGCTCGTTTCGAAGAAATAAAGCCAAATAGAAAACAACGGGACATATTTAATATACATTTTTATTCAATAGTGATTTGTCTCGTGCCGAAGTTACAATATATTCTTCAAAACATAGAACAAAAATCATGTTTAGAAAGCTTTGGAGTCAGATTCAATGAGACATTCACTATGAGCCATTCAGAAACAAGGTAATGATTCAACCGATGTTAGAAAAATAAAATGCGTACGTAACAGCTACAGCTTCAAATTGACTTCATTGTCATATTAGTCGTAAAATCAAAATTTAAAGACGCGTCAGGTAGAGATATTTGTATCATCAAAAATTGTCAATAGCTATATAGGAGAACTTACACCAAAAACAGAAAATAAATAGGAATACGCGTTATGAATCATATATGACTATTAACACTATGCCTGCTTACGGCTACTGCTGATGAATTCCAGCAACAAAAGGAATTTTTTAAACAGAGTAAGTGGGAATAAATACGCCTGAAAGTTCCTGTAAGAATAAAATAGTGTTCAGTACACAAATCGAAGAGGAAACTTTACAGAGAGCAATGAAGAAGTCTGTTGACAATTACGAGAAGAAACTAGAAAATATGGGTCGGGGAAATTACTCGAGTTAGCCACGATTATTACCATGAAGGAACTGAAATTGGGGTGGGTGAGATATGTACAAAGGTGAACGGACGATTAAAAAAAAAAAAAAAAATACTTTCTGGATTCAGAGAGATAGGAAGCGAACGAGGCGATGACAAAATAGAAGGTAGGTACATGGCAACAGGATACACTCACGGGCAAAATGGATCAGACTGAACTGATATGTGGAGTAGGCCTACATACAGCAGCAGATGTCAAAGGGAAAGAGTGACGAATGGAGAGGCCGACGCCTGTGAAGTGAAATCGGAATGACTCGTTCTGAAAATTGGTGTCATACACGTGACAATGAAGTCACCAAATCAAATCCCGCCGCAGTACGAGGAGTTAAATCGTTTCCTGCTCGTGTGCGGGGTAATGGAATCTGAAGCTTCAATTCCGATGCAAAAGGGCGCTGAAAAGGCTACAGAGAGACGCGCACGACCCGGATAATGGAAGGCGTTGAATCCGATTTGCCAGTGAGCGGCGATGTCCTTCCGACTATCGAAACCTTGAATGCCACTACTTCACAGTTAGCAGCGCCTGAGTTGCTCATACAACGCACAAGGCTGCCGCAATGATCGCCCACAGGCGACTGTACAAATGTAAATAAACTCTGACGGCATCTCTGCTTATCCTTCGGCTAATAAAAGACACTCGCTCCCCTCAATGGCTCGTTAAAAGGCAGACGTGAGTCTACCGAGCTGCAGTTGCTGCAACAAAGATGCGGAACACACGTTCGTGATTCGTATCAGAGTCACTGCCTCCAGCGAGGACGCACTCTATTATTATAGCCAACAGCGTGACACTTTTCAACGCTATAACGTAATACAGTGAGAGAATCTGATTTTATGAATACTTTATCCCAAATAAATTAGAAAGTAAACTGAAAATCTACGAGGTACGAAAAATGGGTTTCCAAAATGTTCAAATGTTTGTAAAGCTTATGGGACTTAACTGCGGGGTCATCAGTCCCTAAACTTACTTATGAACTAACTTATACTACAGACGACATAAACATCCTGCCACTGGGAGGATTTGAACCTCTGCCGCGGGAGACCGCGATCCCCAACGTGGTGCTCCAGACCGCTCGGCTACTCCCGCACGGTAAAAATGGGTTTGGTTGGCTGGTTGGCCAGTGGGGGTACGGAAACAAATAACTTGGTTGTCAGTGCCTTTAGTTCAGAATGATGCATTCAGAGGAGATAGTTCAATTAAAAATGCGGTCCAGCTAAGAATACTCTGGTAGTAAAAAGGTGATGGGGGACTAAAAAGCAATTGAAATCAGTAATATCGGAAGACAAAGCAACATAACATAGAGAATCCTACAAACTGGTTTGTTATCTTCAATGTTCGGATATTAGACGTACTGTTCAAGCACCCTTAATTTTAACTCTGTTTCCACAATTTCGATAGTCTGTTCGACGGATGGACGCAATGCTGTATGGAGAACAGGCAACATGAGTATGTTCAGGTATGCCTGACTACTGACCCAATCAGGAACACGCACAAAACCGCTTTTGGATGAACTATTTCTCCAACAGAATCGCGCACAGATGCAGCTTGCGTATGACAATTATGAATACCTGCCACGGTGATTGGACAAACTTGTTCCGCATGTTGAAATTATTTATTTATTTCTATTTTGCTACCTAGGCGGTGACAAAATACGACCTCCTTCGGGGTTTGAATTTTCTATTTATCTGATAGAATTGAGTCAAAACACACAGCTAGGCGATATGATCTGTGTGAATACATATGTCTTAAGCGCCTTCAGTAGTAATGAACACTGTAGCTAAACATTTGGGATTGGCTGGAGATGCGCAAGAGCAGTCCGTGCAATCACTGTGTCAGAGTGGTCAGCTCAACTGCCTCTTAAGCAGTAGGGCCCGGGTTAGAATCCCGACTGAACACAAATTTTCAACTTTCTCCACTGATTTAATTCGATGCCCATTAGCAGCTAATGTCATAAATTTCCTTCCATCTTGATTTATAACAGCTGCAGAATCAAACAGTGTATGTGCTTTCGAAAATACACAAAAATTTTGTTTTCGTTCTTTTTTAAAAGCTACCAAGAATGCAAAACAGCTTATTTTTGCACATACATATTACAAAACTGACATTTTCGGACAAAATTAGCCTTTTTTAACTTTAAAAACATAATATTAGCAATCATTTTGTTTCTTTTCCTCTCTATAAAACCTCACCTTTGAGTGTTAATTTCAAATGTAATTGAAACTGGTCTTTGCACAACGTTTACAAATATATATATTTTTTCATTATTCTCACGAGAAAGATTAAAACACTAATGGTCAATAGTAAAAAAATTCAAAAGAAAAAAAAATACCTGCAAAGCTAGCGACATAAAATGGCGCGAGTGCTGAAAATATCGTGCGGCATCCCAACGACACAGTTTCGGTGACTTTTGTAAGCAAATGCGAAATTGCCCTCCCATCCGGTACGCAGTTGCCACGTATTAAATTGTTCGTCTCCATTCCCCCTACACAAGTTGTGAATAGTCACACTTCACACCCCCCATATGGGAAAATGTACTGAAATACTGTCTCATAAATATCGGGAACAGTGACAAGAAGTTGACGTGCTATTCTACCGTGCTTTCCTGGAGTACAAGCTTTGGCGGATTTATTCAAAAATGTTCAAATGTTTATTTATAAGACTTAACTTCTCTGGACATCAGTCCCTAGGCTTACATACTACTTATGCTAAGAACAACAAATACACCAATGCCCGAGGGACGACTCGAACCTTCCACGGCGAGCAACGGCGCGCACAGCAGCTACGTGCTTTGCAACGCTCGGCCACTCCACCGCGGCGCGGATTTATTAAACTGAAGTTTTTATTGTTCCATTTTCTAAACAGAGTAGGCAAAGACCATTAACCCAGATAATCCTGACGTCCTTCCAGAAGGATGGTGTTTCGTTTGTTTAAACATTTAAAGTAAATTGTTTCCTTTTGGCACAAAACACTTTCTTCAACACTGGACTGTCATCTGGATATCCATCAAATGTTCAAATGTTTGTATAGCTTATGGGAGTTAACTACGGGGGGTCATCAGTCCCTAAACTTACAAACTACTTATGAACTAGCTAATACTAAGGACGGCACAAATATCCATGCCCGAGGGGGGATTCGAACCCCCGACCGTAGTGGTCGCGCAGACCGTGACTGGAGCGCCTCAGTCCCCTCTGCCACCGCGGCCGGCGAATATCCATCATTGACATGCAAATACTAACAATCATTGTTTTAGCACGTGATTCTATGTTAGTCATCTTTGAAGATAGAGACGCAGAAGCAATGTATGAATTAACTGATGATTTTGGGTGTATAAATACTTACCCATCAATTACGTTGTTATTATTCAGAAATATAGGGATGGCATTATAATTAAAACGTCATATCTAACATGTTATATTAGAGTTTTCATTTTTACCTCATTCTAGAAGGTCAGCCTATTATGCCGAGGCTAAGGATTCGAGTAAAATCAATGTTGCAACATTTGAACCATCTATTACAGATGTAATAAACTATCCTATAAACCAGAAGAAACCGGAAAAAAAAAATCAGGAACATCTGGGTTAAATTAGTTGAAAAAGCATCAGTCTGCCACAGAAGTAAATCATATCAGCATTCAAACACAAGAGCATTACCCTTGAGAAGACAATTGACGAGTATCAATGGTCGACAATATATCGATCATCTTCAAGCGATTATCGAATGAGTTTTGGTGGACGCAATGATATGAGCGCCACGTGAAGCAGCATCGGAGCCGTGAGGCAGCGAGAGGCAAAATGCCGGCGGTGGCCAGCTGCGTCTGTCTACATAAGGGGCCACGTAACGGCAGCGGCCGGTACGCGCTGCAACGCGTTACTCTTATTTGCTCGTGCTGCCGCAACGTGTGATTAAGGCTGGACAGAATACACTGACCAGCTGCACACCTGGTCAGGCGCTCCACAGGGGGAAACAACGACAACGTAGCAGCTGCCGAGTTTTGCATACGCTGCGCTCGTCGCGCAGTTTGCGCGACGAACACGTCGCACAGTTTGCGTGATGAACACGAAGTCGAGTCCTCTAACTATTTTGCAGTTGTTTATTCCAATATGGAAATCTTGAAAGAGAACTTCCGCGATGAAAAATTAGGAAACAGGAAGACTTCCGTTTTAATTGATCTCGCTAAGTCCAGACACTAACAAAGCACAGTAACGCGCAATCTCATTTTATACCAGCTTCCCACAGACATCAGTTCTTCCTTTCTTGTACTGCATACCAATTACGAGGGCGTACTCATGTTTTTAATTCTGTTGTAAATATCGATTGAGGTATTACACGTCACGCGTATTATTCGGTCGGCATGCGGCTTCGCTTACGCAACTTCCAACCCCCTGCCGCTAGATGGCTCAGATTTACGGGATGTAACATGGAAGTGTGTAGCGTAACCAAGGAGGTTAGAATAAAGAAAGGTGGCGTTATCTATGCAGAGCACATACGTCAGTTGAAGCCTGTCCGCTATCTTTGTCAGTGCCGAATTGCTATTTCTACTTTAAAACTAAGTGTTAAGTCGATCCTCTTACTGTTAATGCACTGGACTGTCACTGAAGTGTGTACTTTGAAATAATATACTTTCTTGAATAAATAGTAGTAAATACTCAGCATATTGTATTTGAAAACTTAATTTTTAACGGCTAATTTGTACTCGTTTAACACGTTGTACATCAAGGCAAAACCGTCGAACGGTTTCAAAATGTTCAAATGTTTGTAAATCTATCGGACCAAACTGCGTGGTCATCAGTCCGTAGCTTACAAACTACTTAAATCTAGGTAAACTAACCTAAGGAAACACACACACACACACACACACCCATGCCCCAGGGAGGACTCGAACGGTTTATTTCTGTTTTACGTGACAACATTAGCTCTACAGTACGAACACTTCTCCAAAACTTAGCAATATGGCGGAGGCAGGCTTCACTATTTCGGCCTAAGGGCGTCTCCCTGTATTCTAACCTCCCTCGGCGTAACTATGACGGTGCACGAAAAACAATGCTGAATTCCGATTTATAACCGCAGAAAACGTGCATCAAACTCAAATATACAGAAGACTACTAGCTGCGTACGGAGACGATTGTATCGATATCGGTAATGTACATTGTTGGGCTGTTCGAGGTCGTAATGAAAGAAACGGCGGTGTTAACCTCAACGTATGCAACAGAGCTCGGGGTAGACGACTGCTTACGCCAACGGACGAGACTCATCAGAAGGAAGTAAAGTAGATTAAAGTTTAACGTCCGGTCGGCATCATGGTATTAGAGACGCTCGGGAAGTTTTTGTCAAGGAAGGGGAAGGATATCGGCCGTCCCCTTTGCAAGGAACCATCCCGGTATTTGCTTCGAGTGATTCAGGAAAATGACAGAAAAACCTAAATAGAATGGCCAGAGGCGGGTTTGAACCGCCGTCCTCCCGTACGCGAGTCCAGTGTGTTACCACTGTGCCACAATTGGGAATAAAAAGTAGGGTAATACAAACACTGCTCTCACTTAAATGTCGCATTTTACATCGTGTACAAACCATCATTGAAGAACTGCGACACAAAGAACTGTGGTGGTTCCTTTACGACAGTGACTGGCGTTGAAACATTGGCTCGTCATGTCGAGCCCAAAAACAAACGACCATCAGAGGAGTTCCGCCACAAAGGATCACCAATGCCAACAAAGTTCAAGCCATGCCGTAAGCAGACAAAGTAAAAGATACGGTGAATCTGGAATCGATTACTGAAGGCAAAACGTATTGCGAGACCCTCAGAAAACCGAAAACAAGAATTGTGAGAGTTCGTCCACACAATGAGCACACACTCCTTCAGCATGACAATACCAGACTACACACGAGCGTTGCGACATCTGCAACAATCCGACGCCTTGGGGACACTGTCATCCATCGTCCTTCATACAGTACCGAGGTGATCTAATTCGATTTGAAGGATTTCCATTCGATACCGATAAAGCAGTGTAAGCGGAGGTGAGGTTGTGTCGTCATAAACAAAGTGAAACATTTTACAGAGACCGTCAAGAAACTAGTCTTTTGATGCGAGAAATGTGTTCATTGCTATGGTGTGATATATAATGTGTGTGTGTGTGTGTGTGTGTGTGTGTGTGTGTGTGTGTATTTAAAGAGTTAACCCAAAAATTGTGAATCTTTACTTTCCAGCAGGTCTTTGTATTTTAACTATCTGTTTGAATATGCTTCCTGTAGTTGTTCATGCTGTTTTAGTCGACAACCGATGTCAGTTGGTTGTAACAACGGAAATACGAAAACGAACTCAGTATCTAACAATGAACATTATACACGATCTAAAATTAAACAGGCGCTAGACCCGCAATACGCAGACATGTAATGTTTCGAGGTTTAAATGCTAGTGTTAACTTCTGGTAGAAAATGAGTTCATCTGATATGCGCCCCACGATCGTAACGGTCAAGGACCTAAGAAGGAAATCGGTCGCATCATTTTCAAAACGAACAATGATAGCATTTGGTTCACACCGTTTTAGTAATCACAAGGGATTTGGATCCCGGTAGTCCGGAATCCGAGTCCAGTGAGCTATCATTATGCTGTCTCACTCGGCGTAACAACTGACTCATACGTCTTGCAGTCTGATAGACCTCGCTGACTGTCGTCTTTCAATTATCCGATGAGTTTGTTAGTCTCCTGAGAAATTGATGCAGCTTTCTTCCCAGCAATTTAGTGTTCTAACTTTGTATTCAATGTTAAAAACCAGACAAATTTAGAGATAATCCATTAGCAAACAAAACGCATTTGTTAAAATGTGTTGTACTGAGAACACTACCCTATGAGAATACCCTTCTGGTGAATACATCTGACCATGTACTACAACTATGCAGCAACATGGCACAACGACTGTCACGAAAGCATGGAACACCGGTACACCAAAAATCTGATGCAGTCTAGGAGTCTGCCATGAAACGGAAGCAGCAGTTAAAGTCTTGAGAAAAAATATCTTGGTAAATTTGTACATGGGATGACTAGTTATGAAAACAAAGGAGAAATATGGAACAGAGTAGAAATAAAAATCATTGAGGTTTGTCGATTTCATTAATTCTCTCTGAAACGGCACAGAGCAGTTAAAAGGAACCAATAATGTCTCGAAATGGGATATAAGATTAACATCAATAGAAATGAAAGAAGGGTTGTTGAATTAAATCTGCATATGCCGAGAGAATTAGATTAGTAAATGAGACAGTATATAACAGCGAAGTTTTGCTGTTTAGGTAGCCAACTGAATGACAAGACTGAAGTAAAGAGAATTGTTAATATGGAACATGAATTTGCTAGGAAGTATTACTGAAGGTATTTTTCTGGAGTGCAACCACGAACGGAAGTGAAACTTGGGCTATAAACAATTCAGACATGAATAGGATAAAAGCTTTTTGAACAGTGATGCTACAGAAAAAGAGTATAGGCCCGATTCACACGGTAGGCAACGTCACGTACATCAATTTGCCTGGCGATTAGTACGCTACGAAAGAATATTTCCCGTTGACGGAGAGGGTCACGATTCGCTGTTAGGGGTTTTGTTTTGTGGCTGTTCGCGCGACTCAGGTTTGATTCACAGCTATGTTCTTCGGATTTATTTTGTTACTGAGCTTTCGGTTATATTTTATTCAAAAAAACGAAAGACGAAATAACAATTGAGCATTTCGCCAGCAAGTGGAATTCTATGATATGAATAGCATCAAGTATAGCGACACATTCCCTTTAAAAGTATTTGCATAAACAACTTCGTTTTGCTCGCCTTTCTAGTTTTTGCTCCTTTTCTCGTTATCTAAGACAACGGCAATCGTAACTAGTTCTTAAACACTAAATTTAAAGTTTTCTACTCTCTTTCGTAGAAAACACTAATAACCCTACTTTGAGTTTCGAACTATGCGGCTAATGCTGCTTGAATTTCTACTGTCTTGTGACGAAAAGGTTAGATTTTTGTAAAGCTTATGGGACTTAACTGCGGGGTCATCAGCCCCTAAACTTACAAACTACTTATGAAGTACCTCATACTAAAGACAGCACAAACATCAATGCCCGAGGGGGATTCGAACCCCCGATGGGGAACGGCCAAGCGCATTGGAGCATAGCGCCTCAATGCGCTCGTGCACTCCGCCACGGCGTCTTCTGACGTTTCGTCCGTGAGATTGTATGTGGAGTTTTGACTGTGTGACGTCACTGACGTTGACGGCACGTTGTCCACAGTGTGAAACCAGCTATATGAAAGCTACGCTTTGTGAAATTTGCAACAACGTAGAAATCTGTAAAATCTGCGCTCAGTATTACTGCAAAGTACCTGTTCACGAAGTTACGATGTACCTGCAACCAGAACATCGTCGTTCACTAGAAACGCTCCCTATTAATGACGTCATAGATATATTCCACAGCCACGTGGGAGAGACCCGGTCGCGTCGACGCCCCCATGCAACGTAAAGCACTGCTGCGTGAGAAATGGTCGACATATTAAGTTCTGCAATATGCCCTCTCACATACGTTTATTAACTGGTTCTAATTGCGTAACGTTTGAATCCTGCTTTTACTTTATGCATTATGCATACACCGTGCTAAAATTAGAAATTATGTACTGTCACCTTGAATTTTATTTGTTATTACGTAAATTATTTTATGATGTAATATCTGTGCTTTAAAAGCACACGTTACATAATATACAATTTTATAATACTTTTATATTCCATTTGGAAATACTAACATGTAGAAGTATCATTAACAATTGTTTTCGTGTTTTGAAATCAACAGAAACGAGCTCATGTAGCGCTAGTGACTGAACAATTAATTTACTACTTTTATCACCTATATACTTGCATACACTTGGCCCTTTAGTTAACAATAACACAAACGTTACGTATGTATATTACACGTAAATACGCATCCTTTGTCGAGTAGAGATGCCTTTATAAAAAAAAAAAAAAAAAAAAAAAAAAAAAAAAAAAAATCGTCGTTGTTAATTTGGTTTGTGTGTTTTTCATTGTAGCGTCTGAATATGTACACTTGTTGTGACTGCCTCCTACAGAACTAAAACTAAATTACGACCACTTCAGAGTGTAAGAAATGTGCCATGACAGTTCTTGTTAGACTAACCACAGTTTCTATCATCAGTAAACCACGTTAAAGCCTTCAATTGTTTTGCCTGGCACGTGCATTTCGGACGGGGGAAGAAGGGTTAGTGGACCTTTCCTCGACCTCTTCAGGGCAAAGTTTAACGCGGACGCCACAGAAGAATGCCGAAGATTAGATGGGTAGATTGGATAACTAATGGAGAGTTACTGAATCGAATGGAAGAGAAACTTTATAGCGCACAACTTTACTAAATGAAGGGCCCGGTAGAAAGGATATATTCTGAGGCATCAACGAATCGTCGAACTGGTAATGGAGCTAGATATAAAAGAGGAGACTTATGTTTTAGACAGAGGCAATGTAGCCTGAATACAGGAAACAGGTTCAAATAGGTGTAAGGTGCAGTAGCTATACATATATTTAAAAACCTGCTCAAGAAATATAGTCAGGCTTCAGAATAGTGACGAAAACATCGTCATCAAAAACAACAAAAACAAAGCAGTTACGATAGTACGAGTTTTAGAAGACGTACCTATAAACTAAAAACGGAAGGAAGATCAGGGTATAACGTCCTGTCGCCAGCGTAGTCATTCGAGACGGATGTCACGCTCAGAATTTTGTGGGAAGGGATGAGGAAGAAAATCGGCGCTGCCCTGTCAAAGGAACCATCCCAATACGAGTTTCGTAATCTTCCAGCAACGATACACTAAAAAATTACTTTTCAATGTATTTGCGGACTGAACAGCGCGAATTTTATACGGTTGGTAGTCAATACCTACCGCAGTGGAATGGCCGGGCGCTTTAAGGCGCCTAGCTGCGGAGCGCACGATTACTTTCCGTCGGAGGTTCGAGTCTTCCCTCGGGCGCGGTGTGTGTGTGTGTGTGTGTTTGTCCTTAGGTTGGTTAAAGTAGTTTGTAAGTGTATGGACTGATAATCATGTAAGTCCCATAGATTTCAAAACATTTTTATGTAATCGTTTCATGTCATTTTTAATAGCTTGTAGCCGAAGAATCACTGACATCATAATCGTGAATTTTAGGAAGTAATGGGTTATTGTCAAAATCCCGTTAGGCCAACGGTTAATTCGTTTACTATCAACAGCGAATGTTCAAAGGCAAGGGTATCTAGAAAAAGATGTAAAGTGATATAGATGAGTAAGAAAAACGATCCCATAACGTTCGAATACAGTATTAGTAGCGAACTGCTTGGCAGTCGCGTCGACTAAATATCCAGGTGTAACGTTGCACACCGGTATGAAATGGAACGAACATGTAAAGACCATTGTGGGAAATGGTGATACTCGACTTCATAATTATTTATTATTATTATTATTTTATTAAATTAGATATTTCTAGGAAGATCTGGTTCACCCTTAAAGGACACATGGTATAGTACAATAGTGCGACCCATTCTTGGTTACTGCTGGAGTATTAGGGATCCCCACCACGTCGGTTTAAAAGGAGACAGAAGCAATTCCAAGGCGGGCTGGTAGGTTTATTACTGCAGTTTCTATCCTCATGCGGGTTTCAAGGAGATGTTCTGGGATAGCCGGCCGCGGTGGCCGAGGGGACTGAGGCGCTCCAGTCACGGTCTGCACGGCCACTACGGTCGGGGGTTCAAATCCCCCCTCGGGCATGGATATTTGTGGCGTCCTAGTTCGTAAGTAGTTCATAAGTAGTTTGTAAGTTTAGGGACTAATGACCCCGCAGTTAAGTCCCATAAGCTTAACGAACATTTGAACATTTTGTTCTGGGATATCAAATGGGAATTCATCGAAGGACGTCGACGTTCCTTAAAAAACTATTGAGGAAATTTGGAGATAAACTTTATTGCCGTCAACTACAATTCGCATAAGAACAACAATGATAGAAATTAAGGTTCGTACGGAGGCATGTAGACAGTAGCTTTTCCCTCGTTGTGTTTAGGAGTGGAACGCAAAGGGAAATGACTAGTAATGATAGAAGGGTACTATCCACCACGCACCCGTATGGTGGCTTGCCGAGTACGTAAATAAGCATTGCTGTGAGAATAAGTAGTACGAAAATCTCGTCTCGAAAAAATGTTGTAAATATTTAGTGTGCCGCATATCATTCTGTGACAAAGCTATCTCAGAACTATAACAAAAACGTATCATTCCACACGACTGGGATACATGTGTAAAGAGCTTAACAAAATTACACATTATTTTCAGAAAAAAAGTAACACCTTGAAAGGTTACTGAAAGGGAATTCATATTCACAAAACATGTTTAACAGCACAGTTAACTTGGTTCAGCATGTGTCATGATGGAACCGATGCGTGAAGCCAAGAATGGCGGCCTGTGTTATAGCGATCTGTGCTGCACTCAGCTGGTTCGCAGCTGGTGGTAGGTACAATTTTGTTAAAACTGTTTCATACCCACATTCCACAGACTCCTATATCCACCCAGTTATTGAATTCACTAACACCTTTTCGGACTCTTCACGACACTCTCCATTCTATCCATACAATACACTACCCATCAATATAATAAATTATCATAAATTCCTAGTCCTTTAATTAGTAAATTAGTCACCTGAACAATATTTATTTCATATGTTCCAAAAATTCAAATTTTTAAATGTAATATAAAATATTTATTTGGATTCCATTTGTGTATCGATAGTCACAAAATTCGCATATCTTTGTAAGACTGTCTTTGTATAACTATGTATTGTCACCGATATTGTGTTGAATATCTGTTGAATATTAAGTTATCTGACGATGGCCTATAAAGCCGGTTCATAACTAACAAACAAAAATATTGTGGGATATAAATAGAAGTATCAGTTGCCTTTGTGATCTTATGGCAATCACAAACCTGTGTTATTATTTTAAAGTAAGACGCGGGGGCAAATGTGTTACCCATTTTATGCTTTTGGCATGGGTTCAACTCCAAATGTTTTTATTGCTTTTATTATCATGACCACGACATAAGAAAACCTGTCTGACAACTTTTATCCCTTAAGAATGGCCTAAGGCTGAAACCTGGTTGTGACAATAAGTATATAATAATCAGTCAATGGCGGCCAATTCTTTAAAAAATAAAAGTATTCACGGTTTTAATAAGTCTGTGTTCCTCCTTGTACGACGGAATATAGCACAGATATCATGCTGTCTGTTCTACAGTCTTTGGTGAATCATTCTGCACACACCCCTTTTACTGCAGAAACACATCGTCCCACACAAGTAGCAACTTCACAGATGAATGCGTCACATGCCTCATACCAATATTGCGCCCTTTTTCAAACTCGCTAATTTGACGGTACGCTCCGCGCGTACGTTTGTGTAGCACCCTGACGAATGCTAGTCACACTGATACATTACCTTCAGAGTTTAAGCGACAACGAGAACCGCAGGCACACTATATCGGCAGGTGCTGTTGCGTCGCGATATCAATGTTGACCCTGAACACGCGGTTCGACAAGGGTCAAATGCTAACCATTCCTACACAACATACTAATTTACATGCCCTGTGAATAAGAACTTCCTATATCTAGTACTTCAAAGTGGTTGCTTTTTCTGAAAGCATTTGTTGACAGATGCAAAGGTGAGAAGGGAGAAAAGAAGTGGCTCGCGGATGGGAGGGTAGTGTGGAGAGCGGCGGCAGGTGTGGCGCACGTGCGGCCGGCATTCCGTCGACCGGTTTGGCACGCCAACGCGGGGGAGCCCGTCTCCCCTCAGAGCGATAGCCACGCTTCACACCACACCACACAACGCAACACTTCCGTCCTACCTGCCCGACCACCTTGCACGCAGCCACTTTTGGCTAAACTCAACAACCGTCCCCGTTCGTATGAAATGTTCTGCACCCTCTTCATGACGAAATACACTCCTGGCAATTAAAATCGCTACACCACGAAGATGACGTGCTACAGACGCGAAATTTAACCGACATGAATACGATGCTGTGATATGCGAATGATTAACTTTTCAGAGCATTCTCACAAGGTTGGCGCTGCTGGCGACACCTACAACGTGCTAACATGAGGAAAGTTTCCAACCGATTTCTCATACACACACAGCAGTTGACCGGAGTTGCCTGGTGAAACGTTATTGTGATGCTTCGTGCAAGGAGGAGAAATGCTACCATCACGTTTCCGACTTTGATAAAGGTCGGATTGTAGCCTATCGCGATTGCGGTTTATCGTATCGCGACATTGCTGCTCGCGTTGGTCGCGATCCAATGACTGGTAGCAGAATATGGAATCGGTGGGTTCAGGATGGCAATACGGAACGCCGTGCTGGATCCCAACGGCCTCGTATCACTAGCAGTCGAGATGACAGGCATCTGGATGGCTGTAACGTCTCGATCCCTGAATCAACAGTTCGGGACGTTTGCAAGACAACAACCAACTGCACGAACAGTTGGATGAAGTTTGCAGCAGCATGGACTATCAGCTCGGAGACCACGGCTGCGGTTACCCTTGACGCTACATCACAGACAGGAGCTCCTGCGATGGTGTACGCAACGATTAACCTGGGTGCCCGAATGGCAAAACGTCATTTTTTCGGATGAATCCAGGTTCTGTTTACAGCATCATGATAGTCGCATCCGTGTTTGGCGACATCGCGGTGAACGCACATTGGAAGCGTGTATTCGTCATCGTCATACTGGCGTATCACCCGGTGTGATGGTATGGGGTGCCATTCGTTAACGTCTCCGTCAACTATTTGTTCGCATCGACGGCACTTCGGAGAGTGGCCGTTACATTTCAGATGTGTTTCGACCCGTGGCTCTACCCTTCATTCGATCCCTGCGAAACCCTACATTTCAGCAGGATAATGCACAACCACGTGTTACAGGTCCTGTACGGGCCTTTCTGGATACGGAAAATGTTCCGACTGCTGCCCTGGTCAGCACATTCTAGAGATCTCTCACCAATTGAAAACTTCTGGTCAATGGTGGCCGAGCAACTGGCTCGTCACAATACGCCAGTCACTATTATTGATGAACTGTGGTATCGTGTTGAAGCTGCATGGGCATCGGTATCTGTACCTGTACACGCCATCCAAGCTCTGTTTGACTCAATGCCCAGGCCGTTATTACGGCCAAAGGTGGTTGTTCTGGGTACTGATTTCTCAGGATCTATGCACATAAACTGCGTGAAAATGTAATCACATGTCAGTTCTAGTACAATATATTTGTTCAATAAATACCCGTTTATCATCTGCATTCTTCTTGGTGTAGCAATTTTAATGGCCAGTAGTGTACTATTCCCTTGTAGTCACTTAACGTTGGTGGCTAATAAGCAAAACGTAAAGCAGCCATCAATCCGAAGGTTGGTTTCAAGTGCACAGTGTTTTGGTAAATTGAAGTGGACTCCAACTACGGTACGACTCAGCACTTTCAAAATTAACATTGCCATAGCCGAAAATGTGGTCAATGACGTAAATGATGCATCTCTCTTCTTACCCAGTCACACAGTGATTAATAAGTGAGTCAAATTTTCGATAAATTGCGTGAAAATCAAATGTTTTTAAAGTTAGCCCTTTCATTCTCAGTACTATTCCACGACAGCATCGTATTAAAAGCTGATTTATACGGTATTTTGTGTATTAGTCTTTAAAATCGCATTGTTGTCGTTAAAAAACACGCTTCTAGTACATTTTGTCGCTTGGTACGGCGTATAGCCACTTCTGATGCATTAATCGGTCCATCTTGGAAGTTGTGTTGCGTTGCGTTGCTGCCTGTACGTGGCTGAGAGTATGAGCCTGAGTGTGGGTCATTTTATTTCAGCTGTGAATTGTTTTGATTTTGGTACTGTGGCGAAGATCATTATTGATCTGGCAGTGTTAATTATCAACAAAATAACGAACAAGTAATAACCTCGATACAAACGTCTGTGTTGCGAAATACATGACATAAAAAAGCAATAGTTCGATCAAAAATTTTAAAACACAGTTTCATGTTTAGTGCAGTGTATTCATACAGAAGCTGAATTCATAATGTGGGACTGAAAGGTTAAGGGACAAAACTGCTGACGTCACCAGTTCCTAGACTTTCGCCTGTGAAGATATCAATTACCATTCATGCTGTATCTTCTCTAACATATTGCTAAATTTCAGCACAATCTCATGCATTAGAACCTTTGATTCGAATTAACAGCGTGCATCAAAACTCAAAATTCACAACACCTTAAACAGCTGCAGAAAAAAAAGAAAAAAAACTAATTCGTAGTTGAACACAATATATTTCCAATACCGGTAATACTAACATTCTAACGAAATCACATGCCCTTATAACGAAGTATATAAAAACAATTATTGGCGCGAACTAACAACTACTTGTACGATGAAGCCAAAGCATGGTTTGTGGACTTCATTATGTAAAGCTATTTTCCAGTGTCTCTTGGGCGCCAGAATGTTTGTAAATCTGAGGGACTTCAGTACCCTGGTCATCGGTTCCTAGGCTTACAAACAACTTAAACATAACCGCGCGCATTTAGGCGCCTTAGAACGCTCGGCCACTCCACCGCCGCGTGACGGTATACGTTGGCCGCTAGAAACAGCTCTGCTCAAGGAATGTATCGCTTTGAGGTACCTACCCCCTCTCCCTTGGCCAATGATTCACCTGCACCTTCCCTCCCCCACAAACACACACGAGATATTAGGTCCCGTTTTGCCATTTAATATTGAAATTAAATATCTTTTACTTCACGTTTTGTAAATTGTTTTATAAAGCCTCCCCCAAGGCTGACCAAAAGTACTAATTTTTCAAACTCTCCTCCCTCTTGTGGACAGCACTGGTATCGCTACTGACTCCGCTTCCGGCCCTCCACAATGCTAGCGTTTCATTGCACGCGAACGACCTTGACAGTGTCACAGGGTCGAAACACTTCTTCCGATCTTTTCATCACGTCGGCCCTTGTGTTGCAGCCACTTACGCTCCTACCACTGGCACAGTTTTTATTCCCGTGCTTACATGTACCACCTTCAACAAATAAATTCATATCGTCGTCGCAGAAGTATTACTGATCAGCATGGAATTACCAAACTCCTTTTGATCCGAGAGTTAGCAGTATTTGCTAGCAGTGAGCACATATTAACGAAGTTGTATGACGGAAACTTATTTTGTCAGTAATTCACACGGAAATGAGTGAGATTCGTGGTTGTTTTAAACAATGTTATCTAAAAATAGCTATTAACCACTAATTTCATTACTTTAAGACATTATGTCCTGTATCTTATTACGTGAGCGGCTGCGAAAGGTTATTCATCATTAAATGGATGCATTACGTCGTGTAATTCTAATCATATGTTTGTTGTTTCTCTTGCCGCGGTACTTTATCTCGAAAACATATTAACAGATAAACATTCGTCTGTTATTAGGTACAGCTTTTGAAACCGGTTCTTGGAAACAATGTGTAGGGTCTTCAAAAACGTCTTTAAATTAGTGCTTGGTAGCTTTTTTTTGTAGGACATCGTACGATGTTATTGGCAACACACGAAAGATGCAGAGTAGTTTGAGAAATTTCTGCAAAGTACTTAAACATTACTCTGAAGCCAACCACAGGGTCAATACCCATTCCCCTTTGTTAGGTATTTGACTCTAGAGAAGACTGTACCAAATTTGATCACATATGTTCCTCTTAAACTTTGAGAGTTTGGTGACATAATACAGCAAATAACTCCCCGTCCACTGCCTCCTTTGTTTTTTCTCCATTTCCTCTTCGTTTATCACTGTACACACCTACACATGGCGGATACAGTCTTTTCGAAGCTCTCCGCCAATTCAGTGTGATCATTCTACCACATGGTTCTGCCTCAGGTGCTTAGCCGCACGGGATGGCCGCGTGGTCTACGGCGTCAAGCTAAGGACTGGGCGCGCGCCCGTGTGTGTGTGTGTGTGTGTGTGTGTGTGTGTGTGTGTGTGTGTGTGTGTGTGTGTGTGTAGTAGTAGTAGTAGTGTCCAATTTGAAAATTTATAGTCTTAAACTAACTCCCCGCTATAAGCCTCACATGAAGTCGAGTAGACGAGAAGTATATCAACAAGTACAATAATAACTACGTGTTGTTGGTCCTTTACATCATTTCTTCGTCTCTGATAGACTGAAACATGTCCAACTTATGCAGCTACAGGTTTCACCTTCGTTGGCACTTTTCACATTTATGTGCCAAATGTTCAATTATTGGTCCCAACGGCATATGCAATTTTTTCAGAAACAAATGTACCATAAGCTATAACAATCTAATTAACGCTACAAAGAGAATGATAAAAGTTTTCTCTCGGCAATGCTCCTCCCACATCCAGTAGCATTAAATTGTGCTGATTATCTCATTCGGCCGTTCCGCAAGCCGCAGTGAAAGTTTAGCGGTTGAGCGCGCTAACCTGAACATTCATTCCTCGCTGTTACTGTCAGAACAACGCCCATAAAACTAAACTCTGTGCGGAAGACACAGAGGAACGTAATTTTATATCTTGAGCACAGCTGCGCTTTACGATGTTTCTATACTGCACACATTTCCGTAAAACCCAACTCATAATATCCTCCTCAGATCTGGATCTTCGTTGGCACTTATAGGAATGAAAATATTTCCCAAAAATACAATAAATATCTACACAAAATTATGTTTCACTTTGTTTAGAGAGAAGTAAAGATTTTTGGGGTGTAGCATCGCTTTCAATACGAGGTCACTACAGAGACTGCACAAGCTTTGATAGGGCAAATATTGTTGAAGTATAAAGCCCAAGTTATTTTTGTAACATTCAAATGTTTGTAAACCTATTGGACCAAACTGCTATGGTTATCATTCTATTGACTTACAAATTATTTCAACTTACACTAAGGATAACACACATGTCCATACCCAAGGGAGGACTCTAACCTCCGGCGGGAACGGGCACCCAGTCCGCAGCATGACGCCTTAGATCATGCGGCTTATTTTTGCAGGACCGAGCCGTAGTATTCTCTCTAATTATATTCAGGGAAGTGAGAAGAAACCCAAACCAGAATAGGGGGTTAAGGTACCGTTTCTTCTGAGACTCTTTAGTTATGGTTTTTATAAGTGAACAATCAAGACTACTTCGTGATATTTTTACTCGTCTAAGATAGGGTGGATGTATTTGCACTGCAAAGAAAACAAGAAAATAGGTGTAATTCTAAAAGACGCGTAAGTAATATTACTTCTAAGCGTTCTACATACATCATTTTTATTAGTACACAATATTACCGAAGAATGTACACCAAGCAACATGGTAGAAGTACTTACTGTATTTGAATTGATGTCCCACAGTATTTCGTAAGATCCATATTTTTTAACGGTTTAAGTTTCAAGGGTTTTGTGCACTTCCCTTTTACAGAAGTGCATCACAGAGCGCACACATCACATTATAAAACTTATGTTAGGAACTATTCTTCGTATTAAGTATCTTTTCAGATTCTTGAAATTATGTTGCCTGTTCCGCTGTGACCAGATCTTCAACATATGCAGTTGCCTGGACTATGGGTTTTTAATATGTATTGAACAAAAGATAAAGGTGAAAGTACTAATTCTTGAGTTGTCCCGTTCAAGCTCCTGTTGAATTTTTCATTTTTAAATCTTGGTTTTCTCAACACACATGACAAGATTGCAGGCGATTTCTTGAATTTTATGGTCTTGTGGGTAGATCGCAAAACTAATGAAGAGGTACTGAACAGAATTGGTGAGAAAAGGAATTTTTGGCATACCCTGACTAAAAGAAGGGATCGCTTGGTAGGACACATTCTTAGACATCGGGGAATCGTAAATTTAGCATTGGAAGGAAGTGTGTGGGGTAAAAATCGCAGAGGGAGACCAAGAGACGCATATAGTAAGCAGATTCAAATAGATGTGGGTTGTCGTTCTTATGAGGAGATGAAAAGGCTTGCTCAGGATAGAGTAGGGTGGAGAGCTGCATCAAACCAGTCTCCGGACTGAAGACCATAACAACAACAACAACAACTAACAGGGAAGAAGCCTCCGCCAAGATCTCATACCACATTTCACATCCCACGTGTTACAGCGATACGCTACGATTCGTACGCCGAGGCGATTATCTCGTGCCGACAAATCCGATTCACATCCGCAAGAGCCGAATCGATTGTGTCTCAACATGTAATCAACATACCAACATTTTATTAGAACACGTTATGACAAAGACGCGTTATTTCATTTATTTCACGCGGTACAGCTCCGGCTGACGCTGGAGGCGTTCGTCTTGGCTGCTGTTATTTCAGATGCTGGCCGCCGGCGCGGTTCACGGAGCAACACCCAATACGCTACGCTTGGAGGAAACGTCTTCGCCACATACTGGTCATTGGAATGTGCCAAGTTTCAACTACAGCAAGCATCTTACGAGAAAAGTGCTGAACAAAAAATATTACTAACAAAGATGAACTACGGTTTTGCGATTGTGGTACAAGTTACACGTGAAGTCAAAATTTCTAGTTGTTCTCGGCAACCGGATTTGAAACGTGAAAATAATTTTAGGCAATAATGAAGGGCAACAGTCTTATTATTGGGAATAATTCGATAATTTTAGTTGTGTAATTTATCCATATACTAATAAGGCTTTATGCTGTAGTGGTTCGTCGTGTCCGTATCAGCAAAATGAATCTTCACCCTAGTAAATATTTGCATCACTATTGGCTCGACAGCAATCTCTGCTACGGTAGTTTTAATGAGATGACAGCGTCATGGAATATTACGCGGTGCTGTAGCGGGAGGCAGGGGGCACTGGTTACGTCGTGTTTTAGATGAATGTACCTGCTACGTACGACTGAAAAAATGTGCAGACAAATTTCGATTAATTTGTAAGGTATATTACTTGCACACGCAACATATAAATTGAACAATACTATCCGAACGGTTTTCGCAACAACTGGAGGAAGATTTCGCAAACAAAGCAGAAGCATCCCCACCAAGGTGTGTCTACCATTAGGATTGCTGCGTCTGTAGCGTCCTTGATTCTGTACAGGAAACTCTGTCATCATCAACATATCCTGGTCACTAATGAAAGACGCTGTATCATACTAATAACGTGGCTCGCAATGCCTACTTTGTTCGTTGCTCATTTAAAATTAGATAAAAAAGGCAGTACGGATGGCTATTCCCTAAATGATTGGGCAGCTCTGCTACTAGTGGTATGTTGCTTTGTTCTCATGCGACTGATACTTTAGGAGCTTATGTTTTGGTTAAAATTAATAGAACCTCGTTTTACGCAAGACCAACAACTTCAATAAAATAAATTATTGTCTTAGTAATAGTGTTGCAAATCATAAAAGAGAAGGAAAGCAAGAGGTCTGTACAGAACGACAAAAAGGTTCTGCCCAAAGAAGGTTAAATTTAATTAGTGAAAATTCATCGCACGATTATTAGTTATGCAACAGGTCAGTGACTGATTACAGAATAGCGTGATGCCTTCAGAATATAAACATCTTATGATGAGCTCTTACACACACGTTAAATGCCACTCAGTTTCTCAGGGACTTAGACGACATACATTTTGTTTTTGTAGTTTACGTTGAAATGAATTCGCGTTACTGACCACAAATCCTGAACACGCAGTTGTAAAACTTCTCTTTTTGAAATTACTACTAATGGCTTTAGGAGAGAGGGAGGTTTAATACCTTCTGGCAGTAACAGCAGCTTGGCAGTGATCATTTGCTCACACTTTTTTATTGTCACAATGTAATTTCGGAGAACGTGCCTCAAGGACTTTTTCAGGGTTTAAAACTTTTCGTAGAACACTAGTCAACCAACCTTTCCCCACCAGACACTCTGAAATGTATGTTCATAGCACAATCTGTGCCTTATTAATAATTAAGTTGGATAGACCCAACTGGTAGAAGTGCTATCCTACACTTGTGAAGGAACACTTACAGCATTATTAGAACATGTCACTACTTGCATTATGGTTTCACCACCCAACCTGAAAATTGTCTCCAGAATGATTCTGACGTCAGTCATCCGTTTATTTTATATGAATTACTAGTACTTCTACTATAATAATAATAATTTAGTGTGGCTCTGTGGCCTGGTGCAAATCTTTCGACTGGATGCCACTTCGGCGATCTTCAAGCGCCTAACCTACTCCAGTTATCCCACCGGGAAAGGGGACCTACAGTTAAACATGGAATCTAAAGAACGTGTCGTTTCTGGTGACGCCTCAAATCGTTGAGATAGAAAGAAATCCGCAATCCGACCGGGTTCCGAAACCGCAACCCTTCGGTTTCCGGTCGAGAGCTTTACCGCGAGACCATGAGTACTTCCAATGATATGTGTAAATCATATCGATAGCACTGGTCTGCCAAATCATATTGACTATAATGAAAAGTAATACTATTAATCGCTGATATATTAAGACTAATCTAGCACCGTCGAAGTGCAACTTGAAACCAACGAATTGTTGACTACGTAGGTTCCTACGAGCTGTTAAGACCAATAACTCCATTAAAATTCCTTGAGAAAAAGAGAAAAAAAAGCTATAGTTGATTCTGATTTGATAGTCCAGTTGTTTATTTTTAAGTCAATGCGGCTGGATGTGAAAGTAGATGACTCATATTACAACTCTAAATGATACTGTATTCGAGTCTCCGTAGGTCCTAGAGAAACACGACTGCCCTTATGCCTCTATATGTAACCATAATGGTCCCTTCGTTGAATGTTCTAAACTTATGCAAGAGGGTATCGCGAGAAGATAGCGCGGCCGCTCGATTTCCTGCAGGTTTGTTGTCATATCTATTTGGTAAGGACTTCCAAATCTTTAACATTACTATACAATTGGAGAGACGGCAAGTTTGAAAAGAAGCTATCCGAAATGAGGGGGGTGGGGGAGGGGGGGAGGGAGGAGGTGGGAGGTGAACGAGGACCCTACAGCGCAATTTATTTCAAAAATTGACTAAAAATATCCATTTGATGCTTAAATGTAGCGTTTAAAAATAATTGTCAAGCCTACACAAGGCGCCTACTAAAAATACATACATCTCTGACAGAGTATTTCTGACTTTAGAAGAAACAATTACATTGAACTTTACATTCGTTTGCATATGTCCGAAACAGACTATAAAGGTCCGAGACTTCAGTGCTACTCAATGACTGATTTTCACTCGCTAATGACAAAACACCAGGAACATTAATACTCATATTAACGGAATGTATGACATTAACTGCGAAATGGGCAAGTTGAAAATGAGTACCCAGCTTTGATTCAAACCCAGGTCTCTGGCTTTCTAGGCGGTTGCGCTGACCACTACACCACCGAGGACACAGCGATCACCACACCTCCAATAATTACCTAAGTACGACTCACGTCAGATACAAATTCTCAACTTTGCCCTGCCCACTATTACTCAAACTCTTAGTTTTTGTAAATTGATTCCCGTAAGAGTAAGGGTTTAGGAATGCCTCCGCACAGAAGAAAGGATCATTGTCCGTCATCAAATAAATAACAAATGTTTGTAAATCTATCGGACCAAACTGCGTGGTCATCAGTCCGTAACTTACAAATTACTTAAACTAAGGTAAACTAACCTAAGGACAACAAACAAACACACACACACACACACACACACACACACACACACACACACACACACACGCCCCAGGGAGGACGCGAACCTCCGACGGCGAGCAACCGCGCGCTCCGCAGCGAGGCGCCTTAGACCGCTCGGCTACTCCACCGCGGCTGCCCGTCATCGGCATATTATATAAATTATATATATGTGGCGTCTGTTCTTCGGACATATACATAACTTATAGAACATTAGAACGCCAAATCGCAACATAACTACAAGTTTAAGCACCCGGAGTAGTATAATTATCTAACTAATCTGCAGTGTTTATGTATATTATACTGTTTGTACCAAACTGATGATAAAAGGGATCGGAACTGTTTTATTTCTGAAAATATACTGGTCCATAAAATGATACTAAACTATTTTGCCAAAGTACTAAAATCAAATACCGAATTCCGTAATTTTGGTACAAGGTCCCGTAAGACTAATTTTTGGCATAACACGTGATAATTACGGACAAACCGTAAAACGTGGCATATCTGCAACTGGATGTACTGTCATGCAGATGCTCTACTTCAGAGGCGAAATGTATTTAGCCAGAATCCGTCCAACAAAATTAAATCGTCTATTCGTCTCCCTTAAAGATGACAAAGTGATCGTCCAATACCATAGGACACCTAAATAGTTACTTTGTGACGTATTCACGATTTTTACCAGTAATCTCGTATTTTTCAGAATTATCTTATATTCAACGACATAGAGCCGTGTCAATCGTTACAAGTGGATATTGCGTCCACGTCGTTCTGCAAGTCCTTGCGACCTTCCACCGACGACAGTTTTCTTTAGACAGGATCGCCAGCCATCTATCTATCTCGGTGGTGGGTGGTAGTGATTCTGTGAAGTAGTACTAGTAAAGCTTTGGCAGCTGAGCACGTAGACGAGTGAGCGCCGAGCAGCCGCGTCCTGCGCGCTCGGTGTGACACGGCCGGCACAGCTGAACAACAGCGATTACCGGGCCATCTGCCGCGGCAGGCGCAGGAAACAGCCCCTGACGTTTACCGCTGGAAGCCCCGGAAACTTCCTGCAGCTGCCGGCCACGAGCTACCCCTCTTTCTGCCAGCTGAGCAAACCTCTGTATACGCTCACGCGTCTGCTTGCAAACAAACCCACCACTTCACGCAACACACCACCTACTTTCTCAAATGGCGAGCGCTGAAATGCTGTCTAAGGGGTCGGCGGTAACTGGCGACGCAACAACAGTTCACTATTCAGTCACCAACAGTTGCAAAGTAACTTTTATTCAAAGAGTCTTATTTTTAGCACTTAACGCCGACAACTCTGACTCAAAATCTTAGATATTAGGAAACACAGGAAACAATGTTAACACTGGAATTATTACAATTACACACATATACGCTTGAGAAAAGCGGGACATCCGGGTTCGGGATCGGCGTAATTAATTGTACAACTGATGCTGATATACATCGCAGCCGTAAGTCCTTGAATAATAGCGGACAGGATCGCCACACGTGTTACGACGCCCCTTCCGGGATTGGGGCAGATGCGCCGAACCGTGTCTAATCCGCCTGACAGATTAACGAAGAGGGCAGGTGTCCCGGCCAGCCTCCATGTGGTTTTTAGGCGGTTTCACAAAAACCAGTTGGCGAATACAGGGCTCGCACCGGACTCCCACCTCGGTTAGACGATTTACAAACATTCAGAAAACGTTCGCACTTTTTCACATAAATACGCACACTTGAGGTATATACATTTCATCTTTAATTCCAAATAATTAATGCATTTACCAACAGCAGTAAAGTTTGTTGTTTTATTGAACAACCGGTTTCGGTATGACACTAATACCATTTTCAGGCTCTATACAAATGAAGTTACAAATCAGTGTATCTATAACATCATGCACTACATATCATAAAATATCAAGAACAAAAAGTACGACTTAATTTAATGACCCTGATTTACTCGATCTTTGCCCACTTCATACATTGTTGAATTTGACCGACACTTTATCCTACGTTCCATGGTTTTACTTGGACTCTGCCCATACATACCTTATTTAAAAAAAAAATAAAAAAAAATGTTCAAATGTTTGTAAAGCTTATGGGACTTAACTACGGGGGTCATCAGTCCCTAAACTTACAAACTACTTATGAACTACCTACAACAAAGGACGGCACAAATATCCACGCCCGAGGGGGGATTCGAACCCCCGACCGTAGTGGCCGTGCAGACCGTGACTGAAGCGCCTCAGTCCCCTCGGCCACCGCGGCCGGCCATACTTAATTGACCATCTTAATGGTGAAGGCATCCTGCCTAGATATGGCTTTATATTTTATATGATGAAGAATACTTATATTCCATACTTCACTATGTCGAAGGAAAAAACTCATAATTCAGATCTCAATTTCGGTCAATGTTACAGTGATTTGTAGTCTAAGCCATTTGTATTCATGATGATTAGGTCAAATTCATCATTATCTGAGGACCCATGAAATGCTGCCGCTTGTTACACGCCCACTGATGGAGTAGTTTTTTGAAGTTTTCACATTTACTTCAAAAGAATAACGTTCATTAGTCACTGACGTATACCCTGTCAATTTTTACTACAATTAACACTAACTGATTTAATACTATATACTGCCCTAAATAATGCATTTCATAGTTACTTTCAACAACTGATTATACCAATGGTAATTCCCTACACAACTATTTCGTACATTTCACTCTTATAAAATTTTAAATATTTTTATACATATCTACTACTGCCTAAGATACCTTACGACACAAACAGTCTGAAGAAATCTTATTTATTACATAAATCAACACCATTGCTTCTAGAAGTAATATCTTTCAGATACTTCGATTCTTGCATTATGTATTAAAAAAATGTTCAAATGTTTGTTAAGCGTAAGGGACTTAACTGCGGGGTCATCAGTCCCTAAACTTACAAACTACTTATGAACTACCTACAACAAAGGACGGCACAAATATCCACGCCCGAGGGGGGATTCGAACCCCCGACCGTAGTGGCCGTGCAGACCGTGACTGAAGCGCTTATGTCCCCTCGGCCACCGCGGCCGGCCATTATTTATAAATGTCATTTTTAATACCCTTTTTATACCATCTATTAGTCCTTATATTGCTTCAATGCCGAGTGTTGGGTCATTTGTACTTGTTCTTTATATTTTATATGACACGTGTAGAGCATGATGTAATGGACACAACACTGATTTATAACTGTGTTTGTATAGAGCCTGAAGATGGTATTAGTGTAATACTGACACCGGTCGTTCAATAAAACAAACTTTACGGCTGTTGGTGGATATATTAATTATTTGGAATTAAAACTAAACCAGCCGCAGTTCCAATTCCAATATAGCACGGAACTACACATTCATCTGACTGTAAATCGGTAGACACTGCAAGGTCATCCTCCCAGATAAACTATTAGTGCCGTATTAATTATATTAGACACGCTAACCTCACGTAAATACGAGACAAAGGCATTAGATCAAAATCGTTTTAATATGTAAATGGTAATTTTTCACGTCAGTGTTAAGCACAACGCTTCAACGTGTTGTTGCCGCGGTGGAGTAGCCGAGCGGTCTAAAGCGTCTCGCTGCGGAGCGCGCGGTTGCCCGCCGTGGAGGTTCGAATCCTCCCTGGGGCATTGTGTGTGTGTGTGTGTGTGTGTGTGTGTGTGTGTGTGTGTGGTCCTTAGGTTACTTTACATAGGTTTAAGTAGTTTGTAAGCTACGGACTGATGACCACGCAGTTTGGTCCGATATATTTACAGACATTTGAATCGACGTGTTGTTGTTTCACGGACCTCTTCGCGTCATACTATCCTGTGCAATCCTCTTCATCTCCAAATAAAGCTGCTTACGTATTGTTTCTTAGTCTCCCTTCGTGAATTTCACTCCACATACTTGTCTCCAATATTAAACCGACGATTTCTTGATGTCTTAGAATCTGCCCAACCAATCGATACCTTCTTTTGGTCAAGATATGCCTTAAATTTCTCTTATTTCCCCAACTATGTTTATCATCTCATTAGTTACACAATCTACCCATAAAAATTGAGCATTCTTCTATAGCAGAAAATATCAAAAGCTTCTATCCTCTTCGTGTCTGAACTGTTTATCGTTCACGTTTGACACCTGTACAAGGCCACAAATCTCACAAATGATTTAAGAATAATCGTTCTTAACACACAAAATTCCATGTAAGTTTCAGTGTAAGGCCCAAGAAACTGCAATTCAGATAAATATAACACTTGAAAAGCACTCGCCAGAAAATTCCAGACGTACTTGAGTCATTCACTTAATTCAGTTACTTCGAGAGGGGCTAATGTTCTGACTTAGCAGTATCATAATTTTCACAATATACATGTTTTTCCGCACTGAACTTTACCAACAGAGCTAGCGTGAACACATGCATGCTCACTTTGGCTATGAAAGCCTGAAAATGAGGGAAATACGGCGTCAATAATTCATTTCCGCCTACGCGAAGTCAACCGTTTCTCACTCTTAGTGGAGTGCCTCAACCTTAGTGTCTTTCCCACTTCCTGTGTATGCTGGTTCTACATTGGGACTCTCCAACCTTATTAGATTTGTTTTTGAATGGTAAAGTCAACCTGTGAATGTCCGCATGGAGCGTAGAAGGTTCTATACTCCGCGCCTTTACCTGCTCGGATTGTTACCGATCGGGATTTATGTTGGAAGGTCCTCACGTAATGAACTGAAAACACACTATTAATCGCAGTTTGTATTTTGTACAAATCCTTCTGATTTTCGAGACAATGAGTCTTCATACTTCAAATGATCAAAGGTTTGTTAAGCTATTGGACCAAACTGCATCAGTCCCTAGTCTTACAAACTAATTAAAAAAAACTTCAACCTACCCAAGGGAAGACATACATCCAAGCCCCAGGGAGGACTCGAATCTTGCGGCGAGCAACCGCGCACTCCGCAGTAAGGCGCCTTTGAACGCTCGGCAAATCCACCGCGGCATTCTTGATAATGATTTACTGCCAGAAATGTGGCAGTGGAATTCGGGAATCGATAGTTGTAAATTTATATATAAGGGGAGGGGGAAGGGGGGTCATGCTCCACGGTATCTTAACCCTTAACTGCCCTGGCGAATGTAGATAACTCTCATACCCTGGCGGGGTCTTTTTTGACCCAAATTCTTGGGCTAAATGATCGTCATCAGAATTGGCACCAAATATTTCTGATCCACTATCACAGTCGGTTTCTTTCAAACCATCATTATGATTTGAACAGTCACTATCTCGAAAACTAACATTCAGAATATTCGCTGTTTCTTCAGATGATTAACCTGTGACCTGCCAGCCGTGTTATATCGTTCTACAAAACATTTGCGCGATTGACTTGGAAAATAAGTGTCAAAAAGGACGTATATCACTCAATCACAGTAAAATTTTTACACTCCTACCCAGGGTCCTCTGGGCATTGAACGGCACGGAAATGGGCAAACGAACCGTATACTTACCAATGCCTGGGGTAAATGTCATAACATGAACGGATAGCTCCCCACCATGTCACCTAGCGAATAAATATTAAAATGAAAACTCTTGGGGTGAAATATGACCCCGCCAGGGCAGTTAAGAGTTAAGATTCCCGTCCATTTTCTTGGGAAGTTTTCACGCGTATATGTTGGGCAATGACTTTTCCTTTTGACTTCCTCCATATCAGACTAAATTTCAAGAAATGTTTTGAGCCATTAGTACGTGCCAGATCTCGCAGGTGTCATATTGATTTGCAGTCCGCAATAATCGTTTCGGAGGGTGAAGTGTGAGGGAGTGTAATGTTGGGATTAATACGAGGAGCAGGTAGGTGTCGGTGGCCGGCAGCGCGCGCTCAACAGCGGCATACAAGAAAACGGAGGCAGACGCGGCGGCTGCTGCTGCTGCTTTATGTTTTACGGCGGTGACCCCAATACCAAACAGGACATACCCTCGCCTTGTCAGCCTGCCCCGCAAAAATACGCCTCTTCGTGAAACAGCCCCCTCAAAAAAGCTCACCTGCGCTCCACACGGCTCCTATTTCTCGACGTATTCACGTCACACAGATTTAGTAAACACCAAACTCCTTTGTCACGTGACGGTGAAAACTTCCGCCGAATCTTCCGTACATTCTTCTGTTCCGCCTTCAAATATCAGAGTAGCACTCGATTGCTGAACGGAAATCTGGCAGCTTTTATTGACCAACTAAGTAATGAGGGTGAGATCTGATTCACATCCCAACTTTATTTTGTATGTTCTAGGACAATCATGTCTGCCAATATAGCTTGTCACTCAGCATCATGCCAGCAGCAAACAATGGCCATCACTGAAGGACAAAGGAAGTGGGAGCAACAGATTCACTAGTAGACCGTAGAAGGTAAAGTGAAAATTGAATGCACAGGTCCACGAGGAAGAAATAATACACCACCAAGGTACTACAATTTTAGGGTGAAATACCATATGATAAGTGTGTAGGCAATCTAGTTTTTTTTTTTTAGGTTTTAGCCAACAGCGCTGCAGGAGAATGCCATTGTGGTTAGTTCAACAAGGACACCGACAATTGCTGTAATTTGAAAATCTTCCGTTGGTACGTGACAGCACAAAAAGAAGAAAATAAAGTGTTCTGCATCATGAGGCATTCACAATCCCATATTTAAAGGACACAACTGTCCATTTTACTACTCTGTATTTGACGAAGAGAGACAAGCTTTCAGCCATATACAAATATATTCCGCGTAATCAATACATATGCTCGTGTATTTATATCATCGCACTGCTTCTCTTTACTTTCATACCGTTTTACAACGCATATAAGCGCATATTTTGCGTCTTTTGTGAACAAATAATGTTTCTGAAAAACGTCAGTTTTTAATAGACAGTGTGCTAATGGGTGAACTGCAAATTCGACTCTCATTTTAATGCAGTTATTTTTATTCTTATACTTCCATGTAAGTTACGGGTGTTTCACTTTTAGGTTTGTGTGTATTGCCATACATGTAAATGAACAACTTAGCTATTAAGGGTAAGTCATAACCGTGTTTTTATAATTTGTATAGTTTAACTGTGTGCTAAATCAACAAACTAATTATACCATGCACCCCCAAATTCCGTAGAGCAATGTTTCTTCACATATACTGCAAAGAAGAAACCTTAGTTTAGAAAACGTGTACCATCGATACCTTAATAGGAATCTGCAACAGAAGGAAGGTGAGACAGTAAACAGGAAGATCAGTACCTGGCTGTGAAAAGTTTGAATAGATTTAGTAGTTTCACGACATGTTTTATGCTTTGGTGAAGCTTCATGACAAGCCACTAATTTTGTAAGAACAGCGAACTTTGAATGCAAGAGCAGAGAATTCTAACAACGAAAATTCGTCATTATACAAGTTTTACTGATCGGAATATTATGGTAATTCCTTAATTCCCTTTGTTGATGGACAAGATTACTAGGGATGTGCCCAATGAATTTCATTTTGGGATCTGCGTTAACCACGATTAATTTTCCGTGACTGTTCCACTTCAAATGTCTTCTAACGCATATTCCCCGGTATTTTACGGATGTAAAGTTGTTCTACAATCGTATAATCATTAAATAAAGGGTCATTCTTTCCTTGTATTAGAAATATGTTACCCTTGTTTTTGTTGAATGTCAAGTGCCACCAGATTAGTGAAGGAATATGTATTTTTAAAGGGGGGACGGAATTACAATAATTAATGTAGAAGACGAACTAATAGTAATCGTAGTAATAGGAGGAGGAGCAGGAGGAGAGCAGATGGAAAATTTTCCACAGCAACTGATTCTCTCCTACATCTACATCTGCACCGAGTTCAAGAAATATGTAAAGGAACAAACCGTACAATCGTAGCCCAAGTCCCCGTCTATGTTGTCACAAATTATTAAAATACTGAGACTCCTTTATACGTGTTTTGTTCCTTTAAAGTTGTAGTTGGCACTTCAGAGCGTGATGCAAATACTATGTAGGATGATAAATATGACGCTAGACTCATATGCTAGTAATCTCCTTCAAATTGTAGCTGACATCATCTTACCTCGAACGTGTCAGTGGGAGGACCAGGGCTAACACCTTGCTACCTACGTGTAATTATCCGCAACTGGAAGTTCATTAAAACCAGTTGGGAGCAGCATGTCCTAAAATAAATCCCTGCAACAGCTACTTTTACTAACTCCGGGAAGCTTTCACCATCACTCCTGTCTATATTACTCTGTGTGTCAAGTTTGCGGTGACGGATTCTCTTACGACAGTGTCTCAGAAGTG
This sequence comes from Locusta migratoria, assembly GCA_026315105.1. Lineage (NCBI taxonomy): Eukaryota > Metazoa > Arthropoda > Insecta > Orthoptera > Acrididae > Locusta > Locusta migratoria. The sequence continues at coordinate 325,682,991 of CM048755.1, forward strand.
GCGTTTTATTATAGAATCACTACAAGTTGACTAACTCCTTAAAAGTGTAGACATCAGAAAGCGTAAAAGGATATGCATTTAAGTTGCAAGTCATTTCGTAACAGTGACAGATGGGCGTCTAGCAAAACACACGGTTCCGGTGACCGAAAGCGTACAATTAAAAATTTCGTAACATTTCCTTTGATCACAGCTTTCCGCCCGCTCCACAATTAACACGCACCGACAGAGCACGAACTTTTACTGAAGAAATCTGACCTTTCCAAAGCGGGTCAGCGCTTTTGGCCCGTCTACCGTGAACTTTATCACGAGTATTTGTAACAAAGTGAAATTTCATTGAGTACTTTTGAATCACAAGATTCATTCTGCTTGGATCCTACCTGGAGCCGTCATTGCTTATTTTTATTTATGGAGGATATCTGGTAGAGTTGGGAATTGTTTTTCTGAAGTAATGTACTGTATTCTTCGACTGAAGTTCTGTAATCCTGCCAACACCGGAACACCGTACTAACCCTTCCTTTCATCGTGCCCATCACCGCATTGTATTTGATGAAATAAGACACTTTCCTGCATTAAGTTGTTCTTTATTTGAAGTCAAACTTTGTCTTAGGCATAATTATATGATTCCCCACCCCCCACGGTCATGATCATGCAGACTGGCGATTGAAACAGAACAATAAGTTTCAGGTAACATAACGTTTATGCTTTCAGAAAGATTTTCTTACAAAAAAGAAAATAAAAAAAAAATAAAAAAAAAACATAATACATGCTCCGGTTACTTATATGAGACAGAAAGAGGCTCAATTGTCCACTTAGGTACCAGAGTCAGTATAATGACTCGACGGCTTTTAGATAAATTTGGAGTAAATATGGAACAATTTTAACTTTTGATTCTCGTATTTCCCGTGTGTTTGGAGTGCTTGTGCACACATATTCTAGGGTTGCACTTTCTGCCGTCTTTTTGCACATTTTTAAGATGTATGGGGAGCAATCTGAATTCGTATGTATTACTTTCTCCCTGTTTTTTAGCTTTCAGTGTTCAGCTCATATAAGACGTACTGCAGTCGCAAACACTGTTACTTTGTGCTATATCGATGTAGCGTTCATATTACGTGGAGTCTCTGGTCGTGCCACTCAACTTGCTTTTCGAGCGTCGAGGCCCTAGAAAACGTGAAGAAAACGACTAACTCATGAGTATCACACCTTAGCTCTATATCTTTACTTTTGACATATTTGCTCTTTAACAGTTTTCCTATATTGTACTTACGACCTATGTTGTATTTCATAGTCTTTTTGTTCCTCAAAAAATAAAGTTCTATATTTCCTATTTCCTTCAGGCCGTGATTGTGCCTTCTCCATACAACTTTGATTTTAATATATTTTCGCATGTACTTTTTGTACATTGTATCCATTGGATATGTTTTTATAGTAACATCACTGTGACAGCGTTTGTATATGTTTGCGTAGTGTTTCCTCATGCCACAGACAACAGTCCAGAAGTCCATCTAGCGAGCTGGTGTAGATGTAACACGTTCGGAAAGACGGTGTTTCAAATCAACCTCCAGCCGTCCAGATTTAGATTTTTCTTAATTTCCCTACGTCACTCCAGGCCAATGCCGGAATGGTTCCTTTGACAGGGCACGGCCGATTTCCTTCCCCGTGTGTGTGTGTGTGTGTGTGTGTGTGTGTGTGTGTGTGTTTTTGTCCTTACAGTAAGTAAGTTTAAGTCGTTTGTAAGACTAGCGACTGGTGTCCATTGCAGTTTGGTTCAATAGGTTTACAAACATTTGAACATCTCTCAATAATGCTTAAGATATCTGACAAAAGAATACATTAATTAATTAATTAATGACAACAGTAATTGCATTTCGAAGCCCTTATTTCAATACAGACATTTATAGGATCATTGATAGGTTTCACGAACTAGCTATTTGATGAAAAACACAGACATAGCTTACGTCGGTCTTATTTCCAGTAATTTAAGAATTTATAGGTTGAACAGGCCTAATGATCACTGGACCGTAAGTTAAATTAATTTTTCTGCGGGTGAAAAGAAATTCGGCGTGTCCGGATGACTTGTGTTACACAAGTATAATACGGCACCGTTCCAAAATATGTTGAGAGGATGTACGATGCCTTAACATTGGTAGCCGAACTACACAGTAGGAATGCTTCATAAATTTAGTTCAGTAGCATTCTTGACAGGTTTTTGACTCTTTTTTTATTTGCTTCGCACATCCCAGCTCACAGTACATTATGCGCAATGTGCTTTGCATTCACAAACTATAACACAAAAAGATAGTTTTGACGCTGAAGGCTATTATTCGTGACACAGACTACAGGCGATTCTTAAGTCCTTGAGCGAGCAGAGTTCAACAACACTGACTCATTGTAGCCAATTTAGTTCATTAATGCTTCCAGTGCTAGCTGGCAGGGAAGTGTCTCGTGGTTTCCAAGGCAAATAGCTGTTTATTTTTAGCACGCCTTCGTCATTTAAACTAACGCCACTGCCCGTCTATGTGGTCTCATGTCGTACTCAACGCAACAATTACAGTTTTCAGTCATCTCCTTGAAAAAGATATTTAAAAAAACCTAGGATGTTGTACTGAGCTGATGTTAATAGCAGTCATTACGCAGATAATCATGTGCATAGTTAATCCACGCATGTAGGAGGTAGCATACGTAACACGTTTGACAGATTCTTGAGTTTTAAACGTCAATCGGGGACGCTTACAAGTTGTCACAGATGAGGGCAAAGAGGAGCTGCGTGTTTTATTATGCGTTCAGTTTGTAAACGGTAGGGTGTCAAAGTGATAAACCACCAAATTCAGTAGTAAAAACAAGAAGTAAAGCGTTGTGAATCACGCGGCCATCTGAAATAAAATTCTGAATGTGCACGTTCAAAGAGAGTCAAAGGGTTTTTCCTCTTAGATGTATGCTGTTCGAAATGATAATATCAGGTATGCCTGCATATGTAGAAGCCAACTGCTTGTCTGGCATATCCCAGTCTGTCTACGAATGAAGAAGCAAGGGACACACAAAAGAGGTGGACGATGTACATACACCCTGCCACACAAAAGGGGCTAGCACTGAGAGTACGAATGTATCTAATTCCATTCTGCTTATCCTTTTCCCCCACTCTCCTCATTGTCGCGCAAATTCCTGTCAGTCCACATAATAGCTCTTCAGCGCCACGAGGCATCTGTAGGAGAAAATATCCGTGTAAGTCTTAGAGCGCATAAAGATTATATCAATAAAATGTCATAATAACAACAACAACAAAAGCGCTAGGAATGGATGAGAGTATAATCCACTCGGTCAGTTTCCTTAAATCAAATTAACAGTTAACATGTGTACAATCGTATAAACATTAAGTATACACAAAAATTGGAAAAATCCTTCGTGGTAAACTGAACCGTAAATACTGCACATACGTACAACGCCCTAGTGTTCTCCTTGAATTCAGAGAAATACAATGGACACTGGAACCTGAAAAAGGAGGGATAAACATCTGATAAAGTTCGGTAAGGAATCCTGTAACATTAACGTAGATGAACTATGAACTTCAGTTACCTTAATGTCATTAGAAATAGTCACCTCCCGTAAGTATGCACCGCTGAGGTCTAGGAAGAAGTCTGGAAGATTCAAGTTGCACCCCCCCCCCCCTTTTCCTTTTTTTATCTTTTTCCGTCTGGAACTGTTGGATGACACTGGCTGTGTTTGGGCGCGCGTTGTCACCCAACTTCACATCCACCATACTCGCCAGATCTCCATCACACAGACTACTTCCATCAACTCTAACTCGCTTTGAAAGGAAAGAGATGTGACGATATTCCTGACACCCACAGACACTGACACTGACGACGCTTTTGAACACCATTCCAAAGGAAGACTTGGTGCTAAGTTTCCAGGACATGTATCGCACAGCTCAGTGGTGTATCGTTATGGGACGTGACTATTTCCAAGGACAATAACCACTGTTCGCCGAACATTGTCAGAGGCTGTATTATACACGTAAGTGTGATAGAATTGCATATCAGGGCCATAGTGTGAACAGTATAGCAGAAAAATTTAGTTCTCCTAGAAACTAATCTGACCCTTCGACAGTGATGTCTGTACGGAATAATATTTTTATAGCGTTTAGCGTGATAGCATATTCCCACACAGAACAACAAAATATTTACATTCAAAGCAAAATGTATGGAATGCAGCTGCAGAGACAAATTAGCTTTTCTGACAAGGCAACCCGATGTTTCGACGTACGGAGTAAGAGAAGTGACTAGTTACATTTAACCGATCTCCTTAAGCGAACTGCTAAGAGAATTCTGGTTCAGATTTTGATCGTAACGAAAACTTTCAAATTATAACGCTCCCGTCATAAAATTAGCGATTGCTACATTGCTTGAAAAACGAGAATCGAATCGAATAATGTAGACAAACGAACAGGCAAGAGAAATCTTTAACTGGGTAACAATCTTTGGAGCTTCACCAGTACGTCACATATCGTAATGAGAGGTAGTCGTCGTTTTCGAACACTGTGAGAAACAGACACTGAAGATGAATACGGTACCGGAAAATTGTGCACTACTATGAATAGTTTTAAAAGTGATACACACAGCCATTAACGCAAAGGCAATCACTACTGTATTTGTAAGTTGCTACACATTTAGTTAAACAATGAGTACGTTATACTCCAATGAATTTGTTGGATATTTTAATAAAATTTTAACAAGTGGAGCAGAAGGCAAGTGACAATTTTATTACAGTGAAGTTTGCAGCCAGGCGACAGACAGGAACACCTGCTGTTAGGGTCGCGAACACCTGCAAAATGGCTGCTGGCGGCGGCTCGTGCCGCTCGGGGGATGGGATGAGCGCTCCACCACGTGACCGCACACCCTCTCCATGGCCCTTTGTCAGGCCGCTGCACGCGCCAAGCACAAACAAACCTCCCCACGACACCCAAACGTGCCGCGGCCGTTCAAATATTAATCCCTCGCCCCATACTGGCTCAGATATAGCACACGGCACTTTTTCAACTGTACAGCTCGTAGTAGCATATGTTTAGAAACTGCACGGTGTGCAAAAAGGTGCACAGCCGAGAGGAGCTGTGCATTTAGCATACGCTATCTGATCAGAGAGTAAAGGGAGGAGGGCATCTGTGGTCGTTAATACAGAGAAAAAAAAATTAATCGTCCATTAAGGTGTTAAAACTGTCAACGATCGAGGTGCAAGAGCAGACGGTTACTCTACGACGGTAATCTGATACGCATAACTGACCAAGTAATAAACGGAGTTGCTTTCTTGACAAGTGACCGGCAAAAAGCTGTCGCTACACCGCCCGCGATACGTTTTTGATGGCAAATCCATCCGTGCAAATCCAACGCACGGCTAGAGAAAGTTACATCTCGATTAATTCCGCCGTGTAACGTTGGACGTCGCTCCGGGTACACGTCATCGCCGGAGGCAGTTTCCAGCAGGCCTTTTTACTGGGCCAGACGCGGTCGCGTTAATATCAATCTCGCCCGTTGCTTACGTAAGCGCCCGGAACGCGCTGAAACGTCAGTTGCCGGCTGACAAGTGGTGGGCGTGGCGATACGGGTCAATGGTGTATTTTTTCCAATGATTGCCTTTCTGTTACAGCCGCCGAGTCCTCGCGCACGTACAGCCAGAGTAGCTGCTTAAAACTTGGCAATTTCACACGCTGACTGTTAAACTGTGGTTGCTACCTCTTCCTCTTTACGTACACATTATTTCACTCTTTAACCGATACATCACTTAACCCTGAAAAGTCTATTTCGTGTCAAAGATGCGAAAGATTTCTTTTCGATTCAGCTTCGACTTTATAAAATAGTGAGAAGTGGAAAAAGATAGAACACGACAAAAGCAATCCAAAGTAAAAAAATAAATAATTGATGCTGAGTACTGGATATACTAATGGCTCTGGACCAGTTGACAGTAGTGCAGTTTGGACGTAGTGTTCATTTGTTCTCAAATGTCAGAAGTGCGCACAAAAAGCGACATAGCTGCGAACAATGCGCGGCGCTCAACCTGTTGAACAAGCGGCGCGTTACGGGGAATTCTGAGGTCGGCCTGGCGCGCCGGCGATCAGCTGCTGCGGACCAGCAAATACTCCTTTTCCACAGCGCAACCGAGTCTCTGCACAGTATCTGTTGTACAACGGTTGCAACAACAGGCCAATTCCGTGACTACAGTTGGCTGCTACCGCATCCGCTTAACTCGAACTGACGGCAACCGATGACAGGTATAACCTCTCTCTCACCTTTTGCATCGCCGAAGCCACCAATACACAAAAAATGTTATAAAAAATTGACACTCTATGCAGATCTAAATCTGTCTTAAGACAACAGTTCACAAATTATCAGAAAGTGGCAGTACTTACCTCAAAAGCAAGGTTACACCAGAATCCCGCGCAGGTAGTTAGAAAAAAAATCCCGAGCGAAAAAGGAAAGAACGAAAAACTGGCTTCGCCGGCCGGTAGATTTCCCGCGCCAAATGCAACGGCTGTACCGACGTCCCCGACGGCACAGAAAAGAGGACGCAGAGAAAGCGCTACGGGAAATGCACTAAACTGCAGGCCACACGGAGAACGGCTAAGGCACTAGAAGCAGCAGAACAGCTAAGGCAGAAGCAGAAGGCTCGGCGAGCCTCTCCGACCAGCGTTAGAATGCCGACTGAGACCGCCGCCGGCCGCCACGCTCACACCCGAGCTTCGCGGCGCCTCCACAGATGGCGCGCGGGTCGCGCCTCCGACCACCCCCACCAGCGCCATTTTCAAACGGCTCCAGCTGCGCAACTGCCTCTCTAATGCTCACATTGTACAAAACTTGTTTCCATTACGGATGCGGAAACTGCGATTGTAACTTAAAATAGGTTTTAGAAATTAGTGCAACCAGTCGCCTTTTATCGATGGAGTTATTTATTAGACCATAGCCGGTTTCGAGCTGCCTAGCAGCTCATCATCATATGGTACATACAAAACATTTCAGTGCAATTAAGTTTCTTTTTCAGGATTGCTGTGTATCGTTAGCAGTTTCATTTGTAAGTACATTATATCCATAAGTGCGTCTCTTTCGGAAAACATTATGCAAAAGTGAGACTTGCTGTCTGTGGAAATCTCTGTGCAATCTAGTGACATTTGCAAAATGTTTTCCAAAAGCGACACACATGTCGATATACTGTACTTATAATGAAACTCCTAACTATACAAAGCAATCCTCACAAAGAAAGTTAATTCCATTGAAACGTATGCACCATCTGATGAGCTGCTAGGCAGCTAGAAACCGGTTATGTGTAATAAAGCACTCCATCGAAAAAAAAGGCGACTGGTTGCAGTAATTTCTGAAACCTACCTCACATTATGTATCTGCTGCCCTGGCATGCTGCATTTTGGTACTAGTGGGAATGGCTACAAATGCAGATAAAGAATTTGTAAAATCGATTGTGGTACTGTATTTGGAGGAGGAAGAGGAGAAGGAGGAGGAGAAGAAGAAGAAGAAGAAGAAGAAGAAGAAAACGCACTGGTGCAAGGAATTATTTTAAACGAAGAAAGATACACACGAAAACCTGTTACAGGAAATGATTTTAGAAGCCTAGAGATAACTTTCCGTGAATGGCCAGTGACACGTTTAATAAATCTTTTAGCTACTTAGCCCTCATATTGAAAAATAAAATACGAGTGTGCGAAAATTTTTCTCTCCTGCGTGGTTCCGTAACGAGAGTCCATCAAAATATCACATTCTGGGCGCACACAGTCTGCATCTTCCGTGGGAGAACCTGAGAACTTAGATCATCTAATTTCATCGCGTTTTCGGTGATCTGCATATAACGACGATTTTCTTCTTAACATCTTCCTGTGTAATACATGCGACACTACTACTATACTGGTAACTGCCTAGGCTGCTTTGTTTTCATACTTGATCATAGTTTCCGTATTTTCGAAATAGTAATAGAACTTGCAGTGGCCATTTTGAGCAGCAGCTGAATTGTATTTCACTGGAATGTTTTTAAAGGAAACGCCTTTTGCTGCTGCGAATGGTTTTATTTTCATAAGTCACCCATACGCGTTTCGCCTTTGTGTCAAGGCATCATCAGTGGGTGTCAGCACTTGCTACTCCACGTCAGTCTCTTTCTGGCAAACAGGTCAAAAGGTTACACTGTTTTCTGGAACACATTGCAGTTTTCTGGTTCCACTGTCACCTGCTGCCATACAGTATGGCCTGTTTGCCAGAAAGAGACTGACGTGGAGTAGCAAGTGCTGACACCCACTGATGATGCCTTGACAAAAAGGCGAAACGCGTATGGGTGACTTATGAAAATAAAACCATTCGCAGTAGCAAAAGGCGTTTCCTTTAGAAACATTACAGTGAAAGTAATAGAACTACTTTTCGGAAAAAATATACGGCGAAACATCGATACAATCAGCGTCCGTCTTCTTGCAACATTTTCTGTAACTCAAAATTCCTGACAAACACGGTCTATCACATCGAACAGCACCGTACCACAGTCAAATATTTGGCAATCATAGCAAGGTCGACAAAACGTTTGATCGTATACGGGTTCCTTTATCGGATGTAATTAGTTTCTAACGACTTCGTTGTTAACGAGACAACAATATGCATCCCTTCTCTTTTTCATAAGACATACTCAGTTTTGAAAACGGCACTTAACGTTTAATCAACAATCTTTTCAGTCAAAGAATACGAGGAAAAAAAAAGAAAAGACCGCCTGTGTGTGGCTAGCTTGCAGGCAACATTGGGGAAATGTTGTGTTGTGTAAGAAGTGAGGAATAGAGCGCAGCGCGGCAGCGGGTAGCACGTACGCACGTGTGCGGTGCTGACACGGCGGCGTCTTAGTTTACTCCTGGTCGACGCTTTTAGTCCACCTATGCGGGAGAGCCGGCCGCGGCTTTCACGCCGTCGCATCATCATTTGCACACCACCTAGGCTACTCTCCGTATATGGCGTCCACTCACTACGTGTCGTCTCCGGGCGTGTTTACAGAAGTCCACAGGGAGGTCGTTATACTTGGGATAGAGTTAATCCCTGAAAGGGATGCGAAAAAATAACACCAGGTCTTATTCCGAGGAACATTCCCACATTTTCGAATTACAGATTAGTATTTTAAGCGTGCAACTTGTAAAAACTGGAATGGTGAACCAATGTTTGCAATATTTCGTTTGTGAGACTGTGTTTTATTGCCATCGAACTCTTATTTACCAAGAACTATAAAAAATTAATTAAATATTAGGTCTCACTTCCACAAAACGCAAGTCTGCGAAGTTACGTTCATTTAACTTAAATGTTGTTGTTATGGTCTTCAGTCCGGAGACTGGTTTGATGCAGCTCTCCACCCTACTCTATCCTGAGCAAGCCTTTTCATCTCCTCATAAGAACGGCAACCCACATCCACTTGAATCTGCTTATTATACGCGTCTCTTGGCCTCCCTCTTCGATTTTTACCCCACACACTTCCCTCCAATGCTAAATTTACGATTCCTCGATGTCTAAGAATGTGTCCTACCAAGCGATCCCTTCTTTTAGTTAGGGTATGCCAAAAATTCCTTTTCTCACCAATTCTGTTCAGTAACTCTTCATTAGTTGTGCGATCTACCCAGCTCATCTTCAGCATTCTTCTGTAGCACCACATTTCAAAAGCCTCTATTCTCTTCCTGTCCGCACTGCTTATCGTCCATGTTTCACTCCCGTACAAGGCAACACTCCACACAAATGCCTTCAGAAAGGACTTCCTTAGGCTTAAATCAATATTCGATGTTAACAAATTTCTCTTTTTCAAGAACGCTTTTCTACCCATTGCCGTTCTGCATTTTATATCCTCTGTACTGAGACCATCATTTGTTATTTTACTGCCCAAGTAACAAAACTCATCTACCTCCTTTATTGCTTCGTTTCCCAATCTAATTCCTTCAGCATCACCTGATTTTCTTATTGCTCTTCCAGGTCCTTTGCTGTATCTGACAGAATTACTATGTCATCGGCAAAGCTCAATGTTTTTAATTCTTCACCCTGAACTTTAATTCCTTCTCCAAATTTCTCCATGCTTTCCTTTATAGCTTGCTCAATGTACAAATTGAATAACAAAGGAGAAAGACTACGACCCTGTCTTACTCCCTTTCCAACCACCGCATTCCTTTCATGCCCTTCAACTCTGACAACCACTGTCTGGTTTTTGTACAAGTTGTAAATAATCTTACGCTCCCTATATTTTACTCCTGCTTGCTTCAGAACTTGAAAGAGTTTATTCCAATCAACATTGTCAAAAGCCTTCTCCAAATCTACAAAAGCTAGAAATGTAGGTTTGCCTTTTCTTAATCTATCTTCTAGGATAAGCCGTAAAGTGAGTATTGCCTCCCGTGTTCCTACATTTCTCCTGAACCCAAACTGATCTTCCCCGAGGTCGGCTTCTACCAGCTTTTCCATCCTTCTGTATATAATTCGTGTTAATATTTTGCAACCATGACTTATTAAACTGATTGTTCTATAGTTTTCACACCTGCTTCCTTTGGAATGGGGATTATAACATTTTTCTTAAAGTCTGAGGGTACTTCGCCTGTCTCATACATCTTACACACCAGGTGAAACAGGTTTGTCATGGCAGGTTCTCCCAGAGACTTCAGTAGCTCTGAGGGAATATCGTCTACTCCAGGGGCCTTGTTTCGACTTAGGTCTTTCAGTGCTCTGTCAAATTCTTCTCTCAGTACAGTATCTCCTATTTCATCTTCATCTACATCCTCTTCCCTTCCTACAATATTGTCTCGAAGTTCATTTCCTTTGTAGAGCTGCTCTATGTACTCTTTCCACCTTTCAGCCTTCCCTTCCTTGCTGAGAACTGGTTTCCCATCTGAGTTCTTGATATTCGTAGAATTGCTTTTCTTGTCCCCAAATGTCTCTTTGATTTTCCTGTATGCGGTATCTACTTTTCCCCTTCTTATACATTCTTCTACAGATTTGCATTTGGCTGCTAGCCACTCCTGCTTAGCCATTTTGCACTTCCTATCAATCTCATTTCTTAGTCGTCTGTACTCCATTTTGCCTGTTTCATTTACTGCATTTTTATATTTTCTTCTTTCATCAATTAAATTTAGTATTTCCTGTGTTATCCAAGGATTTTTTGTAGATCTTGCCTTTCTACCTATTTTGTCCTCTGCTGCCTTCACTATTTCATCTCTCAATGCTACCCATTCCTCTTCTACTATTTCCCCCCGTTTCTGTCAATTGATGCCTAAATCTCCCTCTGAAATTCTCCAGAACTTCCCGTACCTTCAATTTATCTAGGTCCCATCTCCTTATTTTCCTACCTTTCTGCAGTTTTTTCAGTTTCAGCCTACAGTTCATGACTAACAAGTTATGATCAGAGTCTATATCTGCCCCTAGGTATGTCTTGCAGTTTATAACCTGGTTCCGGAAACTATGTTTTACCATTATAAAATCTGATACCTTCCGGTGTCTCCTGGTCTCTTCCAAGTATACAACCTTCTTTTGTGATTTTTAAACCACGTGTTTGTTATGATTAAATTATGTTCTGTGCAAAATTCTACCAGGCGACTTCCTCTTTCATTCCTTCTGCCCAGTCCATATTCACCTACTATTTTTCCTTCTCTTCCTTTTCCTACTACCGAATTCCAGTCTCCCATTACAATTAAGTTTTCCTCTCCCTTAACTGCCTGAATTATTTCCTTTAGCTGCTCATATATTTCTTCGATCTCCTCATCATCGGCAGAGCTAGTTGGCATATAAACCTGTACTACTGTTGTCTTAAATAACAGACAAAATATAAAAATATACAATAAGTGCAAAGCAAAACGCACCTGCAACGATCTAAAAATAAACTATTTGGAATATGGTCTCACAAGGAAAGTACTTGGGCTCGAACAAACACATTTATATCAAAACCGTAGGAGAGAGAATGTAAAGATCCATTATTGCACTAGTGACACTCCCGCATCCGCAAAACTCTGCAGTCGTCCGTTAGGGGCCTCTGCGTGTGCCATGCCGCGTTGCACTGTGACCTGTCGGTTCGCCAGTAGGGACGCTGCAGTGTGCCTCCGAAGTTGCGTTTTGTGACATTTGTGTGGTGACGTATCAGATGAAGCGGCGATTGGTAATCAATCCTGCTAAAGTATTGCGATTGGATGAGATGAAGTTACGAAGAACCATTCTTCGTGAAGATGGTATTAGTGTAGAAGCTGAATCATTCGCATGCTTCGTCGTTTCTGTTATGGTACAGAAATATGAGCATAACTTAGGTACTGTTGTAACACTAACACATAATGATGATAATAGGGATGATAATGACGAACAACTCATTGCAAGCGGTAGTGCTACGGTAAGTGCGGAAAGAGACGATGGAAGCAGTGGCAGTGAATACCAACAGTCTTCCGAGAAGAAGGTTAAAGTTGCAACTATCATCACGGCTTTTGACGACAATACGCTAGAGAACATGTACGACAATTATTACATAAGTTATAGTTCAGATATCTGCATTACGTATGGCGTCTACAATTACATCTACGGTGCTATCTAGAGCATGATTGCAAAGTTTTGCATAAAAACGACACCCACCGGCACATTGAGGTTCAAATGTTCAAATGTCTGTAAATCTATCGGACCAAACTTCGTGGTCATCAGTCCGTAGCTTACAAACTACTTAAACCTAGGTAAAGTAACCTACGGACAAACACACACACACACCCATGCCCCAGGGAGGACTCGAACCTCCACGGCGAGCAACCGCGCGCTCCGCAGCGAGGTGTTTTAGACCGCTCGGCTACTCCACCGCGGCGCACATTGAGGTGTACGTAGAGATCCTGTAACTAAACGTTCATACAGATATGTTTGTTCGAGCCCAAGTACTTGCCTTGTCAGTACTATACAGCTTTAAGGATCAATTGTATACGGCTTTTAACTTTAGTTGAAAAGAGAAAATGATCTCAGATCAACCTTAATCTACAAATCTGTGTTGTATACACGTTAATACTAGATTATGTGCCCACGAATTCAGATCATATTTGACAAGCGAAAATTCGCTGATCAAGTTAGATATAACTGTAATCGTCAGTTTACAGCGTGGTGATATTAAGAAACATCGCTTTTCTTGTTAGCAAATTCCAACTGGAAGAATTTTAATCTTTGCTATAAAGTCAAAATATAGTAAGGAACTATATCCTTCCCACACCGCTGATGCTCTGTGTACTATATTCTGGATTTTTTGTAAGGTTACGTTACGGAAATCAACGATTATTTACCTAATGATTGACACAACAAAGGGAGAGGATTTTAAATATATGTGATTAGTTCAAAGGCTGTTATAGACACGAAACTGCAGAGTAAGAAAAGAAAATATTTGAGTTTGTGAATTACGACAGCAGCCAATAATGATACAACACCTTATACCTGCGCTCGCTCAGCTCAAGTAGCAGTAACTGTATAGTTCCTATTAATTTGTAGCTATTGAGCACATCCTGCCAAGACAACCGTGAGCACATTTAATGAATAAAACATAGGTAAGCTACACTCATTATATTGTTGAACATGTAACATAACACCGTATTTCATTTCGGATAAGCGGTAGCGACGTTTTGGGTTCGATTCTACATCTATGGATAAAATTTCATCTTTGATACTACTATCAAATCACAGAAGACTAGAAACAGCTACTAATAATTCAACCTAGAAATGCAGGAAATTATATTTAGATATTTGTAGAAATCTGTATCCTCTGCAGTCTACAGTCTTAAGAATCAAAGAGTTAAGCACCTGTGTAAACGCTTTGGGGGTAACGAATGTTGCGAATATGTAAAATTTTCACAATTCGGTGGGCTTCTAGGAGTTTATATTCCCACGTTGACATGGCTTAGAATGAAGGTAAAAGATAAAAAGGGACAAATATTCTGGTTTACAGAAATGCTCAGGAAATGCAGATTCTGTAGAAACTACATAAATAGTGTTTAATGTATTGATACAATTAGCCCATCTTTCATGGGCTGATCTAAGATTGAAGCGACACTACCATCAGCAGATCAACTGATAAAAAAGTATCTGAGAATGTTTCAGTCATTGAAGCAAAATCATGGCTAAGATGCGAAAGCAGCTAGCTAAATTAAGTATATTTCTTCTACCAGTATCCAATAAAATACAAATCATTTATGCAGGGCTGTTTAACAGGACTCTTCCTGCCAATTTGGAATGAACACTTAACGACGCCCCCTGTTCTTAGAGTGCACTTGCTCAATATTTGCACAATAGCAGCAGTATAGTGATTCCTCTATCATCCAATACAGTTAACTTCAACTGAAAATGGTTAGATATTTCAGAGAGTACAAGATATACAGAAGTAATGAAAGGAAGCATCGTGATCTTACTGCCACTGCATTGTACCTTAGACACTATTGTTACATCAACAACTGGTTGCGAAGAGGGGGGGGGGGGAGGGGAGAGCGGACGCTTAGTTGGCTCCATGAATAAGATTGTAACCTCTTCAGAAAATTTCCTTTTGGTGGATCACGTGGTCTGATTTGATGATCAGTTTCACTGGACCTACTCTTCTTGAATTCGACCTACTGGCATATGCAAAATAATTGGCTGCAATTGGGAGGCTATCATTAGAGGTTTCCTGTCGTACAAGAAAAATTACTGCAGAGCAGCATCCCTTATAACGTGTATGGGAAATTTTGAAAGATTGGCTATGTACCGGACGCTATTTCCAACTAAATCCCCCATTACATGGTTTCATGTTAATTATGTTACACCTCTGAAATTAGTTGAACGGCAAAATGATTAATAGAAGTGTTTTAGCACTTTCCACCCGTCATAAATTATTCCCTGCTTTTCTTTACTTTCGAGATAATAGCCAAAAGACCCGAAGGCATCCTTACAGGGCGACTTTAGGAAACAAAAGATACTTAGTATCTACACAGAAACCCAACCAGGTTTTCGTGCATTTGATTACTATTCCCTTTCAGTCACGAAAGAGGGTGTTATTTACAGTATATCAACGTATACGAGCAAAGCTTAAACAAGCCGTGAGTCAGAAATTTCACTGCATCTTTATCTCAAGTCAATTCGTTACGTCTTAACAACTTTCACGCAATTATGAAAGCAACGCCCATGCTCGCTGAACCACAAACTTTGTGCCCTTTCCATATATCAGCAAATATCGAGTAGACTCTCTTCAACCCGATGCGAGTTATGAAAAAATACTTCCCAGAGCAAAGCAAGACACTGTTACATTGACACGATATTGATATGTCAGACGCATCTGAGTTACCATCCCACGAGAAGCAACGCTACGAAGGTTCTTTTTCTATTTTTAAAAGCACTTTAAACAGCTGGGAACGGCAGTTACTTCGCAAGTCAGATTCTCGTAGTCTGTACATGAGTCGCCTTGTTCTCAACTATCCCGTTTTGTATTCGGAAAATGTGCCTAAGCCTGCTTGCATGTGTTATGAACATCTCGCAACCATATGAAAACTTGATACTAGTTTCCTTTCACAGCAATAACATATGGGTTCACAAACAATAATGGACTCACTGTTTAATATTCTTTCAATAAGAATTGTGTCGTGTCTTAACCTTTATTGGGCACAACAGGGTACGAATCAGACTACAAATGAAATGGAACGGGGCTTCCATCGTCAGTTATCCTAGAATTTTTAGTGTTACTTAGCGCTACTTCTGTGTGTGACAAAGATGTGATTTATGAAAAATTCCAAGTAGCAATTCAAAATATAGATATCCCTAAAACTGGACAAACAAATCAGTTCAAAAGGTCGGAGGAAGACAAGGGAATACCATCTCCCATAAAAGAATGCCCACTGGTGTTCAATCTTCTCGTTGAGGATAGCGTTACCTTCCTGTAAGTTAAAGAATCTTATATTCTGAGTGCTCACCAAATGGTATGTAGAGGCCGTCGACGTATCAAGTCCTGTAAAATCTATTAATATACGAACATTACCAATTACGTGTAAGCATTCATTATTGGGTAAAAATTAATAAACGAATTATCTGCATACTTTAAACCGAAACCATCACATGAACAGAGCATATGAGTGTGGGGCATCCCACGCACATATATGTGGGCAGGCGATTCCTACACATTTTTATGTATTTATTAATTGTTATTATTATCATTACTAACTAGTGAGCTCAAGCATAAAACCGACAACTCACATTTAGCGTAATTCAGTCAAATACCTTGTGCTTACTGTTGATAAGAGATTAACTTCGGGCCGGCCGCGGTAGCCGAGGGGACTGAGGCGCTTCAGTCACGGTCTGCACGGCCACTGCGGTCGGGGGTTCGAATCCCTCCTCGGGCATGGATATTTGTGCCGTCCTTAGTATAAGGTAGTTGATAAGTAGCTTGTAAGTCTAGGGACTGATGACCCCGTAGTTAAGTCCCATAAGCTTAACAAACATTTGAACATTTTTGATTAACTTCGGGATCGCACATGACACAGCAAATGTTGCGGCCAGTTTCACTAACTGTATACGTTCTTTCAGAGTGGAAGACTATCGAGCGATGCAAAAATAACAAGCGGGTGTGAAATAGCACTCCCAACCATCTTGTATGATCATAATTTCCCATTTTTGAAATCATCTACAGAACCTCCAGAAAACCAGATCGTCAAGAACGCTTTGTAGAGCTTCTACAATTTAAGGACCATATATCGGCTAGTACGCTATGGAGGACGGTCAATGTGTGAGAGCTTTTCGTTTTAACACATTCGTGGGAGTCATTTGAGTATTCTAACAGACTCCTAAGGCGGTAAGTAGTGTCGGCTCTGTCTCCTTATCAAAAACTGACAAAGTAAAAGAAAGCCAATTGTTCATCCAAGACTTTGCAACGACAAAATTGTTGAACAGGCATATTGCATCTACTGAAGTGTGTTATCTACAAAGCTTAAAATGTTAGTTAGCTTATCACCACATTCTGAAAAATGTACTTGCAAATGAGACGTGTTATCACATACTTTCCTTTCGTTAAACGCTTTTCGTCGTCTTATGAACTATGAAATTTAGGATGATAATTTACCACGTAAATAACTTTCGTAATAAACATCGCTACACTATTACAAATATGGCTTACAGACATGTAGTGGGGGAACGGCCAAGAAAAAATCTGGGGGTTTTCCTGGCTGTGTTCATGTGCTGGCTGTAAAGGCAGTTTTGGCCAAGTTGTTGAGTAGGCGTGGAATGCTCACGAGCTACTGATTCGGGGTATAACGTATGCCCTATATTTTTATTCTTGCTTCCTGCTATTCTATTCCTGAGATTCAAAAAAACATCACAGGTCGTGAACGGACTTCTAATGAAGATAAACCATTTAAGTTTCGTGGAATGAAGCCCCAAGTCAACAATTCGCAAATCTCTTTTTGTGCCTGTTCGGAACTGTTCACAAAAGCTCTTCCAAAGAGTTCTAGCACCTCCAACATTGTAACATTTGGTAAGTTTAGTATCAATGAATGTCCCCGAGTGAAAAGGATGAGTAGACATCAGTTGCAGGAAGGCTACAATTCTTTCATCAGTCGAACGTAGAATTGTTTGAAGAGTTTTAGTGAACCAATGCTTATATAATTTCAGAAAACAGATTCATGCTGCGTAAAAGTCCACACTCAGGTGGACACCACAAATAATTGGAGGGATTTATGCTACAGTATAGAAAGGAATGGTGAAATATAGGCACGTGGTACACTGAAATGTACACGGATCTTGTGCCTGTATACTCTAGGAGATACCATTCTTTAAGGCAGCAAAAAAACTATAGTTTTCTACTGTGAAAATATCTCACCAGGGCTAGTGGTGAAAATGAATATACAAAATAGTTGCTGGGAATAGGTAAGCGGGAAAGAGCCTGCCTGTACCAACTGTCTGCAACGAAGGATGGTTAGGACGGATGGGAGATAAGGATTTAATGTCCTGTCAACAACGATGTCATTAGACAGTAAGTCTAAGCTTCGATTTGGGAAGGACCTCGACTGGGTATTTTTCACTGAAACCAGCCTAAAATTTTAAGGGACTTAACTGCGGGGTCATCAGTCCCTAAACTTACCAACTACTTATGAACTATCTTACACTAAAGACAGCACAAACATCCTTGCCCGTGGGAGGATTCGAACCCACAACGTGGGACGGCCTCGCGCATCGGAGCATAGCACCTCAATGCGCTCGACCACTCCGCCGCGGTGCGGAAATTCGAGGTATAGGTGGGCGGACGGGGATTAAAACCGCCGACCTCGCACTCGGTAGATAGATTTGGGTTTAATAACACATCAACAAAAATGTCGTTAGGAATGAGCAGTAATCCAGTTGGAAACTTACTCAGGAGTAGCTTCTGAAGAACCACCCTGACTTTTTCTTAGGTCATTTATGCAATGCAAACCAAAGAAGAAACTGGCACATTGGGCAGATAGTGATTTCAGCGAAGCACTTCTGACATACAATTTAGAGTCCTAACTACTGATACCATTTCCACTGTACCCTTAACACTGACGGTTGTTTCATTTTGAGGACCTAATACCAAGGCGATACAAAACTAGGACTTAGTACCTGTACAAGGATTCAGTACTTGGACACACACTGTCTCTACAAACTTGGTCCCTATTTAAAAATGAATAACCAGCTAAACAATCTACTTCCTAAGGGCAAAGAGTGAATTACGAGTGAGGTACGATGGCTATTCCCAACTGTGATCAATTATTACAAAATTACGTTGGACGAGAAGTTTCTATTTTTTAAGGAAGAGGTGAGATGGGGAGGGGATGGGTTTAGGGTTATCGTCCGATCGAAGACAAGGTCACGGGGAGCAAGTTGGAACAGTGTACGTATTGGACAGGAAACCGTCATGTTCTTTTCATAGGCGCAACCAAGCGTTATGCTCGATAGATATGGGGAAATGGCTGAAATTATATAGCAGGGCCACCAGACGGGAATTGAACAGCGCTCCTCCCAAACCCGAGTCCAGTACTCACCTTCCAACCCAACTCCTTAGATAATAGTTTCGAAGGCTGAAGAGATGTAAGACTGCAGTGATGTTTATTAAAAACTAAAACGAGACTGCATAGGATAAAATACTCCCCTCCGACGGCACCATAAGAAAATCTAGTTTTTGTCAGTCTGAGATTCGATCCAATCTACGAGCAAGTCTGTCACTGTCTCAAGCTTGAAACTTTTTAGTACGTTAACTGAAGACGTGTGAAAATCTGAAACTCATCCTGAAAATTAGAAGATAACATTGCAGATGTTTGCTAGATTTTACAAACTGATTCAGTGTACAACCAAGGTGCTGAAGCACAATCATCGGTATAAAATAACTTCCTTCAAGTATTTTTCCATTTACAATTTCTTTCGGCGATTAACTGTATTCATATGGAGATTACAACCACTCAAGTAACGTTTGAGAAGATGTGTGGTTGCTTAGTTGGTAGTTTTCCTCATATTTTAGAATGAACTCTGTGTCCAGCTTGCCGTTTCGGTAGAAAACCATTAATAAAAGCAGCTGGACGATGTATTTTTCATGCAGTGATAGCTTGGAAAGGTCGCTTGCGTGTTAGCAGTAAAGCTACGGTGACTGCGGAGTGTGGCGGTTGCGCGGTACAGGCAGAGTGCAGGGCCGCGTATTAACGGAAACTAGTGCTGAAGGCCACGCAGCCGACCAAGTAGAAGACACGACACCGCCAGCGAGAATTAGCACGCCTCGCCAAGCGCAGTGCACGAACCGGCCGCGCGTTACCAGTGTTGCCTACACTGTCAACGTACACTAGAAGCTACGCCAGGGAATACTGGACGGGAAGGAAACTTACTTTAAATTTTTACAAATGGTACATATCTGAAAAGGTCTTTATGTGACTTACATGATAATGAAACTATTCGTCAAGATCCTACAGCACAAGGGAAAGTCGCGGGGTGAGCTTCGCCGATTTAAAGCATGTAGTTGAACCTTTAATTTTTTTAAAATATTTCGCCAGAGTGGGCCATAAGGAAAGACAAAACGCTTTCCTGTTACTGCATAAGCGAAGCATAAGCAAGAGTGATTGTGATAGATGTTGGCGTAGCGCAGTAGGTAAGCGAGTAAATCGCTAATTTTGCGGCCCGGGTTCGGCTACCGCTACTTCATTTTTATTATACCTTGAAATGTTGAAGTTTTAATCACTAAATTAAAATTTTAACAAACATTTCAGTTTATATAAATAAAATATAATCAGTTTAGTTTTTATTACTTTAATGTATATAAAAATTTAATTTTCGTAATTCGGCGAAATTTTTCCACGAAAATAATATTTTCAAACAAGATAAACTTTCAACGGAAGTTACAGTTTGTAGTGTGTTAATCATTAAAAAACAATGTTCACACAATGCACATTTCACGAAAGCATTTTTTAGCAAGAACATTTTTCCGAGATATGCTTCATCCAAGCGTGAAAACAGGAGCATTGAATTGATGCTGTACGATTGAACGTGTTTCAATATCAGGTTATTTTAACGGTAATACTTTGGTTTTGTAGAAATTCAGGATCATTGAAATGTTTTAAGTACATTGAATTTTTTATAATTATACTTTTAATACTGCAGTGAATAATACAAGATAAAAAATAAATAAGGAAGTAGGGGGAATCGAAGCTAGCGGCCAAATTAGCGATGTATTAGCTTACCTACTGTGCTACGACAACATTAACTGTAACTTCACTAAAAACCGTTTAACATCGCTTATACTGTAACCGGAATTTTTTTCGCGAGGGTTCTCTCTTTTTCTACGGCCCACACAGGTGAGATATTTCAGGCATTTGGAGGGTTCATCTATCTGGATGTTCTCACAAGAGCTAAATCGGTGAGACTTCGCCTTTTCAAAAAAATGTTCAAATGTTTGTATAGCTTATGGGACTTAACTACGGGGTCATCAGTCCCTAAACTTACAAACTACTTATGAACTAGCTAACACTAAGGACGGCACAAATATCCATGCCCGAGGGGGGATTCGATCCCCGACCGTAGTGGCCGTGACTGGAGCGCCTCAGTCCCCTCGGCCACCGCGGCCGGCCGCCTTTTCAGGTTCGCCAATACTAATGACTTAAGTTGCGAAACAAAAAGAATGCATACAACAATGATCGTATTTTATGCGAACTTCATATCACAGATTTCCTCCCCCCCACCACCACAAATCTCCACCTCTACGACTTTCATAGATTCCTGAGCGTTATGGAGAGTTAAGTATAAGCTACAATAGAATTAAGGAAGTTCCTATGAATTTACCTGTTTGGGAAGAATGGTTTAGTCAATATGAGATTATGCGTGTCAAGATATCCCGCCTAAAATTACTTTCGTTTTGTGTGTGTGTTTTGAGGAGTGAAGGGGAGGTAAGAGGCTCGTTTAAATGTGAAAGCAACACCCACCTGCACACTTCCACATTCTGCGGAGAGACATGCCGCAACAAAGGCTCATTGCGACGGGAAATTCACGAGCCGCAGCGGGCGTGAGCAAGAATAAGCGGCGAGGTTTCACACGTACTTTCCAGGTGCACTCTTTACGGCGGACTCCGGCGAGAAAGTGCTGCTCATCCAAGACGCACGCCCCTTGTCACTGCGGCTGACACTTCACCTCGCCTCGCTTTCAGCAAAATGCCGTCGAGGCGACATTCTTACCGCTCCAACAGGTCCAACGCAGACAATCTTTCTCGGAGAGTGGACTCAGAAAGCACACGACAGTGTCGCTCATGAAAAAAATTTAAGACAGTTTTCAATGCACACAGCATCACACGGTATTCCACGTATATTATAAGTGCACCATGGCCCATTCTTACGACTACATCCGATTAAGATCGATTCACACTCTACGAGATGCAACGGGGCGTCAAGAAATTCTGCAATGCATTTCAAAATGTTGCATTCACACAAGCCGCCAACAGATACGAAACAGGAAGACGTTTGCAAGGCAACTAAACTTGATCAAGTGTTCATCGGAGAGAACGTCGCCTTCACTCCTTAGAGTCCCATTTGAGTTCCTTAGACTCAACCGTAACTCCTAACTCTTGTTTTAAATCGAGCTGATAGGCATCCGAACACTCGAGCAGTGCTCAAGAATGGGTCGAAGTAGTGTTCTATACGTGGGCGCCTCTACAGATGAAGTACATATCCTCAAAATTCTCCCAATTAATGTAAGTCTAGCATCCACCTCCCCACGATTGACCTTACATTCTCATTCTATTTCCTAACATATAGATCTGCAACGTTGCACCTGAATTTTTAATTGATCTAATTGTGTCGAGCTGCACACTACTAATCCTGTATTCCAACACAATGAGATTGTAAGGTAATGCAGACGAGTGAGAAAAACAATGTTCTACATTTACAGCTAGCTGTCATTCATCAGACCAACTAGAAATTGTCAAAGTCATCTCTTAGGCTCCTACAATAACTCGACGACGGCACCTTCCTGTACACCACATCAATCAGCCAATAGCCGCAGAGTGCTACTCGCCTCGCCCGTTAATATCAGTGCTATTATACTTTCCTGCGGCATTCCTGTTCTTTAAGTAACCTTGTGTAACAGTGAATACTAAAACCTAAATAAATGTCTCTGACATTACTTGACACTTAAAAGGAGACTATAAGGAAATAGGATGTTTGTAATTTTTCGTATTTATATTATAATACAATCAGGACTCCAACATCAATCTCCTACGTCCGTTAGACGCAGCTATTAAGAATTCTCGAGATAATCGACTTTGGACATTTATGAATATTTTTAATTCACTAAAAGTTGAAACATTATGAAAACTGCACGTCGTATGATTTCTAAATATATTTAGCACACAAAGTCCAGTTTTCATTGCAAACAGAAGTTGCCAATTACCATTGTTTTGTTTTTCAAGACATTGTTAACAGTTTTAGTTAAAAAACATTGCAATTAAACTTTTCGGTTCAAAACAAAAAAGAAAACGATGGGTAATTTTTATTTGTATGTGTCCCTTATTTTAAACCACAGATGTGGTATCAAACAAGCCTGAGCGGCATGAAAACACGTGTAAGTTTTCACTACATCGAGCACACCGAAAAAATAAAAGCGTTTTTAACGCTTTTATCCCCTCAACTAATACCAAATTGTCATGTAAATGACAGTTAAGTCTGTCTTAATTAGCACAAATAATATTTGTGGAGGTGTATTTCCGTGTATTACAACTAAATGAAAGGCGTTCCTTGTGCCAGACGCGTTTCGCTTCTTTGTTATGCATTATCAGTGGCCTGTAATATATGTTTGTTTTTCCATATAATATTACATTCGCCGGCCGCGGTGGCCGAGCGGTCTGCGGCGCGCCTGTCACAGTCTGCACGGCCGCTACGGTCGAGGGTTCGAATCCCCCCTCGGGCATGGATTTTTGTGTCGTCTTTAGTATAAGGGAGTTCATAAGTAGTTTGTATGTTTAGGGACTTATGACCCCACAATTAGGTCCCTTAAGCTTAAAAAACATGTGAATATTTGAATATTTCATAGCAAAATATTAATAAGTTTTGCAATGTTTCAATTTCTCAAATTCTAACCTACTAGGTTAGAAATGTTCAAATATTTTTAATCCTATGGGAATCAACGACTTAGGTTATCAGTCCCTAGGCTTACAAACTACTTAACCTAAGGTAAATTAAACTAAGGGCAACAAACGCTCATGCCAGATGAGGACTCGAACCTCCGACGGCGAACGGCCGCGCGCACCGCAGCACACCGCCCAGTGCGCAAGGCTAATCCACCGCGGCTATGCGTCATTACTGATCTGTGTGTGTGTATGCTTCAGATAGATGGATATTTTTGTTCTTGATTAACGCATTTATTTCACCTTCACTATGTACTGGTTTGTTTACAGTGTGCAGTGTTGCCAACCATAACCTGTATCTGTTTGTTGCTTGTGTTCCTTTTAGCAGCTATTCTCTCTCCCCCCCCCTCTTTCTTTGTGTGTGTGTGTGTGTGTGTGTGTGTGTGTGTGTGTGTGTGTGTGAGACTATATGTGTTAGTTAATGTGAGCGTGACAAGGGGGGAGGGGAGGGGAAGAGGAGATAAAGAAAGAAAAAAAGAAAGAAAGAAAGAACGAACGAAAGAAAGAAACAAAGGAGGAGGACATTTCATGTTTTATCACTGTTTTCCACTATGTTTGTGGCCAACGGAAATACACCTCAACAAATTTTCTAGGCAACTAAGGACGACGGAAAACAGAAAGTGTAGATAATTTTGAATTTCAACGATTTATGATATTCTGAACGAGCGAAAAAAAAGGACAAATGTCCGAAACGAGACTAGCTAGCGATTATCAGCTAAGGAGCAATAAATATTCTCTCTCATCAACAGTTTTTATGCTTCACAGAAATGCTCGTGCAAAACGCACCTTGGCTTAGAAATCTGCGTCGGCCAGGAAAGGCGCCTGGACCACTCGCAAGCATTCTACAACAGAGCCACACAGAACTCCGAAAAAAGTGTCCAAACTGTAAATTAGAGTAGTTTTAAAATCTTCCAAGTCGACTTCCTCAAGTATTCTTGACAGCTGCATAGAAATGCTTCTACCAGAAGCATAAAAAAATTACAGAACTCCTCCTTAATAGAAGCAAAACTTTTTTTTTACGCATAGATTATCTGTTTAGAACAATGGTGGTTCTTAGAAATTTCAATACCCAATGATGTATGTATACCAGCTAATAGTAACATACAAATTTCCGCCGGACTAGTTCTGAATGTACTGGACAGTAAATAACGGATATACACTTGCGAGGTTTGGATGGTGTAGGTGGGAGAGCACAGGTAACCGAAGAGGTTAACGCAACCTCACGCGAAAAGTGGGAAATCCGGTTTCGAGTACCGGTCCGGCAAAAATTTTCGTATGTCACCATATGGTAATACATATTTACCTCATACAGTAGAGACACGAGGAATTTGCTATTGCAAGTAAATATTCGATTTAAATTATCTCTAACACTGTAATTCGTCACCATGCAGGAATCTTTTCCGCACTTCAGTAGTACACAATGCTATCATGAATATTTGATATGAACTGTGCTTTCACCACTAATGAACTCTCAGAGATTGTTCCTTAATTACAAGTTGACGTGTCACGGATGATATCGCACAGTCTCACTTTTACCATTCGGTACTCGCTTAAGCGAAGACGTTCGGTCTAGTGTGACGTCACGCGGTGACGTCACGTTCCGTTTACTTGATGGTCAGTGTGAACCAGCCTTTGCGGTAAACGCTTGAGAAAGTATTACGCTTCAGTAAAGAAACCAAAAATGCCAATTTCCCTGAAACAGACAAGATTACGTCTGTATTACGAGTATGTATGTAAATGAGTAACTTTATCCACGTTTTTGAGGGATCCGTCTATGACGAACGTTCTGCTAATCATGAATTATGTTTTCTGTGGTCAGGTGTATTTCTATCACTAAAGAAGTAAGAAATTACAGGAGAGTCGGAGGTTGCTGGAAAGAGATGACGATGACTAGGTGTACTCTACTGTCCACGTAAATTAAGTCCACACTCGGTGCGGTGGCTGCTGGGAGAGACTGTAAATGGGAAATGTATTAACCTTCGCTCCTATCGACCATGGCCGAGTGCCAACATAGTCTGCGCGACAGTACACGTGTGCAGATTATATAATGTCTGCTCTGATTATTTTACTTTTTGTGCCACGTATCTGAGCCTTTAGTCCAGAATCAGTCCTGCAGTTACCTAACAATAGGTCGATCAGGTAAATGTCCGTTAATCCACTAAGGAAACGTAGTGTGGCTCTAGCCTACATCTCTGGACGGGAAGAAATGCTTCTACAAGATGAACAGATTCGGCAACAGATCTGATGCGCGAAGAAACGTCGTATATCCACGTTGAAGAAACGTAATATGTAATTTGTACAAATTTGTTTTCGGACTCGCATTTCACAATCAACAGAACTACCACGTTCAGAACTCGGTAACTATTACGCTGTACTATGTAAAAATATGACAGCTGTTACTATGTGCTATAAAACCTATACTTTGTTTTGTTACATGAAAAATTTTAATACAATTATTGAATTTAGGTGCATAAAATTTACTAATAATATATGAAGAATATTTACACTTGCTTCCAACCAGAAATCTGCTTGTACATGCTTTCACTGCGAGATTGCTAATTACTTTTTCAGCGAGTCTCCTAATTTTTGTAGACTGAAATATAAATCTAATCCTTTACAATAATCAATGTGTAAAATAACTAGGAAGAGAGATAATTAGAAATGCAATAAACAATATTTACATAACCAAGCAATGAGGCCGGCCGCGGTGGCCGAGGTGACTGAGGCGCTCCAGTCACGGTCAGCACGGCCACTACGGTCGGGGGTTCTAATCCCCCCTCGGGCATGGATATTTGTGCTGTCTTTTGTCTTAGCTAGATCATAAGTAGTTTGTAAGCTTAGGGACTGATGACCCCGTAGTTAAGTCCCTTAAGTTGTACAAACATTTGACAAGCAATGAGACTGGGAACAGTGTAACCAAATTTTCAGGCTCTTTCTTAGGAATAGTATTCCAACTACAACAGCGACGCTGTTGAATGCTGATTGGTAAACTTACAGAGCACAGCGAACTACTACTCCTGAAACTGATAGTACAATTGGAATGTACTGTAACTATGGAAGTAAATCTCTATCAATTACAGATCACTTCACAACTGATAAAGTTAATAACGATTACCACTCTCTTAAAGAAAATGAGTTACGTCCGAACAGTACAACAAATGTCAATATATAACGTTCAACTGCGAAACTAGACATACTTATCTAGCTACAAAAGGACAAACGCAAATTTCAGCAAAGAGAAAAGGTTGTGTGATGTCTTGTAATTTCAGAAAATGTTGAAATGTTTGTAACCCTAAGGGGACAAACTGGTGTGGCCATCGGCCCCTACACTTACAAACAACTTTAACTGACATGTCGCACAGAACAGCACAGCCATTCCCTTGCGGCTCTCTTGCAATTTTAAGCGCTGGAAAAATTTATACGGATTACGCCGAGGGGGGTTCCATGGGTATTCATGGATTCGGAGGTGTTATTTTAACAATAAAGTTCCGTCGAAGGCTAGATTATTGGAGACTGAGCATAAGCTTAGCTTGGAGAAAGCTGTGAAAGGCAGCCGTGTGCATTTTCAAAGCAATCATTCCATGCTCCGCCCGAAGCGATTTAGCGAAAGTACTGAAAACCTAAAACTGAACTGTCACAACGAGATCGGAACTCATTCCTCCCGAACGCGAGTCCAGTGTCTAAATTCCGCGATCATCTAGTTCGGCGGGCAAATTGAAGGTTGAATTAGAAATGAAAGTAATCTAAAATTAGGAGGTGGTATTAGACTAGGCTAAAAAATTAAACAACATGTATCAAAGTTGGAAGGTGCTTAACTTTTCTTCGACGAAAGTTGAAAAGTGAAGGGGGAAGAAAGCTTAGGGTTTAACTTCAAAAATGTTTCAAATGTTTGTATAGTCTATGGGACTTAACTACGTGGTCATCATTCCCTAAACTTACAAACTACTTATGAACTACTTACGAACTAGGACGGCACAAATATCAATGCCCGAGGGGGGATTCTAACCCCCGACCGTAGTGGCCGTGCAGACCGTGACTGGAGCGCCTTGGTCCCCTCGGCCACCGCGGCCGGTGGTTTAACTTCCCGTCGACAGCATTGTAAATGAAGACGGAGCCAACGCTCGGATTTTTGGGTAAGGACGGAGGAAGGAAATGTGCTGTGCCCTATCAAAGGAACCACACCGGTATTTGCCTGGAGTGTTTTAGGGAAATAACGGAAAACCTAAATATGGATGGCTTGAGGTGGATTAGAACCACCATCGGGGGGTTGGGTTTAGGGAGACGGGGAGTTTCAGCTAACGCATTATCGGTATTGTTCACAGATATCAATGTTTTATCCATACCTCTTTTAAGCAGAAAGATTAGCTGTAGTAGACATCATAGCTGCCAAGTTTAAAAAAAGAAATCCAGGAAATCCCAAATCACAATAATTTAACGCGTGCATACGCCGCAAGGTCTTCAAATATAGCACCAGCATGATCAGCAGCAGCTAATGGAATATTATTAGCAATCAAAAATTAAATGAACAAACATTCTGCTATTATTACATCAAGGTCAGCTCTAGAAGTGGTAAAATTAATCTATTTTCCTACTGTTATCCTTCATTTTCGTGTTGGAGACGTGTTTAACGGATTTAGTATGATTTATTAATTCAGTTCTTCCTTCGTAAGCAATGTTTGTATAACACGAACAGATTGCGGATGTTTTACCTTTCCGCGATCGCATAATATACGGAAATTCAGCAGAAAATGCGACGCTGAAAGACTGATGATATCGTTTATTATTTAAACTCAACGTCACGAAAACACTAAATCATTCAAAAATTCGTCACAATTACACGGCTACCAGAGCCAGAGCAAACCCCGCATAACAGCAAGCACAAACAAAGCTTTTCCGCTAACATGCAGTCGACGCACAAAGCGTAAGTGAGATGTGATCATCCTTGGAACGTTCTATCGACTTTCGTCGGCAGTGTTTCAAACACACAAGAGTTAATGACAAAAGCGCAGCGATATTCTGCAAGAAAGGATTATAGCTAATATTATCGGTGGATTTCCCGTCGAATTTCAAACACTCGCATCTCAGAATAGCAGCTGAAATGTGATATAGTGTGCAGAGGGCGCGAACAAGCCCGGGAGTTGAAAATCCAGAAAAGAAACTGTGTTCTTCCGGAAAACCGGAAGACTACCCCAAAATCCGGAAATCATCCGGGAAAACCAGAAAACTTGGCAGGTCTGCAACAACCTTCACTATAGGCTCACTATTGACTCAACAGGAATAACCTTTTACTTCATTTCTGCGCGTGGCAGCTTGCCGTCATACATGAAGATATTCTGTGTTATGAAAATTACGTAATCTCGCACACGGCCGTCACTGAAGGACAAAATATCAGCTGGAGTTTTGTTGTGTGGCATCGGTTGTACCTTTTTTAGTAACTGATAAATACGTATCACTGTATTAATTATAATCCCACTGAAATTTAGAATTATCATTTACCAAAAACAACTCGTGAAATATCAAATTCCTCCCTCCTCGTCCTATGAGAATCAGTGGAGTCGTCAATTGTTCTTAGGCAATAAAGGAAGAAGGGAGGAGCGGAAGGGTTTAACGTCGAGTTGACAACGTGGTCATTAATGACCGAGCACGAGCTTGGATTATTGTCTCATGAGGATGGGGAAGGAAAGCGGCCGCGTCTTTTCAAAGTAACCGTCCAGGAATTTCACTTTTTTTTTTTTTTTTTTTTTTTTATGGGACTTAACTACGGGGTCATCAGTCCCTAAGCTTACAAACTACTTATGAACTAGCTAAGACTAAGGACGGCACAAATATTCATGTCCGAGGGGGGATTCGAAACCCCGACCGTAGTGGCCGTGCAGACCGTGACTGGAGCGCCTCAGTCTCCTCGGCCACCGCGGCCGGCCCAGGAATTTCGCTGCAGTATTTAGGCAAGTCACGGATACCCTTATCCAGAACCGGAGGTGGCTTTGAACAGTAGTCCTAGTGCATGCACTTAAGCAACAGTAATTTTATGGTTTGGTCTAGGAATTCACATATAATCACGAACTCTAAACAGAGACAACCAAAGCACCAAATGTATATCTATGATACGGTAGTTACGTAATTTTAAAAGCAAAGAGGACACGGTGCAATCAAGATGATTTAATAGTTTTTTCCCCCACAGTGTTTCATCTTCAATGAGGGATCCGCTTAGTGTGGACGGGGCGACACTTGTTGGTGCAGAGTGTACATTTGCTGTGCAGAGAACAGCGGAGTGCGGGGCAGAGCGACCTCCGCGGCGAGCAAGTTGCGGCGTGGGAAGACTTCTCACGGCAACCGGCTTCTCGCACTGTCGACATGTCAGCCAACAGCAGGGAGTGAAATCCGCCGCACTCCCGCCCAAGTTGCGTTGGTCAGTGCGTCATCACAAGCACCTGGCAACACCCCACGCAGTTTAGCGAAACACGTCATGCTCCAAGAACGGCCCCAACAGGTTATACTGTATCATTTATTATGCACCGTCTGAAAGAAAAGTGATGCTTTCAGGAGGGGGTCCAATCGTATTACTCCTTTACGGTAGGTATGCATACCATTGAAATGTAAGTTAATTGTTATATTTCAAATGTTTGGGCCAAACTGATGAGGTCATCGGTCCATAGACTTGCAAACTACTTTTAACTTACACACACACACACACACACACACACACACACACACACACTATGCCCGAGGGAGGACTAATCTCTCACGGGACCGGCCGGGTAATCCGTGACACGCCACCTCAGACGACGCGAAAATTATTAGATTTACACCACTCTGTAATGTGTAGAGCATCCACCCGACTGTATTCGTGATGTCACCGCCCTGCTGTTGCGAAATTGGTATCAACTTTCTTGAGTCGGGCAGTTTCGCAAGAAATGTCATTTTTTCGAACATATCTCGAAAATATTGGGAATCATTAGAAGAATTAAATTTTATATTCCACATTTTTGTGGTACTGAGCTTTCACATATTTTGTTTCATGTTCATCATGTGATTACGAGATATAAATATTCAAAGTTTACGTTTTTATAATGACGCCACTTTGATGCTCCATTTTACTTCGAATTATATATCGTTGTTAGTCCGCGTTGGATAATTAAATTTACTTCTTTTTGCAGTTGAAGTCATTGTCTTTCTAATGAGCCCCATTAGGAGAGTTTTAAAGACATTATTTTTGCAAAATCTTCTAATTTGTACTCAATTCATACAATATTGGAAAGTCATGCACAAATGAAACTTTACATTTGAGAAGTTTGTATTGTTAGGTTACTGCAAAAAGAAGTTCAAATGTTTGTAAATCTAAAGGACTTAACTACTGCGGTTACAGGGAGAACTCAAAACTCCGACGGAGAGTAACCGCGCGCTCCGCAGCCAAAAAATTAATTTTTTTTTAATGTTTGTATAGTCTATAGGACTTAGCTACGGGGTCATCAGTCCCTAAACTTACAAACTACTTATGAACTACTTACGAACTAGGACGACACAAATATCCATGCCCGAGGGGGGATTCGAACCCCCGACCGTAGTGGCCGTGCAGACCGTGACTGGAGCGCCTTAGTCTCCTCGGCCACCGCGGCCGGCTCCGCAGCCAAGTTTCACATTTTTAGTATCTTTAGTGCCCGAGATATACGAAATCAAACTTTGAAATTTTTTCCGGTGATGATTTTTTCGTCCATCTTTGTCTACAATTTTCTACCTGAAAACGGCTCGTATAATTCTTTGCATGTTAATTCTTGAAGGAATGCATAGAATTGTACAAAATGGTCAAATTTAATTTCTTTCAACAAATTACTTGTCGAGATACTGCAGCTGAAATTCGCTAGAAATTTACGGTAGTTGAACGCGAAGTTACTCATGGGACTAAACAAGTGACCATATCCCCGGCAGGAATGGATTGACGAATTTTAAACTTTATCAACGTTTATTAGGAGGTAAGTGCGAATGTTCAAAAAATCCGTGATGGCCGAGCAGGGAGGCCTTGTTGACATGGAATGATCCATGACATATTTCGTACTATGGATGAAGGGCAACAGGCAGACTGCATATTTCTTGATTTTCGCAAGGTGTTTGATACGGTACCGTACTACAGACTGCTAACGAAGGTACGAGCATCTGGAATAGG
Source organism: Locusta migratoria (assembly GCA_026315105.1). Classification (NCBI taxonomy): domain Eukaryota; kingdom Metazoa; phylum Arthropoda; class Insecta; order Orthoptera; family Acrididae; genus Locusta; species Locusta migratoria. The sequence continues at coordinate 325,714,762 of CM048755.1, forward strand.
TACCCAAATATGTGAACGGCTCAAAAATTACTTAAGTAAAGAACTCAGTACGTTGTCCTCGATGGCGAGTGTTCATCAGAGACGGGTGCTCCGGGGAAGTGGGATAGGACTACTATTATTTTCTATCTATATAAACGATCTGACGGATAGGAATTGCAATCTGCGGCTGTTTGCTGATAATGCTGAGATGTACAAGAGGGTGTCGATACTGAATGACTGTAGTAGGATGCAGGATGGCTTGGACCAAATTTCTAGGTGATGTGAGGAATGGAAACTAGCGATAAATGTAGAAAAAATGTAAGGTGATGCCTATGAGTAGGAGAATCAATCCTGTGACTTTCGATTACACCATTATTGGTGTGATTCTTCGTAAAAGCGCGTCAAATATCTAAGAGTAACGGTACACAGCGATATGAACATATAAAGAAAGTCGTGGGGAAGGCGAATGGTCGACTTCGGTTTATTGGGACAGTTTTTGGAAGGCGTGTTTCGTATGTACGACCCCTTCGTGAGTACTGCTAAAGTGTTTGGGATTCCACCAGATCGGTTTAAAGAGTGATATAGAAGCAGTTCAGAGACGGACGGTTAGGTTTGTAACTGGTAGATTCGACCAATGCGCGAGTGTTACTGAAATGCTTCGGGAACTCAAATGGGAGTCGTTGGAGGAAAGGCGACGTTCTTTTCGAGAAATATTGTTGAAGAAATTTAGAGGGCCGGAATTTGAGGCAGACTGCGGAATAATTCTACTGCCACCAACCAACATTTCGCGTAAAGACTACAAGCATATGATCAGAGAGATCAGGGCTCGTGCGGATGCATACAAGCATTCATTTTTCCTTCGCTCTATATGGCAGTGGAACAGGAAAGCAAGTAACCAGTAATGGTACTGAGTACCCTCCGCCACGCGCCTTTGGGTGGATAGCGGAGTAAGTATGTAGATTGTAGATCCATATTGTAGGACTGCATCAAGCGGAGTGGCCGTATCATAACATTGCCAGACACGTGGGCCATACAGATGTCACAGTGGGCCGCATATTGGAAACAATGGGTACGAGGACATACAGTCACGTCGTGGAGGTTTGAGTCGACCAAGAAACGCCACCTCAATGGAGGGCCTTGGTATGGTGCGCCAAACAATGCGGTATCCTGCTACCACGGCACCCGCCACCCTACAGCAGCCTGTGAGTTCCCGCAGACTGTCTCGACGACTCATCTCGTATCTGGCGCACTGGGGTCCTACCGCCGCGCGGTCGGGGGTTCGAACCCCCCCCCCCCTCCACCCCTCGGGCATGGATATTTGTGCCGTCCTTAGTCTTAGGTAGTTCATAAGTAGTTTGTAAGCTTAGGGACTGATGACCCCGTAGTTAAGTCCCATAAGCTATACAAACATTTGAACATTTCCTACCGCCGCCCCATGCGTCGGCTGCTACTGACACCACAACATCAACGCTGGCGTCTGTAGTGCTGCCATGCCGGAAGCCATGACCACAGGAAACAGTGTCGCGTCGCATAGTGTTCAGTGACGACTCCCTTTCTCCGTAATCTACCATGACCATCCTGTACGGGTTTGGCGGCGTCCAGAGCAGAGGGCACATCCAGAAAATATTTTGGAGAGAGACAACACGTGTATATCCACTTGCATAATGGAGTGGGAAGCCACAGAGTATATGTTCGTTCGGCTACTCTACCGCGGCTGTTCGTACTTTAAAATGTTTAAATGTTTGTTAAGCCTAAGGGACTTAACTGCGGGTTCATCAGTCCCTTAACTTACAAACTACGTATGAACTACCTTATACTAAAGACGACACAAACATCCATGCCTGAAGGGGGATTCGAACCCCCGAGCCGGCCGCGGTGGCCGAGAGGACTGCGGCGCGCCAGTCACGGTCTCCACGGCCACTACGGTCGGGGGTTCGAATCCCCCCCTCGGGCATGGATATTTGTGCCGTCCTTAGTAGTACCTAGTTCGTAAGTAGTTTGTAAGTTTAGGGACTGATGATCCCGTGGTCCCATAAGCTCAACAAACATTTGAACATTTTGAACCCCCGAGCGTAGCGGCCGTTCAGACTGACTGGCGCGCCGGAGACCGCTCGCCACTGCGGCCGACTTCGTACTTGAGAGCTGATGTTTTGTATCACTTAAAACAGGAATAAAACGTCCAGAGGTTTTACCGTAATGTTTTAACAGTATGAGGGTCGACTTAACGCATAGTTTTAACGGAGAAATAGCATTCCTACGACTCGCTAAAATGGACAGTGCTCGGCATAGATTACGCCAACTACATTTATTTTAACCTTCCGGTGGTTGGGTGGGGAATATATATGGTCTCTCCAGTCGTAACTTGCATTTTCCCTGGTGTTTCTGCAGATATTTGCAATTTTGTTTTTCTAGTGTGTAACTAGAGTCAGCCAAACAATTACTGCCCCGTCATGCCTTTCATGCGACGCCTTGTGTTTCCCGTTACAAACAAAAATATTTTTAAAGCAGAATTTTACGTGAACGTCAGAGCAGTTCCAAGTTATTATAATGCAATATTCTGTTTGGTAGTATCTACAAACGGGTTCAGTAAAACAACAAGGTAGTCCAGTACTCTAGCAGTGACAGCACGGCCTCTGCCGCGTTGTAAGTGCAACAGCAATGCTCGTGAAGGCTACCAAGTTGCTTCTGGAGTACTGGTAATTATTGGTGTTTTACTGTGCTTACTAAACTGAATATTGTATTATACTAAACTGGTGCCGTTCCATCTAATTTGCACGTATAACTCATCTTTAAAAATCTTTCGGTTTACGCTTTACGTCGCATGAAGGCCTTGAAGGGCTGACGCCAGCTACACAGCGCAAAAATTGCAAAAATGTTGATATCTGCAGAAACGCTAGAGAAAATGTGCCTGACGAATCTCAGGGGAAATTCTCAACTCCACGCTCTCAATGCCAAAATTGACTACCTCGCTACATAAACGCAGATTGACCAGAATAAAACTATTTCGTAAAGTTTTTTATATTTAATTCATTTATTTATTAACTCTTTGTCGATGGGTATTTTTATTAAGAAGAAAAAACATCGTACACCGAATATTATTGGCTCGAGTTCATATGGTGTCCGGGAGAAAAGGACACCGAATATTATTGGCTCGAGTTCATATGGTGTCCGGGAGAAAAGGACAGTCAGTAGAGATAGGGAATTTTACTATGTTCCAACAGTGTCTCGGTTCTCTACCTGTTATTTGAAAGTAAGTCACCAGGTCAGGTGTGCTTAAAACGCGCCTTTTCCTGCAAAAGGAAATTAATGTCCCCTTCTCGCCTCCCTCCCCCTTTTCCTCTCCTTCCCCACTAGCATTAACTTCATACTTCGCGATTAAAAATACTGACACTCGAGCTTTTCTCCAAACTCGCCCCCACTGGTTCATTTCCTGTCAGATATATACACATAGATTGGGTTTTAGTTTGACCACCGAGTATCTAGCACATATGGACGTAAGTTCCCCCAGGAGGTTCGTGCAACAATCAAATCCCAACTTCAGTGAAATAAAGGACATATAACAGTAAGGTGTAGACGAGTTTCATCCGCTGTAAAATACTTTTGAAGTGGTGGGTGGGTTAACGGGGTCGAGGACTAAAGGATTAAACAGCAAGGCCATCGGTCCCTCCTTTTAGTCTCCTCTTACGACGTACAAAGAAGAGAAGAAAGGCTGCAATATTTCAAGACCCCATGCGCCCTAAACAAGTACTCACAAAAGAACTGTGCCCCCTCCTGAGCGGTAGTTTTCATGTTCTTTTCTTTCTCTTTTGGAAGGGGTTGAGTTTCGAGAAAAGCTCGAATTTCAGTATTTTAATCGCGAAGTATAATATAAATCCTAGAGGGAATGGAGGGGGGAAAAGCAGGAGGATGGCGAACAAGAGGCATTTTCCTATTGACAGAATCACACTACACTACAGAAACAGCTCTGATAATTTGGGTGTAAGAAATCTGTTGCATACAGTAAATTCGTTAGTGTATGCCTTACTGATGACAACCACAGAAATATCTGGGATTAAGACTGGAAACATTGGTGACAGTCAATGTAACGTCTATACTTCATCCATTACTAGTTCAGTACGTTAATCACCGCCACAAGCCCATTACAATCACCTCCACCATCAAGTTGATGGGGAAAAGTCTAAATTAGTAATGAGTGCAGTATATTAAAATAAAACTACTGAGAAAGACTGAACTATTGAACAAACGATAAAATATGACATAACAAACAATAATTGGTTAATTCATTCGGTCAATACCTGTTAATTACCACTCATTAAATGCTGTTACTAGACCAACAAAAAGCTAAGTTCAACAGCTCAATAACAAGAAATAACGCGTATGATAGTTTATTAGGGGTACATTTAGAAACAAAATTTCCTGTATCAAGCAATCAATAAATTGGCGAATCATCCCAAACACGAAAAACGCCGTCGTCATTGAAAAAGACGGGTTATCAATGGAATCACAACCACTTGTGTAAAATATTTAGTCACACTTTAAAAGGCGTCTCTCAGGTCTAACGTGGGATTTTTACTGTTAATACGACAATCAGCACACACTTTCACATTTTTTTCCCACTGTCTCTTCGACTGCTGTGTGCTTCTGAGCATTCGCGAATTCTTTAATTCTTTCTCTGAGGCTCGTATGCCCACTCATTTAGAGTGGTAAATTTCACCCTTTCCAACCGAAAAACTCTCAACAAAGCGTTTCTTCGAATCGTTGCAGTCCACCTAAATGCGGAACAGCAAGCATTACTGCAACAGTAGAAAGCTGCTATCCAATTTGGCTAAGCAACGGTATGAGCGATTACTCTGTGTGTGGCCCATAGGCCCATCATTGACGAGGTCCAGGTCAACTGCTTGTAACTGGTCTTTCGAGCGGTTTTTTTTTTTTCTTTTTCGGCAGGTTAACTCGGGAGCTTCTCTTGTAGATACTTGGATCGGAAGCGGAAGTATTACGTGTATTTCAACCCTCTACTTCAACACAGGAAAAAATTCAGCGGAATATCATCAGTCTGTGTTAACCCTTTGGTGGCCAGTGGGAACGATAGTTACCACTTTTTTTCCGCTGTTTAAGTTCAGTGGTACTCCGTGTTCCCACTTCTAACATGTACCATCTCTGTTAGAGTGTGCTAACTACGTATAGACTGTCAACAGGCGCGCGAAAGTGGTTGTTTTTCTACACTGTTAGTCAGTCAATGCATAAGCGCAGTTTATGCGGGAAAGCAAGCAACTGTTTCGACCGTAACAGCGTTTTTTGTATAGCGTGCTTTCCTTATGCATGTGAAATGACTTGTGTTGTATTTGTCTGCTTTAATGTTTATGAGGGAGTTAGTATTCGTGTACATCAGCTGCGCGAACTGTATGCTATAGGTCGTCGTTCATGGAAATGGTGACAAAGACTATTTTTCTTTCTTCTAGATTTGGCAGTTGTCAGTGCCTACATTATGTGGAAGTTACAGAAGACAGAAGCAGACCAGCTAACATTTAGGTAGCATTTGGCACGGCAGCTCGTCTCCGGCTTCTCAAGTCGTAAGCGAAGAGGAAGGTCCGTTCATTTTCAGACACAAGAGGCGTGTCCGGAGTTCCAGATGAAATTCATCTGGCGAAGGTTGGAACTCATTTGCCAACAAAAGGTACTGCAGAAAGAAGGTGCTGCCAATGTAACACAAAAAAACAAAGAAAAGAGGACAAAAAATAATTTGTAGCAACTGTCGTGTACCTTTGTGTGTAGCAACATGCTTCTCTAAGATCCATAGTACGTCACCTTAGTGAACTCAGTAGACAATATGAACTAATAAAGAAGTAAATGAAATGTTTTATATGTTTTTTGTACTAAAAAATAAAAGATACACATTTTTTTAATAATCAAGTCCAGTTACTCAAAAATTCAGTGGGAACAATAGTTCTCACTAAATTTTTTATACCCGTAAGGCTAAACTCTCAAGATTTAAACTATGATTCATAAAGTAGTCATAAAAAGTCTACAACTTCTGGAAATAATTTAGTCGATAAAGGGTTAACAAACTACGCTACAAGATCGATAACTGCAGAAGGTATAGTACAGGTCACAAGGCAATTCCATGGGCTCATATTTTTAAAATTGAGGGTGCATGATACAGGTTTACATTTTTTTATTACTTTATTGCTCATACTCTGGTAGTGAGAATGAGGCGAACTCATGTAAGATCAATGTGAAATCAGTTCACTCAGTGGTTACATAAGTGTTTAAGTAGTATTTTATTTACAATTACTTGTGTTGAGTCGATCTTGCCCTGAAACGTATCATAGGACGTTTAACTTCCGATATATGGGCCGCCTCCATTTCGTATTTCAGCTTGTCTGGTGTCATCCAGGTATCGTACAAGTAATCTACGTAATTAAGTGGGCTGGAGGGTTTTACATTGGCGCTGTTAAGAGCTAGTTGTTTATGAAAGTTACATATTATAAAAGAATAACAGCGGTAACTGAGACCGGTACGTTTACTGCTTCATGAACTAAATATTTAGCATTTCAACTGGGGAACCGTTATGTTGTCACTGTACATCAAACCTTTTGATTCAACAGTAATGTGTCATACGAATACGAAGAACAACTGGCGCGGGTCTAAATCATACAACTCCCGAAAGTTCAAACACTACGAAAGGAAAGAAAGCGACAAGCATGCAAAGGCCAGCGAGGGAAAGGCAGCAAGCGTGGGTTCACACTAAGACTTGTTTCGCACCAAACAGCACAGCATTAAAGTCAACTAGCACTTTCGACTGTCAGAAAAGTTCTCTCTGGGCCCAGGCTGTGTTTCCTCGTATTGTAAGCCTGTCATCTAAGAGACAGCAGGTCACGCCCCTCGCTGCAACTGCGCTTACACTACGTTTCCGAGTGAATGTTGTTCTAACATATAAATACTTCTCTTAGAAAGTAACAAGACAGAGAAACGTTAAGTTTCACTGCGCCAAACAAGATATCCTGCGAAACATGTACCCTCAAATTCATTCTGCCACTTAGTAAGTGATGCGTAACGTACAAGAGACGGCGGCCGGAAGAATAATCGGTACTTGTCATCTATGAAAGCAGCGTAGAATAGATCAATTATTAAGAGAAATGTGCTTATTCAGCGAATCTGAAACACGTCTTTCGTCAAATGAACGAAAGAACGAGTTCCACAAATGATGCACTATAGAACCGTCGTAGTAATTCAATGTGAGTTTATTACATCCTAACATTCACTAATTTAACTTAAGGGTCAGTAAGTAAGGGATATTATATAATCTGAAACAGTCTACATGTTCGATTTGTTTTTTGTTAAGAATGGAGACGAAGATGGGTCGTGCCCTTACAAAGGGGGTATCTGGGCATTTGTCTAGATCGAATTAGGGAAATCACTGAAAACCCAAATCACGATGGCCCAAGTGAGGTGGAACCACCGTCCTCCGGAATGCGAGTTCGGTGTGCTAACCATTGCGCTACCTCGCTCGGTGTCCATGAAAGAATTAATATTTTTTTGTTATAGTACTCTACTAAACATAAAGTGCCCCAGGAGTTGAAGAAAATCATGGGGAACAACCTCTTAAAAAGTGAGCGACGATGCCGTGTTAGCGATGAGTATACACTATCAGGTATACGCCTTAAATTTAAATAATTTCACTTAGTTGAATATTATGGATATTTATCCTACGTTTATCGTTAAATAGAACCACGAATCATTTACCGTTCCTTCCACCCCTGGTAATATCCGAGGGTCGTCTAAAAAGTATTTTCCGTTTCTATTTCTATCCGCGGCAGCGCTACGATCGCAGTTGCGAGCATGTGCGGCAGTTACTCTCACTCAAGGAGAAGACATGTACGCCATTTTCAGACCGCTGCTGTCGACATGTGCTTTGTGGCGCTTCTTTATAACGTCAGCCGTAATTGAAAATGCCGCTGCGTGTGAAATCAGATCTGTGATTCGTTTTCTACATGCAAAGAAAGTTGAGGCAAAGGAAAGTCATCAAATGTTCAAATGTTTGTAGAACTTATGGGACTTAACTACGGGGTCATCAGTCTCTAAGCTAACAAACTACTTATGAGCTAGCTAAGACTAAGGACGGCACAAATATCAATGTCCGAGGGGGGAATCGAAACCCCGACCGTGTTGGCCGTGCAGACCGTGACTGGAGCGCCTCAGTCCTCTCGGCCACCGCGGCCGGCAGGAAATTCATCGGCAATTCCGCTTGGTTTACGGACGAAATGCTGTGAGTGATTCAATGGTTAGAAGATGAGTCATACTGTGGTTACTGATGAACTGGGAATTTCACTGGGACGTGCTTGATCATTCTCCGTACAGTCCGGACATCGCCCCTAGCTACTTTCATCTCTGCTTACACCTAAAATCTGTCCTTGGCGGTCAATACTTCAACGATGATGACGAGCTGAAATTACATGTTACCACATGGTTGAATCCACAGGCGGCAACCTTCCATGAAAAAGGCATACAAAAACTTGTGTCATGCTATGGCAAGTGCCTAAAAAATTTCAGAAACTATGTAGAAAAGTAGTTTAACAGTTGTAGATTTTTATGCAATAAATATTTTTATCTGTATTTGTACACGGTTGTTTTATAAAACCGAACGGAACTTTCTCTGTGGACATACCTCGTATTAGTTTATGCATGAGGTAGGAAGTCACCATTCGGATTGTGCTTTAAATTGTCACTTCTTTTAATATTTTTCACAACAGAACATGATCGTTCACCTATAAAAAATTCCACTGTTTATTTTAAAAATTCGTAGCTTTCCGCGCCCCGTGTCGATCTAATTAAAATTCTTCTACGTAAAATGCAGCGCCATTTTATAAAATACTTAAAGTGCTAAATAACAGACGTTTTGTTGATATGCATCACCCTACCTCATGGCACACTATTACATTTCGTAAATCGTATTCAGAGAATACCAAATTACAGGCATTAGCCTTAACCAAGGACAACGCAGTGGCCGACGGCCTGCACGTAATGAGCGAGAGAAGCGCGCATGCGCAGAGTTGTCAGTGCTGACAGACAGACAACGCAGCTTGAAGTCTACCTGCGACACGCCAAGAACCTACCCGTTAGGGCAGTGCGGCGTAATTTGGCATGGCAGCAGGCGGCCGATTCGCGTGCCTCTGCTCACAGCACGTCACCGCCTCTCCTGGGATCGCGACACATGGGTTGGATCCTAGACGAATGGAAAACCGTGGCTTGTTCAGACGAGTGCCGATTTCAGCTCGCGAGAGCTTGCGTTAGAGTTGGAGTGTAGCGCAGACTCCAGGAAGCCGTGCACCCGAGTAATAAACAAGGCAGTGTGAGATCGGATGGTTGATCCATAATGGCGCGGACTGTTTTCACACGGAATGGACTTGGATCCTCTGGTCCAGCTAAACGGTCATTGGTTGTCAATGGTTACGTTTTGCTGCACGGAAACCACCTGCAGCCATTCATGGACTTCATGTGTTCCCAAACAACGATGGAATTTTTGTGGGTGACAGCGCGCCACATCGGGCCACAATCGTTGGGCATTGGTTTAAGAAAATCTGGACAATTCTATAAATGATTTGGCTACCCAGATGCATTCCATTAAATAATAATTGGACATAATTGAGAGGTCAGTTAGGAAACATCATGCAACCTTGGTGTTTACTGCCGAAGAATTTTACAGCTGCCTTCGTTCTGGACGTATCACACGGTTCAGTCTGTAGTTGGAGTGAACATGAAACACACTTGATTTTTAGATTTGCCTTCACAGGTAAGTAACGACTGATTCATGTATTACACTTCGAATATGACTCCTGAACTGCGTAATGCAAGAAGACCCTGCGTATTATTTTTCTTTTGGGCAATGTTATACTTTTTCTCTCTACACCATTCCCCAGAAATAATTTATATGTGACTTAAGTATTTGTCTCGATATGTGCATTTAACAGAGACGAATAATGCTGCAAGATGTCCAACACATTAGCTACTGTTCTCAGAGTACTGTTTTGAAATATCTTACCACTGCAACGTAGAGGGCTTTTTACCGTTACTGTTATTACACGTGTACACCCATCAAATGAGATACGTGAAAAATTAAGTACTGATCGCTACGTATATTTAGTACGTATGATATATTAATGACACGTTTCTTGTTTTGGAAAATCTTGGGCCAGAGGAATAGTCAAAATTATGGTAACTGATAACAATTTAAATTCTGGCGGTATTTAGCTTTGACGAATATGCATCCCAACGTGACTTCCTGAGAGAGTTTAAAAAGTTATTTAGGAAGTGACAGGACCCCAACTGCTGACTTAAAGAGACGATTTTAGAGTTATTTAAACATTTTTACGACAAAAATTCAACAAGGAGAGTTGAGTCTAATTCACTAACGCGTTAATTGACGATGGAGCACTTTTTCATTTAAAGGAGGAAAGGGAGGATTATCGGCAAGAACTTAATCAAGGAACGATGTCGCTTCTCACTAAAATAATTTACGAATTCACAGAAGCCTATATCTCGATTGCCAGTAAATTACATCTCGACTGTTGGAAGGATACTAAGCTCACACTTCCCATATACGAGCACAGTTTTTTCCCTTTTTTCTTTGTTTCTTCCCCCTTTTAAAATCATTGTGCTATTTCGGACTGGACGGCCGCTCCCGCCGGAGGTTCAAGTCCTCCCTCCTGCATGGGTATGTGTGTTGTTCTTAGTGCAAGTTAAAGTAGTTTGTAAGTCTACAAACATGACTATAGCAGTTTGGTCCGAAGGTTTACAATGATTTTGACATTTGTGCTATTTCGCATTGTGACACAATTATACCATTAGGATACAAATAGGGTATAATATATAATTATCGACACACAAGATCGTCATGATGGGGAAAAACAAACATTTATTACTGTGTCGCCTTGTGGTTTCACGATTGTCTTTCGACTAATGTAAGGTTTTCTCAAGTTTGCGTAACAGCGTATTCACGAGCTGTTAACGTAATTGTTAAATGCTTAATAGCTATGTTGACGTCATCTGCACCTGCACAGAGCCTGCACGGATTCCAAAACGCAGCATCCACTAACAGAAACTTCCGTAGTGCAAACTACTAATGCTACAATCATTGCTCACTCGGTGCATGTTTGACTTCCGACCATACATAAATATCAATTACTGCAACGTTAGCTATTTACCTGTGAATGGGTAGAACAACTTTTAGTACCGATATACACAGCAGTCAACATTCTTCCTTATGACAGATGCTTGCATGGCAGAAGTGGACTCCGGTATTATTATTATTATTATTATTATTATTATTATTATTTGGAGAGGGGGAAAATTAATGAGCTTACAGAAGGTCTACACAATGCTAGGAGACTTCCTTTTTTAAAAAAAAAAATCGATCAATACGCGATACCGAAGAGGACGGAATCCATCAACCGTAAATTTACAACTAAACGGGAGAAAGAGAGGAAAGCACGAATTCTCACACGCATCTCTAGGCACGCGATGTTACGTGTGTAGCTAGCTATACATGCTGTTCTTGTAGAATTACGAATGCAGAAGTATCAGACATTCATCAATGATCATTAATGGCGACCACACCGAGAAAATGGTTTATAGTAGCGTATATTATATCTTGAAGGGTAGCAGTTACGAAGGTCAAACCACATATTAAGCAACTAACATGTGCGTTGTTAAGAGGTTTCGCAAAGATTACATTACTAAGTTATTTATCGCCACACCACGTAGTATTGCGTGCAAGAGAGAGAGAGGGGGGGGGAGGGAGGATTAAGAGGGTGGGTGGTAGAATAAATGGGGGACGTCCACCCACGTGTACAACTACTTGTTATTAAGGACAAAAGGTGCGCCTCGGTTGTACAGTGGTAGATTGCCCGACTATGAATCCGAAGATCGTGGGTTCGATACCCGCTAGGTCCTAGGATTTTTATCTGTCACTTTCCACTTCTTTCACCTCTTGGTAGTATTGCTCATATGAAAAATACCGAGTAGAACCGTGGTTCGGAACCCACGTTAAACTGTAGGTCCCCCTATAACTGGCTGGGTAAGTCAGTTCGAAGGTCGGAGGAAGGCAACAGCATACCACCTCCAAACAGGACCATGCCTAGTAAAGCACTGTGGTGTTCAAACCAATCTTCGAATATTTTACTGTTTTACCTTTTTGAACGGCAAAAGATATCGTATCATTTCAATCTTCTTCCTCCTTATGCAATGCTTGTAAGTACATTCGATTAAACGTAACTACTTTATTAAGCTCACAGATGTTCATGAACATCTACGCAAGGGTTCTCTGTTGGAGGGACGATTCTCTTCCAGCTACGAGAATATTGAACGTTTCTGCGTCTCAGGCGAAAGGTGCTACTAGCCCTCTCAGCATTAGCCAGTCAGAAGATGAAAACAAGACAAATGATACATTCGGATTTCATCGCGGGCTAATTATGGGTGTCCACAGCATTTGACACACCGTCTTTACAGGCAATGGGCTCTCATCGAGCCACGTGTAAAGGAAGTGCGTAGTTTCGGATGAAACCTTGAATGGCAGTATAAACTACCGTAACACTGTGTTGGTGACAGGAACTGCCTGATTGCAGAATGTAGTGAAGTCACAAGCCGATTCAATACCTCAGGCAGCAACACGTCACAGGGCACATACAAGGACCTGCTACAAAGTAATGTCTTCAAATTCTTGAGCGAAAAACATCAAAAGTTTTGAAATTAAACATACTTTATCAACATTCTGTATCTTTAGCTGTCTACGTATTTATACCCTCCAGCGAACACTTTTTTCTCAACAAGAGACCAGTTTGTTAATACCGTTGCTGTAGAATGTTTGTTGTTGACGGAGCCACAACGTCACCTCTGCTTACATCGCTTCATCACTATCAAACTGTAGTCCTAGAAGGTGTTCTTTAACTTATGGGAACAGATCAAAATCGAATGGGGCCAAGTCGGGACTGTATGGAGGTCGAGGTATGACGGTTAACCAAGACTTTGGAGCCGCGGTGGAGTAGCCGAGCGGTCTAAAGCACCTCGCTGCGGACCGCGCGGTTGCTCGCCGTGGAGGTTCGAGTCCTCCCTGGGACATGGGTGTGTGTGTTTGTCCGTAGGTTAGTTTACCTAGGTTTAAGTAGTTTGTGAGCTACGGACTGATGACCACGCAGTTTGTCCGATAGATTTACAAACATTTGAACATTTTGAAGACTTTGGATAGTTGCAGATGTCGCAGTGCTAGTGTCTGGTCTGAAGGAGAGGGTGCTCAAAGTGAGAACCAACTCTTAGTGTTGGCCGTTTTCACGTTGTTTGTCAGTTACATTACACACTGTCATGTTCCTCGCCCTGTAGCAGCAGGGCTTGAGTCACTTAAGTGGGAAAGTCGACCTAGTAACGTGCTCGTCTTGTAACATCTTCAATCGATGTTAAGAACAGAATAAAATATTCCGCAGGAATTAATTCAGGAAGTAAGTAAGTTTAGGGTTAAATTTCTCGTCGACAGCGTGGTCATTATAGAGCTATTACTTTTCAGGGCGCCCTCGTAAATTAGAAAGCATTTCGGCATTAGACATGCAATGCACAGAGAACGTCCCCTTAACTGGTAAGTTGAGATGATGGAGGTTTGTTCCTGCTGAGAACGTGACGAAGCCCTTGATACGTGTGCAATTTCCTCTAAACGGCGAACATTATACGGGCCCTACTGTTAAGTCATGTGCATTCATTTGATTGCCGACATTTCCACACGGATGACCGGTGCCTGAATCGTGACAGTGGACAATCCTATTATTGGAGGCACACGCGAAATAGCCTTCAAAGCACGCACGAGTGCCCTGAAGTCCAACTCCGACTAATGCCGTCGGCCGTGGAGAAAAGTTTGTTTAGTTTGTATTTATATTTATCATGTTCCGCAGGATTAGAGAAGTAAGTCTCCAACGTCATGGAACGATTCAGTACATGAAATTCTTAATAGACAATATGAAACGTACAGGAACCTTACGCAAGTAAATAGAACCAATGTAAGTCAATTTAGTTTTTAATTTTCCCCAAGAGTTTCTCGACAGAATAGAAAGAGTGAGGAAACTTTCCAGTTTAGCATTTAAAGTGCTTTGATTACTACTAAGATTTTTTAATTGTTGTGACAGTTTACTGAAAATGGATGAAGCAGAATACCGCTTGCCTTTCTACACAAGAGTCGAGGTGTGATCCAAATGTAGATTCGATTTCTAGCTGTTAACTGCTGATAATAAGTTGATAAGTCGCGGTGGAGTGGCCGAAGTGTTCCCAGGCGCCTAGCTGCGGACCGCGCCGCTGCTCGCCTTCGGGGGTTCGAGTCCTCCCTCGGGCATGGCTGTATTTGTTGTTGTGTTAGCATAAGTTAGTTTAAGTAGTTTGTAAAGGCGTAGACAAAAGGTTCGCGAGCTTACACCACATATTGCTCGAACCGCACGTTTCTACGCCATAAATACGCTTTTTTATTTAGAAAAGTCATTAAAAATAACAGCGTACGTCATTAGCGAATGAAAATAACCAAAGAAGACTAGTATTTCGTGATGAACTATCAATCATTTCAGATAGTAAATAACGCAGCATTTAATTTCTGAACAAAATCTTGAGCCTGGGCTTCCACGACAGTTTGATATCTACAAGAACGCCCAGAAGTTTGAACTATTCAATCTCATTTAACATATGCCCATTCTGTTTAATCAGTTTTTGTTGTATTGCATGTTGGAAACTACAGAAACTGATTCTTGAGCGATGCTGCACCAAGATGGCTCCCAGCATACGAGTGTCTCAGAGTAATTGCTATGACGCGTCAGCGCCGTCGCCAGGGTGAAGGTCGGACTTACTGTACTATGTAATTACATCTGACTCAGCTGTGAAAAACCATATATTCAGCGAGGACGAGATACTCAACTGCTGTCCCCTTATTAATCTCCTGGTGAGAGGCGGCAACGAACTGTATCCCTATTTTAAAATGTTCAAATTTTTGTTAAGTTATGGGACGTAACTGCAGTGGTCATCGGTGTCTAAACTTACAGACTACTTTAACTTATCTGAAGAACAACACACCCCTATGCCCGTCGGAGGACTAACCTGCTACGGCAAACGGCCGCGAGCACTGCAGCAAAGCGCCTTAGTGCGTACGGCAATTCGGCTGCAGCTCCCTAATTTAATCACTGCCATTAATTCTATTAGGCCATAAACACACTATAGGAAATTTGATCATTAGGCGCAATAATTACTTATATTTATGACCTCTATGTCAAATTCATCATGACACAATCACAATTTTAGTGTTATTTTTGATACTGGCCATACATTGTTGCCAGCCCACTGGAATTTTAGCTTTATCCGACTTGTTTATAATTTGAATTCTAACTTATTCCACTTGCCCCATCTTTGTTCTTGACCTAGTAGCAATATCGCAGATATATATATATATATATATATATATATATATATATATATATATATATATATACTGTTTTTTAAGAATGACATTATCAACGCATTATTGATGCTGTTATTGTTACCTCTTTGCAATATTTTTATCTTATTAATATTGTTTCACAGACGCAGTGATTCGAAGGACGTTATGGTCTGCCACCTTTCACTCTGCCGAGTGGCTTCCAGTTAAGAATTAACGAATTACTTTAGTTTTTCAGCTGACCCACTTGATTATGAACTTCAATCATCGTCGATGATCACTGCAAGATCACTGAAATATTTATATTTTTGAATTCGAACCGTTTCAGGGCACTGAAATATATTCAACGGCGAAGTTGAAACTTTGTGCTGGACCGGAATTTCCCGCTTCAGGCCAGCGATCGCCTTAACCATTTAGGCTTCCCTTACAATCCAAATACTCAGCTTACAGCAAGGAAGGAAGATTAGTGTTTAACGCCCCGTCAACAGCGTGGTCATTAGAGGCGGAGCTTACGCTCGGGTTGTTTGGGTAAGGATGGGGAAGGAAATCGGCCGTGCCCTTAGAAAGGAACCATGCCGGCATTTGCCTGGAGTGATTTAGGGAAATCACGGAAAACCTAAATCTGGATGGCTTGAGGTGGATTTGAACCACCATCCTCCCAAATACGAGTCCAATGTGTTACCATGCGCCACCTCGCTCGGTCAACTTACAGCACACTACGATGGTAGTGCCCCCTGCCCATTAATTCCTATTGCTCGCAGCCTATACTGGTCAAGCATAAATTTTCAACTTCGCCGTTAAATTCATTACAATGCCCTGAAACGCTCGAAATATTTCAATATTCCAAATTCGTAAATTGACGACCGTTGTTGTCAACAGTGGTGTCTGATCTTTCGGACATGTCCGAACACCAGAGACACCGTATCAGCAATTGAGTATATTTGTCTCCCCCCGAGAGTCACCTTGTCTAGTTTTTGGCGACCACCAAACCTCCACAATATAATCACACAGACAGGTACATGACGGTATGTCGAAGGCCGCGTGGTTTATGACACCATCCTACCGACAGGACGGCCGCTCCCCGTCGGAGGTTCGAGTCGTCCCCTGTGGCGTGTGTGTGTGTGTGTGTGTGTGTGTGTGTGTGTGTGTGTGTGTGTGTGTTTTGTCCTTTGCTCAAGTTAGTTTAAAAAGTTTGTAAGCCTAGGGACCGATGGCATCCGCAGTTTGGTCTCTCAGGTTTACATACATTTCAATAATTCCTGTCAGAGAGGACACAGTTTGTAGTAACCTATGGTAAGGCATCGACTAAAACAGAGGTGATATCGGGCGTTCCACGAGGTAGTGTTATTGATCCTTTGCTGTTCCTTATTTACTTGAACAATTTGGGAGAAAGTGTAAGCAGCTCTCTTAGGTTGTTTGCAAATGACGCCGTCACTTACCGTCTAGTAAAATCATCTGAAGATCAAAACCAACTGCAGAACGATCTGAATAAGATATCAGTATGGTGTAAAAATTGGCAATTGACTCTAAATAATGAGAAGTGTGTAGTCGTCCACATGAGTACGAAAAGAAATATGTTAAACTTCGTTTACAAGATAAATCAAACGTGAAGGCCGTAAAGTCCACAAAATACCTAGGTATTACTATTACTTTAGACTTAAACTGGAAAAAAGCACGTAGATAATGTCGCGGGAAAGGCGGACCGGCGACTTTGTTTTATTGGCAGAACCCGTAGAAGATGCAACGTAAGTACTAAAGAAACTGCATACACTACGCTTGTCCGTCCTTTTTTCGAGTATTGCTGCCCAGTGTGAGATCCTTATCAGGTGGGTTTGACGGAGGACATCGAAAGAGTCCAAAGAAGGGCAGCTAGTTTCGTATTGTCACGAGACAGCGTTACGGAAATGACATTACCTGGGATGGGAATCATTACAACAACGGCGCTTATCGCTGCGAAACTCCACATTCACCAACATTCTCCTCCGAATGCGAACATATGTTGTTGACTCCCACTTACATAGGCAGGAATGATCATCAGAATAAAATACGAGAAATCAGAGCTCGAACGGAGAGATTCAGATGTTCTTCCTTCCCGCGCGCTACTCGAGAGTGAAATGGGAGATGAATAGTATAAAGGTGGTTCGATGAACCCTCTCCCACGCACTTAAATGTGATTTGCAGAGTATGCCATGTAGATGTAGATTTGTATCTCCAGTGTTTGGGTGCTACCTATTAACAGATCAATGCTGTGAATAGACAGTTATCAATCACAAGCTGGACACAGTGAACCCAGCACTTCAACGTGGTGCAGGCGGCGGGCGCACACTACAGCAAGAACGTCCACACAACGATAAGAGTGGCCGGCGGTGGAGGCGCGCGCGCCCGCGTGGCAGGGCAATGCCCTGGCCGCCAGATTCTCTAGCACTAGCAGCGAAACCAATTCCTGCCGCTAACTGCGACTCGCCCACTTTTTGGGAGCACAGGCGCAGCCCAGCTAACAAAACCGGTATGCAGTTTTTTTCCTACTTGTCGGGCTCTCCGGCACAATGCGCAGCTTCTTAAAGTCGCCGCGTCCGCGGTGGAGACGTTCCCCGAGGCGAGAGGGCGGGCATTGTTTCCCAACAGATTGTCCTGTGATAACGTAGACCAATCTATTAGCGAAAGATAAACGTAACTGAAACGCTGCGTTGCAACTCAATTCATTAAATTTTTCACAGAACACTGTGACAACATTCAAGCGTTTAGTTGAACACGTGTCAATCTTCAAATACGTAAGCCCCTCAAACTGGAATACAAGAGATGTTCAAATGTTCAAATGTTTGTTAAGCTTATGGGACTTAACTACGGGGTCATCGGTCCCTAAACTTACAAACTACTTACGAACTACCTTATACTAAAGACGGCACAAATATCCATGTCCGAGGGAGGATTCGAACCCCCGACCGTAGTGGCCGTGCAGACCGTGACTGTAGCGCCTCAGTCCCCTCGGCCACCGCGGCCGGCCACAAGAGATCAACGGGGAATAATAAGTCATCAGCCAACTCCCCTTGCATACCTGCCAACTTTGAAAAGCAGTATGCCAGAAGATCCAGAATCGCAAAAAATTTAACGCGTGTATGCTTATTGCAAACGTGTTTAACGGATTTAATATGATTTTATTAATCTAGTTCTTCCTCCGCAAGCAATGTTTATATGTATCATAAGAACACATGGGACGGAATTCGAATGTTTTACCTTTCCGCGATCGTACAATATACGGAAATTCAATGGAATATGCACCACAAAAAGACAGATGATATCGTTTCATAGTTTAACTCATCTCGAAAACACTAAATCGTGCAAAAACGCGCCACACAATTGCAAGAATAGCATAACCACAGCAAACATCGCATGAAAGCAAGCACAAGCAAAACGTTTCCGCTATGCTGTGAAGCACAAAGAGTGTGAGGTGTGACTATCGATAGAATGTTGTTTCAAACACACAGTTTATCGATAATATTATCGGTCGACTTTTAGTCGAATTTCAAAAACTCGCATCTCAGAATAACCGCTATTATCGAAAGTCCAAACAAAGGCGATATGAATGCAGAAGGTGGGAACCCCCCGTGAGCTGAAAATTCGGAAAATACTATGTTCATCTGGAAAACCGGGAGATTACCCCAAAATCCGGAAATATTTCTGGAAAACCGGATAACACGGCAGACCATGCTATTTAACATGCTTTCCACCGCAAAAGTAAATAATGCAAAAAATGACAGATGTATGCGAAAAAAGACGAATTTGTAATAACTTTGTAAAGAATTTAATTATCAAAACAACACTAAAAAAGTTGGTCCACAGAAAAGGGTTGCAAAATTACTAAAAATGAATGCTTCACTTCATATATGTGAGGGAGTCTTTTGTAGTAGCACGATCTCTGTGTAATTGTACGAGTTTTTAAATGGTTTAAAACAACCTCTGAGTTACCTAACAGGAGAAATATTTATGGACTTTTCAGGACATGCACAACACTACAAAGGGCAACAGTTACAAAACAATGCATATCTACTAAATAAGACAAAACTAAAGTTTGGGGATTGAGGGGATCTTGAATTTAAAATGGAGTTGCGGAATGGTAGAACGGAATAGCTACAATGGATGCATGATGGATGAGATACTTGGGATGCGCAGATGAGAGCGGGCTATGATGAAGTCAACACATCAAACCAGGCCTGGAACGCAAGAAAGACTACGTGCAAGATGGAGTATAATGCTAAAGAAAGGCGAGAAAGGGTGCCTTGTACCACAGCACGAACAACCACACACGAAGGAGAGGACGGGCTACAGAGCACAAATGGAAGGGCAAGAACGAAACCTTGAAAGAGAGTACACTTCATGGCAGGACTGCGAGCAGAGAGACAGGGGGGGGGGGGGGGTGTGAAAGCGAGAAGAAGGGCCAAAGTAGCGAGAAGAAGGGAGAGGAAGCAGCGAGAAGAGCAAACCAGCGAGTAGGAGGGGGAGGGGAGGGAGCGAGAAGGGCAAAAAAGTGAGTATGGGGAGGACGACGCCAGTAGTCGGGAGAGGGGAAAAAAGTGGGGAGGGGGCTGTTCGACTCTGTACTTGGCCAGCCCTTTCTCCAAGTCTCTCACCCACTGAAAACATCAGATCATGAAGGAAGGAGGATTAAGCTTTGACATCCCATCGACGCGTGGTCATAGAGACAGAGCCCACACTCTAGTTATTTGCCTAAGGATGGGGAAGTAAATCTGTTGTGCACTTTTAAGGGAATTGTTATGCCAGCTCCAGGATAGCACCTATGGCTCGGCAAACCACTTAACCGATATATGTGCCTGGCAGCCTACACCGACGGCGTACCTCAAGCTGTACGCATTCAACAGCGGAGCATACCAGACGATAGCCATTTCCGCGAACGCCAAGGATCGCAACAACATCAACACATGTAACGTTCACTACTACTTGCAAGTGGAGCTAGAAGCAAACAGAGTGCTTCAAGATAGCACTGAAGCATGTATCAATACTCTAGCACCGGATTGGCTAGAGTCGGTTACATCTAGGCACGCAGACGGCTCATTTGTAAGTTCGCCTCCGTATGCCAATGATGGGAAAACACGCTTCCGGACCAAGATTATCCTCGCTACAACTCAGGACTGTCTTGGACTTATACCATGCATCTTCGCGGACTCTTTTGGTGAACTACAAATATTTCTCTGTGATTCCTAAAGTAAACCTTGTGACCTCTTAACTTTTCATGTGCCGTTCCACGATGATCCCTTGCCGTGAAACAAGAGAACCTTTGTTAACGCCAGTGAAAACTTAGTTTAACTTTTATTTGCCTAAGTCCTCTCGTCAATATATTATTCCATGGCGATCTATACTTGTTTAAGAACTTGCGACTAGTTTGTGCAAACTTTGTTGTTCTTCATTCACTACAAGAACCAACCCAGTATTTACCTGGAATGAGTTACGGATGGTCTGCGGCGGTTTTGAATCGCAGTCCTCCCGAATGCGAGTCCACTGTTACCAACTGCGCCACCTTGCTTTGTGGACCACGCTGAAGCAACGTGAATGTACGCAACCGCATTTCTCACTCAAGCTCGTTTCGAATCGCTGCTCAAAAATGTTCTAATGCTTGATAAGCTTGTGGGACTTAAATGCGGTGTCATCAGTCCGTAAACTTACAAACTACTTATAAACTACCTTATACTAAAGACAACACAAACATCAATGCCCGAGGGAGGATTCGAAGCAGAGGGTCTCAATACGATCGGCCGTCCCAAATTTGGCAGGTCGCTTGCATACAAACAAAAACGAAGGACAAGAAAAAAACTTTGGCTCAACACACCTCCCCGTTCTTTGAGAAAATCACCCCTAAAGATTATCGTGAGCAATCGACTCAGATTTGAGAGATCGATAGATAATAGTAAACAGAGCATTTTTCCATCATGATGGGGTCCGCAAACGCATACTTTTCCAGAAATCGAGAAATAAAGCTTTCACAAATGCCGCGTATATAACCACATGGAAAACGCTTTTCGCTGAGAGCGCCGATAACGCAACCGCCAAGATAACAGGCTGGGAAGCTGAGAACAAGGGTTCGAATCTCGAGGAAATCTAGCGGATGTAATTTTTCTCGTTACTATTTTTCCTTATCTTAGTTGGTAGAGATAGAAGGGTTAATACGATAAGTAAATCAGTAAGGAATGACAACAAGGTAGGCAAATAAATTTCTCGAACTATTTGAGATGTAAACGACTAAAATGTTATTCCTGGCCACTTTGCAATGACGCTTTCACTCACTAATCACCTGTCACCCGCTATTAAATGGATGGCACTTGCCATGTAAACGTTCGAAACAAATATACTCGCGGCACCAAGAACATATAATGAAAGAAAATCTTTCGAAGTTACACTCTTCCTTCCGAGTAGTCGGCGAGAAACAAAGCATCTTTACATTTAGAAATATGTCTTTTTCGGGAATTAATTTGTTTGCCTACCTTCCTACGAATTCTGATATGAAAGACTACTCTTGAAAGAGATGAAAACCGTACAGTTTCCTCGAGATTGGAATCCTGGTTCTCCGCTTCCCACCTTGGCAGTTGCGCTGCCGGTGCTCTCGGCGAAAGTGTCTATTATGTGGGTACATAAGCGGCAGTTCTAAAAGTTACTTTCCTCAATTTCTGGAAAAATATGCGTTTACAAGCCCCATGCATGATGATGGAAAATGCTCTATTTAACAATTATCTATCAATCCCGTCAATTTTGAATCGATTGCTCATCATAACTTTTAAGAGTGATTTTCTAAAAAACGGAGGGAGAGAGCAGTGTTGAGGCAAAGTATCTTAAGACTCCTTCGTTTTAGGTTGTACACAAGCGACCTGCCGAATCTGAACCGAATCGGTTGGCAGTGTCTGAGGTCTTCCCCCTGTGAGCGTAGGTCATATATGATAAGCAAGGTGTACAGAACTGTAAAAAAAATACCAACAGTAGTGAACGGTCCAGACCCGAGATGTGTAAAGTCGAGCGAACTGTCAAAGCAGCGGCGTCGTGTTTGTGTGGTCACGGCATTGAATAGCAAAATGGGGGATTCACTTTGTAATCTCATTCGTGTTTCTTTTATTTTTATTTATTTACAAAATTATGTACTATCCGTCCGGTTATTGAAGTGTCTGCTCTCTTTCTGTAGACTTGACGACTGCCATTGTTTGCAGAATATGAGTCGCGTGGTAAAAATATATTACCACCGCAAGTAAATGTGATGAACAGTGGGAGCAAGAAAGATGCCGCGAATACCTCTCATGCAAAAGAAAACAACAACCTATCTTACAACAAATGAACTCAAGAGTCAAAACCTCTAACCTCTTCCGTAAAACAAATTATAGGTCTTTTCCTTACACATTTCTGCAACCTGACATTACAACACGACACAGAAATAAAACTGAACGCAGCGAAAACACACATCAGTGACCGGACTTACGATTCATATTATCTGAAACAGCAGAGAAAAAAATTCAACACAAAGGCATTTGAACACGCGCCTCTCGCTTCGCAGTCCAACTCAGTGACCACATAACTCTTACAATTGGACATCTTTAGCTTATACCGTTCATTATTATATTTTACTCTCTTTTTTAACAGTTCAGTACTCTTTCTTCCTGTTTCCATGCTTGATCTGTGTTCAGTTTTTGATGGGCTATCCACTTGGCCACATATTAGTACTACGCGCAGGTCGCTAGTGACTAATGAAACAGACTTGCAGCAATCTGGGCCATCAACGTTAACTATTTTTAATCTTCATTTTTTTTCTAAATTTATAAAATTCCCAGCCATTTCGCCAAACTCAGAAGCTGTGAACACTTCCGTGTACACACCCCACGCTCGTCAGCTGGATGTGAATTCCATCAACAAATGGCTGTGACGCTACCAACCGACACGCAACCGTTCCTTTCTTTGCGGCACGTTCCGCGATAAAGACAAACTTCTCAGGTTTTATCGAGCTTCTAAGTCGGCAGTGACACCGGCTGTCATAAAGGCGAGTCAACACTTTCTACGTGGGTTGTTGTGGGAGGTGGGAGTCGTAAAATCTGGGAAAGCTTTCAGTAAGTTAACCTCAAGGCGGCTTTCCCGTGAGAGTGATACACCAATCGCGAGTCAAAGGTTCGCACAGCACTTCGGCTACAATAGGCAAGATTGCATCAAACGCGGAGCTTTATTCTTCCCAGCCGCGTTAATGCCCGCACGACTCCTTAACAGTCGGCTTTCCTCCGGTCACAGCGAATGGGGTTTCTTCGGTGAAATTAACGCTTATGGCGAGTGAGGGGTTAACGAACGACGGAGATGATCGTATCTCAAGTAAACTTTTGTTTCTAAGCAGGACGTCCTTGAACATACTAACGCGCATGCATCTCCAAAACATTTTGGCTGCTGTCGCCGTCAAAGCGCAGCAGGTAAATTCACTATTAAATTGTTTGATTCCTCTGAATGTGAAGACGAAAACACAAATACGTTTAACATTCTCAACGAGCGATCAAGTTCTTTCAGACCTCAGAAAATGTTCTGAAACAACCACGAATTATGACTCAAAAACGACAGAGCAAGTATCAGAAGATATAGCATTATGAAGGTAATACGAGGTACGTCCAGAAAGTAAGTTCCGTTTGGTTATATAAAACAAACGTGTAAAGATACAGAAAAAATATTTATTGTACAAAAATCTACAACTGTTGAACTACTTTTCTACATAGCTGCCGAAATTTTGTAGGCACTTGTCATAGCGTGGCAAAAGTTTCTGTATGTCTTCTTCATAGAAGGTTGCCGCCTGTGTATTCAGCCACGTGGTAGCATGTTCTTTCAGCTCGTCATCATCGTTGAAATGTTCACAACCAAGGACAGATTTTTAGGTGTAAGAAGAGGTGAAAGTGGCTAGGAGCGAGGACAGGGCTGTACGGATGATGATCAAACACGTCCCAGTAAAATTCCCGTAAGAGTTGTTTGGTCACATTCGCCACATGAGGTCGGGCACTATCGTGGAAAAAAATGTTCAAATGTTTGTTAAGCTTATGGGACTTAACTACGGGGTCATCAGTCCCTAAACTTACAAACTACTTATGAACTACCTTATACTAAAGACGGCACAAATATCCATGCCCGAGGGTGGATTCGAACCCCCGACCGTAGTGGCCGTGCAGACCGTGACTGAAGCGCCTAAGTCCCCTCGGCCACCGCGGCCGGCACTATCGTGGAAACAAACACCACCTTTTCATGGAAATCCTCTTCTTACACCTAAAATTTGTCCTGTCAACACATTAACGATGACGAGCTGAAAGAACATGCTACCACATGGCTGATTACACAGGCGGCAACCTTCTATGAAAAAGACATACAGAAACTTGTGCCACGCTATGACAAGTGCCTACAAAATTTCGGCAGCTATGTAGAAAAGTAGTTCAACAGTTGTAGATTTTTGTACAATAAAATTTTTTTCTGTATCTGTACAAGTTTGTTTTATATAACCAAACGGAACTTACTTTCTGGACGTACCTCGTATAATGCACCGCTGAGTTATTGCACGTGGCACACATGTAACACGATGGATATGTTAAAACCGCTCGGAGAGGAATAAAGACTGAACTATTTCGACTGACGTTACTGAACAGTTAGTACTGTTTTATGTTTATTGCCTTCCCTTAAACGTTAAGCGTACACAATACGCCAATCGCTTCGGTGAATTATTTCATACGACAGGCAGTACTCTACGACATCGTCAATGTATTCACGGCCCAATCAACCTAAACCAATCTGCACTCAACAAGACTATTGTGCAATTCCTCACGCTGCGAATTTCCTCACTATAAACTATCACACCCAGCCGAAGTGTTAACTGTACCTAAAAAGTTACAAACTAAATACATTAAGAGTTATACAGAGTTAGTGTAGACAGTATATCAGCCCCTCATCTCCTCTTTCTGAGAGAAGTTACTCCGTGACATGCGGTAGACAAGTTTTTAAGTTGGAACATTTCTTTAAAAAATGTTAGTATGAGAAATATTCTACAGTATTTAACACTTAAGTGTCTTTCATCCATGTACGAAATTTTTAAAATTGATCAATGATTGTGCGAATCTTGAAAAACAAATATTCGTTGCCCCTGGATGCCATCAGAGCGTACTATTGGTAACTACTGGAACATGACTACTTACAGCTATAAACAAACAATTCGAATAATTTGTCAGAATATTAAAATATACTGTCATATCAACGGAAATTGAAGCTAGTTATTCCAGAATTCGAACATATTTGCTTACCATTAGACTCCATCACTTGTTAACTTCCGTAAAAATAGCCTCGTTCGTCATCTCACTGCTACAGTTGTCTCAAACGTTCAATCACAAAAATGGCTCGGTAAAACGATTAAAATATCCCGATTTTTGTACACAAAAATGAGTACATAGTATTAATCGCAATAGGAATAGTCAACTAGGGAAAGAAAGTTAAGCTCTCGGCGTTGCCGACTTCTGACCTGAAACTGCGCCACCCGCGTGCATTGAGTTTTAACGCCCGAAGGCAGGGAAACGGGCTAACAGCAAGTCGTAAAGAGCGAGCACTGCTTAACGTGTAACTTCTCAGTTAATGCGTACGCTTTCTCTTAAGGCCAACTGTTGGTTTCCGTTCTCTCCCCCGCATTAAACTAAACAGGAAACGGGAACTGGGCCACGTCCCTGCCACTCCAACATTATTCGGAAGCTGTGTCGTTCGTACCAACTACAGAATCCGTAACAGGCATTG
This sequence comes from Locusta migratoria, assembly GCA_026315105.1. Lineage (NCBI taxonomy): Eukaryota > Metazoa > Arthropoda > Insecta > Orthoptera > Acrididae > Locusta > Locusta migratoria. Next base: position 325,740,971 of record CM048755.1, read on the forward strand.
TGATTGCTGCCGAGAAGCCTCGTTTATCATATTTAACTAATTTATTCTTTATTTACACCTATTATACCCTTCAACCCACTATACACTATACACGAAGGCATTTGCGAGATGTTCAGCAATACTAATTTGCTAAAAGTAAGAGTAAACCTCAGGATTTAACATTTTATCCACTTCGGTGTAGACATGAATGAAGCACAAGTCGACTTTCTGTTATGTCAGATGCATGGTGTACACACAAAGCAGCAGCTCCCAAAGTAGACGAGTAACACTTCATTAGAAACAGTTACGCGGAGTTAATTGGTCAGAATGTTGTTATGGTCTTCAGTCCGGGGACTGGTTTGATGCAGCTCTCCACCCTATTCTATCCTGAGCAAGCCTTTTCACCTCCTCATAAGAACGGCAACCCACATCCACTTGAATCTGCTTACTATACGCGTCTCTTGGTTTCCCCCTTTACCCCACACACTTCCCTCCAATGCTGAATTTACGATTCCTCGATGTCTAAGAATGTGTCCTACCAAGCAATTCCTTCTTTTGGTCAGGGTATGCCAAAAATTCCTTTTCTCACCAATTCTGTTCAGTACCTCTTCATTAGTTATGCGATCTACCCAGTTCATCTTCAGCATTCTTCTGTAGCACCACATTTCAAAAGCCTCTATTCTCTTCCTGTCCGCACTGCTTATCGTCCATGTTTCACTCCCGTACAAGGCAACAGTCCACACAAATGCCTTCAGAAAAGACTTCCTTACCCTTAAATTAATATTCGATGTTAGCAAATTTCTCTTTTTCAAAAATGCTTTTCTTTACGTAATCTAATTCCTTCAGCATCGCCTGATTTTCTAAGACCGCATTCCATTATTTTTGTTTTGCTCTTGTTAATGTTCATTTTATACGCTCTCTTCAACACACTGTCCATTCCATTCAACTGCTCTTCCAGGTCCTTTGTTGTCTCTGACATAATTACAATGTCATCAGCAAAACGCAATGTTTTTATTTCTTCCCCCTGAACTTTAATCCCTATTCCAAATTTTTCCTTGCTTTCCTTCACCGCCTGCTCGATGTACAAATTGAATAACATCGGAGAAAGGCTACAACCCTGTCTTACTCCCTTCCTAACTGATGCTTCCCTTTCATGCCCTTCGAGTACACAAAATGAGATTTTGACTTTAGTATGCACCGATCCTGTCTGTTTCGATGATCGTCCAAACTTTCAAATTAGGTATCCGTGATGACGTGGTGAAACAGTCACCATGAATCTTAGTCTAATGTCTGTATGTAGAGGAACTACAAGCTCTACTATTGTCTGACATTCGCAGTAATGAAGTCTATGATAGTCTTTAGTCCCAAGGTCGGAGTCGTCAGAAACCAATGGTCGACGAGACGAAGGCCGGTATTTAAGTGGCTGGCTTCTCTGGAGAAACGCGCAGTCCAAGTGGCCCTCCATCAGCGGCTCGACTGCGGCTCTAAGTACGGTGCCTGGACCCCAACTACTACTACTACTACTACTACTACTACTACTACTACAACTGCGACTAGTTAGGTGACGAAGACCAATAGGCACACCAGCTGATTATTCATGACCACTTTGCCTGTGCCGTCCTGTACAGCCAGCTAGTTTACGAAGAGCTTTCTCATCGACCAGTGGTCTCTAACGAGACTGCTCTTAAGACTTTATATAAAGCTAACTAAACTTTATATTTGCGGTGTCTGTTCTTTAAGATACGCAAGCTTCGATCTCAGCTGTAATGTAGACGTTGAAAGAACACAATGGCGACGCCTGAAAATTTGTGCAGTACCGGCACTCGAACCTTGATTTCTACTTTACTCGAACGATGCCTTGCAACTCGACCATCCAGGGTACCCTTCTCGTCCGAGCTGAACTCTCTTATGGAGACTTATGATGCAACAGATGTGAGTTAGCGGCGGACGGCGCAATACTGTTATCACAATACTTACTTTACATCTGAGATCGAAAATTCTCTATTTCTTATAAACATTTTTGTGATTGCAGAACAACAGTCCATCCTTTGACCTTTCTGCGCATGGATATGATTCTACGACTGTGATTGTGTTTCCTCACAGACACCTATTTACGAAGTTTAATCGATTAAGAAAACTATCAGACAGTAAAAGTGCAAACTATATTCAGAAGTTCCTTGTGTTTTTTTAATGACTGATTCAACAGCAGCCCATGTGCCTTTGTATGTGTTACTCGCAAGGAACTGTGTTATATAATTAAAATACTACAGTCTAGATGGCAAGTTGCTGATTTTTTAATTTTTTTTTTTAATTGGCTACCTGTTTCGGTCCTACAGGAGCATCATCAGGCCTTTGGCAACTTGTTAGTGGACGGTGGTAGTTGACGTCTGCTCCGGCCACAGCCACCGTTCACCAACAAGATGCCAAAGGCCTGATGATGCTCCTGTAGGACCAAAACCGGTTGCCATTAAAAAAAAATTAAAAATCAGCAACTTACCATCTAGACTGTAGTATTTTAATTATTTATCACTGAGATAGCTGGATCCAAAAAATGCTTTCAAAAATTACTGAACTGTGTTGTGTTACTTTATTTGGGAGCTTGTTCTTTCTATGGGCTCGTGTTTCGGTTAAAACACATACTGGAAGGAAATAAACTATGGCCTTTGCGAAGGAACCTCCCCGAATCCAGTTCCCGTTTATGGAAACTACGGACAACATAAACCTGAATGGGACTATCACTGAAACCTCACTACTCCCGGATGCGGGTCACATCGCACTCTAGTAATTTAGCCAAATCTTCAACGCGTCCAGAAATATCTGCTACAATGCTTACAAGCTTAACTTGGGATCCAAGCCATTGATGCTATGTCTGCAGTGCGTGGTTGCCCGAATGGTATGCGAGAAGGAAGAAGCCACCTCAGTACTTTTCTGCTGGTTGTACGGGCCCACCACTGGTTTCAACTTTTATGAATAAATTCTGTTTGACCCCGAATATATTAAGAAAACAGTGCGTCAGTTAATATCGTGAGGCCTAATGAAACGAATACGGCAACAAACATATGTAAACACACAAAGGAATTAAAGGCGTTACCTGCCAGTGGGCATTGAACAAAATAAAAAAAACTCAATGAGGAATGGGGAAGTTGACAGTTTGTGCCCAGCTGGGCAGGTTCTCCTGCTTATTAGGCAGCCGCGTTGACCCTTACGCCAGCGGGTACACAAGCGGCCACGCGGCTTAGATTTGCACTCCCGTCAGACGCAATTCGCAACTTATCACTACACTACTAACGTGACCATTATCGCTCGCAGCATTTCGCCGATTTTCGTACGAGTTTGGGCCTAGTGTGCTTCCGCACTGAAGAAAGGATCAATTGCCGTCTTCGTCTCTCTCTCTCTCTCTCTCTCTCTCTCTCACACACACACACACACACACACACACACACACACACACACACACTCACACCAACACGATACGAAGCAGGCGAAGGCGACATGAAATTTTCCATTCTTGGCTCGCATGCCAGAGCTGAAATATCTTGCAAATCTTCCTATCATCCTCAGAATGAATACCACCAATCATTTGTTGGATTATTTAGATCAAGCAGAAGCGACACACAACTAGTAACGTGAAGCTGGAAAATTTAGTGTTTCAAGAATGAAAAGATACTGAACCGAAAGTGACAATTATGTGCCTATGTCTAAAAGCAGTTAACTGAAACCAGGCATGTTTTGCTCTGAATAGTGTAAATTAGTGCCTACGATACTAATACCATATCGATTAATCACATAATAACACACTTACTCGTTCCACATGCCCCCGTTAACGAAGCATGCCGACCAAAACTTCGTGAGTAAAAACACAAGACGACTCCGTTTATTACAGTGCTCACCGTGCCACTTTGCCATGAACGTCGAACAGACGTACTGGTAGGGCATGCCAACATAAAACTTTTAAAAGAAATGCGTTTCATTTTTCAAACTGTTTATCTACTTGTCGTGACCTACAGCTTTAAAAACCACAGAGTGGCTTGTCGTGACGTGACCCTGAAGTAAATTTCTCCCCGCCGAGAGTGCTTTTCACGAGAGCTCTCAGATCTTCTTCTCCGAATACTTATACTTGACAGAGAACGTTCTTATTTACTGGAAGGAAGGAAGTTTAGGGTTTAACGTCCCGTCAACTGCTTGGTCATTGGAGACGAAGCTAACGCTCGGAGTTTTGGGTATCGATTGGGAAGGAAATCGGCCGTGCCATTTGAAAGGAACCATACCGGAATTTGCCTGGAGTGATTTAGGGAAATCACGGAAAACCTAAATCTGAAGATTTGGAGATGGATTTGAACCAAAGTCCTCAAGAATGCGAGTCCAGTGCGCCACCTCGCACGGTTATTTACTGGAATGTTACGGCTAAACTAGCTGACTCACATCACTTCACAATTAGAGAAATTTCAAGTGTGCAGGAAATATTTTATTTGGAGATAAGTACCAGGGAAGCGCGTGTTCTGTTTGCAGTATACCTATCACGAGTGCTACAACAGCAAACTAGAAAACTCTTAGTGTATTAATAGTGTCAAGATGACTCAGAACACCGTAAGTAACTTCATTTCACGTAATTAAACCCGCGTACACAACAGAGTGGCCTTAAATTGCTTGAAATTTCATAATATGATTCAAAACACAAAAAAATCTAAACCTACCGAAGATATTACTAAGGCGTAATTCGTGTGCGTTAACTAGAAGGTTGATGACATTCCGGAAGGATATATAGGAGTACATCACACTAACATTCAAAATGTTCAGTTATAACAACATATTCTGGGATTCTTCGCTGAATTCTCTTTTCATCTTGCTAAATGATCATCTTTCCGTTCCTGTATATTAGTTTCGTTAAGCATCGAAAAATTCGCTGGTCGTCGCTTTCTGCGCTGTCAACAGACAGTACCGAAGTTGTCGAGAAAGGAGGTTAGTTTAAAAATTATCGTCCATTACTTAGCGCTTTCCAGAGACCTCTGATATTATCACCGACGATATAGACATACAACAGCTTCTCAGGGTTTACTACAGTCCATCCGATACTGAAGTACTCCATTTATCAAGGGCACTATACCATTTTCTAGGGGAGGGCAAAACCTGGAGGTATGGACCTTTTAAATTTTTAGGAAGACAATTGCCACATATTAAGTGGCCATAAAATAGCTTCATCCCCCTCCCTTTTAAAAACTGCCCTGTTTCTCAAACAATTACTTTCATATCATCGGTACATGAAAAACTGTCTTAACTACACTTCTTTCCTTTGAGAGTTGGGGCAGAGCGCCCCCTCCCCCTGCCCGTAAATATGGGCGGCCATGTCATTTACTGTTTTACTCCATCTAATCACCTTTTGCCTACGTCAAACCTGTTTCAGTCCCTCAAACTGCAGCATTATTAATATATGAAGTGTCTCGATTTGTACATTTTTTACACTAACATGTCTGTCAATTTGTTGATAAAAGCTATCAGTTGTAGAGAACCATTAACAAGGTACTACAAGCGCCGATCTCTTGCAAACAACATCTAACGTCAAACGTGAATTGGAGAAAATTATCATTACTTAACTGCTTCCTCTCATTCCATTGTAACCTACTGGCTAATAACTCACAAGCGTTACTTGTGCTCTTTAATACTTAGTCATTAGTCCTTCTGTAATGCAAAAATAACGATAAAAAGCTTTATGCCTACATTCCTCCCTAAGAAGATCAAAGTAATGACTTTTCTGAGAATTCATTACAGAAGGATTATTATGAAACATCAAGTTGCCGTGTTTTATGATCGTGTGATATTTTCTGACCCGGAATTAAGAATTCTCCCTCATTCTTAACAATAAGAAAACTCATTCCAGAATGAACTTGAAGCTTTTGACTTTCTGCGCTGTATCGCACCTATACCAATTCCCCTTATTGTATTGATAGCAACGAGTAATTTTACTTCTGGAACACTTTTTCTACGAAACAAACAAGTTGTCAACTCAGTTCACTTATATGTAAGTAAAGAAAAATCCGTAAATTTTTTTTTCCTCAAAAATACTGAACAGATGATTAGGTACAGTGCAGCGAGCGAATGCCAGGATGAAAAAGACTAAAAGTGCAAACAAATATTCTTCGGAGATGTGAGAGGGGGGCGTATTCAGCTGGCTTGGCTGTAACCCAACTATCTGCCTGCCCACACTTCATTTTGGTACAATTGATGTTGGCCATTTAAGCGCCGTGGCTAAACTTCTGGATAGGGGGCGAAAGCAACGACGCCTAGCGCCGCCTCTTTATTCTTCACGGCTGAACACGGTATCGCAGGACGTTACGGTTGAAGGGGCCTGGAGAAAGAGCACGCATTGAAATGATGTTAGGAAAACGTCTCAGGTGATTTGGGTCACGAGAAATAAAGAGAAGAAACTGCACGAACCTTCACTGAAAAGTCTGTGATAAAACAGTTTATGCGGTTTGCTATTCTCTTTAAGCAAGATTTAGAGGCATCCCGTATATTCAAAATATAATCTCTTTCTGAAAATTAAACGTTGTGAATTCCGAGAGTTAAAGAACACATGTCGGTAAGTACACACACAAGTGCAGCAGACAAGCTCCAATATATTGACAATTTTCTGATACCTAAACTGATACACCTTATAATCACGTTTCCTTGTACGAAAAATATCTCGTTCTGAAAAATCATCGTTTCTGCACTAGTATTTCAGGATTAGAACAGAAATAGCGATTTGTAGCTAGTTCTTTCTGATGAGAAAAAACAGGTCGAGGAACTAGTTGCACCGAAAATAGTACGCGACCGAACAAGCACATATAACGATTCCAGAAGAACTGTAATCGCTTGTCATATGCAGAGTACTAGCTCAGCGTCTGCAATGGTGAGTGTGTTTCTGTAACGTAGAGATTTGTTACATGACTGTCTAATTACATCTTAATTATCTCCTGTCTGTCTCTTCATTCTCGTAAGTTATTTCCTGGACCCTTCATCGAATCAGTATAGTTATGAGAAACACACCACTTCACGGCAGGGATTCTAACATGTAGGTCCCACTTGATGTTTTCCGCGTACATGACAATCGTACTTCCGGAAGGTAAACACATTTACAGTAGATGTATGCCAGTTGGCGTCTCAAAAATGTTTAGATCACAATCCATGAACTTTTTATCTGCAGGTCACGAAAGGGAAAACTTGGCATGAGCAGTGGATTAAGTTCGTCTCGTGTCATATTATGCCCAGTTAGAACAGATAGCACAACGAATGAATAGTCCCTTTGCAAGCCAACATGAACGCTGGAGCGCGATATACTGCGTTTTCTTAACTTACCCTTGAGTAAGGCACTGGTCGCCATTAAGAGGGTAGTCCTGTAGTACTGATATGTAGTTATATATGAGACATAGTTCTCTGAATCATCATCAGCTTGAAGTAGTAACGGCCGAAGCATAAACTTGAAAATGTGCCACACAAGAGGTTCCACGTGTTATTTGAAGCGGTATTAGTTCCCCATTACTATATCTATAAAAAGCTACTCGACCCACTATTTCTTTACAAAATGGCAGTATAGCAATAAATCAAGATCTTTCTGGTGGTGAAGAAACACAGCAACAACTTGGGCTCCATTACCTGAATCTTGAAGATGAGCGAGCGAAGTTTCACTCTACTCCGGTCGCCCTCTAATTACTACTCAATGGTGTCCCTATTCAGCCCACATGATGCAGTAATGGAAGTTCGCAATTTATAAAATTCAAGGAGCCGGAACTTACAACCTCCCTCACACCCTTTCATGGAAGTTTCGATATTTGGAAACTCGTGATAAAACGAAGAGCGAATTTTCTACTGTTCTTTTATTCGGGGTTTTAAAACAATAGCTTTATACGAAAATATAAAACCACAAGATTTTATGTAAACAAATGTTAATATTTGCCCGTAGCTAGATACATATCGGTGGGTAGTCTTCAGGACTATGACGTAGTATTTTCCAACAGCTGCCAGCCCACCGTTCAGACGTTTGGAGTGTTGGTGCTCGGTAACCGGGATTCCAGTTCTCGTTAATAGAAAGCATTTAGCAGTGAATGGCGAAATATTTCCTAGCCCATCGGAAACGCGTACAATTCCGACTCCCCGAAGACCTACGAAAAACAATTTACGACTTGACGTGAGAGACGGAGTTACGCAGATGTCTAGAAAATATTTTAAGGCTCGCCCCACGCCCTTGCCCATCACTTCACGTTGATCACCCATTATCACGTTCAATGGTGCCGACGCAGGAACAAATTGCTATTTAATCCACGTATAGTAAAAGAGCTGCAGTATGCCGACGAGAATGCTTCAGCCCATACACGCGTGGAGATGCAGCTGTCTGTTACTTCATATGAAAGATATGATCTCTCCGTCAACATTCCGAAGACAAAGGTGCTGGCAAAGTCAGCTTTTGGCACTATCTTTTCTGATTTCAGCATATCCATTTATGATATACCCTTGGAACAAGTGGAGCATTTCCTCTATCTAGGTAGCACATTGCCATTAATCCCTCATCTGAAAAACGACGTGCTGCTCATATACTGTCTTACTGAATAAAGATCTGCTACACACCGAATTGGTGGTGTATCAAGATGGTGTCATTTCTATCCTGTGCTATGCTTACGAAACGTAGACATTACATCGCCGTGATCTGAAAAAAACTAGAACGCTTGAACTAATAAAAGCTTAGATGTGCTATGGACATCAAATGAGATGACTTTATATCAAATACAACTGTTCTTGAGAAGGCAAGAACGAACAGCACAGACGCTATCATCATTGGTCACCAAATCAGGTGGATTGGGGAAGTCCAGTACATGAGAAATGATAGGCTTCCGCTGTACTGTGAAGTGTGCCTCTCTTAAGCTGTATAACAATCAGCACAAGAAAAATCTGGAGAACTTTAACACTGATCAGAGTAAATGGTGCACCATAGCAGAAGATGCAGTCGCTGGTGCTCAGCTACCTCCAGTGCACTGCAGGACTCTTTTTGCAGGATCGCGGAAGACTGCAGAATGACAGACGCCACAAAGTCCACCAGATCCAGCCACGTCCTTTACCTTCCTTTATTTGTAATACGTGTGGTCGAATTTTTCGTGCTAGTATTGGTCTACTAAGCCATCTAAGACATCTACATGCCTGAATTGTAACAAATGAAATCTCAGGAGAGAAATAAAAACGCGAACACGAGTATTAGCGGCGGGACGATGACGACAACGAGTACTTCGTATCTCCGGTGCCGACTTGTAACAGTTCGATAAAAAGTAGAGTGTCTCTGGGAGGTGCCGGAACGCCGTTCCGGGCGAAATAAGTCCCTGAGTTATGGGGCTATTCGAGATAGTCCAGCAGTCCACAACTGTGCTCCTTTCACGTCTAACACTGATGATTAATTGAAGCTGTCGTCAGCCAGAAAATTGGCTTAGCATTACAGTGGAGGTGGTATGCTACAATCGTCCTCCGATCTCTCAACTGACTTATCCAGTTAAGAGAATTTTTACGAAGGTATCTGAACCACGGTGCAACTTGGCATCTTCCACATTAACACAGCACTTACTAAACACAATAACGCTTCGCTGTGGCTCACTCTGATACGACATTAACTGGGAAGTAAATAATACCTACAAATATTGTGTACCGAGAAAATACATCAATCAAATCAATATCCAGATTTGCGTTGCTGCGGCTGTGTGGAATAAAAGGACAGTTACGAAAAAATTGTTTTTCTCGGAAATTCATTTACTTGTAAGGCCAGTGGATTTACTAGTTTTTTGTCTCCTCTCTGCATAAATATATATACCATATTCTTTACGAACTGTGCTGCGTGTAATGTATAACTGTCCTTGAAAGCAAACGTTCTGTACATGATCTCCCCCTACTCCACATGGCCCCTCTATCTCCTCTTCCCCCTGTTTCTACCTCCAACTCCCCCCTTCCTCTATCCTATCCCTCATCCATGTGAATCTATCTCTCTCTCTCTCTCTCTCTCTCTCTCTCTCTCTCTCTCTCTCTGTGTGTGTGTGTGTGTGTGTGTGTGTGTGTGTGTGTCCGCGCGCGCGCGCATTTTCTCTTTCCCTCCCCGTAGCTATTCAAAATTAGAAATTAAGAACTTACTTCCATTTTTTTTTTAGTAACGGTAGCAAGTGACCAGAAAGTTACTATCACAGGAAACTAAGCGAAATAACGAAGCCAATGAACAAACTTCGTTACTATGATGATTTCATTTCCACTGCTGAAAAAAAATCATCGTCATAGATGCTGCTTCATTGTATTTGCCCAGTATGCACGAATGCAAATGAACCATTCAAATGAAGACGTCCATAGAATATCATTTCGCGAAGCGTTCTTACTTTCGTGTGTGATTTCTTCAACACCACCACATCGGTAAAGAGATCAGATGTTGAGAGGGAGGGAGGGAGGGAGGGAGGGAAGGAAGGAAGGAAAGAAGGAAACCTGGGGTTTAAAGTCCCGTCGACGGATATTATTATTACTGGAGATTTTAATGCGTGATACAGAAGGTAATATCAGAGTTAAGGGATAAAATAACGACAACTTTTATACCACACTTAACGGTAACATACACACGATTTTTGGTTGTGAGGTTAAATCCGCCTTATGCAAGACACCTTGTTTCAACACCCAATGATATTTCGGCACTTATTGTGCTATCTTCCGTGGGTTTTTATCTTTTATTTTCTAGAATAACATGTTACAGATTTTTGGTTATGCAGTCATTTAGACGAGTTGATTTGACACTTTTGCTAGATATTAGGCCTAATTTATTTACGATACTTGCCTGGAAATTATGTTAAAAATGGTTCTATGTGGCTGTTTAGTGGCTTGCTTACATTCGAGTTGTGTTGCTGCTCGCTTGTTTGTGGCGTGTTGTTCTGTTTTATGATGTTACGTCTTGTTGTTTGCAGACGATATACTGTGAAAACTTGCCATTCCTCAATTAAAGCAGATGCAAATCCTGCGAATGACATAATGTAAGTATTGTAAATAAATTAGGCCTAATATCTAACAAAACTGTCAAACAACTCGTCTAAATGACTACATAACCAAAAATCTGTAACACGTTATTCTAGAAAATAAAAGCCAAAAACCCACGGAAGATGGCACAATAAGTGTCGAAACATGTTTGAGTGTTAAAACAAGGTGTCTTGCGTAAGGCGGATTTAGCCACACAACTAATACAGCAAGCACGAAAAATACAGGAGCTGCACCATCACAAGACGATCAACACGATTTTCGTTTTGTGAACGTCTAAGGAAAGATTATATGTGCATTAGTCTAGATAAAAGACTCAGAAATGGCTTGACCCTTGACAGACATGAATTTTTTTTCTTCGCTTTAATACAAGGGTAGTTAGAGAAAAAAAAACGAAGAGCTGAAAAATCAAAAATGGCAATTTTGTATGAGCATCGCCAATCTGATTAGATTCGCATTTTATGTGCTGCCACACTGTTCATCAGATTACGATAAAATTTTGCACACTTCGCCTACAAAACAAGTTGAACATCACTGTTTATATAATGTTTCGTACGGTGCATGGCGGAGGACACCGTCTGCCGATCAGCATGAACTTTAGCAGAGATATGTGATTTTGCCACATGCATGGGAGGAGGGAGATGAACAGGAAGAGGCGACAGCAGGAGACTGGCAGAGAACGAGGAAGTAATGACAGATGATGGGGGGCAGACGGGTGGCTAGAAAGGGGGGAGGTAGGTAGAGACACAGGGAGGAGTGCGGAAGAGAGATGGACACACAGAGAAGGGGGCCTGAATACTGGAATACCTCAGCAACTCGGGGCTTTCAGCTAGCAAATACAGACACTAGATTCTACATACACAGGGTGTTTCACTAAGTGTGTTTGCCTCTGTAACTTATAAAGTAATAGGTGACGGGAAATTTTAATGCGGTAGGTCAACACAAGAAATGTTACACTTTCTGCGGAGCTATGAATATAGTTTATTGTATCATTTTCCAAAGAGTTACAGCACAAAGATATAATTTTTTAAATGGAACAATAGTTTTTTCTATCGTGTATTGGATTCTTATAAACCAGCTGCGTCCAAATCAATTTAAACTACATTCATATCACTGTTAGTTTGGGAGCAACAACCCTTCAAAGTTCCGGGGGCGGAGGCTGCGATAGCGTAGCTCACTGGCCGCGTGGCTATCCCCTGGGGCACGGCCCACTGTCTCATGACCACCAGCCAGCAGCTACGCTGTCGTAGCCTCCGCCCCCTAAACTTTGAAGGATTGTAGCTCCCAAACTAACAGTGATAGGAATGTAGTTTAAATTGATTTGGACGCAGCTGGTTTCAAGGAATCCAATGGACGATAGAAAAAAACTATTGTCCCATTTTAAAAATTATATCTTTGTGCTGTAACTCTTTGGAAAGAGGAGTAGTGTAGGATGCATATCCATTTCCCATGCATAGTTAGCAATTGCGAAGAATTTTCGGGTTCGCTACTCTAGGTATCAAAAATTAATAATTCAATTTTCATGTTTACGTATTAACCCTTTATGATCTGACGGGACTTCAAAGTCCCACTTCATAAAAATGAGTGTAAAACATTTTTCATCAAATCAATTACCATGAAAATGTAGTATGCCACTTTCGGTATTCTTACTTTTGTACATTGTCGACGCATCACAATTCTTTCTTAGATGTGACATCTATTACACCAAAACAAATTGGATTTAGCACACAGACCTTGGGCTATTTTGTTGTATGCAGGTGATTGTTCAGTTTGTATTCTGTGCATTTCCTGTGGGAAAGCGATCTTCATAATTTTTCTCCTGTTACTCGGCAAGTCAATTTATGGTAATGTTTGGTTAGGAGCAGAATATATTATAAATCCTCAGAATAAATTTGTAAATACCATTTGGTACTTTTAAGTCTCATCAGGCATATATAATATCATTTGATTTGGTTTTTCCTTTATACTAAACATATTTCCCAACAACTAAAATACCACAGAAAATTTTTGAAATATTAATGTGAAAAGATGATAATTCAGGCCATAACGGGTTAAGTTTCACCGGATGTAGAGGAGTTGGCTAGTGAGAGAAGAAAAAAGAAATACTACGCCTGACTAGTGGACGCAGAACAGACGTTTGAGAGACATTCACGCACTGATACGGAATGGTTGATTTGCTTTCGCTGAAATGCAGCGGGCGACGGACGCAGGTGGCGCGACTGGCGGCTGGCAACGAGAAGGACGAGCAATTAGCAGCGCGGGCATAATCTGCTTAGCGGGCTTGTTTGCGCGCGCATTCCTACAGCTTCCTGTGCAGCGCATCTGCGCGTCACCCTCTGCCGCAAACAAAGCGCGGCCACGTCTCGCAAGTAATAAAAGGCGGCGGCCAGGTGTTGTAACAGCGGCCGTATTAATAGGCGTAAAAGGAACTGCTCCGACCACGTGGCTGGCGGTCACTTTCTCGGACAGTCCACCCCAGACACGAAAAAGACGACCGCGAGATGATACATGCGCCGGCTTTCACTTTCTTTATTTACGCCGTTATTTTAATAATTGCCGCGAGCCGCCTCTTTTTTTGTTCTGGCCTTAACTCTCATTAAAATGAATGAGGCGCGCGATGGTACAATCACGATTATAACAAAAATGTGCGTTTCACTGCCACAAATTCCCTTTCACCTAGCTATGAGCATATCGTAGCAAGGTTGCTCTGGTTCACTGCGTCCAGGTGTTGAGGCCGGCTGGACTTCCTGCCGAGCTGTCAACACGCACCCAGCTGTGCAGCAGCAGTAGCAAACCTGACTGACATTTCCTGAAGCACGGTGGCACAAAATACTCTCCAAATGTGTGGTAACCCAAATACTAATGCGAGAGTCACGCATGTTACACCCACAGAGATCTTAGCAAAGAGGAAAAAAAAAAAAAAAAGAAAAAAAAAAAAACTATTTGGTTTTTCGTAATACTCACTTCAGAAATACATTTTTGTCTGCCAAAGTGACCTTCATTTAACAAATACTGAACATGGATTGTGCAAATATTTTTTACATCTACGCCATATTCCACAAGCCACCTTGTGGTGTGTAGCAGAGGGTACTTGCATACCACTGTCACTTCCTACTACTACTGCTGCTACTACTACTACTACTACTACTACTATTACAGTCACATATGGTTCACATAAGAAACAATTGCCAGTATGCCTCAGTGTGGGCTCTAACATCTCTAATTTTATCTCTGTGGTCTTTTTGCAGTATATTTAGCTGGAAGAAATATATTGGTTGACGCCTCTTCGAACTTTGACAGAAGCCCGTACTGTGATACAGAACACCTCTCTCCCTGCATCTGCCACTGGATTTTTCTGATCATCTCTGTACAACTTTTGCACTTACTAAATGATCATGAAATGAAATTTGCTGCTCTCATTTGGACTTCTCTATCCACTGATGAGCAATACTGAAGTGTCAGCCGAACAAGTGTTCTGTAACCTACTTCCTTTTTTCACAGACTACACCTCCTGAGGATTCTTCTGATCAATCTTGGTATGTCATCTGCCCTACTCAAGATTAATTTCCTACGGTAATTCCATTTCAAATTGCTCCTTATATCTACTCCCAGATATTTTATGGAAGTAACTGTTTATACGAATATTTCTTTCTTTTTTAGATAATATGGAAACAAATTAACATCAAATATAACAGAGCATTGGGCTTTTTTTTTTTTTTTGACCCCTCTTCATTTTCAATCAAATCTACTTCTCTTACCACTTGGGTTAGTGTACACACACTAACTGCTTACCATTGGACATTATTTGTTATGTGAATTCAACAACCGTCCAACTATAAATAGAAATACATTACTCACAAAAACTATGCTTTGTTGTGGTTTTTAAATGATAGGTAAGTCTTTTGAAATATATAGCTGATACTTACTGTATATTGTTGCAGGCTTACTAAATTAGTTTCTCCTCTCAAAATAAGAGGTTTATGTAATAAATACGAATGTAGCTGAGTATGAGAACATGAAAGTTTTATGCCGAAATCCTCAACTTTAAAGCGTTAAAACAAGAATTTAATGCATGTAATATAAATTACACAACTGAAGTTCTATGTTCCAGAATTTGCTGCACTCATTTCGTAATATCAAAATTCACATAGACAACTACTTGTAACAATGTAGCGCACTGCTTATGAGCTTTGCTGTCTTATAAGAACATTGTAATTTTGGCCCGTGAGAAGCTGCAGGAGTTACTCCTTGCAGGAAGCTCAAAACTTTCATAATACATAACCACATCTTTTAAAGGCATAAGGTAACAGCTAATATGATCTCCAACATTATTTAATATAAAATGAATGCTATTCACACTACATACTTTTACTGTAACATGCCTAAAGTATTTCACATATATTAATGTCAATCTGTCCAAAACAACACCCTGCATTCAATGTGTCTCAAAACTGGTCAAATACTGCTTGAATTTTCTTCATATCATGTGTTATAGTACACATATTTATGTCATTGAACAAAATGGTGTATAATTTTCATTTTGCCCATACCTTTGTGTTGTAGTTCATAAATGAAAAGTCATTTAATAACACAAAAGTTTTACGTCATCATTAATCTACAGTTGTAGAAACTGAATATAACACTAAATGTTTAACACTTTCATTGTATATCACCTTTATATTTCTGTAAATTTAGGCTCTCTAAGCAATATGTCAGTTTCTTTACTAATATCCTCACATTAAAAGGAGGCATTATAGTTGTTCCAATAATTTTATTTTGAAAAAGTAGTTAAGCAGCCATATAGTTCTGAGTCCATACATTAATTCACATGCTTCACAATATAAGATACCTGGATTATACAACATTAAAAATAATTTGGTTTGCATCAGCCAATCATTCAAAAAACGTAACTTACCGACAGCTGACGTGCCTTCTCTTCTATTTCAGGGTGGGACCACCTTTGTACAACTCTGAAGTCAAGTGGTTCCAAATGGCCTTCCATCTCTCGAACCCACTTACGTAAGCACTTTACTTCATGTTCCACACCTGAATGAAGAAAGAGAAAACATTTCTTTTCTGTTCAAAAACAGAAAATTTCGGTAGTTAACACTGTCATCAACATAATTCTTTGTTGCTAAATATTCAGAACAAGTACAGAGGAGGGAACAGGGGGAAAATAAGAAGCCAATTCCTAATTTTAACGTGTGGCTAACTTTTTGAGGGGGACTTAAAAGTTCTCCATCTAACAGAATACTGAAGGTCAGAAAGTATGCATCTGAGAATCTTCCAGTCATTCAAGACAAAGGTAAGGCCCTTCTCTTAGCTCTTAGGCAGAGGTCTCTATTTACTTTCTTTAGTAGTACCCTATGTGGGTCACTAGATCTACTCACTAATTAAACTGGTTCCTTTACAGTAGTTATAGGGGCACCAGTCTAGATGACTGACTAAACTAGCCATGTGGCTTTGCCATTTAACTACTGTGAACAGCTGAAAACAAGGGGAAACTACAGTTGTTATTTTTCTCCAAGGACATGCAGATCTACTGTATGAATATATGACGGCGTCTTCTTGGGTAAAATATTCTGGAGGTAAAATAGTCCCCTATTGAGATATTTGGGCAAGGAATACTCAGCAGGATGCCATCATCAAGAAAAAACAAAACAGGGATTCTACGGTTCTGAGCGTGGAATGTTCTAACCCTTAATAGGGGAGGTAAGTTACAAAATTTGAAATGAGAAATGGACAGGTTGAAGTTTGATATGGTGGTCGTAAATGAAGTTCATTGGCAGGATGAGCAGGATTTCTGGTCAGGTGAATACAGGATTATAAATACAAAATCAGTTGGTGGTCTAATAATGACTAAGAAAATAGGAATGCGGGTAAGCTATTATGAAATGTTCAAATGTTTGTAAAGCTTAAGTGACTTAACTCAGGGGTCATCAGTCCATAAACTTACAAACTACTTATTGACTAACTTACACTAATAATGGCCTAAACATCCATGCCCAAGGGGGGGATTCTAAGCCCCGGCAGGGAACGGCCTCGTACATCGTAGCATAGGGCCTCAATGCACTCGACCGATCCACCGCGGCAAGCTATTATGAACAGCATAGTGAATGCATTATTGTAGCAAAGATAGACACAAAGCCAACACAGACCACAGTAGTACAGGTTTATATGCCAAATAGCACTACCAATATTACAATATTGAAAATGTATGATGAGATAAAGGAAGTTATTCATACAGTTAAGGGGATCTGGAACTAGGTTGTAAGAAAAGGAAGAGGACAAATAGTAGGTGACTATAATGGACTGGGAAAGAGCGTGAAAGAGGAGGTTGCAAGGTAGAATTTTGCGCAGAGCGCAATTTAATCATCACAAACACTTTATTTTAGAAAAGGAAAGGAGGTTGTATACATGGAAGATACAAGGAGACCCTGGAAGGCACTAAATTGACTTTATAATGGTAAAATATAGGTTTTGAAACAAGGTTTTAAATTGTAAGACATATCATATTGGTAGTGAACTGTAGATTAAATTTAAATAAAGTGCAAAAAGGTAGAAATGTAAGGAAATGGAACCATCATAAACCCAAGAAATCCAAGGTTGTCAAGTTTCAGAGGGGGCATTAAACAAGGTTTGACTGAAATGGAGGAAAGTGATACAGTAGAAGAGGAATGGATAGCTTTGAGAGATAAAGTAGTGAAAGCTGCACAGACCCATATAGACAGGAGGACGAGGCCTAATAGAAATCCTTGGGTAACACAAGATATAGTTAACTTAATTGATGAAAGGAGAAAATATAATCATGCAGCAATTGAAGCAGGCAAAACGGAGTACGGAAGGCTAAAAAATGTGGTTGACAGGAAAGGCAGCTTGGCTAAGCAGGGGTGGCTAGAGGACAAATGTAAGTCTGTAGAAATATGTATAACTAGGGGAAAGATAGATAAAGATAACACTGAGAATTCCAAAAGATGTTGAAGTAAGTGTTGTACTACTTGTCAAATAGGCCTGTGAGCTGCTCTGCCACAAATTGTCTAATGAAATTACCAGAGAGAAAAAGTAGTTGGATACGAGGTTTGCCTGTAATGCAAATCAGTTTTTGTGTGACCCAAACATGTTTAAGCAGCTCTGTTCAGTCACCAATAGGTTTTATTTATTCAAATCTGTGAAATGTGGACATATTTTAAGTGTTAATGTATCTGCATAGATTAGGTCTGAAGACAGCTTTTATTTCTTTCTGCCATTGCCTTAATCTCACTTTATACAGTTGTGCAGGACCATTTGTGAATTGTATGGAGACTCCATTTGGAGTTATGTGCACCACCACCACCACCACCACCACCACCACCACAATACCAATACTAAATGACATGAGGAATTTCAACGCTAGTCTTTGGGACAGAAATCTCAATTCATAAATACTACATATGAGTTTTGACCACCAATTGAAGATCTTCAGTGCACTAATCAAATTCTAATAACTAATGTAAAATGCATAAAGTATAATAATACTGTGCATGCATTATTATTAGTCAGATATTACTCGAATGAAGATGGTCAATCACCGATTGAAATGATATGCAATATTTATAAATAAAGATTTATTTCCCAATGATCAATGCTGAAATTCCTTTTGTTATTACCATTTGTAAATTATCATGTACACGAAGATTGTCACCTGTAACTATTTTATCTGACAGTCCTCTAAAGTATGATTAATCAAGAGATTTCTGGTAAACAAGTATGTTTCAGTTGTGGCCATCCTAAAGTAAGAAACCAGGGTATCATTGGAATAAGATGTTTTATTTTCTGTGGTGTATTATAGTATGCAGTGGATTCATTACACCAATTATCTCCACACAAAATTTCAGATGGGCTTTAACAAAAATAAATTTTAATGATCACAATTTTACAGCCCTACCCAGAATACAGTGTGGGTCATATTTTGGAATAACTACTTAAGATTGGAAATAACTGTTAGTGACATTGACATCAACATTTGTAATTAAATGAAAAGAAGAAACACCCAAGCCCTAAAATCATGATACTACATTTGTTAGTCATCTACATTATCACAGCAGCAGCTGGCTTACTGGCAGTTACCAGTCTTCATAATTGGGAAACCTAAGGGTTAAAGAAGATACATTCTTCATGAAGCTACTGTGGAATTCTACAGCCACGATCCATGCTATCATTACTTACTCTCACAAGAGTGAGATCTCAATTGTTGTGGAAAACATGTTAAACCTGAAGAACTTAAGTTGTAGAAAACCAATACCATTCCCCAAACAAGCACCACCTAGATGAACTAGACCTGTGCTCTGTCTGCCGAGAGTAATTGTAACAGCAGCAAGCAACTAGTTGTATGTACCACTACAATGAGCTAGGGAAATGTGAATATTGCACAGTGTGTTTTAAGAGGTTTTTAATGTTGTTTTGTGATTATCAGGTCAAATTTGTGTTGGTTACAGATATGTATGACCTTGGTGTCTGGCCATTCGTATTAGGAATTTCATCTGCTACCAACACAAATTGAACTATGCATTACATAAATAACATGTAAGATACAATGAGCAACATTCACTTATTCCTAACCTCAGCATAATGCTGGCAGCAACAGACATTTGCTGCTGTAATGAGTAGTCTTAGCAGACAATGTATAGGCTTTGTTAATTTAAGTGACATTGCCCAAACCCACCACCCATAATCCCTGCAATAGGGCTGCCGGCAATTTACTGCAATCATATACAATCACAACTGAGTCAACCAACTGAAATAATGAAATCACCGCACAATCTGCAGCAGCTTGCTCTTAGTGGAAGACATACAGAATTCATGTACCTTCAGCTATTTCTGCCACAGCTGTCATACATATCCACTACGTCTGATCGTCCTCTTTATACAAAGTGATTCCAGAATTGTGAAACCTCAGTGATATTCATTCAGTTACTCATAGTATTTACTTCTTCTAACTTCCCTCCCAGATATCTTATTTGCTACTTAGTTCATCAGGTGTCACTGGGTACTAACAATCTCATGTAGTGCACCAATATGACTTATTCCACTCAAGTAATCTCCATAGGCTGAGCCATCTAAACTGGCATCATTATATGCACACAGACCATCTGTCAGATATTTCTTTATCCTGTTTAAATATTGAAGTTATAGTCCATAGCCTGCAGGGCAGTGAATAATGCATCTACCAGGATTTATTTGCTTAATCTTCTCCTTGATATTTGGATATATGTCACATACCCTGCTACCTGCTGAACTATAGTCCCACTATCTTTGCTATTAGCACACTTTCTGCAATTTCATCTGGTTTGGGTGTTACCTCCTGTTATCTTAGGAAGATTCCCCTTGTAACTAAAGAATAATATGTTACTAGCACTAATATTTATCGGTAACACACATTATGAATAATAGTGCCTGCCAGTGGCTCTTGTGAGCTTCAGTAGGACACTCCTCTCTGTACGACAGAGGATATGTGTGTATATGTGTGTGTGTGTGTGTGTGTGTGTGTGTGTGTGATATAATATTTTGTGAAATGTAATATCTTGAACAGACATTTTATTAACCTGACATGTTCCACATCATTATGAAGTGTTGTATTCATGATTCATGGAACAAGTATTAATTTAATGTAATCTAACCTCTCATGCAACATTATTGTGGTGCCTTTTCAGCACTAAAATGCTGATCTACACATGGCACATCTCTATGAACTAGATGCATGGTGCCGAAGTACTAATGTGACCGGAAAAAAATCTCACATCTGTATTCAACAAAATGGCACCAGCTCAGGAGTCAACTGTTACAGTGTTAATATCAAGGGAATCTATGACGAGCTTGTCTCAACATTATAACACTGATCCCAACAATATCAGTATGTGTACTGTCTGTTCACTTTATTTTGTGCCGATAGTTGAGATTGATGTCAGACAAAAGTCTGTGTATGAGTTCGCAACGATTCTGCCTTGCCTCCAATTGCGACCAACCACTATTTTTATGGTATCATAGCCATATTGTTTCACTATTTCAAGGTGTTTCACTGTTTTGAGATTTGCTGCTGTTTAGTTTATCAGTTCCAAAATGAATTAATCTTAGTTGTTTCAAGATTATTAAAGGCATTTTAAACTTGCATTTGCAACTACTATGGCAATAAATTAAAAGGGGACATCGACAAAAATGCAACCACTGACCATGTTTTTATGGAGAGCAAGTGGCATGAAAGTTACAAATATAAATACTACCACCAGTAATGAAGTTGCTTTCAACTGCCTTAATAACATACGACACTTATGTGTGCAGTGACAAATATGTATTCTGCAAGAAAGGGTATTTTCAGCAACAGATCTTCAAATTAAAATTAAAATAGATATAACATTTCTCCGATTTCTCAGTGTGTTACAGAATTAAAATACATCTTCTGCTTTTACACGTATGAATGCATGCTGTTGCCCGCTAACTATTATGGGTTGGTTACACCAGTATAGCTGTCCTTGCAGACTGAGATCATTTGATTTACATCAAAACAGCAGTGCTCAACATTAAAGAAAAAGCGAACAGACAGTATCCTGGCCCGTGAGAAATTGGCTCATACTGCTAAGTCCTTCGTAAATTTGACTTCATATTGCAGTAACTGCAATAATATCACATATCACCCTCAACCATTAAGTTGCACTTTGTTTTCTGTTCCCCTTCTGGGTCCTTAATGTGGGTTTTTTTTTTTGTGTCAGACACTATAGTGAACATTATACTTTCAACAATACAGTCATTTATTAGAAAGAAAAGTGCTCTCTAGATACTGAAATGTTGTTTTAAGCAGATGTGTTTTACCTTTAATTTTTAAAGGATATTGAGCAACTAAGTTAATTTTCTTTTCAAATGTACTGGAGACTACTGTTCTTTTCTCCAAGGAAGTACACACTGAGAAACGTATATGCGCTACAGTTCCTAACATTTTTCACCTAGCCATTTTAAGACAACTCATTTGTTAACAGATGAATTCATTTGGTGTTCACTCTGTTACTAATGTATATTTTGCATGAATCGCCACCACAACAACTCTTCATTTTGGCTTTGATCCATCACTTTATTGTGATTTTGTTGTTTATGCTACAAATGTAAGATTAGAACAGAATTGTTTCTAAATGATTCTTCCATCATTTGACTGTATTTATATTCTGATTTTTATTTCACAATCCAGATTTTGGTCTTAGGTCATATTTATAGTATACAAATAGCCTGTAATTTTGCATGTGGTAATGTTCTGGTGTGAAATCGGACAGACATTAAAATCAGACTGTAATCTTAGTTTCCTTGTGTCTAAACAACGTAACATTTATGTTCATGTCAGTATGGTTTAAAAAAAAAAAAAGGAAATAAAAATTATAGTCCGATTTCAACACCTATTTTACATCAGGACATTGCCACATAATCAAAAAACGTGCAAGACTACAGCCTATGTGCATGCTATAAATATGTTCTCATACCCACTTTCAAGTCAAATTCTCTACATGATCAAATCAGTATTTTTGAATATGGCTTTGGTCTCACCAAATTTTCCTGATTTCATGACATTTTACCACTTGCCAATGGCTCAAGGCCAAAATCTTTATTGTGAAATAAAAGCAATAATACCAATACAGTAAAATAATGGCAAAAGCATTTGGTAAGTTTTACACATATGTAGTTCCTAAAAAGTAAAAATCATCAAACCAAAATCCATTAGGAATTAAAAGCAAAGCACTTTTTAAAACTACAGGTATAACCATTTCACAAGCCCATGATGAAGCTCTTATATCAGGGCAAAGGTAATTTACCATTCAGTTCTCATATACAAGGTCATTAAGATCAGTATCCAAAACATTTCTCACAAATTAACTTTTAAAACTGAAACACTGGGTGCATTGTCAGTACCTAAAAAAAAAAAAAAACATAAAATAAAATAAAAACAAGGTGACTTAATATATGTGGGCCACAAGGATGAATCTTTCACTACAGTACACACTAAAGCTTAATACATATTCACTGTACAGATTTTTTAATTCACCAATACAGTTTACCAAGTGAAGCCAATATACACTCAATGGAGTGTTCTAATGATCTATCCATGAACTATTTCATGGTTGGGATATTTCTTGTCAGGCATACATTGTAACCACCTACTCGGTCCCACAAGCAATATTTGGGTGAAGGGCTAGGGTTTAATCCCAATCTCAGTACTTAAATCACTACTAGTTAAACATCAAACTGAGCGGCCAGAATCAATGACCAAATAGAGGGGCTGATCCAAGTCAAGACAGACATTATATAGTGTTCGCCTTCATATTGAGCTTCAAACCATTAGTTAAAGAGAATTTTATGACATAACCTTTATCAGTGATGAGGTATACACTTTCACTTATATGAACACTTATCTCAAGATGCCTATCTTAGTTACTACCCTTAACAACATCCACAAGCAAAAGCAATGTCAATTACACAAATCTAACTTTGGAACCCACTAATCTACAGATAATTTCCTGATCTCAAGTAAAGTGTGACCCGGGGAAGGGGTGGGGGAGCGGAGGTGGGGAGATATATAGAACAATACTGATTTAACAGCAACTTATGAATATGAGAACAATTGCCGAGCAACATGTTACAGAATATTGTCAACTAAAGCCTCAATTCCAGACATTCACAGTATCACAAAGACAACTGACACCAATCAGCAATTGAAAGAGGCAATTGGAAGCAAGCACCCTAAATGGAAATGACTGAACAGGAATGAAACTTCTTCCATATGAATATCACTAACAGCCATAGACTTTGTATATCACAGACTAACAACGATGTTTCACGAGACACCTCAACTTACTACGTGCCATGCGGACATGTACTAGACTTTAGAAATCACATAAATATTGTCGAACGAGTTCACTTGTGAACAGTTGAGTACCCATGTCCAATAGGCACAATATTTCGTTGCCATTATCAGATGTGCTGACGAACTGACTGCTCTGAAGCTGGTGTCAAGCTTTTATCCCCTCCCTCATTGCTTTGCATGTTCCGAACTCTGTCTACACCCAGGTGCGAAACATCCACCACATTCACTGCTTCTCTGAGAGAACAAAATCATCTTAAAAGCAGTTTGTGTCCAGTGTAGCATGCAGGTAGGATTTTGGTTGCTCATCCTGACCTTTAATTCAGATTCCCAGCCTTACTAAGGATGAAAGCAGTACCTTGACTGATCAGCGATTCCCTTACTCTGATCTTGGTTGATTCTTTAATGACACAATCTCAGTACTTAGCTGTCTGTGTCAGAAACTTGGTCTGGTTGCTGTAGTTTGGTGTGCAGTTGATGCATTCATCAACTATCATTGATCCTACACACCATCTGACATATGCAAGTCACACTGCATTCACAGGGACTCTGATTGACCCATAATTTCTGAAGTCCAAGATCATCCTTGATATTACCAGGCAGAGCTTATGTTTTAACTTTTAGGTGGAAGTCCATCTTCACTACATGTTTATGAAGAATTTGAGCTAGCATTCCAGATAATGCGCCACAGAATGGAATGAATCTATGGCATCCTGTTTAGGTTCCTCGTATTTTTCATATACATGCACATTCAACATGGGACACAGAGCCCTCCGAATTTGATTCTCTTTGCAACCATTATTTCGGAACACCAACCTCAGATGGTTGCACCCGATTCAGCACTGTGGAAACATCCTTGTTCCTTCTGTTATGTTGGTGACACCTTCATTATATGGCCATATGATAGAGACAAGCTGAATAATTTCCTCATTCATCTCAATTTAATATACAGGTATCCCAGATTTACTATGGAAGTTGAAATAGATGGTGTGCCCCTCTTCCTGGGTGTCCTCATTATAATATGAGCAGACGGCACATTTGGTCATAGTGTGTACCATAGAAAGACACACACACACCAACCTCTACTGAAATGCAAACAGCTGCCACCACCCAGCACAAAGGAAAGGCATGCTCAAAAAATTGCTTCATAGGGCTCACACCCTCTCCAATAGGGACTTTAACATCTGAGATCGGTGTACTGAAAAAATGGTTACACAGAGAATCAAATTCAGA
This sequence comes from Locusta migratoria, assembly GCA_026315105.1. Classification (NCBI taxonomy): domain Eukaryota; kingdom Metazoa; phylum Arthropoda; class Insecta; order Orthoptera; family Acrididae; genus Locusta; species Locusta migratoria. Next base: position 325,766,073 of record CM048755.1, read on the forward strand.
CAGCTCTGTGACCCACATTGAATTTACAGGTGGAGGAACCATAAGAGGAACCTAAACAGGATGCTATAGCATTCATTGCATTCTGTGGAGCATCCTACCACTCAAGATCGCACAGAGTGCCATGCTTCATTCACTGCAAAGCATCTGTCATGTGTTCACTGTCTAGTTGTGTTACCGATTTTGTTCATGCTGTGTTACGTGTCATTAATTTCAGATGTGTATGAGATGGCTTCTTCCTCTAACCATAGATGTGTAGATGCAGGAAAGTTGGCAGGGGCACTACTTTAAAGAGCCAGTCCCATGAACTCGTGTATCATCTACGGTGCTATTTTGAGGAGGAAAGGGACAATGGTGGGCCTCTTTTCCTGTTGTCTAAAGTCGTTGAGTGAGTAGCTCAGCCCTGAAAATTGGAGCAACCACTGAAGAAAATATCAAAGGAGAAATGTGCTTCAGATCTGCAGGAGCCAACTGCTGCTGTGTCGACCCCAGGAGAGTGGGTGCTGTCAAAACAACAGAACTGGACAATTTTCAAGAGGACGCAATTCAACAACATATATATGACTGTTACACGCAGAAACAATATCCTACCCAAAAGAAACTGCTGCTCTCACTATGAGATAGTGAGGGTTTTTTTTTTTTTGAGGGGGGGGGGGGGAGGGGAACCAGTCTCTCTTGTGTTTTAAATAAAATAGAGTTCCAATGGAAAACCTTTTCTGGTAGAAGATTTCTGCTTGAACAGGAAAATATTATTGCCTGGAGATGTATTTATTTATTTATTCATTTTTAAGGGAAATATACAAGAGTATGACTAAGCAAATCATGTGGCTGGACGAAACTTGGGTGAATGCTCGTCACTCCAGAACAATTGCATGGACTGATGACACTGCATGAAGAACAATGAAAGCTCCTATTGGAAAAGGCAGTCGTCTTATTATTTTGCATGCTGGAACAATCGATGGGTTTGTGCCAAATACCTTGTTGCTGTTTTCATCTAAGAAACCTGGCGATTACCATGAGGAAATGATGGCTATGAAATATAAAGAGTGGTTCGTACACACTTTGCTTCCCAACATCACAAACAACTCTACTATAATAATGAAAAATGCACTTTATCACTCTGTTCAGTTGAACAAAGCCCCTACATCCAGCAGCAGGAAGAGTGACATCATAGACTGGCTTGAAAAGAACAGTGTAAATTCAGTTCATAGAGAGATGAAAAAGGCTGAACTGCTGGAAATTGTGAAAGAACACAAAAGCCGAAAAATCATTTATGCAATTGATACAATTGCTGAAGAAAATGGTCATAGAGTGTTGCGCCTTCCACCATATCATTGCCATTTTAATGCAATAGAATGCATGTGGGATCAAGTGAAATCATATGTTGCAGAAAGAGATAAAAGTTTTACATTGAAAGAAGTTGAATTCTTAGTTCGTGAAGCACTGGGCAGTATTACTCCCACAAAATGGAACAACATTGTCACATATAGTAGGCACATCATAAAAGAGGCATGGGAACGAGAAGGTGCACTAGAAGAAAGGGCAGAAGAATTAATAATAAGATTAGGAAACAATAGTAGCAGTATCAGCAGTTCTGATGAAGACAGTGACAAACGCAGAAGATGTGGTTACTGACGACACTTTTTGCAGACTGTGGAGTCTGTCCTCTTCTGTGAAATACAGGTAAGAGATCAATCAATGCATTATAATATGTATGAATTGCAAATGATGCTGGGCACAACTGATTTTTAATGTATAGTATGTTTTGCAGCCAAAGATCGTTTACTGAAAAATTACATTATTTTATTTCTACTTCTGTGACCAACAGACCGGCTTTTGAAACTGATATGATGATATTACTTTGTGGTTGTTATCGTTCGTTCACGCTTTAGTAGTACAGCATAGCAACGGTTCCAAAATTTTTGGATGTGATATTCATATACCAGCAACCGACATAGTGTAACAAGAAACAGCCGCGTAGGAGCATTGGCAACATAGCTACCAGCCGTCAGTCATTCTTTCGGAGGCTCGACTATAACTACTGAGATTGTGTCATTAAAGAAGATACTACGATTTGAGTAAGGGAACCACTGATCAATTGAGATAATGGTTACATCCTTTTAAGGGCTGGGAACTCGCTCTGAATCTCATAAAGAAGTGGAAGGAAACACTCCACGATGAACTTAATTTGAGGACAGGCGGGGCTATCAAAAGTTGGACCATCAACAAGTGTCAGCATGTAACCATTCAACAAATAATCATCAATATGGGCTTTCAGAGCTGAAGGCCCATTTTCTGGCAGCACAGCATAAAGCTTTCTGCCTCACTTGGGCCAATCAACACCAACATTGGACTGTTGTTGACTGGGCACATGTTGATTGGTCTTACCAGTCTCATTTCTAATTGTATAGAGCAGATAGGTGTACAGGTATGGAGACAACCTCGTGAATCCACGGACCCTGCATGTTCATAAGGGACTGTTCAAGGTGGTGGGGACTCTGTAATGGTGTGGGGTGTGCGCAGCTGAAGTGATATGGGACACCTGATATGTCTAGATATGACTCTTATAGGTAACAAGTATGCACACATCCTGACTGATCACCTGCATCCATTCACGTCCCTTGTACATTCTGACAGACTTAGGCAATTCTAGCAGAACAGTGAGAGACCCCACACATCCAGAATTGGTACAGACTGCCCACCAAACACTCCAGACATGAATATTACTTGAACTGGGATGCTGTGAAACATACTTTTCAGAAGAGATCTCAACCCCCTCCTACTTTTACAGATGGTCCCACTCATGCTGGGAAAGAAAACTTCCTTCAAATATCATTTGATGTGGTCAGGTAACGGTTCACCACAGTTCCTACACCCCATAGGCAGTAGGTAGAATCCCCCCCAACTCTAAGAATGGACAACCATTTATCATGAAAAGATTTATATAACCTGATAGGGTGTCAGTGTTGAAATATTGGGCAAACTAGGAGGTCAATCTACACTAATCTCAGAGAACACCATAGGAGCTGGAGATTAGAAAATCCATGTTCATCCTTTGCTGAACACCACTTGAAAAAAACTCAAAAAATGTGACAGATGAAGTTATACAAATAGAAGAAAAGGGTGCCAAGCTCAGTCAGTTGGAAATTTTAGAAATTAAGAAGCATATGTTATTATGTTTATTATTAAATGAAAATTGCCATTCAATTATTCACCTCTTTTGAATATTTATACAGTCCCTGCATAAAAGGAAAGGAACAACAACTTGGTGCCTTCGGACATAAGTAGTTCACAAATAGTTCATCAAGATCATTTACTTAAAATTCTGACTCTTACTTTGTAAGCCATTGTCAAGCTAACCCCCCCCCCCCCAAAAAAAATGGAAAATAATTCATGTAGTTCCATAAACAATGTACTAGAAATATTGACTGGTAGGGACAAACTTGTCGAGAACTGACAAGATAAAGTCAATTATTAAAACTTGTAAAATCTGTGGCATCAAAAATTAGTGAGAAACAAAAACACATACTACACAAGTATATTTTATCTTTTAAGATTAAGTAAAAAATTCAGGGGCATTAATCACACTAAAACAAAGATTTGTGGAAATGAAGAGAAAGTAAGGGAGGAGGAACTGTATGTCAAGAATGTTTCAGTGCTTCACAAATTTGAAATAAGAGAAAAGATCCCAGTAAGACAGATATGTCTTTAAGGTGAGATATCTAATTTGGCTATTTGTCATTACGTGGAAAATATTCCCTTGAGCCCATAGATAGTAAACTCAGCAAACTTACAGATCTGCACTGCCAAACTTCACACTCACTGCCAGGTGTCTGTTCTGCAAGTGTCTTTGTGATGCTCATATTTTCCACCAAGAAAACCTTAATATCTGTTCTCTGTCTGGAAGGCACCTCACTTAGTTATCATTTTCAAGGGTAGTTTCATCTACTGGAAATTAATGAATCTACAACGAGGAAGTGGGAATTTTCTGATCTCTCTCTAAACTAAATTTCCATTTTTAACTGAAATTGTCTGACAAAAAAATGTTGAATTACCTACAGACCAACACTCATACACTGCAAGAAAACAAAAATTATTACACCTGGAAATACGACATTGATTCTGATACAAAATGCAGATAGTAGATGTACTAATGATAGTTTCAACATTGTCCGCCAAGATATAAAATAATGACATAGTTGCTAGAGCATCAACTGTTTGCACCTTTTAATAGAGAATTTTTACAGCGATAAGGCTCAGTGATATATCAATGTGTGAAACAAACAGGTGCCATATCATGGAGATGCACTCAGTCTTCCTGCAGCCAACTAACCGTATTTGAAAGGGGTCAGATTTTGGCCTTCTGAGAGACAGGATTGTCCTTTCAGGGAATTTCCACATAATTTGGATGTGCTGCATCAGTTGTCACGTGAACATTCTCACTCCCACAGAAGAGGTTCTGGACACCTACAGTAGAGGAGACCACCAAAATTGTCATACTGTAAGGGCAGAAGTGGCAGATCTACTACAGGAGAAAGGGAGAGGGCTGGTGTGCCCAGAAGTATCAACATGAACTATTGCCAACTGGTTACTAGCAATGGGACTTGGGACCAGCACACCTCTAGCCAATCTTCCACTAACGCCAAAGCACCAACGTGCACAGCTCGAATGGTACTGCCAGAGGATCACTAGGAAGATGGAATGGTGAGGTTTCATCTCCAGCAATGAAAGCAGATTCTGCCTGCACACAAGTGATGGTCATTTGCACAAATGACAAACTTGATGAGCACTGTCTCTAAGAGTCCATTCATCCAAGACATCCTAGCCCTAATAGTCTGGGATACGATAAGCTCCAACTGTCATTCACCTTTGATATTCTTGTGAAATTTCCCTAGCCAGCTCAATCTCTGGACTTATTTCCAATCAAGCCCCTGTGCAACTCGTCAACCCACAACTTTCGCAGAACTAGGTGAAAAGGTCAAGCAGACAAGGAATATTGTATTTTTTTTTTCTTCTGCTTTTGTTCCATAGAGCCATGTTGAGGGGAAGGGATTGTCGTGGATGTGGAACATGTCAAGAAAAAAAATTTACAAGTTGAATTATAGATAATCACTATCACTATCCGTATGATCAAATGGATGCCAGAATCAGTGCCTGAATTGCTGCTCGTGGAAAATACACCACATAGTAAAATGAGTGCTTCAACATGGATCGATACCTGGTACCTCAGTACCGCTTGAGCTATTTAACTGTAAACATTATCATTTCATGTACTCCATATGTACTGTTTCAACAATAAATCTTTAGAACTGGAAAATTCTAAGAGGATGTACTATTTATTTATTTCCAGCGTTGTATTAAGATGGGGGTGGTAGGAATATGTGGAGCAGTCATAAAAGTAAAAAATCACAAGATCAGTGATGAAAAAGAGGGAGGGATACACAAAGAAACAAAGAGAGAGAGAAAAAAAAAAACGGTCATCAGGAATGCAGTCAAAGAATAGGTAAATATAATCATAAGTCAGAACACATACATAGTGGATTTATAACAAATAATCACAATTACACAAGACCATCCACAAACTTAGTTACAGGTCATCAGAATGTGAGAGACGACAAGCAAAAATACAGCTCATGGAAATAATTTTTTGACCTCTTCAACTTAGGAAGTATCACTGTTAATTCTTACAAAATCTGTGTAAGAAGAAATTTCAGTCATATCACATCATATCTTTAGCTTTCACTAGTTTGAAAAATGAACATTAAGTTTTGGCAGCCTGTTCAAGACAAAGTAATGAGACACTCGGAAGGAGCTTTGAATTGTGTAAGCAAACTGAGCTTTGTCCTTTTCAAAGAAATTATCAGCCAAATTCTGGAGACTAACATGATTTTAACATGGTCCTCTGAAATGTGACTGTATTGGGTTGGCGACCATGTGCCATCTCACTCTGTGAGATTTTCAAATTTTTCTCTGTGTGCAGTAAAATTTTCAGCCACACATTTTCACAATAACTGTTTTCAAACAATTTTATTTCAGAAAAACTTTCTTGTCTGAGGCAACACAAGGAAAAATTATATTTACAATTTTGTAACAACATTGTATTTCCATGGAGTGTGATGAATTAGCTGCCATATTTTGAGTTATTAACATGCAACTGGAAAATTCTCAATGGATAACAAGTACTCATCATGTAACATTGGTTCTCCGAAGTGTATAGATGTACAAACGACAGCTTCAACATATACAATAACTCAACTTAAAAATCATATGCTTTTTTTCTGACCACACAAACCTATTAACACCCATTATTAAATAACCCCACCATTGCAATTCAACTGGAGAGAGGGATTATTTTGACAGTATTGTTTGACGGAAATGTGGATGTAGTCAGGGGAACAACCAAGAAAGGGGATAGGGAAAAATGAGCAATGGAAGGTGACGAACACACCATAGATTTCACAGATCTACTAACAAAATTGAAGTATGGAAATAAGGCTGGAGTAATGAGGACTAGGTACTGAACTAAAGATGGAGCAAGAGAAAACAGGGTGATAACATGTGGTTGTTGAGAAGGAACTACATTGCCCAACTTAGACTACATTATGATTAACAACAGGCTCAATCAATGGGTGGCTCAACTTAAGACCTGGCTGTTGTTCAAAAGTGTGCCGTCATGTGTATTAACAGATGGTTACTGGTCGGGACCATATATGAAGATTTGCAGTAGCTGCTGGTGAATTAAGACATTGTATCACAACTATCATAGGCAATCTTGTCTTGGTGGTATAGGGCATTCAAACAACATAACTGAAAAAGAAACTTTAAGTGCCTGTATTTATTGTACCAATGTCTTTTATATAAATAATATTAATGTGGAAAGGGGTTACTGGCAGGATTGGAACACCACTTTCATAGTAGTGGGAAGGATTTTGTAAATTATTTGCTCAAGATAAACAATAAATGTGGGAGATCAAAAGAAAGCAAACAGTGACTGGAAATTAAAAATTTGAAAATATAGTAGATACCTCAGCAACTTCCCTGAGAAATCTTGAACCACACACAGGATTAATTTTTAATGAACATAAATTTTTTCCTAATCTGTTATCTATTAAAATCAAAATTAAAACCATTCCAAATCACAAAAATCATTGTTTTGAGCAGAAAACACCATTTCCAATAGGAGATACTCAAAATTGTTTTCAACAAAAGTTCACATTTATGCGACCTGCTGGGTCCATGGCTACAACCTGCCATCATGCTGGTATTCATCTGAAGATGGTCTATGTATATTGAAACCAGTCTTGAAATAAAAAACAACAATTTTGCAATCCAGATTATTTTTAATTTTTATCACTATATCAAGATCGCTGTTTTCTTCCATTACACTTTCTAAAATTACTGTTATCTATTAATGAAGTGCCCAATATTCCGATAACCTTCTGAGACTGAGTAATATCGGCTGTACCAAAATCACATTTCATTTTAAGTATACTCAAACAAACCTACAACAGGTGTCTGATCAAGGTACTCTGAGCCTCATCACATACCTGATAACTTCACAACAAAGATAATCCCACCATGTTCTGCATTGTAGGTTACTATTTCATGATGTGAAATGAATCATTGTTCAGGTAATCTACTCAGCAACTGAAGTTATGTACACCTCTCCAATTCCATGCACAGGTGAAACAGTAAATGGGCTTTAGGTCAGGTGGACACAATCACCAACATGTAGGTTCTCTTGGTTTATCATACAGCCTCAAAAGTCAACTGAAATATGCTAGTACTCAATTACTTTGGAACTAGAGATTTCTGTCCATAATAAATAGTAACACACAAAGCAGTTGTGCTTGCTAAGTAGGCAGAAACAAACAACAAATGGCTACAGTGCAGATACAGAATGATGGTCTCCTATAAGTGTACATAGAAAACTGTTGTTGATGACATTGAACAGCACACACAGCAAAATTTCCACAGTCCTAAATGTGATTTTTAAATCTTAAAATAACTGGTATGCACAAAGTAAATGTCACGTTCATACATATCAGCAAAAGAAGGAATGGGAGAAAGTTGTATTCCTGCAGTACATTTTAAACTGTTGCATTACCTACTTTCATAATAATTACCAAAGCAAACACATTTAATGAATATGCAACACAAAACATCTGTCATTATATTCTTGGAATGTCCTCTCACCAAATTTTTCACTTCCAACAGTCTCAGGGTGACCCTATTTGTTGAAAATAATTGTGTCTCCTAGAGGATATGGGATGTGGTGTTTTTTGCTGTCCATCACCTCATTTGGAAAAAATATTGTCAATAATCTCAAACAATGCTGGGTACAGAACATGACATGCAAATGGCAGGACTGCAAAGGCACACTCAAGCTTAGAAGCAGAACAAACAAAAAATTAGTATGAGTTGGCTATTGGAATACTGTGGACAATTATGAATGTACCTCACTCATTCATATAATGAAGTTGATCCTGAACAAAAAATAATCCTCTATATATGACACAGATCTCTGGAAGTTTTTCAGTGACATCCTAAAAGTTCCTGAAATTTCACAGACATCAAATATAGACAAAGAGTATAGTAACTGAAAAACAAACAAAATCTTAATTGTTAGTTAAATCTTACATACTATAACAAGCACAGTGTCACATACTGGTATCCTGTGGCATGACATTAGATTACACTTCTTATTAAGTTACATAAATGTATCGGAAGTTTACTGATAGGAATCGAATTGCAAAAAATATTAATAATATAAAAAAAGACCACCCATAGTCAATTTAATCTTTCAGTCAACAAATGCCACTAACTCTTAATTGATTTTAGATTTTATATTTAACAACAATTTTATTTGTAGCTTGCTTTACTACTTTGTCATTCCAAGCAACCTAAGTGTTGCTGTTTGAGTAAACGGAGATGATCTTTTTGATCTACATCTATGTATATATTCTGCAAGGTGCCGTATGGAACATGTAGGGTACCTTCAAACAGTTACTGGTCCTTTTCCATTATACTTGCAAGTAGACCAAGGGAAAAATTTTCCATATTCCTCCATAACACCATTAATGTCTCTTATCTTCATGGTTCTTATGTGAAGTTGACATTGGTGGCAGTAAGATCTTTCTGCATCTGGCTTCTGATGCCAGTTCTCTTTATTTTATCTACAGTGTTTCCTGAAGAAAACATTGTCTTCCCTCCAAAAATTCACATTTGCTTCAGATAGCATCTCCTGAATACTTAGATGTTAAACAAACTGAAACCACATTGATCAGCATGTCTCTAAATTTTTTTGAGGTATTCGTTTAATTAAACTTGGTTGGGATATCAAACACTTTAATTATGTTCATAAATTGCTCCCACTTTTGTCCTGTATGTCTTTACTTATATTGTAGTTGCACTTTCACAAAATTCCCCTCAATAAACCAAATGTTATGTGTAGAATATTTAACTGACATAGCTGTGTAAAGCAGCACAAAACTAACACCGTGTTCCAACGTTAAAGTACTATTTTTCCTACTTATCTACACAATATTTTTCTACATTTAGAACAAACTAACAGTTATCAAAACAATGTAATTTTTGCCAAAGTCATCTTTTATCCTCATACAAGCAATCTACAATGAGCCTACCCATACACCAAAGCTTCACTACAAAACAGTTGCAGATTACTGTATGCAATCTTCAACCCCTTACATATCTGGGAACCTAATCTGTATGCTCAGCTCTTCATTAACATCCTGCAGTGGAGAACTGTGCTAAACACTTCACAGCAATATGGAATCTGCCGGTTGGCCTTTATCCATGGTTTACAGGATCAAATGTGAAAAAATAGCAAGTTAAGTTTAGCTTGAACTGTAGTGAACTCGCGGCAGTGCAGTGTTTGATATTACCTCCTCACCTGGTCGACTAGAAATGTGGCTGGATCGCTGTAGAGATACTTGACTGCTGACTCAGTAATTGACTTGATAACTGACTTCCTCGATTACTGTCACTACTGTGAAACATGCAACAAACTATTTTTACAGACACTGACCCAAAAGTACCACTGAGTCACTCACAAGATGAAAACTAAGTAAAAAGTCAAGTTGAGTGATCTCTCTCGTTGAGTATTGAAAGTGTCCTCCACAATCGCTGCACAAATGAGAAGGGACTGATAACCGTATCGTTTAGTCCCTTTAAAAATCAAACCCAACCAAACCAAAACCACAAATCAGACTGCTGGAGTCATCACGTACTGTGTACCCAATAAACATATTTTAGCAATCCATCCCTTCTTTTTAGTCAAGAATTGCCAGGGGGCCTGGGTTTGATTCCCGGTCAAGGCAGAGATTTTCTGCACTCTGAGGCTGGGTGTTGTGTCGTCATCATCATCATAATTTCATCATCACTGACATGCAAGTCACCAAAGTGGTGTCACCTAGAACGACTTGCATCAGGCAGACTGAACACGACCCCAATTGGGATCTAACAGCAATAAATGCCACATGGAATCTAATCATCAACATGCTTCTGTAGTAACATATTTCAAAATCTTCTGTATTCTTTTAGTCTGAACTATTTATTGTCCATGTTTCACTCCTGAACAACACTACACTCTTGATGAATGTTGTCAGAAAAGATTTTCTCAGTATCAACTGATGGATTAAGTTTCGGCACATTACTAAGTCAACTAACCCATTTTGCTGACCCAAGTCGAAACACACTGCCACCTAATGTCTCTTGTAATGAAACATCACTCCCCCCAGCTTTAATGCAGTGATCGATACAAACCGGTGGTGAAATGAAGCACAGGCAACCCGGACTCGCATATACCAACTGTGGTATCGGCTGATTCAGTGGAATTAAAGTTCAGACAAATGCAAATAGAAAAAGACTAAATTGGGTGTATGTTAAATATAAAGTGTGGCTACTAACGTTACTTGTGATTCTGATAATAAGAAACGTTAATTGTGGCGTACTTACGAAAAACGGTACATAGAAGCTACTAGATAGCACAAGAACAATTACGCCACTAAGGATAAATGAAAACTAGAAAAACTAAAATTTAATTGCAACACAACTGTTATACTAAACAACCAGTGTTAAACAGCATTACTTTGATTGTCACTAAGATTTCACTAATGAAATATAGAAATTTGTGTAGAAAGCTAAATACTCGATTTTGTATTTGTACATTTATAAACTGTAAAATCGAAAACTATTATTATGAAAATTTACTGACGTTTGTCCAAAAGCTGTATAAATGTTAGAGATCATTCATTTAGTATTTAATTATATAACCACGTCTTGAAGCATTTGATTGATTGTAAATAGAATAGTATGAAATTACCAAAGAAGATAAATAAGAGGCTGTAATTTTGTGTGCTTTGTATTTGCTGTTATATCATATTGTATGTTTTAATCAACACTTCCTTTTTTAATTGTAAATCAACATACATAATTGTTATAAAAATCACTCTACAACATCATTATTGTTAATAAGATATAAATAAAAGCACACTTCAGCACTGCAGTTAGTTCAAGTCCAGCACAGTTAGTGCCGAGTTCCAACTTAGTTCCAGAGTGTTCCAAGTAAAGTTACACCCTGTTAGTCTCTGTTATGGAATTACAGTGCTATCTTTGTCAAAGTGTTATGTGATTTTTTTTATTTTGTTACTGTGAAGTTAACACCAAGAAAATAAACCAAGAGAATATAAGTTATGTGTAATCTTATTTAATTTAACGGGAAAACAGAAGAGAAAAACAATATTCCTGTTACACTCTGGACTGTAGCACTTAATGTGGTGGTGTGTGACATAACTGCATCAGTGCATGAGAAGCAGTGTGAAAACTGAAAGCACTAATTCAAAGAGTTCATCCACACATGGAGCATCTTCTCCTGCAGTGTGATTCTGCCAGGCCAAATGAAAGCACTGCAGTATTTGCAACACTCCAATGCCTTTAGTTCACTCTCCTAAATCATCCTTCAAACAGCCCTAACTTGACTCCACCTCATTGTCCCCATGTTATAAAACCTGAAAACCATCTTCGAGGACTTCACTTTGATAATGACAGCATCAACAAACTAGTACCTCTTCAGGAGTAAACAGTTTGTCACTAGGATGACTGTACTGAAAAATACACATGGAGATGCGAAAAATAAAAATGTGGAGTGTTAATCAAGTTTGTTTTATTCAAAAACTTTAATGGATTTGGTGTAAAAAATTTGCAGGCATTACTTTTCAGCACACCCTCTTAGTTTTCCCTCCTTTTTACAGTAAGAGTCTCTCCAACACTTCAAAACATACAAAACAATACATTACAATGTTCAAAACAATTGGGCGATCAGGTAAGACATCATACAAAATATACATCATTTTATTCAGATATAGGTTACAACTGTAATCTGTGTGTGATACAATACAATGTTTTGCTGTTTCAACTCTGAACTTAAGGTTTATATGGCACTTAGAGTGAGGCACCATGAAGGCTGCCATAATTGTGAAAAAGTCATTTTGGCCTCTAATATGTTGTGTCATCACCATAGTGTCCAGTACAGATGCACACTTGCATTGCAGGGACAGTATGAGTTTATCAATCAGCTCTTGAGGGATATTTGGCTATTCTTCCACAAGTGCTATAAACAGCTCTGCAACTGTTGTAGGTGGTGCTGGTCTAGCTGCAATGGCTCTGCTAAGTGCATCCCAGACATGCTCATTTGGATTTAAGTCTGGTGAGCAAGCTGGCCACTCCATTCATTCAATTCCCTCAGCTTCAATCATGTTGCCCACTAGTGTAGCTCTGTGGGGACGAGCGTTCTCGTCCACCGGAAGGAACCAAACTCCTATGGCACCATCATAGGCTCTCAGCCATCAAAGCACCATTCTGGACAACATAGATGTCCACATTTCCACCAATATTGACTCCTGCCCACACCATTTATCCACCACCGTGATAGGTGATTCCTGCACATAAGCAGAATTGTTCAGAGTACCTTGTTCTCTCCATATGAGGGAATGATGATTGTCTGGTTGAACATAAAATCTTGACGCATCTGTGAACACAACCTGGTACCATTTATGACGACTCCAATCCTGATGTTCCTCCGTCCAGCTTCTGCAGGATAAACGGTGTCGTGGTTTTAATGTAACACATATCATGTGTGTAGAGGCCACATTCCCGAAGGCAATTTCAGACTGACTGTGTTGATGTTGTGCATCCTGTTGCTGCCTGGAGGGTGCACTGCAGCCGATATGCATTCAGCTTCCTGTCTCGACAGCTTGCTAACCAGAGATAACACTCATCTCTTACTGATATTACGACCTCGGCCTTGCCTTCATTTAACAGTTCCTGTTGTCTGAAATTGCATTCAGGTCCTGGAAATTACACTTTGTGACACTCCAATAGGTGCAGCCACCCTCCCTCTGTGTCCCGCTTCCAAACTTCCTATGGCTCTCCATGACACAGCTTCAGGTAAGTCACATAGTTGCATTGCACTATCTACTCACTACACTATCTGAATCCAACTGCTTCTTTAAGTCATTTGGTAGAGTAAACACGAGTCAATACCACCCCTTACGTATCAATTTTATTATTACCATTACCTCGGTTGCCATAATGTTGTTGTCTTGACTCCGTAGAATGGACAAAGATGTCGAATCATTTTACTTCAGAACTTAATTATCTCAACTGATAAACTAATGCAGGGGTAGACAACCACATAGACTTTACAAACTACTATTTCTTATAATCGTATCAAAGTGATCTACTCCTTTTAAAAATACAGTAACTATTACATTTTTAATTTTTCAATACTGTATATGAACCATATTTAACAATCAAAGTTTATTCAAAACATTAAAATAATATTTCATAATATTTTACAGATATTAACTTATATTTAATGTGAAGCTTGAGTAGAGGTTCCATTAACAATGTCCATATTTGGTGTTTTACTTGTTACAATTAGTTGGATACGGTAACAGAGTCCAAGTGTTCGGCAGTCAACCTCTTTCTGTGTAGGCTTATATGTTTAATAAAACACAAATTTGGAAACAAGATTCGCACAAGTAAGTAGAAGCAAACAAGGCCTTTATTTGAACTGCAACATTAACGAATGCCGGGTATTTCTCTTGAGAAATTAGATGCGAATAGTTTCTGGGTTCTGCAACACTTTTGAGATACAAAATTTTTAATGATATTATTTGAAGTTCAAAGCTGCCCTATGTATGTCAAAAATATTTTCAGTGGAGGTTAATATTTTCAATACTTTAAGATTATACCACAGAAATCTTTTGAAAATATGAAAACTGTTTATTGAAATGAAATAATCTCTCAAAGTGTCGACCTTAGACACAAAATATACTGTCCAAGAACTATAAAAATGCCGAAGTTCGTAGTTTACCATAACGGAACCAAAGTAGTTCACATTCAAACCTTCTTGAGCAGTATGAGGCATGAAAGTGATCATCTTATGAAGACACAACCACATCAGTACTACACATTGTAAAAAGGTGAAAGAAAGAGTGAAGAAACGAGTGGCGTGCAGGTGGCAGCTGATTGAGGTTCAAGGTAGATGTTACAACCAGTTTTAAGCAATTGTTAATAAATAAAACAAATTAATCAGTTTGGAAAACATGGTTTCCTTGTTTGTAAAAAACAGTGAACTTACAAATATTTAAAGATAAAAATAACAGTCTAGTTCACAAAATTTGACAGTTTATTACTACAGGTAAGACCTCTCGCTGTAGATGATCTAATCTTAGATCGAAACCAGTTACCTGTAGTAATAAATTGTCAAATTTTGTGAACTAGGCTGTTATTTTTATCTTTAAATAAAACAAACATGTGCACTGCTATGAAAAACAATTTTCAATTTCATTCAACAATTTTCCTTCTGCAGCCAGAGTGGTAAAGCGATATACCAAATAAGCACTGGTAATCTACCGGTAGATCGTGATCTACATGTTGCCGACTCCTGCCCTAATGGTTTTGACCAGTGTATCTTACTAATGTATCTGTTGCTTATAAAACTTGAATAAGCTGGAAGTAATTAACTTTACGATCTGCAAGTTCAGTCACTTATTAGAGGAAGAATATGATAAGCAGTGAAGATACTAGAAAAACACACTCCTATGTAAGAATTACTTCACATATTTCAGTCTATATGTATTGGCTAATCACAGGAATCACTGTGTGGATTTTGGTTGTTTCCACTAACAGGAAGACTAATTAATTAGGAAGATTTTGTGTGTACAGCTCATTCCCACTAATGCTGTTGTAGAAAATAGGGAGGGTCACCAGTTAAAACTAAACTGTTATATGAACAGTATTGAGAAGTAGTAGTGCACTGCCTGCACAATGAAACATACAATGACATGTCATGTAAAATAAACCATTAATGATGGCAAACATTTGTAGCTGCCTAATATGAATTAACTGAATTAACATCATTACATTATAGGGAAATGTTAGTTTTGTTTAATAATAGAATTGTCTCATCAGATTAATCTGACTGCAGCACCTGTGTGAATAGTCGTTACAGTGTATAAAAAAAAAAATACCACTAAACTGTTAACAGTACTGGAAATTTATTTATACTTACTTGCATACTGGTCAATTTTATCAGATTTGTTTTTGCATGGAGAAATAGCCTGTTCCAACATGTCCCATTTAGTATTTAAATGAGCAACTCTCCATGACACTTCATCCCTCACATCAGGATACCTTGATAGTAGTTTCCGTGCTTGGTCATTGAACACTTTACGGCGGTAACAATTGCGCCTCATCTCTTCCAAATGACTCTGTGAATGATAGCCCACAAAAACATCAAATCACAGAATATAATTGATTATGGCAAAATTCTTATTTGTAACATAAATGACTAGTGTTTGTAACTGGTTATCATTAATGGAAAAATATGATTCTTAATAAAACATTTATGATGTTTAATTCTGAAAAAGACATTAAACACAGTGGGTTATGTTATAAGATTACAGCTGTTCATTGGCAGATATCTTATTTAAAAATTATCAAATTGTTACTCATGTATAAGCTGAAAATACAAACAGCATAGCCTGGGAAGTGTGTAAATGTAATGGAAGGTTGTGTTTAATTTAAACTCTTCTTTTTTCTTACATTAATGCATGTGTAGCTGAACTGTACATCAGCCAGACTATATAGGTAAGAACATCATTCTACAGGTTATAACTCTAGTTGTTATTCCTGACTCTCAAGTTGCTATTTAAATATGTACATTCACTGAGTTTCTGAATGTTACATTGACTCTTTATACATTTTTTTCACTGTGTACAGCGAGGATATCGAACAAAATAGATCTAATGAACGTATGTCCAGAAATGCATGGTTTCGATGCTAGGGACCATTCATTCAATCATACTTTGTTACAGAGACTGCAGTCTGACTGTAACTTGTTGCCACAGTTACAGTATGTGTTCAAAATGGTTTCCATGTGCCTCAATGCATGTGTGTACACACTATAGCATGTACTGTCCCAAATGTTCACATCAGCTAGACAGCATCCTTACAGTGTCAAAGGCAACAAGAATAAGCAGCTTTATTCTCTTCACATCTGCATACATGATACTTTTGGCCTCATAACCAGAAATTGCATGGGTTCGGATTTGATGAACGAGCAGGCCATGCAACTGGACCTTCTCGTATGACCTATTGTCCAGGGAAGATACGTTTGCAATGTATTCAGACATTAATGGCGAAGTGGGCTGAAGTACCATAATAACCCTTCAAATCATCAATGGCATTTCTTCCAAAAGGAGAGGCAAAGTTACATGCTAGAAATGTCAATAGTTCCAGCCTGTTGAGGTGCAAGGAAGACTGGTCCAAAACAGGGTCATTAATTATCCCAGCTCACACATTCTGAATGCATCAATGTTTATGATTGTGGGGGTTCTGCATCCTATCCCACAGATGACTTATGATAGTTGAATATACCACTATGTGTGAAGTAGGCCTTCTCTGTGAGTAGTATGGATGACACAAATACCAGAATCATTGTAGCCTAGAGAAAAAAAAATTATATATCATCTGCTTCCAATGTGGAAATTCTGATGCCAGTGAGCCCAGCACATGCTTTAAGTGACAAGAGTTGTAACAATTGTCATCTTGGCTTACCCTGTACTTGTGGGCTAACTGCCCGATACTGACAGGCCAGTTAGACAGCATGTGACATCCAGTTGGACTGATACTGTAATACCAAATGTATTTATAGCACTGGTGGAATTACTCTCCTGTGACCCATGTAAGTCGTCACTTTACCTTAATATGCAGGTTGTTCTTTCCGTGTCAACTTAAGTTGAGGAAGAATGAGGAAGTTGAAGAATGAGGACCTCGGTAATCGATCTCTTCAGATATAACAGTGCATCAGCTTAATCTCCTACTCCTCTGGGTAAGTACTTCGGGTAGAAGAATCTTCCGAAATTACTCAAATGAATAATGCCAGTCTCTTGATTAAATATATTTTTAAAACATTTCCAACAATTTCATGTGATAAAACTTTTACACTTAATAACTAACATATACATGAACTCCATTAGACTAACAGTTCAGTCTGAGTTTCTCTCAAGAGTTCTTAATCTCAGAACACTGCTTGTTGAAAAAAGAACCATCACTTCTTCATCTCAGAGTCCAACTTATAGTCGCTTATTCATCATGCGTAAGCGCGACTTCTCCTTGATGCCAAACTATTGCATCTCTGCTTGTCAGCAAGTAGCATTTTACATTTCATTGATACATACTTTCACATGCACCCTGTAGGCAGTATTACAGGTGTACAATTTTCTGTCCCTTTATATGATAAGATAAAAAAAAACATGTGTCAGAAAAATCTGCCGAGTGTAACAACATGTATGCTGACATTATGGGTAGTCGGGTGTTCTGCCGGATGTCAGTGTCAAATCTGCACAATATTTTGGCTGCGTAACTCACAACGTTCATCAGGTGCTACCTGAGACTGCTTTCTGAGTGGAGCAGGTCTGGTATTTATGTGTGCGCCTTTCCTCTCCACTGGCAGTTGTAGGTGCTCCGTCTGTGGTCTGCGCCCATCAGACCCGCCTCTAAGAACTTCATCTTCTGTTTGGCATTCCGTTTGTGATCCGCGCCCAAATGCTGGGATATTCTGGTCCACAGATGTTCTGCTCTGCGTCAGTCGCGTCCCTAGGTTCTTCCTCTGTGGTCCCTGACTGTCAGACGCCTCTGAGTATTCCATCTGAGGTCTGACGCTCAATTTGTGGTCCGCACCCGCTCGCTGAGTTGTTCTGGAGTGTCCATGTTCCATTTTCCATCCGCCACAGCCTTGGGTACTCACTCTCTGTGCTCTGTACCCACCATCCCTATCTCTCAGAGCTTCATCTGCGGTCCGAGGCTCCCTCTGCGGTCTGCACCCATTGTACCCGCTCCTCAACATTTTATCTTCGGTCCCATTATCCTGGTGCTCTGTTTGGGGATCATTTTGCATATCCACAACGTCAGTTGTTCTTTAATAATTCCAGAGCAGGGTTCCACTATCCCAAAATCTGGGAGTCTGTGCCAGAATCTTGGCTTCGTCGTTCACGAGATGATCCAGTTCCAGACAGTGCTCATCAATGGCTGATTTTGTCAGCTGACTTGCCGGCCGCGGTGGCCGAGGTGACTGAGGCGCTCCAGTCACGGTCAGCACGGCCACTACGGTCGGGGGTTCGAATCCCCCCTCGGGCATGGATATTTGTGCCGTCCTAGTTTGTAAGTAGTTCATAAGTAGTTTGTAAGTTTAGGGACTGATGACCCCGTAGTTAAGTCCCATAAGCTTAACAAACATTTGAACATTTGTCAGCTGACTTAATCGGATGTGCCTCTGATGTTCCTTGCATCTTATGTCCACTGTTCTGGTGGTCTGGCCAATGTAGGAAATTCCGCATTGGCAAGGAATATTATAAATGCCTGGTTTCCGTAACCCCAGGTCGTCGTCTACATTTCCCACCAAGCTCCCGATCTTGCTGGCTCGACAGAAGATACATTAGATTGTGTGTTTATGTAAAATCCTCCTGATTCTGGCAGACATAGAACCAGCATAGGGCAGATACGCCATCTTCTTTGCTTCCTCTTCCTCTGCTTCTGGAACCTATGGTGTAGTGACTGGCTAGAGAAAAATCAGGAGATCCAATCACAATTTAGCAGAGACCTTAACTGATTTTAGCCTTTTTCTGTGATGTCGCAATGCTATATAATTGCTACGAAAAAAGAAAAGAAACCAAACAACTTTGCATCAGCCCTAATGTTGATTACATACTACTTATTTGTAGTCAGACCATGCAATCTGATTTCTGGATTAAAAGAAAAAAGTGCACAGCTATATTTTTGTGCTATACTGTTATCTGGAAACATTTTATGGAATGGTAAATTGTGCTCTAAAGTAAAAGATGTCAATAAGTACTCGCCACTTATCACACGATCAGTTTTACTTTTATCAGGCAATTTCATTTTTGTAATATTACACACATCTCATATGTACTTCTTTGTTTGCATGTGCTTTGATACATTGCTTTTTACTCCGTGTGATGTGGAAATATCACATCGACAAACAGTACAAAATAGAAATAACGGACCTTTCCAAAGTTTGATAATGGATGGAAATCTTTCGAAAAACGGTTATGTTTTGCCACCTCTGAACACATACTAGCGAATCGAGATCCGCCAATCACATAAAAGGCTGTTTGCATTAACATTGCCTTTCAGAAATTTGAATTTGAGTATGAAACTAACACTCCTATCTGCCTACTTTAAAGGTTTCCACTAACTGGAAGGGGGAAAAAAACCTCAACGACAGAACTTCACGTTCAAAGAGAGCACAACATCAAAACAGTACGCATATACCTGCAAATGCACGGGAAAGAGTAGAAATATTTGATATACAAGTCACATGCAGGTCCTTTAATTTCTATTAATTTTGATCGAATATCAATGTAACTGACAAATAGGCTAAAGACTTTTGACCATTAACAAAAAATTGCGGGTTTTTAAAATTAATCTCAGGTTTCAGGATAATAGCTAAAAAATCAGAAGAAATAGTGGCAAAATCAGAAGGTGGGAGAAATAGTGAAAAATCGGGAGACCCCCACCAAAATCTGAAGAGTTGGCAGGTACGCATATACCAATTTTTGTTGAACACTGTTTTGAGGTGCTCTATTTGCTGTTAAACTGCAAATGTTACTCACAGTTCCTCCAAGTCTGGTGTCCCAACATTTCTGGTACGTTCTTCATGATTTCTTGTGTCCTTAAATGGCCCTGTCTCAGACAAATGATTAAACTCTGTTGCAAACATTCAATGCTGTGGTGGTTGTCAATGGACACAGATCTCTTGAGAATCCTTCCAGCCCACTACTTCTGGTAAACCTTCCAGAGGAAGCATGGGCATTGTCTATGAAACTCTTCTGTTCCTAACGTTTTGTTCTAGACTGCAGTGGACATCCTCAGAGGTGCTACTCTTCTGTCGAGTCTTGCCGACTGACGGGTCTGACATCTGAGAGTGACATATGTAGCCCACCACCCGTTACCCATTTGCCTTTCCATAAGTGGACACAGTGTCGGCAAGCTCTTGATTCAAATACTGAACCATCGTGTACAACGTTGTATCACATCCACTACAATGTGAGGCAGTAAGGGAAGTTAATTGGACACAACATTACCAATTACTAAGATGGCACTAAGGCATGACATGTGAGGAACAATAACACCTTGAGGTGGAAACCATACATACTATAACTGTGGCTGCACGGTACAGCATGTATTGGACTGCAGTCGCTGTAACAAAATATGATTGAATAAATGATTGTCATGGAAACAATGCATTGCAGGACATCAGTTCATTAGAACTTTTCTGTTCATATCATCCCATTGATCAATCCCTACAGTTTGTGAACAGTGGGAAAAAATTACCTTGTAGTTATAAGTGATGAAAATAAATTACTATAGTGGAAGGCACCAAACAGGGCCTCGAGGTCACACATACTGCCTGCTATAAACGAGAGCTGCGATTTCTTCACCTCACAGCTTTGTTGCCATATGGGTGCCGTTAGCTGTGCGGTGGGTCAGAGCCAGGTGGATGTCCACTGTGTCCTTGCGACTTCGTGTGTTCTTTTTGATTTCAGTGTGTTGGGTATTTCGTAGACAGGTCCTTACGTGTTTCGCAGTTAAAAACTGCAGGAGCAAAGGCCTTTGTGCAGTACTCCTCTCATTGGTGTACATAAAGGGAGGAAAGACATTCATAAAGAATCAAAAAATTATCATACCAATTGTACTCAAGTTTTTTACTGATCTGCCCAATAATAAAAACACTATGAATAATATAAATTTCCACAAATTCATAAACTGACAGCAAAAGCATATATGGTAATTCCAGGACAACTGTAGGCCACTTTAGCACGTCAGTAATATCAGCAGAATCTCTGGTTGCTGACACCCGTTTTCATTTGCCAAGAAAGGAATACAAACAAGAATGGAAATGTACAGAATGTGACAATTTTAACAAAGAGCTTGTGTGCAGAACTATTTTAGGTTATTATGACAGAGGAGAGTATCCAATGGCTAAGATAATACTTGGAAATCTTCAAGAGAAAATTAATTATTTTGACTCAAACTTCCATACTTCATCTTCTTCACTCCCTTGGTTTCAGATTCAGCAAGTGCAATGATGGACAGAAATTTTTAAGGGAACGGAGAGACATCAGAGATGCCAAGTTTTGAAATAATTTAATCATAATGGGGATAAGAGAATTGATGAGGAGGAGAGGGAAGTCAAACTGTATCGAAAATTTTTATTTGACAATAAAATGTCCATTTGAAGCTTATCTGTGATTCTTAAAAAGGTAATAAAAAACAGAAGACACGACAAATACAGTGAATAATAAAAAATGCTGACGAGTATTCATGACAAACAATTACATTGAACTTTACATTGATTTTGCCTTCACCAGAAAATAAAAACAAGTGTGGTAGTTAATTGAATGGTGCTCAATAATTGATTTACATGTGATAGCATGAGTATCTGTATGTAAAATCATAGCCTAACAGCAAGTGTACCCACAGTAGTAAAGTTGATGAGTCATCAATATAGTAGACAACTTTTAGTGTATATTATAGTCTGTGCTAGGCTGATTACAACAAGTTATTACACTATTTCTGAAATAATACCGGTTGAGAAAATAGTGCAACAAAAAACAGTATGCAGCCAAACTAAAAAAATAAATAGCTAAATCCATAATTTCAGCTAATTCTTCCATAAAACCGTAATTTTAGGCTACGAATCATGATAATTACAGATAAATCATAATATTTGGCATGTCTGAGACATTGCAGCAGCAAGAGCCAAGTTTTTGCATACCATGCAGTTCTTTCATGCTGATGACACCAGGCCTGTAGTGTCATTAGATGAAACATGGGTTTCACAGAACCACACTAATATATATGGCACAATTCCAAAGGAAACAGTGGTTTGAAAGGTCTTACTGGTAGAGGTGGCCAATTAATTATCACTCATGCTGGTTCATTAAACACAGGCTTCATACCAGAGGCCAAACTTTTTTTTTCGTGGCGTAAAAAGTTCTTGCGGATCCAATTATCATTCAGAAATGAATAATGAGGTGTTTAAGGTATGGTTCATTCAACTATTGTCTTCACTGGAAGAAGGGTCATTTATTGTGATGGATAACACCAGCTACCATTCCATTCAAAAAGGAAAGCTACATGTTCAAATTGGCACAAAGCAGATACAATGGAGTGGTTAAAAAGAAATACTGTTTCATTTTCAGTTGATGAAACAAAGGCTGAACTTCGGTCCAAGAAAGAAATCCTAATTGCCAGAGGACTTTTGAATTAGATCAACTGGCAAATGAAATGGGACACCAAGTGTTACATCTGCCGCTGTATCACTGCCAGTATAACCCCAATGAACTGATATGGGCCCAGGTAAAAAAAGTACCTAAAAAAGACTACTTTCAAACTTGCTGTTGTTGAGCAGCTAACACATGAAGCTCTTGACAATGTTACTCAGCTGGACTGGATGAAGTGCATGAAACCTGCAGAAGCATTGCGAGAAGCTGACTTCTTGATCCAGGGTCTAAGAGACACATTAATGGAACCTGTAATGATACTACTGGCCGAAACAAGCAACAGTAAACCTGAAGACACAAAACCAGAAGATACTCCACTTTAGGTAAGTGTCACTTCTGTAAAGAACTTATATGATCTCAATTCTCGTTTATTTATTTCAGTTATAGAAGACAAATTGCGAATGCTTCCCTTACTGTAGTTGTCTGATGAATTTGTAACAAGTGGTGGCAATTAGCTTCCTCAACAATAACTGACAAATAAGACATTCAATTCATTACCAACAATTTTTCGTAAAAGCCTTTATCGAATTTCTTTACATTTGGGTATAATCTTACTGCATTGGATTTACATTGAACATCAGAAATTTCTCCTTTTTCATAGAAAGCTGTACTTATTGCTTTGTAGTGAGTGTAATGAGCGTAATGATGTTAACGAAACAACAACAAAATCTTGCGGTGCTTCTGAATCAACTGTATTCCATATCAACAATACAGTAACATCAAAACAATCTCTAGCACCTGTTCTCCAAGAAAAGCATAAAAAAATGGAAATTACTGTATTTGACAATCTTGTCAAAAAGAAAAAAAAGTATACGAAGGCTAGAGAAATACAGGGTACTCTGTGAGAGCAAACTGGTTATTCTAGAACAGACATCTCCATTCTGTCTTCTCCACTCACCTTGTTATTGATTCAGGAAGTGTGATGATGGACAAAAATTAGTAATTGAATTCCGAGACATTGCATCGAGTTTTTTGTGTACTATACACGTACTGCATGCTGCGAACAATATGATTGCACTAAACTTGGGTTTCAGAAAATTGGCATTAAATGTAGATACAGTTAATTTTGTGTAGCACGTATTGGTGATTTTTGTGATGGGTGCAGTCAGGACAAAACTTCCAGCAGCAGGCTACAGCAGTTCGCACGCTACTGCACACCGAGTGCCTCAGAAATAAACTGCATCCACAAGTGACTTACTGCAAATAATGATGCCCGAGATGTTAACAAAATTAATTTTATAGTTTTCTGAACAACTTTCTCACTGGAAGTTTCTTCAATGTCCAACAGAACGTGAATTCATTAGCGACTACTTTTTTCATTACACAGTCAGCACAGTTTCACATCTCTTATAGTATTTTATTTTCTTATTTGAGAATACTTTCATGATTCCATGATAAAAAAAAAACTTATCATATTCATCAAAAACTGATGATATTCATCATTCTTTCAGTCCCAATATATCAGTGGTTGTGTTTCTATCACAGGATGAAGGG
The DNA here is from genome assembly GCA_026315105.1 of Locusta migratoria. NCBI lineage: Eukaryota > Metazoa > Arthropoda > Insecta > Orthoptera > Acrididae > Locusta > Locusta migratoria. The sequence goes on from CM048755.1 coordinate 325,790,459, forward strand.
GGAAAAATTCATAACTTCCTGTAATTTTAGTTTTTATTTATTTATTTATTATTTTTTTCATAGCAGATAGTGAGAATTTTCTTCTGTTAAGTTGTCCATCATGTTCTAGACTAAAAATAGATATGTCTAATTTTTTTAATTTTTACTAACATTTTTAAATATCACTAACTGGCAATGTTGTAAGATAGTGAGATGACCTTGAGGCCCTATTTTCACGGCAGCCACTTAAGTGAGATCTCGCTAATCATATTTCAGCAGCTCTAGGATATTAATGGAAACTACACAATCAAATGCTTTTTACAAGTCTCGGATAATACAAATCGTATTATTCTGCATCTTACATTTTGTATAATTTAATGTGAGAATTGAAAAACTATGAAATCTGTGGAAAGGGAGTTTTATCCCTTGAACTGTCCATGTCAGTCTTATGAACTACTTCAAGATAGTAGGTATACATTTTAAAAAATATATATAAATTTTATCAAGCACTCACAGTTCTGAGATTCTGATCCATAACACTATCTTCCTTGCCATAAACAGCCTCTTGAATACTATTAAGCCAAGAATAGATTTCAGAGAACTGATTCATAAATTCATTGAAACTCCATGTCAAAGCTGGTGCCACATCCTGGTCATCCCATGAAAGCTCTCCACTTGCCTCCTGAAATAATGAAATATCAATCAGTGGAAAATAAGAGTTCTGACATAGAAGTCTGTTTTACGTAAGTACAAAGTTAATCAGGACCTAAAAAAATAATCCATGACAAAGAAAAGGAAAAATAACTCAACCTCCAGCACAGTGCCTTTTTCCTTCATATACAGGGTGGTGCAAAAGTCACTGCACAGTTGGTTAAAAGAAAACAAAAATAAGGAGGAGGACTAGTAGAGTAGGAAGTTTTAACCTGTGAAGTTATTACCAAATGGTGATAATTATACCTTGTGAAGTGGGTATATAATGAATGACAAATAAAAGAGAGACAATAATCAAACTAATGAATTGTTGAAACCATGATATATCTGATTCTTTTCTGAATTGTCGTGAGAAGAAAGGATTTTCACATTATAAAGACTTTATAAAAAGTGGTGCTACTGCAGTTCTTAAGGAATGGGGAACACAATAGGTCAAAATCACCATCTCGACAAACAGTGTATAGATCTGAAGAAGGTTTGTGTGTTACTGGATGAACCAAAATGTGGCTGCTGAGTAACGGTCATAACTGATGAAAATAAATTGTGGGTATATGTAGCAGTGATCCAAAACAGTTTGAACATAAAAATATTTGCATGTTTGCATTTGTAATGACACACATATTCAATATTTTGTTTAAATCAATGCCCCGTGCCAATGACTTTCGTGCTATCCAGTATATTCGAAAATAATAAATATATAAACATACAATTACCACAAGTAACTCATTGGGATCTCTAGCTTGTTTTCCATTTGCATTATTTTCCTGTCACTTAGATGTGTAAGCCAGCACACTTCGGTTATTAACCAATCATATTTCTGTAGTTCAGAACTTGTTGAAGTCCCCCGCCCCACTCCAATTTTAGTCGACTTAGGTTATAATTTCATATACAAAAATTAGTTTCTAACAGCCTTTTGTTGCTTGCGTCTTGTAGACTGGATTCCAGTAACATATTTATAACATTAAATGTTCAGATAGAATGTGAAAGCAATTGTTATCAACAATTAAGTCTTCCAGCAATCTTTGTTTAGATAGCAAGTGGAAAGTTTTTCTTGGTAGGCACCCTTCAAAGTTCTTTCTGTTATTGCTGCACACTAACAATAACTCTTGGAACAATTGTCAAAGATTTTATCAATCCCTTTACAGTTCTGTATGAGCACTATGTGCTTATGTCCAAATTCTGTGGTTTCTTAGATGTGATTTCCAGCAACCACTTACACATTTTTGGAGGTAGAGAACCCTGGGCAGTGTTCACACAGTTTCAAAAGATCATACAAGACATTTCACACTGAAATATGAGAAGTGACACAGGCACCACTGATCTGGCCTCAAATCTAAATGCTGTTACCAGCTATATAATATTTATTACTTATAATTCACATAATATTAAACATTGCTTAAGTTTTCAGATGTTACTTGTTTATCATATTCCAATTCACTGCCTCAAAGCATCAATGGACTGTGCAGTCCTATCTTATCGACTGCACACCGACCAGCACAGGAACCAGAGAATGAATTTTAGCAGGCGCCACTGAACACGCCAAGAATGAGAAGACACATGGCTATGTCTATGCACACCATGTAGAGAGCTTCCTGTACATCACTGACTTAACATTGTGGGCAGGAGGCAGTCGGCCACCAGACCCACAGGCAGCAGTCAGAAGAATCAGCCAGAAGACTCTAGCTTAGCTCAGTTTATGTTTGTTACTGTAAGTCTTCCTTTTCTCCCCCTCCAAGCAAGAAGAAGTTAAGAATTTGTTATTGTTCTGTGAATAAATTGTTCTATTAATCAGAATGGCTGTTCTATAAATGGGATGGCATCAAAATACTTGTGTGTGGCCCGTCTGGTGTTACATCCCACAGTAGTCAACACAATGACATTTCTGATTTCCTGTGAATGTGTAATTTACTTTCATTTAAGCATGTTACTTAATACACAAAGGCATGTGCTGTATTACACTGTAAGCAAAGTGATTGTCTATTAACATTAATGAATAATCAACAGTTTCTATGAACCTTCCCATTTAATACCCTTCTGTCAAGCTAAATAATATTTTTAATGAAGATTCTCCCATTATCAGCAAAAGTAGCTTCAATGATTCATTTAAACAACAACAGTATACTCCAGATATACATATTCAGAATTTCTTTCTTCAAATTTAGCCCTATGTTGAACATATAGTAAAATTCTTGAATGGTAACAGGTGGTGCAGATTGAAGCATGACAAGGACTACAGTTTTTCCAGTTTTTAAGGCAAAAAATTGATATGCTGATAAACATTCTTTGCTCTTAAAGAAAGAATGAAACCCACAAAGTTTATCTTTTGCTTACTTATGTAGAATTACCACAACTATCAGTGACAATATATCACAATAAAATGAGTAAAAAATCGGAGTTGTTGCTGGGTCTTTAGTCTCACTTTGACATATATAATAATATGGTTGCATGGTGCAGAAGTGAAATATTTCCTAAATCAAACTACCTTTATTGTTAATTGTATTAAATTAATGTATTTAATTGATTTTTTTAAGTTCTAATGTCCTGTTACGTCTTTTCATAATAGTATTGACTACTTATTGACTATTATCTTTCATCCTAGAATTTTTTTAAAATTGTGATCTGCTTCTGTCCTTAATAACCTTTAAGTCCCAAGCAGGGCTGCTGATTGGTTCATAACATAGCAGCTCATCTAACCACTAGCCAGTGTGACAGTATTTCAGGTAACTAACAATAGTGAGAAATTAAAGTTTGCTGTTGGCACTTTAACTGGAATTTTTCTGTGAGTTTGCCAATGGAGGTGAGCTTTAATCACCATTAACAAAGCAATCATGATTTTAGTTCTGCTGGAGATGGTTGATGGCCATTCTGTCAGATACATAGTATATCACTTGTGGTTAACTTACAACAAGGGATTAAATTGAGGACTGCAAAACACATTTTACTGCAATTCAGTAACGGATCACTTAAAATTGGCTGTCAACAGATACTTTCACATTGTGGCCTCTTCCAACAATGCTCCACATTATAAAATATATTAAAAGCATTTGTGAAGTGAACCGTCATATTTGTGTGTTGCCTATATCCGAGCGGTAGCTGGCTCCCTATGTGGCAACACTGCAGCACCATGTGACAAAGATCCATCAACCAGCAAGTAATTTTAATAGGACTATATGTAACCTGCTACCATTGGCCCTGATATACACAGTAAAGCCCTCACTATCAATGAATGTTTAACTCGGATGTGAAGGTCAAGCCCCAACTCAACTGCCATCAACTCCTAACTCAAACTACAGTTGAGTTTTTCTATATTGCCGGCCATCCAAAATCGTGCCCCAAGAAGGACCAGAGATATCATAGACAAATCTATCTGCGAGATGACACATTGTACAAAGATTACATGATTGAAAGTATAGCCCCATATGAAGTCAGGAAGATTATGATATCTGTATTGAGTGTTGGCAACATTCCTAGCTGTAACTGCCACTACATGCCTTGGCTTTGAAACAACGAGGCTCTGGGTGTTTTTATGGAGTGTAAGCAGTCCGTGCTGCTTTGACATATTGCTGAAGTTGATATGGTGTAGCTGCAAGTGCTGTATCTTGGACCAGTCACAAACACTCCAATGTCTTAAATAAATTAACCTGCCTTTCTTTTCGGTGTTGTATTTTGGATGGCCAACAGTATAGTTATGACTCATCTTTCACCAGTGTTCATCTGCTTCTTATATCCCACTTGATTCACCAGTCATATTTTGTTATAAAGCGATCATGATCCCGGCCCTTTGTCTAAAACCGTGTTTCTGAAACTGTGGGTCCCAGACCCATGGGGGGGGGGGGGAGGTGTTGGCACAAAATCTTGCTTGGGGATGGTATTGTCAGAATATGAAGTAGTTGCACCATAAAATAACTAGGCCAGTGAATGGCTCAACATAGGGGTTCTGTAATAAAATGACACAGGCCTAATAAAACTGAAATTTAGTTCAAGTTAATTCTAGAGTGAATAGAGTCCAAATTTTTTCATAATAAATAGACTACATTAGTGTTAAATTAATGCAAAGCCTCAAAATGTTTCAGGAACTAATAGTTAAATGAACAGGATGTAATACATAATTTTGAGAAATTTGAAAGAACTATTTACTTCTTTACAAACTGACTATACAGCACAACCTCACTTAAAGAGCATAATTCACTTTAAGTCTTAGCTGAAATGTGAAACACTTGTTACACAAATTACATATTTTTGGCAGAAATCATGTAAAAAAAGCATATTTGAAAAATATGCAAAAAAAGGATTATATTGTACATTTTTAAAGAAATTTGTATCAACAAAATAAAATTAAATACATCACCTTTCAGATGACACAAAGTTGTGTTATGGTTTGGGGAGGGGGAGTTGCCAGAATATTGTTACTTGGAAGTAGATAGCCCATTCAAAAAGGTTGATAAATGCTTCTCTAATATATAGTTTTCAATTTCAATATTAAGTTTTTGATACTTTCCATCCTGTTGTTCTTTATTACTTTGTCATTCTTTCATTTACTCAAAGTCCACATTCTGCACTCATTAGCTTATTCATCCACCACAATAGGTCCTTTAACTGAGAATGGTAAAGCCATCAGCAAAGTGTTGGTTGTCGGTTTTGATAATATATCAGTGGTGAAGTTTTCAATAATAATCGATGAATCAACGAATTTTATTTCAAAAATGTCTCTTAAGCACATCTGTTGAATGCAGCTATTTTTAATAAAATCTGAAATGGTTACTTATTTCTTCAATAATTTGAATCTATTTCACAGTATTACATTCACCAATGACAACTACAAGAAAAAATAGGAGGAGGTTGAATTTGAACATGGAAGGCAAAATTTGTAACCCACAATTAAAACAATTACACTACCAAGCAGTTCCAACATTTATTTACACACGTTTATTGCGTGTAACAGTTTGTATCTTTACACTAAATTGTCTTTTAATACAAACAAGCAAAAGTTTGGTTTAAATGTAGGTACATTTTACTTTAAACACAGTTTTGACCTTTCTTATTTACAGCACATAAAATATGGGATGTGTGTGAAAAACTAAGATACCATGAACGTATAAACTTTCAGAAGTTTTAGCTCTCAGACTTCATGAAATTCTCCTTTCTTACATAAAAGTTTTAAGTGTGTTTTCCATCACAAGAAAACCTTAATTATACGCAAAAAATTAGTAACTTTCACTAACACTACTATTAACATACATATAACTTCGTCTTTATCACATTATGTGACTTCACCAGATCTTCAGCCAATGACAGTTTTCGGTCACATGACCTAATATTAGGATGAAGTTAGATATGGTGGGGATTAGTGACATTTGGTGGCACAATGAACAGGATTTATGGTCAGGGAAGTACAGGGTTACAAATACAAAATCAGTTGGTGGGAACACAGCAGTACGTCTAATAACAAAAAAGAAAATAGGAATGCATGTAAGATACTATGAATAGTATAGTGAATGTTCAAATGTTTGTATAGCTTATGGGACTTAACCGCGAGGTCATCAGTCCCTAAACTTACAAACTACTTATGAACTAGCTTATAGTAAAGACGGCACAAACATCCATGCCCAAGGGGGGATTCGAACCCCTGATGGGGGAACAGCCTCACGCATCGTAACATAGCGCCTCAATTCTCTCGGCCACTCCGCCGCGGACATACTGAATGCATTATCACAGTAAAGATAGACACTGTGGAACTGCTTGAATGCCTTCCAAGAAGAAGTCAAACAACACAAGTGCTCTGGATTTGATTGATGAACAAGGATTACGAGATCCTCATTTATAAAACACATGTAGATTTATTTTAAGACATGAATGTCGGATATATTATTTTTTCACAACAATGTCCCTGGAAAGTGGCAGTGATCAGTAGTTATTACATTTTTCAGTAAACACAGTTTTAGTCACACATTAATCATATTTAGGCGACCTGTTCAATCTCTATCAATATCATCTTCAGATCAGTTGCCAGTTTATGGAGGAGGAGGAAGAGGAGGAGGATCAGGCTGCACTAATGTTCTCCATGCAACCCAGTATGACCTGCTCCATGCCATCACTTCCAAGGAGTGGCAAAATATCTGAAATTTTCTTCATACAAATAGAAAGTAATCACCTAGCAATAAACAATTTGCAATCAAGCCTGTGTTACTGAAGAAATTCCTATGTTCCATAATTTACAACTGACTGAAATCAGCAATGTAAACTGATCATAATGTATATCTGTCTAAAGGCCATTTTCAAAAAAAGGAAATGACTTATGTTGTTTTTCAGCCAGTTAGTGCCCTTTGTTACTCAACCAACTGAAATAAAATGGGAACATGTTCTTTCTAGTGATCTCTCTAGAATCTAATGCATATGAATACGTTGAGTGATTTTAGTTGATTTTCAATTCTGCAATCACTTATATCAACATGTGGCATTTTGACATTCATGATGTGATTGAAACGAGCTGCATCATAATTTTCCATTCCAAAATAATTTCAAAAAACTGAATTCAATATGGAGGTCTTTATTTGTTGTCTTTGATTTTTGTGCCAGTAAGATTAACTCCTGGAGATATATCTGCAGCTAATTGCATCAGCGGAAACCTGTAGCCATAATCACTGATATTACCACATCCTTAAAAATCACATATTCCTTTCTTTACCTTAAATGGTTCAAGCAGTTATACAGCAAATAAACTGATGTATACACTGTTACAGCAGTAATATCAGGAAACTGAAGTCACAATATTTATAAATTTTCTCTAAAGCTGTCTGCCTATATGGCTCCTAAGGTAGGTGCCTTCACCCACAGTATTTATCATGCCACCAAATATGATGAAATTTTGTTCAGAAATAAATATGTCACATCACATGACTGGTATCTAGCCTAGTACAGGCAATATACAGGAGGAATCAGGAGGAAAGGTACATGCTTTGAGTGGCAATACTACTGGCCATTTTGAACAAAAACTTCTAATAAACATTGCCCTTTTCTTAACTATTTCTGGGTAAGCCAATGGAAACAACTAGGAATGGGGAAAGTGTAGCATCATCATTACTGAACATGTCAGTACACAGTTCACTTGCATATGGTGCCATTGTTTACCTAAAGTTTCAGTCCAACAGTGCTTGTCCTAGTATATTGTACTACAGTGTTGTTGCATGAACAAAGAATATAGTTTAGTTAGTGTAAATGACATGGATCTTCACACATGCAGAGTATGCTGGCATGATGTTGGTTTATGGTTTCTCCAATGGGAATTGGAGAGCCACTGTGTGGAAATACCGACAATTTCCGAATCGCAGAGTGCCAGAGATCAGGATGTTTCATGAATTGTGAGAGTATGGTATACTTCCCAGCATAAATGTTGTCTTGAACATCCTGTACAACAAACTCTTAATGAAGCTGAGAACATTCTTCAAGTACTTGAATGCAACACAACCACTAGCTCTGGAAGAATTGCTGCCGAACTTAGTATTCCACAAACACGATTGATATGCACAGTATATGAGCGAGGTCTTTATACATTTCATCGGCAGAGTTACAATATCTGCATGAAGAAAATGCTGCCACCTGACAACAATTCTGTCATTGATCATTGATCAATGATCAATTAATTCCATGTATTCTGTTCACTGATGTACCCGCAACATAATCGACAACATGCACAACTGTCACGTATGGGCAGATGAAAATAAGTGTGCTACTTTGGAAATGAATTTTCAAAATCACTTCTCAGTCAACATGTGGTGTGGTATTATTGAAGACCAACTAATCAGTCCATTCATTGTATATAACCATCTTAACTGGACATGGCAGCTTGATTTTCTTTAAAATGTGTTACAAGAATATGTGGAGGACATTCCTTTGGCAACATGAGCTTGTATGTACTTTCAGCACAATGGAGATCTTACACATTCCATATGGCCAGTGACACAGTATCTCAACACAATGTATCTCGGTCATTGGATCAGTTGCCATTCAGTTATTGCTTGGCCACCTAGGTCACTCGATCTTACCCAACTGCATTACTGTTTGTGGAGCTGGCTGAAGAGTGAAGTGTTCCAGTGCAGAGTGGGCACAAGAGAGGAACTTCTCACTCATATTTTACATGCTTGTGCTCAAATAAAGAAACACAGAACTGGGCTCCAATCGGCAACATACCTATCTACAAGAGCAGCAAAATTCATTGAAGTTTACTGACTGTTTGAACTACTACTGTGAGGAAACTTACACAATTAAACAAACCATAACACAACATTATGTTAATCTGTCACCTGTCCTTTCCTAGTTGTTTTCACCGATTTACTTGGAAATGGTTAAGAAAAGGGCGTATGTTTATGATAAGTTTTTTCTGTCTTCTTCAGAATCACCAGTAGTAACACCCCTCAAAGCATGTACTTTTCCTCCTGACTCACCCTGTATACTCCAATATGAATTTAGCATTTCGATAATGTGCAATTTTGATTTCAGTAAACTGCAATTGACTCTAGGTATGATGTTGTACATATGAAGTCACAATGACATCACAGTTTCTGGGAGATTATAATGACCTTAGCGATATCACAACATTCAGCATTGATGCCCGAAGATAGCTTCAGGTTAGAGCAGCAGCCACATGACTTAACAAAGCTTCCAGCTGTTTCCAGACAGTGCCAACTCACCTTATATCCACACACAGAAAGTACAATCTTACCAAATTGTAACAGTTAAACAAGAATAAGACACACTTAGAGCTTAGAGTCTTTAAAAGTTTTTTTTTTTTTTTTTTTTTCAAGGCAGCAACCATAATAGCTTTTTATCTCAGAAAAATTTAGCTACCCACAAGTTGTGTAGGAATTTATTAAAAACACTTTACCATGGTTTCATCATCAACTAGGGATGACTACATGAGACCTTTTTATATTTTATTTTTAAAATAAAAAGATTACCCACAACAGATTATAGATGCAGTATTAGTTAAGCATTACATGAAACATTATTTTATCCACTAGACAACACTAAATATGGCATGCTGCTATTTTAAACAGATTCATAACCAACTAGCAAAATTTTGTGGATAATGTATTTTATTTTATGACCATCTGACGTTAATCTTACATGACAAGAGCAATTCTTGCTCTAATATAACAGGTCATATGTGAGTACGAAATTTACTTGTCTTTGAATTGTCTTTCATTATAAATAAAATTTTGTTTGATGTAACACTTCACTAATGCTTCATCTATGATCTATTATAGGTAATCTTCTTTTATATACACATATAAAAACTTCTGATGAAGACATCCCTTAATTATGTTAAAACCATGGTGAAGTGTTTTTAATAATTTACTATTCAACTTTTAGGCTGCTAAATTTTAATGGATTAAAACAAAGACCATCTGTAATTTCTTTTAGGTGTTACTCGAGACAATACTGCCATCCAATTTGCAAAAATGAGGAGTGAAAGCTCCAATATTTGTCCCATTTCTATGATTGTCTTTGTTGAGGGATGCACATTTCTTTCCAACTGAACTGTCTACTGTGTTATTCATTATCACACTATCTACACCTTCAGACAACTTCAAACAAACATTGTCATTGTACTTTGAAATTTTCCCAGGAAATTTCTTAATTAAAATAATGTCAAGTGTACAGCCGGATGTCACTGCTTACTCTGCACAATATTTTGGCCGTAACCTCTTGGCCATCTTCAGGTGCTGCATACCGAAGACTAGCGATAGCCGCATCTGATCATCACTTACATACCGTGGTACCAAGTGGGAGCACATGCACGTAAAGAGTACATGCCTCCTGCAGCTGCACCCTCAACAGTGAGACTACAAGCTTAATCTGTTTTTTCCATCTGTATTATACTGTATGAGATGTGATCTTTGAGTTTTTAAAACGGTAATTACTCGTTTCCAAGCTTTATTCAGCTGAAAGAAGGCCACTGTCTCTATTAATACGTCCTTCTGCCAATTTCATTTCAATTGATTAAAAAAGTTGAGTCTGAGCTAAAATCATTTTACTTGCTGAGCATTGTTTGTCAACCAGATGTAAGATGGTTTACAAAAGTACAAAGATTTTCGCTCAGATGAAAAGCAGATTAAGCTTGTGGTCTTACCATCAAGGGTGCTGCTGAGCATGGCACCGCTGCAGGAGACGTGTACTCTTTATGCGCATGCACTACCACGTAGTACCACAGTATGTAAGTGATGGTCAGACACAGACACGGCCATCGCTAGTCTTAGGTACGCAGCATCTGAAGATGGCCAAGGGGTTATTGGCAGAAATATCATGCAGAGTAAGCAGTGACATCCGGCTGCACACCTGACAGTATTTTAATCAACATTGTCATTCCTCACTACTACTACTACTACTACTACTACTACTACTACACCACCACCTTATTCACCAATTCTTCATGACAATACTCTTATTCTTTTCAATACTCTTCAAACTAACCAAATTATCTTCTGAACCAATATTGTGCCAGGGCACACTTCATAATGCAATATCCAATTTCAGAATATTTGTCTCATTGTGACATACCCAATCTAGTATCTTCCTTTGTATTCGGTCATCTTCCAGGAATACTTTCTTTTCTTGTAATTATTGAACAGCATATTTGCTATTTACTAGCAGAATTTAATAAAAGAACCCAAGATGGTTGCCAATCCCTCATTCCTACTACCAAGCCATGTATCATCTTGTAATTTTGAGTTTTATACTTGGTCTTACTGTACTGTTCCAATCACTATTATTACTGGATTTTTTCTCAATTTACAACCCAAGGTAAAGTTTAAATATTTTCATCACACATCCCAATTCTTGATCTTCCACTTACAACTACACAAGAGCAGTATGTTAAGGCCTCTGTTAAGCAGAACACAATGTGGCTGCGGCAGTGGCATCTGTTTCAATTATGGATCAAAACATCTAGTTTCTACATCCACCCTAGCTATCTACAAAATGTAGCAACACACTGAAAATTAGTATAGAACATATTTTCAAATTAATTATATATAATTACTCTTGCATACTTTGCAACTGTCAATCAGGTTGTTGTCCATAATGTAGTCATAGTTGTGTTGTAAAGCTGCCCAAAATTCATCTTTGTTTACTTCACGACTTCCCCAGGAGTGCCTCCATGAGTCTTGCTCAGGATCTCTTCTGAAAGTGATTAAAAATTAATAAATTATCTCGCAGTTACATTTCAGTCATAGAAATTAGAAAAATACTCCAACTACATGAAGTATTTCAAATGATAAAGATTAACTATTTGAACTCAACAGAAATAATCAAGAGTTATTGCTATCACTACCATTGTGTTTATAATAAACTATAAATTAATCATCACTCATGTTTACCATTATGATCTATAACAATGACAGCAAATCTAGCCTTATAACATTAGCCAACATGACCATTTTGTGCAGGTGCTGCAAACAACTGAATGTAAGGGGAAATTACACACCCCCAAGGGCATGCAGCTATACTGTACAGTAAAATGGTGATGGCATCCTCCTAAACACTATTTCAAAAGTGAAACATTTATTTTCATTTCATAGGGCTCCTATTTGCAAGCCTGTATATCACTTGAAAACCAAAACACTTTTGCAGACATAAGAACCTTTTTGAGTAGTTCATATTCAATGAGATCTCTTCCATAGTGGAGTGGTTAGGACAGCTGACTGCCATGCTGAAGGCTTAGGTTTGATTCCCAGAATTACCAGGGATTCTTTCTTGATGGGAGGAATCTAAATAGGTACACTCAACCTCATGGGGCCAAGTGAGGAACTACTGGACCAAACAGTAGCACCTCCATGTCGTAATAGATAACAGCCACGAGAGTGTGTGTTGCCCCCTGCCTTTCCATACTCCATACTACATTCATTGGTACCATCAACATGGATGGCATTTACAGTATGTTTATGTTAAACGAAATTATACAGCCAGAAAGTAAGTAACTATGTAAAAAAACACCGAATCTGTTGGGTTTTTTAACAGCCATAAAATTGAGGAGTACGTGATCAACTATGCAAATGATATTTCTTTGAAATCAGAGTTGTTTGTTGCACACTGCATTGACCTTGGCAACTACAAACTTTGTTCATGAAGTTTTTTCCAGAATTTGTATGGGATAAATGATTATCTTCCTGAATATCCATGCTTCATTCAAAATGAATTTTTATACTGATATGAGTGTTAGTCTGGAAGCACTAAAACAAATTTCTGCCATATTATAGGATTTTGTACCAGTTTTCAGACTTTGAACTGTGATTGTGTGGACTAGAATTACTCTTTACTTTAAAGAAAGTTTTTGGTATTATGCAGCATCATATAAATATATTTCATGAGAACATAAAGAAGAATTTAAATTCTAAGTAAATTCAGTATGGTATGAAACAAGAAGTATTACCTAGATTTCTTTGTCAGGCTGTTATAGGGCCTCTCTGCCCTCATCTTCACATGCTCTGTGCCTTCTAGATTACCACTAGAAGGCTGCAGTGAAGACAGGGAGAAGCTCATTTTCAGTGCAGAGTTTTCAAATCCTGAAATAAATACAAAGAGGAATAAACGTCTTAAATAGGTGTAAACTCAAAACATTGTTGTAAATACAGTGAATGATCTACAAAACTTAAAGACGTTGGACATGTAATTTTACGTGAACACTTAAGGTCATATCTCTCAACACACATCAAAATATTCAATGTGAACATCCAAAACAATTTAAAGGAGAAATTTTAAGCAGTTTAGTGAAAAAGAAAAGTGGGTTCACAGAGAAAGCAAAGCTATGGGATGGTGCAAAATAACTTGCAGAGTGAAGGGAGGCAGCACTGGAGAGGGAGGTACAAAGGAATGGAAATAATGAAGCAATCAGAGAGGTGAATTATAAAGTAAAATCACTACTGTTGTCATCTATTATGGTTAATCCCCTACCTCTATATGTTGAGCTTATTTTTTAGATTTTCAATAATTTATCACATCAGGAAAAATCAATAATTTTAAACTGTATTTAGGGTTTCCATTCTTCCAGTTTTCTCAGAAAGGTCCTGCTTTTTATTAACATGTGTTTAACCCTAAATTAGTCACCTGTCCTCATACCATGCTTTGTTTGTGAGAAGTTGTGGAATGCTCGCATTATGCTTCACTTGCATGAAAAAACTTGGTTGTCAAGTCACATATATCAACTTTATCAGAAGCTCAATGGGACAGTCATCTTGTAAACAACTGTATGTGATCTAACTTTGTTCTATGATACAACAGTACAAAATGCCAATGTTTCCAGTCCTTTAATCAATGACTTTAGTAAATTATGTTTTATTATTATTCACATATGGAGCTAATAGGACAACACGACATACCAGCAATGAGTGTGGAGTCTGATGGTTGGCCGTCCTTTGTGCCCAAATTTGTTTCAGCCTTTCAGAAGAAACAACCAGTGTTCCAGTCAATTTTATAATTTCCGTATGAACAACTTTCAAATAAAATACCTTTCGTCTGAATGCTTTTCTGTCTATAACATCTGCCTCAGTTACAGGAGTTATATCACAAATATGATGGAATATTATGGAACAAATAATGAAGGAACTGAATGAAGCATAGCTTATTTCAGTGATTACAGATTCTATCAGCCATGTGGATTTCAAGTAGGTTCCTTTTGATGATTATGTCTTACTATTTAGATAAAAGTACTGCAATGAGTATGTCTGAGTTTGTAAACTTTATTGTCGAAAATACAGAGCTTTTCCTGTGTCTGTATTGGGGAAATTTGATCATAAGAAAAATGTTACAGCAATTTTGGCAGACAAAAACTATGGACATAAAAACAAGCAAAAACAATCTTGATTTTAAGTTGCAATAAAATAATAACAATCTTCATTAAGTGTAGAATGTCCTGCTCATTTGTGCACAATACTGTTCAAACTAGTACAGACGGCTTACCCACTGATATTCAATTAATACTTGGTAAAATCTTACAACACTTCCATATTTATGCTGCATGGGTTGGAAAACTGATATTCTTTGAGTTCGCTTCAGCAGTATAGAAGAAACTTTTGGTTGCAGTAAAAATAGATAGTTATCTCTTTTACTGGTGTTGAGAAAGTCACCAATGTTTTCAAAACATTAAAATTGTACTTCCTGTTCCTACACAAGTACATTACCACTTATTTTTTTCCCATGATAATCCATTCACCATTATCCTACAGGCCTTTTCAAGACAAATATTTTGTCATTCAGTATCTCTGCAATGAAAAAGAATGTATCTTTGATTGTAGTTGATAAAAAAAGTTACCCAAGTTAGAACTAAAAAAAATTCTGCAGTAAAACAGCAGTTAGAAGGACAGCCAGGAGGTAAAGATACTTCATCAGTTTAACGTCATCACAGCTTTCTATGATACATACATGGACATTTTTGTTAACAGCTTAAAACATTTCTGTAACCTATTCAGACAATGGCATACATCATACAAAATAATCTAATCTAATGAGGTAGTGTTAAAGAAACACACAGCTTTGTTTAATGTAGTGTCATAGAGTTTGCTGTATAAGAGGGATAACTTTATGGTGAGTACCACTATCTAAATAAATGTTGTGAAAATAGACTGGGTTATGAAATTAAATAAAATGTTAGTCCAAGTGAAAACAACAGGGAATATTTATTTGTTTTCATAATACACAAAATGTTTCTAAAACATATTAGAAGCATCTAATTTTTAATAGCTATTCCAGGTTATAATGCATGTATCAAAAGGAGAAATGAATTCAAGCAATTGTGAGGACAAATTGTCGTCTGAATGTTGTGTTCAAATTTACTCAGCGACCAAGGGACTGTGAATTTTAATGTGAATCTAATTTCAGCTCGATACCCGTTCCCGTGAAAAACTAGTCTGAACAGACCAATAGACATGGTTTCGTTTTTCCAACTGAGCTATGATATCCTACAAATATAATCAAGTTTGAAAGAATAAAAGCTCTGACAATAATATAAGCCACATTTGTTAGCAATGGTGGGTTGTTCTCACTTTCAATGGTGGAGCCAAGACAAAAAGTTAGGACACTGCATAATGGAATTTGAGTAGTTCATTATGTAACCTTCATTTATATCGACCACTGAAAGACATTCAAAAGATATTAAATATGGTAATTATTCTGTTATTAATATAACCCAGAAAACACTATAGTTAATAAATATATACAAATCTTAATCACAATTTATTTATTTATTTTTTTACGTGAGGGGTGGCTTTCTTACTTGTGTGCAATACTGAAGTTAGTTTGATCCACCAGCTTCACTTGTTTTCCCTGTAGGTGTCTGAAGTTATGCTGTGGTGACAGTTAATTTAACAGTTTTCATATGTATTTTAACTAGTACATTAACTAAGGAAGTCTGTGTCCTCACAGGTTATTTAAACAAGTAAATGTGCTGCCCATTCTTCTGACTGGCAAATGTGTCATTTACTCTTTTGTTGAATTTTCGAATTTCACCAATTTACCCCACATAATTTGAACAGAAAGTGAGTTCCGCCTTTCCCGCCAAGGGATGCAATACGGCACTTTACAGCAACTGCAGATAGGTGCTATTGTCCCAGGCTGCATGGCCCCAACCACCTCGGACAGGAGGGTAAGGTGAGGGAAGTGTGAGCACGACAGGGGCCATGTGTGAGACTGGTAAAGGGAAACAGCTTTGTGATGTCACTGTCACTGCAGGTTTAGAAGGGGAGTGCAGGTCAACCACTCGTGGGTATCTCGGCATTGCTGTGCTGGTGAGTCCAGAGGTGAGGGAAACCACTTGGTCATGTCACTGTGACTTTGAGCTGGAATGTGTAGGTAATCACATCACACACTAACTGTTCGATATAATACACAGAAAATTCTGGCCCTTCATGTTAGCCTACCTTGTATGTAGAATTTGATACTCTAGGAAACCAACTTCCTACAGCAACAAATGCAGCAAAAAAGTACTACTAAGTCATTACCATATTCTTCAATGCAAAATTAGTGCAATTTGTATTTTCATCCAAACTGTACTTTGAACGCTGCTCTTAACCTCTTATCTTTGCTGCAGAAGATTAAGTGGAAATAAATTATAGTTAAACCTAAGTTATAGGAATTTTATCATGACCTGACTTTTACTCATTTGTCATCAGTTTGTGAGTGTTTTTTAAAAGTTTCCTGTTTGTTGTTACTGATATGGTAATGCTAACTATGCTGAACTACACAATCAAGGGTGAATATGGGGGGGGGGGGGGTGGCACAGGGGCATGTGCCCCCCCCCTGGATGGAGAGGGAGAGAGAGAGAGAGAGAGAGAGAGAGAGAGAGAGAGAGAGAGAGAGAGAGAGAGAGGGGGGGGGGGGGGGGGAGTAGCGGAAAAGAATATCAGCATTAGAATAATTAACTTTTACTTATGGGCAGCATATAAGTGTGAGTTTAAAAATACAAAATCCCTGTAATTAACATCACATGTTATGCTTACATTTAATTGCTCTTTTTTGTCAGTAATTTATGATAAAAATAAATGAAAGTTGTTTATTGTTTCGTGATTGCTTAGGAGATACATGAGCTATTGTGTATGTTTTGCTCATACCAAAATAAAGGATTTAACTATGTGAAAAACTGATTTTCAAGTTGGTGCATTCAAGGTGTTTTCGGTAAACGGTTTATCTCTCTGGATTCTTTTTCTAGACACTAAGAGATATTACTACCACCCATTATAAACCTCATTGGAACCTAGACGTTTCGATTTTCAAGTTATTGGAGCAAATTAGAAATTTCAACAGCAATTTTCCACACATCAAATACGAAGGATTTTCATGGTAGTAGAAACTCTTCTTGAAACACAGTCAAATATAATTTTCAGAATGAAATTTTACTCTGCCACGGAGTGTGTGCCGATATGTAGCTTTCTGGCAGATTAAAATTGTGTGCTGGAAGTGGGATTCGAACCTGCAACCTTTGCCTTTCGCGGGCAAGTGCTCTGCCGCCTGAGCTATCCCAGCACACTTCACAGTCGTCCTCACAACTTTATTTCTGCCAGTACCTCGCCTCCTACTTTCCTATCTCCAAACTTTTCAAACTTCTGAGAACCTTTCAAGACTAACACTCCTGGAAGAAAGGATGTGGTGGAGACATGGGTTAGCCACAGCCAAAGGCATGTTTCCATAATGAGGAGTGCTAGACCTGAAAGGTTCACTGAAGATTTTCTGTGAAGTTTGGAAAGTAGGAGGCGAGGTACAGGCAGAAGTAAAGTTGTGTGAATGGACTGAAGTGTGCCGGGATAGCTGAGATGGTAGAGTGCTTTCCAGCGAAAGGCCAAGGTCCCAGGTTCGAATCCCATTTCTGCCACACAATTTTAATCTGGCAGGAAGTTTCAAGTGTAATTTTGTTGATCACGAAAGCTTTCTTGTAAACTTATCTCTTTTTGCTTATCAACTTTACAAAGCATGAAAAAGAAATTGATTCAGTACAACGTAAACACAGGAAATATGATTTTAGATTTTGAGGGAATATCAAACATAGCGCGATATATTTACTGGCTGTTTGCTTTTGATCTGTAATTGGGTGACCTTTTAGGATACACTGTTTTTCCAATGTCTGCATTTTCTGGTAATGGCACAGCTACTCCGGATACTCTACTGCCGGCCGCGATGGCCGAGGGGACTAAGACGCTTCAGTCACGGTCTGCACGGCCACTAAGGTCGGGGGTTCGAATCCCCCCTCGGGCATGGATATTAGTGCCGTCCTAGTTCGTAAATAGTTCATAAGTAGTTTATAAGTTTAGGGACTGATGACCCCGTAGTTAAGTGCCATAAGCTTTAAAATTAAAGATACTCTACTGTTCGTCCACGGTAAGCTGACGATCCGTGCGGTGGCTGTTGACAGCAGCAGGAGGCATGTACCATGGCTGCAGGGGGGGGGGGGGGTGGGGGGGGAGCATCAGCAAGCAGAAGGCAGCGTCGCAGTGTTGGAAACGTAACCCGTAACAATGTATACAGTAATACTTCGCGTCTGGAGCAGCATAACGTTGGCAGCGCTCCGAAATAAACGGATGTCCTTCAAGTAGAGCAGATGTTTTCTGTTGTTGGCATCACCAGGTAAAATCGTCGACATGTAATTACCAATGCACTACTAGTTTGGTTTCGGCGCACTGTCATTCTTAAGTCCCTTTGATTACAAAAAAATATTACAAGATCCAACCACGTTGAACAGTGAAAAGTATGATAATCTACCACAAAATAATAAAGAGTATCGGAGCAGTATACCTACCAAAATGACAAACAATGTGCGCCGCACGGGAATGGCCGTGTGATCTGGGGCGCAACGTCGCGGAGTACACGGCCACTCCCACCAGAGGTTGGAGTCCTCCCTCGGTCGTGTGTGTGTGTGTGTGTGTGTGTGTGTGTGTGTGTGTGTGTGTGTGTGTGTGTGTGTTGTGTGTGTGTGTGTTTTTAAGTACTTTGTAAGACTATGGACCGATGACCTTAGCAGTTTAGTCGCGGATTACAAACTTAATTTTTTTAACCATATGCTCTACGTTTCTGTACAATCACCATCAAGTCATTTTGCTCATTTAATATCATAATCCTGTGAGCATCATTGTACGAAACTGTTACTTTTCGACCATATTGTACAACTGTTTGAATTTTCAAGTGGTCAGTCTTATATTCCAATTATTCGAAAGTTGCAAATACGTAGAGAAACAAAATGTTCAAATGTTTGTATCGTCTATGGGACTTAACTACGGGGTCATCAGTCCCTAAACTTACAAACTACTTATGAACTACTTACGAACTAGGACGTCACAAATATCCATTCCCGAGTGGCCGTGCAGACCGTGACTGGAGCGCCTTAGTCCCCTCGGCCACCGAGGCCGGCCGTAGAGAAACCTTCCTCTGTATAGGGATTCGCATATACCCATCTGGCGAAGCTCAGAAACGGTTATACATGAAATTAAATTCACAGCCTGAATGCCCTGTGTTCAGCTGTGGGCAAATGCTACATCCTTTATGATGGATGAAACGTGTGCCCATATCTGAACAGGGGGCATTCAGGCTCTAAATTCTCAGGTTTGTTTTTATTTTGTGGTAAATTTAGAAAATTTACACTGTTTAATCTGACTGAATAATTGTAATATTTTTGTGATCATGGTCATTTTAAAATGACTCCCTAGTGCGCAGAAACTAATAGTGCATTGGTAGTTGGATGGAAGTATATAGAAAGTTTTTTCTAATAAGCGACTGTGGCTTTGAAGTATATTTTGTGTGTTTCCTATAGCAGTTACATGTGACAATGCCTGTAATGAGTGGGGGCGGGAGTGTTTTAAAATTAGTCTCAGAGAGCCCTAAAGGAGATGTTTACCCTTGTCAGTCGTCAGCCTTGTGCGCCCAACCCCCCCCCCCCCCCACCCAGGAAAAAATTCTGTATCCGCCACTGTACACAACAACAGAATTTTAAAAAAAGCTGTATATAATTAGTAGTCTCGAGCTTTCTCTCTTTTTTGTATATTGTAATTAAAGAAATGTAATTTTAAAATTTGCAGGTTAGATAACTTATACAATTTCTGATGGCTGTGATCACAGGACAAAAATGCTATTTGTCTAAACCATTCCGCCAGTTTGATAATATATATTATATTCTACTTTTAAACTGAAACCAGGAGCCTAAAATATAATCCAGCTTGCCATAAGTCAATCCACTCTTCTCTCATCCAATGATCTGATCAGTAAAACTGTAAGTTCACACATACAGCTGATGGACAAAAACTAGGTTGACGAATAATTACTGACACCTTTACTGAAGCTGGGATGATGTAACACCTACTTCCCTATGTAACGTAAGAAAATTTATTCGTAAGTACACGCTTTTTCCTAATACGCTGTTAATACAACAAAATTCGTGTGTCTCCGTGGCTCAGTGGGGGCTGGCGCGGTACTCAGCGCGTTCGGTCGGAAGGCAAGCCGTCAAAGAAAGAAATAAAGAAAGAAAGAAAACCCCAGAGACAAGAACTCGACGATCAAGATAGAGCAAACACGACCCGACGTCCGCGAAGGACCGAACTACTCGAAACCCGGCAGCATCGCTGCAAGGGGCCCACGTTCAATTCCCGACAGGGAATTCACCATCACCGACACGCAAGTCGCCGAAGCCGTGTCAATAAAAAGACTTGCAGAAGGCGGCCGAATCCCGACTAAAAGGCATACAATCATTTTACTGGCATAGAAAATAATGCCGTGGGGAGTCGCAGATGTAGAAATATAATTGAGTCCCCCATCACTGCTGTCTTTCCCTTACTCCTTTTCATTTAGTACTACTGGCACCGACTACGTGTTGGCCGATCTGGAGATTAGATGTTCTTTTCGTTCCAGAGCCTCTTAACTGTAGAACACGATCAAGGGGACACTCGTACCACCGTCGTGTGACACCATTCCGCTCACTAGTGCAGGCGCCGTGTATGATTCAGGCCACAACAGCATTTCGTGGGACAGGAAGGAAGACCGCTATATTCCTAGAATAAGCCTCAAGAGGCGCGTGAGCGCAGTATCAACGAAAGAAGCCACAACAGTGTACTTCAACAAAAATTTCCTGCGCGGGTCAGCAATTTTTTTTGAGAAACTTCACAGTGTCTATGGTGGCCTAACTATCCAACGGAAGAATGAGATATTAACGTAATCTGATAAGTCAAATCTCGACGATAATTTAAATGGCGAAGCAATTACAAGTTATCTCTAAACTGTTGTGAGGGAAACGTGAAATAAAATGCATTTCACTAGAAGTAAATAAATGTTACGACCGGTGGCACTGAACTTAACCGAGGGTCACAAACAACACAGTAGCAATTTTGAAATACGCCTAGCCGAACCGACACGAGGAAATTTGCGAAGTAGGGAGAACGTCCAATGCCACTTATGGAACGGACAGATCTGCTACGTCAAGAAAAATAAGACATGATGTTAACCCTCTATTACCATATGGCAACATACCATATATTTACCAATAATACCAAGAAAAGCAATTGTTTGAACAGTGTGACCACATTGCAGTACACACGGTCTTACTACATGTTGATGCACTGAATTTAGTGTATTTTTACTGTCAGAAAAGTAGAAAATACGTAAATTTTCCATTGAAACTGACTTACTAGAAAAAGAAAAGTCATGCAGTAGAGGGTTAAATCACAAAATTCACAATCCAAAAGACGCAATACACGAAATCATCGAATTACACAACCTTTGTATGTAGCCATTATCACTTAAATTCAACGAATATTATTTTTCAGTTCACTGTAAACACAGAAAGTCATTAGAATGAATTGTGCTGTCTGAAGATCAACCTTCAACAACATGGAAACTGAGATGGGCCTACAATCTCAGACAGGGCAAGGCACTGTTATTGTTAACCTCCTGTCGGGGTTGGTATTATATATATGTGCGCTCCGGAGGAAGGACTCGAGCCTCCGGCGGGAGCAACCGGCGCAATCCGTGACATGACGCCTGAGACCGCGTGGCCATTCCCGTAGGAAGTTTTAAGTCTTACTGTAGCCTGCCATATCAAGTAGTCACACCAAAAGTAACAAAATTCGTATAAATATTGCTATCAAGCGCAGCGTATCAATTTGTTTCCTGATCTTCAGACAGTCTTAACTGAGGAGTAAACGGCCCAAAAACGAAAATAAGTGCATTTTAAATTGTAAATTGGCTTTGTAGTACACTTACTGAGCTATGCTGATAACTAATAAAATGACTGTTGAAACGCAACGACAACAGAACAGTCGCATCGACACTGAAGTACACGAGAAGGGAAAGTGAACTGAGAAGGGAAGCCACTAATGAAAAGTAGTTTGTGTCGCCATTCTTTGACAATTTACAGAACATTTCTACGCATTAATTTGAACAGTAGCGCCCGACGGAAGGTTAAACATAGAACTTGAGTATCTACCAAAATGGAAGTAAGCTATCAAACTTTTCATAATTTGATACGAAAAAATTATGTACTATATATCCCACGATTACTTGATAATAGTAAATTGCAGAAACCTGACTCGTCGTTTGTAAACAACAAACGAATTTTAGTACACTGCTTCGCCCTATACTCATTATAGTAAGTAAAACTAGTGCCCTGCAGGGAACGGAAGGCATTCAGTTTGTTTCATCAACGACGTATAAACAAACAAAACTCTGTTAATAACTGCCCCGCAGGGCACTTAAAGATACAATTGTTTACACGGCTGCATGCCTTATATTAATGGG
Source organism: Locusta migratoria (assembly GCA_026315105.1). Classification (NCBI taxonomy): domain Eukaryota; kingdom Metazoa; phylum Arthropoda; class Insecta; order Orthoptera; family Acrididae; genus Locusta; species Locusta migratoria. The sequence continues at coordinate 325,813,406 of CM048755.1, forward strand.
TGGCAGTGAAAGAAAACCACAATTCCATTCTCTTACATTTTAGTAGTGTCGGAAAAATGTTGCCTTGAAAATAGAACAGTAAGTTTTGTATGTGCAACTATATAGTTAAGTGTTCAGAGATGCCAAATAGCTCGTCAGCAACAAACATGTTACCCTGTACTGGAGTTAAAACATTGTCACCGAAAAATGAAGTTACAAGGTTTTCATTGCCTACCATCGATTTGCTCCGAACTGGAAAAAATACGGGACGCGAAAGTAAAAAGTTGCCCTGTAACATCTCGCCGACGTTTAGGTAGAAAACCTGAGCCACGCGTAAGACTGGGAAATGTGTGGTAGGCAGCAACGCTGCGGCTGCGTTGCGTGGCGGGAAACCCGTCGCTCGGGCGACAGCATTCTGAATCCCGCGGCAGGAAAAAGCACGCACCTGCCAGAAGGCGCATATCTTGGAAGCCATGCGCGAGTCTGGGGAGGGGGGAGGGCGCGGAGTGGGGGGTGGCCAGGCAACGCAGCCTCAGCTCACGGCCACATCTCACTCGTATTATTACTCGCCCCCCTACGTTTCACACACACCGCACCAACAACACTTGCGCTGGCTTTCAGAAGAAACCGTCAGTATGTCAGAGCGGACCTATAGTAACAGTTCGTGGAACTTCAGTCGTGTACTCCACCAAGGCTTGTCAATTTATAATTTTGACTCACGTACAAGGAACTGCAGCGTTGTGTGAAGAACACATCTACGAATTTCTTTTTTCTTCTTCAGAGTGCAAAACAGCTGTGGTCATAAGAGTCCAGTTCGTTACTTTTGGAAAGCTATGACTAAAAAAAGTTGAAACTGACTTTGAAAGGAGAGCTAAAATCAGTGACAATCTCTTTCAGGAAGTTTCGTGTTTTCGTAGAGACAGTTGAGGTCTCCACTGGAATATCAAATGTTCAAATTTTTTTAAAGCTTAAGGGACTTAACTGCGGGGTCATCAGTCCCTAAACTACGTATGAACTACCTTATACTGAAGACGACACAAACACCATGCCCGAGGGGGGATTCGAACCCCCGACGCGCAACAGCCTCGCGCATCGTAGCATAGCGCCTCAATGCGCTCGGTCGCTCCGCCGCGGCTATCAAATTTCCTTCGCCATATTGGTAAGGCGAATAAAAAGGAAAACGCGATCGACGGCCCGTACGTTATCCTCTGAAAACGATGTTTTTTCAACCTGTGGGTCGCGACCACCATAGGGGTCACGAAGTGTTGTCCAGGCGATGGCTATCAGGGGAGGATGTAGATGCATCATAGAGCAACCACTGCAGTGCATGTCTGAATACTAGGATTTCGTAATACAAATCATAAGTCAAGAAAATCTATTATATCAAAACTGTATAGTATAATTCCTTGCACAGTGGTAGAGTGCCAGAGTACAAATCCAAAGGTCGCAGGTTCGATCCCCACGGGGTCCTAGGATTTTTATCTGTCACTTTCCACTTCTTTCACCTCTGGCAGTATTTCTCATGTGAAAAATACCGAGTAGCACCGTGGTTCGGAACCCACGTTAAACTGTAGGTCCCCCTATAACTGGCTGGGTAAGTCAGTTCGAAGGTCGGAGGAAGGCAACGACATACCACCTCCAAACAGGACCATGCCTAGTAAAGCACTGTGGTGTTCAAACCAATCTTCGGATTGTTGACTGCTTTACCTTTTTACCTAACGGTGAGGAAACGAAAAGCCACTAGTAAACTGTTTTCAGAAACCAATCTATAGTTATTAACAAGAAGTAGTCACAAATTTGGAGAAATTCGAATAAAAGATCTACTTATTTACAAATTAACTATACGGTATGAGAATTCGATTTTGTATCCTGCCTGCAATTCGAAACACTCGCAATGCAACAAATATTTTTTTCTGTAGGAATTAATCTGAAATTGGGATAATGCGTACAATTCATAAAATTAAATAAAGCTCATCCTGTTATGTATGTCACTTTTTCCCTTACGAGAAAGTTGTATCAACAGAAACGGAATAAATCTATTGAATTTGAAATCACAAACATTGTTGCTATACGGTTCGTGCAGGGGGTCGCCATAATATATTGACTTGAAAGGGGTCGCATGTTCAAAAAGGCTGAAAACCACTGCTATAAAACATCTAACAGTTCAGATGGCAAACATACTCTAAACCGTTAACATTAAAAAACTGCCACTGAATCAGAAAATGGAGCACCGTCAAGACGAGTTAATAGTTTCCTTGTAGCACGCTACTTGTATTCAGCATACAGTTTCCGAGCAGTAGAACTTTTCTGGGATGTAAACACATTTTGTGGAAGATTAAAACAGTGTGCCAGACCGGGGACTCCAACCCACTGCCTTTTCATTTCGCGGGAAGCTCTTGCCCGCGAAATGCAAAGGTCCTGGGTTCGAGTCCCGGCCTGCCACGTAGTTTTAATTTGCCAGGAAGTTTCCTATAAGCCCACAGTCCGTTTCAGAGTGGATTGTGTTATTTATACGTATACACAAATTATTAACTCTCCTATTCATAAATTTCTCAGCGTTCAGAATATTATGTACTGACTCGCTCCACTGCCATGTAGCTTTCATTCGCCTCGTCCTACAGAGCCTGCCAAATAAAAACCTTTCTCTTTTTAGGGTAATATCAGCTCGGTGAGGCTTAGGGGTCTTAGGTTAGCAACTGAAATACAATGGCCGAACTTTCAGGGACTAATTCCATGCGATAAAACTTATCAAAGAAAGTGCCCTGCAAATGATAAAAACAGTATCTGATGCCCTTCGAAACTGCCAATGGAAAATGATCATTTTTCTGTATGGAGAAAAGTGTTTTCTGAAACATAGGTTTACAATATACGACCTTTAATCTTCATTCAAATTTTCTACGAACTACTTTCGAAAGTGAAAGGCGCGACTTCTTTTCCTGAAAGAAGAGCGATAGTTCATTGGTTTGCCACCATATGCAGTGTGAACCACCTGAAACTTGCACCGCAAATATTGCGAAAATGGAAAGTGCTATTGATAAGCGAGTTTTCGCGGATAAATTGGTAGACAGGGGCTCGTACTGTTAGCCAACAAAAAGATTTTAATGATACACATGAAGTGTATATCTTGTGCAAACAAACGTATTAAATGTGACCATGCCTATTGACATTACCAAACCAGAAGTAGGGTTAATTTTGTCAGTGTAGTTTGTCGCACGGCTTTAGTGCAAGTCGTTTACGAGATATCGTATTGTGAGAAGTTTCCACAGCAACACTTGTACAATGATTGTGGCAGCACACACTAAACAACAACACGAGTGCATACCTTAGTGGTGTGTATTCTGACCAGTGAAGAGTCAACTAATCACAGATTGTTCGAAATTACCACCGGCAGCGGCAATACACGCTTCTAGTCTGGCATGGAAAGACAGCTGCACACGTGTTAGCAATTCAGCGAAGATATCCGAGCAGGCAGCAGTAACGCGTCTGTGTATCATCGGGTGTACCCTGTATGTCTTTACAGACCAAGTCTTTCAGCTTTCGCCACAGGAGTCAAACGCGGGGACCGGGCCGGTAAGTGTTCAGGTCCTTTGGAAACAATTCATTACAACATGCTGTAGTTATCAGTGCACTATGGGCTTGACAGCCATCATGTTGGTACCACAAATGCATGTCTTTTTAGCAACCGCGGCAGATGGTACGTGAGGAGGCTGCGATACTTGTGCGCATTCAGAACAGTCTATGAAAAATGGGCCTATGAGCTGATGGTTAACTACCCCAAACCACACATTTACACTCCATGGACACTGATGGTCCACCTGACGAAGTCAACGAACATTGTCAACAGACCAATAATGAGTGTTTCGGCGGTTTACCTGGAAATGATTGGTAAATGTGGCTTCATCATTAAATAAGATATGAGATACCTCTGGAGTATCCTGTCGTAATGTCGGCGTTCAGAAAGCAGCATGATTCTCATAATATTTTCCATGCAGCTGTTAGTGGAGACAAATGTGCAGACTGAACCGATGTCGATGGAGAATGCGTAGGACACTTTCATTTCTCATGCTACTTCCTCGTGCGATTTGCGCCGGACTGACGAACGGATCAATTACAACAGCATCCAAACTTCAATTTCCCCCAATTCTGTCGTCACTTGTTCCCTTCTTTTACGTGTCTTGGTGTTAAGCATGATGTAAGCAAATATAACAGCATCGTACCTAGTAACTAAGCAGACTGTATGGGGAAAACAAGTTTCGGATAGTAAACTTTTCACAATACGATAGCTCGTAAACAAATGGCAATTGAGTCCTGCAACGAACACCACTGACATTTTGTTTTAGTCTGTTAATGGCAAAAGGTATTTTTCCAATTAAGAAACGGTATGTTTGCACAACAAATACTATTTATATGGGCGCGATGGAGTAGTCAAGTGCTCTAAGGCGCATTGCTGTGGAGATCACGGTTGCTCGCCGTCGGACGTTCAAGTTGTCCTTCGGCGCTCGCGTATGCGTGTGGTCCTTAAGCAACTAGGGACTGATACTCGCAGTAGTCAAGTCCCACAGATGAGCAAACCTTTGAAAACTTTCTATGTATTAAAATTGTTCATTGGTAAACAATACGAGCCCCTGATTACCAATTCATCGTAAGAAAACCGCACATCAATATCACTTTTCATTTCACAATATTTGCGGTGCATGTTTTAGGTCGTTCATCGTGTACAGCATCGGATAAATTTTAAAACATCAAATTAAACTATCAAAACGCAAGCTAAACTCAGGAAAGTGTATTTATATGAGGGGTTCAGAGCACAAGTGACGTAACTGTACTTTTAGTTGAAAACGAGTTACAAAGATGTTTGATAAAGAGATAGATACAGTTCAGATCTGTAAGTACGTATCTCTGAAGTTTCATCATCTGTACATAGAGTGCGCCACCGCGTTGTTTTAACCGCCTTTGTTCAGAGCACAAAGCACGTATGTCCATGTGCATAAGTGGAAGATGGAATGGAAGGTTCTCGTAGTGACCATATTATCGAGTGTTGTTCAGAATATCCACCAAACAGTGTGGAAAATGTTCCTATGAATGATAATATGACAGGTAAGCCACATCAATAATAATTAATAATTGTAATGTGCGTGTTTCCTTGATGAAATTGGTGAAAGACCAAGACATGAAAGTGGAAGTAATAAACCAGAAGTTTATGATATCTGGCCTTTTGATGCAGAATTTAGTCTGATTCAATTAGCCAGTCGCAAAAAAAAAGTATTTACTCAGCTGGTGATTGGACAGATATTATTCAAGGGTGTAATGAAGAACTACGACTTTGTCTCAACGAAGGAGCTACTAGACAGCACAATGATCAGGAAAATGGCTACAGATGAGCATCCGTTAAATTGGCTGCAAGTAAGATGGATGCAATTTGAACGGGCAGCGGCATTTTCCACGAGGTTTAAATCAAGTTTCCGTCAAAGTGAAGAATTTCATGAGGTGGACACATTAGACAGACCACTTCAAAGCCTTGCTTCAGTCACAGACATATATGTTACTCTGTGCTTCAGTGACACAAGGGAGACTTTACAAGACCAGTCGGACTGACAACCAACAAGGAGGAGAATATGCTTGCTCTAAAATTTATTCTTCCAGAGTATCATGCATTCTTCAAGAACTTGCCTACGAAGGTGATAACTTTTTGTTCAGATTCCCGAGACTAGACTTTGGATGAGAAAAACGACGAACCTGTATTCACACAATGTACTTGAAGTTACAGTGGATGACTGATGAAAGTGTTCAGTGCACGAACTACGTAACTCCATTCATGTTTAACAAATCATTTCCTCCGCATTTCCTGTATGATATTCTGTTTTGTTAATATATTTAGAGAAATTTTTGTGTATATTATCCTATATTCATAAAAACAAATAGATTATTAACATTAATAATTTTATACGAATGTTCCTCTTACTCAAGACTATCGTAGTATACGCCACTTGTGCTCTGTACCCTGATATGTTCATTTAATGTAGAGCGACGGTACCTGTGGGCATGGTGGTGGTTGTTATGGCAGTGTCGGAGCGACAGCGCCTCGCCGCTACTCCTCCAGCATGGCGGTGGCACCGGTGACGGCAGCGGCAGCGGCGACCACTGAAACAAATTAGTTGCACTCTTTAAGGCGCCGCTGTTTACATTGCCACGCGACGTGATACGGCGCTTTCTTCATCTAGGTCGCTCGCGGTTGCCCTTCGGCTGAAACTAAGCGGAACGTGGATTCATTAGTTCCTAGGCGACAGCGCGCAATAGAGTGTCGGGGCAGAAGATTATACGAGCACGTAGCGGCGGCTGAAAGGCGAGTTGCGCGTGAGTACGGGCATGGGAGCGCCGGCTGCGGAAGGGAACAGAACGTTCAAGGCTGGCAGCGACTCGCCTTGCAGCCCAGAATAGTCGCTTCCAACGATAACGTAAGCCGGCAATGCCGCGAATGGCCGGTGCTCGCCTGGAGAACGCTCGACACACACAAACAACTGCGCCAGCAGACGACGACTGCGGACATAGATTTCTGGCCACCGGCGTATGCTCTCCATCCCACATACCCCAACAGCAGTTCCACTAGCAGAACACCGAAGGAAAAGGTCAAATTAGACTACACATTTCGTCTTTAGGCAACACCAGTATACATAAACGCCTGACTATCAACATGCTTGAAACGCTTGCAAGGTGTTTTAGACTGTCGCACTTGACTGGTAGTATCAAAATACAAGTAATTACTCCAAACAGTCGCGGTTGGTAAACTTAGCCAGAATGTTAAACGTAGCCGGCCGCGGTGGCCGAGGGGACTGAGGCGCTTCAGTCACGGTCTGCACGGCGACTACGGTCGGTGGTTCGAATCCCCCCACGGGCATGGATATTTGTGCCGTCCTTAGTTGTAGGTAGTTCATAAGTAGTTTGTAAGTTTAGGGACTGATGACCCCGTAGTTAAGTCCCATAAGCTTAACAAATATTTGAATTTATTAAACGTAACAGGAGAAGAAAAGGGAAGAATGAAGGTTAGGGTTTATCGTCCAGTCGACGCCGTAGTCATTACAGATGGAGGAAAAAAGAGAAACTGCGTCTTATGAAACAAGAATATATTTAGTGTTTCACCCAGATATGTTACAACACTTTAGCTATCTTCAGTGGGTTTATGTATTTAGTTTCTAAAAATCATTGTTGTATGTTACAGTTCTTGGCATAAATTATGTAAACTTTTGGCCTACACTATTTACATTTCATATTCGCGGTATGCATGACAAATGCGGATGGTAAAATTGAAAATGTGTACCCAGCCGGGATTCGAAGCCGTGTTGCCTGCTTTCTAGGCAGTTGCGTTGACCCCTACACCACTGGAGACACAGCGATCAACACACACACATCCACACTCCGCAAGCCACCCGACGGTGTGTGGTGGAGGGTACCTTGAGTACCACTATCGGTTCTCCCTCCTATTCCAGTCACGTATTGTTCGCGGAAAGGAAGATGGTCGGTATGCCTCTGTGTGGGCTCTAATCTCTCCGATTTTATCCTCATGATCTCTTCGCGAGATATACGTAGGAGGGAGCAACATACTGCTAGACTCCTCGGTAAAGGTATGTTCTCGAAACTTCGACAAAAGCCCATACCGAGCGACAAAGCGTCTCTACTGCAGAGTCTTCCACTGGAGTTTAGCGATCGTCTCCGTAACGCTTTCACGATTACTAAATGATCATGTAACGAAGCGTGCTGCTCTCCGTTGGATATTCTCTACCTCCTGCACGGAATACTCAAGCACGCCTTCCGGCAGACACAAATACTCAACTTTACCCTGCCCATTATTACTCAAACTCGCGGTTTTTTCAAACTGATTCCCAAAGAGTAAGGGCCTCGGAGTGCCTCCGCACTGAAGAAAGAATCATTGCTCGTCAACGGCATATTGTTTAAGTCCTAACACACACACACACACACACACACACACACACACACACACACACACACACATTTTATATAACATGGTTTCCTGTTTCGCAGGATGTAATTTGAGGAGTAAGACTCCATGGTCATGCAACAAGTCAATACATGAAGTTCAGCACAAGAATGGTAATAGAAAAATTTTTAGTTGTCCTAGGCACACGACAATCTGAAGACTAAGTGAAAGGAATAACGAAATAAAAAAGAAATGGAAAAAAAAGAAAAAATGCTTAATTCATTAACTTTTCCAGGAACTTCTAAACAGAATAAAAGGAGTGAGCCATGAGGTAACTCTTCAATTTAGATTTGAAAGCGCATGGGATAGTACTAAGATGCTGGAGTTTTTGAGGCAGCCAATTGAAAATGGATGCTGCAGAATATTGCACACCTTTCTGCACAAGTGTCAAGGTGGTGTGATGCAAATGTACATTCGACTTCTGTCTAGTATTCACTGAGTGAAAGCTGCTACCTCGTGGGAATAAGCTGATATTAACAAAGAACGATATATATATTATATGGAGTAGCAAGTGTAAAAATATCTTTTCCAAATTAGTTTTCGGAAAGTAACAGTTATGGCGGATATTATTGAGCTCTTCATTTATATGATTTGTCTAAAGAATTTTATTTCCACAGCGAAACTTTATTTCTAAAAAGTTTGGTTTGAGTGCAACAACTGTAACATATAACAATTTTCAGAAATTAAATATGTGCTGTCTTCAGAGGGTTTATGTAAGTGCTGAAACATAGCTGAGTGAAAACGCACAACAACAGAAAGGGAAAAAATGTCTTACGTAAGACGGATTTCCTTTCCTGTTTATCTTAGTGAACATGGAAATAATAATTGCAGCATCCACACTATGATAAAGTTACAAACTTTATCAGATTCATTTCCTTATCCATGCCTTCTGCCAGTCTCTTCATTTAACACGCCGTCCGCATTGAGAAACAGGAAAGGGGATTATGCCTTATAGTTCAAAATGTTGAAATGTTTGTAAATCTATTGGATCAAACTGCGTGGTCATCAGTCCGTAGCTTACAAACTACTTAAACCTAGGTAAACTAACCTAAGGACAAAACATACACCCATGCCCCAGGGAGGACTCGAACCTCCACGGCGAGCAACCGCGCGCCCCGCAGCGAGACGCTATAGACCGCTCGGCTACTCCACCGCGGCTGCCTTATAGAGTCGTTCGCGGTACAATAAAAGCTTTAACTAATCACTACCCCAACCAGCTTATGAAAACAATATAACCAAGAAAGTGTACTGGCGCGATAATCGCCGGCCGGCCGCGGTGGCCGAGGGGACTGAGGCGCTCCAGTCACGCTCTGCACGGCCACTACGGTCGGGGGTTCGAATCCCCCCTCGGGCACGGATATTTGTGCCGTCCTTAGTCTTAGCTAGATCATAAGTAGTTTGTAAGCTTAGGGACTGATGACCCCGTAGTTAAGTCCCATAAGTTACACAAACATTTAAACATTTGATAATAGCCGAGCGGTTCTAGACGCCTTGTCTGGCTGTTCCCGCCGGGGCTTCGAGTCCTCTCTCTCTCTCTCTCTCTCTCTCTCTCTCTCTCTCTCTCTCTCTCTCTCTCTCTCTCTCTCTCTCTGTGTGTGTGTGTGTGTGTGTGTGTGTGTGTGTGTGCACAGACGCCTAGGGACTGATGACAGTAGTTTGGCCCATTATATTCACAAACATATTAAGATTTGATTTTGAAAGTGTACTAAAGACTCCAAGCAGCAGGTGACAGACGTCAGGGTTTAGAAGTCTCAAGTACATTTTTGTCGTTTCTTTTTCCTCTTAAGTTTCCGAATTGAAGCGCTTACCAGGTACAGTCGGCGATTTAAGACATTAGCCTCCTAACATTTCGACACTCGCAAAGGCTGTTTCGGAAACTGTTTACGTCTCACCCACATACACATCCAGAACGAAATGATTTTCCACTAACGTGCTTTATCATTAGGAAACATGTGCCAGCAACCTCTACTACGTGACTATTTTCAGAAGTTATAACTACACCAAACATCTTAAGGCTAAACCTAACCATCCCAAGGATCAAAATTGGGTCTTCACAAATTCTGTCTTTGCCTGAAGTATATTTCATCTCCATAGTATAGTACAATTGCGTCTCTAACAGAGTAAGAGAATCCTTCACCTACAAAACATACTGAACTTGACAAGTTCCATAACATTCTCGTAAGAATAGAAAATGGTTTCCTTTCCACTTGCTGAAAGATAAAATAATAATAAATAATAAACGCTGTAACCGATGTGGTGGGAAGAGCACTAGTGTCAATACCGACAAGAAGGACGGAACCAATTAGGTGTCTTCATTGAAGGCACATTCACTGGATTCGCTCAAAATGATCTAGACGAATAGCAGGAAAAAACTGCGTATGAGCAAAGAGGGATTTTGACGTTGCCTCCTCAACCGAAATACTGCATTTTTACCGTCCTAATGACATCGATTAAGGAGCAACCACTCGTTTGTAAAAAATCTGGTTTTCGGAATTCACCATGATGGATTTCTGGAGTTTATGGAAAATCCAAGTAAAAATGACAAAAAAGTTAGTCCATAATTTCACAATCCATAAATTTTAGTTTGAAAATATATGGAATAGACATTTTGCGCTGTGCGTCTACAAAACAAATCCAATGTGCAGTTCATGGAGGAGGGCCTTTCGTACCATATTAGGTATTTTCTATCCGATTTTATATGCATATAGAGCGCGAGAAAGGAACTGTATATTTGTCTCTAAACGAAACCTCGCCTGTCTTATTTTACCCATACGACGTTGCTTTCGTTTCTATTAAACAGTCGCCTGTCTACATAAACTACTACAGGTTTCAATTAATCAAAACTTTGTCGAGTTTTTCCAATATGTGTAAAGATACTTTGTATGTATTAAGCAAAAATCACACACCAGGTTTCAATTTCACATATTTTATCACTACGTGTTTCGGGACTACCTTATTCCACTTTTAAGAACTGTAAAACAAGGAAACACACAAATTACTACGCTAAGAATTCTACGATTCCCAAACCAATGTTCGGTACATGAAAATGGGATCAGGTAGTTCCGAAAGGTGCAGTACTGACAAAAGGGGGAGGAGAAAAATAAATTAACAAATGATCTGTGGTTTTATTCAATACTAGATCGAGACATATTGCAAGGTGGCTTCAACACAGATAATACTTCGTATCATTATGTCCTGCTTATGGACCAACGACCTGGTGAAATATCAAACGACATTCGCAAATAAAGAAAGACAAATATACCTCTAAAATGACTGACTTGTACCGAAATCGCAGTTAAGACCCTTTACTAAATATACGCATGCATCAGATGGAAAGTATATGCAAGAAGCATAATGTCGAGCACTTCAATAACTACATAAATTTAACAATCTATCAGAGACCAGAAGATGGTACCTTTGTGTACCGAAACCTGTCGTCAGTGACAATACAAGCTCTATTGCGATCTTGGCTTAATATTTCATTTACACAATCGCCGCCTAACTATTATGGGCTACTGGTAATTGGTCGAAACGGGCAACAACCCTTTCAAAGCCGGGCTGAGGTAAGCGAACGATCTAGACACCATTAATGGGTATCACTTTCACTCCAGGAGTGACTGCAATGTTGCTACTTCCTTGTACCCATGCCGCGACGCACAACTCCGCAAGAAAAAAGTTGTCCCCTTGAAGCCTTCCTCCTATGTCCAAGTTATCTAGTGAAACGTTCTGTACCGAGCCATTCGCGCCTGACCGTACTTTTAACCGACACATCGTACAAGCCTTTCAATAGAATTGCAGCTGACTATGGACAGGTATATTGCTCCAGATAGAAGAATAAATGGGTTGAATAAGAGTATATTTTTGAACCAGCAGTCTGTGATCAATGATTTAGTTCGTTTCTCATGTTAAAGCACATATCTTAAATCACTAAACAACTTGAATAGCATGCACGACAAGAGATATCTCAGAACACCTGACCCTCAGCAGGAAAATTTCATCTCCGCAATGACGATACTGAGCATCAATAGACAAAGTTCAAAAGTATCGTACAATGTTCCGAGTAAAATTGTGCGAGATGGGAATAATTCGCTGAGTTCAGACAAGCGAGTAAGAAAATTGCTACGAAAGAAAACACAGCTTCACAGCAAATTTAAAGGCAGCCAAAGCCTTGCAGACTAGCAATAATTGATCGATGGCTACACTGTCATCCTAAATTTTAATACCATTATGATAAACGAATGGCCGAAATATTTCGAGTTTTCCAAAGCTGTTTCACGGGAAAGGACCGCACTAAATTTTTCCACGAATGATAAAATGACAGACATCAAAATAATGACAAGGGATAGAAAAGCAACTGACATCGCTCAACAGAGGTAAGGTCATTGTACCTGTATGGACAGCAATTCGCTTCCACGCAAAGTACGCGAAGGGACTGTTCCCTCCTAGCAGCAGGTCTTCCGAGGAGCGAAGCGTTCCTAATTATTTGAAGAGAGACAGGTACTTCCGATTTTCAAGCTGGGTTTCTCAGTATCATAGGCCTGTATTTCTGCCTCGGCTCTTGATAATTTTTGGAGAAAGATTTATGGTGGGAGAAAATTTCCTCTGTAGAAATCAACTCGAATTCTGAAAGATACGATCACATAAAACCCAGCGCTCTCTCTCTGTCCACGTGACCCACAAAGCAGTGGATACAGTCCCACAGTCAGCACAGCATGTCATTCTCAACGGCGACAAGTCTGCCGATGCGAAAGTAATTTCTGGCATACCCCCGAAGGGAATTTTATAGGATCACCACTTTTAAGACTGTATATAAATGACCAATTAGGTAACGTACGAAGCAGGGACGTGTAGTTCGTGAAAGAATTAGTTCAAATGAACTATTCCATGAAATGAACTATAGTTCATTTTAGTTCACTTTGGTGAACTATAGTCGTTTTACACCTTGCTTTCCCGATCTACTGCCAATTAGAAGGCGTATGGTAAAATATTCCTTCTGTTGATACTTGTGTACACCGCACCCCCAGGACCTTAAAGTGTGTATTTAAGAAATCCTAAATTATTACTGCGTAAACTGCATCCTTTCAGAAGACCGAAATAGTTCACATTTATAGAACGTATTACATTAACTGCGAATAGGTAACGCCGACAATTATAACAGTTGCGCACACACACACACACACATATATATAAAACTGCCGATGACGGGCAATGATCCTTTCTTCAGTGCGGAGGCACTCCCCTAGGGTCTTACTCTTACGGGAATTAGTTTACAATAACTGAGATTTTGAGTTCTAGTGGGCAGGGTAAAGTTGAGAATTTGTATCTGACGGGAGGCATGCATGAGTAATTCCGTGCAGCTGTGGTGATCGCTGCGTCGCCAGTAAGGTAGAGGTCAGCGCAACTACCTAGAGCGAGTTCCGAATGTCTCCACTTCGGAACTTTTATCTTGCCACAGTCAAAAGTTCTTTGAAAACCAGTGTCTACGAGCTTTTCTTAAGCTTCAACTATATGCTACTCTACTATAATGATAGCAACTAGTGGAGTTCTATAACTTTATCAGCGTTGTTGTGTCCTAATGGGTACTTCTAAGGCATGATTTCTGAATAGCAGCTCCACTAAAACCTGTTAAAACATGGCCGTTTTGTTTCCGACAGTTTGACGATACTGTTATTAATTATGATTCAAAATCGAAGTCTTTGCTGTATAGATCAAATTTCTGATTTTAAATTTTTATTAATTTTTAAAGCGTTAGAAATACTGCAACATCTTCAGTTCTCTGTCTCAAACAACAATGCTGGTAGCTGACAAGGGAACCACCTCATCGAACCACCCCCTCCCCCCCCCCCCTGAGATTTAGTTTTAAGTTGCCGCAGTGGATGAGCCGTGAAAAACTGAACACGGATCAATCGAGAAAACTGGAAGAAGTTGTGTGGAACAATGAAAAAATAAGCAAAATATAAAAACTGAGCAGTCCATGCTAAAGACAGACAACGTCGAGCACATTATGAACGTACGAGTGCTGTTGTCCTGTGGGTAGTGTGAGGAGCTGTGGAGCGAGAGGTGTTTGGTTCAAGCCTAGACCTCAAACGAATTTTTTTTATTTTTTATTTTATTTTTTTTTATTTTTGAAAATTATGATCTGTCCGTTCATTGAAGTCTGTTCGCGGTAATCAGTTTAGTGTCGGTGTTTTGCGATTAGCAGACAGAAGAAAGTGCCTCTCCAATGGGAACCTAAAACATTTTATCGCAAGGTGATAGGTCAACCGATTCCTCCACAGTAAAACACGACTGATGTATTTCTGCCCGTATCTCACTGCGTTTCCCGGCAAGTTCAAAAGCTGTTGTTAACTACAATGTACCTTGAAACAACTACTTGGATCAATTATTTGTTACTTTCAACATACTAATCATAAAAATTATCTCCGATCAAGTCACCAGAAATAAGCCGAAACTACACCCATTCAGTTAGTAGCAAATGCTTCTTACTGTTAAAAGCAAGATTATGAGGTCCTAGGGAGATCTTAATGTTCGGAGAAAGGATTGAAATTTTGTGATTATTCTAAAATATCGTTTATCTGAAAAATTAATAATTTGCGCTACGCATTTATGATAAATACACTGGACGAATGCCTCGGGAATGAAGTATATAAAAGTATATATTATACATGGACATTTGTACAAAATGTCATTTTCAATATAGATTTTATTATTTAGTGGAGGATGTGAAGTCTTTAACTACTTCATGTTTCATAAACTATCAGAACGTTAAACAGTGAAAATCACAGTAGCCCCGTAACCTAAAGATGAGCAAAGCTGAAAAGCATATGCAGGAATCTTGCATCGACACTGTTGGCAAGGTCCTGGTGGAGGTGGTTTGCTGTTGCCTTTCACCGCCTGTTATTAAGTGTTAAGTATTTGTAAGTGTCTTGTGCATGGCTGTGATGAATAAGTGAAGTGTTGGATTGGGTTTGCCTTATTACGGATTGAAGGAAGGGAGAGGGTAAATCCCAGTGCCTGCACATAGCCTCCTACTTTCGAATAGCAACCAAGGAGGACCGTGCCTATTAGACGGAACGATCACCTATAAACTTCATGGTAGATCGCTTAAAGGTTTGACATTTAATTCAGAACTCTGGCTCAAAAACTTGTGGTCAGGAACTTCGTACTACCATCTCTCATCCCCTCGCGGACAAATACTAGCAACGAAAATTTTCCACTGTCAGGGTTTGAACGTACTTCCCTGCAAGTCGAAGCTACAGGACAGGTTTCCTTCAAGAACGCTACTGTATATTTTCTCTTTTGTCTTTTTCCCTTATAACTTTGTAAACCGAAATTAATTTCTCCTTTCATTTGCGCCTCGTATATGAATATTTATTTGGCATATGGCATGTCTAAAAAGTCAAATGAACTTAATCGAAGTATTTACTAAATGATTTAAAAAAAAGGTGGTGAGTGCACACAAATCAAACCAGTAGTTTACTGCTTCTCCTATGAAAAGAAAATCTTCGTACTATTTTCTTGTAATAGATTGAAACAAGTAAATATGTTTGTGGTTGAATAATTCTCACCACCTCTGTTAGAGATCCTGATGGTGTAATAATTTTCGGATCCGTTCCAAATAAAGATCTGCGTGACATCTTCACAAATTTGAGTAACGTTTTTACACGTATATCTGTGTTCCTCGTTATTACAGGGTAGACACACGGGTTAAACTGCTAGGTGGACATGAATGACGTCTTGCGTTCATCGCAACTTTCCTGTCAATTGCTTCCGTGGCAGATTCCGGCAACTGAGGTTTTTCCAAAAGGCCTTCCAATCGTTAGCTTGTAATTGCGGTCCGACTTATTTTCTATGAGTTTAAGATTTTTTTTCCTTTGCCTTCGTCATAATGTTAGCCGGAATGTTTGTATTTACCTGAAAAAAAAAAATAAAGAAAAAAAAAAAAAGGCTCGAAATGGTGAAATTCGGACATGTCGAATTTTTACAGCGGGATTCGTATTTATAGGAATAATTGCAATGAGCATGTAAGACGGTAAGCTTTCGGTTTATCTCTCCATAGTTTAAGCACTGAAGTGACAAAAATCATGGAACACGTCGTAACATTGCGTCGGACCACCGATGCCCGGAGAACTGCAGTTGGTATGGACATCTTTGGAAGTCCCATGCAGGAGTACTGGGTCATGTTGCCTCATGAACCGTCCGTAACTGCGAAAATGCTGTCGGTGCGGGATGGTGTGCGAGAAATCACCTCTCAAGTAAGCCCCATAAATGTTGGATCAATCGCGAATGATCGTGGTCCGGCGACATCCGTACACATTTCATCGCTGTTTGGGAACATGAAGTCCATTAATGGCTGCAAATGGTCTCCATATAGCCAAACATAACCATTTTCAGCTAATGATCGGTTCAGTTGGACCAGAGGATCTAGTCCATTCCGTGTAAAAACCACCCAAACCACTGTTACATCACGAAATTGCACAGTGCCTTATTGACAAATTGCGTCGGTTGTGCGTCACATTACCTACCATCAGATCTTACCAATTTAAATCGGGTATCAGCCCAAACAATACACACCTGCCACGAGGCTCTTCGAAGGTAACCGGGTTTCCTCATGCTGTACTCTCGTGTGGTTGAGAGGATATTGTTTCTTTTATGTACAGCTGACAGTGATGGTGTAATTTATACCGCACCCTTAGTTAATACATTGTATTTTCATTATAATGGTATTCCGCGAACGATATTCATGATATTGATTTCGATTGCTCCTGATGCCAGTTGACCGCGGAGGAGTGGCCTTGCGCTCCAAGGCGTCTTGCTTCGGAGCGCGCGGTTGCTCACCGTCGGAGGTTCGAGTCCTCCTTCGACCGTGGGTGTGTGTTGTTCTTAGCATAAGTTAGTGTAAGTAGTTTGTAAGCCTAGGGACTGATGACCGCAGCAAGTAAGTCCTTTACAAACATTGGAACATTTTGATGGTAGTTCAAACATGTTCAGATGTTTGTAACCTTATGGGACCAAACTATGGTCGTCATCGATCGTTAGGCTTACAAACTACTTTACCTTACGCTAAGGACAACACACACACATACAGAGAGAGAGAGAGAGAGAGAGAGAGAGAGAGAGAGAGAGAGAGAGAGAGAGAGAGAGACGAGGAAGGACTCTAACCACCGGCAGTCCGTAACACAATGCCTTGGACCACGCGGCCTCTCCCGCGCGGCGGGCATTTATAGCATTTAATTTTAATCCTGTTAGCTGCTGTTCCAGAATGGCTAACGGAGGTTCCAACGCTACGGAGAACAACGTCTTGCTTACTGAACTGATTCAATGACTTATTCTATCAAAGCCTTTTTGAAAATTTGCTGTGGCTATCCTTTCCTATAGTCACACTATTTGTATTATTATGTCCTTGCCCGCGCTAGTTTAGTAAGGGACGGTTACAGCCTTCTAGTTATGACTTGCGTAGTGACTTTCTAATCGCTAATAAGCTGTGTTGTGGGTCTGACGTTTTCTATGAAACACAGTGCGGGTTTTGGAGCACCAAAACGATTCCTCCGACAAGGTCTCGTGTCCTCAGTTCATCATTTGTATTTAACAGATTAGTCTCAACTTATTCTTCGAATAATCTTTAAAAAAATTCTTCTGGTAGTCCATAAGAAACAGTCGATATATTTTTAGGACGCGGTGCTTTGCAGTTTGCACGTCTCCTTTGTCAATCTCCGATTTTCTGAGTCGGTATTGCTGAGTTTTCTTTGAAGATTGTTTTAAAACAAAGTCTTCCTGTGTTGTGTTGTCGGCAGATCCGTAGGACATCAAGTCTGCGAAGCGAGTGCAGATCTTTTCCTTCGTTTCATTTTGTTCCTAAAATTACTCAGTCTTCTTTTTTTTTATCTTCCGTCGGTATTTTCCTCAGTGCACTTTTCCTTTAAAGTACGACGAGACAGATTGATATTTCTTCGTGGTGAACTGTATACCGAATATTCTCCCGGGTTTTGTATGCATCAAATGGTTTCTTTAATACAAATATGTTGAATTTTATTTCCTGGATCTTCACATAATTATCGATAACTGAAGCGTCTAGCCGCGGCGGAGAGGCTGAGCGCATTGAGGCGCTATGCTGCGATGCGCGAGACCGTTCCCCGTTGAGTGTTCGAATCCCCCTCGGGCATGGATGTTTGTACCATCTTTAGTATAAGTTAGTTCATAAGTAGTTTGTAATACATTTGAACATTTTTTGAAGCGTCTTGTCTGTAAAGATCTCGCAAACTATGGAAGTAATTCTTCTACCAGAAATATTTGTAAGTGTAGTTCGATGGCTCAGGCGGTGTCGAGGCTCAGCGCGTTTGGTGACAGGTCTGGATGCCACCTCTGGTAACAAATAATAAAAAGCGGCCAAAAACTCACCTACAAACATAGAACAAGCACGATACCACGACTGCAAGGAACCGATCTACCCCAATTGGGGGGGGGGGGGGGGGTAAAGTGCCGGACTACGAATACAGAAGAGGTGGGGAGGTTCGATCCCCGTTCAGTCCTGCGATTTTTACCCGTCACTTCTCACTTCGTCTATCTTTGTCAATGTTTTATGTTCCACAGGGCCTGCAGCGTTAAAAAGGTCACCAAGTCACATTATTTATAAATAAACCAAATCGCTGCTATTCAGTATTTTTTATTTTCACGACAGATCTGTTTCGGCTTACAATGTCATTAAAGAGTTGACGGTCATCTGGTATATATTTGAGGCATTCATCCGGAAGAAAGAAATTTTCAAATGTTTGTTAAGATTTTGGACCGAACTGCAGTTACCAGTCCCTAGGCTTACAGACTACTTTATATACCTCTATACACATACTCCGCAATCCACCCGAAAGTGTGTGGCGGAGGGTACTCAGTACCACTACTGGTTACTTGCTTTCCTGTTCCACACTCATATAGAGCGAGGGAAAAACGAATGCTTGTACGCACACGTACGAGCCCTGATCTCTCTGATCTTTGTGGTATTTACGCGAAATGTAGGTTGGCGGCAGTAGAATCGTTCTGCAGTCCGCCTCAAATTCCGGCCCTCTGTATTTCTTCAACAGTGTTTCTCGAAAAGATCGTCGCGTTCCCTCCAGCGACTCCCATTTGAGTTCCAGAAGCATTTCAGTAACACTCGCGCACTGATCGAACCTAGCCGTCCGCCTCTGAACTGCCTCTATGTCCTTTAAACCGATCTAGTGGGGATCCCAAGCAGTTGAGCAATACTCAAGACGGGGTCATACAAGCGTTTTACATGCAGCCGAATTACACCTTCCCAA
This sequence comes from Locusta migratoria, assembly GCA_026315105.1. NCBI lineage: Eukaryota > Metazoa > Arthropoda > Insecta > Orthoptera > Acrididae > Locusta > Locusta migratoria. Next base: position 325,832,669 of record CM048755.1, read on the forward strand.
TATTCTCCCAGTAAACCGAAGTCAGCCATTCGCCTTCCCGACGACTGTTCTTATATGCTCGTTCCATTTCATATCGCTGAGCAGCGTTAACGCCTAGATATTTAATTGACACGACTTTCACCACTCATACTAAAGACAACACACACACACACACACACACACACACACACACACGAGAGAGGGCTCTAACCGACCAAAGCTGCGGCGGGCTATGCAGCATGACGCCTTAAAGCGCGCGGCCATTCCACCGCGGCCCGGAAGTGATCATGCACCAATTTTCTGTAGTGCACCTGTAACGTGTACTATGGTATCTGGGTTTAAGGGTAGGGCCTCTCCATGGCCGTCTAGTATGGTCTTACATTTGCCTACCGGTGGCCCTCATAAATTCATTATGCATCGTAGTGGCAGACTCAAGTTTAGTTGGAGCGAAAAGTCGCAGTTACCCTGGGGGCAACGAAAACGGAGCAAGTAATTAATATTACCTATAATATGAAAACGATTCCAGGTCATTACCACATAGCACTGACTTACGACTAGTCGCCTAGTAGCTTCTCCTGATTAAAGTCCTTGTTGACAAAGCAACTAATGCTGCAAATGTTGATGTTCTTACTGTCAGAGACCGTCCATGCAATGTCTACCAACGCCCTATACAGTTCCAACACTATGTATCGAATGAAGGTACAAATGTTACCGGCTCACCTATATTCAACAAAGCATGTATGCTTATGATGGATGTAGGTAAGTTATTGGTTTTTTTCCCATTTTATGGCAATTTTAGAGTCATGTCAGCGTGGCTCCAGGATGAAGAGACATTTAATACCTACTGCTAAAATTGTCTCGGTGGGGGAAAATATCTGGTGTTTAAGAAATAAAGTAACCGACTGTTACGGCTTTTACTGCTGCCTCACGGTGCGTAAACGTTCGTAACCCTAGTGCTGGTAATTGTGACAGTAATATATCTGATGTTTTAAGAGTGATTTCACTCGGTTGACGATAGTGCCCTGTTTTAGTACCGCTGTCTTCAAATCTCCGTATCATCGAATTTCATAACTGTAACTGCTGGCAGTAAACGAATGTCAATGTCTACAGCAAACAAAACGTCTTTTAAGTTGTGTACCTTACTTTAGGAACTATTTATCTTGTTAATATTCTGAGTCGTTATTCTATACAGATTTAGGTAGTTCATAATACGCCATTATTATTATTATTAAAATTTCATGAAACTTAATATGAATTCGTAACACCGATTTCGTATCGACTGGTCTGACAGTGCACTTGTGTCTCAGTTGGTTTGAAATTGTATGACAACTTGCAGTGCCTCTTGGGTGATGACTGGAATTTCGCATATATCTACGGCTTCGTCTATTTCATCTACTCACGTCATTTACGCAGTCATTTATCCTAAAACTATTTTTGTGGTACAAGTTACAAGTGACTCCCAGTTCTGTTGCCCGCAAACTGTCACTGTGTTGCCGGTTGATGTTTGGCCTCATACACATGAGTTTTCCAGTGCTCTCATTCAGTTAAGTAATGACTTGCTCGGCCTCGCCGCTCACTTGGAGGTGGGATGTGCCCTGCGCCTTCGTGCGCAAGCGTTCGCTTTTTAGTTTTCTTACGACCGGCTTTTAGAGACATTTTCGACAGTTTTGATCACGGTACTCGGTTCTCTTCCGTGGTTGTTCCCGTCAGAGCTGTTACGGCTGTCTGAGGCGTGCTCTGTTGGGCGCGTGGGTGAGCTTAGGGTTGTGTTTCGGTCGTAATCTCATCCAGCAGTACACTAATTTCAATAGGAGTATTCTTGTCAGAGACGGTCGTTAAAACAGCAGCCGCTGTGTATGTCCGGGGCAAGGTAGTAACAGCTGCAAGGCGCCAGACAGCTGGCTGCCACACGCCTCCAGAACCAGCTCAGGTCTTAGGATGGCCCTCACAGCAGACTGCGGGACACCCGCATTCGTGTATGTAGGCCCTGTATATTCAAGGTTAACTCATTTCAGACCACGTAATTTGCTGTCAAATATACAGCTTGGTTTTATAAGTGATGTAACAACTGAAAATGCTATCTTCTCTTTTCTATGTGAGCACTGAATAAATTAAATAAAACGCTGCGAACGATATGGGTCTTATTTTACTTAAGAAAGGCGTTCGGTATGATCACGAAATATTGCCACAGAAAAAAAAAATGTTCAACTGTTTATAAACTTAAGAGACCTAACTGCTATGGTCATTGGTACCTTGACTTGCCTGAGGGAGAACTCGAACCTCCGACGGGAGCGGCTTATTACTGTACAACGTGGAACATAACGGACTAAGAAGTAGCTCACAATTGGTTCACCTCATACATTAATAACAGGCAGTAGAAGGTAATTTTCGCAGTCTTTAATGGCTACGACATGCAGTCCCAATGGGGCACATGAAGTAGGGAAGGTTCTCCATGGGTCACGTCTGAGGGGGCTACTGTTTCTTTTTTATATAAATTATACGCCTACCAGTATATCTAATACTCCCTTTTACTACAACTAGGTTTCATAAACACAATTATTTTAGTTATGATGTGCAGAATGCATTTACGCGATTTTTCTAAAATTTCTAATCCGAGCGGTCTAAGGCGCCGTGCTGTGGAGCGTGCGGTCGCTCACCGTCGGAGGATCGAATCCTCCCTCGTGTGTGTGTGTGTGTGTGTGTGTGTGTGTGTGTGTTTGTTTTCCTTAGTTTAGTTTACCTTAGTTTAAGTAGTTTGTAAGCTACGGACTGATGACCACGCAGTTTGGTCCGATAGATTTACAAAGATTTGAACATTTTGAACAACTAGTGAGGGGGCTATAATGCTTCAGTCGTCGACGTGGAGACTCGTACTCGCGGACGCCACCTGGCGGCCCGCATGGATATCACACACGTATCGACCACTGAGTACTACTGTCAGAGATGCCACACGGTGGATTATAAAGAGAAAATCTGGTTGTGATGACACCAGCTTGGCAGTAAAGGATGTTGCTTGCAATACTGCCACACTTTCAAATAATGCAGTGATGCCTGTAGACAATAAATTGATGCCCACAAAAAGACGGCGGTTTTACAGTTTCTACCAAAATTCAACAAAAACTGAAATTTCGATTACACAGAATGGGCACATGATTAATGAGACCGAACATTTAAAATTTCTTGGCGTTCATAAAGAGAGTGATGGAAAGCCCTTGTTTAGGATTTCGTTTAAAAACTAAATGCTGCTTTATTTACCATTAGAACAGTATCTGTAAAATGTGATAGTTCAACACCAAAAGTAATATACTTTGCTCATTTTCATTCTCTTATGTCGTAAGGTGTTGTTTTTCAGGGGTGACTTCTGATTCAAAAAAAGATATTTTTGGCTGTGAAACGTGTGCTTCGAGCAGTATGTAACGTAAGCTCACGAACCTCTTTATCGGCTCTTGTTCAGTAGTCTGGGAATTATGAGATTGGCTTCTCAATACATATTTTCTTTAATGTTCTTTTAACAAATTCTGCTTGTACCCAAGAGTTAGCAGCTTTCACTCAGTTGCTAGTAGGCAGAAATCTAATATGCTTTTGGATCATATCTCCGTGACTCTCATGAAAAAGGCGTACCATATTCTACTGGCCGCAAGAATTGAAATAGTAATAATCGGCGCAATTTCAAGTCTAAACTGGAGTTTCCTCATGGCACACTGCTTGTATACTGTCCAGGAACTCATGGAAAAAATTTAAAAAATTGCTAGATCCTGCGTTACACTGTTTTTACTTGTCGCCTTCATAGGCTTCCTATACGTTTCATTTTATTATTACTCTTCTGTTACAATTTCATGTACCAACTAGTAGCATTACCATGGAGACTTTCTTCTCAATTGGATCCAGCAAAACATGATGAATATAAAGAAAAAATAAAACGGGCCGGTATGTGCTTCTAGCTATCAAGCCGTAATTACTCGACGCCATTCAACACCCGGAGATTTTTCAGAATTCGAAAATCGCTCTGCAGTACCACTAGTGACTTTCACATACAAGGGTATCACTGTATTTTTTCGGATGGCACTTCAAAGCATAATAAAAATATTCTAGCACTCCTAATACGAAAAGAGCATGTGTGACATTCACATCATGAATATTACCATCACCATACCTGAAAGTTCCTCCACAAAGTGTAACCAACAATCACGTAATTGCACGGTTTTCAATTTAACAAACACTATACTACTCTGAAGAGGCATGTTAATATCAACTTTTGAAAACGCAGTTTATCTATTTCTTGAACAATCTTTCAAGCTTCGAATTTTCAGCCGCACGGCAGTAGCTTAGCTGTCTAGAGCGCCACATTACGGATCGCGCTGCCTCCCGCGTCGGAGGTTAGAATCCTCCCTCGGGCATGGATGTGTGGGTCCTTAGGTTAGTTTAACGTAGTTGAAGTAGTTTGTGAGACTAGGGACTGATGATCAACGTAGTTTGGTCCCATGGAATTACAAACATTTAAACTTTGTTTTCTTCGAATTTTCAATTGAATCCTTTACTCAATATTTGTGTGGAAAGATCTTTTTACAACAGAAACAGAACTAACCCGCTACGCTAGTCCTGTTAGCTCTGAAACGAAGCCTCCGCAAATGTAACTAATTTGTAAATACTGTGAACTTTCTCTTAAGCTGAAGATCAATGGTTAGCGTTAAGGACTTTGAGATAATGAGGTCGAGACGGACGGAGGGAGGGGGAGAAAGCGAAGAAGCGTAGTTGGACTTTTTTGTGCTTATCTCAATATTTGCCTGAAGTGATTTAGGGAAACGACGAAATGCCTGATTTAGAACAGACGACCGTTTGATCCCCGTTCCTCGAAATTATGTTGCAGACGCCGTTATTCAATATAAATGTTAACAATGGACACATACATTTATATTTTATCAAGAAATGCCAGACATTCGACCCAGACAAACGGTATCATACGTATATTGAAATCGAAGAATACTCAGAAAGACGTGTAATGATTGACAGCAGTCATGCGGGCCGTGTTCGTCGACGAATCAGGACAGAGAGAACGCAACGTCATACAACAGCTGCTCCTATTACCGCAGCGTACTACAATTTGCGCTGAAATAGCAGTTACCTACACTAACAGTTTTGATGTTCACAGAACATTTCGCCGGAAGACGGTCTTTTGCAGCTATCCACGCTACTTTAACCTGGGGCAAGTCTCGTCATTAACTACAGAAACCTTCATCCACTTGCAACCGTCTACTGAAGCAAATCCGCGGTCTCATTCTAAGATTTTTATCCCCGGACGTCCTTAGATTACCGAACTCAAATGTTTGTAGAGCTTATGGGACTTAACTACGGGGGTAATCAGTCCATGAACTTACAAACTAGCTTATACTAAAGACGGCACAAACATCCATGTTCGAGGGGGATTCGAATCCCCGACCGCAGCAGCCGTGCAGACCGTGACTGGCATGCCGCAGACCGCTCGGCCACCGCAGTCGGCGTTACCGAACTGATCACTCCTCGATGTCTCAGACTGTCGCATCAACAGCACCCTTATTTTGGTGAAGCTGTGCCATAAAATTTCTTTCTTTCCCAATTCGATTCAGTACCGCCTCATTAGTTATCCGATCTACCAATTTCATCCTCAGCATTCTCCTGTAGCGCCACATTTCAAAAGCTGCTCCTATTATCTATACTTTCATCTACGTTTCATTTTCGTCCAGTGTTATATTCCAGAAAACACAATGTCCTAGTAAATGTCATGGGATAGTGGGAAACAGATGGCACAGGTGTGTTGATTGCGCACAACACACACCGTGTAGCAGCTGCAGTTGTATAGGGCACTTGAGAAGTGGGTGTGCAAGTGATCTGTGTAAAAGACAACGTCGACATGAGCTGATGCCGTTCGATCAGGGATGGTACTCGGTACCCAACGGACGGGCATTTAGATTTCAGCAGTAGTGCAGGAATTAGACTTCACACGTCCAGCCGTGTCCAGGGTGGATCGTGAATGGTTGCATGAAGGTTTCACATTGCGAATCACTACAACTACCGGCCGTCCAGCCATCCTCGATGAGCCAGGTATGAGAAGGATCATCAGTAGTGACAAAGCCAACAGTTCAACAAATCACGGCTGTGTTTAACACATGGCGTGCTAGACAAGTCTCCCAGTGGACAATCCGTAGGAGAATGGGTTCCATGAGAATGGGAGCCGGCGTTGTATAAAGGTGCCACGTAACACAATGTCATCGGAAACAACGTCTTGCATTTTCTGTCCTTCACCAGCGATGGACACTGGAACAATGACGGAACGTCACATCCAGACGAATCATGATTTCAACTGATGTGTGGTTCCAGGTGGCGTCTCTGTTATCGTCTGTAGTGAATTTTCCTGATATATAATGGGTCCTAGTTATTCTGGGCCGGCCGCGGTGGCCGAGGGGACTGAGCGCTCCAGTCACGGTCTGCACGGCCACTACGGTCGGGGGTTCGAATCCCCCCTCGGGCATGGATATTTGTGCCGTCCTTAGTCTTAGGTAGTTCATAAGTAGTTTGTAAGCTTAGGGACTGATGACCCCGTAGTTAAGTCCCATAAGTGCTACAAACATTTGAACATTTGAGTTATTCTGGAAGGGACTTAGAATGGTACGCGATATACTGAACTGCTCTGGGTCCATAGCAATCCGTGTTCGCCATCCAACACTGTGACGGTTCTGCAGTATTTCAAGATGATAAAACGACACCATATCGCTCCCACGCTTCCCGGGAATATTTCCAGAAACATGCAGAGATCAGAGACTTAGACTGCCATACCGATGACAAATTTGAACCCAAGAACATATGTGGTTTGTAATGGAAAACGGCTCCGTGCCAAGGATCCTGCACCCACGAACAGTCCAGAATTGGCTGCCGCTCTGCAAATTATTTGTTGTGAGCTGCACCCAGGGGAGTACCAGCGATCTGTAGACTCAGTTCCACGACGTCTCAGCGCAGTCTGCAGGGCCATACAAGGCATCCACACGATATTAGGTGGTTATCCCGTAACACTTGTTAAGTCGGCATACTTTCTGAAAAGCTTTCCTAAACCTTTCATTTACACTTGATGTAAGCAAATACAATGTGAGCACAAAGTTTTGCCATGATAATAAAATTTATAACAGAATAACCGTTTGACATAATTTACATTTGATGCCGTTACATATGTTAGTGATACTAGTTTTTCGAGCCCACTTACGTTAGTAAACCTCGACGTGTGCTGCCTTGGTAGCTCGGAGAATGTCTAAGTGGTATTCCAATCCCCGTCAGGTGTTTTGTAACATGTGTTATGTCACATTACCCACAGCAGCTTCCATCCTAGCCTTCAGTTCGTCGAAGTCAGATACTGGTGTGACGAAGACTCTGCCCTTGATATAGCCAGCCCCCCCCCCCCCCCACCCAAAAAGTCAGGGGGTCGTAATGTCTGGAGAGAGGGGTGGCCAGAGTGTTTGACCATCACTTCCAATCCACCGATCCGGAAATGTTTCATCCAGGAAATCACGCACTATCAAATCCCAGGGGGGAGTGCTCCATCTTGCTGTAAAATTATCCATGGTTGATATTCTTCTAATTGTGGGACAATGAAATTTTGCATTGCAAAACGTGTAAGTAAATATTACCGGTAATGGATTTTTCCGCGACGAAAAATGGTCCAAAAACCTTGTTATGTATTAGGCCGCACCAAACATCCACCTTTTCGTTGTCTCGTTGTAACTGTACAGTAGCACGTGGAGACTCTGAGCCCCACATACGGACATTATGCCTATATACCATTCCACTAACAAGAAAGGTGGATTCATGCGATTTAAGTAATCGTTAGCGCCATCAATCCTGTTGAGTATCTCAGCTGCGAATTCTGCACATGTCAGCAAATCATTCGGTTCGAAGGCCTGAACGATTTGCACTTTGTAAGCATGCAACCTAAGATTTTCAAGAAGAATTTTCAACACACTCTCTTACGGTATTTGAAGTTCACGTGATGCCTGACGAGTTGATTTAGTCGAACTGCATTAAATCTACTGCCGAAAATGATCAATTGCATCACTCACACGAGGCCTACCACTTCGGGGACACTTGCATACCATCGGTTTATTGATTTAACGTCAGGAGGGCTGCGGCCACAAGAAGCGCGAAATTTACGCTGAACACTGATGGGCGATTTCGTTTCGTGAAACCAAACCACACATTGCGCTTTCTCCTGCTTCGGCGCCATTTCGCCAGCACCTAACAGACAGCGTCGGTGTTGTGGAGCACTAGCGCCATCTATTCGTCACAACAACTAGTTACACTAACTTATGCAACGGCCTCAAATTTAAATTATTATATCAAACGGTTATTCTGTTATAAATTTTTATAACAGAAACAGTCTCTTGTTATGATTTTTTTGTCCCTTTTACTTCAACAAGTTATTTCGCTTCCCAAATAGGGAAACTCGTCTATTGCTTTCCGTGTTTCATTTACTCATAATTCCAAGCTTGGTATGATTTAATTCTACTTCTTTTCCATTACTCATGCTCTACTTTTATCAATGATTTCTCTACAGTCTGTTCCACACGGTCAGCAGTCCCAATAAGAAAGGGCCGGAGGTTTTTGAAATGTGATGCTCCAAATGAATACTAAGCATAGATGGTTAGTTCTATTAAGAAATGTTGAGGTACTTTACAAAATAGCGGAAGAAACAAACTGATGACACAGCGTGACTAAAAGAACGGGTCGATTGATATGACATCCCAAGGCTTCAAGATTAGACTACTATTCTGTCTTACAACAACTGCTTTTAATGTCCTTAAAACTTTATAACCCCAGCCTCCTAACTGTACACGTTTAGATAACACTTTGCTGCCTCTCTTATCCCAACTTCCATTAGAATTTCAGAAGTGTATTCCAGGAAACATTGTCTAAGGTTGTCTCTAAATGTACCAACGCTATAAACGCAGGTTTATCTTCTTTATACGAGGGTTGGAACTTAAATAGTGGCAATTATTAATTCACAACCAATTCAAAAGCGTTACATGTTTACAACCGTTACGTCCTTCAAAGTAGTTACCAGTGTTGTGTAGTACTCGTTTCCAGCGATATAAAAGGCGTAGTATACCGTTAGCAAAGCCTATTCTGTTGATGCTACGAATGGAGCGGTCTACTACCTGTCGAATCTCTGGAACAGTTCTCAAGCGAATGCCACGACGTGGTTCCTTCCTCTTCAGAATCAAAAGTCACAAGGATTTAAGTCCGTGGTGTATGGTGGATGATACAGTACTTCCCAGCCCAATCGACCAAACAGAGCAGCCACAGCTTGAGCTGTATGCGCCCGCAAAATGATGAGAGGGTTGCGCAGAAATTGTTGCCGCTTCTTTCGTAGAGCTGGTCGCAGGAGATGTACGACCTCGGGCACATTAAATCTTGATCCAACTCCGTTGTTCCTGTTTCGAAAACCTAGTGACACCGTTACGTTAGAGCGCTCGCTCACAAATGACTATTTCCCTCGATTGTGCGCACGCCGGTGACGTAGGACGGGCGCGTCCATTTGCTCGGAGGTAAGGTACGTATATCAACGATGTGTATTATCAGCGATAATAGTAGATTCCATTGCATAGTGTCTCCATAGCAGTGTTGCCACTATTCAAGTTCCAAGCCTCGTACCTTTTTAGTTGTTCATTCTTCCACACATGATTAGCCTGAGTATTTTGCAGCAATGACTTATGATAGTTTAGTAACTGCCTTCTTAGTAACTGCCTTCTTAGTAACTGCCTTCTTAGTAACTGCCTTCTTCGAGATAGGCATTATTACGTTCGTCTAGAAGTATGCGAGCATTTCGCGCCTCTCATTTATTTTGTAGACTGTAACGAATAGTTTGGTCATTGATGTTTCTCCATAATTCTGACGTAATTCCATCTTCTCCGGGTGCCTTGCAGGTGTACGTCATGCAACGTGATTTTTCAGGAGTGTGAGAGCAAGTAATAGGAGCACATATGACAGTCTGCGCACGCCCAAATCTCTTCGTAGATCAATAACAACTGCAGATGTGTTTAACCTGGCCGCCGCTATGGGGCATTGAACATCAGCATTCACGACGAATACTAAATACTCAAATACCGTATATCGACTGTTATAGGGCACTGAAATAAATTCAATGGCGAAATTGAAAACTTGTGCTGGATCGAGATTCGAATCCGAATTGGTAGCCTAAATTAGTTAAGGCGACATGTGGCCTGAAGCAGGAAAGCCGGCTTCAAATCCCGGTCCAGCAGAAACATTTAACTTCCCCAGTGAATTTATTTAAATGCCTTGTAACAGTCGAGATGTTTGAATATTACGAATTCGTAATAATCTGTTAACATGAACCAATTGTGTGTTTTTCCAGACAGGACACCATATCTTTAATCGCATGATATTAATCCCACAAGTGAGTGTATATTGACTAATGTTGTTCATTTTATGTCATTTATTTTGTAAATCTATGCCGCATATGTATTTGGGAAATAACACTGAACATTTATTTGTAATAAAAAAGAAGGCTCTATTGTAAGGAATTTATGTAAATTTGCTAGCAATTCTCAAATATAAGGTATACATCCGACTGTATATTCGATGTATAATCTTCCAAGCTGGCCCCATGACATACCTGAACTAGCAGTCTCCTTACGTTCGTGGACTTTAGTCTCCTTCCTCTGGAACTGGAATGTCGCTGGAGTTTGTTCTCAATTAGGACTATAACGGAGTAGAAAGGAGAGCGCTGAGACGAGCGCGCTGTATAATGGACTCACTGCACTGCCGCTACATACATACCAGTTGGACATAATTTCTGTAAACCAATAAAACGGCTGACCTTTTACCAGTGAACATTGTTCCGTCTATACGTACTTTTTAGAGGACTATTTATTATTCTCCCTCCACAGACCCTGACGGGCCCTTCGGTACCGACCGCCGTGTTATCCTCTGCCATTAACGTGACTGGATGCAGGACGTGGGCTGAACATACCGTTCTACCGCGCCGTTGTCAATATTCGTGACTGCAGCCAATACTTCTCTAACTAGGAGCCGCTCAAATGGTCTCACGAAGTTGAAAGCATCCCGCCGAGAACAAACGAAATAGTACTGGGCATCGAATCTGCGTCCTCGACATCGCAATCAGATGCTCTATTCACTAAACGACAGATGCCAACTTCTTGGGATACTATTGTAAATTTATCTTAATAATCTGTCCCATTTCAGAGATTTTCTAACAATTTCGTTATGATACATATACAATGAAGAGCCAATGAAACTGGTGTACCATGAATATGTAAACGCAAAGATATGTAAACGCAAAGATATGTAAACACAAAGATATGTAAACACAAAGATATGTAAACACAAAGATATGTAAACACTGAGGACAGCGCAGCGACGGGCAACGCCTACATAAGTCAACAGGTGTCTGGCGCAAGCGTTACTGCTAATAAAACGGTAGGTTATCACGATTTAAGGGAGTTCGTACGTGGTTTTACAGTCGGCCAACGGGAGATGGGACAAACCATCTCCGAGGTAGTGATGAGGTTGGGATTTTCTCCTACGGTCTTTTCACGAGTACACTGAATATTGGTTATCTGGTAAAACATCAAATCAACTTCACTGCAGCCGGAAAAAGAGCCTGAGGACGACTGAAGAGAATCGTTCAACATGACAGAAGTGCAACCCATGTGCAAACTGCAGCGGACTGCAATGTTGGGCCATCAACAAGTGTAAACGTGCGAACCAGTCAACGAAACATCCTCGATATTGGCTTTCGGAGTCTGAAGCCCACACGTGTAACCGTGATGACTGCACGACACAAACGACACTGGACTGTGGATGACTGGAAACATGTTGCCTGGTCTCACGAGTCTCGTTTCCAATTGTATCGAGCGGATGGACGTGGAGACACCCTGCAAGTCCGCAGGGGACTGTTCAGGCTGGTGCAGGCTCTGTAATGGTGTGGGGCTCGTGCAGTTGTACTGATATGGGGCCCTTAATAAATCTAGATACGAATCTGACAGATAACGTACGTGCGCATCCTGGCTGCTCATCTGCATCCATTCACATCCCTTGCACGTCCCGACGGACTTCGACAGTTGCAGCAGGACACTGGGACACCCCACACTCCGTGGACCACTAAATTCAGCAGACGTGAACATTATTGAGCATGTCTGTGATGCCTTGCAACGCCCTGTTCACAAGAAATCTCCACCCCGTAGTACTCTTATGGGGACAGCCCTGCAGGATGAATGGTGTCAATCCTTGCAGCACTACGTCAGAAACTAGTTGTTAGAACTAGCTATTAGACTATAAACTGCAGTCGTCATGATAAAAAAAAAATACACGAAACTTTTTGCTCGCAATGTCTTAACAGTGACGTCGTTTTCTGTCCCTTTTAGGTTTTACGGAACACATCGTTTCCTCGTGGTGGAGATAGAATGAACAAGAATACACCACTGGTCTAACTTTTTTTCTCATCTGGAGTGTGACCTACATCACCAAATTTATTCCAGACATCAATTTCCAAATGTTCAAATGTTTGTAAATCTATCGGACCAAACTGCGTGGTCATCAATCCGTAGCTTACAAACTACTTAAACTAAGTTAAACTAACCTAAGAACAAACACACACACACACACCAATGCCCCAAGGACGACTAAAACCTCCGACGGCGAGCAACCGCGCGCTCCGCAGCGAGGCGCATTAGACCGCTCGGCTATGCCACCGCGGCACATCAATTTCTTTGATAGAGTACATTTGTAACTGTGTACTCGCCAACAATTTTCGTTTAACACCCGCCAAGTCTCACAAAAATACCTTCGTTAAATGCCACCCGATCTTGACAATTAGTCATTTCGCTCTGTCGTGCTGCACTGCAACACCGAGAACATGTACTCGCCACTACTCACGCAAGAGGAAACTAAGAAAATTATGGATTCATCTGTATAATAGAATGTGTAAATGTAACACACTATGTGCGCTGTATGTAACAGCCAAGTAGCTGTAAGAAACAAATTCGACATTCATTCTAGAGGGACTAAACAGTGCTCCAGTCATTTGGAAAGGCTGGTATCTTCCGTTATGACAGTGTCACTTATTTTTAAAACCCAAAACCAAAAATCTTGAGCTTTAAGTACGCGGAATTGCAGTGATGGTGATAGTTGGAACACTTCTTTGCGAACACCTTACGTTTAAATGGATCTGATGTAAGTGGCTTCTCTGACGTTTTCCTGCCGTTTCAATCTTTTTATTTTCCATTTGATAATTTCAAAAAAATGTTTGTTACGCTTATGGGACTTAACTACAGGGTCATCATTCCCTAAACTTACAAACTACTTATGAACTACTTACGAACTAGGACGTCACAAATATCCATGCCCGAGGGGGGATTCGAACCCCTGATGGTAGTGGCCGTGCAGACCGTGACTGAAGCGCCTCAGTCCCCTCGGCCACCGCGGCCGGCCATTTGATAATTTAACATTACAGAACAGCACAGCATGCTAGTCGGAAGAAAGAACGCATTCGATCTGATTTACAATATTTTTTGTACATTTGTTCCCATAGACAAACTGGTAGTTTTAATTTGAACACTAAATGTACAGTTCATTCCGCAAGTCACATGAAATTCTTTTTCCACTCCACAGCATGCTTTCTCTGTCGAACCCTCTCGCAGCAGTCTGGAAGCTTGTAGCTAAACGGGATGTTTTTGCATTTTCCTTATAAAGTAATAGTCGCAATCTTGTCATTGATCTTTAAACAAATACAGAGTTATGGTGGAAGACACGACGCTGTCTCCGATCGCCTGGCTACGCGGACGCCGCGTTGCTGGCAGCCGGTTGGCAACGTGTTGCAACCTGTCGGGCCTCATTTACCTACACAGCAAGTGACTCGCAATGGACTGTTACCAGTTCGCGTCGGCAGCGGATTTCATTTGAAACACTCCGTGCGTAGAGACCCTAAGCCGTCAGCAGTTAACGAGTTAGGCAACGTTGAAGCGGTGCTGTACGGGTTTTGTGACGCCGATTCTTGCTATTTCACGACGAGGAGTCATTCGTCACGTACATAAAATGAGTTCTGCGATATTTCGGTAACGTGCCACCCAAGGTAGAACCAATAAGGGGAAGAATGCTTTTTACATCACATTTAACGCCTCGTATTTGTCGTGTTCATGCAGCCGATATTTGGCCAGTTTTGCGTTGCAACCACCACCCTATGACTAAATGTCGTTTTGAAGTATCAACACATGGAATTTCTCAAGAACTGTCGTTACTGGTACAATTAGTTTTAATACAATGACGGGAAATGGTCTATTGGTAGTTAAAGAATTGTCGTATTGAGTTATGTTTCGTAGGGACTGATGACCCCGTAGTTAAGTCCCATTAGCTATACAAACATTTGTAATATTTTAGTTATTTTTCGCATCTCATAAAGGTTATATTCCCGCAAGGGATCCAGCGTATTTGTGCATTCGCACAGATATTCAGAATTGTCACCCGCTCGGTTAGCCGTGTGGTCTAACGCACCGCTTTCCACAACGGCCCAGTTCGAATCCTCCCGGCGGGTTAACGAAAGGGGTTCGAGTGCCGGCCAGCCTGGATGTGGTTTTTACGCGATTTTCGACATCCCTCTAGGTGAATACCGGGCTTGTCCCCAAGTCCCGCCTCAGTTACACGATTCGCAAACATTTTGTAACACTACACTTTCACACATATAAAACAACACGCAGATGTTTGGGGTACATGGGGTGGCGACACGAAGGGCATCCGGCCACGCCGTAAATATTAACACGCCAAACCCGGATTTAACAAAGTCGACCCTGCATGTTCGAAACATGGCCAAGAGAAAGAAATTGAGAATTGTCTATAGGGGCATATATACAATTATTGATGTGGTGTCTGTTCTGTCCGTTGAATTTAAATGAAATTATTTTAGTACTCTGAAACGGTCGAAATTGTGTATTTTAATTCACTAAAGAACGTGTTGATCGACTGTCAGTTAATAACAGTTCGACGATTATGGCCTTCAAGAATATCATGCCACAAAATTCAGCGTACCTCTGCCGAGCTTCAACCCAACGCAGTTTTTTTTTATTTGTACAAGACTTTGTGACTTTATTAATACATATAATTTCCATCATATTCGATGTTACATTACTAGAGTTGTGCTCTCTGTCATGATTGAGTTTCTTGTATTTTGCAAATTTTTACAAGCCAAAGCTCTTCACTAATAAGGGACACATTTGGCCTCGAACGTTCGGAACCGCACGAAACTATGCTTAGAATAACAATAATAAACAAAACAGCAATGTGCGTCATTTCCATGCAAAACGCCGCACTTGTTTCCTAGCGCCACTAGATGGTGTGATGTGTAGCTGCACTAACCAGCGCTCTATACTCCGTTCACCGCAACGAGAGACGTACTGAAAACACAAAACAGGGTCACTCGCTCAGGTTTTTGAGGCTTGAAAGAGTGTGTGGCTTTCTTTCTATTGCTTGTTTTCATAACAATATCAGTCACTGACTGTTCTGGACACAACAGCTGTGTTTTATTCGCACTAGGAACCAAGTGTTTCTCTACAGAACTTTATTACTACTTCTTTGAACGCTTCTTGGGTAGACTCAGATTTAAGGATGACATAATGAGGTTACTCTTACGCGATACCAATGCGAGAGAATCAGAAACATATGGACTATGAATGCTGAATATTATTGTAAACACAAGTACGTTACTATTCAGCAACTGGTCCTTTAAGATGAAGTTGATATTCAACACCTGTTATCACTGCTATATAACACACACAACGACCTTACACCTGAAACGGATGCAGCAAAATTGAGCTAACGTCCCTGTTTTGTCCACCCCTGGTCACGCGCATCAGTGTATTTACAGTACATCTCTCGTTTCAGTGAACGGAGTATAGTTGCGTAGTGGTATAGCTGCAGTACGTATTTGTCTCTTCGAGTGTTCACAAACGAGTTACTGTGTAAACTGTGTACAGTGCAGTGATATGAAGTGAATTAATCCTACGCGTGTGGTCCAAATAATATGTATCAAATTCCGACGTGCTGAATACGGAAATGACATTGAGGACGAGGCTATGGAGTTCGCGGATATGTAACACACCAACTCTGTGATTTACAATCAACTTGCTGCACCAACATATAAGCGTATGTTACAATATGCTTGGAGAAAGCCAGGATACGACATTGACATACCAACATCATCATCTGAAAATGTAATTAGTGTGGCTTTTGATAATGGACTGCGTGAATGTGAAAGTGGTTTGGAATGTGATAACGTGGCTTTAGTGAGGTGTGCACATTGTTCTCTCCCACTTTGTTTTAACCACTTCATCGAAATCCCGCGTCTGCACTTTGAAGACTAATATAAGCACTTTCAGTTGTGGTACTGCTGTATGTGTGTTTTGCGCTGTTGTAAGTACTTCAAGCAGAATGTTTTTGGCGCTGCTGACAGAAATATAATGATACAATGACGCCATTAAATTACATATAATTTCCTTCCTAGGGTATTCATATCTTGGTGTTTTGATTCTCTCTGTTAAAAAGTTACTAGAGGTACAATGCAAAGTTTTGCATGCAGATGACGCACACCACTGTTCCGTTTATGAGTGCTTATTATTCCAAGCATCGTTTCGTACGGTTCCGAGCGTTCGAGGTCAAAGCTGTCCCTTGTAAGTGGCATTTTTCGTATTATCACATGTTCATGGACATGTTTTAATTTATGAATAAAATAACTAGGATTTGGACAAGGAAGGAAATGCGCGTTTACAGCTTCCAAAACGAAATTTAAGAGCGTCCATTTTCGTAAACAATGTGTATACACTTAGTTTGCGGGACAAATAGAGCAGATAACTGACACCGGGGATCGCCAAGAGCGCAAATCATGTAAACCAGGCCATCCCGTGTGCCAATGGCGCTCTCTCCCGTGACGTAAGATTTCGTCAGGTACGGTACGGTTTCCCCATTCACTACACCTGCAACTACCTCGTTTAGTATGCCGACCGCTGAAGAGAGAACAAATCAACAGGTAGGAAGTGTTGTTACCGTCACAATGGCGGTGCTTCTGCGGGAACGAAGGAAGCCGGTGCATTTCCGACATAACGGCATCTTTATTTCTACTGCATGCAGCTGGTACTGTCTCTAATAAATGTACAGTTGCCAGGCCAGCTGACACAGGGACAGTATGTACCAGTGGCGGACTAAGGCTGTTGGAGGCCCGGGGCGGCGGTGAAATGATAGGAGCCCCCCCCCCCCCCCCCCCGGCCACTTGAAAATACTTGTTGTTATGATCCGCAGACTGGTTTGATGCAGCTCTCCACGTTACCCTGTCCTGTGCAAGTCTCTTCATCTGATAATACGTTTGGCATCCTACATCCTTTTGAGTCTGCTTGCTATATTCGTCCCTCGATCTCCCTCTACGATTTTTACCCCACACACTTCCTTCTAATGCTAAGCTGATAATTCCTTGATGTCTCACAATGTGTCCAACCAATCTATCCCTTCTGTTAGTCATGATATGCCAAAAACTCCTTTCTCCCCGATTCGGTTAAGCACCTCATTAGTTACGTGATCTACCCATCTAATTTTCATCATTCGTCTGTAGCACCAAATTTCAAAACCTTCTATCATCTTTTTATCTGAACTCCTTATTGTCCACGTTTTACTACCATACAATGCTACACTCCAGACAAATGTTTTCATAAAGGAATTTAATATTGGGTGTTAACAAGTTTCGCTTCTTTAGAAACGCTTTTCTTCCCATAGCCATTCTGCATTTTATATCTTCTTTACTTTGGCTATCAGAAGTTATCTTGCTACCCAAATAACAAATTTTATCTACTACTTTTATTGCCTCATTACTATAAAAAAGAATTGGAGGCCCCTTCCAGGACGAGAGGCATAGGACAGGCTGAAAAAACAGCTTTCAAAATTTGGAGGCCCCAACAGAACGAGATGCCAAGCGCGCTAAACAAAAGTCATTTCCAGGTATTTTGAGGCCCCCCAAGACCGGAGGCGGTCCGCCCCCTCCACCCCCCCCCCCCTTTTAGTTCGCCACTGGTATGTACATGGCGAGGACTTCAACGAAATATACAGGAAAATGCAATTCTCCACTGTTTTCGAGAAAGTAAGATTCAAATGTTTGTAAAGCTTATGCGACTTAACTGCGGGGGTCACCAGTCCCTAAACTTACAAACTACTTATAAACTAACTTATACTAAAGACAACACAAACATCCATACCCTACGGAGGATTCGAACCCCCGGCGCGCGAGGCCGCGCAATCCGCAACGTGACGCTCCAGACCGCGAGAAAATAAAGAGTTTAAAAGATTTACGCATGCCTATATATACTTTGTGGTCGCTAGTACGCAAGGAGTCCGTACCCGAGTAAGTATGCGCTTAGTTTCATAAGCGTGCAGTCCTGGATCGAATCCCTCCACTGATGCTTTTTATTTATTCCCGTGTAACGGATTTATGAGTGTGCAAATATTCAGTATCTAAAGACTCATTTATTGTTACCCTAATCTTTACCCAGAAATTCTGAGCTGCTCTCATTTTGGAAGTGATTCACCATAATAACCGTATTCCTGCAGGTATTTTTCATCCTACCTAAAGTCCATTTTCCCGGCTTACATACAAGTCCTGTACGACTCACCATTTTCCCGATAATCCTTCTGAGAAAATATGGCTGATAGAGAAGCCGAATCCCTTAACAGTTAAATTTCAAATGTACGATTAAAAACGGTACTTTTCATGCCTATTTTCATTCCAACTCAATCTCATCGCTTCAAAACCGTCTACAGTAGTAACACAAGAACACATGGAAATCGCAGACGAGAAATTTGGACAAATTTTAGAAATGATAGCGGAGGAACAATTTATAGTATAAGAGTAACTGTCCACTAAGACATCGATAAACAGGCTAAGCTTGAAAAAGTTGAATTAATTTCATCATCATCATCATCATCATCATCATCATCCTACGATTACAAGGTGGAAAAGAACCAGTTGAAAACGGACAACGATTACGTTCCGCTGGATTACAAGATTAGGGTCATCAATCTAGCGAGAGAGTATCCGGGATGGTGTTTGGCCGGTCGCCAGGAGAGAGCCTCGCGCCTCGAAAGCATGAAATTTTTGAAAAGATGAGAACATTGTAAACATGGTGCAAAGAGACAAACAACTTGATAAAACAATTGATTCGAGACCCTATGATTGTTCTCAGAAGCTGTAGAATGTAACTAGCAGCCACGGTGAAAGTGGCCGAGCGATCTAAGGCGCCTTGTTGCGGAGCGCGCGGTTGCTTACCGACGGAGGTTCGAGTCCTCGCGCGAGCGAGTGTGCATGTGTGTTATTAAGTTTACGTTATTTTAAGTAGTTTGTAATCCCAGGGACTGATAACTAGAGTAGTTAAGTCCCATAGATTACAAAAATTTGATAATTTGAATTTTTTACAATCAGCACGTGAGAACGAACATCACGTTACGGAACGCGCGGCCGCTCGTGTCGGGAGTTCGAGCCCTTCCTGCCTCCACGGGCGCCTGTGTATGTTGTCCTCCTTGTAAGTTAAAGACGTTTGTAAGTTTCGGAACCTATCAGCACAGTAATTTGATCCCATACAATCACAAACATTTGAACATTTTTAGAATAAGATTAAAGCAATGGCGTCTTGGTGCTACTAACCAATATCCGATTTAAAATTTCACGCTTCCGACGTGGGTCGTGCTCTTCAAGGGAAGACTTCAGAGAAAAATCACCATATTTATATCCGAGACTGAATGCACTTCACTGTCCTTTATGCAGCAGTCAGTTTCCGAATGCAGACTCGAGCCCTCATACCAAAATACATTAAGGATCTCTTAATTAACACACCCGCTCGGATATCGAGCGTGTTAAGCACCCACTTCCGGGACGGGGAGACGGGCCGGCGCCGCTTCCAATCCGGCCAGCAGATCACCGACAAGGGCCAGCCTTGCTGTGGTTCTTCAGCGGGTTTCCATGTCCCACTGCGTGAATACCGGGCTGGCGCCCAAGTCCCACCTAAGTCGCACGATTCGCAAACATTTACAAAACGTCCACACACTTTTACATGTCTAATACGACACGGAGACTGAAACACGTATTTCCTCCCAGGGGTAGTGAAATGAAGATGGGAAGTACACCCGGCTACGGCTTTAAGAATTAACCAAGCTAAACCACAGTAACCACGCCGACCCCGCGTCAACGTGTGATAAAGGCAAAAGATAAAGAAAGAATAAATGTAGAAGTAAGAAAGTTTAACTGTATAGATATTACAGATAAAGTACCCGCTTCCCTGTACGAAAATTGCAATATTACTTTGCAGACCATACTATGTTACCAGAATGAAACTTTCAATCTGCAGCGCACTGTGAGCTGATATGAAACTTCCTCGCAGATTAAAATTGTGTGCCGTAACCGGGATTCGAACCTGTGATCTTTGTCTTTCGCGGGCACACAATTTTTAATCTTCCAGGAAGTTTCATTATCAGCGCACACTCCGCTGCGGAGTAAAAGTATCATTCCGGAAACATCCCTTAGGCTGTGGCTAAGTTATGTCTCCGCCACAGCCTTTCTTCCAGGTGTGATATTCCTGGAAGGTTCGCAGGAGAACTTCTGTGAAGTTTGGAAAGTAGGAGGCGCGGTATTGGCAGAAATAAAGTTGTGAGAACGGAACGTGAAGCGTACCGAGATAGCTCAGTTGGTAGAGCGCTTGCCCACGAAAGGCAAAGGAACAGGTTCGACTCCCGGTTCCGGCACACAATTTTAATCTGTCAGGAAGTTTCATACGATGTTAATTTGCGAATTTTTTTCAGGGTGCCAGTATCCACGAAGTTATGACCGAACACTCGTCGAAGGATGAACAAAGATGGTTCTTGCGCAGAGAAAGGATATGCACAAGGTAACACATTCGTACACTGCACGTTACGCTGTTTCCGTTTGATTGCAAGAGAACACTAGCTTATTGGGAACAAGGGTGGAAAGATCAGTTGATTAGTAAGCACGCAAATACAAAAATGATAAAACGTCATCATCTAGGTCCGGCAAATTCTCAACATTATTATACAGAAAATTTCAAACAGATGTCTTGAAGCCATGCGTGATACCAGAACAGTTTCTTTTGCTCCTCTATTCGTGGTGAATAGAACGTTTCCGGATTCCTATGACGAAATTTTCAAGATACGGAGGGTCTGCTGACGTACTGTATTGAAAAAAATTCCTCAAAAATGTACTTTGTTGGCGGAGAACCTGCGAAACCATATCACGTAAGATCTTACGTGATCTGAACTGCAACTTCTATCATCACATTTAGGTGAAAATCTTATAAAATGACTACAAAATTTCTCGTGCACCATCGAACACATAGCTTCTATAGAAGATTGAAAATTTGGACAATCATCCACCATTAGTTGTCTGTATCAATATTCGATAGTATGCTTCGAAATGCGTGGCGTGTCGCGAAATTGTGAGATGACCGAGAACCATTTACGAACGGAAACTAAATTCATTTCGGAGTAGAAACATTGCAAAAAACCATGTTCACGCAAAAACCCTGCATTCACTGCGTTTGCTGCAGATCGCAATTACTGTTTTATATGTTTCGCGATCAGTATCATACTGATTCGCCAACGGCCGTGCCGCAGTGGACACACCGGTTCCCGTAAGATCACCGAAGTCAAGCGCTGTCGGGCAAGGCTACCACCGGATGGGTAACCGCCCGGATCTGCCGAGCGCTGTTGGCAAGCGGGGTGCACTCAGCCTTGTGAGGCCAACTGAGGAGCTACTTGATTGGGAAGCAGCGGCTCAGGTCACGAAAACTGGCATAAGGGCTAAGGACTGCGAGGCGCTGACCACGTCCCCCTCCACACCGCATCCGGTGACGCCCTTAGGCGGAGGATGACACGGCGGCCACTCGAGGCCTGTCGGACGGAGTTATAATGATTCGTACAATGCTCTATACGTTTCACAAATCTGAGTACAATCAGATATTTATACTGATTTGATTCAAAATGGTCGTGTATAGTTGATTTCCAATTCTCTTACGAATAAATTTTGTTTCCTATTGGCCCACTTTAGGTTACGATAGTAATACTAAAAGTGTTACTATCGTAACCTAAAGTGGGCCTTTGCGATCGTCTTTTGACAGCTCGAAATTTAAATGAAAATAACAGCTTAACCATTCATCTGACACAAAAATTGAATAACCGAATTTGTAGAGGAGAAAATTCTCTATAACTTTGCTCTCTAATTTTTCTTTCATGTCTCGTATCGTTTCATAGATATTTGCAAAAATAACGGCGATTATGGGATGTCTGTCTGTCCGTAACGTGTTCCCACTTTTTAGGTCGAACCGTTCAACCGATCGGCACCAAATTTTACTGACAATTGTTGGCTACCAGAGACCAGAACCTCACTTTTTGAAATATTTCGGACAAGAAATACTTTAGTAATAAGAAAAAGCCGTTTGTAATGTTATTTTAATTGCAAATAAACCGTTCATCTGACGCGAAAATTGAATAAACGAATTTGTAGAGGAGGAAATTCTCTACAACTTTGTTCCCTTATGTTTTTTTCATATCTCGTATTGTTTCAGAAATATTTGCAAAAATAACGGAGTTTTCACACCCTCCATTGAGAACCAGCAGTTCTCAGATGTCACGTGACATTCCTCGCACAGAACTCTCACTGGCATATACCATCTTGCGTTGCGTATTTGATGATTTTCTTATTGTAACTTACACGTTATCATTTCAAAGCAATGGCGCACTGAAAAATTAACAAAAACACGTCGTTCTTCGTACGATAAATGATAATCTAGTGTCTACAAATGCAATATTAGCATCAGTTAACAACGGCCATCAATAGTATGAGATTAAGGAACGCAACTCCTGTTAGCCGTAGCATAGTGGGCAAAACGTAGGACTATGACGCTGAAGGTCAGTGGTTTGGAACCCGCCACTACCATTTTTTTTAAGGATTTCAGACACTTATTAATTTTTTATTATTTAGATTATTTTGGTCCAAAATGTTTGCAAAAACTTGTAAAACTACAAATCTAAAGTGGGCCGTAAAACACGTCAGTGCGATTTTGTTTTTCAAGATAAATATTACGAAGATAATAAATCGAACAGTAAATACCGATAATTTGTACAGTCATAATGAAGCTGTTGTTCTAATTACGAGAGAATAAAAGAAGATACCTATCATTCAACACTGACTTGTTAAACAACTAACTTATCTTTCCCGATGGCCGGATCCTCCCGCTCCGAGATTTGAATGGGATTGTTGTTTACTTTTGAAATATTTCACGCAAGAATGTGTGTTTCTCATTAAATCATACAGCTGAGCTGCATTTCCTAGGAAAATATGACGATTACAGTTTCTCCTTACTTTCTGGGGTTAGTAGTACCAGCATAGGCGACCATGTTGGCTAATCTTATAAGGTGAAATCAATCGTCCCCACTGTTGAAACTCTCTGTATGGACCATGTTGGTTTGCCCTCTCCATAGGAAAACAGGTGAATAGGTTGCACCTAGTGTACTGCTACCTGTTTAATGAAGACACTGAAGTGACCCCCTCAATCACGACGTTCTCCATGGTTTGGTGAGGAGCGGAAAGGGGGGGAGTGTCAGTTTTTACAACAATCTAAACTCAACTACTATTATTGTTGTTAGAAAGCTAAAAGGTATACTTTTCGGTATGATCGTTCAAGTAGTTTCTTTACCCTTACAGTGTTTGTTTCTCCCAATGTTTATGTCCAGTCACGAGGTGATTTCGTCGCGTACTGAGCTGAGGGGAACTAAATCTACTGTGAACTCGCGCGTTAACTGGAGACCATTACTTTAAGTGAAGGGAGTGGGACCAGGCTGAGCAGCACATAAAACGGGCAGCTCAGCGCTGCGTCACCTCGTTGAGTTCGGGGACCTGCTATTAGCGCATGGGAGAAAATGGAAGGCCAGCAAGTGCTGCGCTCGCTCCACTATCGCAGGCCGCCGACATTTCGCAAGGCCGCCGACGTGCCTCTGCCACATTTGCTAACCATGCCTTTAAACTACTGGTGGCAAGCATCGCGTCATTTCCTCGAAGCATCTTGTTCTGAAGGACATGTAGCCTAATAAAAAGACTTTACTGAGTACTGAAGTCAGTATTTCTGTCAGTATACGCACGAAGAACTGTGGAGCGGCAAGGCTTTTCCTATTACGCGAATCTGGAAAAAACTATTACGTCCAAAGACTTAAACTGTATTGCTTTATATCATTAAAATATATAGACTTGCCTTTCTTCAAAGATGACGATTATGTACGTACCAAACGCGTAAGTATACATACACGAGCAGGTCTAAAGCAGCGGCAATGCGAAATAAAGGGGTTCATTGGTAGCGTTTCAGTAGCTTCGTCATCCTCTCCATCAAAGAAGAGTCTAAATGTATGGATATGTAGACAGCTAGACTGCGAGAGCTAGCGACTATGTTTCGGGTTCACTATCCACTAGAATGACCACTAAATTACGAAATGTTCACAACAAACTTAACATAATTACCCGACATGTTATTCAGGATTCATACAGGATGCGTTCTTAATATGTCTTACCATGCCTCGACAATTAAGATTTGATAATGACTCCTTAACGAATCGAAACTAGTCATCAATGTAAAATCATGTTTATAAGCGATCTATGTTAAAGATCTCATAAGAGATTCATAAGTAAAACTTTTAACTCTTAAGTATTACTATTTTAGGACACATGAACGTCGACGTTTCAGCTCCTTTTACTTAATGTAGACGATCTTTGAGAATCTCCAGAATAACTCAGCAGTATAATGCGGGACTTGCTTTAGAAGGCATTAATTGCTGTCGACATAATATCACGTAAACAGCAATCCTAAAAATAGCTAACACGAACTTACTCGTGTAGTGCAATCTACGACTGAGTTCATTCGTTTAAGCTGATTTGTGGCAAATTTCTGTCCATGAATAATAATTTGGAATAAATTAATTACGAGAGAACTAAATGCTCTGAGAAAAAATATAACGTTATGTTCTGAATGATATATGGATAAAGAACTCCGTCACAGCCCTTTCACAAAACTGCCTTAGGTGCAACTTCGAGCCGAACAGAAATTATTGTGCCGTTCTAGGCGCCATGACATGGACTTCGCGGCCGCTCCTGCCGGAGATTCAAGTCTTCCTTAAGGATTTGTGAAAACGTGTACCAGGATCGTACTTTCTGTGATTTCTATTGCTGTATCTTGCATGTTTAAACACAGTAGCACGTTCTGCGAGGAGAAATAATTGTCGCAAACAGGTAATCACTGCGGAAACTATGATTGCAGGGGAGTTTGCATGACGAAGCCGGGTCGGCATGGCTACTGAGTCCACAAATATAATACGATAGGTTATGAATAGCAAGTAACTGTTTCTTAAGTTGAATCCAGCATCGATATCAGTCTCCATTGATAATATCCGGATTTAACAGAAGTTTAGTCCCAGAGACAATCTGCAGTCAAGTCGACGACCCGTGGCACAGTGCATTTTCGAATTGTATAAACGTGCATATTATTTTCGAACGAATTGAACAAGCAAAAATATGCTGAAATACCAACGAAACAGCAAGCGAATGAAAGTAAATGTCTCAAAGAAAACAGTTACGCATTACCATCACCAGAAATTAGAATACGTAGGTACAGATATTCATTTTTGCTTTTATGACTAGAGCGCAAAGCATGGTAACAAACGAAATGTGTCTTGCATAAGACCTGTTTCCAGTCACGAAGATAAGGGAAATCTTGATTGAGAACTTCTGTACGCCACTTAACTGCCCCTCTGAATACAACAGTAGCGGATTGAAATTAAGTAGCGCGTAGTTCTGAGATAGGGGTGTAAACATCCGACTCGTGGCGTGCCAATCACGTACTTCCCAATTATCGTTTTGGCTGCAAATAAAAAAAATAAAAAAATAAAAATAAAAAAACGCTACAAAGCGACAAAGCAGAAAATGGTAAAAAAGCTGTCTTACGAATACGTTATTAAAACATTTCGTAATTTAAAAGAAAGCCGGGCTCTTTTTCGAGACAAAGGTATTTAAAAAGCTACATTACGTGAACCTAACCAATAACCAGTTTCCATGCAACAGCTTGTAACTTTGTTCCACCTGGGCCTTTGCTGTGCAACGGACGCGGCTAGAACACTAACGTTAATGCAGTTTGACAAGTCTACGACGCCTACTTTGCTAAGAACCATACGAAACAAATCGAGGAGACTCTGTATGCTCACATTACATATTACACAAATCGTATTGTATGTCTCCAATGGAGAGGATCCTCGGGGAATGGGTAGTCAATCTACTTTTATTACGTAAATTCATTACAATTGACGACCATGTCGACAATTATAGAATTACAGTATAGCTATTACCTACTTTATAGCCTTTTGAGATTTTATTTATTTATTTTACAGATTGCTCTCAGTATGAGTAGTTGTCTAATATGATATTTAATGGAAGGCGTCAGATTTAAATAAAATCGTAGAGTGTAACAAGTAGAATCGCTGACGCCTCAGAGAAAATCGATGACCCCACTGACTGTGCAGACGGAAAGTTTTATTTACTTTTCTCTTTGTTTATTTCCTTAATTCTTAAAAAGTGTAAATGCAGCTACGTAATTTATATTAAAAACACACACAAATATTACAAAAAAGTGGGGGGGGGGTCTTTACTAAAACAGAGAACACATTTATAGCATCCATTATTCTACAGCGGGTCAGTATAACCGTCTGTGCCAAACAAACAAGTGTGATGACTTTAAAAATTGTAAATACATAACTAATAACCGGTATAATGACAACCGTAGCACGTAGAATCGATTACACAGCTGCACGTCTATATAAATACCCCGCAATAAAATTAGTGTAATGTGAATGACTGTTTTTGTCCCTTTCTCTACTGTAATACTTCCCAACAGGGCGAAAAAAACGACCGTCTCTGCAGGACCTATGCGTCCTAATTTCTCTTATCAGTATACTCCACAAGACATACAACGGAGGCTTTAATCTCATACTTTGTTAAATATTAGTTCTGTAACTTCGTAAGTCGTGCTTCGCGTAAAGAACGTCGTCTTTCTTTTGTTCATTCCTATAAAATATTCGTGTATTTCCACAAAACTTGTCTCATTGACTGTACCAGACGGTTAAGAAACCTAACACAGCTGTGCATATCTTCAGCCTCCTCATCCAGTTCGATTTGGTGGCCGTCCCAAACACAAATAAAAAAACAGGTTGCACCGGACCTTAGCAACCTTGCTTCTACCTACACAGCACTTCACATTCTGATTCTCCTCACAATGTAAGCCGGAGATTTCAGCTACAAACAACTGTTTGCGTTTGTCTCGTAATACAAAATGTAGATGTTTAATGTATGTGAAATTCCAGGGACATATCGCTAATGCCGTACTACATCCTAAGTGATATACCTTGTCGCATTTGTATTTAAAAGCTGCCATTCATTACACCAAGGTGATATTTTGCCTAAGTAGCTCTTGATATCCCTTAAAAAGGAATTACCCTGTAAAAATAAATACATATAAAATACGGGGTCTGTGCTCAACCTGTCTGCCAAATAGTGGATTTTTATTCAGAGTAAGACTGATAGTACACACTTTTCTTGGTATGCGTCAACGTTACATTTGTTGGCGATTAGTACTTACCGTTCACGATAACACAGTAATGACATCTTTGAGTCAACCGCATTCTAACGGAAACATTTTCTCTGGTTAGTCGTAAGTGTAATACGGTGAATAACTTTCGAAACTATGAAAATAAGATGTTTTCTTCTATGTCTCTGTCCATAAATTTCGACAACTCGTAAGGAAAGTGAGACGTCAAAAATTCGTTTTCTTTTGTTATTAGCATTGGTGTTGTACTACATTAGACCAAGATCCACAAATTATATCTGGGATACTCCATCATACGTGGACCTACCACACACAATTTAGAGCAATTTTTTTTAAACTGTTCTTACAAAACACAGTAAGCTGTATTGTAATGCCAATCCACAATGAGCAAGGTGAGAGAGATCAGCGAAAAAGGTAAGAATTAATTACACAGCGAACTAAACTGCAAAATCTGACAATAATTCAATCAGGGATTGACGCTTTATTTTCAATAGTCAATTGCTTTTCCACACCGTCGTGCTATGGTTATACATTACATCCGCTGGTGTGGCGCCTATAGGTGGTACTTTTAAACATGACATTTAAGTCTGGTATCAGAATTTTTTGTTTCGGGACAAAACTTAGGTTCTTGTACAGAAGTTTATACATATCCAACTTCATCTACGTAACACTCCGCAGGCCATCACGCGGTTCGTGTCAGAGCAGTTTCTAACACTACTAGTCATACCGTTTTCTTTTTAACAGCCGGTGCCTCGAATACTCACTCCGACAGACACGAAACTAAGGAGATTGTACGTATGCCAAAAGTTCCTTTTGCGTTTTTAGCGAGAGAGGGGCGGGTTCCTTAAGAACATTGCGATTGGTGATGAAAGTTGGGTTGACTATTTTAATTCCAAGAACTAGACAGCATCAATGGAACTTCCACCACAAAGGAGCACCGACGCCAAATAAATTGAAGGCCATTCATAAGCATACAATATCACGTTCACGCTGTTCTTGGTATTCACACGATGTGGTGCATTTTTAATTCGTGTCTAAAGACACGCACGAATGGCAGAGCTCAGAGTGGGTGATCGCGCGACAGCAACAAACGAGACTCATCGATTGCTGACATTAGGGGATTGTTTTTCCCACTAATCTGCATTTCCTTACATTCTTGTGCATTTAGAGCAAGCTCCAATTTTTCAGAAAATTCGCCGAATGGAGGAAGAGCCACAGCGCCAGGGAAATAACATAGGGCCAACCGTAGAAACCGGGTGTGCATGTGGGCGTGCACCGCGGCGACAGCCTGGTGTTGTGTATACGTCGCGGATCACTTCCTGCAGGCACACCTTGAGCACTCCGCGCGCCTCCTCGTAAATGAGACCGGAGATGCGCTCAGCGCCGCCCCTGCGACACAGCGGCAGATAGCTGGCCTTTGAGGCCCTCCATGTTGCCGCGAGAGGGGGCGGCCCAGGACCGGATTGTATCCGCTTGGCCGAATAACGACGAGGGCAGGTGCCCCGGCCTGTCTGAACGGGGTTTTTAGGCGGGTTTCCACATCTCACTAGGTAAAAAATGGATTTTTCAATACTTAAATACACTAACAAAACTGAATGCACGATTCGAGGTGTTCTTTCATACGTGCAGAAACCTCTCCTTCGGTATGACAATGCCAGACCGTAACATTTAATATGTTATTCCGACCACGGATGCGAGTAGCCAGTAACATTACAAACTCCCCGATACCAATAACAGACCGGACGGGGCCTTAATTAAGAAGTAGCAAAATTAAAACAATTAATTTACGACAGTTTATTAATTTTCACCAACCAAGGAGCAACACCGAATGATTGCTTACTTAGAGGACAATCGAATGGAAGGGACAGAGGAATTTCTACATTACCTGTTTGGTTAACCTAGAAATTACTCAAAATGGAGAATTTCCTGTAGCGCTTAAATTTAAAAGCGACCGGAAACCACGCCGTGGCGGAGGCACACCAGCTTTGCCCCGCGCTCCAAACAGGTGTCCCAACCTGAATGTCCGAGACACAGTGCAGCTCGCAAGGGCTAAGCTTCACCAACGGTTTCTCTTCCCTACTTGTAAGGTTGGATACAGGAACTACTTTTGAACAGCGGAAGCACACTGCGGTGCCGTGCACAGCGAAGACACGCACCACCATTCGGTTGCAGAGCTTCGAAGTATCCACCTCGCGAACAGTCTAGGGCGGAAGTTACCACCGTATTAGGAAAGTGTGACTGAGGACCGTCCTCGTCTGTGACAATGATGGGCGAGTAGAAGCATCCGGTACACTTACCATTCAGTTTATACTGAGGTAAGCTTGGCCGTTTGGCCCCTGCTCTGATTTCAGTATTACGACTTCATGGCTAGCAACATTCTCTTCGATTCAACCATTCTCCGCTCTCTCTAGGGACTGCAAATGTATCTGTATAAAATTTTCTTATTTCTCGACTATTGTTAGTAATTCCTTGACCTACAACAAAGTGCTTTCGTGGAAAAATAGCCTTATTTGTGAAATAATATTAAACATGCAACAGGGCTACCTCAAATTCGTCATATCTTTATGAATACAGATTTCACCACAGTTCTGCCTATTTGTTCTGTAACTTTCCTACTGTACTCTTTTCAATTAATGAATCTTAAATAAGGCGACGAAACACCTGCCAAGAGAAGAAGTCTGACGCCTTTACGGTCCAAGGACAGCAGATCAGCAGATGAGTGTAACTCCCTGTCTGAGAAGAAAGACAATAGGCAGCAACCCTTCTTGTTTTATCTCTGTTAGAAAAACCACCAGTTACAAGACCACATACCAGCGCTGGGACATCTGCAGCAATCCGAACCGACGCCTTGGATTCAGTGTAATCGAACATTATCCATACTTTTCTGACTTGTTCCATCCGATTTTGAAGAACGTCTAAGACTTCATTTTTAGATTGATGAAGCGGTGTGAGAGCACAAATGAGGTTGTGGTTCCATTAACGAAGTCAAACATTCTACGTTGACATCGTCAGCAAACTGGTCTCCCGTTGGGAGAAACGTGTTCATCGCAAGGATGAGTATACTGAAAAACACGTATGTATAGACAAAGTTTAAATGTTTAAAAAATATTTTTTCATATGCAAAATTCAGGGTATTTACTTTCCCGCATGTTTCAAATGTTTTTATAGCTTATGGGACTTAACTACGGGGTCATCAGTCCCTAAACTTACAAACTACTTATGAACTAACTAATACTAAGGACGGCACAAATATCCATGCCCGAGGGGGGATTCGAACCCCCGACCGTAGTGGCCGTGCAGATTCCAGCATGTCCTGGTATTTCTTATGGACAGAGTACCATACAACTGCAGTGAGTTTTACCCACAGTTATAAAATCGGTATTAGCCCGTATTATACTACACGAAAGCACTTGCGCATTCAAAGATGTCTCATCCAGATGACGTCCATGGCGTTCTACAGACAACAGTTTGTGATATTTCATGCCGTGGAAGTAAAAGATTTCAAAAGGACAGTTTCGGCACTTGGTATAACGGATGTAGTATAATAAAGAAAAATTCAAATCTGGATGACTGGATAAGGGTCTGAAATGTCGCTCGCCGGAATGCGAGTTCACATTCTTACCACACGTCACCCCGCAATGTCCCTACGAACGAGACGCTCATGGATTCTTAAGTACAGTTTTTTACAAGTTATGCCAAAAACCGAGATGTGCAATTGCGGTGGGTTGAACAACAAACCTATGGCGGAGTATGCCCTAAATACTTGGATGCGCAATGGACGCTATACCACATATTGTTAGGTAATGTGTGAACAATAAGCTGAAGCGCATTCGTTTAAAGCAGTCAAGGAAAAATTGTGCATGTATGACGACACTATCAACGCATCAACCAAAGATCGAGAGAGGCGCACTTGATGTTGCAAAGACACATAAGATGTAAGGACAAAATGTATTTAAAACCGGCAAAAATGTTTCCGGTGCCAGCTGACCCATAGGGATAAAGATGGCAACAGTAAAGGCATCTGAACACATACTAACATGATCAAACCCACGTCAACTTGAGGAACCTGTATGGCCACAGGATAAATCCAGGGTAAAAAATATAAAAAGAAATATGAGGATTATCTGTACCCGATTTAAGTAGCAAATATTAATTGGCAGTTTTTGTTTGTTGCCTTATGCGTGCCTTCTTTCCACGACAAGTCTGTCAGACATCACACGGAATAAGTCATAAGTGCTTAGAGTTTGAGCAGAGTTCAAGCAACGTTAAATGCAATGGTTTTACTGGCCTATTAAAATCAGAGACTACGTTGCAGTGGCGAATCTAGATTTTGGTCTGTGGATGCTCAACTCATTGAAATTCTGTGGACCTTGCCAAGAACTGAAAGACAGAAGTTTCGAGAATCGTATTGGAGATTAAGAAAGCTTTCCTTCTTTCTTTTCTGTTTCGAAAAAATTAGAAGCAGTTCTGAAGGTTGGGGGGGAGGGGTAAGCACCATAGCATCAACTCACCCATCCCGGATTTGCCTGTGCTACGTTGATCACATTTCTTATTAACGTCGAACAGTTAAAATTGACGACGCTAATTTGAAAGGGTGATTCTACTGCTCGATCGTGATATTCCACACACCAGAACCTATGTGCGAAACTACTATTTTAAGATCTGAGTAACTGATGAATATCTATTGTACATCGTTCTTCCAAAAAGTACCGAGACGGGTTTTATTTCCGGCGGATGAACCATGTCGAGTAGTTACTTCCTCCTTGAACTAACAACCACTAACAGTAGAAAAAGTGGTGCGCTTTCGAACACTGTTGTGGGTAGGCAGTGTTAAGTAATAGAAATGCGTCCGTTATGTCACAACTCACATCTTTAAATAAACTGTTCAAGACTTTCTCCAGTATGGTCTGAAGAAGAGAAAACAGAGTACAAATTTGTACAGTACAGCAAACATTGACACCCGAACGCCTACCACGACTTGATTGTAAAAGCAAAATGCAAACCATTGTTTCCTGGAGGAAAAAATATGCACTCCTGGCTATTAAAATTGCTACACCACGAAGATGACGTGCCACAGACGCAATATTTAACCGATTGGAAGAAGATGCTGTGATATGCAAATGATTAGCTTTTCAGATCATTCACACAAGGTCGGCGCCGGTGGAGACATCTACAACGTGCTGACATGAGGAAAGTTTCCAACCGATTTCTCATACACAAACAGCAGTTGACCTGCGTTGCCTGGTGAAATGTTATTGTGATGCACCGTGTAAGGAGGAGAAATGCGTACCATCACGTTTCCGACTTTGATAAAGGTCGGATTGTAGCCTATCGCGATTGCGGTTTATCGTATCGCGACTTTGCTGCTCGCGTTGGTGGCGATCCAATGACTGTTAGCAGAATATGGTATCGGTGGGTTCAGGACGGCAATACGGAACGCCGTGCTGGATCCCAACGGCCTCGTATCACTAGTAGTCGAGATGAGAGGCATCTTATCCGCGTGGCTGTAACGGATCTTGCAGCCACGTCGATACCCGAGTCAACAGATGGGGACGTTTGCAAGACAACAACCACTGCACGAAAAGTTCGACGACGTTTGCAGCAGCATGGACTATTAGCTCGGAGACCATGGCTGCGGTTACCCTTGACGCTGCATCACAGACAGGAGCGCATGCGAATGTGTACACAACGACGAACCTGGCTGCACGAATGGCAAAACAATTTTTTCGGATGAATCCAGGTTCTGTTTACAGCATCATGATGGTCGCATCCGTGTTTGGCGACATCGCGGTGAACGCATATTGGAAGCGTGTATTCGTCATCGCCATAGTGGCGTATCACCCAGCGTGATGGTATGGGGTGCCATCGGTTACACGTTTCGGTCACCTCTTGTTCGCATCGACGGCACTTTGAACAGTGGCCGTTACATTTCAGATGTGTTACGACCAGTGGTTCTACCCTTCATTCGATCCCTGCGAAACCCTACATTTAAGCAGGATAATGCACGATCGCATGTTGTAGGTCCTGTACAGACCTTTCTCGATACGGGAAATGTTCGACTGCTGCCCTGGCCAGCACATTCTCCAGATCTCTCACCAATTGAAAACGTCTGGTCAATGGTGGCCGATGAGCTGGCTCGTCACAATACGCCAGTCACTACTCTTAATGAACTGTGGTATCGTCTTGAAGCTGCATGGTTATCTGTACCTATACACGCCATCCAAGCTCTGTTTGACTCAATGCCCAGGAGTATCAAGCCCGTTATTACGGCCAAAGGTGGTGGTTCTGGGTACTGATTTCTCAGGATCTATGCACCCAAATTGCGTGAAACTGTAATCACATGTTAGTTCTAGTATATTTGCTCAATGAATACCTGTTTATCACCTGCATTTCTTCTTGGTGTAGCAATTTTAATGGCCAGTAGTGTATATGTATAAATGTCAAAGGGAACAAGACCTGGTGCTGTCGATATCAACCTACCACAAAACGACAAAAGTGCAGAAATAAACTAGTGAACGCTTTGGCGATATAAAAGACATAACTGCAGCACTTCTTACCCCCTTATTAACTAATCTGGATGAGAGATGAAATATAACTGCCATAACACGCTGTTGCGAAGGACAAGCTAGAGTTGAGAGTTGTTAGATGTGTAGGGCACGTTGAGTATTTCGTGAATAAAGACTCTAGCATCTTCCCAGACGGTCACTTGGCATGACTTTGGAGTGAGATGCTGAACTCGACACTAACCGTGTAGTTCTTCCCACTGAATTTCTTCTCCTTCGACTGCGGATCTAAACATGAATGTATCAAATAGTGTATCTCTCGAGTAGCGTGTGGGATTATTTCCACGTCACGGTTTTGAAATTTCAGAAAATCGGAAAGGCACTTGATTTTCACTACTACAAAAGCAGGATCAAGATATAACCAATACTTTCTGTGATGCATTCTTGTTTGGAGGTCTGCGTCAACGATAGCTACTTCTAATTATGACTTCTGTTAAGATTGTTTTACTGGCATACAGAAACCGCACATAAGCGTTTCTGAGGAGATTTATATACTGTTCACTTTAGTGTAACATCCTCCGCACACACTGTTCCGGTGAGATAGCCTACAGTTTAGCGCCTGCACGCTGAGCGGGTGGTCTTGATTGGTCGGTTCCGCCCTCCAATGATAAATAACATTAAATAAAACCGCAAGCTAATTTTTTCTGTGTCATCAGTCCCTAAACTTACAAACTACTTATGAACTACCTTATACTAAAGATGAGACCAACACCCCAACACCCATGCCCGAGGGGGGATTCGAGTCCCCGATGGGGAGCGGCCTCGTGCATCGGAACATAGCGCCTCAATGCGCTCAAATCCGCTTGTACACAGCATAAAAAGTAGACTCCCGTCGGGGGTTCAAATCCTCCTTAGGGCAAGGATGTTTGTGTTGTCTTTAGTGTAAGTTAATTTATAAGTAGTTTGTAAGTTTAGAGACTGTGGGCTCCGCAGTTAAGTCCCATAAGCTTAAACATTTGAACCTATTTTGGAAAAAGTAGACTGTTCGCGTATGATGCTGTCATATCTCGCTTAATAAAGTCACCACATGATCAAAAGCAACTGCAAAATGATTTAGGTAAGATATCCGCATGGTGCAAAAACTGGCAATCGACCACAAATAATGCTAAGTGCGAAACCAACCATACGAGCACTAAAATCCACTGAACTTTATTTACACGATAAATCAGTGAAATCTACAGGCCTTAAATTTAATTAAATACCTAGAAATTCCAATTACGAACAACTTAAATTGGAAAGAACACACAGAAAAATATTGTGAGGAAAGCGGAGTAACGGGTACGTTTCATTGGCGGAACACTCAAGATGTAACATCTCTACTAAAGAAACTGCCTACGCTGCACTTGTGCATACTATTTTGGAGTGTAGTTGCGCATTATGAGTGTCCCCATGAAGTGGGACTGACGGACGATTTAGAGAAAGTTACGAGAATGGCAGCTCGTTTTGTATTTTCGCGAGACACGAGAGTGTCACGGATATGATGCACGAAAGGCTAAAAGAAAGGCGTTATTTATTTGCGAAACTTCTTTCTCCAACTTCTTCCTTAGAATGCAAAAATACTTCACTAGCACCCACCTACATAGGAAGATATTATATTCGTAATAAAATAAATCAGATCTAAAACGGAAAGATTCAGGTGTTCTTTTTCCCGCGCGCTATTAGTGAATGGAACGGAAGATAAATATACAAGCGGTTCGATGACCCCTCTGCCATCCTCTTCAATGTGAATTGCACAGTATTTATGTAGATGCGAAGGGCTGCCATTTCGACATAAGCGTGCGCAGTGGCTCAGTACGCTTCTAGCTGTGCAAAGTGGTGCATCGAACTGTCGCGTGTTTGATAGTCATAACCTAACTTGAATGCTGAAGACCTAGTTGTCGTGCGCCCAAATCCCACATGCTAACATCTAACAACATGAGCCTCGCATTAACTGATCCCGCAAAGAGTGAAGTAAATGCGTCAGATTTCTTGGGGGCAAAACATGACTCAGCAGCGGAAATTCATCGTGAATTGTGTACGTCTTTTGGTACAAACATTATGAGTGTTGTCCATCAATAGGTACCAATGATTAAAAATGGAAGATTGAACATTCATGATGCACGCAGGAACGGTAGGCCTTCGCCTGTCAGTGATGACATAGCGAACAAAGTTGATGAAATAGTTCGTGCGATTCGTCGGTTCACAATCACGAAACTTTAAGAAATTTAGGGAAAACCAGCACAAAGTCTCTCACGAACGCACTAACAGTTTGGCTAAATCAGCAGGCGGCATAGGTTTGTGAAGAGGGTATTTCGAAGACGGTGAAAAGGTATGGCAAGCATAAAGAAACCTAGAGAAAAGTTGCAGTTTTCAGATGTATATAACAATACTTCTGTATTATACTCGTTTGTTACCTTAAAACGAAGGTTACTTTCTGGACAGCCCTCGTTTATCCACATGTGTACTATCGACATTTAATCGTCCAAGTCCATAACATCGTCAACTTACGAGGAATGAGTTACAGACACACGCACGATGCACGTACAATCAGTGACGACACTGTGTGTAGAATGGGGAATGCTCCAGATCTACCTGAGTTTAACAGAGGACAGACTGTAATTCCCCGGAGGCTCCGCACGAGCATTTCGGAAACTGTGCGACTTGTCGGTTATTCGTGTAGTCTTCTGAGGAGTGTCTTGAACAAGTGAGGAAACCAAACTGAAACCACGCTCAAACGTCGTCGGGTTGGGTGGCCACACGTTGTTATAAATTTTGGACCTCGTAGGCTGGACAGACTGGTAAAACAAAATAGGCGGCAACCTGTGGCGGTACTAATTTCAGAATTTAATGCTGCGCGGAGTACAAGGTTTCTGGACACACAGTACACCGAATACTCTCAACGATGGCTCTCCGCAGCCGACAACTCATGCGAGTGCCAACGTGAATACCACAAATGAAATGGGCACGTGACCATCGTCACCAGACATGGGCGTAGTGGCAGAGCGTTACATGATTGGATGAATCCCAATACCTCCTCCATCACTCCTTTGGGAGCGTGCGAGATGGAGACAAGTTGACGACAGCTCAATTATGCTCTGCAGAAAACTCACGTGGGCATCAATGGGTCCAGCGGAGCTCTTGCAATGCATCATGACTGCCACGAAGTATCGTACATTGGTTGCTGACCTCGTACAGTCTTTCATGACGATCATGTTTACAAATGGCAGGGCCTCGAGTGTTATGTAGTGGTTCGACGATGTGGCTGAACGTGGCGTCACAGTTAATCGTCACCCACCCCGGAATTTACGGTGATCAGTTGACACGTGTGTACGCGCACATGTGGTGCCAACTCTCTCCGACGACCTACAAAAACCTTAGTGCTTTTATGCCAAGACGCTTCACCGCTATTATCCGTGCTAGATGTGGAAATACTGAGAATTAGGTAGGTGGCCATAATGTTCTTGCTAATCACACTATTCAGAAGTAATCATCACTTGTAACTGACAAGGTTAGACAGCCAAGATTCGTAAGTTAAATAAAATAGTATTGGAACAACTCTGGAAGTTATCTTTGATGCAATACTGTATTTGGTAGTATGTTGCAATTACGTATTGGCAAAGTAGTATATTTTTCGAGTCAGTGTTTGCTGTTGATTCAACTATTTGAAGGATTTGGCAAGTTTATATTGACAAGAATTGGACATAGTGACACGCTTTGTAACGAACAAAGAAGACTTCTTTCTCATTTTGCAGCAAGCAAGCACCTAATTGTTGGTGTATCTGAATTTGGCTGCCCCTAGGCACAGAGGCCGCGGTTAGATAAGCTGGAATAGTTCTTGTTTTCAGCCACCGCTTTCGTTATGTGCCCGTCACTACTAAAATGTTCCAATGTTTGTAAACCAAACTGCTGATGCCACCGGTACCTAGACACAGCTTGAACAGAACTAATGGTCTGAATGCAATTTTGTTGTTTTCACTTGTTCACGCTGTCACCGGAGTTGGAGCGCTGACATAGCCTATACGGAAGAAAGTCCCTAGGCTTACAAACTAGTTATGCTAAGGACCACACACACACACACACACACACACACACACACACACACACACACACACACACACACAACGGGAGGACTCGAACCTCCGACGGCGAGCAACCGCGCGGCAATCAACGTGACCGCATGAAGTATGCAGTTAGTCACAGGAGCTTTAGTGTTAATTGAGGAGATCTGTAGAGTCACCGAACCCTGCAAGCACAAAATTATAAAGATAATAAAGAATCCTGAACTACTATTCTTGAGGTAAGGAACCAACAGTCGGAAATAAATATTTAAGGAGGCACGAAGTTTTGTCGGCTCAAAGCTTGTGCTGGTTGAAGTTGAGTGCACTTACGTCTCGGAATAAAAATTTGCTTTCCACATCATCACTGGTGGTGCTACACTGAAAATATAGAATCTTATGTGATGTGTACATGGTAAAAATTTAACAAATGACTGCAGTCCATGCTTGATTGTCAAAGATGGAGCATTACTCGTTAAATAATTTGCACGTATAGTGCAACAGAAATGAAGTTTCGCAACAGGTGTGTCCTAACTGGACGGAATTAACCGCCGTGTATGGAAGCTTAGAAGAATCTGGGTCGTTTAAGCAACAGAGTGGTGGTCAAGGCTCTTGGCATGATGATAAATTTGCGCAGCGTATGATGAAGGGCAAATGTAAGAATATGCGACAAGGAATCCTGGCTTGGAAGTTATGTTTTAGAGATATGAAACCAGCATATTGCAGGGCTTTTTTTGGAAGTGCAGTAAGGTAACTTATAGGCTGCTGTTTGTATGATGTACAAGATTTATAATGGATTCATTTAGCTGCTAACCCACTACAGTGAGAAAATAAACTAACATGCAGGGCTACGCGACATTAGGAAATTGAACAGAAAATTCCATTATAGCACCTCAGATGGCGTCAGTTTACACGCAACACTATCAGTCACGCATACAGGAAATTGTAATTTGTAGGTAAGGTGATGGGTTTCGTTCGTTCAAGAAGGCAGACAAATCCCATGCATCCATGATGGGTATGTGTGTGTGAGAGGGAAGGGGTAAGCACAGAACTGCACAGATTGTCGACCTGGAAGAAAATATTCCGGCAGAGAGGATGAGAAATCCTCAATCTGGTCTGTCAGATGCACGTATAATAGATTTCACGCACAGCAATGCTGCTGCTGTTGTGGTCTTCAGTCCGCGGACTGGTTTGATGCAGTTCTCCACGCTACCCTGACCTGTTCTAGCCTCTTCATCTGAGAACTACAACCTATAACCTTTTGAATTAGCTTACTGTATTCGTTCCTCGGTCTCCCTCTACAATTTTTACCTACGCACTTCCTTCTAATGCAAAGTTCACGATTCCTTGATCGCACAGTAATGTATGGTATGTAATACATGAATAGCAGCTAAGGCCTACCACTCACAGAAAGTGCAATCTGCATGTCCTGTTGGCTTTGGACCTCATGTGAGACTTTAAAGCTGTGATATATACATACACGTGTAAGGAGGGACATTGAAGTTGCTAGTGAAAAAATTTGACGTCATCTGCCATTGCGCATTGAATGTGTGCCTGAGCCGAGATTGGTATACTAGGCAACTGCGCAAACCACTTACACTACACACGTATCGTGGTTTAGCAAAACGGCACGAAGTACCCTGGCAAGCTTCCTGCACGATCCGAGAGAGCACACACCATACATATATATTGTTTTAAGAACTGTACCTCTGATCGAACCCTGAGCGTCAGAAAATCTGTTTTCTTGTGGCTTTCGCCTCAGTAGATTCATAACAGCTCTCTGCTTCTCAAAATGAGATATTTTCCCTTTTTCAATACTGAAAGTTTGTACCACCATTGCGACAACACCCTGTAGAAGAAAAAAGCTGATAATGTTTTTTTTTTTTTTACATATTGTGGTCACTAATGAACATATATTATTCCTGATGGAATCAATGTGCGTAGGTCTTGATATAAGAGCAAGTGCAAATCTTGATGCTATCACAGACTTTAAGTGACAGTTCGAGTGCGGCGTCATGGCAAATCCAGAGGGACAGATACTTTACGTAATCGTATCACGATCTCTCAGGTTCCTGTGAAATCTGCTACCAGTGTGTGGTGATAGTTAACCGATACCGCATTTCCAACCTATATATAGCTGATGTAACAGCTCAGCGGATAACATCTGGATGATGGATCAGTATCGATCACTACACGTTATGCAACAACATAACTGCACTCTTTCAAACAAAAATGAGTCACATGCGTAAAACCGGAACTCTTCAAAAGTCCTGACATTGTAAAGAAAATAGTCACTATTGACCCACGAATAATATGAGTTTCTTGCGCTGAATAAAATAATGTATGTACGATAGTTACATTAAAATAAGATGCGAATAAGTTGAAATGGACAGAGTAAATACCTTTGCGACAAAAGAATATTGGATGGTGGGAAAAACATTGCAATTAACTAC
Organism: Locusta migratoria; assembly: GCA_026315105.1. Lineage (NCBI taxonomy): Eukaryota > Metazoa > Arthropoda > Insecta > Orthoptera > Acrididae > Locusta > Locusta migratoria. Next base: position 325,873,429 of record CM048755.1, read on the forward strand.
CACGCGCAACTTATGCGTTTAAACTGAAGAAATGAAAAGCCGTACGCTTGTAATTTTTTTCGATTACAATAAATATAATAATAAGTGGTAGCGAGAAACAGGAGTCATTGAAGGATTGAAAATAAGCGCTATTCCAAACCCGGATACTAGTGGTGGCTAGCAGTGGAATTCATGGTTCCGTTATCAAACCACTGGCTAACTATGTTTCACACAGCAACCACATGTTTTTTCCTGTAAGGATGAGATCATTAAGGGGCAAAGCTACATCAAACAGAACAAACAGCGGTATGCTATCCTCCTTCACAATGCAGTCTGCATTCAAATTTCGAAACTAAGACACATACTTCCGTATTTTACGTGCGAATTGTTTCACCAGATGGTGTCAAGAACACTGTTCAAAATGTACAAATGTTTTAAATCTATCGGACCAAACTGCGTGGTCATCAGTCCGTAGCTTACAAACTACTTAAACTAAGGTAAGCTAACCTAAGACAACACACACACCCATGCCCCAAGAACACTGTCATTTCAAAATTTTAATTACGTGGAAAATGCTTGTGTCCATTTTCCTGGTACGTGAATAGCAGCCAAGTACTTCATATTTGTCTGCTATTCCCATCCTGAACTATGAAGGCGATTCACCGTCCTACACTCGAACGCTTAAATATCCTAATTGCGTTACTTTTGAAATTATTCTTTTAGCATTAATTCCATTTTTTTACTTAGACTGTTCATAATTTGTGTGTGAAATCGAAAACAGAGTTACAGGCGAAGTACTGCTCCGGAAGAGTACTTTCTCTATGCCAACGTAACTACTGCTCAAAAATGAATAATAATGAAGTGATGGTAAGGCCAGATTAGCAATACAATCGACGATGAAAAAAGCTGAAACTTTAGCAGTGAGGGACTTTAACAACATTACATACTTATTTCACCAGCTACACTACCTTCGTTTGTAGGTTTTTAATGAATGATTCAGTGGCCACTTAAAAAGAGACAACAATTTTATGAATGTTTCTTTTATTTCCAAATTCCCCAACCATGGGCACATGCAACGTATTGTTCAAATGTTTGTATAGCTTATGGGACTTAACTACGGGGCGATCAGTCCCTAAACTTACAAACTACTTATGAAGTACTTACGAACTACGACGGCACAAATATCCATGCCCGAGGGGGGATTCGAACCCCCGACCGTAGTGGTCGTGCAGACCGTGACTGGAGCGCCTTAGTCCTCTCGGCCACCGCGGCCGGCTGCAACGTATTGGAAGATAGGGTTTGATAAGGCATCTTAATGTTGTATCAGGGTAGAATGATACTATTATTCCGGAACTGGCGCAACTGTTTTAAATACTCTTGCATTTTAATGTATCCTTCCTCAAGTTTGCTAATTGAGCCGTAATTTCAAACGCAAAGTGAAATCTGGATTTCTTGTAGTACAATTAACGGAATTTCGCTATCTGTTATTCAAAAGCAACAAGATCTTACCATAGTTGGTACTTCAGATAATCACGACTTATTTTCATCTGAAATATGGCGTCTGCACCAATAAAACCTTGCGGTTCTTGACAAAGAAGAACGCGCACTACCATTCGTTCTTAAAAGTACAGGCACTTAAATATGGGAAAGAAGTCACAGTTATTTCAAAGGAGCTCCAATTAGCGTTGCTACCGTCCGGTGGGAAGGGACAAATTACGTTCCACGCCGTATGCTGCGTGCCCTAGTCAGTATAGCAAGAACTGTGTAACGGGATCCTCCTAGCAACGGCGTTTATTGTTACGGGGCCACAGACTCATCAGATGCCACCGGACTTAAACCACGTCTGCGTTCCGACACATACCGTCAAATAACTGGTAATGGGTTGGAAACTGCACTTTGTGCCCAACGCAAAATTCATTACCATTACACAGCCAAATTTTCTAATAAATAGCTTCATTAATGAACAAACAGTACACACAATTAACAAACGATAACAAAGTATAGCACGAAGCAAACCTCAAGGAACGCAAACAGAAACCAAAAATAATAAATCTCAATTTCATTATGTACATAATAAACCCTATTATATAAAGATACATCGGAAAAGTGATCGTTTTTGGCTGAACCACAAAATTTACTCCAAGAGAGAAGAATTATGAGAACATGTATTGCCGCTTCCTAACGCTAAGCTCATCAAAGCTCCGTTTGTTCGCACGAATATTACTCGCAACGCCAAATCCGTGCAGTATCGGATTATACATTCTTCAAATTAAAGATATGATCTTTGTGAGAGGCTGTCGGTCTATTCTATGAACTCACTTTGTTCTGCTGGGTCTGGCGTCCTGGTCAGAGTCTTCCGAGTTGTCTTCAGACTCCTGAAACAGAGAGAAACATGTCACTACGAAATCACAACACAAAGAAAAATGGCATGTTATAAATACGTCTGTACCGAAATACTAGCGGTACACGGATATCCTGAATTATATACACTTCTGGCCATCCAAAATGCAACACCATGGAGAAAGCATCTATATTAGTTAAATTGCAGCATGCGTTTGCGGCGACCAGAGGCATTATTTGCATTTCAGCGCAGGCGCACATCACCGGCGCCAGTAGCGGCGATTGCTCTCTTCTCGTTGCACCACTACACGTAATGACAGTGATACTGTGACCATGACAATGATGGATCGCCTTTGTCACACCACGGATCATATCACAACAAATTAGGTCCGTTGCGCAACAAGCAGTGTCCCTGCTTACAAATCGACGTCTTTTGCAATAGAGAGAACAGTCCGCAAGGCGTCCATTGCTGCGCTTACCAGTGGGTGAACGCCACAGGCTGTAGCGGCGATAGTGGTGCGATGAACGAAGCACATGAACAACCGAATGGAATATTTTTTACATTCTGCGTACACTACCGCGATCGTCGCATTCGAATCTGGAAATACCGTCGTGATAAACGGTCGAACTTTTGCCTTATGTATCGCTATACAGGTACTGCACCGCGTACTATGGTTCGGCGTGATACTGCATTCCATTTCCGCACTGCCGGTACCAAGGAGGTTACAATAAAGGGTGATGGCGTTATCTATGCCGAGCGCACACGTCAGTCGAAGCCTGTCCGCCATCTTGGCGAGCTGAGGAATACTATTTATCCATTAAAAGTATTGCGTTAAGTCGACGCTCACTTTAGTGCATTGAACTGACACTCCTTGAATAAATAGTAATAAATACTTATCCTAATATATTTGAAAACTTAATTTTTAACGCTAATTTGCACTCTTAACACGTTATACGTCACGGAGAAACCGCCAGATGTTTTATTCCAATTGGAAGTGACATAAAACATCAGCTCTACAATACGAACCCTTCTCTAAGACTTAGCAATATGGCGGAAGCAGGCTTTAATTTTTCAGCGTAAGGGCGTCTCTCTATATTCTTACCACCTTGGCTGGCACACTAATCATGCAGCGTAGCATCTCTGAGGCATTGGAGCTTGCCAACGGCCACACTGCAGCAGGATAATGCGCCATCACCGGTGGTACGCATTGTTCTAGACTCTGTCGTCCTTAGGACTGCATTGATGGCTCGGTCTTCCGGTTCTCTCTATTTCTTACCTATCGAAAACGCCTGGTGATGACTGGCGCAAGATACAACAACCGCTGCTACACAGGATCAAATTTGACAATACGTGGAAGCAGCATAGACTGCCATACCTCAACATCACGTCCAGAGCCTATGATTCAATGCCGAGATGCGTAGCAGCGGTTATACCCGCGGCTTATTCCTCACTCCAGAGGAAACTGTATTCTCAAACTTGTGATATTTGCACAGCGTATTATCTTCCAAACAAATTTGTGATATCTATGGGCCTACCTGGTGTTGTATTTTCGATGACCGGCAGTGTGTATTCGCGAAGTATTGTGAACCGTATCAACTGAGGCTGACTGTACTCAGAATTACAATATAAAATTTACTAATGGGAACAGAAGAATGGATGTGAACATCCGATACCCAATGAAAAGGTACTGAATTTCATCGGGGCGCAAAACAAGTCACAACTATTTATAAAAAAAACTATCAGTTTATAGATCAGACTGAAGCATTTGACCCTTTCAGACATGACTTTTTTTCTCTATCAAGGAAATTATTTTTAATATTGTAATACACTTAAGTTGCAAGATTTATGCAATTATATGCACCTATTTTCATACTACAACACTTCGTATACTGAAAAACAAGGCTTTTTTTACGGACTAAATTAATTTTGTAATACCAACTGTTGTACTGAATAAACTGATCGTTCAATAACTACATCGCAAAATAACTTCTACTTTCAGTTAATACAGTGGAATACAAGTAACCCACAAATTCCGTGTTCTTTGAAGTTCGCAAACTGCTGCGCAGTGCAACACTCGCTTCTCAATATTTTTATAGTGATCTTCCGCAGGTGGCAGTAATTGTGCACTATGAAATGATTGAACACTCAGGTGTCGTATACATGTTCTTTCCATTGAGGAAAAAATGCTTCTGAACCATCTTAGACACCGTAGAAGTTATGTACACATTTGTAGCCAGAGGGTCCGAAAAGTTTAAGAATAGTTTGATTTGATAATGAAGGGATGTGAGTTCTTGTGAGTTATGCGAGGGAACCAACAACTTGGCTACAGTAAGCACATTCAAATGGATTTATATAGCATCACTTATGCAGGTATGGGGGGAGGTTTGCACATGCCAAACTAGCGTGAAATGCAGCATAAACCCTGCCTTCGAACGGAAGACAATTATATAAATAATAACGAAGCGGTTCTTGCTTTAATACGCATCGTTACTTTGTCAGAGTTGAAGGGCATGAAAGGGATGTAGTGGTTGGAAAGGGAGTGAGACAGGGTTGTAGCCTTTCTCCAATGTTATTCAATTTGTACATTGAACAAGCTATAAAGGAAAGCAAGGTGAAATTTGGAGAAGGAATTAAAGTTCAGGGGGAAGAATTAAAAACATTGCGTTTTGCCGACGACATAGTAATTCTGTCAGATACAGCAAAGGACCTGGAAGAGCAATTGAACGGAATGGACAGTGTGCTGAAAGGTGCACATAAGATGAACATTAACAAGAGCAAAACTAGGGTAATGGAGTGCAGTGTAAGAAAATCAGGTGATGCTAAAGGAATTAGATTGGGAAACGAAGGAATAAAGGAGGTAGATGAGTTTTGTTACTTGGGCAGTAAAATAACAAATGATGGTCGCAGTACAGAGGATATAAAATGCAGAATGGTAATGGGTAGAAAAGCGTTTTTGAAAAAGAGAAATTTGTTAACATCGAATATTGATTTAAGCCTAAGGAAGTCCTTTCTGAGGGCATTTGTATGGAGTGTTGCCTTGTATGGGAGTGAGACATGGACGATAAACAGTGCGGACAGGAAGAGAATTGAGGCTTTTGAAATATGGTGCTACAGAAGAATGCTGAAGATTAGGTGGGTGGATCGCGTAACTAATGAGGAGGTACTGAACAGAATTGGGGAGAAAAGAAATTTCTGGCATACCTTGACTAAAAGAAGGGATAGATTGGTGGGACACATTCTTAGACATCAAGGAATTGTGAATTTAGCATTAGAGGGAAGTGTGTGGGGTAAAAATCGCAGAGGAAGACCAAGATATGGATACAGTAAGCAGATTCACACAGATGTAGGTTGCCGTTCTTATGTAGAGATGAAGAGGCTTGCTCAGGATAGGGTATTGTGGAGAGCTGCATCAAGCCAGTCTCCGGACTGAAGACCACAACAACAACAACTTTCATATGTGTAAAGCTGCCTGCCGAAGAGGCAAACAAAGCGTTTATTTTGTTAAAACCTCTTACTGGGATAAAATAAGAAGCGCGTTTAAGAGTGCTTTTCTTGACTTTTTAAGAAGAAAATGTCAGAGGCTACATCAAATATTCTGCTCGACTGACTCAATCCATATTCAAATTTTGGATCCTGAGTCATCGGTTGTACTAAATACATACCCTTAGATTTATCTAATATTTGTCTCAACGGAGAGGCAAATTTCGGTCTATGATTGTTCGAATAAGGAACTGCGATGACTTGAGGCGTAATGAAAGGGCAGGTTGCCGCCGAAGAGACGAAATCGCGCGAGATAACCTGCTCCGAGAGGGAAAGGAGACTTCTTGAATCAATTCGATACGAAACTGCGCCCGTCTCCTAAAGAGGAGGAAGAAAGCGAGCCACCATTTACTCTTTAATGGAGTACACCATTACGCAGTTTCTATAAGTACGCGGAAACTTTACAAGAGTCAGAATTTTGCCACACACTTCATCGACCCAGAGTTTTTAACGAGCCTTTTGTCCTCATAAGCCTCATGTGATTTCTAAATAACAACAGTAATACAAAAAGTAATTTTTATCAGCCATGGAAAATTTAACGCGAACTAAGTAGCTACTTAACTGTCCATGCAACGCTCAAACCTCCATATTAGAAAAACAGGACTTTAATTGCTTCGGTATTTAATAGTAATTCAGTTTAAACTTTTAGTGCACCAGCAAGGAAAATTTGGAACAAAAATTGTTTCCAATATTATTATAATATCAAAAATTCAAAGTAGCATTGCAACGATTATTTCAGGGCTTTATCATTTACCTGCTTAAGAACAGTAGAAGCGAGGTGGCGCACTTGCAAGCACAATGGACTCGCAAACGGCAGGGCAGTGGTTCAAACCAACCGCCAGGCCATCCAGATTTCAAAAAAATGTTCAAATGTTTGTTAAGCTTATGGGACTTAACTACGGGGTCATCAGTCCCTAAACTTACAAACTACTTATGAACTACTTACGAACTAGGACGGCACAAATATCCATGCCCGAGGGGGGATTCGAACCCCCGACCGTAGTGGCCGTGCTGACCGTGACTGGAGCGCCTCAGTCACCTCGGCCACCGCGGCCGGCATCCAGATTTCAGTTTTCGTGATTTCCCTAAATCGCTCGGTTTCTCTGACAATGAGTAGTAAATTCCATTCGCTATCCTTAACAAACACAATCCAAGCTTCTAGGCCGTCTCTAATGACCATGTACCTGACTGGAACTTGCTGAATGTGTATTCCGGAATTATAGGCCTAGGTAGGTACTATCGTTACCGCGCGCGTATGTGTGTTGTTCTTAAACTTAAAGTAGTTTGTAAGTCTAGAGACCGATGACCTTAGCAGTTAGGTTCCTTAGGTCCACAGACAGACATTTGTGTTATTCTTTTCCTTTTTCCTATCTTCAGTATTAGGTTTCTGAAAAACAGCGTAGTCCACCCGAGAAGGAGAGTTGTTCGGCAATTAATGTTTAACATCTGATGAGAACCACACGTGGAACACTTTTCCACACATTGTGGCTGCTAAGTACAGAATATTGGCGTTAGATGGTCTGCTCATTATGGTCTGCAATACATCGCGCTCTTCAACAAAAAAGGCGATATGAATCACTTCATTTTCACAACATTCAACTTACGGTCGTGATGCAGATTGGCGTTTTATAGCTGCCCATCACTGTTCTTATATTAACACTCACGCAGAAATTTGTGCTAACAACAGTTCTCACATTAAAAGTCAAACTCGCAGTTTCACAATGTGTATCAGTGCTGATTATGATAATTTCAGTCTCACGAAAGATGTGTACCATCTTCAATTTTCTCGCTCTCACAATTATACTAAATGAAAGCTGCGGGAGATTAAGTGGGCAGTTCCGAACAGAACTTTCTAGTTTAAAGTAGCAGGCGAGTCAAACTAAGCATATTACATAAAAGAGACACCACGTTTTCCTGGCGTTCGACAGACATTGGTACTTTCCAAACTTCTGGCATGTTAACATATTCGTCGTCTTTTACCCAGCCTCTCAGGGACATGTTTTCGTAGACGGCATCCACCCCACTGCCACTGCTTGCATGTTTCTCCCCCTCACTTTTTCTACCAATGGCACTTTCTCCCGCCTGCCTCTCCCACAGTCACTGTCTCCACCCCCTTCTCTCTCTCTCTCTCTCTCTCTCTCTCTCTCTCTCTCTCTCGTGGAACTACGTCTTCTCTCTGCCACCGCCACACTCCTTTCGCTAAAAGGCGCGAATATGTTGGCATGCTGCAATTTTTGGTGAGGGAGGAGGACAGACACTGGTTCCCTACGTTTCTGTCCGTATGTTTTAAACAGGAACATTTTTAGTAAAATAAACGAACTCGCCTTCAGTCACAAAACTGTGTTTTATTGGTACACAATGCATTTCGAGACCTATGGGCTCATTATCAGGTACCTCTATGATTATTTACACATGTTTGAAGTCCTGGGCTTGTCACGGTCAAAACATATATTGTAACAATACGGAAAACTTTTGAAAACAGGTCCATATAATTAAAGAGAGTGAACAATTGACTTACCTATAATAATGGTGGACAATCAAGTACAGTGCAGAATGGCAATTGTCGGCTTGGAGCACATTTGTAGGTATAAATAATCATTAACACAAACACTTCCTATCTTGAAACACATTGTGGAATAACAACAACTCAAAGGACTTCATTTCTGCCTTTTGTGTGTTGCCACAGGTGCATTTTTCAGCTGCTTCCCTTTTCTTTGTTACTACAGGGTGTAAGATTGCCTTCTATAAGCAAGCTATTGATTGAAAATGTGATTTTGGGCATCGTATAGTCAGGGGGTGGTGACAGTGACTGTGGGAGAGGCGAGAAACAAGCAAGCAGAAGCAATGGGGTAGAGATGCCGAGTACGAAAACTCCATGTCGCTGACTTGCTGGGTAAAATGATTTAACATGTTCTGTATTAACAGACGACGAATATGTTAACATGCCAGAAGTTTTGGTGAGGAGAGAGGAAGAACGTGTTCGTCTTTTTGTGCTCAGACAGGAGCATGTTTCTGCATCCAAATGTGTTTTCTTCTGTTCGTGCAGTTTAGGGGGATGGAGCTTAGAAACCAATGCCACCTTTCTAGGTATATTCGAAAGTACAAATGTCCGTCGCAATGAGATAGAAGGCAAATTCTGTAGCTCAGTACATATTTGGAACTTACTTTGATGTTTCGACACATATACAGGGTGTGACAAATAACAAAGAAATTCAGTCATTTATTGAGAGGCGATATCTGACTATACGATGCCGAAAATCATATTTTCAAACAATAGTTTTCTTAAAATGGGATGTTAAGTTTTTCGTATCGAACAAAAATTCTGCTTGGAAACAAGTGGAAACGCCGTCTGGGTTTGTCCGAACGATATGAAACTAAAATCTCGAGATCGCATTGAGATACTGTTGTGTTCTCAATTTTAGTTAAAATTTAGATTTCTCCTTTGCACTTCATATTCCGCTTTGTATGAGCTCAAATAAAACATACGCAAAATCTACACAATGCGTTTGAATCTCTGCAAACTCTTCAAAATATGTTACAAAAATTGACGGAATTAGATGCTAGATAGTAACTGTAACGTGAAAACGAAAATTAAGTACATCCTTCATCGAGCAAAGATATCAAACTGTAACATGTGGGAAAATCAGAAATGTTCAAATGTTCGTAAATCTATAGGACTTAACGACTCTGGTCATCAGTCCCTAAGCTTACAAACTACTTTAACTTATGCTAAGGACAACAAATAAATCCATACCCGTGGGAGGACTCGAACCTCAGACGGCGATCAGCAGGGCGCTCCGAAACTAGGCGCCTTGAACGCTCAGCCAATACACCACGATAAGAAATTTTCGCCGACTACATTTCTAAAAACTGTATGGCGAATTTAATAGCGGCCGGAAAGCAGTCCCTCAGCACGCTTTGTGTTATTCGTACTAAAACATTATCAATATACCCCTGTAGAAAATGAAAAAAATGTTATTTCTTGATAAATGTCCACAGAACACATTGTTAAAATTTGAGCCATCTACTACGGTTAGCTATTTAAATATATGCGGTCCATGGTGAAAAAAGTACTAAAAAAGTTTTTCGTAATTTTAAGCGTAAATATGGTAACTTTGAACCTCTGGATCTCGGTAAGAGATAAATATATCGAAAATAAATAAAAGAAAGGAGAAAGGAAATAACAGTTTTCTGAGAGTATCTTAGGAACATTATGGAAAAATTTTTATCAATTTGCAATGACATTCTCACAATTCGTTTCAGTAACCAAAAATCATTGTTTTTCGTGGTTATTCTCAGCACTCACCCGTCAACAAATGGGGCTTCGATAAACCCAAAATGTTTGTAAAGATAAGGGACCAACTAAAAAAAAAAATGTTCAAATGTTGGTTAAGCTTAAGGGACTTAACTGTGGGGTCATCAGTCCCTAAACTTACAAACTACTTATGAACTACCTTATACTAAAGACGGCACAAATATCCATGCCCGAGGGGGGATTCGAACCCCCGACCGTAGTGGCCGTGCAGACCGTGACTGGAGCGCCTCAGTCCCCTCGGCCACCGCGGCCGGCGGGACCAAACTGTTTAGGTCATTGTTGCCTAGCCTTACCAACTACTTTAACTTATGCTAAGGACAGCACAAGCAACAACGCCCGTGGGAGGACTCGAATCTCCGGCGGCAGCGGCCGCACAATCCGCGACATGACGCCCCAGACCGCAACGCCATTCCCGTGCCGCTTTTGAAAACCCATATAAAACCCACTCTAGACAACAAGTAACGTACAAAAAACAACAAATTTGCTCTGTTTGGCTGGGCTACAGCGGGGTGTGTATATCTTAAATTTTGACCCGTACTGTAGGATAGCTGGAGTACGCCAACTCTTGTGATAGGTATACGAATGATCACTAAGCCAAGAAACTTTACCCTTATCATTAAACCTGAGTTATGGGACCCTGAAGAACTGCAATCTCCCATACGGCGTTTCGTAACATACTAATGCCGTGCACGGTATAATGAACACAAGGTGGTTTTATTCCAGCAAATGGTCGCAGATTCACTTCCGCGTGGGAGTGGCCGTGCGCTCTAAGGCTCCTTGCTGCGCAGTACTCGCCTGCTCCTCGTCGGAGTTCCGAGTCCTCCGTCGGGCATGTCCTTAGCATAAGATGACTACTGCAGTTTAGTCCCACAGTTTTACAAACATCTGAATTTGAATAGTTTCACTCTTGAGTCGGATCCAATTCATCTACCGCCAGTAATGCGAGAGTGGCACGAATAGTGCACCCATTACCACATACTGTCCATCTGTTACATGTCAAGATCTGTATTGTGCCTCCCTGAATCGAACAGCTGAAAATTGTGTTTGAAATGTGAAGTATATATTGCAAGCGTTCTAAATGTTCAAATGTTTGTTAAGCTTATGGGACTTAACACTGGGTCATCAGTCCCTAAACTTACAAACTACTTATGAACTACTTACGAACTAGGACGGCACAAATATCCATGCCCGAGGGGGGATTCGAACCCCCGACCGTAGTGGCCGTGCAGACCGTGACTGGAGCGCCTCAGTCTCCTCGGCCACCGCGGCCGGCACAAGCTTTCTACAACCCAACTCATTATGTGCACTCCATGCAAGTTGAGCATTGTGAAATTCATTCCACAGTGCTGTTTTAAGATATATAGTCAGTGTACAGACGGCACAACGGAACGGGTTAGGTGAAGTGTTGCAACAGCAGCGCTGCGTATAGAGCAGTGGCCCCGGCTGTAACACCAGGATAGCGAGTAACGACGGCGAGAATGCGAATGCGTGTCGTGGGGAACACAAAGGCAGCCGCAGGCGACAGGCAGGCCTCGCCGCGCTCGCCCTACTCAGGTAGCTCAGCCGTCAGCTCCAGACGCCGACAAGCAGCCACAGGAGCGTTGCCTCAAAAGCTCTTGCACTTTAAAAACACGACAAACCATTTATTTCACACCTTACTACAACGTGAGCGGTGGCACGCACATTAATGTACTGTTACTGCTGCAGCGCTTTATAATGGCTGACAAAAAATATAGCTCCCAACAAAATCTTAAATCTAGCGTAAAGCTTTATGTTCACTAAATATCAATTTAAAAATCATTAGCGGGGTTTGCAAATCTTACGATGTGGCATGCACTGGAAATTTCTGGAGTTGAATTTATAGGAATACTAGCTTAAACCCGCGGCTCCGCTCGCGTGTTTGTTGATTATGATAGATAAGCTATCTTTCAGTAGTGTGCTATGAGACTGAATAGTAAGTAGTGTAGATCAAATCACACGTAAAACTGTACTCGTTTCGAAGAAACCAATCACGAAATTCGACAATAATGATTGTAATAATATCACAGATCTATCACTTGATGTAATGCGCGAAACGTCAAATCGATTTTTTTTAAAGAGATGTATTAAAAGATATTTCTTTTTTACTGCTTTATTTATTTATTCTTTTACTTCCTTATTCGTATGCTTATCCTTACAGAGAAAGAGCTGAAGACATTGTAGCACGCATAGACCAAAGATATGGTCTGTGGCATCACGTTTCGCTGTATGTAACCTCCTTCCTATACAGTCGCAAACGTCATCGCTAGACTTCAGTCCCATTTTTATTTTTATTTATTTTTTTATAATTTGACGACTTTCAACCACCATATCTTCCACCCCCTTATAGCTATCGGCATGGAACTGCTATGGTGTACAACGGGAGACTTCGGACAACAATTATTATCAACCCTCAAGCAAAAATGCAAGCAACAAAACCATTTTCAAAGAGTAAATATAATTTTCAAAGTGTAATTATTGTTCCGCATTTCGCGTTATATTCTTAAAATTGCTAAATATCTATCAGGTCACTATAAAACCGTGCCTAAAACATTCCTCAGGAATAAATTAGTAACTGTACAATTATTTAAGTCTCTGCGTCTTGTCGTTCGGACGTGACAAGAGTACACACACACACACACACACACACACACATAATTAGCTATCCGATCGTCATAAAACCGTGCATAAAGCCTTTCCCGGGTAGACATTAGTAACTGTACAAATTTTTAGCTCTTTATGTCTTGTGGTTCAGACGTGATAAACGTACACCGAACAGATATTCACATTTATAAATATAGATTCAGGAACAATCATCGTCAATTCTATAGCTCCCATCCGTATTGTTTAACTGACAGTCATACCATGTTTCCAGGAAACGAAGTTAAATGATTTATTGTGTGCTCTTTTGACCAGTCACATGTAATTTTGGCGTTTGTATAGAGATCCGTATTTTTCACGTTTTTTGAAAGGCTAACTGTTGCAATAATTATTATTTATTGTACCCGATCTGTAGTGTTAATCACTAATGACCGCTCCTGAGATCATGCTAAATTCGGTAGCAGGGTTGAAACCCGGTAAGGGCACATTATCAGTAGTATTTCGCCGCCAAGGGAGAGGAAGTGCTGCGGTAAAACACTATTACAAACTTTGTACCAAATTCATGGTTTACGTTCCAAACCTGAATACTGCCCGCGGAACTGATGTTTATTCACCATCGCCACCAGGAACACACACACACACACACACACACACACACACACACACACACAGTGTAACAAAGTATCTCAATAGGCATAAAATAGAAAGGCTTGCAACACTTAGTGAAAATCAATTAAATTCAAAGCAAGTGCTGTGGTACCCTTATTCTGTAAGAAAACATTCATTTACATTACTGGAATCTAAAGAAATTACTGAACTTCATGACTTACCTTGTTACGTTTCTAACACTCTCGCGACCTAGTTTATACGCCTTAGGACACACATCGCTATCATAAAACGGTCATGATGTAGCTTCATTTAAAGCAAGCTCCGCCTTGCGTGTTACTCATTTTTTTTTTTTTTTTTTTTTTTTTTTTTTTTAATGTCAACGTCGAATCTCGCTGTCCATGCGCAGAGGCCAGCGCAAAAGATATCTCTTGGAAATCTTTCAGCGCGAGCCACCTGCAGCCCGCAAAACCTGGTTACTGTATTCGTCTCTCGCTTTCCCTATGTGATTTTTTACCCCACACACTTCCTTTCACTGCTAAATTGACGACTTAATTCACTACTAAATAACTGATGTGAATTCCTGGAATAGCTGCAAGATTTTTCTTGAGCCGTTGACTGCCCACCCCAGGAAATAAAAATTCTTCATTTTGCGGAGCAGTAAATTTTACCCCGGCTACTGACAACGTTTGCAATCAAACAATGGAAGTGAAGGAAGCAGAAGAAAATGTTTTGCATGAGTTATTACGACTATGTGTGATTTCAACTCTGTACCGGAACATATTAACGAATCCGTTACCTTTATGTGGCACTTTCACCTTCCTCCCTAAACAGCGTACAATAAAGCAGAATAAACTGTATGCACTTTGTGGCAATTGGACACTCTCACAGGTGGGTATAACTTCTACTACTACTACCACCACCACCACCACCACCACTACACTACTCCCTATGCTACGGCAGCCAGGTAAGCAAACAAACTCTTGACTCCAGTCATGTACCTCCTCCAGTGAATCCACTTTCATGCCATGTCCAGTATACCTTAATTTGTCTACAAGAGCCTGACATTTGGAATATTTTGTGTAATTTTCTCCGAGACTTTTTTCCAGTATCATGCACAGGAAAGTAAATGAAGTCTTCTCGAAAATAAAAACAATGTCTTTCGTAGACCACTTATAGTAGACGAAAGTTAGGTCATCTCTAGAGGAAATTATAATGATCGGAAGAACTCAATGAGAAAGGTGAAGTGGATAGACAAGGAAGAGGATAAATGGCACACGAATTGTTTTAAGAATTACGGAACTACACATCGCCCAGGAATGTAAGGTAAGACGAGATTTATCACGTCAGCCGGTTTGAAAACTAATTAATGGACCAAGACGACGACACAGTAACAACCAGTGTGTGTGTTATTTCACCGTAGTTAACAGATTATGCGCCTACCTGCCTCTCCTCCCAAACCTTGCTAGCAGCAGCGACGTAACGGTAGACAAATGGGTTGCACAAGTGATTTATGATTTCACAACTTTCTACGCGCGCGTGTAGGCTCCAGTAACAGGAGTGCGTGTGCGCATACGCGGAAACCTGCCTGCCTGCTTGGCTTCACGGCTAAAAGCTGAAGTTAGTAGTTCCATTAGAGTGTAAGTCGCTAATGGCCGACCGCCGATACCCTTGTTTGCCACATTCATTTCTAAGGCTTCACCGCGTCTGCTTTAGGAGCTTCCGAAAAGCTAGCATTATCGCTACGCAAGGTCTGGCCAAAAAGTGTACAGAAAGAAATTACGTTCTTGTAATATGAGTGCGATTCACTCTATACTACGCTTTCATAATCATATTTATGATAGTAATAATATCAATAGGAAGTCCAAATGTGTTGGAAAGCTGTCGAAATAATATGTAATCTCATGACAAACATTTTGTGATGATGTATAGAATAGATTTTTGTTGCCGCACCGAACTCCCGTACCCAGAGGCACGACAGATATTGTACTTATATTCTGAGAATTCCGTATTCTTGCGACCAAAATTAACATTCGAGTATGATGTGTTTGATAATAATAATAATAATAATAATAATAATAATAATAATACCTACAACCCGCATAAACTGCCAGTCTTTTACAGCGTCGCGGTTGTAGCATTTCCTATCTGCGTCAATCTGAAAAATGTCCATCATACTGCTAGTTCATTTCCCACTACAATTCTGAAGGTCATATTCGCTCTTTTTCGTAGTCTGTATTTGCTATCTGTCGTGATATCGGCAACATCACTTACAAAGTGGAAATTAGAGATTATTCAACAGCAGGGGAAGTACTCTACAACGGTATTATGAAAGCGGTGCCTCATATAGTGATTATGTCGACCTGTAGGGAAGAATATCGACAAGTGCAATACGTTACATATACGCAGCAGCAACTCCCTCAAATGGAAACTTTGTATCTACCATTACGGAATGAAATATAAGTGTTGGGTTGTTCTTGAAAACTGTGGAATAGCTGTGAAGCAAGGCACAATAAAAATATTTACGTTTTTGCCTTATTGAACGTTCAGTATCATTTTGATGTGGAGATGGAAGAATATTATGAAGACAAATAACATAGAAAGAAAATGAGAAATACATGCGTTGTCATGGATAAATGGAATGCAGTGGGGCTGTGTAGAAAGAGTAGGTACATATGGATTAAGATAAACGAGACAGGTGAGCGGCTAATTAGCTTTTGCAATGACAACTCCCCAGTGGCGGCCAACATTTGAAAATCCCAAAGTAAGACCTATATGAATCTCAAATATAGAGGATGACATCAGTTGGACTACATAATGAAGCAGGGAAGAAATGTACGAGGAATGACTACTCTTACCCAGGAGCCGATATACACTCAGATCACAAACTCTTAGTGAAAGAAATGTAAATTGAAGTGTGGTGAGGTAAAGTAATCTTGGAGACACTCAAGGAGGTGGGTAAGGCCCTCAGAGTTGCAAGAGGGAAAAAGGGAAAGTGTGTGCAAATACATCTGCACAGGCAACTCCACGACTTTCATTCATCGGCGTGTTACAATGATTCAACCACGCTAGTGTAGTTACCTGTGTGTTTTCGACATACGCTCGCGATGTCAACACGCGCATCGCTAAACAATACGAACCGGCTGCTTATATCAGTGCACTGTCCAGAATTTAATTTAAAATAAATAAATCTTGAGAACGTTCTTTTTGGGGACAACCATAGGGAATGAATAAACATGTTACTAGACTATTTAAATCAAAAAGAAATAAGGTATATTAGGGATTAACGTCCCGGCGACAACGTCGTCATTAGAGACGGAGCAGCAGTTCAGATTGATTGTGTTTAGGATGGGGAAGGAAATCGACCGTGCCCTTTGAAAGGAACCATCCCGGCATTTGCTTGAAGCCATTTAGAGAAGACCTAAACCTGGATGGCTGGAGGCGGGTTCGTAGCGTCGTCCTCCCTAATGCGAGTCCACTGTCACACTACTGGGTCACCTCGCATCAGTTACTTGTGTTCTACTAACAGTACTTTGGCACTATATACCGTTTACACCCTGTGTAGACCGTTTGCGTAAGAGGAATCAAACGTACAGTAAATTATGCTCGAAAAGGAAGAATGTGCGCCGGAAGATTGTAAGGGGTAGAGTATTATTTGAAAACGCCCTTTTCTTGCTGCCATGTACTTATTTTTCCCAGACGCATTTCGCCTTTTTTAACTTTAAAGGCATCCTCAGAGGGATCTAAGAATTACACTTACTTTCAGATGAGTATGTATGGGTTATAAACAGTTCACGTCTTTTTTTCTAATGTAAATAAGTGGTTGGTTACAGTTTACCGTACTTCTGTAATTTTTGTGCATTTATTTTAAGTTGTGAACGTATTATTTGTCTAAATCTTAAGAGTCGAAATTTATTTTATTTTATAACTTTTCATATACCATTTGTTTTATGCGTTGCCAACTTAACGGAGTGTATATTGTTTTTACATCAGGTGCACATGTCTGCACTAGAAAGATGGAGTACAGTTTAGTTTTGTCCCCCCTTTTTCTGTGGCACAGAGAGAGAGAGAGAGAGAGAGAGAGAGAGAGAGAGAGAGAGAGAGAGAAGTTTCTAATGTCTTTTTAACTTCAATACTACGGCGGCGTGACGCGGAAGGGCTTTGTTCTACATCTATTAGCGATAACAGTGAATGCTTTAGTATGTGTACTTGATCATTTGAAAGGATTTTCTGTTCTGCCTTTTTTATGTGGTATTTTCTTACCGATTAGGTAGTAGTTTTTGGTGTATACTCTATTTTCATGTCGTCTCTAATTTCAGCAAGGAAATGACGTTTTTTGTTTTAATTTCCAAAACGAATAATTTGGTACTTGCTGCGTAAAATGGCCAATAAAACTTCGGTACAGCATCTCTAAAGTCCAAAAGGCGCTAAAGTAGATGAATAATCGCGGGAGTAGTGTGGAATCGATAACTTATCGGCATACGCGTCTACCTCCGTAACGAGATATGCGACAATTCTGTAAAAGTAATGATTCAAACTAACGAAGAGAGAAATACCTAAACATGTCGAACGCAGAATTGTCAATCGAATTTCTCATTAAGCTGAAGTAGTTTTTGAGAGAGTTGAGTAAATGGATATATGGTTAGTTTTATTGGCTTGTCAATCATAAGGGATAGAGTTATTAATAAAGGCGGAGAATTGTTGCTGTTTTTATTGATTTGTAAATACTTTCGACTCGGTTAACTGAAAAAAGCTGATTGACATTTTTAAGCCAAGGCGTAAATTGGAAGGGGAGAGAAACCGGTATAGAATCTATTTTTACAAAAGTAAGTAAGTAGGATTGGAAATGAAATATCGGGAGCGGGAGCGTGGAATGGGAACATATAGGGTTGTTCTCTCCCCCCTTTCTTGTTAACCTTACATCTGGAAGACATCATTACTAAATGCTTTTATGGAAAAAAGAGTAGCAGCTTATGTATTGGTGAGGAGAGTTTTAGTGGTGTAAGATTCGCTGGTGTCACGGTATTAGTGGCAGAAAGTGAACGAACTATATATATATATATATATATATATATATATATATATATATATAAACCTAAAAGAGCTGAATATTACCTGGTTGCAATATGGAAGGAGAACCGACATATCAAAAACAGAGTATGATGATTCGTACCGGAAGGAGACTGACAATATTACGATAAAATTATTGTCAGCATAAGGGTATGTAAAAATTCTAAGATATCCTACAGCGAAAGGGGCATTCTACAGAAATAGATTATAATGTGGCAAACTAGATAAAGGTCTGAGGATAAGGGCATTCAATACTTAAACCTACGGACAAACACACACATCTACAGAGAGGTGCCTTGGAGCGCTCGGCCATTGCACTGTGGCGGAAATGGATAGGCAAGTATTTTGTCGGAAGTGTTGTGGCATTCTAAGAGGCAAAATGCGGGACATTGAGACGTCAGAGACTAAAACCATTCGAGATGTAAATGTGGATGTGAATGGAGAGGATAAGCTGGATGGAAAGAGTCAGTAAAGAAAGTGTGTTGGAAAGATTTGGTGAGAGGAGGAGACTGCTGCAGGTTACCGAAGAAAGTAAGGAGAACTGGATGCCGCGCGAGAATGTCTGAGCGGTTCTAGGCGCCAAGTCATGGACTGCGAGGCCGCTACCGCCGGAGGTTCGAGTCCTCCCTTGGTGTGTGTGTGTGTGTGTGTGTGTGTGTGTGTGTGTGTGTGTGTGTGTGTGTGTGTGTGTGTGTGTGTGTCAAACATTTGAATATTTTGTTTCGAAGGAATGTATAGTTTACTTGTTGAACGCGAGTGCTTGCTAACAGACGCTTTGGAAGGGCTAGTTTGTGAGAGTAAGGAGGAGGTAGAACATAGACAATATCAAGGAACCTGGAATTTACGCGGACCTGATGAGAACGGTAGGAGACAGGAGTGCATGGAGAGTCACCAAGTGAGAACCTGCCTTTGTGCAGAATACTGACGCTTATAACTATAATGCGTCCATACTTGGCCTGACAATGTTTGCTGCTATATCACCACGAAAGGCTAATGCTGCCTCCTCGTTCAAATTAACATGGAGCAGTAACTGTGGCGCGCCCGATGATCGAACACTGCAGGACGGATAGTGTAATTACTCCGAGAAAGACAAGGCGCTGTCGCGCCGTGAATTACTTCGATACAATAGTATTACTGTACGCTTTAATTTTCTAAGGAATTCAACCTGGCTTCCGCGTAATCAAGTTTTCTACAAAAACCAAAACTGACACAAACCTTCGATAAAGCAACAGAAACATCTGTTGGTTATATTTCAATATTTAAAAAAATATTTTATTTGCTCAGTAAATGTATCAATATACTAAGTAGTATATTATGTAACAACAAAATTTAGAAATCCGCTCCACGTCCATTAAAACTTACCAGTTCTTCAGCTGTGGTAGATTCAATATAATAGATAAAACTTGTTAAATTCATTTTAAAATTGTTACTACTTGTAAGTTCAGGAGATTTTAACGATGTTTTAAAAAACATGTACGACTGAAAAACGTTAAAATTACGTTACTCATTTCCCTCTAAGAGAGACGAAACTCTTCCATGAACGATTTGGTCGTGCATCTCTAATATTAGATGCTCTTTGTATTGCAATAATTAAATTATTAATGTACTTAGTTAAGTCAGGTTTATATCCAGCTTCAATTTTTTCGACAATGCACTCGTACGCATTTCGAGAAAAAGGGATATTTCCTTTCGAATGGCAAAGAAAACCTCAAAACCTTGTTCGCAACCAAGCCACCTAACTGTGCTGTGCTATAGTATCTACCCATGCTCTGCCTATCTTTCAAGAACTGGTGGTTATTTATATCAAGACAGAGCACAAAAAAACACACCTGACAGCTGTTATTGCAGCACCTGGTTGACTCCTTCGGCAGACAATGGCGCTTCGGGAATGAATAGTCAAAACCGTGCTCCCCGAATTCTCTTCCGAGTTCATTTCTGGATTTGTGTCATCATTAAGTTCGACTACTAGCCCTCTGAGAGCTACGCCTTCTAACTGCCTGTGATGTTTAGCGCGAAGTCGTATGTAATTACGCTGTACGTTGTACTTCTTAGCAGGATTAAACACTTCGATATGCAAAACAATGCGGATGTCCAGCCTTCTCAACGTACGGAAGTAATTGAGCCTCTACAACTTACTATGGCTGTCACTCAAGTCGGATTGTTGCATGAGTTACGAATTGACGCGGCCACGGGACAGTGAGTCGTCCCCTCCCACTACATCCCCATCGAACGGGCTCCAAGCAGCTGCAGTGAGTGCTCCACGGGGCACTGTTGGAACAGCCTCCCGACTAGTTCGTACTTGCGAGACCGCAGTGTCAGAATATGCATCATTGGCAGCTTTGAAATACCGCCAATTTGTTTTTTCTATACTACTTTAATTTCCAACCTCATTTTGAGTGGGGCTGAGCACCTCTAAAAATTTCGTAAGGTGCACTAGCACAGGAGTACCCGGCGCCCTGCCAATAACTTAACTTCCGGATTTATTACCATACACATATACTGTAAAAATTGGAGTCTGATGGCTGCGCCTGTGCGTGATCTTCGCGTCCCGATCTCCTTTATTTTACATGATTCTTACGCTACATACTCGATAGAGGTCCCAATAATGTTGCACAATATTCCTCAAATAATTTTCTGAAATCATCTAAGTTTAAGAAAGAAAAACCTTTTTGTCTTCGACAAGTCCACATTTCAGTTACCCGAGCATTATCGTACTGATATGTTACAACCCGAGAGCCCGATCTTCGAATTCGTTCAGTATCTGACGTCAAGCCTATCTTATGATTGCAATTGCTGGTGCAATACTATAAGATTGATCACAACAGTCTCCCATTGGATTTCCTTTTACAGATGCACCGCCGTTTCTCCCGATTTCCTTTTGATAAATCTCTTATTCCTTTTCCCTATAAATGTTTTGAATCATCAGTCCCACTTCGTATCGCTTCATGGTGATATTCGTACACAATTGTACAACGACAAAGGATCTTTTATTTCGGTACTAATGTTATAGTGAGACAGCACACGATCCAGTTTCTATGTTATGGCTATTCTCTTATTTATCTAAAATTTAGAGACAGCAGTTATTCAGTACATTAAAATGAAGCCGCGCGGGAGTAGCCGAGCGGTCTGGAGCGCCACGTTGCGGTTCGCGAGGCGTCCCATGTCGGAGGTCGAATCCTCCCTCGGGCATAGATGTGTGTGTTGTCCTTAGATTAGTTTAACTTAGTTTCAGTAGTTTGTAAGCTACGGACTAATAACCACGCAGTTGAGTCCGATAGATTTACAAACTTTTTTAAAAATGAAATACTGTCTACATTGCTGTACATTTCCTTACAATCATCCAGCGACGATAATTTCGCGTAGGCAACAACATGATCAGCGAATAATCTAAAGATGCTGCAGCGCCCAATCGACAAAGCATTTGTTTTGTTGTGTAAGAATTAGCGGAACTATTACTCTAGCTTCAGGGCGCAACTGGTGGGAACCTCTCTGCTTTGGATTTAGATACTTGCGTATACACTGATAAACATAGTCATACTTTAGTACTTTTGTGATAGTTCCTGTCGCAGACCAACAGAATTAATATCTGCTCCAGGAAGCTTCACTTTCACGTCCCTTCCATGTAGTGATTCTAAAATTTCTTTCACTCTCGCTCTTTAATTCTTTTTTAATTATTTAACTCAAAAACAACACTTACTGAAGTCTTAGAGAGATTTTATTGCAAAAAAGGGGGGTAAGTTAACCACGAACAGGGATTCGTTTCAGGTATACATTTCAATATCTTACTGTGAATTTATCTGAAGATCGTCTAATTGGTGTTTGCTGTCGAAAAGTGAACACAGAAATTAAAACACTTGTGACGTGGTCCTCTGCAGTGCTCAAACTCATTTTTACCGCCAGAGGACCACAAATCACACATTTTCTTTCTCCCGTTGCACATTCTTTCCACAGTCCCCTACAACCACCTACCTGGACCCCTTGGCAGTTAATTGTTTAGCATTCTTAAGAAAAGTTACCAACATGTGAGAACTGTTAGCTTCTTTGGCAGCCCATCGAAGAAGTCACTATAGAAATGTCTAAAACCATCAAGAACAAACTCGGTTTTTAACAGACGAAGTTATTACTTAAACAACAAAGAATTTGCATTTTACAGTTAATTGTGACAGCTGTAAATATTTTGTGAAATACAGTTCACAGCACAAATGCACGTGATACTGACGGCTCTAGCTTCATATATGCGCTTATCTCGGATGAAACAGCGCTGAGATGGTCGTGGCGATGATGATGATGATGATGATGATGCAATCATTACTTAGAACAATGGTTTGCCTCAAAATTTCTAATTAGAGTTATCTTATTGTCTTTATTCTAAAACACGTAAACACAGGTAATTACTGGAAACAACATGAAACCAATACGTCACTAATCTTTCGCGAACACAAAGTACTACCTAAAAAAATAAGTCTCGTAAGAAAAGCTTACAAGAAGACGGAAAGGAACAACTACACATATAATCAGTAAGGCGCTGTTAGGGTCATGGCGGAGGGTACAACATACAAATGATAAAACCTTTCATTTTATTATTATTATCCATACGCGACAAATTGGGAGAAGGTAGCAGGATTTTCAAAGAGACTTCACGAAAAAAAGGTTTTCTAGATTTACTTAGAAGTATTTAGCACGAACTATACCACCTATCCTCCAAAGGTTTTCATTTTAGTTTCCAAGGAGCCTCTCCAATATTTTTATATGAGCGGTATCAGACCCTTTTGCTGTAGTGTATTAAAACATATTATTTGATCAAATTTATCTCAGAGTAACTTTCTCCATGGATCCCGAAAACATTCTCTAATCAACTGATCCAATTCGTGCTTTTCGAAGTATAGAGAGTGACTGGTCACCTACAGATAAAAACATAACATCGTGCGTGTCCCCAGTGTGATAGGATTCTTACTGCTCATATCGCATGTGGCAGGTATTCATATTAACATCGGACTTTCGGCACGTCATTCATCTATAACGATATAATGCCTGAAGGAAAAAAAAAAAAAAAAAAAAAAAACAACATCTGCATGAATATTCGATCACATCTTGATAATATTTAAAGGGGATGTAAAAATCTGACTCTGAAATGTGAAGCTGCACAACACGATGAAACGTATCTTCGATAAGATATCAATAAGCCACAAATGGCATCGTTCAACACATACAAATAACTGGGTGTAACAATCTGTACGGATATGAAATGGAACTATCACACAGGCTTAGTCGAAGGTAAAGCAGATTGCATGTTCACTGAAAGATTACCAAGTATATAAAGGAGACTGGTTACAAAATACACGTCTGATTCTAGAAATATAGCTGAAGTATGTGGGACCAGTAACATACAGGATTAACAGTGGACACAAAATATATACAACGAATGGCAACGAAAGTGGCAAATGTTTGTTTGACCCATACAGTTTTTGACGGAGATGCTGGAACTGATTTGGCACAAACTTCAATGTAAATTCAAACAACCTGTAAATGCTTACTTACAAAATAAAATAAAAAAAATATTTTAGAATTGGAACCAGCCTATTTTGTAGATCACTTCACAAATTCCTTGCTCACGTGTGTTTGAAAATATTTCTTTCATTTTCAGTCGTCGTGATTTGCATGAAATGTTTTAATTTGGTTAATGACATTCTTTTTTTTTTCTTTCCCTTTTGTGGTTTTCATCGTTGACGTGCCCTTCATACAAATGTGTTCCTCTCGTGGAAAAACGTAGAAGAACTAACCATATCATTTATCAACAGCACAAACTTTCATTGAACACAGTACTTTATATATTATGAAAGCTGTTGCTTCGGAATTTTCAGTTCCATTGACGAATGACATAGGAAAGCTCACTCTGCTTTTCAAGTGCGGAATATGGCATCAAAGCAACGATATTGACAAAAAGGATGGCAGGCTACACAGAAAGTCGAATGAATGTTGTACACATTAACATAATTTCCAATGTTTGCGTAATTAAGGGGCCAAACCGGTGAGGTGTTTCAAAAAAGTGTTCAAATGTTTGTAAATCTATCGGAGCAAACTGCGTGGTCATCAGTCCGTAGCTTACAAACTACTTAAACAAAGGTAAACTAACCTACGGACACACACACACACACATACACACATACACACACACACACACACACATCCATGCCCCAGGAAGGACTCGAACCTCCATGGCGAGCAACAGCGCGCTCCGCAGCGAGGTGCTTTAGACCGCTCGGCAACTCCACTGCGGCGGTGAGGTCGTCGGTCTCTAGACGTACACACTACTAACATTAATTTATGCCCCCCCCCCACACAAAATGTCCGAGAGAGGACTCGAACCTCCGCCGGAAGCGACCATGCAATCTGTGATACGGCGCTTCAGACCGCGCGACCATCCCTGCGCAGCAAAAATACTTTCGTTAAGTATTTTGATTAGTCCAAGAAACCGTTGAAAACATGGCCGTACTAAAAGGACGAGTGGTTATTCTACAAGAACAGCCTTGAGTAATTTTAACGGTGTTTATGGCATGATGTAGGGTGCGCAGGCGGACACGCGACCCTCAGTGAGAAGGCGTGACCAGGCGGTGTACAGTTAGTGGCGGGGCATACAGCACACGGCTCACGTAGCGCGGGACCTGACAACAGCTTTAGCGCAGACGTTGCAAGAAGAGCCCAGCATTGTTCTCGCTACCGGCAGGGCGGCTCCCGCACAAGGAGAACGCACGCGTCGCCGTCTGCTGACGTGCCACGCGAGACTGCTGCTGTAATATCCGTCCACTCACTGCGCCTACTATCATGTATCAATCATTTATGTCTTGGGGAAGGCCAACCAAATACTGCGTTTTATTCCCAGAACACTTAAGGAGAGACGAAATGCAACTGGGCTCAAAAATTCCATTTTTAGATTTTAGCGTATTTGAAATTCTGGAGATCCGCAACAGATTATATTAAGATCATCATGCGTATGCAGCAGACAGCGCGACCGATTGCAGCCTCGTAGATCTGATGAGAAAGTGCGCGAATAATCCTGCAAAATCTAGATTCTCAGATTTTCAAGGAATAATTTCTAACGTGGGAGGTATGAGTTGCATTTCGGTAAAACTCGTTCATCTGGTTCATTTCAAGTCGGTCAGTGCAGTGGTGAACATTTCCTGTTACGGATATGCCTAGTTTTCGAACAATAAGGTCAAGGTTTCATGACGCATATTTTGCAGGAAAACGACCAGGTTATTTCCTATGAAACGGTGTGTGTGGTATTTGGAAAGCTATGGGACCGAACTGCTGTGGTCACCAGTCCCTAAACGTACGAACTACTTCAACTAACTTACGCTGAGGACACACACACACACACACACACACACACACACACACACACAGAGGCGCTCATCCGACGGGGCGCAGACGCACACTCCACTGCAAGGCGCCTAGAGCGCACGGCCACTCCCGCACGGACGACGTAACGGAAAACACTGTTTCAACACTAAAGAAAACGTGCTGAAAGATTTTTATTTATATAGCGAATAACCCTGCCACTTGCGTGCAACAGTGACAGTTTATCAATGCATGGCCTTATTATTCGGATACTAGGCATTTCCGTAACTCAAAAGGAGACTGATACTTTAGTTTCGCCAAATTACAACCCATACCGCTGGAACACCTGCTCTTGTAAATGTTCAAATGTTTGTATAGCTTATGGGACTGAACTACGGGGTTATCAGTCCCTAAACTTACAAACTACTTATGAACTAACTAAGACTAAGGACGGCACAAATATCCATGCCCGAGGGGGGATTCGAACCCCCGACCGTAGTGGCCGTGCAGACCATGACTGGAGCGCCTCAGTCCCCTCGGGCACCGTGGCCGGCTGCTCTTGTAACTACCTGTGCATTTCCGTGGTATGAAAGGTATCTACCAACATGCTACAAAAGATCGCTATAGTACACTTGTTCGCCCACAGCTTGAATACTACTCACCGGTGTGGGATCCGTACCAGGTGGGGATAAAGGAGGTAGAGAAGATCCAACGGAGAGCAGCGCGCTTCGTTACAGGAACATTTGGTAATCGTGAAAGCGTTACGGAGATTATCGATAAACTCCAGTGGAAAACTCTGCAGGAGAGACGCTCTGTCGCTCGGTACGGGCTTTTGTCGAAGTTTCGAGAACTTACCTTTACTGAGGAGTCTAGCAGTATATTGCTCCCTCCTACGTATATCTCGCGAAGAGACCGTGAGGAAAAAATCAGAGAGATTAGAACCCACACAGAGGCATACCGACAATCCTCCTTTCCGCGAACAATACGTGACTGGAATAGGAGGGAAAATCGATAGTGGTACTCAAGATACCCTCAGCCACACACCGTCAGGTGGCTTGCGGAGTATGGTTGTAGATGTACCTTCACAGGTAACAGTACATTAAACCGATTTTATTTTCTGTCGCTACGTCCGTGAATGTAACACAGGAAATGGTGCAGTGAGATGTACGGTTTGCCCACCCACGTGTTCACGAGCTACACTAAATAAGAGCGGAGCGTCAAAAAGAATAGCTTGTTGCAGTAAGGTGAGGTGAGGAATGTGCGGGGCCCGGCAACGCCAGCATCCGGCTGAGACGCGCGCCAGCGGAGCGGCGGCAGCTCGCATGCAGAGCAGCTGGCAGACCTGCCCGCGGTGCGCGTTATGCTGGTCTCGGCCACGGTACGTGCCTGCAGCGCAAGAAAGTGCCGGCAATTTGGCGCCACACTGCTGGCAGGCCAATCCAAAAAGCATCATCGCCTAACAGGATAACCAACTGAAATATATATACATGTGGCGTCTGTTCCGAAAGAACAGACGTCACTTCTCATCCTGCAGTTGTTACCATTTAATATTCACAGAATATATGACATCAACTGCGATTGGGCAAAGCTGAAAATGTGTACCCAGCCGGGATTCGAACCCAGGTCTCCTGCTTTCTAGGCAGTTGCGCTGACCCCTACACCACTGGGGACACAGTGATCACCGCACCTGCAAGGACTACCTAAGCACGCCTCCTGTCAGATACAAATTCTCAGCTTCGCCCTGCCCACAGTACTCAAACTCGTAGTTATTTTCAGCTTTGCCGAATCGCAGTTGATGTCATATATTCTGTGAATATTAAATAATAACAACTGCAGGATCAGAAGTGACGTCTGTTCTTTCGGAACAGACGCCACATGAATATATATAATATGCCGGTGACGGGCAATGATCCTATCGTTAGTGGGGAGGGGTGGGCAAATTTGAAGACCTTACTCTTACGGGAATTAGTTTCATAACTACGAGTTTGAGTACTGCGGGCAGGGCGAAGCTGGGAATTTGTATCTGACGGGAGGCGTGCTCAGGTAGTCCTTGCAGGTGCGGTGATCACTGTGTCCCCAGTGCCCAGTGCCTAGAAAGCAGGAGACCCGGGTTCGAATCCCGGCTGGGTACACATTTTCAGCTTTGTCCAATCGCAGTTGATGTCATATATTCTGTGAATATTCAATTGAAATATGCCTTGCTGGCCATTCAAGACGGAACAACAAAAACCACCCGAAATACTACAACCAAATTTATTTGAGAGATAACACGTTGTGCTAAGACCACGAGATTAAAAATACAGCCCCATGTGAAGACTCGAAAATGGTGACATCAGTACTGAGTATTGCCGCCATTCATGGCTATAACCGCAGCTACACGCCTCTGCATTGAATCAAAACGGCTCCCTATGTGTGTTGGGGTATAGCAGTCCATGCTACTTACACATATTTCGAAAGTTGGTGTATCTCAGGTCAAACGTTCTGTAATCATCAACCGGACGTATTCTATAGGCGAGAGATATGGAGAATAGGTACGACAAAGCAGCACTGCAATCCGATGAGCGACGAAGAAAAAATGTTCAAATGTTCGTGTATATAAGGACTTAACTACGGTAGTCATCAGTCTCTAGGCTTACAAACTACCATAAGTTACGCGAAGGACAACACGAACACTCATGCCAGAGGGGGGATTCGAATCTCCGACGGTGACCAACCGCTAGCTCCACAGCAAGGCGTCTAAGAACACCGCGTCGGCGACGAAGAGGTCTCTAACATTACGTGCCTCGTGTGGTCGCGCATTATCCCGTTGCACGTGGCCGTCGGCAGGCTCTGAAGATAGGGGAGAACTGGCCCCAATATTTCAGGTACGTAGCGCTGATGGGATAATGCACTACTGGTTACGATTATTTTATTGGTGCTACCACAACCGGAAAAAATCGGCACTAGTTGATATTTATTTACAAGCGATGCTAACGTTACAATGCTCCTTGACGGGAAGTATTACTGTACCCATTGTTAGGGTAACGGTTCCAGCACTGCAGCAAGCAGCCGATGCTGCCTTTCCCTCGACGCTCCACTCCCCGCGGCAGCAAAAATGTGCGTGCAAGACACGCCTTGTGCAGCTCCCAGCAGCCACCGCGCGAATCGTCAAGTTATCGTGGCCAAACAGCACTGACAACGAGCACTTGGAGGGGGGGGGGGGGGGCAGAGAAGAGTTGCTGGAGTGGATACCACATGAAACCATAACGAGTGTAGTGTAATGTAGAGGCGATGCATAAGGCAACAGTTCAACAGTCTCTGAGCACAATGTCTCCAGACTGTAATCCGACCACCTTGGACATGAAGGAAGAGTCGTGATTTTTACCGTTAACTCCCGATTCTTTCCACATCACCATGATAGTCGGATTACTATGGAGACATCGTGGTGGGAGACTGTTGCCTTATGCATCGTCCCACTGCTCCTGCAATAGGTATTACGGTTTGCGATGTTATTAGATCTCACTCCCGCGTCCCACTACTGCACACTGCCGGTACTCTAACCAACACTAATTTCTAAGTGTTACAGCCTGTTCATCTCCCATACCTTTTGAACTTACCGACGGCTACATTGCAACAGAATAAGGCGCGACGACACGAGGCCGCCCATAATGTTGACGACTTTGACGCCCACTGCTTTGCATCTCTGCCTTGGCCTCCCTGTTCTCCGGATCCCTCGCCTATCTAAAACGTCTCGTCAATGATTAAGGAACGAATGGGCCGGATACACTACTTGCTACTACACCAGATCAACTTTGGCAACATGTGGAAGCAGCATAGACTGCTATAGTATATGACGTCAGACAGGCATGATTTCACTATTAATGGTGAACATCTGACTCGTGTAAATACGTTTAAGTACCTTGGTTCCACGGTCACAGTTGATGACCGACTCACTGAAGAGGTCTACTTCCTTAACTCTGGCAGCCTGGATGAAGTGGCGAACAACAACCGGAGTCACTTGCGACCGCAGGATGAAAGATAGCTTGAAGTCAAAAATCTACCGCACTGTCACCCAACCAAGTCGCCTTGTAAGGCTGCGAGTGCTGACTCACTACAGTTGAGACAAAACGCCGCTTAAGTGTATTGGAAACGGAGTTGCTAAGGGGTGGACAACAGGTGTCACTAGTTTAAATAGAAACATTTTGGCATTTTGGTTTAGGCTTTACCGTGACTTGTTAAAATTGATTAAAACTCAAGGTATTACTGTTACCAGTCACTTTGTTTATTGAACCCATAATGCGTTTCATATCCTCACCTCATTTATGTGTAATAAATCACAGCCACCATCTTTGTTTACTTCTAACAGATGCAAGAAACGTACACTAAAGACATACAGCCCGAAAGATGGACACTAACATTATGCTTTAAATGGTGATAAACTGAAATCTAGTTTATATATATAAAATTTGGGGGCCAATCTAGAATCTAACATTTTATATGGAGTTTGTCATTTATTCAGTAAGAGCTTTAAAAAAATAATACAAAAGTATAATTTGTAAAACACACACACACACACACACACACACACACACACACACACACACACACAACCTTTGTCAGACCAAAAATCATTTTAATGTGTACTGTATAAAAAATTGATATATCAATTTATAATGTGCATTGTATCTTTGTCATCATAATCATTTTAAGCATAACCATTCGTCTGTCTACACATTATTATATTTTTAAAGCTCTTACTGAGTAAATGACAATATCCGTACAAAATGTTAAATTCTATATTGGCCCCCAAAATGTGTGTGTGTGTGTGTGTGTGTGTGTGTGTGTGTGTGTGTGTGTGTGTGTGTGTGTGTGTTAGTTTATAGTGTGCATTGTTTACTCGTCTTCAGTTTATCACCAATTAAAACAATGTTGGCGTCCATCTTTGATGCATTATGTCTTTAGTGTAAGTTATTTGCATCTGTTAGAAGTAAACTACGATGGTGGCTGTGATTTATTACACATAAGTGACCTGTGAGCAATGGAAGTATATTTTGTTTACATTTAACTTCATTGAACAAAAGTACAAAGTCACAGTCCGATGTAGTGTTTTCTACTTTCTCTTGTAAACAGTGCAACAGGTCAACCTAGCCTAAATGTACACAGCATAATGCTATTCCACCTGATGAGGGTTTAAACCCTTTAAACGCGTCGTGGGTACAATAAACAAAGGTGTCACTAGGTTAGATCGCGTTTCCAAGGACAACATCAGGAAACACTTCGGTGTTGCACCGATCCAAGACAAGATGCGCGAGAGCCGTCTTCGATGGTTTGGGCATGTTCTAACGGCCGGTGATGAGTATTGCCAACACGGATTGCAGGCGAAGTCGTCGGCAAAAGACCCAAAGGACGACCTAAGCAACGCTGGGCAGATAGGTTGCATAAGGACCTGAAGAGCGAGAACATCCATCCAAATGAAGCCCGAGACAGAGTGAAATGGAGGCAAGTGACCCACGTCCCGGAACCTGCAGTCGCGCGGGACAAGCACTGAAGGAAAGGAAGATGATGTACTCAACAAGAGCTATTTAGTTCATCTACAGTAATGTAATACGCACTGCAGTGAATCTGTCCAAACAAGCTATCGTAAGTAAAGGAAAACCTAATATACGAAACAATTTAACAAGATGATACAATTCTATCTTTAAATTTACAACAAATGTAAATAAGTCTATCATCCAAGAGATTACGAACACATTTTAGATTCTTTGAATCAATTTTTATCAGAATTGAATTTATACTAATATTACCGCGGTGGAGAGGCCGAGCGCTCTCAAGCGCCTTGCTGCGGAGCGCGTGGTTACTCACCGTCGGAGGTTCGAGTCCTGCCTTGGGCATGGGCATATGTGTGTGTGTCGTTAGGTTAGTTTAAATGGTTTGTAAGCCTAGGGACTGATAACCAGAGTAATTAAGTCCCGTAGATTTACAAACATTTGATTTTATAGTATTATCTGTAAACATTATCGATTTATCTTTGATTTGCGACTGTATGTTCTTTTTCAAAACCAGTTATATGATAGGAGATTGGTATTGTATTAAATCTGGAACAGTATTATGTGGTTTTCTGTGATACAGGCAAATATGTGAAAGTTAAATGTTGAAGAAACTTACTTAGAAGTTTCCTATTTTTGGTTATCACTGGAAGCACATTAAACCACTTTTGAACCAGAAGAGTCCTACATTCTGCCCATTATTTCAGCAAGATTGTTCTAAATTGGAACGTACGTCATTGTACAGTACGTTCTCGTAGCGTTCGGAGGTGAAAGACCCTATTCATACCATTTAAGTATCCTCAAATGCACATACCTTTGCCGACTACCTGAAGTATGCCTTGTTGGCAATCGAGATTATCCATTCCAAGAAGATTTCTAATAGTAGCCTACATCTGCGTCTCCCGATGAGTACAGCGGCCTATCAGTTAAGATAATTTTCGTCCATGCCTCAGCACCCACGCTAAACGCATAGGCGGTGAACAGAGGCACAAATGTCAAGCTCAGGGTCCGTGGTCCACAGGAAGATGGTGGTCCTAAAAGTTAGGTGTATGGCTGCTCACGAGTGTTTAGGTGCCAGTATTGAATTTGCTGCAAAGTACCCCGTCTGTCCTCGCGTAACTGGGATTTTGCAGTTATTAGTAGCTATTAAGAACGCTCGAATTAATTTAACAAGGATCAAAGTAACTGATTTAAGATTATCGTATAGTGTACCGTCGAACGCAAGGACATTTCCTTAAAGAAAAAAAAAACACCTTGCAAATGAACGAAATATGATGTAACGGTTGTAAATTAATAAACTTTCAACACTGATGGCCTTCTGTCACTGGAATAACATCAGAAAATATCTAGGAATATAAGGTTGAACGAATACACCCGATGTATCCTAATGAGGTCATTCCCAAGTGATGTCCAGAATGCTGCACGGCAGTGACAGTTGCCTCAGAGGTAAAACTGGGATGGCAACACTTAGCAAAAGCTACATCATTAATATAGCAGTGTAGAGAGTTGATCCGGGTCCGGTAATTGAAGAGTTCTTTTGACGTAGCGGGATCGCGCGTGTCGCATAGGAATGGATCGAGTGGGCTGCGGTATGAACGTACTTTCGCGATTGCGTGTAACTACCAAAGAAAAGAGGAATGTCACAATTTAATAGTAATAACGTATTTACTGCCCCGTCTTAGCTTCAGAATACCTGGCGAACCTGTTTGTATGGACTACTATATCAAAACAACCATAACCTGCACGGTAGTAACCAATTGTCAGAGACTAAAAAACAGCCATACGACGAAAATGTAGATGTAAGTCTCGCTGCCATGTCAGGTACCACACACAACACACAAAACCACACTGTTTAGTCCGAAGTAAATTACTTCGTAAGATTACATTATATTTTATGATATCCGTCCTGGAATGAACAGAAAAAATTCTGTGAATTGTAAACAGTAAAAAATCATGAAACGGAAGAATAATTAACACACACTATATTTACAGAGACTGAATTTAGTACCAGATAAATTACACTGAGCCGGCCGCGGTGGCCGAGGGGACTGAGGCGCTCCAGTCACGGTCTGCACGGCCACTACGGTCGGGGATTCGAATCGCCCCTCGGGTATGGATATTTTTGCCGTCCTTAGTATTAGTTAGTTCATAAGTAGTTTTTAAGTTTAGGGACTGATGACCCCATAGTTAAGTCCCATAAGTTATACAAACATTTGAACATTTTGAAATTACACTGACAATTCTGGCTGCCTTTATAGGTTTTGTAGACATTAACTTTTTCCAGATCACATTTAATGATACATTAGGAAAAAATTAAAACATTGCTGACTCATGAGTACATCTGGAAAAGTACTATAAGACAGGCGTGATATTTATGCTAATAATGTAAGTTAGATGTCCAAATTTATTGTAAATAAAATTATTCTTGTCCTTAATGATGATTAAGCTACAAATACAATAAAATGTTTTAAAATCCATAGCTACACCGAACAATACTATATGTACATATGTAGTCTCAAAACATGCACAACTCAGTTATTTTTCCTTAGTAATTTCAAACTATTTTCCCATCTATCTTTTTCCGTAAGATAATTGTGTTGCTGGCAGGAATGCAAACTCTTCATCCACATTTTCCGCTCTTAACGTGTGCCCACTGTCACATGCCGGTATCTGTGTCCTAAACGGTCCACTAATTTACTCCCAGATAAGACTGCAGTGTTGCTATGACAGAAGCGTAATTGAGTTTTATATTGATATCAAACTTGTCTGTACTGAAACATGCGAATATGCGCTCAAAATTCCGTCTTCTATGACTTATGTTTTTCAGCCTTCCATTTACTCATTAACTGCTTTAAAAGATGATTATTATTATTGTCGTCGTCGTCGTCGTCTTTAGGTATTATCCATTCAGCCACTCTCCAATACATGGTACCTTACAAATTAATAGATTCATCCGAGCACATTTAACACACACACACACACACACACTCACACACACACACACACACACACACACACACCAAATGCTATCAAATAATACTTATATAGTTTAAAAAACAACAAATCACGTTAAGTTTAGCTGCTAAAACCGACTATACAATGCCACGCCATGCGTTGCTAGTAGTGTCTTCACATTAATAGGAAGCTGATGTCCACTTTTCCACCAACACTATACAAAGTCGGTGGTATCTGTGTGGGCAGATTATATAATTTTCAGGCCTTTAAATTCAGGGTCGAAGTTGAAAATTTGTATCGAATGGGTATTCAAACTAAGATTTCCCACAATGGGCCAGTAATCACCTTAATTATATATGCGGACAAGCTTCTCGTCCTGCACAAATTCTCAACTTATGGTACACTACGATTGTAGTGTCGCCAGTCCATCACTCCACCTGCTCGCAGATTTATCTGTATTCAGAAAGGGTTCGGACTTATTTGTGCAACTGCATTAAATCTACCACTGTCTCTTTGTGACATACATACAATTATATCCGAAAGAACAGACCATATCTGTAAGCGTCTGTTTGTTACTAACGATTTCAGTGCAGGGACACGAGCCCGAACCCTTGCGGGAATACAAATAAAGCAGCGACCACGTGAAATAATCGAAAGGGGGCACTACGATCTGAGGATAACTGGTTGAAGTGACCGCTATCCCAAAACGGAAATCGGGGTTAGATTCTCAGTCTGACACAAATTTTCAACTTTTCCACTGAATTTAATTCACTGGCCTGAAACAGCCGAGGTGTTGACATCTCTAATTAATAAAGTTAGGGCTATTAATGACAACCAATGGTGTCTGTCCTTTCGGATATGTCCGGAAGAACAGGCACGTTGGTTGAAAAAAGAAAATTATGATGTAGACGTCCTCCTCCGTGTCTCAATAACATACGGGTGAGTTTGCCTCTTTGTAATCACACTGCCCATTCCGTTCATCTGCTCTGTGTTTGTAAAGTTATGGGACCGAACTGCAGTGATCATCGGTCCATAAACTTCTAAACTAACTTATCCTAAGAACAACGCACGCACGCACACACACACACACACACACACACACACACACACGAGGGAGGAATCGAACCCCCGACGGCGAACTGCCGCACGCATCGCAGCAAGGCTATTCCACCACGGCTCAACTGCTCTTCCAGGTCCTTTACCGTCTGTGACAATTACAATATCAGCAAACCGCGAATTTTTTTATTTCTTCACCTTCAACTTTAATGCCTTCTCCAAACTGCTCCTTGCTTTCCTTTACATCTTTCTCAATATTCAGATTGAACAACAGTGGATAAAGACTACCACCCTGCCTTACTCCCCAACCATTGCGTCCCTTTCATGTCCTTCAACTGCTGTCTGGTTTTTGTACAAGTTCTAAATAACCTTTAGTTCCCTATATTTTGCCTCTGATGATTTCAGAATTTCCAAGAGTGTATTCCAATCAACATTGTCAAAAGCTTTCTCCAACTCTCGAAAGCTATATATGTAGGTTTTCTGTGCTTAGCCTATCTTCAAACATAAGTCTTAAGGTATTGCCTCACGTGTTCCTACATTTCTCCTAAATGCAAACTGATCTTTCCCGAGGTCGGGTTCTGCCTGATTTCCATTCTTCTGTAAATAATTCGTGATAAAATGTTACAAGCATGACTTATTAAACCGACGGTTCTGTAATTTCACACCTGTCTGGGCCTACTTTCTTTGAAATAGGGATTATTAAGTTTTTCTAGAAGTTAGAGTATTTCACCTGTCTCATACATCTTACACAGCAGGTGTAGTTTTGTCATGGCTGGCTCTCCCAGAGACGTAAATAGCTGTGAGGAAATATCTACTCCAGGGACCTTGTTTCGACTTTGAGTGCTGTCAAATTCTTCTCTCCCTAGGAAAGTACTTGGGCTCGAACAAACACATATACACCAAAATCGTATGAGAGATAATGTAAAGATCCCTTATTGCACTAGTGATACTCGCGCATCTGCAAAACTCAGCAGTCGTCCGTTAGAGGCCTCTGCGTGTGCCATGCCGCATTGCACTTTGACCTGTCGGTTCGCCAGTAGGGACGGTGCAGTGTGCCTCCGAAGTTGCGTTTTGTGACGTTATTTGCGTGGTGAAGCGTCAGATGAGGCGGCGATTGCTAATCAATCCTGCTAATGTATTGCGATTAGTAGAGATGAAGTTACGAAGAACCCTTCTTCGTGAAGATGGTATTAGTGTAGAAGGTGAATCATTTGCATGCTTTCTCGTATCTGTTATGGTACGGAAATATGATCATAAGTTAGATACTGTTGTTACAAACTCATAATAATGATAATATGGATGACAATGACGAACAACTCATTGCAAGCGGTGGTGCTACGTTAAGTGAGGGAAGAGGCGATGAAAGCAGTGGCAGTGAATATCAACAGTCTTTCGGGAAGAAGGTTAAAGTTGCAACTATCATCGAGGCTTTTGATGACAGTTCGCTAGAGAACATGTACGATGATTATTACATAACTTATAGTTAAGATATCTGTATTACGTATGGCGTCTACAATTACATCTACAGTGCTATCTGGAGCATGGTTGCAGAGCTTCGCAGAAAACCGACACCCACCAGCACATTAGGGTGTACGTAGAGATCCTGTAACCAAAGTTCATACAGATATGTTTGTTCGAGCCCATGTACTTTCCTTGTCAGTACATTATCTCCTATCTCATCTTCATCTACTTCCCTTTCTATAATAACTCAATTTTCGTTTTGTTTCTAGAGCCCCTCATTCTTGGCACGGTAGGCGTCACTTATGCTATTTGACGTCTTGCAGAAGTTCTGTATAAGGAGCATGCCAAGGCGAGTGGCATTCTTATGGAGAACGTCAACAATTTCGTTGGCCCTGATATCACGGTGCCCCTTGCCCAACACCATAGTGATCTGTTTAAATGTTTGTAGAACTTATGGGACTTAACTACGAGGTTATCAGTCCCTAAGCTTACAAACTACTTATAAACTAGCAAAGACTAAGGACGGCACAAATATCAATGTCCGAGGGGGGATTCGAACCCCCGACAGTAGTGGCCGTGCATACCGTGACTGGAGCGCCTCAGTCCCCTCGGACACATCTGTTTATTACGCTTGTGGGAAGCTGCAGTGGAGTATATTCTCTGGTACACCAGGTAATTATTGGTGTTATTGGCAGCACTATTCAAAATGAGTAGCAATGCCAATGGCGGATCTGGCAGAATGACTATTACGATCCAATCTGCGTCTCGCTGCGGAGCGCGCGGTTGCTCGCCGTGGAGGTTCGAGTCCTCCCTGGGGCATGGGTGTGTGTGTTTGTCCGTAGGTTAGTTTACCTAGGTTTAAGTAGTTTGTAAGCTACGGACTGATGACCACGCAGTTTGGTCCGATAGAATTACAAACATTTGAATTTGATCCAATCTGCTAGCACGTTTGAAACCCTCAGTACTGCGGCGAGCTTCACGTTGAGTACAGAGGCTTCCGGAGGGAGCTGGAGTGGAGCACCGATTGGTTGGATGTTAAAGGGGGACAAAACTGCAATGGTCATCTGTCCCCCGGAACACTGAGTGGTATGTGTTCGTCACAATATGTGGTTCCGACACACTGTAGCGCCTGATACATCTGTGCGCGCGATCGTGATCGCATATGCGAGATGTTCACTACCAGTGGCCCCAATGGATAGAGGAGAAGGCGTGCAGTGAGAAAGATGGTGATGAGCGTGCGGCAAGGCTGAGGCAGGAAATGGCGGGGCCGACGCGGCGTAATCGATCGGGGCGGAGGCGGCAGCGGCAGCGGCCGTTACCTGGGGGGCGCCAGCTGCCGCCGAGGCACGCCCCACGTCAAAGCCCGCGCAATTAGCGCCCTCCCTAGCGCACCTCTACTCACTACACCGTCTGCAATGTTCCCTCCCGTTACGCTACAACACAGTCTCTGAATGCGAAGAGTCTTCCAGCCTCCAAGTTTTTGATGTTGCACCGGCTCAGCTACTGCAAGTGGAGGAGTAGCTCGGACAATGACGGGAAAAGGAACCTTTAAATTTACGTGAATTTATCAATCAATAATCGGTACAGGTTGTAGAGTTCTGAGCCGACCGCTCTCAAAAAGAGTCTTCCATATCTATGTTCCGCAAGGTGTGTAGCGGTGGGTACTTTTAAGTACCTTGACACTTCCTCTTCTTCCTGTTCCCGTAGCGTACGGTGCACAGCTTAAAAGATTGTGGGCATGCTTCCGGGTGGGCTCTAATCTGTCTAATTTCACCTCACGGTCTTTTCGAGAGGTATACGTAAAAAAGGTTGGTTGGTTGGTTGTTTGGGGAAGGGGGACAAAAAGGCCTAGGTCATCATTCCCCCGGGGGGGAGAAGGAGTGAGGAGAGGAAAGGAAAGGATGGGAAAAAAAGGAAACGCAGTCCAGGGAGGAAATGAGGAATGAAGACTGCATACATTAGTTCGGGGCCCCGTACTCTACACGCACTTACGAAAGAACCGTGAGCCGCCCCCCTCATGGGTATATAAGTAAAAGAAAGCAATATATTATTCTCATCTCGTAGAAACGTACGCTCTCATAACTGTGACAGAAGCCCATACCGTGATGCAGAACGTCTCTCTCGCAGCGTCTGCCATATTAGCGATGATTACTTCGTCACTAAATGAACCAGCAACAAAGCGCGCTCCTCTCCTCTGGATCTTCTAGATCTCTTGTATCAAACGTATTTAAAGCGGATCACGCACTGATGAACAATTTGAAGTATTGATTGAACGAATGTTTTGTAAACTGGACTACAATTCCTGAAGATTCTTTCAGTAATTTCTCAGTCTGGCATTTGTCTCACACAGCACGCGCGCTTGTTCTAAAGTTTAGATAGTTTGTAAGTTTAGGAACCGATGACTACAGCAGTTAGGTCCCATAACTTCAGACATCTGAGCTTTTTCGTCTTTATCGCCAAAATTCTTTGTCAGCTTTACATTACGCTTTTCAAAGTTATCCCCATAATCGACGAATGGAAACAGCATCAAATGAAAATTTACCAAAATAGGCAGTTACAGTCCAGAAACAGCACGAGGAAAAATACACGTAATACGCTACTTTGAAATGGTACGTTTTGGTACGTTTGTAGTCGTGATATTTCTGGTCTGTAAATATATATATATATCTTCACTAACGTTGCTGTTGTTATGCACAAACCTTAGTAGGGGACTGAAACTAAAGCACGTGTGTTTACTAATGAAGAATTTCGACGACAAAGAAAAAAAATATTAATCTTCACGCCTAATATACTTCTGCTCCATGATTGATAACATTATTGTAGGTAGCCGTAAGAGTAGACTGTCTAGAGACTATGTTCTCTCAGGACAAAAAAAGGAAGACCAGCACTGAAGCTACAGCTCAGTTAGCGCTAGTTTTAAATACTACAACACCTTACTTTGTCGGCAATGGTTCCAGATATTACTGCGATGTCAACCTGAGTCCACAGATAAATTGAAGAAAGAAATTTAGTCTCACAGCCTTTCTAATGCAGTTCGGTAATTAGATTCTACCGCGTTTGCAAGATGCAGTTCAAGAGTGCGCCATCCAGTATACTTGTAAAAGTATTATCTACTATACATATTGTCGGAATATCCACACCCCAGCATTCTCCACGAATCAGGAAAGCTGCCTTTATATCAGAGACCAGCGCCATAGCTGTTCTGTATTTCAGTCTACAATGGCTGACTTGCGTGCAACACCGAAGAATATGAGATGCATTTGCCCCGCCCCTGGTTGTAAAACCTACCCATAAAGCGCAAGTTCACGTCCAGCTCCCCTTCTGCTCCCGTCTTGTATTACGTAATCTCCCTTACCTCGCAAGGTTAATTGTATTGTAGGCAATTTCAATCAGTTTCTAATGGCACTAGGTGGAATTACGCAGACAGTGTGAGTCCACCGTGTGGTAACGGAAATGCCTAAGCAGCAACGCGACATGGAGCTCGCGGACGGCAGCGCTTCTGAGGGCTGCGAGTGACGTAAGCGGCTTACGGTGACTCAACTGCACGCTCGTTGATTCACCTGCCACGCCGCCAACAACGTGTTTCCCATATGAACCGAAAACAAGGTGCTAATACCGCGTTTCTCACCTGTCTGGTTGTATGAAAGGACAGACCTGGTCCTATCTAATGTAGAAGTAGATATTGGAGTAGTGAAGCAACTAAAATCACTTAACAAGAACAAGTCTTCTGGTCCGGACTGTATACTCATTACATTTCTATCTGATTATGCTGAGGCGATAGCTTCTTACTTAACAGACATATACAACCGCTCTCTCAAACAAGGATCTATACAAAAAGATTGGAAAGTTGCACAGGTTACACCTATATTCAAGAAAGGCAATAGGAGTAATCCACTAAACTACAGGCCTATTTCATTGACGTCAATTTGCAGCAGGGTTTTGGAACATATCCAGTATTCAAATATTATGAATTACCTCGAACAGAATGATCTATTGACCCAAGGTCAACACGGATTTAGAAAATATAGTTCACGCGAAACACAACTAGCTCTTTACTCACGCGAAGTGATAAGTGCTATCGACAAGGGTTCTCAAATTTATTCCGTATTTCTTGATTTCCAGACGGCTTTTGACACCGTACCTCACAAACGGCTTTTAATCAAATTGCGTGGTTATGGTATATCGCCACAAATTTGCGACTGGATAGGGGATTTCCTGTCAGAGAGGACAAAGTTCGTAGTTATCGATGGTAAGGCATCGACTAAAACAGGGGTGATAACGGGAGTTCTACAGGGCATTTCTCCTCTGCTTTTCCTTATTTACATAAACGATTTAGGGGAAAATCTAAGTAGCAATCTTAGGTTCTTTGCAGATTACGCCGTCATTTACCGTCTAGTAAAATCATCTGAAGATCAAAACCAACTGCAGAACGACTTGAATAAAATATCAGTATGGTGTAAAAATTGGCAGTTGACTCTAAATAATGAGAAGTGTGAAGTCGTCCACATGAGTACGAAACGAAATCCGTTAAACTTTGTTTACAAGATAAATCAATCAAAAGTGAAGACCGTAAACTCCACAAAATACCCAGGAATTACTATTACTTCAGGCTTAAACTGGAAAGAACGCGTAGATAATGTCGTGGGAAAGGCGAACCAGAGACTGCGTCTTATGGGCAGAACCCTTAAAAGATGCAACAGAATTACGAAAGAAACTGCATACACTACGCTTGTCCGTCCTTTTATGGAGTATTGCTGCCCAGCGTGGGGCCCTCATCAGGTGGGTTTGACGGAGGACATCGAAAGAGTCCAAAGAAGGGCAGCTCGTTTCGTATTGTCACGATACAGGGGTGACAGCGTTACGGAAATGATACAGGATATGGAATGGGAATCATTACAACGGCGCTTATCGCTGCAGCGTGGGCTACTTACGAAACTCCAATCGCCAACATTCTCCTCGGAATGCGAAAATATATTGACTCCCACTTACACAGGTAGAAATGATCAGAATACAATACGAGAAATCAGAGCTCGAACGGAGAGATAAATAGTATAATGGTGGTTGGATGAACCCTCTGCCAGGCACTTAAATGCGATTTGCAGAGTATCCCATGTAGATGTAGATCTTTCTACCTGAACAAATTCCTCCCATGGCATGACAGACTAACGTAATGAAGTAGGCTATGACTATGGTGGCTAGCCACACATGAAACAAAAATAAATAGAAAACGTACTATGAAAAACTTCATGTCGCCATTTTAACATATCTGATATACAATTTTTTGTAACCAGCTTCACTTTGACACGTACAGCATTGAATTATCAACGAGCTCAGTCGTAATATTTCTGCTGCCAAGGAAGTCGCCCTGAATAAGCCTTCAGTTCAAATCACAACAAAGTCACTTCGTAAAACATTTCCATACTGTATCAATGTGCACTAGCAATATGTTTATACTGTTTGCTGTATTGTGAAAATATTAATAGCCGCACAGCTGTTTCGTGGCCTGACTTTTCTTCATCGAACTATATACCCAAAACAAGAATAAAAAAATTCTGCGCCTCTTTGTTTTAATTATTTGTTAAACCGTGCGCACCATACCTATTTCACGGATGCATTTAGGGCTACAAGATTGTCAGCCTAAAGTAGCTAGAAAGTAGAAAACCTGAGTCTAATTACAAAAACGTACCCGACTCACACGGTAATAGTAGGTGGTGATTTTAATTTACCCTCGATCTGTTGGCGAAATTATATTTTCAAATCAGGAGGTAGGCATAAAACATCGTCCGAAATTGTACTCAACGCATTCTCTGAGAATTACTTCGAACAATTAGTTCATGAGCCAACTAGAATTGTAAATGGATGTGAAAACACACTTGATCTTTTAGCAACAAATAATCCTGAGCTCATAATGAGCATCAAAACGGATACAGGTATTAGTGAACACAGAGCTGTAGTAGCGAAATTGAATATCGAAAGTCCCAAAGTTACCAAAAATAAACGCAAAGTATATTTGTTCAGAAAAGCAGATAGAAACAAAATACATTGCTTCTTGAAAGACAGCCTCCACTCGTTTCTAACACTAAACGTAGGTGTAGACCAGATGTGGCTCAAATTCAAAGAAGTGGTATCGACAGCAATTGAAAGTTTTATACCTAATAAATTAATAAAAGAAGGAGGCGATCCCCCTTGGTACACAAAACAGGTTAGGACACTGTTGCAAAAGCAAAGGAAAAGGCATACTAAATTTAAACGAACACGAAATCCCCAGGATTTGCGATTGTACTCAGAAACTCGAAATTTAGCGAGGATTTCAATGCGAGATGCCTACAACATTTATCACAACGAAACTCTTTCCCGTAATTTGACTGAAAACCCAAAGAGATTTTGGTCATATGTTAAATATACTCGGGGAAAGTCACAAACAATACCTTCACTACGTGATAGTAATGGCGATCCTGCCGATGACAGCGCTACTAAAGCAGAGTTACTAAACTTAGCTTTTAGAAACTCATTCACTAAAGAAGACGAAACCAATATTCCAGATTTCGAATTACGAACAGATGCCGTAATGAGTAACATAGAAGTAGATATCATCGGAGTAGTGCAGCAACTAAAATCACTTAATAAGAACAAGTCTTCTGGTCCAGATTGTATACCCATTAGATTTCTATCTGATTATGCTGAAGCGATAGCTCCTTACTTAACAGTCATATACAACCGCTCTCTCATAGAAGGATCTGTACCAAAAGATTGGAAAGTTGCACAGGTCACACCTATA
Organism: Locusta migratoria; assembly: GCA_026315105.1. Lineage (NCBI taxonomy): Eukaryota > Metazoa > Arthropoda > Insecta > Orthoptera > Acrididae > Locusta > Locusta migratoria. Next base: position 325,917,012 of record CM048755.1, read on the forward strand.
TTCAAGAAAGGCAGTAGGAGTAACCCACTAAACTACAGGCCTATTTCATTGACGTCAATTTGCAGCAGGGTTTTGGAACAATTCCTGTATTCAAATATTATGAATTATCTCGAACAGAACGATCTATTGACCCTATGTCAACACGGATTTAGAAAATATCGTTCATGCGAAACACAACTAGCTCTATATTCACACGAAGTGATGGGTGCTATCGACAAAGGTTCGCAAATCGATTCCGTATTTCTTGATTTCCAGAAAGCTTTTGACACCGTACCTCACAAACGGCTTTTAATCAAATTGCGTGGTTATGGTATATCGCCCCAAATTTGCAATTGGATAGGGGATTTCTTGTCAGAGAGGACACAGTTCGTAGTAATCGATGGTAAGGCATCGACTAAAACAGAGGTGATATCGGGCGTTCCACAAGGTAGTGTTATTGGTCCTCTGCTATTCCTTATTTACATAAACGATTTAGGGGAAAATCTAAGTAGCTCTCTTAGGTTGTTTGCAGATGACGCCGTCATTTACCGTCTAGTAAAATCATCTGAAGATCAAAACCAACTGCAGAACGATCTGAATAAGATATCAGTATGGTGTAAAAATTGGCAATTGACGCTAAATAATGAGAAGTGTGAAGTCGTCCACATGAGCACGAAAAGAAATCCGTTAAACTTTGTTTACAACATAAATCAATCAAATGTGAACGCCGTAAACTCCACAAAATACCTAGGAATCACTATTACTTCAGACTTAAACTGGAAAGAACACGTAGATAATATCGTGGGAAAGGCGAACCAGAGACTGCGTTTTATTGGCAGAATCCTTAAAAGATGCAACAGAACTACTAAAGAAACTGCATACACTGCGCTTGTCCGTCCATTTTTGGAGTATTGCAGCCCAGTGTGGGATCCTTATCAGGTGGGTTTGACGGAGGACATCGAAAGTGTCCAAAGAAGGGCAGCTCGTTTCGTATTGTCACCATACAGGGGAGACAGCGTTACGGAAATGATACAGGATCTGGGATGGGAATCATTACAACAACGGCGCTTATCGCTGAGGCGTGGGTTACTTGCGAAACTCCAATCGCCAACATTCTCCTCCGAATGCGAAAATATATTGTTGACTCCCACTTACATAGGTAGAAATGATCATCAGAATAAAGTACGAGAAATCAGAGCTCGAACAGAGAGATTCAGGTGTTCTTTCTTCCCGCGCGCTATTCGAGAATGGAATGGGAGATAAATAGTATAATTGCGCTTCGATGAACCCTCTGCCAGGCACTTAAATGTGATTTGCAGAGTATCCCATGTAGATGTAGATGTAGATGTAGAAATGTCGGCATTTTGAAGCAGCTGTCAAGAGAAATATTACGTTACATTTCATTTTTAAAATTAACTGTGCAACAAAAATAATATTGACAGTAATTTCAGCATCGCCATTTATCTGGTATTGGGTTTTACAGCGTATGCCAGTTTGGAACATACATGAGCATCCAGAAACGATTTAAATGACAATTTGCAGCAAAATTCTGCCTAATCATTAAGTCAGTATTTATTCTATTGGTGTGGTGTCTGTTCTTTCGGACGTCCGAAACAACAGACACCACACCTGCTTCGCAGCCAAATAGCATTTGCAAATGATAAAGGAAGGGAAAGAAGAAGGATAGGAAAGAAAGGATTGACAGTGGCCGCATTTGTGCATTGATATTAAGCAATGGCGACAAGTGAAAATGTAAGCCGGACCGGGAATCGAATCCGGGTCTCCCGCTCTGGGCCAGCGGTCGGTCGCCTTAACCACTTGGCCACTCGTTGAAAGTCACGACACGCAGATTTGCTACCTAACATGCCGCTACTGCACCTTCCCGCGACCGCGACCCCCGAGCAAGACTTAGCGACCCTCAAAGACGTCTCGAGCTACAGGTAGAAAAACACTCGTCTACGCCAAAGGGCTAGAGAGAAGGCGGCGGCGCCCTCGTGAGACGTCACGCAGCGTAGGCATCGTTCGCGCAGCTGACTGGCTGCACGCTACGGCATAGTGGGCAGTGCCCCAGCGGCCGCCTAGTGAACTACGCGAACGACGCGCACGAGAGCGCCGCGGCCTCCTCTCTAGGAGTTGTTGGCAATACGCGACGTCATCAAAAATAGACGCGCCGATGGTATAGACGCCTTCCAAACATTCTGCAAAAGGTCAAATATTACGAGTAACGGTAAGCATCTGTCAATAATGTCACCTCCGAGAAAAACAATAGTTGTTACTGTTTCTCCAGCCCATAAATCAGTAAAAGATTAATTTCCTAAAATTAGTTCGTTATCACAATGAGACCTGCCAGCTTTTGAAAAGAGCTATCAGTAAAAAACACGCGCTACAAAAAGTCTGACGAATGCACTAGAACTATTGTTCTCCAAAGTCCACAGACTCGGGAGATTGATTGGACATGGATGATTTGAAGACTGTTCTATTTTGCTTCAAAGGTTGACAACACGTTCACATTTTGCATTGCTATGGGCTGCGGTCAGAATAGAGAGCACTACGTAAGTATAACCGAATTTCTAGAAAAGTCCTTCAAAATGTTCAAATATTTATAAATCTACGACACTCAACTGCATGGTTATTAGTCCCTAGCGTACGAACTACCTAAACTAAGTTAAACTAACCTAAGGAGAACACATACAGCCATGCCCGAGGGAGGACTCGAACCTCCGACGGCGAACGGCCGGGCGCACCACAGCACACCACCACAGTGCGCACGGCTATTCCGCAGCGGCGAAAAGTCCTTCGGTTCCACGAATTCTTCGTATTGGTGTACAACTGGAATCATCTGCAGCACCTTGATTTGCAGCCAAACTGTCATCTACGTGAATAGCTGTGTAGCCTCAGAAGCTCATTAACCACCTTATCTGTAGTTTCATTCTCTTCCTTGCGTAACAAGGTAGGAAACTTTTCCTAGGAAAAACGAATGGATTAAAACTGTATCTCCAATTTTGTCAAACCATGAGTGCAAACGTGTTGGTGGAGTCACAGGCAGTACGTACAAATGTACTTTCTCATTGATGAAAAGAAAAGGAATTTTCCTGTAGTGTGGAGATCGATCACCATGTTCTAGGTTTGAATGCTAACAACTAACTCATGATCACTTCTTTGAGTTTGCGGTGCAGATCCTGTCGAAACTAAAGATTCACATGGAAAAACTGTTATTCCGACTTTAAATTCAACTCCAATGACTACACAAACTTCACACTCATAAAAGCATCAATCGTCGTCATAGAACTTGTTATCCTCTATCGTAGACTTGCTTTCGACCCACGCAAACAATCGTTTGTACGGAAGCGGAGTGACTTCAAATGTTAAAGTTTCAAAATATTGCCCTCGAAGTAGTAAAACAAAACAGTAAATTGGTAAAATGCTGAAATTGCGGCAAATTTTACGGATAAACCATAATTACAATGTTGGCCCCTGTACAACCCCTAGAAACAGCGGACAGCGTTTCTGAAAATGTTTGTTAAGCTAATGGGACTTAACTACGGCATCATCAGTCCCTAAACTTACAAACTACTTATGAACTACTTACGAACTAGGACGGCACAAATATCCATGCCCGAGGGGAGATTCGAACCCCCGACCGTAGTGGCCGTGCTGACCGTGACTGGAGCGCCTCAGTCACCTCGGCCACCGCGGCCGGCCAGCGTTTCTGAATTACCCATAACAAAGAACTATTTACCTCTCGCCCTGGCATCTGACAGGCTCCCCTCCATCTACAGACTACTTACTACAGGTATAGACTTACCAACATTCCCATTTTTCTTTTCACAAAATGGGATATCCTCAGAGCCGACTGTAAATGTGAATACAAACAGGAATTTCCGTATCTCGTAATAAAGTTGCTTTCAAATGTTCAAATGTTTGGTAAGCTTAAGGGACTTAACTGCGGGGTCATCAGTCCCTAAACGTACAAACTACTTATGAACTAGCTTGTACTAAAGACGACACAAACATCCATGCCCGAGGGGGAATTCGAACCTCCTACAGCGAACGGCCTTGTAGCATAGCGCCTCAATGCTCTCGGCTGCTCCGCCGCGGCGTTGCTTTCAAATTTCACATTTAACTGCAAGGCTCTTGTATAATCAAAACCCTGGTACAGTTTGTGATGTCGCACAAGTCTAAAGTGCGCGCCACCTACTTTCGCCCCGCGCCGCCATGCACGCGCGGCGCGGCGTTCTTACAACGTCAGCCACGAGCGCCCTCTGCTACAACTCAGCTCGTGGCCACCACTGATCGACATCGTTCACTTGGGACTGAGATAGGAACGAGTTAAGACTTCGGATTCAGATAGGCACCAGTAAAGACTTGGCTATCGGACAGGCACTAGGCAGGCCCCTAGCTCAACTATGTATCAGCATTCTGCAGTACTGAGCTATGTAAAAGTTAAGTATTACTAAGTCTCTAAGAAATATATATCTCGTTCTAATTTACTCTAGTGTTTCTAGTTTCTGCTGTCCCACTGGCTAGTCACCGCCTACCTGCACAAGCGTGCATCCTTTATTCCTGTGTCGGTCTTTCTACTCTGCCACCGACACCTACGACGGAAACGAGACACACAAGCGACGACGAGGCTGGGACACAAAACAGTTTCTGCACTGTTTCGAGATGTAGATCTTTGGAAAAAGTCGTGGAATGAAAAGAAATTGAACTCACCAGGTAAGACTTGCTTGGTACAAAGGCATTCAACACTGGGTACTCACCTGAAACAGAAGAAAACGAAAATTTGGTTCAGAACACTGGTATCGCCCTTTAAAAATATCAGCTAAAACGAAACCGTCATCAGATAACATCCACACACAATAATGACAACTTTTAAGCAGATTTCATCTGTAAACTGTGTAATACAAGCAGGACACAAATTCAATAATTTGACACATACTGTAGTCAGAGTAAAGCAAGGCAAACCACAGTGCTCTCTACTGATCGTTTACGTGCGACAAATGTTCAAATGTTTCTTAAGCTTATGGGAGTTCACTGCGGGGTCACCAGTCCCTAAACTTACAAGTTACTTATGAACTACGTTATAGTAAAGGCAACACAACCATCCATGACCGAGGGAGGATTCGGACCCCCGACGGGAGGGGCCTCGCGCATCGGAGCATAGCGTCTCAATGCGCTTGGCCACTCCGCCGCGGTGCACTGACTTTCAGCCTTTTACAATGTACGACCCACTTCCAATTAAAAATATTCTGGCAACCCCCTCAACAAGAACTCTAACAGAACTATGTTCATTATCTCAAAGGCAAATAATGTAATGTTCCTTCAGTTGCTACAGCTCTCTTGTAAATTGTTGGACGCTGTTTTTAAAGTGTATTTTTCGGAATGGAAAACATTATTTTACATGGCTTCCGACAGAAATGTATATTTTGCATACCGAGTATTTGGAATTAGGTAAGATTCAGAACCGAATATGCTGATTAAGAACGCTCACACTGTAGACAATTTTTAGAGTGTTTTTTTTTTTTTTTTTCTCAATTTCTTAGAATTATTTCATTTGGTACATTTATCTAACGAATGGTTCTTGCAAACAGTTCTCAGACTCCGTAATACAAAAATTTGCAGTGAAATACCTCAGAATCAGCGTCGGACACATTGAAGATACAAGACCGATTTTCCCCCCGTCACAAACTAATCGCACGGAAACAGTAAAACTTCTCATCATCATCTCCCCGGAGCTGTAAACATTTTTTCAAAACGCCGCAGTTATGTTTCAATGGCCACTGCGATCGCTTGTTTAAGAGTCTACCTTGACAATGGAAAAATCTGTTCTACTGAGCTGATTGGCGCTTTCTTTCAGAATAGAAAAACGGCATCAGTGTCTCATCCAGCATCACAAGCGATGCATAAGTCCCATTCATGCCGTTATCGCCGCGGTGGAGTGGCCGAGCGCTCTAAGACGCCTTGCTGCAGAGCGCGCGGTTGTGCGCCTTCGGAGGTTCGAATCCTCCCTTCTCTCTCTCTCTCTCTCTCTCTCTCTCTCTCTCTCTCTCTCTCTCTCTCTCTCTCTGTGTGTGTGTGTGTGTGTGTGTGTGTGTGTGTTCGTTAGTTTAAGTTGTTTGTAAACCTAGGCACTGATAACCGCAGCAGTAAAGTCTGTTAGATTTACAACCATTTGACTTGAACATGCCGTCGCCATGCGTCAACACTGCCTGACAAAATAGCAGGCTGAGCCTTGTAGTCACCTGTCAGCATTCGCGCCACCCACCTGGGGAGCAGTTTTCACATTTTCAGGTCCTCATGCAGGAGTGCGTACATATATCCCACGGAAAAGGCAACTTTGAAGGCGATGTGTTCCACAATTCTTCGGCGATCCTCCAAAAACCGTTTTCTCTACTCGCTCATGACATCGGACCTGCTGCTGCGAGGCCGAGATTGTCCTGGTGTATCATCACAAGACGTTCTGCCTTCTCTGAATTGTGGCACCCACGAACTCTCATTGCACACATCCATGACACCGCCTCCACGTCTCACACAACTAGCAATGAATTTCAGTTTGCGGTTCTGCACCAAAGTGGAGAAAACGAATGACTACACATTGTATGAATTATCAATAACAATCCCAACTCTCTGCGCTGTCGAGTTCTATGTGCCGTACTCTACTGCCGTCTCTAGATCGCATTCACAATGAGTGCACGCATATTTTAAAACAAATCACAATTTTCTATCATGTCCCGAGAAAAAATTATCGGGTGTTATAACTTGATTGCATAGGGCTATAGTGAGGCGTTCATAGTAAGACGTAAGGTAAAAATTAAGCTTTGGAACGGCAAACAGACGTTACGCATTCGACATGAGTAGTGAGTGCTAAAAGAATCTTCAACTGCAATAACTAATCCGATAATATCTTCATGTAAGCCACACAGGCTGAATCACGCCCGTTTGCAAGCAAATGAAGTCAAGAAATGACATCCGACATAAAACAAAGTACAGTATCGATGGACGTATCGAGTTTAATATTTCTGACGGCGTGTTTATAAATATGGAACATTTGCATAGACTGGACAGGGACCTTCGTTCTTACAACATTACCTTTCTGGATAGCAATGTGTATCAGGTTTAACGTGTCTTAAGTATTTGCAAAATAATACAAGGGAAAAGATACAGTAACTGTCTCGTCAGAGAAACGTTATGATGAGCAATTTCCAGTTTTCCATTACATTTACGTAAATACTCTCGTAATCCAATATATCAGGTAAATTCTCGAGCGCTCTATGCACCCGCACTATACTCACACGTGCGCAGCTTTCCAATTCTGTGCCACATTCGAGCACTGCTTTTATTGTGGTAACAGTTCTCTGCATCCAGTAGTCAACATGTAAATTCTGCTACAGTTTCTAATCTCATCAATGCTAATGAACTGTGCAAGCCACATTTCTACATTAAACTGAGACTAATTCTGCAGTATAATTATTCAACAAAAATCTGAAATGTGTGAATAGTTGTGTTTCGCCGAAAACTACTGAAATAAGAAACTCGTGTACAGCCCATAATGCCACTGACCGGAAATTTAATAAACGTGGTAATAACAATAAACATGAAATTTACTTTGAGCACAGCTAACATTCCGTAGTAACATAGATACAGTTCCGGAAATAACGGGCTGCCCGAGTAGAAACCGATTTAATTTGCTTGCTTAAGATAATAAAATGAAATAGCGAGTCGACACATATCCATTACCCGCTTCATAGGTACTACGCTATTATCTAAAGTAGGCACTACTAGGTAAGCGCTTCCGAAATCCGTGACCGACGCTAATCAACGAAATTGCATGAAAGCCGCCTTTCTGAAAGAGAAAGGTACATATTACGCTGAGGAGGTGGTGAAGGAAGAGCTGCAGGCAAGGCTTCCAGTTTGAAGGTAATACAGAAGCCTGTTTAGCAAACGCGGAACCGATAGTTAGCACGCTGGGGAGGTGCTCACTTACTGCAGCAACTTATCAATCAAATAATATCTGAATGACCAAGTACTCGCCTGAATAGGTGGAACAGGTTTCTTTGTACGCTTATAATGTTAAATAATGGTAAAGATCTTTATTACGGAACCAGTCCATCATATGCATCTCGGAAAATAAGCGGAGTCATAAAGAGCCCAGTTAACGTTTTAATCAGGCGAACATGTGTTTATCAAAGTTCTTGTTATTTCACGTGAACGACCCAGTCACCGCATTTTCACTGTCTCGAGCCCTTCATCTTTAACAGTACCATAATTATGTAAGGAACATTCTTCTTTGAATGAATCATTCTGTCGTCCTATTGGTGTGATTTACAAAAACCACCTTAACTTTTTAAATCATTACTTTTGGATTTGGACAAAAAAATTAAGATAAATGTCTGTAAAGCATTGGGATCAAACTGCAGCGGTCATCAGTCCCTAGACTTACAAAATACTTGAACCAACTTATGCTAAAGATAAAACACACACACACACACACACACACACACACACACACACACACACACATGCCCGAGGGAGGTATCTAACCTCCGACGGGGAGCAGACGCGTACTCTGCAGCGAGGCGCCTTAGTACGCACGGACTCTACCGCGCGACGGATTTGAACCACGAGTCACCCGAATAGCATTCCAACTGCCACGAGATTTTGAAGTGTTATACAACAAGTTGCTAGTTTTTAACAGTAATTGTTAGCAGTTTAATTCAAGTAACGACTGAAATTACCCATGCAGTAAGTAATTAAGAATAAAAAGCATAAAGAAAACGACGACTCCAACACTTCCTTTCGAAACTAGTTTACCTTCGACAGCACACAGGTGTTCTGTATCTGTTACTTCAACCGCGTACTATTTTTTTCTGATATGATTTGACCTAAGGTTGGGGGAAGTGACAGCAAAGTTCCTGGCAAGCTATGCAGTAAACTAGGAAAACCAGCGAAGCTTTCACTAGGCAGCACTAATAGGTAATGTACCAAAGGTCACAACGCTACACTTTCCAATCAGACCATTTGGGGCGTTTCCCAGGCACGCTCCGATATCGGCCAGGCGAGCGTGGGAAACTGTTCACTCGCACACAAGCGAGCGGCTGCAACATTTATGCACTCACAATGGAATTATCGACCATGTCTGCATCAGGGCTAAACGATACGTGCCAGACTTGAACCTGTGAACTTCTTTTTTCCCTCCTTTCCTTTCACCCAACGTGGCTGGTTTTATTGGGTAACGAACGGGTCTGTATTTGAGCTGTTCACAGTAGACTTACGCCTCACTGAAAAGTCTATGTCAGTAGGAATCAATCTTTCACAGAGAATATTTCTTACAATTTAAAGTTTATATTGTGCTTCCGCTAAAATAATGCTATAGAATTCGAGGGAAGCCGTTACCTCCTGCATCTGGTGTTAGGAACACCTGTTTACAGACGAAGTCCAAACAACTCGCAGCTGTGCTATCGCAGCCTGGGACGCATTACTGCTACATGGGCACTGAACAAGCAAGTTATTCACCATCAAAATGGACTTGCACAACCAACTCTTCCGGCGCCAATACAATTCAATTTGGACACCAGTGATCCGCCGAATACAACAAACAAGAAATTCTGCTCTGCGGATGAAGGAAGGAAGCTTAGGGTTTAACGTCCCGTCGACAGCTTGGTCATAAGAGACGGAGCTAACGTTCGGAGTTTTGGGTAAGGATGGGAAAGGAAATCGGCCGTGCCCTTTGGAAGGAACCATCCCGGCATTTTCCTGGAGTGATTTAGGGAAACCACGGAAAACCTAAATCTGGATGACCGGAGGTGGATTTCGAACCCCCATCCTCCCGAATGCGCCACCTCGCTCGGTCTGTGGATGACTTAATAAAAGTCTTCCAAATAAAGACACTTTAAAAAGGAGACGTTTCTATTTTTAAAGACTTAGAAATAGTCAATAGGTATCATAAAAACTGGAAACACTACTCAGACCCGTCTAAGGCGGAAGTACGTGAGTTCCACCACAGACAAATATATATGTTACTCTGTGGTTCCACGTAAATAACCAAACAGCTAAGCAGGCCAAAATGGTGCGAGGTAATTTCTGTATTCATTGAACTGAATCAAACAGGCGAAAAAAGCCAATCAAAAATTCGTACTGGCCGCGGTTTTCAACCAAGTTGTTTAATATGTAGTCGCAACTACAGGCCAATCCAAATACATCAGGTAACTGTAAGAGCTTCTTAAAGGCGTTTTTGTTTCCAGATCAGTAACAAATACTTACAGAAACAGTAGCCTTTTACGGTGCACTTAAATTTTAATTGACGTTAATGAATACGGCCGTGAGCTCAGTATCCCGCTTACCTCAGGGGCAGAGGGCATGGAGAGCGGCCAGTTAAGAGGATGTGAGAGGGGAACTTTTCACTGCCCTCCAGCACTGACAACTCAACCGCGCGCTACTCTCAAAGATCAATTCGAGTGCTACACATTTCATTCAGAAGTTACACTGATTTGCAGAGGAGCATTACAGTACATGTACCAAGACATAGGAAATTAAATTTAGGCTGACGCAACAACGCAATGAGGAGAAGAAATGTGCAATACAAAACCTTCAGTAAAGGCCTGTAATGGGTTCTCGTGTTGTATAATGCATTTAAATGTAAGTATACTTAATATTATAGTTATATGGTTACACGAACGAAGACGAACACTAAGACAATTATAGTGTCAACTATGGGGTTGCTGAGACTGACAGCGATCTGCAATTAGCAATAGTCGACAGTGAGTATCCCTTATGGTGCCGACATACCGATCACTACTTGGGACCGGCAATAAATGTATGGCGTTCATACTAACGCTTATCCATCTATTGGGGGCTCACAGCATACAACTAACCAATTAATAATACGTATACGTAAACAGTATATACTGTCTGGAGTGCTTCAACAATGTCAGTATTGGCGCCAAGGTGGAGTTGTCGAATCGTCTAAGGCGCCTCGCTGCGGAGGTCGAGTCCTCTCTGGTGTGTGTGTGTGTGTGTGTGTGTGTGTGTGTGTGTGTGTGTGTGTGTGTGTTTTGTCCTTAGGTTAGTTTAACTTAAAGTAGTTTGTACTGACTAATAACCAAAGCAGTTAAGTCCCATAGATTTACAAACATTTGACTGTTTTTTTGGCCAGTATTGGCTCTTAAAACAGTATGACGACCACTGCACTAGACTTTTCACTTACCTACAAGAAGCTTTTAGAAAATATAAACCGTAAAGCGAAAACCCGCCAACAAAGTTTTTCTGGTATTTTGTGCATCCACCCTTAAAACACTGCGGCTTTGACCATGGTGTATCCAGTGGTTGAATACTGCAACCCCGTATGCCCATATCAGAAAGACTTGCGTCCACCTGAACGACTTAACGTAAATAATTATAAGGGTGTTATGAAATTATGACACACTACTGGCTGCGTACTATCATTCATATTCTACCACCATAATTAAGACAGACGGATGCCTCTGTAACGGAACGGAGGAAGCTACAACATCTAAACACACACAAGATCTCATAGTCCATGGGAGCTTAAATAATGTTCCGACGCCTGGGATATAACCCCGATATAGTCGACCCAACAATTGCTCTAATGGGATCTGATCCGAATGGAGGAGTCTGGACAGCCTCAACCGAATTACGACATGTCACGCGAAATGCACCGCCGGGATGGCTGCAGCCCTCGGACGTGGAGGTTCTAACCTGCCTCTGCCTTATAGCCAGTATGCCCACGTTTGGCACGGATAAAGCAGCGACGGGTCTTGGCATGAAAGCAATAAGGCCTTGGTACACACACACACACACACACACACACACACACACACACACACACACACACACACGTGTCCCCCCTCCCTACTTCCTGTAGGAGTGTTGGGAGCCCTGTGTGTTCAGACACTTCTTTGCTCAGCAATGAAGTCTTGTTAGTTCCGCCAGAGTTCCTGTTTGCCAGTCTGGCCAGCCTAGGACGGCCATCTGTAATGAGGGGTGGCCGCCAGCCCCTCCTCGTCACTTGTAGAGCTGGTTTCGCCACTTGTTGAAGTCGCCAGAGCACTCCTCGTAAGCCCGACAAGTCGTGCAGTTTACGCAATGCTAGTGCTGAGCCTCCGGGCCATCAAAATCTGCTCACAGCCGATCTCAGAGATCGCGGTAGATCGCGCGCCTTCACCATTCCACACACGGACAGTACATTCGCTGATACTACATTCACCTTGCGTGGTCTGACTAGCAATTATTCCTCGTCAAGTGACGCTGCTACAGCCTGGACGGGTTTATATAGATACATAGGTGGTCATCATGTTCTGGCTGATTAATGTACCTCTCGATACAGTTGATTTTTTTGTCGATTTAGTGTCAAGAGCAGGTTTCTCAAAATCTGGGATGTAGTGAGACAAAAATCACAAAGTTCATTCTTGTCCATAAATAACCTGTCAAAGTTGGACAGAATTGGTTGGCCGTCTCTGAGATGCTTCCCTTGTCAGTCGTGCATATTTGCACATGTAGACACTGCAGTCCATGCCAATAATACCCGCACAACATGCTTATCAGGCAATGCGGTCTAGATGTCAGTGTTAAAAACAGTTCTATCACTCATATCTCCGCTCCTGAGGGGGAGAGAGAGAGAGAGAGAGAGAGAGAGAGAGAGAGAGAGAGAGAGAGAGAGAGAGAGAGAGAGATGGAGGGAATGAGAGTAAGAAAGAAGGCAGAGGAGCAGGAGAGACAGTTTATATTTTTACATTTATTTACGTGTCTTGAACAAGAAGTTTTAAAACAGCTCGTTCTCTCTGCCGCGGATGTTCTTCGCGTGCCGGACTGAAACCAGTAACGGGCCGGAGCCTTTGCACACCCACGCTGTAAGGAAGCCTTTTTCTGATTGATGCAAGGAAAAAAAACCCAACCTATAGCGACGTTAAGTAAACGATATTCAAACTGCTGGATTTTCCAGTGGGTAGAATGTCGCAATACATGTACTTAAAATGAATATGCTTAGGCTGTGGTGGAATGGCCGAGCGCTCTAAGGCACCTAGCTGCGGAGCGCGAGTTTGCTCGCCGTCGGAGGTTCGAGTTCTCCCTCAGGCATGGGTGTTTGTCCTTAGCGTAAGTTAAATGTTCACATACTTGTGAATCTATCGGACTCAACTGATTGGTTATTAGTCCGTAGCTTAGAAACTACTTAAACTAATCTATGGACAATACAAAAACCCATACCCCAGGGGGGACTCGAACCCCCGACGGCGAACGGTCGCACTCACCGCAACACTGCGCCCCAGTGCGCACGGCTGATCCGCCGCGGCTTGCGTGCATTAGTTTTAGCCTAGGGACTGATGACCAGAGTAGTTAAGTCCCACGGATTGGCAAGGAAAAAATAAAAAAAAATGTTCAAATGTTTGTATAGTCTATGGGACTTAACTACGGGGTCATCAATCCCTAAACTTACAAACCAATTATCAACTAACTAAGACTAAGGATGGCACAAATATCCATGCCCGATGGGGGATTCGAACCCCCGACCGTATGGTCGTGCAGACCGTGACTGAAGCGCCTCAGTCCCCTCGGCCACCGCGGCCGGCGATTGGCAAGCATTTGAATTTGAATACGCTTAAGATGAAATTAAGAGGAAAGAAAATAAACCGTTTCAAATGTCAACTTTGACATGTTCAACTAGGAAAAGGCATTATGCTCTGAATAACACACCGTTAAGTTTAAGAGAGTTGGAGTTTACCGCCAATAAAGGGAAAGGCTCAACTGGTTTCTTTTAATTTCTAATTCATACGTATCACATTCTGTTTTTCAGCAATTGCATTTGTAAATGAGCCACAAATTTAAATGACAGCTATTGTCGCAATTTTTCGTTTCTTACCTAATCTAACACCCGTTTTTCTCAAATTTAAATCACGTTTTTCGTATTTTTTTCTGAAGTTCTTTTTGTCAGCATCTAATAATTACTTCCAGGAATAAATGCTACAATGCATATAGTTTTATCTTAACGTATAAGTGATGCCGTATACACTTTCCGACCTAGCTAAATTTAAGCATCATTTTTATCACGGTCTAGACCAGACGCAGGCAGGGACGGTGGCTCGTCTCGCGTAACGTCATGAAGTTTCAAAATGTTCAAATGTTTGAACAACTATAGGACCAAACTGCTGTAGTCATCAGTCCCTACACTTATAAACTTCTTTAACTTATGCTAAGGACAACACACAAACCCATGCCAGAGGGAAGACTAGAACCTCCGACGGGGACCCGCAGCAGGGCGCCTTAGAGCGCAAGGCAGTCTCGCGCGGCAACATGAAGTTTGAGCTGTAAGCGGGCGGTGAGGCCGAAATAGACTACCGCAGTGCGTGCATGTTGTGCAGGCTCGTCGATCATTGAAACCTTACGGGGGAACGCAACACTCTGACGTGCCTACCACGCTTGCCTGTTTATTAAATCGGTTGCTGTGACATTTATTGATACAGGAACAGGCGAAAAAATGTTGTATTTACTACTTAATATGAGAAGCTACAAGCACCTTTTCCTTGTCTGTTAATATGTATATTGAAATTATTGTTGCTATCTCTGTAGTTAACATTTATAACAATTACTTTTGCTTAGTTAGGTAACTGGCTTATTACAGTTGCTTTTATGTTTTTAATTTCTTAATCTGCGAAGATCCCGTACATTCTGAAGCAATTCGTAGCTCTGATCGTTTGTGAAACGCTGTAGAAAACTACAAATGAAGATGCCGAAAAAAGTATCGTGGAAGCATATCACAATAAGCACTGCATATATTAAAATATAACTGTCGCAATTGATAATTGTATTTTCGCAAACTGTAACTTAATATACCCATTGCTTTTTATGAAAATTTTTCGTGACGCTACAAACTTGTACAGATATTTTGATAAAGTATATACACAAGCAATTCGATGCAGAAGCAGCTGGACAGTTCTACAGGCTGTTACTACTTCTTTTATAAATTTATATAACTAGTTCTGAAATGTAAATGTAAGACTATTTATAGTTGATTGTACACAAATACAATAGTACCAGTTTTCCTTTAGTAAGCGCCAACAATACATTTTGAAAGTCTATAACTTTATCTACATAAATACTCCGCAACCCATTGTATGGAGCGTGGCGTTGTACATGTACTTTTCTATTCCATGCCGCGGCGGAGCGACCGAGCGCATCGAGGCGCTTGGTTCCGATACGCGAGGCCGTTCCCCGTCGGGGTTCGAATCCTCCCCCCCTCGGGCATGCATGTTTGTGCTGTCTTTAGTATAAAATAGTTCATAAGTAGTTTGTAAGTTTAGGGACTGATGACACCGCAGGTAAGTCCTATAGGCTCTACACACACACACACACACACACACACACACACACACACACACACACACACTATTCCATTCCCAAACACAGCGAGAAAAGAAACAATGACTGTATTTGCTTCCAAACCTTAAGCGAAATGCAGATGTTCTTAATCGTGTCCCTCGAAAAAAACGTCACCTTCCCTCAAGAGCTCCCATTTGATTTCTTCGAAGCACCCCTGTGGCACCATTAGGTTGGTCAAAACTACCCGTAACAAATGTAACAGCCCGCCTCTGAACAGTAACTACTAGAAATCCATATGATCTTACGGGGTCTTAATTTCGAAAGCCGGTGTTATCCCTGTGATTCGAAACTACCTCTTAAAGGCAGAAATGGGCATGGATCGAATTAAAAATATAAAAAATCACTATTATTCGAAAGAAAGGAAAAACCAAAACAATTTTCCGTGGATAAAAGAATTATTAATTTCTGTGAATGCCTGGATTTATTTTTTAATTTATTGTCCTTAAATAACGAATAACTTAACAAATGACCCGGTATTTTCTTTTTTTACTTCTCAAACAGAACTCCGTCACATATTATCAGTGTTCTGTTGCAAGCCTTGGTGTTCGACCTTTAGTGGTTCTTTGGGCAAGTCGTTTCAAACGTCGGAAGAAGTTGAACACACACCTCTGACAGAAATTCTATATACAGCACTGCAGTGTTCGAACTCAGATTTGTATCCGCCACAACTGTACATTGTAACAATGTATCAGGTGTAACTTTTATTCTGTTATAGTGTCTAGAACCAACATATGTATTCGAGTAATATACGTGGTAACAGAATGCAGCCCACAGACTGATTTCCAACATTATGCTCTGTTGCAATAACAAGCAAACTTTCCGGTCGGGGAAATTCAGTTTACGATAATACTTCGTATGTTTGTAGTTACGTCATCGTGTCCACTCGTAGACATTTTTAAGTGCACTATCCTGACAATTTTGAGAACAAGGGCTCCGAAGTTTTAAGTGCATCACATATATGTATCTTATATACTAGTCAATGAAAACTGTGCAGCAGCGTGGTGAAGCAGCTCAGGCAACTGACTGACTGTCATGTGGATGGTCAGGGTTCCAGTCTACCTACGGGTAACATTTGTACTAAAAAATTGTAAATATTTTATAATAAAGCCATTTATATAAAATATTACAACAAAAGAACCTTTTTTATGAAATGACGGTCGCCGCAAATTAAAATTAAATTACAATTTTTCTTTTTAAAAATCGAACAATTAATCTAGGTAGATTAAAGGTTAACGCACTTTAAAACTCCTACGAATGGACACCCTTGTCGTACGCTACTAACATGCGAAGTCTCGTCCCAAACTGAATTCCGACACCGAAAGGTCTTCTGATATTGCTAATTTTATCAAATATGATTGTCTCGTTGATATAAATGAGCTCTCTTATCTGTAGTCCTACAAAATGAATGAACAAAGTGATGACGAAGCGATAGATAACACCAACAGGCTATACGGTCTCTCATAACAGTATTAGTCCAAGTGTATCGCAAAACTAAATGAAAATTGTACATGAGTTATCTTTGCGTTGCCAGACGAAGTTATTTTTCGACCTAACATACATTCAAGTGCTTCCTATCGAGGATATGTCAACATTCCATTTGTAAATCAATGGTTGACCATGCAAGTATTGTAACACTGTTTTATACACGATTTAAAAACAAATAACTCTCCCTGTAGCTGACCATTACCAAGGAAACCTTAATATAACTACAGGCACACAACAGTCAAAGAAACGGCATATAAATACGGAAACGAGTTTCAAATTAAGTTGTGACAAAAAAGGAAAATGGATTTCGCGATTCTGCACGAGATTCGAGAGGTGAAGCTCACGTTCAATCGCACGTAAGTTACTCGCCAAAAACTTAAATCAACTAGTGTTTTATTTTCAAATTTTATGCCGAAGAATTCGATTTTAAGGTATTACACATTTATCTTGAAATAAAGATTACCTCTTGATTTGTGTGGCCATGGTGTTCATAGCAGCTGTACAACTATAAAGGATGTTTCTAATCCATCTATGCAACCACAAAATACGTTCAGGAAGACTTTTCGTGATGTGTGGCAAGAAACCAAGATCAATTTCCTCATGTAAAAAAAAAAAAAAAAAATAAAAAATAAAAATAAAATAAAATAAAAATAAAAAAATAAATAAATAAAAAAGCGTAAATTTGATTAGCGATCTAACAGTCGCACTGAGTAAAAAATACAACTGTAGATACGTATCACTGTTGACCACAAATTATTTTACAGCCAATAAAACGATACGGGTCTGGCGATAAAAAAATCTTACGTAGTTGCATAAACAGAGTACAACATCGTGAATAATGAAGCACACCTTATTTGCAAATGGAGAACATGTTTTTAATATATACCACAATTACAAATATTCCATTAGTCAGGTAAACTTTCTGACGAGCTTGGAAAAAGACAAGTTGTTCTAATCATTAATTTAGAATTACCACCTATTCTGTCCACACAAAAGCTCGAACTGAACAGTTGATAGTGGGTTCGCAACCGATTATACTGAGATACGGAACGTATGGTGTGAAATGCGTATTTATTATGTTTAGGACATACACAGTGTGGACCGCGGCCGCGGTGGAGTAGCCGAGCATTGTAAGGCGCCTTGCTACGGAGCGCCCGGTTGCTCGCTGTCGGAGGTTCGAGCGTGGGTGTGTGTTGTCCTTAGCATAAGTTACTTTAAGTTAGTTTGTAAGCCTAGGGACTGATGACCAACTTATTAAAGTCCCCTATATTTACAAACATTTGATTTTGTACATCGCGTAACAACAACGTAGCTCATAGTAAACACTCAAAGCGACGACCGCCAGTGTCAGTGCATGTATTGACGTATGAGTGAGGACAATCCTCACATCGGTGGTTACCAACAACGTAGGGGCATTGTGCTAGATCTAATAAAAGCTTACTTGCTGCCTCCCCGTGTGACTAATCTACATTACTTGTGCACCTGCGCTGCCACAGTTCTTCGAGACTGTATCCCTTGTTACGCGTGTTAGGATGTGCTACGAACAACTACAGCTCAGCCCACTTCGATGTTAATGTCCGGGATCACATGAACAACACGTATCCTCGTCGCTGGGTTAGGAGAGGTCCTGTCCAATGTGCAGCGCAGTCCACTGATCTCTCACTTCTGGATTGTTTCCTCTGGCGGTTATCAAGTTAATGGAACGTTGAAACGGATGAAGACCTGCTTGCCAGGTGCCAGCTGCGATGTCTTCGTACAACAGACACCAGAGATCTTCCACAGAATGCGATAGAACTTCATGCGTCGTCGCCATGCACTCATAGAGACTGGAGGTCAGTGGCTATGAGATGCGTTGTTGTTATGCGGAGTACACTGTTTATGTCCGTAACAATAAATAAGAACTTCTGACCACCGGCTACGTATGTCAATGCGGTCGGCTGTAGGTACACTACCTTCGCCTTCAATTTGACGCAAAGGGTTTGACATCACGAGTATGAAGTGTGTATGTATGTTTTGAGCTATCGATTTTCACTGTTTTTGATATGTCGCGTTTTGCAGCTCTTAAATGTTGTAGAAAATACATTTTTATATATGTACCAAAGCTCCTTTTATTTGAAATGCTGAGTAGTTTCGGGCTTTGCCCATTTTCTTAAGGCACCTATTACAGAGAACAAAGTGTGTTTTACATGGAAATAGATTAATATGGCAATGTTATATTGAATGTACAAGTCGTAATTACTTATATTCATATATATATTTGGATACTGCTTAGGTCACGCTGTTTGTTGTAATTACTTTGGTGTAATTTACTGAGCTGTTGATCCAAAGTTGTTTTTATTAAATATTCTTTGCTTAATTTTGTTTGTAACAATATCGTTGCTTATATGCAGTGTGACAAACAGTACCATGACAAATATCTTACAATAAATTTTATATTTCATTCCGAATTATTTTAAGTGTAATAAATTGCTTGTGTGTACTATATTGTAATATAGGGATAATATTGCAGTGCTACTATAATTTATCGCGTTTTGTTGCATATTTGGAAGTATATTACGGTAGGGTGGATTGTACTTTATATGCTAGTCAAGGTGTTATGGAAATTTTAGATGAATTTTTTTATTGCGCATTTCTGTTTGTTCATTTAACATTTGTTCTGGGTATTTAGTCATATGAGTATAAATTTGTAATTGTTCTAAAACGTCCATTAGTTGTCCTTTGCAAATGATATGTAAAATTTTGAGATTTTCTTCTATACTCCCAGTCGAATGTTTACTTTACAAACAAAATTAAGCAAAGTATATTTAATAAAAAAAAACATCTTTGGACCAACAGCTCAGTAAATTACACCAAAGTAATTACAACAAACAGCGTGACCTAAGCAGTATCCAAATATATATATATATATATATATATATATATATATATATATATATATATGAATGTAAGTAATTACGACTTGTACATTCAATATAACATTGCAATATTAATGTATTTTCATGTAAAACACACTTTGTTCTATGTAATAGGTGCCTTAAGAAAATGGGCAAAGCCCGAAACTTGTCTGCATTTCAAATAAAAGCAGCTTTGGTGCATATATAAAAATGTCTTTCTACAAGATTTTCACTGTATTATGCCACATTCAGATTATTGTGAGAAGAACTAGTAAAGACTATTTAAGACAAGTATTTTGTAATATTTCACACGGAATTACTTATTAGCCTTAACATAGATCGTAAAACGCCTAATACGAGGACTATGACAAGAAAATTCTGTTATCCAGTGAAACCTAAGAAGAGACATTGCAGCGTGTAACTGTACAAGGAGGCATCATTTAACTCATCTAGATATCAGTTGGGGCCGATGCAAAGCAAAGGTAACAACGGGACAGGCAATACTGCATGTAGAACTAAAGTCTTTCTGTTCAACTTAGTAGTCGCTGCCTTCCGTATTTGCGATCAAGTTGAAATTGCGTATCTGATCGAGACTCGAACCGGACAGTTGCCTTTCATGGACAGTAGGCCCACTCTTAAGATTGAGATATATGAGCACGCTTCACGAAACAGTTTCACATTCTCTGCTTCTCCAAATAGAGGTCGTGTCACTTACTGTTAGCATTCCACAGCCAGTGAGTACTTCTGAGGTTATGTCTAAGCAGCTGACTGTGGAATATACGATTGTTACAGTTATTGTAATTGAGAGGGACCTAACACAGAGACTTGACTGCAGTAAAATATCGGGCGCAACCTTTTGCTTTTACAGGAACACGCGATACTCCGACTCCAGGGATGATGAGTTCCGTTCTAAAAAGCCAATATTAAAAGCTACAACTATGTTTGCTGGAAATCAATTTGTATTTTCCACAGAATCGCCACAATCTTTAAGAAAAACCCTAAGCTTTCGCGGAACAGCTAGGAAACAAACGATATGGTCCTAAAAATACTCTGATCTGTGCTGGACACTACAAAACAACAATTCAAAAAATTACTATAAAGTACAGTTTGGTTTTATACCGGCAAGAGGAACAACCGACGCAATATTTGCGCTAAAGCAACTGATGGTGTTGAACTGCAACCTCGTATGTCAGTTTGTTCATGTAAGAACATTGTTGACGATTTTTATGTAATTTATGGCTTGAAAATTATTTTCCAGTATGTTTTCACGGAATATTTTATTAATGAAATAATTTATAGTGATAATTGTTTTTTTTTTATTTATCTGTTATCGAGATAACTGTAAAATAATAATGCTTATTTCTCTCCCCTATAAAACTGAATTTTTCTGACATACGAGGTTACTCTGTTCAACACCATCGATATGACAGAGTGCAGAGGCAATCCGGTGAGAGTAGGACTACACCAGGGATCTTCTCTCAGTACTTATCTACGTGAAAAAAGAGGCACCTCGGAGCATGATGTTTGCCGATGATGTTGTAATCTATGAACCCACCCAGGAGACACTTCAAGACAAGCTTGAGCAGTGGAGGAAAGCTCGAGAGGTAAGGGGAATGAGAATTAGCAGGGTGAAAACTGAGTATATGTGTACAAAGGATGCCAAAGACCAATATATTAACCTGCAAGAAGAACAACTTACGCTGGTCAAGAAATTTAAATACCTAGGCTCTTCCATGCAAAGTGATGGAGGACTGGAGGCCGAAATACAGCACAGGATGAACAGTGATATTGGATTGATGAACTGGAGTAAACTGAACGGAGTACTGTGTGATAAGAAGGTTGTCTGTAGAATGAAAGGAATGCTTTACAAGTCTGTGGTGAGACCTGTGATGCTGTATAATGCAGAAACCTTGACCAATTACAAAAGCCCAAGAGAAAAAGAAAATGAGAATGTTAAGGTGGATGAGTGGTGTGACACGAAAGGATAGATTAAGGCTTGAGTAAATCAGGGGAGCAGTGAAAGTGGGGCCCATAGGGAAGAAGATCCAAGAAAGTAGGCTAAGATGTTATGGACATGTACAGAGAAGCAGAGGGCAGTACTATGTGGGGAGAAGAGTTGAAGACCTGGAAATCGAAGGATCAAGAAGAAGAGGAAGACCGAAACAGAGATGGAAAGGCAAGGCAGCAGGGGACCTACGGGAGAAAGGATGGCTCAGAGAAGAAGCACTGGAGAAGGATCTAGCCAAAATGAGGATGACGACAGTACTACCTTGAACCACAAATATCGCCATATATTTCCTATGATGTAGCCTCTTCGAGGAGGCCCTTTCCAGAAATCAAAAGTATATTTAACTACATGGACTGTCCAAATGTTTGTAAATCTAAGGGACTTAACTACGTTGGGCATCAGTCCCTAGGCTTACAAACTACTGCTAAGGGACAACACACACACCCATGCCCGACGGGGGACGCCAACCTCCGACGGCGAGGAACCGCGCGCTCCGCAACAAGGCGCCTTAGAACGCTCAGCCACTCCACCGCGGGTCGACAGTCTACACAGGTGTAAATAATAATGTAGAATTCCGGCGTTTGCTCTTCCGGACATGTTCTAAAGAAGATACGTCGCTATGTGATACTGCAGGTTTTTGTAAAAGAAGAATTACTGCTTATTTCAAGGTGATGGCACATGAGGACTTAGCTCCTGCGGGAGCGCGCCATCGACTACAAAAGTCGAAGGAGGAGGGCATATAAAAATTTGGGTCGCTTTGGTACGTTCTTGGGTAGTGCATGCAAGTGTGTTAAGGCCCGTGTGCCACGGGTGGCAGAAAGGCTGCTAGTAACTGCATAATAAGCAGGAGTCCCGGATTAGAATCCTGGCTCCAGCATAAATTTCCACGTGTCAGTGTTCTATTATTACAACTACTAGCACCATTTGCCTTCAGGCGGACCGAGAGGCATTACTGCGTCCGGGCGCCGTGGTTGTGCAGACTTGTCGCCGCTCTCCCACGTTAGAGCGTTGCCAAGAGTGGAGCCGACGGTAAATCGGATACCACCGAAATCTGAGAATTACAAAAGATCCACAAACCTGGTACACACAGCGGCCCTAAATGCTATTCCAAGTGGATCTAGGAAGGAATACACTCCCTGCTGGAAGACAGATTGTGAAACACTAAAGGAGAAATTTGAGAAGAGCAGGGACAATGAGAGCGCAGAAAAAGCTTATCAACGCTATGAATGAGGAGCGCAGGAGCAGGTGGAAGGAGGCGATGGAAAATCTAGATTTCAAACATTCCATCCATCCACCTCAGAGGCCGTCTCTTGGCACTAGTGTAGCTGATCTTTCGGCTGTCTTGAAATAGACCTCCAAAATTCAATCACAGACAGCTGAAGAGAAAGATTTATAAAAATCTCAACAATTTATACTCAGTTATGCAACCAAGATGTGTATTGTAAAAGAAGTGGATGCATAAGAGATTACCCAAGTACTGAAGCTAATGAGGAATGGCAAAGCTACCAGACCTGACGAGATCCTACCAGAATTCTTGAAGAAACTGGGAATTTTAGGAAGAAGGTGGCTGGCCAAGCCTGCAGAATAAATCAATACGGGTGCTCTTCCTAATATCTGGAAAGAAGTTAAAGTAATTGCAGTACTGAAACCCGGGAAAACTAGAGATAACCTAAAGAATTCTAGACCGATATCCCTCCTGTGTACCTCCTATAAATTATTCTAGATAGTATAACTAACTCCATACATCAAAGCCAACCTCCTGGCATACCAAGCAGGTTTTAGAGCACGCAGGACTTGTTGCGATCACGTTCTGTCCCTCACAACCTCTACTCAGAAAGGCTTTCCAAAACATGAAAACAGGTCTAGTTCTCACAGATCTTATATCAGGTTACGATACAGTATGGATTGAAGGACTACTGCTTAAGCAAACTAGAATTATACACTGTAAACAGACTTACACGCAACTGAAGAACATGCTAAAAACAGGAAAATTAGGGTCTCACTGCGTGGTACAAACAGGATAGTGGTGCTTAATAACGGCCTGCCACAGGGTTCAGCACTAGCACACCCGTTCTCTTCAATCTATATATAGCTGATATGCCAAACATCAAATCTCGTAAATTTGCGTTTGCAGACGATCTGGCCATCGCATATCAAAGTAAAGACTACAGCGACCTTGACGAAACTCTGAATGCAGATCTTAGATGTCCTGAACACCTATCACTCCAAATGCTATCTACATCCAAATCCCAACAAAACAAGCAGCACCATAATGCACCTCAACAACAGATGTAAATAGGAAATTACACATTTCTATGAATGGCCAACAGATTAGACATGAGGATAAGCCAAAGTACATGAGAGTGAAACTAGTTCGCACTCTAACGTATAACCTACATCTAGAAGATACGAAACAGAAACTAAAATCTCGCAATGCTAACCTTTCGAAACTGGATGGAACCTGATGGGGATTTGGAGCGAGCACTTTGAGGACTTCAGCACTGCCTCTTGTATACAGCGTAGCAGAATACTGCTGACCAGTCTTGATGAGAAGTTCATATGTAGCCAAATTGGATGTCCAGCTGGGGGAGACAATGCGAATAATATCGGGAACGCTCAGGGTCACCCCCTGCGCATGGCTCCCTGCATATCAAACAGAGCCCCCTGAAGTTAGGTGATCACAGCTGGCCCTAAGAACATACAGGAAAATTCTAGGCATCCCAACAATGTTTGTAAAGCTTATGGGACTTAACTGCGGGGTCATCAGTCCCGAAAACTACAAAATACTTATGAACTAGCTTATACTAAAGACGGGATAAACATCCATTCCCGGGGGGGGGGGGGGGGGGGAACGGCCTCGCGCATCGCAGCATAGCGCCCCAATGCGCTCGGACAGCTTGGAAGGAACTACGGGCCGCAAGTCAACACAAGAACCAAAATTTGGTGGACGACCCCTACAAGAAGATGGAGGGATTTATTCTCCCTCGGAAGCTATGTGCAGCCCTGACTCGCATAACAACAAGCGTTGGAAGATGCAAACAACTGATGTACAAGTGGGGCCTGTCAGACCGGTGTGTGTGTGTGTGTGTGTGTGTGTGTGTGTGTGTGTGTGTGTGTGTGTGTCGAAATTCAGTCTATGGACCATCAACTCGTGTGCATTGTGAACGACTTCTATGATGAATTGAATGGCATTCACGGACTCAATGACTCGCCACAAAGTGGCTCAAGAATATCAGTAATTTAATGCGTGATTGTAAGAATTTCGATAAAAAATACTGTTATGGAAATATAAGACTCTTGTAATTAATAAATTATGTAGTGTTGATCCCGAACAAGTAAATGAATAAGCGAAAGCAAGTACTAGCAGCTGAAATTCAAAAACCCTGATAATGAACAGTTATAGCGCGCACTAAGATAAACCTGACTATAAATAATCTTCTAGTTATCACGCTAAAATCGCTCTAACAAAAGATAAATAAATATATAAAATCCTTCGAAAGACAAACTCTGAAGTGCAAATTCTGCAGTGGACGTCTTTGTTTTCTTTAAAAACAAGTGAATGACAACAAAGTTTTACAACGGTGTGCGAGTAGGTTTCATTCTGGAAGTAATTTTTACTACAGGTGACAGTAGCTTTTAATTCATCACTCAATTACATGGTCCAATGACTTCCATTTACGTAACTGGACATTCGGTTTAGATGGTCTATAATACTTTGAGGCCCGATCAAGTCGGAAGTAATTGCATCTCCCTAGACTAAAGGATATTCCGGAAAATGGTATGAAAAGCATAAAATTGCATCAGTTACAAACGCTGGTGGTTACATCAGCTGATTTCTGGGTGTTTCAACACTGTCAGCTGATTCAGTTTTATAAACGGAGAATTTATGGTCTCAGCACACACTACGAAATAATACATGTTACTGTAAATAATGGTAATTGTGTAAATAATTACGTTACGTTAAAGGACTGTCACTTGTGATTTGTGTTACGCTGCCTTGGAATTTTACATCTGAGCCCCTCAGTTATTGCGAGAACACTTCTTTGTAGTGTCTGTTATTAAAGCAAGCCGGAAGTTGTCGTTAAAACATGATTGACAAACAGATACGAATATAGTTTTGTTGCGCTCGTCTTAGAATCGCTCTGAATCCTGGATGTGACAAAGAGAATAGAAATAGTAATACAAAGCATCAGACTTTTGTTTCCCTGTAAGATTTCTTTTAGATGGCACATATATGGCACTGGAGTAGCGTGAAACTAATACTTCACACGACGGTAAACTGGACGGGTACTCGAACCAGGAATTTTTCTTGTGCTCTCCTTCCTTCTAATAGCGCTACACTGTACGGTACGCAGGGCAGCGTTTGTAACTTGGGAAAACTGGGCAAGAATACTGGCAGAAGTGAGGCTGTAAATACTGGTCTGGAGTCTGGCCTTCTCAGCTCAGTTGGTAAGAGCATTGACGGTCAACAGGCAACGTCCCGCGTTTAAGTTGCGGTCCGGCCTATAGCTTTAATCTGCAACAAAGTTTCAGTTAATTAACGATGATAATAATAATGATTACAATAATAAGCTTTTGGAATAATTACTCTCTTTCGGCTTACTCCACATGTAACAGGTTAGGCCCTAATTTCTTTAACTTCCTCTTCGGCTTCTGAATACATTTCCTACTGATTATCTGCATGGAAAAGCACACTGTGTCCTCGTTTCGTATACGTAACATTGTGTGTGTGTGTTCCACTGCCACGTCTTTGAGCTCTCAAACATTAAAGAAAATATACTTTTCGAAGTTTATATCAAAGTTGCCAATTATTTTCTTGATTACTTACCAGCTTTGTCAGTTTTTCCAAGCTACAATTATCATGTGATCAAAGTGATATCGACATTTTATATACTATGGGGAACCTTTTCGCGCATTTCATTTCTCTGCCCGACGCACAGTTGAATCCAATGACGAAAGATATATTCCATTTATTTAAATTTTCGATATCACGTGGACTGGATAATAAAGGTGGCATGCCGCGCGAGAATGGTTGTGCGGTCTGGGGTGCCACGTTACGGATTGCACGGCCGCTCGCGTCTCAGATTCGAGTCCACCCTCGGGCATGGGTATGTCTAAGGTCCTTAGCATAAATTAGTTTAATTTCTAAGCCTAGCGAGCGGTGACCTAAAAAGATTGATCACTTGACTTTACAAACATTTGAATAAAGGTGGCTCGTGATAATGGGATACGTCTGAAATTAGTCAAGCAAATAAATAATGAGCAGCTGTGGTATAAACTTTGAAAACTGGCATTTCCTATACACGGTGTTCTTTTCCTCGTAGGTAAAAATCAAATGTTTGTAAAGCTATGGGACCAAACTGCTATCATCGTCAGTCCCTAGGTTTACAAACTACTTTAACTTATGGTAAGGACAACACACACCCATGCTCGAGGGAGGACCAGAACATCCGACGGGGAGCAACCGCGCACTCCGCAGCAAGGCGCCTTAGATTGCACGGCAACCCCCGCGCGGACCTCGTTGATAACCCACTAGACGATGACTTCACAAGGCGAAATCAGTTTTAAGAGAAATAATTAAATAAATTATATCCGAAGTAGAGAAATCTCTCATTAATTCGATAACAATTTGATTGCGGAACTCTCCCTGAAGATTATTCATTTTTGTTATGAAGGGTATTTCAATTACGTCTTTGCAACTATTGCAAAAATGTATTTTACCACGCATGTTTCATTTTGCTCAATTAAAACCTTGTCACTGGTAGACTGTTTGATATCGGCTAGTTCTTGTGCATACACATTTTCCAGGTGTCCTTGAGTCGACCCTGACCCTTTTTCCTAATTTCTCTTTGGCTTTCAGCACTAGGTGACTAAGCGGTAATTCGAAGCTCGCTCCTCTCTTGACGTGAAACAGGAGAAAACGTTGCACAACTAATGTATGTTTACGTTCTCTCGGTTAAAAGCGTCTCTGCAGGAAAAGGTACATATACAGAAACCAAACATCAGCACCAAGCCTAGAAATACTCGGGAAATGTGCATACGAATGAAATTTCCAGTAGACTGATATTAGACAAAAATGCTGCCACTGGCGATGTTTTCAATTCAAGGTTAACGCTTGAGGTAAAATAAACACGCATTTTTAGTAGTAGTAAAATTGGATTTGAAATATCTTAAACAATCGTAAAATGCTAAAAACGTGTAAGTCGGTGTCACCCGAGAGTTCCTTACGGTGTGTGTCGCGAGGATTACAAAGGCAAGCGGACGGAAAGAGCGTGTGCTGCGGGCATTGAGCAGCGGGGTATCGGGTAGCAATGAGACCGCAACCGGTTCCTGTCATTCGGTAAGGTGGGTCATGTGATCGGCCGGACAGACCCGCCTCATTTGCATCGGGAGACCGCGCCAGATCTGGGTCTCGTCCACCTGCCACCCAGGACCCTCCTGCGTTTCGTAAACGCCAGCTTTCTCCATTCTAGTGGCCCACACAACATTCCTTAACCCTTCTCTTCCGAGAAAACACCCTCTTTCCTCGCCGACTGCGTGGAAATCTCGTCCATAAACACTACGATTGTGCCGAGTCAGGCCATCCGAACACGGGTCGATTCGCACTCGTCGAGGCTGCTACTCGTCCTCGACGTTAAAAAATGTTCAAATGTTTGTAGAACTTATGGGACTTAACTACGGGGTCATCAGTCCCTAAGCTTACAAACTACTTATGAACTAGCTAACACTAAGGACGGCACAAATATCCATGCCCGAGGGGGATTCGATCCCCCCCCCCCCCCGACCGTACGTCCTCGACGTGATATCGTCCCCATGCGACTGCCCATGTAAGTAAAAGAGGGGGGAAAAAGAGAGAGACTGCAGGAATAGCTAGAGCTAACGGTCTGTTCCAAAACGTCACGTTTTTGGGTAAGAAAGGAAACGCACAAAAATCTATGTTTATACGGATAAAAAGCACTTCAGAATTGGCAACCCGGCAGGAGCAGGTGGAGGCGGCTCAGTGTCCGAGCGGATTGAGGCGCTATGCTCCGATGCGCGAGGCCGTTCCCCGTCGGGGGTTCGAATCCCCCTCGGGCATGGATGTTTGTGCTGTCCTTAGTATAAGTTAGTTTATAAATTTAGGGACTGATGACCGTGCAGTTAAGTCCCATAAGCTTAACAAACATTTGAACATGCCCGAGGGAGGACTCGAACATCCGACGGTGAGCAGCAGTGCGCTCCGCAGCTAGGCGCCATGGAACGCTCGGCCACTCCACCCGGCGGATCGCTATATCCCGCAGGGAAAAGGCACCAGTCATCTCATTCCTGTCACTCAAACAGGCAAACTACACCTAATATTAATACCAAACTATCATCAATTTCTTCTGCAACAGTTACAGTACGTTTTGATTTAAGTTTTAACACAAGCAAATAATTATTAAGATTGATAGTTTACGAAAATACATTTCCTTGAGGTTACCGAATTTCCGATACACGAAAAACTTTTTATTATTGAAGTCAGGTGAAGACATTATGGAAATAACATATTAGGAATACATTCAATTTCCGTGTGTTCCAAAACTGATGTCTTTAGATCTTAAACGCGAAATAACTGGAGTTAAACGTGACGCATAAATTAGTGTATGTTAGTTTACGTAGTCTGTAAATCTAGGGATGATGACCACAACAGTTCGTCCAATAGGTTTACAAACATTTGAACATTTTTTAATTAACGGGTGGTGCAGATACAGAGATACAGTGTGGGATGGAACTGTCGTATGGCAGCGAAACTAGTTAGACATGCTAATGTGCTAATGCGGAACCGATTTACGTTGAAAAAAGAAAAAAAAATTGTTGCAGCTTTGACCACTCGTTCGCGCGACGTAAGAGACCGGAACCTACTTTCCGAATCGCCCTGGTACCAAGTTTCACTGCCGAAAGATAATCGCAGCCCACATTTGACCTCTGTGAGTACTTGCACTGTAATTACAACCACCAGACACTATGTAACTGAGGGCCCGTCTGATTACGTTAAGAGAAACTGATCGCTAGGTTTGTAATCAACCTGCCATTAATTTTTCTTGTCAGCCTTTCTAATACAACAAAAGTAAGATTATGCGTGTTTATCACGGTGGAAAGATTTAAATGGGCCACGAAAAATAATAATAATAATAAACAAGGCTCTGTAATGCAGCTCTTATCTTGTAGACAAAATTCCATTTGTGTAATACAGACAGAATCCTCAGATGAACATTTGGAATTATTTGGTAATAGTGCATTCTTATTGCCGTTTCAAACTGAAGCACAGTGCAGGTAAGAAGTGTTGCGGCGGTGGGATGAAGGTTTCTCAATTTGGAGTGTTTGCTGCGGCTTCAGGTCTCGTGGGAATGGCGGAATGCGGTCAGTGCCCTCCGCGTGGGCTTGCCCCATACTACTTCCGTCGTAGCTGTCGGTCCTAAAATAATACTCATTTCTCGACATTATAAATGCGAAACAATAATAATGTTGGGCGGGCGCTTCAGAGAAAATCCTGCACTCATGAAAATATTACTTCTTCGGATATTATAGCTGAGAATATGGCAGGCATTTTAGTTCAGTAAGTGACTTACTAGCGTAAAATGTGGCTTTTTATTACTTGAGACGCCGAAACCAGGTGCCTAAACGCAATACTCGGCAGGTAAATGTGCATGCGTCACAAGTGAAGTTCATTTAAAAGTGACATTTCCAGATTCCATTAATAATACACCCGACATACCAAATAAAGCAAGAAACCTTTGTTCTAAATGTCAAACTTCATGATGTTAACTAAATATCCGAAATAACGAATACAATTCATTAAAATTTATTGTAAAGACAAATTATTTAATAGTTCATCTGACTCTTACACTACTGCCATAATCGAGATGTACAATGACAGAGTTGTAATGTAATGGTTTAGATCAGACGTAAATCTATAAATACTGAAAACAATTCACAAATTTCTACTAACTTTCTTGTGTAAATGATTCTTTCATTGCATAGGGGAAGCCGTTCTCCAACTTCCTGGCAGACAAACTGTGTGCCGAATTGGGGCAATAGCCTGGAATACTGTCTTCAGAAGGTAATATCTGCATTTGCGTAGCCAACTGAGTTATCCAGACGCGACTGGCGATTCGTCTCCATACATTCTGCCAGTATCTTTCTCCTATTTACTGAACTCGGCAGAAACTCTACTGCACACCGTGCTGGTAAAGCATATCTGGAAGAAAGGGTAAAGCAGAAAATGGGGCATCGACAGCCTATAGTTTCTTTCCAATATGAACAATAGAGAAAAAAAAATACCGGACAAAGACAAAGTGTCGTTTCGAGTCTTAGTTCGACACAGTTTTGAACTTCACTAGGTTTCATTTTTTTCTTCTTTTCTTTATTTTTAGTACTCGTGATTTTGCTGATTTCATCCGAACTAAGCAATAAGGATAATTAGAGTACATCGTTTTGTCTCTTACTTCCTGAAAGACAAGTTCTAGTTTGCACGAAACTGTACTGATAAAGTTTCTGAAGGTGAGTCGCCTTTCAAACTTATACACTGTCTTTGAAGTTAATGCGTTGCCGGTGCACAGTCCAGTCCTGTTATTCAAACCAAAGCTAAAAACCGTGCACAACTGATGCGTACTGAAAGTACATTGCTGCACATCAAAAATGCAATACGAAAAATGATCCGAAATATCCTAGCCAAATTTATTTGGTTAATGCGAATATGATGACATTTCTATTGATTGTTGCCGGCATTCCAGGTTGTAACCGCTGCTATACGCCTCTGCATTGAATCAAAGGGGCTCTGAATGAGTTGCGATATAGCTGCCCACGTTACTTCCACATTTTGCCAAAGTCGATCTGGTGTGGCAGCGGCTGTCATCGACTGGACGTTTTCGATACGCGAGAGATAGGGATAACAGGGAGGACGAGGGGACATTATTGCAGTCAGACGGCCGACGAAGAAGGCTTTGACTTTGCCTGCTACGTGTGGTCGCGCATTATACAGTTGCAGTGTACCCGTTGGAAAGCTAAGATATTAGAGGACTGCAGGCACCAACGTACCAGAGATAAGTTTGGCTATGTAGTGTACCGGCAATGCGTAATGGAAGGAGGGGGGGGGGGTGTCGAGAATGGAATGCCTAAGAGCAACAGTCTCTCCCACGGTGTCTCCAGGCACTAATCCGACCGTTGTGGTGGTGCACACAGAATTCGCCGGGTAAGAACAACAACAATTTTTCCTATGTATGTAAAGCTATGGGACTTCTGTGGTTGTTAGTCCATAGGCTTACAAACTACTTAAAATAATTTAAACTAACCTAAGGACAACAAACGCAACCATGCACGAGGAAGGATTCCTACTCAGCCAGGCAAACAACAATAATCTCAAGGATGCTGCAAAAGTAAGTAATACCGTGAAATGAATGACCTTTTCAAGTTATCTTGAACAACAAATTTATTAAAATTAGTGATTGACACGTAATAATTTACTGTAAAAAATCATTCAATTCGGATATGGTGCTTAAATATGTGGACAAATATCTCAAGGTATAGAAACCTAACGGAGCTGGTACAGAAATAACACTGTACACATCTTTTGGTATAGGCGAAAAAGATTTTCACTGTAGTTGACAAAATAATTTGGAGCTCAAGGCATACAACGAGGGTCTTGAGCCGAAATTGGAAACGAGTGTTACGACAACACTTTTTAGTAAATGGTACAATTGAGTATAAAATCCTATCTTTCCGAGTAATACTTTTAGTCCAAAACCATTCCGTTGCGGTTTTCATGTTACGCTTTCTTTTTTTAATGACAATTTTATGTTCAAAATGTTCAAATGTTTGTTAAGCTTATGGGACTTAACTACGGGGTCATCAGTCCCTAAACTTACAAACTACTTATGAACTACTTACTAACTAGGACGGCACAAATATCCATGCCCGAGGGGGGATTCGAACCCCCGACCGTAGTGGCCGTGCTGACCGTGACTGAAGCGCCTCAGTCACCTCGGCCACCGCGGCCGGCAATTTTATGTTAGGTATAACCATTGAGTGACGATTTATTACACGTATTTGGCCATTACTTTACCAGTTAAAGGTAATTGCTGCTATACAGGCCATAAAACTTCAATAAAACAGATTTATAACAAGTCATGTTGTACACGGTTGCGTGTGCACTTAAGTAGTTCGCCCAAGAGGTTAGCACGTAAACATACCTCTTGACAAAGCTGGTCACGTCCTTTTTCCGTTACGCACTGACAACCGACGAACGCAACAGGAAAGAAAAACTAGTCTCCGAAAAAGGTATTGTGGGCTACGGTCCGGAGAAAGCTTTCCTTTCACGTAAGTGGCGAAGAAGAGGTCAAGGAAGCGCATCCTCTAATGCTAGCTGCAAACGAAAAGGGAAGGTGAAAAAGACGCTAATCAATTTACAATATAGGTACAACGTTCGATCCCAACATCAACAAAAAATGAAGCGTCGTTATCATGTAATGGATTAATACATAAGAAGTGCGTGACTTGCATCCACCCTCATGCATAATAAACAAGTCTTGCTTCTTCAGTTCTTTTCTCCAGGAGTTACGTACTTTCTCGGAGAATTCGGAGAGCATCTCACGAGGCGATGAAGTTATATTAATACGAGACGTTTATGGGGGTTTTTAGAGCACCATAGGAACCGAATTTGACTTCTAGAACTTGTGCCGAGAATTGACGTGTATTTGCTTCCCCGGGCCGACCGCGGTGGCCGAGGGGACTGAGGCGCTCCAGTCACGGTCTGCACGGCCACTACGGTCGGGGGTTCGAATCCCCCCTCGGGCATGGATATTTGTGACGTCCTTATTCTTAACTAGTTCATAAGTAGTTTGTAAGCTTAGGGACTGATGACCCCGTAGTTAAGTCCCATAAGTTCTACAAACATTTGAACATTTTTGCTTCCCTCACTATACAAGCATTCAGTGAGTATCTGCAAATCCAGACGTTCGAGTTACGGGCTCCAGTCAGTTCGGGTAATTTATACCCCTCTAACTCCTCACGTTTTTCGTCAATGACAATGACTTTCTTAATGTAAAAATGTGAAGTTGCATCGTGGTGGGTTCCACATTAAACTATAGGTACACTTCTAATTGAATTCAAAGGTCAATTGAAAGGAAAGTCAATGCAAAGGCCGGAGGAAGGCAAGGCCTAAACGCCATGCAACGTGATGATGATGATTGGCGTTTTAGGGCGCTCAACAGCGAGGTTATCAGCGCCCGTATGCTAACGTAAGGAGATGAGAAGAAAAATGGGTCCAGTCGTATGGACACTTAACTTCAATTGTACATTCAATTTTAAAAGACGGTTCAAAGGAAAAGACTGCATAAAAGGGATAAAAGTTTGATAGATGTATGGGGCCCGGTGACTACTTAAAGAGTGACCGAGCCACACTGTCACACATTAAAATCGTACACCCAATATTATGGGAAGAAGTCCAGATGCTGTACAAAATCTTAGGACACAATCCACGGACGCCTCATCGTCACCTAAAATAGATTTCAGGCCATGCAACGTGACCATTTCTAGTACAGCGGTACTGTGTTCAATCACAAAAATGGCAACCATATTTGTTATAAATGATCCATACGGGCTTACGTAGTATTTTCATAATTAACGTTATATAAAAAATATTAAAATCACTATAAATAATCTTCACACTTGGAGGCTTTGTCATTTGTAAAGAAAATTAGCAATTTCTCGAAACAGTTCCCTCGACATGTTTAACAGTATCGCTTGGCACGCCATCCGTTGTATCGTTCCATCATCCCAGCGGGCAGGCGTACTGCAGGCTTTTGTCCACCTGCGTCCCGGAGAAACGTGCCACTCGGCGGTCTCTAATAAAAGAGGCGGTTACAGTGGCGGCGCTGTGGGAACCTGGACTTTGCTGCTTCACTGAGTGTTAACGGTTCTGTGCGAACCAGTGCACCTGTAATCTCCGTGTCGCTCCAGGCTCACGGCCCCTAATTGCTGCCTAATCCTACAATTAACTGCAACACAGCCTCCATGCGACGTGAGAAAACCTACTGCTTCCGGAATTGCTACCAGAGTATGTGAAACTTGCAGTTCTACTTTTCTCTCCCCCGAGACCTCCGTGGGCTTACGAATGTCACTCAATAACCGCAACTATTTGTATTGCAAGCCGAATTTACTGTCATCACATCGTATTACGTATTTCTTTGAGTACCGCTAATTACAATGTGATTTGTACACGGACTTGCAGTTCAGTGATAATAGTAGTAGTAGTAGTAGTAGTAGTAGTAGTAGTAGTAATAATAATAATAATAATGTAAAAACGTAAAATCTCGACTAGTAACGAATGAAGTAACATTTTAAAAAAATACATACGTCACACAGCGGATACGGCATTTACTGATAAGACGGGGAAGATCGGAACGATTCAAAAGATATTTGACAATCCGGAAGGAATTAAACAGGTGATTGGTTGATTAAGTTGTCCAATACAGCAATGATGGTACATAATATGGTAATACATAATCCATCTCAATATTTTAATATTTTAGTCGGATTGAGCCTGGATAAATCATTGGTAATGAAGCAGTTCTATTTCTATTTCCCATTCGGTCGAAACTTGCGTTACCACAGATTGTCGTTAATTCCTACGTCCTGGGGAAAATTACAAAATAATTAAATGAACAAAGCTACGCTTAATATGAGGAACTTTTTTCTCGCGACTTGAGTCAAAGGAGTATTAAGCGAGTCACCAAATCTCTCATACGCTCACATTCTATTTTCCTTACCCAATCCGTCAATCAGGTATTAAACCCTAACAAAAGGAAAATCAATTCAGAAGGAAAGATGTAGACTGTGCAGATAAAAAGGATGTTCGGAAACTCCCATTACAAAGTACTTACAGAGCGGGAAGAGTACATAATATTTTTCTAAGGTACGCACGCTCGGAAATGTCATCCAATGACTTTCTATGAGCATTTCTTTATTCTTAGCACTGTCATACAAAACGTCTGCTGCCAGCTCTTTGCTTTTACTATTTCGAAGTATTACAAACCAAAACAACGAAGTATCTAATAAACATTATCTCCAAAATGCATACCTAAAGAGGTAAGGCACGTCTTCATCTTCGATATTGTGAATACGTCTCTTCTACTGGTGCCGCCGCGGTGGAGTGGCCGAGCTTTCTAAGGCGCCTTGCTGCGGAGTGCCCGGTTGTTCGCCGTCGGAGGTTCGAGTCCTCTCTCGGGCATGAGCGTATGTCTTTGTCCTTAGGTTAGTTTAACTTAGTTTATGTAGCCTAGGGACTGACAACAGATGAAGTGCTCATAGCTTGTAAGGTATACATTGTAGAGTCAGTGTTTACAAGACTTTTTTTTTCTTCTTTACGTCTCACCAAAACATTGGAAGGAAAGAGTGCAGTAGAAGAAATTTGTTTCGCAATGGCAAAAATAAATAAGTGCTCATAACGTTACCGGGTAACATTTCCGGATATTAGTTCCTTATTTAAGTATTATGTACTCACACCCATCTATAAGTCCTCGAAGTTTGTAACTGGAATCATCGAACACCAAGTAAATCTGTCCATACAAAAGAATGTAAAACACAGTGAAAGAAAAAAGCGTAATATGTCTGGAGATATAGTGATTACACGAGATAAACCATGATCACTGGTAGAGTCGGTAATGATCAAAGCAGTTTGACGATATTTCACGCAGTATAGTAATTATTTTTATCTAAAGATGCTATTGTTAATGTAAATATCAAACTGAAAGATATCACTTTCAAAGACAATGAGTCGTAAAATACCTAATTGACCAATAAGATTATAATTAACTGGTTAGGCTTTACTCATGAACAACAAGCGTTCTGTCGATACCGTGTAACAATTGTGTGTGTGTGTGTGTGTGTGTGTGTGTGTGTGTGTTCGCACCGGCTCCAGTGAATGAAAGATTCCTCTTGAATTCCGTTACCTGACCAAGACGGGTTTTAAACTAATTGCAGTAATTTGGAGGGGGTGTTATTTAATACTGAATTTGATTATGAGTCCACAGTTCATCAACGGTTAGGAAGGCTGGCAAGCCGCTATCTACTGAGGAGATGCTTGCCTTGACCTCTGCAGTCACAGAGGCAAATGAACCAGCAAAACACAGGCGAGCAGGACACTCACCACACTGTATTCCTTGCTGCTCCGCGGGTATCGCAGAAAAATGAAAGGCCAAGGACCGTTGCTATTTCAGTCAGAACTAGTTCAAATATTTGTGCCGGTAACGGCCATCTCGCCATTCAGTCTGACTTCAGCGTCGTCCATTTTTTGAAGGCGAGAGTGAGAAACAGTCCAATCTATTACTGGCTATAAAAACACGTTACAACAGTTACTTGACTCTCCGAATAGTCGTGGAACACATCAACTTAATCTTCCTAATGACCAATTTAGAATAGCGACATACATCTTATAAAGCAAGAAGCTACGTAGCTTTCCTTTCACTACTTTCCTCCATTTCTCGTCTGTCTCTCTCTTTCATGCGCTCTCTCGCGGCACGCATACATTTCATTCACCGTAAATAGCTGGGCCCACGTACTGCAGCACGACAGCTACAGAAATCACTATTCTGCTACAGTAACAGTCCTTCGCTATGGAAAGAACACGAAAGGAAGGTTGTAAAGAGAATGCGAATGTTCGCTAACCATTTAATTTTGACCACTGCATTTGCGCCGATTTTAATTACAATTGCATGTTCAAAAAAACAGCGAGGAAAAAAGAAGACACAGTCCATATTAATTTACTCTCTAAAATCAGATATCCCTTGCAACGAAACATTTATTAGTAAACTGTATTGGAACAATATTCAAAACAGTGACAGAAAATGCATTCAGAAAACTGAAGTAATAGCGTCTATGTTTGAAAGAGCACCTAAATTTGGCATATAATTTTGAAGTGTTTGAAATAAGGAAAAGAAGTAATAATAATGGTATGCTTATAAAGTACTGTTGTTCTGCATTGTTCACATTGGTATCTACAGAGTCGCAGGGAAAGCACCCTAGTTTTCTTTAGGGAAAATCCGTAACTGCTATGATCTGCTCAACAGCAGAAAGAAGCACAACTTAAGGAAATCATAATGTAATGTGTGCACTAGCTCACAAGCGGAACCGAAGTAGATAACTCCTGGTAACCAGCATGAGCAGAGGTTATACTCGACAACCGGAATATATTAATAAATGGCTCCGTTTACCGATCCCCGGACTCGAATGATGCAGCCGCTGAACAGTTCAAAGAAAACTTGAGTGTCATTACAAATAGGTACACTACTCATACAATTATAGTTGGCAGTGATTTACATCTACCATTCGTATCTTCCCAAATTGTTACGAATGCTTTTTTGAAATTATTTTGTACAGTTGACGAGCACATTCAAATTTTAAATGGTT
Organism: Locusta migratoria; assembly: GCA_026315105.1. Lineage (NCBI taxonomy): Eukaryota > Metazoa > Arthropoda > Insecta > Orthoptera > Acrididae > Locusta > Locusta migratoria. The sequence continues at coordinate 325,955,190 of CM048755.1, forward strand.
TCGAAAAGACACTTGACCTCTTAGTCACAAATTCTCCTGAGAATCACGACGGATACAGTGATTAGTGAACATAAAGTTGTAGCGAGACTCAATTCCGTAACAATGATATTTACTAAAACTAAACGCTAAATATATATATTTAAAAAAATAATTAGATTGACATATTCCTATGAAATTTCTTCAGTAAGTGAAGAGCATATGTGGCTTACGTTCAAAGAAATAGCGCATCAACAGCACTCTAGGGATTCACACCAAATCAATAAGGTGAAGTGATCCCCCATTGTACACAAAACAGGACAGGAAATTTAGACGAACACAAAATCTCCAAGACTGACACAGTTCTACTGAAGCTCGAAATTTAGCGCGGACTTCAATGCGAGATTCATTTAATAGTTTTCACAATAAAACTTTCTAGAAATGTACGGGAACATCCAAAGAGATTCTGCTGTTATGTACACCAGTGGAAAGACTCAGTCAATACTTTTACTGCGCAATGGCGATGGTAATGTTACTGATGATAGTGCCACTAAAGCGGAGTTACTAAATGCAGTTTTTCGAAATTCTTTCAACAGAGAAGACGACGTAAATATTCTACAATTCGAAATGAGAACTGCTGCTAACATAACATAGAAGTAGATATCCTTGGTGCTGCAAAGCAAATCACCCTATCAAATATGTTGCAGAGACGTCTGAACTGTCAGTGACAGACAAAATGATCAAATATGTTTTCAAAAAGTTTGATGTGTAAGAAAAGTACGTTTAATACATTTGTTTATGATATTCTGTTGTAACCAGTACTTTTGAATAGTAAGCCCCTTCCCTAGTTTCAATAGCTTTTACTGGTCTGTTTAAAAATAACAATGTGGTAAGGAATTTTCATTTTTAAGGAGTATATCTAAATTTACTATATGAGATCTACATTTACTGTAAAGTTGTTTCTATCCTTGTCTAATTTTGGAGATATGGGAATTATTTCAACACTATAGCTGTCGAAATGGTAAACCTTAGGAGCAGATCTGTATTAGGGTGTGTATTTTAGGTGCTATTCAAAGGTTCAGATATTTTTATAACCTAAAGCGTACCTCATCAGTTTAACAAAACATGATATTTTTAGGTGCTAGTTGCAGCTCTGAGGTTTCAAGAAATAATTTTAGAACTCACTATTACATAATAGTATGGCCATAATTCAACCAAGAGTGCTCTTACCCAAATAATAAATTGGAAATTGAAAAGTAACTATGTAACTATAAATTATGGATGCAGGAGGATCATTTGAGTGATTAATATTTTTGCTTCGTTGAGTCAAGTTTGACTGCTTACTGATCAAACGCCAGTGAACTGAAATGGCACCAGATAGTTATCATTAAGCTATTTAGGGATACTGAGGCCTGACACACACTTTTTATTTGTACAACTAATAAAGGTTGAATCGTCAGGTGGTTCTTACAGATGTTCTAGTACACTCAATATTTCACCGTTCTTCGAAAGCAGCTTTCCCTTGCATTGGTCCTATTTTCGACGTAAAGCACATCGAAGGACAAAAAATGTTCAAATGTTTGTAGAGTCTATGGGACGTAACTACGGGGTCATCAGTCCCTAAACTTACAAACTACTTATCTACTACCTTATCCTAAAGACAGCACAAATATGTTTACAAACTTTCACGGCTTGACTGAACGATAGGCAAAAATTTTTATTTGGCCATCAACTTTTTCCAGGTCTTTCTCTTCTTATAGTCGCATTAATTGAACGAAAAGATAGAGCTATTGTTTCTGTGCAACCTCGGGAAGCTTAACTGAAATGTAGTACAATATATTGTCATATCGTGCAGCGACAGTTCCTGTGTACAATTAGCTTTATCCACCACACCACTCCGTAACAAGCTTTTGGGGCCATCTTATGCAGCAAGCGTCCAATTATTTGTTTTCAATACTGGAAATGCCTTTTTACTGCTGCAATTTATTTATTGTATCCAGACGCGATTCGTCTTCTACTTCAAGACACTATCAGTGGGTTGGTTTATCTAGAAATTATATTTTTGTTTTTAGATGTAGTATTAAAAAGTTATAAACAGTTCAGGTCGTTTTATTTAAAACAAATTAGTAGTTACTCGCTTTTTATCGCCTTGAGATTTCGACTTTTTTTCGTCCCATATGGTCACAGATTGAAGTCCTGCAATTCTTCCATTTACATAATTTGTGCTTTTTTTCCGCAAGAGAATAAACCGTAAGGAAGCAAATATTTTAAATGAAACGACGTGAAGTGCTTATAATGTATTAATATTACAATAAAGAAATGTAAATCTAGGATAAACCAACCCACAGATGATGCCTTTAACTCAAGAAACGGGTCTGGGTAAAATAAATAAATTGGAGCAAGAAAACACGTTTTCATTTCCAGAAACGAGCAAAACAGGACTGTCGCAGTCTTTGATCTCCTCATTTGCGATAATATAATTGAACTCGCTTTGAAACAACTTTTCATAAAACTTCCTCTCTCTTCTGCCCCCCCCCCACCAAAAAAATATTACACAGTGACAATCCTCCATTACATACTGTAACCTTTAACACCTTAAAGCTGCGTAGAGGTGACGAACTCACAGTGAAATTGTGAAATACATATCTCCGGTATTTTGCATTTCTTTTTCGACTGATTCTTGAAGCGCTCGTCGTAAGTTAACTGTTCATTTACAGAGCGTATAAGGATCTGTCTTGAGCACAAATGCTCTAATAGACTGGCCTGACCTCAGCAGAAGTTGCAGCGTTATTGTGGCCTGGTTCACAGCCATCATGGAGAGGGCTGAGAAGCTCCGGCAGGCGGCTACTTCCGTTCACAGCGCGGCCTTGGCGCCCTCGTCCCTGCGTACGTCTCACGCAAACGTAGGTGTGAACTCAGCAAACAACTCGCCGTTTACTATGCAAATTCAGCGACACCTCCGACTCTCCAGCTGTGGACATCGCTCACTGCCCATGGAATGCTGGATTCTAAAGAGGTCTCTACCGCTGCTGTTCATTTTTTCGATGTGCAGACAGGAAACTTGTTCAGTTGAAGCTTTTACTCCTGTACGGACGATCATTCTGTTACACACAGAACACCTGAGTAACGCTCTGTAGTTCTACACACACACACACACACACACACACACACACACACACACACACACACAAGCGCGCGGGGATGTATCAGTTACTCCGTACAACTTAATACGTACTATCAAAAAACGTGCGCTTCACCCTCCAAACAAAAGTTCCATGATATTTCATACTAAAGGTAAAGCAGTCAACAATCCGAAGATTGGTTTGGACACCACAGTGCTTTATTAGGCATGGTCCTGTTTGGAGGTGGTATGCCGTTGCCTTCCTCCGACCTTCGAACTGACTTACCCAGCCAGTTATAGCGGGACCTACAGTTTAACGTGGGTTCCGAACCACGGTGCTACTCGGTATTTTTCACATGAGCAATACTGCCAGAGGTGAAAGAAGTGGAAAGTGACAGATAAAAATCCTAGAACATGGCGGGGATCGAACCCGCGACCTTTGGATTTGTAGTCTGGCACTCTACCACTGTGCAACCGAGGGGCACAATTTGTGAATTATTATTTATAAACCAAAACCTCTTCAGATTTATTAACAAAACGCAACAAATTGCTTACTTTGCACTCCAACAGAATAAAAAAATTTAAAAAAACTTTTCTTAACACAAGCTCATTGTCTTACAACTTAATTCAATAAAGAGTTACATGACTGCATGCCAAATCGTATCGGAGGAGTCCCTGGTCTGTCAATTAGAGGTGGGACTATCACCTCCAAAGGTCCGAGGCATTTTGCTCTGATTATTGCCAGCATGATACTGAAGTACCTGGGAAGCAGGTTGATAACCTTGCTTGCCAGGGACCCCACTGGGTTTTACCCCTAACGGTTGAGGGACTAACTGGTGGATTTGGTAGTCTTTGCCGTCTGAGCACAAAGGTGGCCACGACTCAGAATATGTCCGAGATGCCCAACCTTATTAAAAAGTAACTGGTATCCCAACTGTCAGGACCACTTACTTGGCCACTCCTACGTTGCCCGTGATTCATGAACTAGGACATGACTACAGGAACCCACACCATAAACGACCATAAGGTAGAGGTTACAGATATGAAAGTAGCAAGAATGATTGCAGGTACTAACAGATGGAAACAATGGCAGGAAGGTGTCCACAATGAGGAAATCAAAGAAAAACTGGGAATTAACACCATAGATGAAGCAGTTAGAACGAACAAACTGAGATGGCGGGGACATCTTACACGCATCAGGTAAGCAAGGTTACCTAAGAGACTCATGAGCTCGGCAGCGGAGGGTAAGAGGAGTCGAGGTAGACCAAGAAGAAAGTAGATTCGGTGCAGAATGATTTTGAAGTAAAAGGGATAACATCAGACGAGGCATCAATGTTAGCATTGAATAGGGGATCATGAACGAATTTAATTAGAAATACCATGCTCCAGACTGAACGCTGAAAGGCATAATCAGTCTCTAATGATGATGATGGACTGCTTGCATGGATGCATTCCTGTGCTCTATGTGGCATGCTACCCACAACTTCCTGTAACCAAGGCTACGTGGAGTTTCCTACTGTGGGGTGCCACAGGTAGTTTACCTGTCCCTATCAACCGGTTTCTGAACAAGGTGTTTGCGAACTGCCTGTCTCCCCCAGTCGTTCAATCAGTGCAGGTGTTGTCACCATTTCTCATACTAACTACGTTTGCATGCAATACATCTTCCGGAAGACGAAAACAGAATTTAGTAAACCGTTTTTCGCTGTCGTGTTTCCATACTACAGTCTGAAGCGAATTTCCCGACTGAAAAACAGTTGATTCCGTTCCTGATTTAAGTGAGCAGAATCGGTATTTTTCTTTATTTGAATACATACATTCATTGCTCACTCTAATATTTATACTTCTCTTTCACTGCATAAAATGTCACTTTGTACATGTCTGTCAGTTATTCGCAACAAGAAAATACAATCTAAAGAGCCAAGAACGTTTCAAAAACGGTTGCGCTTACATGGATACGAAAATCGATTGTGGAACTAGAAAACCGCTTTACAGAAACGGATTTCCAAAATCGATTTTGGAGTGTTTACATCAACAAAAAGCAGATTTGACAAATCGGTTTACGAATTCCGGTTTTTGGAGCCCATGTAAACAGAGGGTGATAGTGTCGTCGCCGACGGAGCTTCTTGATGCTGTCGCGTCGTTCAAATATCTAGGCGTAACATTGCAGAGCGAAATGAAATGGAACGAACATGTAAGGACAGTTGTGCCTAAGGCGGACAGACGACTTCGGTTTATTGGGAGAATTTTGGGAAGATGTACTTCACCTGTAAAGGAGACCGCGTATAAAACGCTTGTACGACCACGTCTTGAGTATTGCTCAAGTGTTTGGGACCCGCAGCAGATCAGTTTAAAGGAAGACATAGAGGCGGTTCAGAGGCGAGCAGCTAGATTTGTTACCGATAGGTTCGACCAATGCGCGAGTGTCACGGAAATGCTCCTGGAACTCAATTGGGGATCGCTGGAAGAAAGACGACGTTCTTTTCGTGAATTTCTGTTGAGTAAATTTAGAGGGTTGGAATTTAAAGCTGAGTGTAGTAACATCTTGCTGCCACCTACTTACATTTCGCGTAAAGATCACAAAGACAAGATAAGAGAAATTAGGGCTCGTACGTAAGCATATAGGCATTCTTTTTTTCCTTGTTCTATTTGGGAGTGGAATAGGAAAGGAAATGCCTATTAGTGGTACAGTGTACCCTGCGCCACGCACCTTACGGTGAATTGCGGAGTATGTATGTAGATGGAGATGAAGTAGTTTGTATGCCTAGAGACGGATGGCCAACGTAGTTAAGTCCCTTAGATTTACAAACATTTAATTTTTTCTTTCTTTCCCTTTCACACAAGTTGGCGGCGGTCATCAGGTATTAAGACACATACGGCATTCATTGGTGAAGAGAACTTTTTACCAATTTTCCTGGGCCCACCAGTATCGTGCAGCATTGTGTCTAGGTTTAAGGTCTGGGCCTTTCTATTGTCATCTATAAAACAGAGTTGTAGTGGGGTCTGTTCCGTACAGTGTGGTTTCTAACTTGCCTTCCCGGTGGCCCTCACAAAGACGTTTATCGTGGTGTCAGTCTGTTGGAGTTTCTTTCGGGCGTGACGTCACAAATACCAGTGGTCTGCCGCAGTCGTTGCCCTAGGGCGACCAGCATAGGGCAATTCATGAATACTATATGAAGTTTGAAAGCGATTCCTGGTCCTTGCCACAACACCGTAATGCAACTTCTCTGGGTGACAAGTCCTTTTGATATAAAGCGACAACGGTGTGCGATCGAACGATGTTCTTCTCCTTGCCTTCGCAGACCATCCATACGATTTCTGCAAAAGCCCTGTCTGTTCCTAATTGTGTACTGAATGAAGGTATAAATATCACTGCACCACGTACATTCAACGAAATGGATATGCTTTAGATAAATGGGGCTCTAGGCAAGTTTGTTTACCTTTCATAACAGTTCAGAGGGCCACGCTTTTCGAATCATGTGAACGCAGGTCCAGGAAGAATATGTTGATAGCATACGTTAGTGATGATAAAATTTGTGTGTAACTCACTTGGTTTTTTAGTTCTCATAACTGTTACAATTTCATTGTACCTTCGTTTGACGCGAAGATCGCCACAGTAAAATAATTCATGTACATATCAAATTGTTCGAGTCACACCAAGAATTGTTACGAGACACTGGAAATGCATTCAAAATAGTCGTCAGTTCTTCTACGATAACACTTTCTACCATTATATATATATCTGTTTCCTAAACAATTTTCCTTGCAAGTAAGTAGGAAAAAAAGTAGAAAATTGTCAGTACTTCATTTTCGTCAACGGACAATACAATCTCGACAAGTATCGCCGGGGAACGGTTCTTCCTAGCTCCCCGTGAATACGTTTAAGCCTTTCTAGTTCAGGAGGTCGACGCCACGCTCCTATCTCCGGACGCCACGTGATAACCTCGCGACCTCACCCGCTCGCGACAGTTCCGTGACCGTTACGTCCCACTTGATAAAATTTCGAAGAGTACACAATGTGCCATGCCACCTGAACTGATTTCAGTTTTTCCTGATCAACGACTACTTCGAACAATAACTGTTGCGTCAAGCACTTTACGCTTATGGACGCAAATATTTCTCACGCGTAATAAATTGTCAAAACATTAAGCAACGTAATTGTTGTATATAGATTGAATACGAGGCGGCTGTATGTGGTAAGGCGGCACGCAACACAAGCCGGCCGGGCCTCACGGTGCGGCCCGTGTAACCTGTCGTAAAGGCCGCGACTGTTAAGGTACGGTACTGCGCGCGGTGCACCTTGGCGTTGCTGCGCGATGGTTGTTATCGGGGTCGGGGTCGAGCCGGAGGTCACGCCTTCCCGGTGTGCCCCACACGCGCCGCTGTCCACCGATTCAATAAGTCTGGAAACGAGGTGTAACCGTCCGTCTGTCGAATGAATGAAACCGTGCTTAAGTACGGAACTGGCGAAGCCACTCAAATAGACGCTACATTAACACATTAATCAAATGTTGAAACGTTTATAGAGCTTATGGGACTTAACTACGGGGTCATCAGTCCCTAAACTTACAAACTACTTGTCAACTAGCTAATACTAAAGATGGCACAAATATCCATGCCCGAAAGGGGATTCGAACACATTACTATTATTGTTCTTTTCCAGTGCCTTCGTCCAGCATTCACAGGGTCGGCTTCGTTATTTCGGATAAGAAGTAGCCCGATGCAATTCCTATCACCATTCCATTACTCCCCGTAAGGGTATGTTGTATACCAGTTGTCTGCGTACAATGCAGTATACCTGAAAGTGGGCGAATGTTACGTTTGCAAATCGTGTGGCTGTAGCGGAACTCTGGTACCAGCCAAGTATCCAAGTAGTGGGATGTGGGAAACAGAACCGGTATACCTACCCGTCTCGGAAAGTGGCACCTTAAACCGCGCGGCTAACTGAGGCCCTACATTAACACTACATGATCTACAGATATTTTTCTTTTAGGGTAGCACTCCCCAGGAGATAGTTTTAACTTTGAGTCACTGATTTTAAAGTGCTTTTAGGATAAGAAAATATTCGATACAAGTAAACTGAAAACCTTTTCTTGAAATAACGTAACGAGATTCATACTCTGCTGTTACATCAGCCGCCGCACAGGCTGCGTCGCTCAAAAGATGAGTACCAGATTATTAACGGGGCGGTCCGTGTTCGATTTCCTGCACGGACGTTATTTTTGTTTCACATTTCTTATTTTCTTTTATCATCTTATTCCTCCCAGATTTTGCCTATGTGTGGATTAGAACGCAATTACTCCGTTACTATTCAGTTATTTATTAAGAGGGGAGTACAAATGGAACGGTACGAAACAACATTGTGGATGTAAGTGACGTTTTTATTGAAAAGTAATCACCAGAGGCCTACGCACAACTATCCCACTGTTTAACGAGCCGACGGAATCCCTGTTCCCAGAATTCCTGTGGCTGTGACAAGAGCCAGGCCTCTACTGTGTCCAGTTCGTCGTCCGAGTTGCGTTTCCCTTTGAGATAGTTTTGTTTTTCAGCTGACCAAATATATGGATGTGACAGGGCGGATGCTCAAGCTGCTCCCACTTAAACCTGGCCAGTAAACTTGGTGTGGCCCTGGAGAGTGTGGACGCGCGTTATCATGAAGCAGAATCACTCCCTCCGTGAGCGGCCAGGCCCTTTGCTCTTGATGCTCCAGGAATTCGATGAGCATCGGATCTCTGGCGTCCAAATAGACGGTGAGCATGACCTTGTCTGCTGAGGGCACAGCCTTGGATTTTTTATGGGGAGGTGACGACGCATGCTTCGGGTCCACGTTATCTAAGAGCAGCATATTCAAATTTTAACCGGTTTGTTTGTTCATACGTTTAGTATGTTCTCAATTGAACACCGCTCATAAAATTTTACGAAAATGTGCATTATAGTTCATTTGTTCAAATGTTTGTAGATCTTATGGGACTTAACTACGGGTTCATCAGTCCATAAACTTACAAACAATTGATGAACTAACTTATACTAAAGGCAACACAATCATCCTTGCCCGAGGGAGAATTCGAACCTCCGATGCGGGAGGCCGCGCGATCCGCAACGTGGCGCTCCAGACCGCTCGGCTACTCCAGCGCGGCAATCGGCTGCTCATCCTGTGAGCCACTCAACCTAGGCGATAGCTTACGCATCAGAAAGGCTATATGAATTTCGTCACGTTATTCAAACATATTTTCCTCCGGTACGGCCAAAAACGGACAAGCTAGTTTTCTTGCAACTGGTGTCCTCGTCAGTACTACGAATAGATTCATTGTCAGCTGTATTTGTGATTTTGATGCGCATATATAAAAGCTAGCTGTAACTTTTCTCCTGTTTCATTATGTATATATAATATTACATACTCTGGAGGACGATGGTTCAAATCCACCTCCGGCCATCTAGCCTAGGTTTTCCGCGATTTCCCTAAATCACTCCAGGCAAATGGCGGGATGGTTCCTTTGAAAGGACACGGCCGATTTCCTTCTCCATCCTCACACAAACAGCTGGTGCATGAACTCGGCCTCTAATGACCACGTTGTCGACGGGACGTTAAACTAACCTTCCTTCCTCCTTCCTATGATGTTACATTTTCTCTGATTTTATCGTAATAGAGTAGTTGTACTAATGTACCTTGCTGACTACCACTTTTCCTTCGCCCCTGGTGGCTTGGTTAATTTAGGGCGTGAAAGTATGCTCTTTCGCCCACCTCCCCCCCCCCCCCCACCACCACCACCACCAATTCGAGATGAAATATGTGTACCTTGGATTGTGTACGTATATTATATTGCATGGGAATATTTTTCTTGTTGTTTGCGAATCGTGTAACTGAGGCGGGTGTTGGGTATTAGCGCGATATTCAGCTAATGGGATAAGGGAAACCGCCTAATAACCACGCACAGGCTGGCGACCATACCTACCCAAGTCGTTTACTCGCCAAGCGGATTAGAACCGCAACCGGCTCGCCTCACCGTCCCTGAAATAGTGCTTTAAAGCGTGTAGCTAACCGGGCTAGTCTTTTTTTTTATACAATGTTTGTAGAGCTTATGGGACTTACCTACGGGCGAGTCCTTCACAACTTATTCCATTAGATTGTTTTATAGTTTGTACTTAAGTCAGACCAGTGTCTTGCACCATTATACAAAATAACTTTATCTGGTGGTTGCCCGACACTGGCTTTGATACGATAACAACCGTTTGCCGAGTTGTGGGGCCGAAAATGAGAAGAATCGTCCTCTCGTTAACACGCATATATATTGTCTTTAACACTGACGTCAACTTAGTTCACAATTTACTGTAAATGCATTATAAAGCAGCCCTAAATTAACCTCTCCAACCCACTCTTTCCGGAGTCTGCTTGTAGATAATGTTTGCGACGAACAACTTTCGTCAGCAATCATACCAGAACACAAGAACAGCGGCTCGAATTGCATTCTCTGTCGCTTCTAAATATAGATACAGCAGATTTTTTTTCCCGAGTGTGTGAAGACTGCTCTTAGTTTCACACTATTTCTTCTGCCGAGTTCTGCTCTTTTACTGATCTCTATTTCACCTTTAGAAGAGCTGTCTTCTGGTGACTGCACCAGTTGCTACTAGTTCACAAAATGATCCTGATCTTTCGGCCCACTTTAGGTTACGGTAGTAACACTAGAAGTATGCTTTTGCGATCGTCTTTTGACAGCTCGAAATTTAAATGAAAATAACGGCTTAACCATTCATCTGACACGAGAATTGAATAACCGAATTTGTAGAGGAGAAAATTCTCTACAACTTTGCTCTCTTATGCTTCTTTTTTTTTTCCTTCATATCTCGTATCGTTTGAGAGATATTTGCAAAAATAACGGAGTTTTGACACCCTCCATTGAATTAACGAAAACCAGTCGTTCGCAGATGTCACGTGACATTCCTCGCCCAGAACTCTCTGGCATACGCCATCTTGCGTTGCGTATTTGATTATTTTCTTATTGTAACTTGCATGTTGTCATTTCAAAGCAATGGCGCACTGAAGAATTAACAAAACGCCGTTCTTCGTACGATAAATGATAATCTAATGTCTACAAATGCCAAATGGCATATTAGCATCAGTTAACAACGGTCATCAATAGTATGAGATAAAGAACGCAGCACGTGTAGCGTAGTGGGCAATGCGTTGGACTGAGACGGTGAAGGTCAGTGGTTCGGAACCCGCCACTACTTAATTTTTTTAATAACCAACTTTTAATAATTAACTTTTTATTACTTAGATTAATATTTTGGTCCAAACTGTTTCCAAAAACTTATAAAACTACTACTCTAAATTGTTCCGTAAAACACGTTAGCGCGATTTTTTTTAGACAATCCGTTTATCAGAACGACTTCAGTGCCTGTCACATTTTCGCTCAATAATTCGTCACTGTCACCACAAAGACACAACGTCACGGTCTGCAGTCCCTTCCTGTCGGATAGAGGCTCACAATCACCCTCAACGGATTTATTAACTCTACTTTTGCAATGTCGTCAGCCGGTCATCTATTAAAGTCGATGCCAAGTAGCTCCTGAGAGATGACAGTGAGTCGTGATTATCAAATACGACTAGTGTGCTTCCACGCGACCGCGCCCCCATGCTGAAAATCTCATTTGTCTCAAGTGATATTGCAACAGCCGACAGTGATTTCATTTGCCGCAAATGATTCCATGTGTGAGTGCGGTTCAATGAGTGTAGATCATACTTTCTACTGAAACAAACAATCGAAATGAAATGGCATTGCAGACAATGTAATTCGTTGGCGTCAAATTCCCCCCCCCCTCCCTCCCTCTATTCAAATGTTCAATACGTCGTCTGAAGGACACAGGCCACACAATAGCATTCGTTCGAAGAGCTATAGAGATTAGACTAAACCTCCCTCCCTCCCTCCCTGCCAATCCGGAAACAAATTTAAGTAGGCGAAAGTCCCCATCGATATCGTGGTCATTAGAGACGGAGAGATGCAAGTGAAAATCCTAGGCTCCTCTAGGCTGGGCGAAACACTGTCACATACAGAAGCTAAGGCACATAAGTAATGACACCTCGCAGCAAACCCGTTTAAGCACGAAGTAGGTAGTCTGCGATCGACATCCGCGAAGAAAGCAGGCTGGGTGCAGCGCGGAGCGCAGCCCAAACTCTTACTACAGGTGGCCTTAAAACTGCAGGAGGCGCGAGGACCGGTTGGCGCGCACTTTTCCCGCGGCTGGCTTAACGGTCGCGGTCCGCAGACAGCAACACGCGTCGTGACGTAACTCCGGCGCCGACATGCCTTTGACGGCAGCCTTCTTGCCGACACGGCCAGGCGCGAGAGCGAGCAAAACCAACTGGAGCTGTGCTTCTAAACGCTCAAGATTCGTCGATGTCAATGAAACGGCACAATATTTATTGCTCAAAACCGAGATACAGGACAAAACACTTTAAACCGAACATTTCACTAGGGTGACCAAACGTCCCGTATTTAGCTCAAGTGTCCCGTTGTCCCGACAAATCACGTACGGGACGTACTTTGTCCAGTTTTTCGTTAACCCTTCCGTATTGGCCCACTTTAGGTTACGGTAGTAACACTAAAAGTGGGCCTTTGCGATCGTCTTTTGACAGCTCGAAATGTAAATGAATATAAAGGCTTAACCATGCATCTGAAACGAAAATTGAATAACCGAATTTGTAGATGAGAACATTCTCTACAACGTTGCTCTCTTATGTTTTTTTCATATCTTGTATCGTTTATGAGATATTTGCAAAACTAACGGCGATTTTGGGATGTATGTCTGTCCGTGACGTGTTCCCTGTTTTTAAGACGAACCGTTCAACCGATCAGCACCAAATTTTGCACACACAATTGTAGACCGCCAGAGACCAGAACCTCCCTTTTTCAAATTTTTCGGACAAAAAATACGGTAGTAAAACCAAAAAAGCCGTTTGTAATTGCAAACGAATCGTTCATCTGACACTAAAATTGAATAACCTAATTGGTACAGAACCTAATTGGTAGAGGGGAAAATTCTCTACAACTTTCCTCTATTTTTTTCATATATTGCATCGTTGCAGAGATATTTGCAAAAATAACGGTGATTTGACGATGTCTGTCTGGCTGTAACGTGTTCCCACTTTTTAGGTCGAACCGTTCAACCGGTCGGCACCAAATTTTACAGACAATTTTTCGCTACCAGAGACCAGAACCTCGCTTTTTGAAATATATCGGACAAGAAATACTTTTGTAATACCAAAAAAAGCCGTTTGTAATGTAATTTTAATTGCAAATAAACCGTTCATCTGACGCGAAAATTTAATAAACGAATTTGTAGAGGAGAAAATTCTCTACAACTTTGTTTCCTTATGGTTTTGTTTTCATATCTCGTATCGTTTGACAGATATTTGCAAAAATAACGGAGTTTTGACAACCCCCAATTAAATTAACGAAAACCAGCAGTTCGCAGATGTCACGTGACATTCCTCGCCCAGGACTGTCTCTGGGATACGTCACCTTGCGTTGCGTATTTGATGATTTTCTTATTGTAACTTACACGTTGTCATTTCAAAGCAATGGCGCACTGAAGATTAACAAAAAGACGTTCTTCGTACGATAAATGATAACCTAGTATCTACAAATGTCATATTAGCATCAGTTAACAAAGACCATCAATAGTATAAGATTAAAGAACGCAATTCCTAACTGTTACCCGTAGCGCAGTGGGCGATGTGTTGGACTGTGACGGTGAAGGTCAGTGGTTCGGAACCCGCCAGTACCTAATTTTTTTTCCTACAAGGGTTTCAGACACTCTTACCAATTAATTTTTTATTATATAGATTATTTTTTGGTCCAAAATGTTTGCAAAAAAACTACAAATCTAAAGTGGGCCGTAAAACACGTCAGTGCGATTTTTTTAAAATGAACTTTTTAATTAAAGCAAAGTGTAAGAGGAACAATTTATGTTCTTTGTTTGGTACTACCTAATGCGTTCACATCCCGAGCAATTGTGCATTGGTTACTGCTTCAGGACATATCATCTAGATCTGTCGTTTTAAACCATTAATAGTCACCCGTTGCATTACTTCTCTACACAGATACCAAAAGGAATAAAGCGAGTTTTCATTTCCGAAATTACAACAGCAAAGCGAGAAACTGTTTTCACATGGAATGGAAGTACTTTTTCGGTCGGCAGTAGAGGTCGGTTTGACGTTGTGCAACACACACTGCCTAGCTCTTTAGAGCAAAACTTCGTCATAAGTATGTCTTTCGCGGTAAAACTTGAGAAAGGAGTCGTCATAAATGATGAAGTTAATGTCTTGCTGCTGAAGAAGCCTTCTTGCTTTCCATGCAACGAAACATACTATTCCCTGAAGTCAATGGAGTGCACAAAGTTTACAATGTTTATACATGTATGTGAAGCAGTAAAATACGAATTTAGAAATACTGTCCCGGTGAAAATATCTATTTCGACTTACAGTATTTCATGTCGTGATATCTGATGCATAAATTTACAGCCCATAATTACCTTTGCACCATGTATATGACGCCACTGCTTTATGAACTGATGGAGAACAACATATGAAGGATCCTAAACATGAGTCTTAGTTGCAATTATATCCTTAACACTTAGTACTGAACCTCTTAATTTTTACGAAACTGTATTTCAAATTATATTCCTGAATGACATGCATTATCCTGAAAAATATAGTTGAAAGGATTAGAAATAAGTAACCTATGTACATAATAATAGCTGTCAGACCCAATGAAAGAGCTAGTTACGTAAAATTTACATATTGTGTTTGAATGTGACAACAATACTTAAGTCATTACGCTTTTTAAGTGCGAGCGTTAACAGATAGGTATGGTGATGCATGTAATTGCGTTATGGACCTAATATTTGAACTGAAATCTATTTTACTGATATAGCATTTACGAAAATATGGCTTTATTTCAACTTTTGTGTCCCGTATTTTGATTTTAGAAATATGGTCACCCTACCCTACACAGCGGTACAATGAGCATACTCCAGTGAAACCACTCCTTAAGCGAGATCTAACAGCTTTAATCAGCTCGTGTACTGCAAATTGTTTTACCAACAAATGCCGACAGATCTGAAACGCTGGTTATTTCTTTTTTGTAATGACGAATAAATGCTATCTGACAGGATCTATGGTGGGAAAAGCGAAAAGTAATCCGACAAGAAAAAGTAGAAAATTGCCGAAACCGTAAAAGTAATAAGAGTGGGTACTTGATACGTAACCTGCTCTTGGTAACGTTTTGTGTGGAGAAACGCTGAGCACATTTTACTCGTATTGCTTCTGCTGACCACATCCATTGTCTTCAACTGCTCTAAAAGCAAAAACTCACCAATAGGTTTTATGACTTCATTGTACCTATTATTAATTTCCTTGTGGTGTGGTAATCCTTTTTCAAACTTTTCAGATTGCTCATAAAATCAACCATTGTATGTTGTTTATCACCAAAGCAGAACAAACTCAATGCAGGTATGTTTAAGATGTACCCGTTCTCAGTTTTTAGTTTTCCTTGTTAAGTAACACAAAACCTTCCTCCTCCCGAGATACTCAATACATTTAACGATACGAAATATTATGGATGACTCACTTTGGAATTCTGAACGATACGAAATATTATTGATTCGCTTTGCAATTCTCAATCTCTAATTATCCTGATGACTTTTAATAGAAGCAGTAGGGGTGATATACATTCTTCCGTGTGTAACATATCTAGGAGGAAGACCGGCCGCAGTGGCCGAGCGGTCTGCGGCGCGCCAGTCACAGTCTACACCGCCGCTACGGTCGGGGGTTCGAATCCCGCTCCGGCATGAATGTTTGTGTCGTATTTAGTATAAGGTAGATCATAAGTAGTTGATAAATTTAGGGACTTAACTGCAGTGTCAAGTCCCTTAAGCTTAACAAACATTTGAACATTTTTTTTAGGATCAAGGATAGCCTGTATCTCTAGGGATTGCAACTACACTTTTTGTTGAACTTATTTCGCCCAGGAACCGAAACAAGTGACAATTATCAGTTCTCCTTTCTATAATCCCATTTCCGACTGGCAAAAAGACCTTCTAAAAGTTCGTTCGTCCCTTTGACTGATTAAAAGCTATCTTTCTAAATGTTTGCGAACAGTTAAAGTGAATATCGTGTAAGTTTATGGAGGGTGGATTAATAGGTTAATCCCTCTCTCATCATTTTACCCGTCTCATTTTTTGGTAAGTAGGTTTGTAACAATATATCTTCTGTTTGGGGAAATGCTCTTCCATCGGAATAGTTTGAAGTTACTTTCTCTCTGTATTTCATCAAGTCTATTAAATTCTCATCTCCAAAGGCTTTTCCTTTCTTCAAACCTAGAATGGCTATGTAAATTTCACTTCTCAATACTTCCTGAAAATTATTTTCCTTGTAAGTACGAATTAGTAGCCTTCAGAAATAGATTCGCCATCTAAACCGTCAACGACCACAGTCCCGGAGTAACAGATGCTACAGCACGAAGTTGCGTCCCACTTCCTTCGGTTTAGTTTCTCCTCCCCTACCAGTATGCTAAAGATCTGAACTGATTAGAGGTTCCCCGTGCATACACACGACGACGAATGTATCTACACTTACACTCCTTACGTCGCCTACGGTTAGGTAAAACAAGAAAGCGTTTTCTGTTTTTTTATAGCTTATGGGACTTAACTACGGGGTCATCAGTCCCTAAACTTACAAACTACTTTTGATCTAGCTAAGACTAAGGACGGCACAAATATCCATGCCCGAGGGGGGATTCGAACCCCCGACCGTAGTGGCCGTGCGGACCGGGACTGGCGCGTCGCAGAGCGCTCGGCCACCGCGGCCGGCACGAGTTTTCTTTAACTCCATCACAGCTTCTGGCATAACTTTGAGACCTTACAATGTGCAATATCTTTTGACTTTAAGTTTACTGTTCACCATAAATCCGTAATTCGAGGTTCTTATATTTTATGGATACTTTCGTGGCTGTAAATGCATGACGCGTTCCAAGTTATCGATTTTTAAGTCTCCAAGTGTTTAAAAAAGTTCACAATAATGAAGATTAGTTTGAGTGACTTTCAGCTTTAGACACAACACATGTCAATTCATGTGGATCGACTTTGCTACTTACAAAAATTTGCCTTTTGTCATGATTAATTACTTAAACTTCCTAGTACCATTAACGAGCACAGAAAAATTTGAAAACGTATTATGCAAGTATTTGGATTTCAGAAAACCATAAAAAAACTAACAGCTGTCCAAAATTAAAGCAACAAAGCGACATATCCCAATCCTGTGTGGAATTCACAATATCATCATACAAACTGTCAACAGCTGTCCATACAATCGTGTTCCGCGAGGAAGATGGCATTCCGGTCAACGTACAACCATGGATAGTTGCGTAGACTTTCATGGCGTATTTACTGATATTCTTCTCGGGTCTACAGTCGGATAACATCGTCATTTTGACACAATATTTCGACAGACCAACTGGTTGCCATCATCAAATGAGTAAACCGAATGCACTGACTCGCCGGAAAATGAGTTTCCGGCGAGTTCGTGAATTCGGCTTAATCAACTGAAGATGGCAGGCAGCCAGTTCATCTGTCGAAATGTTGTGTCAAAAGGACGGCTGCAGACCCGAGAAGAATATCAACGTACAACCATGACAATTCTGAGTTCAAGGAAACTATCAAACGGGGTAAATTTTTGCAAAGTAGTTCGAGTATAAACATATAGGACCAAACTGCAATGGTCATTAGTCCCTAGACTTAACAAACCACTTTAACTTATGCTAAGGACAAAACAAAACACACACACACACACACACACATACCCAGGGAGGACTCAAACCTCAGGGGGTGGGGGGGGGGAGGGAGCAGACGTGTCCTTCGCAGCAAGAAGCCTTATAGGGCATGGCCACTCACGCAGTTTTACTGTATGCGTACCCCTGACTCGTCTCCAGTTATGAGAACGGTTATTGTGGAGTCGTTGAGGATTGGGCCCATGTTCTTTTAAAAAATGAGTCTTGATTTGGTTTGGAGAAGGATTCTCATATGGAGGGAACGTGGGACACGATTTCTGGTCCCAAACATTGTGGAAAGAGGCCTAAATCAAGGAGGATCCTTAATGGTGGGAGCAGGGATTATCTTTACCACTAACACCCCCAGAGTGAAATCGCTAGCGTTAACTGCTGTATGGTAACGAGAGGTCTTGGGAATTGGTGTGCCGTTGTCGCGACAGGCTGTGCGCTCCGACTTCGCACTGATGGGCGATAATGTCGATAATGCCCAGAGCACAGGAAGGAGGAGGATTAGCGTCTCGTCGACATCGTGGCCAGAAGAGACTAAGCACACGCTCGGATAGTTTTGTCAGGGATAGGGAACGAAATCTGCCGTGCACTTTGAAAGGCACCATTCCGGAAATCGCGTTGAGTGATAGAGGGGAAATCACAGGAAAGCTAAATCAGGATGGCTGGAGGCGGATTCGAACTGCCGTCCTCCCGAATGAGAGTCTAGTGTGTTACCACAGCGCCACGTCATTCGGTATAGAGCATGGGTGGTTTTGTTTTCTTGGAACGGAAGCTATTGCACGCGTGATGAGGCCTGCTAGTACTCCCGATTTGAATTCCATAGAGCAGTGTTTTTCAACCTGTGGGTCGCGACCCCCATGGGGGTCCCAAAATCTTGCTCGGGGGTTAGCCGTCACAAGCTTAAGTACTTGCACCACAAAACAACCAGCCCTCTACACAAAAGCATAGACGTAAGTGAAATTCATTTTATTAAAATTACGTAATTACTTGTTTAATTCTGTATTGAATAGATCGTCGCTGGCCGCGGTGGCCGAGGGGACTGAGGCGCTTCATTCACGGTCTGCACGGCCACTACGGTCGGGGGTTCGAATCCCCTCTCGGGCATGGATATTTGTGCCGTCCTTAGTTGTAGGTAGTTCATAAGTAGTTTGTAAGTTTAGGTACTGATGACCCCGTAGTTAAGTCCCATAAGCTATACAAACATTTGAACATTTGAATAGATCGTCGATTGTTTTATAATAAAGTGCCTGAAAACTGTAAAAGAACAAGTTCAATGAGTAATTGAGAAATTCGAAAAATTGTTGTACTTCTTTGCTAAATGTTTTCATGGTGGGACTTTCTTAATGAGCATATTCGCTTCTGAGTCTTATCTCAAATACGGAATACTCGTTATGAAAAATATATTTTTCTGTAAGAAATCATATAAAAATAAGTTAATAAAATACCATAAGCAAAAAACTCATTTGTACAATTCACACGAAAGGTGTATCAACAGAAAGAAAAGTTAATCCATTGCCTTTGAGATAACACAGGTTTGTTACATTCTGTAAGTGGGGGATGTGTCACCAGATTTATTTTTACTTGGAAGGGGGTTGTGTATTCGAAAAGGCTGAAAAATACTGTCACAGATCGTGCATGAGATTAACTACGAAGACGGGTTACATCATGTCTGCATCTCCACCAAAAATGTTCAAATGTTTGTAAAGGTTATGGGACTTAACAGCGGGTCATCAGTCCCTAAACTTACAAACTACTTATGAACTGAAACTTCCTGGCAGACTAAAATTGTGTGCCGGAACCGGGACTCGGACCTGGGACTTTGCCTTTCGCAGGCAAGCGCACTACCGACTGTGCTATCCCGACACGACTCACGATGCCGCCTCACAACTTTACTTCCGCCAGTACCTCGCCTCCTCTCTACTTATGAACTAACTTATACTAAAGACAGCACAAACACCCATGCCCGAGGGAGGATTCGAACCTCCGCGTGGCTGCGCGATCAGCAACGTGGCGCTCCAGACCGTCCGGCTACTCCCGCGCGGCTTCATCTCCACCAACAAGACTCTGGAGCAGTTCTGCAGAAAGAATGGGCATTATTTCCTCAACACGAGTGATGACATTCGTAGCACGTCCCGTCGTTGTCAGGCTTGGACTGCAGTCAGAAATGATCACATCCCTTGCCTGAATAGGCGTGCACATACTTTAAGTAGAGGAAAAGAAAACGAGGAAACGGTCAACCTTTATCCATGTTGCATTTATTACCGTTCTGTATTCTTCATATTGTTTCTATTATACTGTCCCTTGTGCGTAGAAAATTGTGACCAAAAAGGACGCAACATTGCAGAATTTCCGTTTTTTGCTTTAATTTTGTGCAGCACTGTAGTTTCCATCTGGCTTGCGTCTATAGATTGATATTCCCGTAAACGTTTTGAACCATTTGTGCAGAAGCCTGTACGCTATTTCTTGTCCTTGCCTTTCAAATGTTGTAGGAAGTAAACAATAGAGACTCGTCAGGTATGTTTGTAGGTCTCTGACCCGAATGGCAGCTGAACCATGCCGGCGGCGCGCTTTGGGCCTTTGTTTTGCATGAGTTATGAGGTGAGGAGTGTGGGTGCACTGTCGCTTTCTTACAGTTAGGTAAGGCGGTGTAATTCCCAGGCGCCGGGGCCGGCTGGCGCGCAGCTGCCGACATCCGGTCTCCTTCCGACCGCTCGCTCACCCGCGACCATCAGCTGCGCTGCCACGGGCGATTACTGCCGGCCAGCCGTTATCGCCTTCACACTTCTGCACTCAGCGCGGCCGCTCCAACCAAAAGAACCAAGGCCCTGAACGGATATATAAGGCGCATTGACAACAGTTGCATCTGACAGTCCTTAGCTATGACGAATCGAAACAAAGACTCTTTTGGCGAAATGAAAAGCCGTTTTTCTGTTGCACTTCATTCATTCATACGCATTTCATAGTCCTTTACTTCAAGGTGTCATCAATGGGTTGCTTTGTCTACAAATTACATTTTTGTTTTACATGCAGTTTTAATTGACTGAGTTTGGTAACCCACTTCCTATGTTTATGTACTTCACGTCCTGAGGATTCTTCCCAGATACAAGATGCGTCTGAAAAGTTCGGTGAATAATCTCAGGAAATATAGGGAACAAGAGTAACGAACAAAATACTGTTACTGGCCTTAAAAGTAATCGACACTGACTACAATACACTTCTGATATCGGTTGTACGGCTGTTGGAAACTGTCTGCAAACGCTTCTTGTACAATCGCTCGAAGCACTGAGGCCAAGCGTTGTTGGATCTCCGCAACCGTTGCCCTCTTCCACTCGTTGGCTATCCTTCTCAAAAACAGCCGCCGATCATCCGCGAGCATCCGTCGCACTCGTTAAATGTTTTCTGGGACAGTGATTGTGGACGGCCGACCCGAACGTGACATTCTGGACACCTTTCTTTCTGTCTCTAAAGCGTTTAATCCACTCAAACACAGACTTTTTACTCGCTGCTTGAACACTATACACTTGCACTGACATCCCACAGGTTCCCGTCGCCATTTTGCCTAAATTGAAACGGAACTTATTGTTAACACGTTGCTCCATTGGTCCATGTTGCAATGACACGAGTTCTCTCGATGACCCTGTTAGCTGGGTCGCATCGTGTACCACCGCTTCAACGCAGTGATTTGCACGATAAGGAGCAATTGTTGACATGTCCCTCCAATGTGTGCCAGCGCGGTTTGTAAAATATGGGACCATTCACCGACCTTTCAGAAACAACTTGAATTTTCTGGAAGTAACTGCTTTCAGTGGTTATCCTACTATCGCTAAGTTATATAACGAAAGATATTTCTTTCTTAAAATTTTAAACATAGCAGCTATTGTCAGCGACCGTTACAACTTCAATGGATAAACAAGCAGCCCTCAGTCGCAAGTGAAAAATTATTTGACCAGGTTTCGGCAATGACTAAGATTGACTTCATCAGAAAATATAAAACAAAACAAGTCACATAATATACTACTCAGCTGTATAGCTTATGTCACAAAGTTTAAAAAGAAATTTTTAGAAAAAGCTAGTCACTGTGGGCTGCACGCCTACACGGAGGCATTAGACTCTTCTGGGGACGTATCAAAAGCCTCGTGTAAGAGACGCCAGTTCCCGCCGAAGAAGAACTGATCGGCCGAATACTTGCAGCTTGTGATGATGTTCGTGAGATGCGTAATATACTTGGAAGAAGGCGCCAGATTTTCTTCGACGGTGTCATGCCTGTATTCAGTCTGGTGGTAGGCATTTTTAACATCTAGTGCTGTAAAACAAAATTTCAGAGTAAAGTTCGATTTGCTTACGTGTGCACACAAGCAATTTATTCTCCATCCTGACATTCCCACGTTTGTTTGACCACGATTACTTTTCAAGCCCTAAATTCCTAATCGAAAGTTGTTTTACTTCGACCGTTCTGTAATTAAGTTTGTGCGCAACCTTTTGAAATGTGTAAAGCAACGGTCCTGTAACATTCCCCTGGGACACGCCTGAAACTTATTTCAGGTCTGAAGACTTCTCTCCGTTGAGAATGACATGCTGTTAGCCAGAAACGCCTCTTGCCCAGTCATACAGCTGGTCTGATATTCCATATGCCCACAATTTGTTCATCAAGCGACGGCGCGGAACGGTATCTAACGTCTCGCGGAAGTCAAGTAACACGGCATCTACCTCATTCAGTACTAGGGATCCCTCCCATAGTGCGGTGCCTAAGCCTCATTGGTAAATAGGGACTAGCCCAACGTGGAATGCTAGCAAAAGCGACTCAGTTAAGGCGCAACGTAGCAAATGTCACGGCGTGTCGGGAAGTATAAACTCGCTTACAAACTACAGGAGGTTGTCTGGCATCGTGGCAAGGCCATCCAACAGCACCTGCTGCTAGGTAGGGAACTGCATGCTACGAGGTGAGAGCCTAACTCCGAGATGTTGCCAGTGCATTATCTGAATTAGGAATGTCTCAAAACACCCTCTAAGAGTGTATTAGAACTATGTCTACTCTTCCACTTCTTAAAGAAGTACTGTTCATCTTCGCGATAACCACACGTCGTAATCACCGTTGATCCCAATTACGATCCTAACTTACAGGGCGCAAATGATAACCTAGTTTTACATAACAGTTTTGACCATTTTATGTACTGTGGTTGCCTTTAACCTCCGAAGCTGACCGTGTAACCCGACATCCTGCGTAAGTCAACATTATTTTCATCTGGAGAGCATGATGGACTATACGCGCTGAAACAAATTTCCATTAACCAAACTTTTTCCCCTTCTTTTAGTTTAGCCCTATTTTAGGTCAAAGGTCATTGCATCCTTAAGCTGCTGTATTCACAGGTCTTTCGATAATCTACGTAAGACTGATCTACTCTACAGTTAATTACACTGCAGATTATGACTATCAAATATTATGAAAAACTGCGGTTTTTATATACTTGTTACGATGTTCTTTAAGCATGACAATTGTTCAACGTTATTCATGCGACTAGCTATTCAATCGCGACCTGTAGGTAATACAGAATGGACTCAGAGGGCCACGAACGCTCTCATTTCCTACTCACCCACTGAGGGGTGTCGGCTAGTAACCTATCATTACCTCACGAAAAACGTGGAGCTCAGTGCTTTATTTTCACGCTCTAACAGAAATATCTTATTTCACCTCCATATTACTGGCACTCCCGGTGTTAATGACATGCACGTATCAAGCTCATGAAAAGATTCCCAAATAATTCCATGAGCAATGAAATATTAAGTATTCTTTCTACAGCCATGACATGACGCAAATAGATCGGTAAAGTAGTGATGCTTTTCCAAACATACAAAAGATTCACTTTAGAATGCAATAATTCCTAAATTTCGATGATCAGACAACTTTGAATCCATTCTTCTACAGAGTTTTCAGTGGATTTTATTAACATTTGGTAACTAAATCATATATGTTGTGGTCTTCAGTCCGCACACTGGTTAGATGCAGCTCTCCACGCTACCCTGACCTGTGCAAGCCTCATCTGAGAATACGTACGGCAAACTTACTTGAATCTGCTTTACTGTATTCGTCCCTCGGTCTCTCTCTACGATTTTTACCCCCACACACTTTCTTCGCCGCGTGGAAGTAGCCGAGCGGTCTGGAGCGCCACGTTGCGGATCGCGCGGCCTACCGCGTCGGAGGTTCGAGTCTTCCCTCGGGCATGGATGTTTGTGTTGCCTTATGTTCAAATGTCTGTAAATCTATCGGACCAAACTGCGTCGTCATCAGTCCATAGCTTACAAACTACTGAAACCTAGGTAAACTAACCTACGGACAACACACACACACACACACACACACACACACACACATGCCCCAGGGAGGACTCGAACCTCCACGGCGAGCAACCGCGCGCTCCGCAGCGAGACGCTTTAGACCGCTCGGCTACTCCACCGCGGCTGCTGTCTTTAGTATAAGTTAGTTCATAAGTAGTTTGTAAGTTTAGAGACTGATGACCCCGTAGTTAAGTCCCATTAGCTTTACAAACATTTTAACACTTCCTTTTGATGCTAAGTTGACGATTCCTTTATGTCTGAGAATGCGTCACGCCAACGTATCCCTTCTCTTACGATATTCCAGAAACTCGTGTTCTCCCCTATTCTGTTAAGCACTAATCCACGCATCCTTCAATTTCAAACTGATTTCATAATTATAACTGTAATTAGAATTACGCTCAACATATTTCAGTTTACTCGATGCACTAACTGTAATATCGGGATGAATAAGACCACTTCCAGCAGCTAAACAAGTCCCACATTTGATAGTCACCTTCCAATACAAAGGTTTTTTGATGAAGGGTCAAGCGTTGTCCCTGGTGTAATTCGCATGCTGCACTGTCGTCTGCCATACGGTGTAATGGAATAGCCTCATTTAAGGTAAAAATACTAATTGACGCAAAAATCGAAAGTACTCGACTGTCTCAATCAAAAACGGTAGTATGGAGTTTGACTTCCGCGCGCTCCGTGATACAAATTCCTTTTTCTCCTCCTGCAGCCACTGGTTTGTGGAGATAAATGAATAAAGTATGAAATGCCAATTCAATTTATTGCCACAATAGTTAGACCTGTTACCTTGAAACTCTAAACATGTCATATATAATTATTTTACATTGTCTCATACACTTTTTTTACAAATGTAAATGTAGTCATTCGTCTACTTATGTTAACTGCAATCATGAAATACTAATGTGAGTGATTTCAATTTTGAGGCTTGGAAAAAATAATCACTCATTATAGTGGTTCTAGATTTGCAAAACAAGCGGCGCGAGAATGGCCGCGCAATCTAAGGCGCCTTGCTGCAGAGTACGCGGCTGTTCCCCGTCGAGTCCTCCGTGTGCGTGTGCTTGTGCTTGTGCGTGTGTATGTGTGTGTGTGTGTGTGTGTTTGTTCCTTAGTGTAAGTAGTTTTAGCAGTGTGTAAGTCTAGGAACTGATGACCACTGGAGTCTGGTCCCACAACTTTACAAACATTTTGCAAAACATGCTTGATAAAATGAAGCACTGCGAGACGTATCGAAAGAAAAAAAGAAAAGAAAAGAAAGAAAGAAAGAAGAAACAGTATTACGCCAAGAAACGCATAAAATGTGTATCCGCTGGCAAGTTTTAAGAGGGTCACAGACCGTAAAAACGTGTAATGCTCTCTTTCCTCCCAAGTTCTCCGCAAACAATAGTAAAGCCGTTTTATAGACCTCAGCGAATCCTTCATAAACTCCTTAAAGAGCTTTCCTCATAACTAGTACACTCTTGCATAGACGTTCATATTACTCCTAGTACGCCACTATTTGATTAGTAGTATCCTACTATTGGACAAAAATGTTCAAATGTTTATTAAGCTAAAGGGGACTTAACTGCGAGATCATCAGTCCCTAAACTTACAACTACTTATAAAGTAATTTATACTAAATACAGCACAAACATCCATGCCCGACGGGGGACTCTAACCCCCGACGGGCAACGACCTAGCGCATTGGAACATAGCGCCTCAATACGCTCGTCCACTCCACCGCGGCCCAACGGCTAGTTGCTATGCAGCGTCCGTCAGAACACGAGGTTCACTTGGTTGTGGGTTAGCCGTGGTTGTTCCTTCCTGTCTCCACCATCACTATCATCACAATACCAGTAGTCGGCTTGCCCAGCTTTACGAGAGCTGAAATGCCCCTGATCTATGTTATGTGACACTGAGTCAATCGTCTACGTATGAATTCATTGAGCTCTCCTGACAGCCGCAGACTGCTGTTACTGCTTCTCTACAAACACAACACACCCCACCTTCTTCTGTACTGGCGGGTCCGTCTTTTGTCGCATCTAGTGGTCCATTCCGCATTACATAGGTGTGCCGGATATTTATGGCCGCTTGTTATGCTGCGCTCTAAAACTATTCTGCATCCAAATTACATCAAGAAGGACAAGAAATAAACAAATTTATTTGGGAGGTATCAAAATATACAAAGAGCACATCATTGGAAATACTGCCCCGTGTGAAGTGGAGAAGGTGGAGAAGATCATGAAATCAGCACTGAGTGTTGCCGTCATCGCTGGTTATACCCGTTAAAACGCCACGGCATCAAGAAATGTGGGTCTGCATGTGTTGTTGGCGTATAGCAGTCCACACTATTTCCTTACATTGCCAAAACTGATATGGTGTACCAGCGAATGGTGTATCTCAGCCCAGACGTTCCGCAATCCTGGAGAAGACTTTTTGATAGGAGAGAGATCGGAATAATGGGGAGGCAAAACAGGCAATGCATAAGATGGGCGATGAGTAAATCTTGAAAAGTGAATACAGTGGCGGATCCATGATTTCAGTTGGACCGAGGAAATTGTCACCGTGCGATCTCCGAATTTTCACGAGTTCCTTTTTAATGTATCGGTACTATTATACTAAATACGGTTTCCGAGACTTACGTCTGAATGCGGAGTCTCCTCGCCAACGATGACGTGCTGTGTGGGGTCGCGCGTTATCCTGTTATGTGATCGTCGAGTAGCTCCTAAGGTATTTGTAGACAACGGGCCGCAATGTACTGGCAATACCTACTAGAGGGGGGCCGGAGGGCTACGGGCGTCGAATCCGATACTACAAATACCATAATACCGCAAGCATAAGGCAGTAGTCTCTCGCGACGGCGTCTACAGAATCTAATTCGGCCATCGTGGTGGCTAAGGCAAACTCGAGATCCGTCGGTAAAAACTATGTAGTCCCAATTCCGATTCTGCCTGTACCTCCACGTTGGTCGGATTAGAGTATGGTGACACCTTGGGGATGACTGTTGAACTGTTGCCTTATTCATCGCCATACTGATCCTGAACATGTATTATGGTCTGGGGTGGATAGGTTTCTACTCCCGGATCACTAGTAGATATATGCATCGCCAGTAAACTACCCAAGCAGCGTTATATCTCTGAGGTGTAAAGTCTCTGTCCTCCCTCCACTCGTGGAACGCAATGTTCAAGACTACTTCGTCACCCCCCAGGTTGCATTGCTGCCTTGATCCTGTTCTCTGGACTGCTGAAAACGTTTGGTCGATGACTGGAGAAGGTCTGGCCCGGACACGTCATCCGCTGCTATAACTGTGGACCTATGTGAAAACAGTGTAAACTGATATATCCCAACAACACCTCCACATACCCTCTGAGGTCCGAGGTGTGTAGCAGCCGTTATAGCCAGCAATGGCGACAACAAAAAGCAACGATTCCACCATCTTCCTCACTTTAAATCAAATGTCTGTAAAGCTATGGGTCTTCTTTGGTTATCGGTCCCTAGGCTTACAAACCAATTAAACCAATCTAAGGACAGAGGCACCGATGCTCGAGGGAGGACTCGAACCTCCGACGGCGAACAACCGCACACTCCGCAGCATGGCGCCTTAGAACGCTCCGCCACTCCACCGCGGCTTCCCACTTTACTTGGAGCTGCATTTTACATTAAGTGATCTTTGTACAACGCGTTATCTCCCAAATAAATTTGGCTGGGACATCTCCTTGCTGATGGCCAGCAGTTCATCGAAACAGTAAAGGATCTCTTAGCCAGTATATGTATAAATTTAAATTACGATTCAGGAGGGTCGTATGTTAGATGTTGATGGTGAGAAGCGCGCCCACCAAGATGAACTGTAGGTCTCCCAAAGGTAAAGTATCGTTCGTAAGGCAGAGCGTCACCACTAGTTAGTTGGGTTGGGTTGTTTGGCTGCGATAGGGGGACTAAACTACTGAGGTTATCAGTCCCCCGGTGGGGAGGGGAAGGAGTGAGGATAGGAAAAGAGGGGAGGGGTAAAGGAAATGCAGTCCGGGAAGACTAGTTCAAACTGGTCGCTATTAAGAATATTATAAGGTATTGCGTTGAATGTGTATTTGATATTAAGTTCATGGCCGCCGCCGTTGGGAATGTGAAACGTTCAAGGGGGGAATTTAAGTTCAGCCTGAGCAACAAACACGTTATTTTTCATACGCCGTATAATTAACTGGCGGTAAAAATATTACCAAATATAAAACAACTAAAATACAAAGAATCCCTCCGCACAGGCACGGAAGTCGCTTCTGTAATCTTCTGACAAAAACCGTAGTTGTGGTACACATTCGTCACATTAATTACACTCACATCAGCCTTTGTTTAAATCATAAATTTGTCACACTACAGCAAGGCAAGGAAATGGCACTCATGTCTGACGCTTATTATCCTCCACAAGAACTTGATGAGCTGGACGTGAATACCTGCTATTTTGTGATTTTACAATGACTTTCTAGGTTACGAACGTCACCTTTGGGATCTAGTAGTCTGCATTGTTGGCTACTGTGGTGGATATGCCGGGTTCGAATCTCGGTTAACAGCTATTCTTCTGTGAAGAAAAGGTCTGTAACGGGCTCCACACAGCCTCGTGAGGATAAATGACGAGCTGTTGAATGAAAAGTAAGTGGCTACACTGACGGTGAAGACGCTGAAATTGCATCCAATTAATAGGCCTGAAACATGCTGGGAGCCACACAATCTTTGTCTCTAGTTGGTGTCTTCACGTCCGTTAACTCGTCGAAAGTATACTTTATCCGATGCATTCAACAGACGTAATCAGTGATCCATTAACTACTAACATAAAATACAACTGCGCAACACACCGAAATTATTTTCCTGCAGAAAGCCTTTATCCAACTGACAGATCAACTGGCGCTTTGAAATGTAGCGTAAGAGTCTCCAGTTTCAAAATTTGGAAGACAAGCTCCATAGCCTAAGTGAAATTACGTGTTAAAACATTATTCACTGTGACTACGGTTTCGATACGGTCAGTGTCAAGCACTATGGGATGTTGGGGCTCACTCAACAAAAAATTGTGACATTCTGGAACGAAGTTCCCAGCAGTGTAAAACCAAATACATGAGGTGGTATAAATCCAAACCCTGATCCACACACCATGTGAATAAATGTGAAAAGCTGCTAAAGTAACTAAATAGCTAACGTGAATACCAAAATCAAAATATCGCGCAGCAGACACTTTGTGGACAGCTCACATTTTGTTTCTGCAACTGTGTCAGCTGTTTGCCGTTATTTTATCAGCTATTTCAAGTGTGATCACATGGTGTGTGGGACATAGGGGAGATTTATACAATTACATGCATTTGGTTTCACACTGATGGGAACTATATTCCAGAATGTCACTATTTTGTTGCTCGGCAATGACCACGTGTCGGAATTGCCGTGTAAGGGAAGGGAAAAAATAAATTACAGCTTAATGCCGAGTTGCACCGCGGCTCTGAACCCACGTTAAACTGAAGGTCCCCCTATAACTGGCAGGTTAAGTCACCTCGAAGGTCGGAGGAAGGCAACGGCATACCACCTCCAAACAGGACTATGCCTAGTAAAGCACTGTGGTGTTCAAGCCAATATTCGGATTATTGACTCCTGTATCTTAAAACGGAATGACTTCAAAGATCTTGAAGGTTCATATGCTCTGCACAGGTTTTGTACTTCTGTCATGGAAGCAAGTTTGCCTCCGTAGGTCAGTAGTCAGCGTGTCTAGCTACTACGCGGAGGATCCGGGCTCGATTCCCAGTAGTCCCAGGGACTTTTCGTTTGGGATGAACTGGAACGGGGTGCCAACTAGGCAGATACTTGAGTGAGCGACTCCAGCATCATGGAAGCCGACAGTGGCCGAGGTAGAGGTGTGCTGACCCACACATCCACTATACCGACTATGTTGGCAGAGAATGACACTTAAGAGAATCTGTCTAGGTCATTACACTGTACTACCGATGCTCCAGCTCTCCAGAAAAATTTGATCATTTTAGTCAGTACTAATTTACCGTATCTTTATATTAATTTCTGTCCGTTGGTATGTATCGTTTTCTTCAACACATTATTTACAAGTTTTATTGTGGTATCTTGCTTTCAAGCAGTTCATATGAACCTTACTAACATATTTCCCGAAATAATAATCGCAGTTACGGTTTCAACACCCAAGTAACAATGTCAATTTTGAAATTAATGTATTTCTTTTGCAATAGCTCTCTCGTTTATAACAAAGTCGCATAATTTCAGCCTGAAATATCCCTCGTAACTATCAGACTCTGGGTGCTGACGTATTTAGTATTAACAAATTAGCAGCCTACACCATTACCTTCAGATGACGTATGACATTATGAATTATTAAACTTGATGCACTAGTCGAAATCTTCGTATGCGTAGCATCTATTAAAAGTAAGTTTCAAAATCTCATGTCCGTACTATTTGAACCTCGCTACACACTTTATATACATTAAAGTTAGAAACAGATGTATGGTACACATTGCGCACTACAACGTGTTTTCATTTGCACCAAGTATGTACCATGAGGCCAAATGAAGAGCAGCAGCAGCAAAGTCAGAAAAAAACTGACGATCGGGGCAGGAGTGTGCTGGCCCTACGATCCCTCTATACTGCCGAACAACACGGTGGGATAGACTGCTGATTATTGGCACGTGGATGATCATGACGAGTGCTGTATGTGTGGTGTTACGGATTCGAGGGAGACTGTGAAAACCGCTACCAGCAAAACCTAATCCTGGAGGATAGCATATCGTCCGACACACTGATATGAAGTGTCACAAGCCTTCACTATGAGAAACAGCGTAAATAGTTAGAAATTATTCGATACATTTACGCTAAGTCTGTTCATGTCCTCATCCTTCGCCTTGCAGGCCAGAAGCGGCGATGAAAATTTCTTTATCCTGTAAAGAGCTGCCAGAACCTAACGCCACTGCACAAGAGTGCTTTTCCGATTTCTGCTACGGTGGCAGGTCAGAACAGAAGATCCTGAACTTAATACTTTGGGAAGAAACTAATGGCCAAAAACAAAGATTATTTTATTAATATCGAGACCGTACACACTACATTGATAACTTCCATTCTTAACAGGGGTGTAAGACGAATAGGCTATCCAGATTTCGTTCATCATAAGGATGTTTCTTTGATAAGAAAGCTAATTTCGTTGCTCTGCCTGAAATTGCTATCCGTATCTAATGACCTCACCCGTCGACTAGAAATTTAGTTCATGTTTTCCTTCCTGTTTCCAAACCAAGTGCTATACGTGACGAAAGCGAGCCTCAACATATGGATTCTAATGGCCCATTACATTTCGACGCACACTGAAATATCCCTGTCCATAAATCCAGATTCGTCAAACTATGATCATGGTTAATACAGTGCTCATACATGAGAAACAACAACTGTTTATGTTCGGTACTGTAATACTCTGCGGTATAATCCAGTGACAGTATGTAATTCCGCATTAAAACTATGTGCCGCCGCTCGTGCACGTTTATGACAGGTATTTAATTGCTGTTGCGTAAGTAACAGATGCTGTGGTTTGCCGTCTAATAAGTGGCGACTGATTCTAACAACAAAAGTGTGAGATTACCACACGAGTAATAAAAGGAAACCATTAAATTACGATTTTACGAAGAGCTAATTAAATTTAAACGCTGTCTATTCGACTAAATGCCTAGGAGTCACAATTACGAAAAACTTAAAATGGAAAGACCACACAAAGTGTTGTCGAGAAAAAGCAATTCAAAGACTACGCTTTAGAGGCAGAATACTTAAAACAAGCACCAAATCTGCTAACACTGCTACTGCTACACAACATCGGATCCCTGCCGGATGGAATCGATGAAAGAAATTGGAAAAACGTTATCAAAAATGTACATATTCTCGGCCCATACGTTGGCACGTGTTAACACCACATCTCCAATTCTATGGATTTTATTAGACGGTCGAAGTCCTTGAAGCTGGGTCCTTCGGATTTACTAGTAAGCTTTTACGTGTTATCCCTCTTCACACGGGTAACTTTGGAAGAGTCGTTGCGTCTAATTGGTGAAAAACTGGATGAAGTGGTGGTGAATCTCTGTCGTCATGTACTAATGTCCACGTATTTTTCTTTTGGTGGAAACTTCTTTGAGCAAAAAGGACGGAGTGGCTATGGACAGCCCATTATCGCCCATATTCGCCAATTTATTTATGGAGGACAGGACACTAAGAAATTTTTGGACCATTTGAACTGTCTTCACCCAAACATCAGATTTACTATGGAGGTCGAAAGTGACGGGAAGCTTCCATTTTTGGATGTAATGGTTTATAAAAAACACGATGGCTCTCTTGGGCATAGTGTTCACCGAAAGCCAACAAATACTGACCGGTATCTGCATGTCAGTAGTTGCCATCCACAATACCAACGCAACGGCGTCCTTAGAACTTCAGCACGTAGAGCACATGCCATTTCAGATGCGGACAGCTTACCATCGGAACTGGAACATCTGACGATGTTTTGAAGGATAATGGCTACTCTTGAAAACATACGCCGTGCTATGGAGTCTGGACCTTCCCCAGAAGTGCACGAAGAGGAGTATAGGGCTCTAGTGTTCATTCCCTATGCAGGGGGCGCTTCTTTTAAAATTGTAAGACTTAAAAGTCTTAACATCAAGACTTTTTCAGTCCACCTTCCAAGATTAGGGCACTGCTTGGCCCCGTCAAAGATGACCTCGGACTCAGGAAACCTCGTGTTTGCCGCGGCCGAGCGCATTGAGGCACTATGCTACGATGAGGCGCGAGGCCATTCCCCGTCAGGGGTTCGAATCCCCTCGGGCATGGATGTTTTACCGTCTTTAGTATAAGATAGTTCATAAGTAGTTTGTAAGTTTAGGGACTGATGACCCCACCCTTAAGCTTAACAAACATTTGAAACCCGGTTTTTACAAAATACCGTGTTAGTGTGGCAAGGAAAACATGGGCCGTACGATTCGAACTGTACAAGATAGATGTGTGGAACATTGCCGCCACGCGAGACTTCTGCAGCCGGAAAAATCGGCGGTTGCAAAACACTGTTTAACGGAGGGACACAAAATGACGTATGATGAGACTCGCATAGTAGCCAACACCTCCCGGTTTTTGGAACCGTGTTTATAGAGAAGCCATACAGATCAGGTTGACTGACAATTTAATAGAGACATGAGGTTTCCTCTTAGTAGAACATGGAATCCACTATCACATAACATCAAATTGTAATGTTCGACAAAGGTTTCAGTACCTGTGACTGATTAACGTAAGGTGCAATATATCTTTGTGCCTTGTTCCACTATCGGCGGCGCCACGAGCCCGGTCTAGGAGGCAGCAACTGTGACGGGCGGCGCATGCGCCGTGCACGCGACTGACGCCTATACAGGACGCAGGACTTCGATTTTGCATCAGTATTCGGCGGGAATCAGCATCAGCGACGGTTCCTGAAGATGAAGGACAATTGTACCAGTTTTCAATATACGGCAGAAAACCCAAAGAGACTTTGAAGATTTACTACGGCGGGAAAGCCTACGAAGTCTTATCAGAAATGTAGTTCTGTTTTTTACTGCCTCAAAATTGATGAGAGAATGTGAAGGATGTAATGTGGGCGCTGGGATAGCAATCTTTAAAATAGTCTATCGTTGCGGTGAGATTTGATTCATGCAATTTCAGTTACGAAATTTCTCCACCGAAAGCGAAAATATTTTGTTAATTCCCATTTAGGCAGGGAGAAATAATTATCGTAATGAATCATTAGAAATTACGGAAAGATTTTGGTGTTCTATTTACCCACGTGGTATTCGAGATTAAAATGTCCGAGAAATAGTGTTTAAGTGGTTCCATGAATCCTCAGCCAGAAATTTAGGTGTAAATTGGGAAGTAGTCCAACCATATACATGTGCTACACGTGGGTGTATTCTTAGAAATGTGCATTTCACAGAAAAGCTGGTGGGTATTTCTTGGATCTTTAAGATTATCTCAGATTCTCTTCTGTTGCGATCTATCGACTTAAGAGAACCTCTCTCTCGTAAGCTTCTATTCACAGCGAGAAATCTCAATTAGAAGACAACTGATGCGATAATGCTCTCAACAAATATATTCGGCTTTCCGGGCACTACAAACTGCAGCAATATACAACGAATACATTTTGGAATCGCCTGTAAAGAATATGACTCATACTTAGTGGCAGACTAAGGCTCTCTGAGGCCCGGGGCGGCAGCAAAACAAAATGAAGCCCCACTTCGAAACACATGTATTACTATAAAAAATTAACTTTTGAGAGTTGAAGGCCCCCAAAGACGAGATACCCGGGGCAGTCCTCCAACCCCCCCCCCCTCCCCAAGTCCGTCACTGACCATAAGCAGTCATGAACTATTATCGGTGGTTAACCTCAACCAAGGACACGTCTTAAATAATAACGTTATAGTTTTCAAGCTAGAGTCACCAACATCAACGCGGCAGGCCGCCTGATAAACAGTTATGAAGCACGTGCCCTCTCAGGCGTAGCCAGGATATGGTTTCGGGACGGGTTTGCAATGACTAGGCATTGTAATAACGTGTACTCTTAATAGAACTGCAAACGGCTCTTTTGCTGTACGTATTATACATCATTCCAAAGGGCTATATATAGTGCCCCTATGGTATAGAAACAGAAGTTTTAAGAAAATATGTATTCCTCAAAATAGGAGCAAAGGAAATATCATGAAGATAAACAAATGCAGACGGAAACACGGATGCCAATCAGAAAGGTAGTGCATTAGGCTTTGCACAACTTCTGACGCATTATCAGAGAAATTCTCCCTAACTCAATTTTTTGCAGTACGTGAAAGCTGTCAACGACAAAAAATAAGTGCGCAGACACTGACTAGAAAGGAACCCTGATTCGTTTACATAGTAACATCGAGAAATATTGCTGATTGACATTGTAATTATTGATCGTGGTATTGAAAAACAGCTCAAATCTTTAAAGCGCAATGAAGCTCCAAAGACCGCCAGTATCATTGATTGTGTCTACACACAATCTCCGCCGGATTTAGCCCCTCCCCCCTCTTTACTATAAATTGTCGCGGTTACCTTAAGCAAAGAATTGTACTGAATGGAAAACAGCCAAATAAAAGAATACACCTGGGAAAATTTTTTAACTGTTCATTATTTTAGTAGTAATAATCGTAACAATACCTTTAACCAGCTGAGCGGCAAGACAGTGAATTCCTGCCTGCACATATGTTTGCAGTTAGCTTCAGGGCCATGATTTTTACTTCGCAGTGCACCTATTCGTCCGCATCATACCTATGGCAATGAATGTCTTTTTGCAGGGCTCTAAGAAATATGGGAATCGCATGGGGAGATATCGGGACTGTAAGGAGTATGTGTAACAGCTTCCCAGCCTTGGCTTTATCCTGATACATCGTGCCTTTTTGCTAGCTTTGTCGACATTTCGGGAGGGGTTTGAGCCCCAGAACCCTCGCCACGCCCTCTGGCTATGCCCAAGAGTGCCTTACAAACATTGTTAAATGAAGAGCATGCACCGCCTGGGATATTATTCTTTGGCCATTTATTTTTGAACCATATACACTAAGAAATCAAATGTTTGTTAAGCATATGGAACTTAACTGCTGGGTCATCATTCCCTAAACTTTACAAATTAACTTATACTAAAGACAACACAAACATCCATGCCCGAGGGAGGATTCGAACCCCCGACGGGGAACGGTCTCGCATATCTGAGCATAGCACCTCAATGCGCTCGGCCACTCAGCCGAGCACATACTGAGATCTACATAGATACTCTGTAAATCACATTCATGTGCCTGGCAGAGGGTTCATTAACCACTTTCATAACTTTTCTCTACCGTTCCATTCTCTAATAGCGCGCGGGAAGAAAGAACACCTAAATCGATCCGTTTTCGATCTGATTTCTCTTATTTTATTGGGATGGTCATGTCTCCCTAAGTAGGTGGGTGCTAGCAAAATATTTTCACATTCAGAACTAAAAGTCGGTGATTGATACTTCGCAAACAGATCACGCCGCAATGAATAACGTCTTTCTTTTAATGATTCCACCCCAATTCGTCCAACATTGCCGTGACGCTTTCCCCCCCGTAACGTGATAGAACAAAACGAGCTGCCCTTCTCTGAACATTCTCAATGTCTTCCGTCAGTCCCACCTGGTGAGGGTACCACAATGGGCAACGGTACTCCAGGAGAGGACGCACAAGTGTGATGTAGGCAGT
This sequence comes from Locusta migratoria, assembly GCA_026315105.1. Classification (NCBI taxonomy): domain Eukaryota; kingdom Metazoa; phylum Arthropoda; class Insecta; order Orthoptera; family Acrididae; genus Locusta; species Locusta migratoria. The sequence goes on from CM048755.1 coordinate 325,991,702, forward strand.
CTCTTTGGTGGAGCTGAAGATCAGACTATTGAAGACTTTGATGATGGATTTGGCGAGCTCAACAGTATTGTCTGAATATTTTTGATTTTGAACTACACGAGCAAGACACACAATGTAAAGTAGCTTTAGATAAATTACCATAATTTGATGCTGTCCTTTGGTCTCTAATTGGAAATGAGGGTAATGCTAATTTCCGCCCTTGAACTGTTGTAACAGCCAACATACAGGCTTTTTACTACTATGTACCGTGTCTGACGACCATTATCCTCCATTTAGACCAACAGCTGACGACCGGTAATAAAAAATGTGTCAACGAAAAATCTGGGCATATGAAAAATGTGGCTTGTCCCTGGAGGATAGCGGTGAAGGTTACCGAAAGCAAACCCTTTCAACGGGAGAGCGGCTTTGTGCCAAGGACCGCACACAGAGACCCATCTTGGCGGACCACATGTGGCGAGCGAGATACAGCAACAGGTGGTCGCTGAAATGCTACACGGCTCCGTCCTGCGGCCTCGGTACACCCCAATCACCCGGCTTCTCCTCTACCGGATCCAAGTTTATATTTTTACTTTAGTCGCACTGGCAATTGCTTGAAAGCTGTGCCCGACAAAATTTTTATCACTACTCTGGACCACTTAATGGTGGTTTCCAAAGACTTAAGGAAACATTCTATTAAAGTTGAACTGACCCTGCTGTACACTTTCGGTATACAGTACAGCAGCGTTAATTGTACTCAAGTATAAAGTACGAACGGCAGTGTGCCAGGGGCGCCGCCAGAGGGGTGGCAGAGCAATTCGAAGATACTAACTCGAAATATCGAAAATGTTCGACTGTTTCGCGACGTTGAAATAAATTCAGCGACAAAGTTGAAAATTTGTGCGAATCCGGATTTCCCACTTTGGGCCAGCTGTCGCCTTCAGCAATTAGATTAGCCAGGCACGCTTCCCTTCCAACCCAAATTCTCAACTCGTAGCCCCCTGGCCCATTGATTCCTCTTGCTCGCAGCCTATACTGGATTCCCGCAAGAGATCGAGCTTTTGTTTGCGTCCGCATTGAAATCATCAGTGCCCGTTGTGGGCATATTTACAATTATTGAAGGAATTTATTTAAAAAAGGAAAAAGGACATTTCTTTATAAGTTGTAAAAAATCTCAGTAACTGTTAATAGCTTTTCTCGCCATTAAACAATTTCCTTATTTTATCCATTGTACCATTATTACTTAGTTTCCTCATTCTCGGTATCATCCTGCCCCCGCCTTGTACTGTGGTAACAATGATGGAAAACAAATCAGACGAGTATTCTCGCAACGCCTTAGTCAAAAACCAAAATTGTGCTAATCTACATCACGAACCGAACTAAGGAGATGACTTAAAGGTGTTTGGAGGGAGTCGAGGGTAAACAAGTTGTTCTGAGAACCGACACTTAACACAGACGATATAAAAAAAAGGCGCAAACAGAGTCACTTAAGACTGCCATCATAATGCTATAATGTCGAAAACTGACATTGTGAGAACCGTTGCTGCGATATGTTTTAAATTACGTCACAGACAAGGACATCACATAATTTTCCGCCATACTTCATGTGTTTTTAACTTTAAAACCCTTTTATAAATGTGATGGAGAGGAATATAAGGAAACTTAACGTACTCTTCAGCAAATAACAAAGAATTTTTTTTTTTATTGCTAGGGCTGCGAAACTATAACAGGCAAAAAAACGATGCTCCGGCTGGAAAGCATGTCAACCATCTGAAGATGGATTTGAAAGGAAATCCGAAATCGGCGATGGTTTAAATAAACAAACATTTTATACAATACTTGTGGCTTGTCTCTGTTTATAATTCAAAACATCATCCATCATCATGTCTTCAAAGATATCGAAATCCCATTTAAGTAAGAATACAAACGAATGCGTCACAAACCTGCTTTGCCTTTTTCCTTCGTCACAGGAATAAAAGCACTGATAGACACCAATAGAACGCGAACGACGCAGCAGATTTACGTGCTAAGAAGTAAATGTAAGGCAGTCTGGAGGTGACCAGTCACGCACTAAATCGCCAGAGGTGCAAAAACTGAGTGAAGTGGCAATCGAGAGAGTTGGCAAACGGATAGCCGGTTCTTGACCCGAGAACTGGAAGTGGGAGAAGGTCTCCAGCTTTATCATAGAATTAAGATTAAATGGAAACAAAGTTTGATTCTCCGGAAAACATATGTAGTGGTCCAATGATAAGTTCTGTCATTTATTTAATGGTAGATCTATACTTGGCATTAACGATCATGCAAATAATGTGAGAGCGATTAGAACTGGCAAGAGGCATTAGGACAGAATATCCCCTCCTCCGACTTAATATGCAAAAGGAATAAAAGAGGAAATTTCTAGTTCTGATACAAAGTCAATTTCGCGCAGTGGACTGCGAACAATGCGTGGAGTGTTAACCACAAAGCGAAGCATTGATCGGTGACGAATTCAGGTAGGTGATAGGATTATAATAAGCTCTGTCACCTGGACCTAACCTGACCGTTGCCCTGTTGCGCCTGTCTATATTTACGGGCCGTATATAAGGAACGTTCGTTGTGCTGATTCAACGTTACGCTGCAGGTTCTTCTCCTTTCACACCAAGTTGCACATTTTTGTTTTGGGTGTTCCACTCTAAGTTAATCCAAAAATAACACCGCAAGTTTTATTCAGAAACACAATGATAGATACAGCCATAAAGAATTATTCAATTAGGCTTATACACCATTATCACGTGCTACTAAAGAGTGATGTCAATCCTAATGTGACTGCCTGCTGTCCCACGAGAGATCACGGTTCATCCTCTTACTGTTCTAATATGTGAGGTTGGTACTAGGCAAATTGTCACTTGCAGCTACTGTTACATGTGACAATCCCTAAGCTGAAACGCTGTTTGGCTTTCACGTTAAACTCTCGTCTCTTAATCCTCCAATGACGGTCGGTTTCTCAGATCGAAGGATGACAACGATACATGAACAAGTCTCACCTTGTTAAGCATTCTAGTAATGAAATCTACGAACTACCACATTCTGGTACCACGCTTCTATATATACACTGTCATGACGCACAGGTGTGATGGTGGCCGTGCTGCTGTTCCCCGGTACTGATAATCACAGTTCTGATTTTTATGATTGGAAAAACTACTGGGAATTTTCCATAGTGGAACTTTCGAAATCCTATCTTCATTTCCGTCCTTTCAGATACAGCTATTATTATTTGCTGCTATCGTTAAGCGTAAACCGAACAAATCTTCCAATAATAATGTAAGCTTAACTATTTACGCCCACATGATAGATCAGTTAAGAAGTCCGGAACTCCATCTCTATTTTGTCTTCTTGGCCTAGACGCAGCAGCTCAACTTCTGTCCAGAAGGGTCAACATCTATTCTGCAACAACTACGAAGCATAGGTAAAAGAGCTACACTCTTGACGTCTCGATCTGTAACGAGACTAAGGAATGTGACAAAGGTACACTCACTTATATTCACCAACGCATGCGTGTCTGCGTCCATGTCTTCAGTTAACAAAATATTCTCTCTAGTCATCCACCAATGAAATTACATCTAATACGAAATGACGTTTGGAAACCATTCCTGAACATTATTTACGGAATATATATCCCAATATTAAACCACAGCAATTGTGTTAACTGGCTTCCGTGATAAACCATTTCAACTCTGGTGTGTATCAAAGCACTGACGCTTTATAACATTTAATTTTATTGCACGCTCAGTGAATGCAACAACTGCAAAATTCGGCTAAATTTTATTCTGAAAGATACGGTAGTTTTTCTCTTTTGGCAACCAAGTACTTTCAATAACCATTATATTTATAGCGAACGGTGCAGTAACCGCTAAGAAGACCATTCCAAGTTGTTCATTTTATCTTTTAGTATGAAAAAGAGGTCCTTTGCTGTTTCCCGTGGGCTCTAGACAGGAAGGAAGAATAATTTGGGTTTAAGGTCCGGTCAACAGCGTGGCCACTGCATTGGAGACGGGTCACACATTGCGTTTTATTACGTCCTAATCAATAAGATTCACTACAGCAACTTAGGAATACGTGACGAAGCGGAAGCTGCCATTTTCGTTATAAATGAAGATGACTGAGCATTCGGACAAGTACCTGATGCTTTGGACGTTCAGAATAATTACTCTGATTTTCGCACGCACAGGTATCATTAGGCACCTAAAATCAACTTGCTGTATACGTAAACTCGTCACAAGACGTAATGGTTTGTTAGTACCTACTACTCACTATCAAAATAAGTTATAGCTTATTTTGCGTCTTTAAATGTGCAAGTATCCCACACACTACGTAACGTACAGCCACCCGAACTTCGCAAGTCACTCGTTACCATAAGGCACAGCCCTAGCTCAACATTATAACCTATCAAACGTGACATTAATAGCAACCCATTACCCCAGTTCAATAAATATCTAATAACGCTGTACTCACCAATTTACTTCAGCGAGAGAAAGTATTCCATTGGTCAGAAACTCACCTGCAAAATAAATTATTAAGAACGAATTAGTTACAGTCTCAACCAGTAGTCTCTCTCTCTCTCTCTCTCTCTCTCTCTCTCTCTCTCTCTCCTCTCTCTCTCTGTGTGTGTGTGTGTGTGTGTGTGTGTGTGTGTGTGTGTGTGGGGGGGAGGGGGTTATGTATCATGTACACAGACAACAATAAATACAAAATTTCACATGAACTGCTACAATATATTCAACTGCCACATGATTTCCGCATCTAAATCGAACATTATGAAACACAGATGCGTCTCTAGGATGTGTTTGCAGTGTCAGGGTTCTGCAGCTCTTGCCTAAACGGCAAACATTTATGCAAGCTATTTCGAGGACATCCTGCTCTGGTTCTGGGAGGTTGGTGACCGTCTGAGGTGATACTGGCCATAGTTCTTGTACAAAACCATTGCAGTGTATACATTGTCTTGTAATGTACTTAAAGGATTTGCTAGTTTCAGGATGTGTATTTACAATACAATACATCCATGAATAGCATACATTAAATGCACATATTAAATTGTTAAGGAATTTAAATTTATCAAAATTATAGTCGTAAACCTGAGATACGTCCCGATTAATGGTGGCTACCGGCAAATGTAGTAATCCCATCAAGTAATAACTGGATAGTCTTTCCGGTGGGAACTTCTGGCGAAGAAACATGATTCCAAAAAGAATTACGTTTCGTCGGAAAATAGCGTGGTCCTTTCCTACATCAGGGTACACACAAAATCACCAAGAAACTTTATACAGCACACGGTGTTTCTATTCTAGCATTCACGCCAGCGGTCGTACTTCCTTTGATATTTCGTTGGTGAACTTCAAGGCGAGTTTTATATCTCTCATACATTACTTTTCTTTCGAATTCTCTCTTCACAACCATTCCTAATTCTTTTATCCAATCCCAATACTTACCGGTTTATATTTTATCTACCATGCCAAGCTAAGGACTTCACAATATGTACACCGGAAAAACGTTACAAACACAAGGCTGCAAGTTTTGAAATTGGTCGTCAAACGTTTTGGTTAATAGGAGATTAGAAGGGATCGCCTGCGAAATCCCAGTGCATCGTACGTAAATTAATCAAGACTACGTATTTCACAAACGAGCAGAGAGACTGCATCATTGTTGAGACTAACACATCTGGCCAAAACGTACGGCTGAACGTAAGAACTTACCTCGATGCAAGTCGTGTGTTACAGGAAACATATCCCACTTCCAGGACTGAAACACTGTAAACGCAACTGCTGTCTTCATTGCTGCTTTTCTCCAGTTTCGGACCATTCCTTAATCTCCGATACACAATGCAGGGTAGCACCTTCGCCACAAACACACCGGTTAGAAAGTTCAAATAACATCCTTAGAAGCGGAAACACCAGGGAAACCTCGTGGTAGAGAAACGTGAAGCTGGAGGAACACTTGCAGGCAAAAGCGACACAAACAGCAGAGGAGCAAAGCAGGTGCGACAAAGCCACGCCTACACAGCACACGCGGCCGCGGCGGAGCGACGGCGACGACTGCACGTTTCTGCCCGTCCACCGCCGGCGCGCTCGCGCTGCCCCCTGTGCCAGCCCCGGCAACTACTCACACCGCATGGGCACGCGCGCGCTCTTTGAATCTCCGCTGAGCTCACCCTCGTCTAGCTTACGCAAACAAACGACTCGTATCAATTGTCTTCCGACCTGTTACATCAGATGCACGATTTAGTTGCCCTCCTTCGTTCTCTTTCAACCGTGTAGAAGCTGCAAGGTGTAATTTTCAAATTATGTAAGCACAGAAAAACACGTACTCCTGTTTGTTTTCCGGACTATATTACTTCAACGATGGATGTGTTTAAACTCAGTGACTGTTCCCAATACCAAATAATTTTTTTTTCAAACAGTGAACTCCACCAACATGCCACACATGTAATATTATGAATGTTTTAAGCACCTCAAGTGAGCACAAGCCCGAAACCAGTCGTGTCATAAATAAATGATATGATAGAGCCCTGAAAGACCTAGATCGGAACAAGGCCCCGGGAGTAGATGGCATACCCTCAGAGCTACTAAAGTCTCTGGGAGAGCCAACCATGACAAAACTATTTGAAATGGTGTGTAGGATGTATGAAACAGGCGAAATACCCTCAGACTTTAAGAACAATGTAATAATCCCCATTCCAAAGAAATCAGGCACAGACAGGTGTGCAAAATCACAGAACCATCAGTTTGATAAGTCATGGGTGCAAAATTTTAACACGAATTATCTACAGGAGAATGGAAAAGCTGGTAGAAGCTGACCTCGGGGAAGATCAGTTTGGATTCAGGAGGAACGTAGGAACCCGGGAGGCAATACTCACTTTACGTCTTATCTTAGAAGATAGATTAAGGAAAGGCAAACCTACATTTTTAGCTATTGTAGATTTGGAGAAAGCGTTTGACAATGTTGACTGGACTCTTTCAAATTCTGAAGTCGGCAGGGGTAAAATACAGGGAAAGGAGAGTTATTTACAACTTGTACAAAAGCCAGACCGCAGTTATTAGACTCGAAGGGCATGAAAGGGAAGCATCAGTTGGGAAGGGAGTAAGACAGGGTTGTAGCCTTTCTCCGATGTTATTCAATTTGTACATTGAGCAGGCGATGAAGGAAAGCAAGGAAAATTTTGGAATAGGGATTAAAGTTCAGGGGGAAGAAATAAAAACATTGCGTTTTGCTGATGACATTGTAATTCTGTCAGAGACAGCGAACGACCTGGAAGAGCAGTTGAATGGAATGGACAGTGTGTTGAAGAGAGCGTATAAAATGAACATTAACAAGAGCAAAACAAAAATAATGGAATGCGGTCTTAGAAAATCAGGCGATGCTGAAGGAATTAGATTAGGTAACGAAACAATGAAGGTGGTAGATGAGTTTTGTTACTTGGGTAGTAAAATAACATGCGATGGTCGCAGTACAGAGGATATAAAATGCAGAATGGCAATGGGAAGAAAAGCATTAAAAAAAAAAAAAAAAAAGAAATTTGCTAACATCGAATATTAATTTAAGTGTAAAGAAGTCTTTTCTGAAGGCATTTGTGTGGAGTGTTGCCTTGTACGAGAGTGAAACATGGACGATAAGCAGTGCAGACAGGAAGAGAATAGAGGCTTTTGAAATGTGGTGCTACAGAAGAATGCTGAAGATTAGGCGAGTAGATCGCATAACTAATGAGGAGGTACTGAACAGAATTGGTGAGAAAAGGAATTTTTGGCGTACCCTGACTAAAAGAAGGGATCGCTTGGTGGGACACATTCTTAGACATCGAGGAATCGTAAATTTAGCATTGGAGGGAAGTGTGTGTGGTAAAAATCGCAGAGGGAGACCAAGAGACGCGTATAGTAAGTGGATGTGGGTTGCCGTTCTTATGAGGAGATGAAAAGGCTTGCTCAGGATAGAGTAGGGTGGAGAGCTGCATCAAAACCAGTCTCCGGACTGAAGACCATAACAACAACATGATCTTTAATGTGACTGGTAGCGGATTTTACTCTCAACCCTGTACCACAATTCCTATTGCTACTATTACTAAGCCGGCCGCGGTGGCCGAGGAGACTGAGGCGCTCCAGTCACGGTCTGCACGGCCACTACGGGCGGGGGTTCGAATCCCCCCTCGTGCATGGATATTTGTGCCGACCTTAGTATTAGATAGTTCGTAAGTAGTTTGTAAGTTTAGGGACTGATGACCCCGTAGTTAAGTCCCATAGACTTTACAAACATTTGAACATTTTTTTACTATTACTACCTAATACTGATGTAACCGTGTAGCTGACATGTAAAAGCCAAGTGGCACAACCTGTGACAGGGAGGGCATCCCTGCTGCTAGTTAAATATGACATATTTCTCGAGCATAATTGAGAAAAGGGAGACTAGGTTTAACGTCTCGACGATAGTGTGGTTATTAGAGCTAAAACTAGAATGACCGGAGGCGGAATTGACCGGCATCCACCTGAATATCGATCATAGTTATCTCCGATTAATTTAGTGCCTGGTCCATGTTAACACGCAATACCTGCATGAGTACGGTACTCTCACATCCCTCTAGAGAGGGAAAACAACACAAAAAAGACGACCAAACATAAACCTTATGTACCAATATTTCTCAGTGAATCTCTAATCCCTCTATGAAGATGAAGCGGCAAGAGCTCAAGTCGCATTCCAGAGTAATAATGTAGAAGTAGATACAGAGTGGTCATAAAAGAGCTAACAACATGCAGATTCCGACGGTCTTTCTGGAAAGAAATCGCCCGCATCCTTTAAGAAATAACCTCTTAAATATACAGCTACATTTTTACTCGTTAGATCACTAATTGAAAGAAGTTGGAAAGATTCAAAATAGAAGAGAGAACACCAAAATTAAGATGCCCGAGAAGTACAAACTCTGCTTTAAATAGCGCCGACACTGACAGCAGTTATTCTAATTACGCTATTTCTGTGATTGTCTGACGTGTGATATCGATCTTACAGTTTGATAATTGAATGATCATTACTTTCACTAGAGACGAAATATTTCCTGTAATTTGACTTGTGTGGGGGACGGATCCATAGCAACACAGAAAAAATGTCCAAATGTTTGTAAATCTATCGGACGAAACTGCGTGGTCATCAGTCCGTAGCTTACAAACTACTTAAACCTAGGTAAACTAACCTAAGGACAACACACACACTGAAGCCCCAGGGAGGACTCGAACCTCCACGGCGAGCAACCGCAGCAACACAGAAAATACACAACACGGATAACACCCTCTGATGTAAACATTATGTAAACGTTCAGTATCGTTGACACAAGATCCAGTTGTAAATAAACGTAAATACCGATTTATAAAATACAAGAACAATGTATGACATTTTGGCAGACCTACATCCAACGATATTGAATGGAAATTGAAGAAAATCTCACGTATATAAAAGTATATTTAAATCAAAATTAAATATAGCCTAATATATAGTACTATTACCTTCACATAATGTGTGTTATCATAATTGCAGAACACCCGAGAATATCGTTTAATAGCCTAAATAAGCTTATTGTGCCGATAACAATGCGCCTTTATAGCTACCAGTATTTAATAGCAGTGTCTTGGCTTAAAACTTTAATGTACTGTGATGTGCAGTCATCTTCGTATACACCCGCTGTATGTAGGAAGCTCGTATCTTTAAGGTACGGCACTCATTTTAGAGTCAATGTTTACTAGACTTCTTTCTCGTTTTAATCCATAATTCCTCCACCCAAAATATGGAACACAAAGAGCTTGCGGGAGATTTGTTTCACAGCGTCACTGGACGACATTTCCGGACATGGGTGCCTCAGCAAAATATTATGTACTTTCTCCCCTCTGTAAGTCTCTAACTGGAATTTCCAAACACCCTGCGTTTTACCTGGTATATACATAACCGCCGGCAAGAGAAAATATACTTTATAATATTCCACGATATGTCGTAAGTGTAGCCTGCAGTAAATGTATAAACTAGTCATACACTTCAAAATTCTGAACAATTAATTGCTGGAGAGAGTGCACAAATGATACGTAGTTCGCTCATTGCGGAATTCAGCAGAAACGAAAAATTCTTACACCCAAACCGTCAGATGTCAGACACTCAGATCCATACCGAACATTGTATATCGATAGAGTATCAAGCGAAACTTCTATATAATTCGTGATTTGTGCTGCCGTCCAGTAGAACGTGCGTAAATTATAATAAGTAACACCTAACCTACGGAGTAGAGTAAAAGCATGTCTGTGAGACAAAATTACGACAGCCTACCGTGGGCTAGTTGGTAAAGCGTTAGCTTGTCGTGCAGAGGGTCCTAGGTTCAACTCCCACCTATGCCTTAGTTTTTTCATTGTTTAAACTACAGTACGTTGGATATTGTTAAAAGGGACAACGTCTTCCTCATATGTAAAAGGACTGTTTCGATTTTGTAGCAATGTGTTATTGGCAGTTTACTCTTGCTTCGTTTTATTTGAAAGTAGGAAACCTGAACTAGTGTTATTACTTTAATTACGCTTATTGTTTTTAACGTTACTATTATTTTTCTTATTGTTATTACTATCAATACAGCCGTATGTGTGATGCAGTTGTTTTTTATTCATATGTTCTGATTATGTTTGTTTATTCTGTAAAACTACGAATAAACCCTATGGATTCGCTACTTTCAAATAAAACGATGCAAGAGTAAACTGCCAATAACACATTGCTACAAAATCGAAACAGTTCTTTTACATATGAGAAAGACGTTGTCCCTTTGTACAATATCCAACCTACTGTAGTTTAAACAACGAAAAAAACTAATGCGTAGGTGGGAGTTGAACCCAGGACCCTCCGCACAACAAGCCAACGCTTTACCAACTAGCCCACGGTAGGGTGCCATAATTATGCCTCACAGACACGCTTTTCCTCTACTCCGTAGGTTATGTGTTACTTATTATAATTTACTCACGTTCTACTGGACGGCAGCACAAATCACGAATTATATAGAAGTTTCGGTTGATACTCTATCGATATACAACGTTTGGTACGCATCTGTGTGTCTGACATCTGAAGGTTTGGGTGTTAGAAACGTATTATCCATAAAGAACATCTGAAACACTGAGACTGTAGAATTTAACAAAAGACAGAGGAGAATCGACCATTCATTATTTTACAATTTCTTTGCACAGATAATATTACAACGGATATGCGATATTTCAGCAACTGCTCAGTGCCTATATACATCATTACTGCAATGACACTACAATATTTACGCTTTTGTTGTTCGTTTAAGCATTTGTGTACCGAATAATCGCTTTCGTTTACAATGTGGAGGAATATACAATTTAAGTATCACAATGTTTCTGCATGGTATGTATATATCGTCAATGAGGACAAGCAGAAAGATTTCAGAAACGGTCGGCACAGTGTTATTTAGTACGCGAGGATACGGTAAAGTAATACCCAGCTGGTTCATTGTGCCGCCAGTGTGGCAGACGCTCGACCTAGATAGGTGACAGAATTGCGGGAATAAAGCGCTTGGGCGGCAGGGGCAGGCGCGGATGTGTGATGAACTGCGTGGAATGCACGGCGGGCGGGGCGGGGTGTGCTCCCGACCGCTCAGTTTCAGTGTTGCCATTTTCCGCGCCAGCCGGCACGTCGCTTCTTCCTTTCTTCCGATACGCAGCCGCGCCAGACAGAGACCGAAACATCCACACACAGTACTTTAAGGGCACCGATCATTACACTTGCCGCTACTTTTGTAAACCGAGCAAGGTGGCGGCACTGGTAACACACACTGCACTCGACAGTTCAAACCTGCCTCCGGACATCCCGATTTAGGTTTTCCATTATTGCCCTGAATCACTCCGGACAACTGCCGGGATGGTTGCTTCCAAAGGATACGGCCTATTTCCTCCCCCATTCTAGACAAAACTATCTGAGCGTGCGCTTCGACCACGATGTCTACGGCTCGTTAAATCTTAATCCAGGATGTTAGTCACAGTCGCTTTTTTCACTTAATGCTACTTGAAGTCTAGACAGGGTGACTAGACGTACTCTATATAGAGTAAAAGTACTCTTTTTCAACATCTTCTCTATGTACTATACACTTTCCCCTTTTTTACGCATGTTGTACTCTTTTTTAACTTCTCACAAAGGAAAATCACCACAGCAGTCCCATCAGATTTAATGACACGATGATGCCATGGATAGCACGCCAAAAACACAGATCAAGCGCGAAAACAGGCCAAAATTGTAGGGAATTCCAAAAAAGTAAGAAAAATATAAAAATGAACTGGTCATTCGCAAAATATGTAACATTTGATAGGCCTGAAAGACAGTGTTATGGTGGTCCTGTGGTATAGTATTTGATTGTGAAACGGGAGGTCCCGTGTTCAAATCTCCACTATGATTTAGATCTTTATTTTTTGATTGCTGTACCTCCGATCATTGACGTCTGTATTCGGTTTTTGTAGACTTGGCAATAGCCAGACTGTACTTAATCTGCAGTGTACAACAACCTTAAGGATTCAGTGCTATAATCAAGAAAGAGAATGTTAAGTGTATTTTGAAATGAATAAATAAATGAATAAATGTTACATCTTTGGACAATTAAATATGTACTCTTTTCCGGTTGGAAAAATATGGTCACCCTGGGTCTAGGACTACGAAACAAACGAATTTTTGTTTCACCTTTCATCCCCTGGGGCAGGGGATCCAAGTTACACTATACACACAAACAAACCTTAGCTATAGGGGTCACAGAAACAAACGAAATTCCGCCACCCTTCCAGAATACAAAAATTATCTTTCACAAAACCAAACAATAGAGGTTAAAAACACAACCTTCAGATTTAAAAAGGCCGTAACAATGTATTACTGAAAGTTTCCCTCGCAGCTACTACATTTCATTACTGATGTGGTCTCTGTGGTTTCCTTATCCATGTAAAATGCTAACTGTGTATGTTTGTGCATTTTAAGCAGTAACTTATAAATTTGTTTTAAGGAAGAAAATGGAACGAACTGCTAGTCCCAGTGAAACTGAAAATGGACATATAAAAGAAACAAAATCTTATACTAAAATGGGACGACCATATAAAAGATTAGTGGAAAAGTGGAAAACGTTACATAAGTGGTGCGAAGTGTAGTATTCTGCTGAGTTTCCATTACTTGTTAGTAGAACATATGTGTAACTTTTAGGCAAAATACAAATAAAGCCCTGACCAATAATGGTACAATATTCATAATCCACGATGTTGTGTAGTCAAACCTCATACATTAAAGAGGCATGAATATGTGATTTGATGTTAATGTAATGAAAAATACGCAAATCAGTACTGACAATTTACTGTAGTGTAGATATGATAGCCGGCGCGGTGGCCGAGCAGTATGCGGCGTGCCAGTCACGGTCTGCACGGCCGCTTCAGTCGCGGGTTCGAATCCTCCCTCGGGCATGGATGTTTGTGCCATCGTTAGTATAAGCTAGTTCATAAGTAGTTTGTAAGTTTAGGGACTGATGACCCCGTAGTTAAGTCCCATAAGCTCTACAAACATTTGAACATTAGATATGATATGGAAGTATGGCTCGTTGTGTGTATAATTTAAAAATAATAATAAAATTTCATCTAGAAGATTACTGCTAGCTCCAGCTCAATATATTTCATTCGTTAATATCTTCATTTATAAAATTGTCCACTAGCATAATTTTGCACAATCTTTTCTGATTTTGCACAAATTAAAGTTTTATTGGTGCATTTTTGCGAGATTATTTAATTTTCTAGATTAAACACTGCCTTAATCTTCCTCCTTTACTTACTATTCTAAGCCATTATTGCAGGAGCTAATATTCCACAGAACTTTTCGTGCTACACTTTCCAAATTTGGAAAAGAAAAGAAGGTTCCGGGAGAATAAATTAAGATTTTAAGGTTTGCAGATGGTACTGTACGTCTGTCAGGAACAGCAAATTACGTGGAAGAACAGTTGAAAGGAATGGACAGAATCTTGAGATTATATAAGATAAATATTCACAAAAACACAAAGAACGTATTGAAATGTTATTTATTATAGAAAATATTTGCAACATCATTTCCGCTTCTCGCATCCAAAGCGCCATTGGTGCTTTGATAGCCAATCTCTTCCTTCCAATCCTCGTTTCTCAATCTCCTCTTAAATACTATTTATACATTTCTTTCGTGATCTCCCTCGTTTATTTATTTGCAGTGGCATCCAACCCTTTACTTATAATGTTATCCGTGGCTGCTCCACACGTCGCAAATGTCGTACCATTTTAGTATTTTAAATATTAATTATATCTATGATGGTGGTTGTACCTGTCATCAACATTCTAATTACTTATTTCTCACGTGATCAAATAATGTTAAGCTGCAACATCTTCTCCAGCATGACATCATTGCAGCAAGTAGTTTCCGTTCTCTATTTTCATCTATATCCTACACTTCTGACCTATACGTCATGACTGGTTCTATTATTGCCCTAAATATATTCCCCTTTGATTAGGCAAGTTGCCATACGGATGTAGAGCCTTAATCGTGTTCTTCCCTTCGAAAACTTGTTCCATATGTCCTCCTCATCCCTCCCATCTTCACAAAATATATGTCATAGATACCCATATTCACTCACACCTGATATGTAGTTCAACTGAATCAGGCTATGCTGACGAATCAGATTAAAAAACGAGACACTAAAATGTGGTAATGGAGTTTTGTTATATGGTAAAAAAAAAACCATATGATGGTTGTAGCAGAGAGACTAGAGATAGAAAGGAAAGTATTTCTGAAGTACATTAAGCATAGTGTTAAGTGTTAGGAAGGTTTTTTCCAAGTATTTACATCGATTGTAGCCTAGTGAAACGTGAACGATAAGCAGTTCAGACTGAGGAGAAGTGAAGCTTTCGAAAAGTGGTGCTGCAGAGGAATGCTGCAGATTAGATGGATAGATAATGTAACCATGCGGGGAGGTGCTGAAAAGAATTGGGGAGAAAAAGAACTGTGGCATAACTTGACTAAAAAAAAGGGATCGGTTGATACGACGCATTCTCAGTCATCAAAGGATCACCAGCATAGCATTGAAGGGAGATGTGGAGCGAGGGGCTGGGGAAGCGGTAAAAACTGTAGGTGTCCAAGAGATGATTACTTTAAACATGCTGTAGTAGTTATTTGGAAATGAAGAGGCCTGCACAGGTTAGAGTAGCGTGGAGAGTTGCATCAAACCAGTCTTATGACTGGAGATCGCAACAACTAGAAGACTTTTAAAATAGTGCACAGGTTAGAGTAGCATGGAGAGTTACATCAAACCAATCTTATGAGTGGAGATCGCAACAACTAGAAGACTTTTAAAATAGGAACACCAGACTGTCTTTTGCGTATAAAATAGTAATGGATTATCCCTTACCAATAACAGAGGTATAACATTGATACCTAACACGGTTAAGAGTTTAAGTAGCTGGACACAAGCACATTCTAAAATAAATAAGGATTCCCCAACGAGGATTCAAATTTCACTCGTCCCGAATACTTCTCCAGCAATTTTAAGCACTGTATCAGCGTATTAAATAATGGTATATGGGGCAAAAAGATGAATCACACCGTGATACAAGAGTGGTATAGATTAGATTTACAGTGGCATAGATTACAAATTACAAAAATAACTAGATATAATGGATCACAATCCCAAGTATCTAGGAAATCAATACCCCGTCATATGCCAAATTCGTATCTTTCATTTAGAATTACATCCACCACAAAAAGAAGCGTTGTTTGCTGACAAGATACTGCGTCGACACAAACATTATATATACACACCCTGTGCGTCAATACCCAGTGTGTGGCGGAGGATACTTCGTATCAATATAAGCAATTTTCAGTCCTGTTCTACGCGCATATTAGGTGAGAGAAATGTGACACATGTTCCTCTGTATCCCGCCAGTCGAAAATGTTTAGAGTCTGGATTAATAAAACGAAGATTAAAATATAGATGGTGTATTTAATGCTTCAGATTCTCTACACAATCTCCCCCCCCCCCTCCCCCACACATACATTTGAGAGCAACGTACAAATGTTAATACGCCCACGTGAAACTGTGAAGAAAGTTATTTGGAATGTTGTTCAACTCATGCGTCTCTTTGGCTTGAATGTAGGATATGTCGTCAATTTCTACAATTTGTCGTTAGGTGGTAGGTTCGTACTGACAAGGAGTTAAAAACTTTCCCTTAGATTTCATTTCAGTAAAGTCGCGGAAGGTGTCTAGGAGTTTTTTTTTTCTGTGCGGAAGTCAAGCGAAAAACTTTACAGATACATTTCAGTTCTTAAAAACATTCTGGGGAATGTCGCGAACACTTGATTTATTTATGTTCAGTTTGTCACTCCATCGCGATCTGTATCACAGCGCTGACACATTATGGCAGCATGTCTACTGCTTTACACTGCCTACTCAACGCACTGGTCAGTTATTTGTTAGAAAATAGTTCATTAAATTGCCACCGCAGTTACAGCTCTGGCGTCCCTTTTACGTCAAGAATAAAGCCAGCCTCTGAAACTTTTTGGACGGAAGGTGTGTGGCCTCTCTCAGTACCCTATGCGAGATATACGATGGCAGCAGAATGGTCGCACGGTCTTCCTCGAACAACGGTTCTCTTAGTTCACCCAACAGCGTTTCGCGAGAACTATGGCGCCTTTCTTCTACAGATTCCTTTTTCCGCGAACATCTGCATTACACTTCTGGAGGTGTACATGTATGTGATGATTGTAGCAGTGCGTCAATGAATTAGTTCCAGTCTAAACACCGGAACAATGCAATTGATCACAGAGGCGTCTTGTACGCGATCCCCATTACAGAGTCATTGCACTTCTCCAGAATCCTTTGCCTGTAGCTGGCCGGCCGCGTGGCCGAGGTGACTGAGGCGCTCCAGTCACGGTCAGCACGGCCACTACGGTCTGGGGTTCGAATCCCCCCTCGGGCATGGATATTTGTGCCGTCCTAGTTCGTAAGTAGTTCATAAGTAGTTTGTAAGTTTAGGGACTGATGACCCCGTAGTTAAGTCCCATAAGCTTAACAAACATTTGAACATTTTGCCTGTAGCTGAAAAATATCCACAGAGAGACAGTAGCGTCAGAACGTGGCTCTCAGCCTGCTAGATCCGGCCATACACAAAGGGTATGCGTACTAGTAGTTGGGATCTCCAATGTCAAGCGTGCAATGAGGCCCCTTAGGGGTATGGCAGTCAACGGAGGGAATCCTATGTGCACTCTGTTTCCCGTCAGTCCAAACTGTTTCGAGTCCGGATCAATAAAACAAAGATTAAAGTTTAGTCATTCCAGGTGTGGAAAGGGTCCTTCCGGATGCTACGAAGAGCACAAGGTACATCCAACCTCAGATAGTGGCTGATGTTGGTACGAATGACGAGTGTCGCTTTGGATCGGAAATGATTCTATTTTGGTTTTAGCAGTTATCTGAATTCGTAAAGACTTGCAGTGTCGGTTGCGAGAGAAAGTCGGAGCTCAGTATGTGTGAAATCGTAGATAGCACCGATTGTGGGCCTCTCATATAGAGCCAAATGGAGGGTCCGAATCAGAGGCGGAGACGGTTCCGTTTCCGTGTAGGCTGCAGATTCTTCGTCTCGCGCCATAGGGTGATCGGATTTCGGATTACACCAAATATCAGGCTTTCACTACACACAGGAGACGGATACCCGGGTAGCAGTGGTTTGGAGGTATGAAGGGAGGTGTTTTTTTCCCAAGATCGGACGGTCACAAATACCAAGCTTCAAGCGGTAATAGAAAGCAATGAGGCTGAAATCGTTATAGATACACAAAGCAGGAAATTAATTCCGCCGAAAATTTTACGAAGTGCAAAAGTTTGTTCAGAAAATTGCAGATTAAGTACAGATTGGTGGTGACGCGTTTCTGGCTGTAAGTGGTAATTAATCTTGTAGTGACGTTGAAGTAGGCAGTTCCTGCGAATTGTTATACTCAACAACGGAATTAAATTAATAGTTAACAAGTGGCTCCTTTTACCGAAACCAAGACGCGAATGATACCGTTGCTGAACGGTTCAAAGAAAACTTGAGTCGTATAACATATAGGTATCTCAGTCATACAGTTATAGTTGTTGGAGACTTCAGCCTATCGTAGACAGAATGGTGAAAGAACGTGTACAAAGCATGTGGTAAGTATAAAAAAATATTCCGAAACTATATTAAATGCTTTCTCCGAAATTTATTTTGAACAGTTAGTTTATAAGTCCACGAGAATTCTAAATGGTTGCGAAAAAACAATTGACCTCTTAAGACACACATTACTGAGCAAATAGAGGGCATCATGACATATTAGGATCAGTGCACACAAAGTCGTTGTAGCGAGGCTCAATAGCGCATCAACCAAACCCACCAATAAATAAATAAACGCAAAATATAAGTAATAAAGAAAGATAAAGTTGGAATGACGCCTTTCTAAAAGACTGTTTCCAATCCTTCCGAAGTACGTAAGCACTACCACAGAGTAACATATGCAGAGAAGCAGCCCCCCTAAACCACTGTCCTACGCTCCCCTACGCTCCGTAAGATGCTAGCAGGTGTCAGGCAGTTCCCTGGCTTAGTACCGGTAGACCACACTAGAGGCACCACTGAGGGTGCCTCTCGCACGTCAGAGGGTAGCGTGGAGGGGAGGCTGAGGGGAGAGCTCGTGCCGCCTGCCACGAGGCCACGGCTGTGTCCGGCTTGCTGGCGTTTGAGGGGAGGTGGTGGTGGGGACAGCCGCTACCTGCCGCCTGCTCTGGCTAGTTTAAAGGGCTGCTTCTGACCGCAGCGCCAACATGGGACATCTTGCGGAACTGCTTCAGCACCCCCGCCCCGCACCCCTGAGCGTGGGACCGGGCCCTTACGGAGGTTTCCCGTCTGTATATATTTGTCTGTGGCACTACCACATGTATTTTAAATTCAAATATTCAAATGTTTGTAAATCTATCGGACTCAACTGCTGGGTTATTAGTCCATAGCTTACAAACTAAGGTAAACTAAGGTAAACTAACCTAAGGGCAACAAAAACACGCATTTCCGAGGGGGGACTCGAATCCCCGACGGCGAACGGTCGCGGCACCGCAGCACGGCGCCCCAATGCGCACGGCCAATCCGCCGCGGTTATTTTAAATTCAAACAAATAGTAGCGTTATCTGTTGTGAGATTCATACCACATCAATTAATAAGTGACGAAACTGGTCCCCTATGGTACACAAAACAAGTCAGAATAGTGTAGCTGCCGCGGTGGAGTAACCGAGCGGTCTAAAGCGCCTCGCTGAGGAGCGCGCGGTTGCTCGCCGTGGAGGTTCGAGTCCTCCCTGGGGCATGGGTGTGTGTGTTGTTCAAATGTTAGTTTACCTAGGTTTAAGTAGTTTGTAAGCTACGGACTGATGACCACGCAGTTTGGTCCGATAGATTTACAGACATTTGAACATTTTGAATACTGTAGCAATAGTAGAAATATGCCAAATGTAGAACGAAAAAGTCCCCTAGTCTGGCTAAACTTTACTAAAGCTCGAAATTTAGTTCAGGGCTTCAATGGGTTATTCTTTTAATAGTTTCCAAGCGAAATACTGTCTCCAAATATAGTAAAAGTTCACAGAGATTCTCGTCGTACGTGAAGTACACAAGCGGTAAGGCACAGTCAGTTCCTTCACTGCACGCTAACAATGGTAATATCAGCGATTTAATGAAAACAGTTTTCCGAAATTTCGTCACCAAAGAACACAAAGCAACTATTACAGAAATCGAAAGTAACATACAAGTAGATATGCTAGGTGTTGCAAAGTCACTCAAGTCACTTAACTCTTTCAGGGGCGTTGTTATCGACATTAACCACAGATTTTAGGACGCATGGTGCCCTAATACGGCAGCAGTTCTCGCGGCGAGTCAGTGTTGAGAAAGTTCTCCGTAGAAAGGTGGAGAAATAACCTGAAAATTACTCGATGAACCGTCTGCCAGGCACGTCGGTGTGAACTGCAGAGCGGTCTTGTAGATGTAGAAAGTTTTCTTTACGC
Source organism: Locusta migratoria (assembly GCA_026315105.1). Taxonomy (NCBI): domain Eukaryota; kingdom Metazoa; phylum Arthropoda; class Insecta; order Orthoptera; family Acrididae; genus Locusta; species Locusta migratoria. The sequence goes on from CM048755.1 coordinate 326,011,761, forward strand.
ACAATTCTGCACGTCATTTTCACGCTGCAGAAACAACATACAGACAGTACTACATCTACATCTACATCTACATCTACATGGGATACTCTGCAAATCACATTTAAGTGCCTGGCAGAGGGTTCATCGAACCACAATTACACTATTTATCTCCCATTCCATTCTCGAATAGCGCGCGGGAAGAAAGAACACCTGAATCTCTCTGTTCGAGCTCTGATTTCTCTTATTTTATTCTGATGATCATTTCTACCTATGTAAGTAGGAGTCAACAATATATTTTCGCATTCGGAGGAGAATGCTGGCGATTGGAGTTTCGCAAGTAACCCACGCCTCAGCGATAAGCGCCGTTGTTCTAATGATTCCCATCCCAGATCCTGTATCATTTCCGTAACGCTGTCTCCCCTGTATCGTGACAATACAAAACGAGCTGCCCTTCTTTGGACTCTTTCGATGTCCTCCGTCAAACCCACCTGATAAGGACCCCACACTGGGCTGCAATACTCCAAAAATGGACGGACAAGCGCAGTGTATGCAGTTTCTTTAGTAGTTTTGTTGCATCTTTTAAGGGTTCTGCCAATAAAACGCAGTCTCTGGTTCGCCTTTCCCACGATATTATCTACGTGTTCTTTCCAGTTTAAGTCTGAAATAATAGTGATTCCTAGGTATTTTGTGGAGTTTACGGCCTTCACATTTGATTGATTTATGTTGTAAACAAAGTTTAACGGATTTCTTTTCGTACTCATGTGGACGACTTCACACTTCTCATTATTTAGAGTCAACTGCCAATTTTTACACCATACTGATATTTTATTCAAGTCGTTCTGCAGTTGGTTTTGATCTTCAGATGATTTTACTAGACGGTAATTGACGGCCTAATCTGCAAAGAACCTAAGATTGCTACTTAGATTTTCCCCTAAATCGTTTATGTAAATAAGGAAAAGCAGAGGAGAAATGCCCTGTAGAACTCCCGTTATCACCTCTGTTTTAGTCGATGCCTTACCATCGATAACTACGAACTTTGTCCTCTCTGACAGGAAATCCCCTATCCAGTCGCAAATTTGTGGCGATATACCATAACCACGCAATTTGATTAAAAGCCGTTTGTGAGGTACGGTGTCAAAAGCCGTCTGGAAATCAAGAAATACGGAATAAATTTGAGAACCCTTGTCGATAGCACTTATCACTTCGCGTGAGTAAAGAGCTAGTTGTGTTTCGCGTGAACTATATTTTCTAAATCCGTGTTGACCTTGGGTCAATAGATCATTCTGTTCGAGGTAATTCATAATATTTGAATACTGGATATGTTCCAAAACCCTGCTGCAAATTGACGTCAATGAAATAGGCCTGTAGTTTAGTGGATTACTCCTACTGCCTTTCTTGAATGTAGGTGTAACCTGTGCAACTTTCCAATCTTTTTGTATAGATCCTTGTTTGAGAGAGCGGTTGTATATGTCTGTTAAGTAAGAAGCTATCGCCTCAGCATAATCAGATAGAAATGTAATGAGTATACAGTCCGGACCAGAAGACTTGTTCTTGTTAAGTGATTTTAGTTGCTTCACTACTCCAATATCTACTTCTACATTAGATAGGACCAGGTCTGTCCTTTCATACAACCAAACAGGTGAGAAACGCGGTATTAGCACCTTGTTTTCGGTTCATATGGGAAACACGTTGTTGGCGGCAATGTTAAGCTACGAAGCTGGGTGAATGGTTTATGTGGATGTATTCATGTTTGTGAAAACATTAGTATCATCAAGGAATCATCACATGATTATGAAATTCACGTGAAACACGAAGAGAAATGGACTGCTATCGGGAATGAGAAGTGCTTGATAATGACTGGGTTGCGGTTGCCGTGTGAACAATAGCGTGAGAAGAGTGCCAGCTTTAGAAAGCGGGCAACCACGCGGAGAGGAGACATTTTATAAACGGCAGTCAGTGGCGAATCCAGGGGAGGGGGGCTGCAGCCTCATAGCTCCCCCTGGATTCGCCTCTGGGGGCAGTAGAACGAAAACCGAACATCCGCCGTCACGCAAAGTCCGCTAGACAGGTGGCGACACAGTTGCTACGTTTTCCTACTGCCACCGCTGTGGTAGGGCGGCGGCATATTGCTACATCACAGGTGCACGCTGTTGTTGTGTTACGACCTTCGTTGCTCGCAGACTGGTCTGGTGTGTTCGCCCAGCTGTGTATACGAAAGGAAGTAAAGAAGAGCAGACTTGCGTTGCTGGGGTACCCGAAATACATCATCGCGTGCGAACATTGCACGTTCCTGACGTGTGCGCACGAATGGCATAGGAGACTCCGCACAAGGCGCACACAAGACCATCTACAATATCTCAGACCTGAAGGCAGGTATCGATAGTCGACAATATGGCGGCAATCGTGGGGGAAACAAACCAGCCTGCTTCTGTTTATGTTAGGCCTACACATGTGTAACATTGTATATGTGAAGATGCTGCGATTATAAACTGAAGTATAGTGCGTAGTATTTATGTGATGTGATGCGAATTTTGTCTCAAGTGCTACGCTAGGATTTGTTTCTTAAAATCTACAGTAAGATTTTTATAAGATAAAGTGTAATGGGTCGTAGTTGATGTGTGCCAGGCTGTAAGTCGAACGACGGCAAAACATACGATACCTCAACATTCAAATTTCCCAAAGATACAACGTTAAGGAACAAATGGATTAAATTAATTCACAGGGACAATTTCAAAGTGAACGATAATACTGTGGTATGCATTAAGCATTTCGAACCCAAGTTTGTTGGGGAATACATTTTTCCTGTGGAAAACGGCGAACCTATGCGTGCGCCACGAAAAATTCCAAAACTAACGAATGATGCATATCCTACCGTATTTCCCAATCAACCATCTTATCACACAATACCAGTTCCTACGGAGAGAAAGAAACCCGAAGAACATTTTCAGCAACTCCTGCAACGTGACGAATGTAGTTTCAGTAAGTGGTGTGAAAATGACAATATACCCGACTTTGACCATTTTAAAAGTGATGTCCAGAAAAGGAATGTTCATCCATTTACAATTTTCATTAAGGATGACTATGTTTCTTTTATTAAATGAAAGGATGATGCATTTAGTGATGTTCCGTTAGTTACAGTGTGCTTCAAAACATCAAGTGCCTTAGAAGTACAACTGTGCTACAAGAATGTGTGTTTACCCACAGAAACCTACAAATGGATTTTACAATCTGGGGAGCAAGATAATATGAAATGTGGCAAGTGGACAAAATTTGACAACCTGGTGAGTCACCTAAATGGTTTCTCAGATAACTCTTTAGCTGCTGTTGACAAGGTTACAAATTTAGTCAATGTTCTCAAACAATCACTGAAAGCTGGTAGTAGTTTTGCTGTTGATATAGCCCCTAAAGTGGAATTTGTTTTGGAGCAATTAGAACTGTCAATAACAAAACAAATTACGTATTCTCCTGAGATCTTGATATGGGCAGCAACTATTTTCTTTTCCTTTCCTGGTGCCTACCATCACTTAAGGAAAACTAATGTGGTAACATTACCTCACCCTGCCTATTTAAGGCATTTTTTGTGTAAAATGGGTCCAAATAAACCTTGTATTGGTCCAACACAGACAGCTTTCTTGAAGGAAAAATGTTAGTTTCTTCAGGAAAATGACAAGGTTATTTCATTGATGCTAGATGAAGTTTATGTGAGCTCAAAATTCTCATATAAGGCAGGAAAGATACTTGGTGTTGCTGAAAACACTTCAGATGTTACTAGAGCAGGAACAATGCAGGTTTTCATGGTATCATCCTTACATTCTGATTACAAAGAAGTCATAGCTCTCTTTCCTGTAAAAAAATATGAATTCTGACACACTCCTGACAATGACAATTGATGTATTGAAGATAATGCATGAGCTTGGATTTTATGTAATTTGTTTGGTAACAGATAACCACAGCACTAACAGGAAAATGTACCAACTTATGTGTGGAGGCTCTTTACAGCCATCTATTCCAAATCCAGTTTCTCCATCCCAATCTCTGTTTCTCCTCTTTGACAGTGTACACTTACTTAAGTGTATCAGAAATAACTGGTTGAATGCAATAAGTGAATCATTCATGATCCCAAACGTTGAGGAAACATTTACTTTTATTCATACCTTTTTACACAGTGATGAAGGTAGTGCTGCATGTCAATATAATGTCACTGAAGCAAAATTTTCAGATTTGAGTAACCTGTTTCATTCTGAGAAAAACGAACTGTTGAAACTTGCCCCAAAGCTAGTGAGAAAGGCAGTATACCCTACATCTATAGAAAGACAGAATGTTTCCCTTGCACTCAGTGTTTTTGATTCAAAAAATGTGGCAGCATTGGAAATTTTGAAAAATCAGGGGATTGAGGTTTCTGATGGCACTATCCAGTTTTTAAATTTGATCATTAAATGGTGGACAGTTTCTAATGTGCAGCATCCAATGAAAGGCAAATAGGCCTACTCATTAGATGATAATGCAAGCCCAATCACTGGACCCACTGACACCAAGCTTGTGTTTCTTGAAAATTTAAAAACATATGTTGATATCTGGCATGCTTCGCATACTCAGGGGAAAGTAACCAATGAAACATATGTTGCTTTTATTAATAATTACACACAATTATTGAATGAAAAGTGTGTTTCAAAGGAAATTGCTGGAACACTAGTAAAACAAAAAAGGAAACCTCATGAAGACATTGCAGCAAAAATAACAAAACGGAAAGAGGACAAGCAGAACAGCAAATAAATTCAGCAGTCACTCAGATTACTACTAGCTTATTACAAAATCATTGCTATGATCTGTCATGGTTTAGGCCTACAGGGGAAACTCGCCATGTAAAATAATGGTGATGTGGAAATCCGAGCATTGTTGAAAAATAAAATAATTCAGTGTGCACCTGTTCCTGTTTCTTCCTTTTCTCTATTGCATATAGTTGACACCATATAAGTGAAATATCTGCTTGATTAATTGGACTAAGTACAGTATCACTTCACAGGATATTTTTCTCACAAATTTTAATATAAATACCATTTATGGGAAAGATGTGTTGCATGGGTGTGAGCAACTTCTAAATACAAAAACTGATTCATTTATTCAGGAATGGAAATAAATTTTTCCCATAGAATTATTTTTCACCTAGGTAAGTTTGATTGTCATGCAGTTAAGACATGATAATGTTGCTACTAGTTTGATGTTCTTAAGGGGGGAAGGGGGGATTACACCTGTTGTTAGTCAAGGTTGCATTTTCAAAAAGATTAATCACTGCTTTTACATTTTATTTAACGAGTAGCTTTTATTTTGGCAGTATTGCTGGACATGCCTTTACATTTCAACATGTTTTGGTACTTGTGTTTATGGTCTAACTCAAAGGAAGGTTGTATAACCGAAGGGATGAAAATACATTCAAAATTCCCACCGCAGTTTACACCATAAAGGCCGACAAGTCGCTATTCAATTATCCTGCTGTTCACAGATGGCCACTGACATGAAATGTGAGGCCTTGGCTTGGCCTAAGACTGCCGCCATCTTGGATTCTGCCTTCAGGTCTGATATATTGTAGTTGGTCTTGGCGCACATCAACGCCGAGGCTGTCAACGCCCAGGACAGGCCCACCGTACCATTAAACCCCATATGCAACAGCGGTGATTTGCTGGCCTTATCCAGGGGGACAGAGGAATTAAATTCGTGTTCAGGTCGGCAGTAGTCATGCCTTAATCAAAAACCACTTGCATGACTGCAAAATTTCCGCGCAGTGGGTACGTATTATCTGGCGCGGTGACGAAAGATGCTCAGAATGGCCTCAAGTCTACAAAAATGTTCAAATATTTGCAAATCTGTGGGACTTAACTATTGTGGGTATCAGGACCTAGTCTTACAACTCTAACTTAACAACATACTCCCATGCCCGACGGGGAACTACCGCGCACTCCGCAGCAAGGTGCCTCAGAGCGCTCGGCCATTCCACTGCGGCGAACATGCGTTTCTGTTCCGTATCGACACATGGTACAAAACGTGGTGCCACCATTTAGAGACCGAGGACAAACGACAAAGCCACAAGTGTAAACATTTCTCATCTTCTCCAGCGAAGAAATCCAAAACTGTTCATCCAAGTTGCAATAAGCTCATGAAGACCACCTCCGTCGATTGCAGGGAACCTCTGTTAGTAGAGTTCCTCGAGCGTGAAACCACAGTCAATGCGCAGCTTTGTGAAGACACTTTGCAGAAACTGCGACGCGCCATTAAGTCAAAACGCTCAGGAGCGCTGTCGGACGGAATAATATTGTTGCACGATAACATCCTCCACCACATTGTTAATCGGACGAAGGCTACGTTTCAGTAATATGGTTGGGAAAAACTACATCATCTTCCGTCCCGTATCTTTCGCCATGTGATTTTCTCATATTTCGTGACCAAAAGGAAAGAGGTGTGTGGATGTCGGTTCCAGTCGGACGGTGAAGTGCAACGGTGAGTATGGTTGTGCATGCTCAACGACCGACCTGGTTGTCATTTCCCAGTGAGATAAATTTCCTGAGTGAGGTGATGACTTTGGAATGGAACCATACCATGGCCTCGTTGTGGTAGGTGTTTGATTTTCATTTGGCTGCATCATATTTATGGGGTCCTATAACCTCGACGACATCTGCTTTAAACGCAAAGTTCTTTTCCACGGCAATTATGCTGCTCGTCTGGAGCATACCCAACGTCTTTGATGTAAATACATCTACATCTACACCCATACTCCGCAAACCACCTCACTTTGCCTACCATTGTTACTTCCTCCTATTCCAGTCGACTATAGTTCGCGGGAAAAATGACTGCCTGTATACCTCTGTTTAGGCCCTTATCTCTCTGACTCATCCTTGTCGCCGCTTCACTAGATATAGCCCTACGTAGGAGGAAGCAACATATTGGTTGACTTTTCATCACACGTACACTCTTATGGCTTTGACTGAAGTCCGTACCGCGATAAAGAACGTCTCACTTCCAACGTCTGCCACTGGAGTTTCCTTATCTATGTGACGCTTTCGCGTTTCCTAAATGAGCCCGTAACGAAGCTTGCTCCTCTCTGTTGGATATCCTCTATGACCTCCACCAACCATACCCGGTACGGGTCACACTCTGATGAGCAATACTCAAGCGCTGGGCGAGTGGAAGTTCTGTAACCTAATTTCTTTGTTGACGGACTGCACTTCCTGCGGTATAATTACCTCGGCATCCGCAAAAGCTCGGCATTTCTCCAGAAGATGATAAGTACGTCACTCATCGAAACGCCGCTGTTAGAAGACACTTCCACCCGGCTGAAAGGCCGAGAACTCTTCGTCACTTCCTGATAATTCTTCTAGTGAATCTCAGTCTGGCACCTGCCTTACCCACAACTGATTTTATATGGTTGTTTCATTTCAAATGGCCCCTGCCGTCTACTCTGAGATATTGTATGGGAGTAACTGCTACCAGTGTTTGTTCTGCTATTGCGTAGTTATATAATATCTTTCTTTCTATGTAACCGCAGCACTTAAAGCAGCAGGCTCAATTGCCATTCTCTGCACCAAGCGTCGATACACTGCAGATCATCCTGCATTTCGTTACCCTTTCCTTGTGTCGGGACTTCTCGATAAATTACTGCATTATCTGTAAAAAGCCTCACTGAACTTCCGGTGTTACCTACGAGATCATTTACATATATTGTAAAAAGCAACGGTCCTATAACACTCCCCTGGGGCACGCCTGATATCACTTTAACGTCTAAAGACTTCTCTGAGAATGACATACTGCTTTGTTAGTTAGGAACGTTTCAATCTAGTCACACAGCTGATATGATATTCCAAATGCTCGCACTTCGTTCGTTAAGCGGCGGTGCGGAACGGTATCGAACGCCTTGCGGAAGTCAAGAACACGGCGTCTGCCTGCAATCCTGTGTATACTGCTTTCTGGATCTCGTGCGCGAATAGCGCAAGCTGTGTTTCACATGATCGTTGCTGTCGGAAACCTTGTTGATTCCTAAAAAAAGAAATTTCCAGTCTACAGATATGACATAATATTCGAACATAAAACATGTTCCAAAATTCTGCAACTGATCGATGTCAGACGTATAGGCCTATAATTTTGCGCATCTGATCGACGACCCTTCTTGTAAAAGGCAATGACCTGCTCTTTTATTGAATCCTTAAAAAGGCTTAGCTCCTCTGGAGACCTTCGGTACACTGCTGCTAGAAGGGGGGCAAGTTCCTTTGCATACTTTACGTTCAGCGGCCTTTTCTCTGTTGAGCAATTTTAGTTGTTCTATCACTCTGACACTTATTTCAATATCTGCCATTTTGTCGTACGTGCGATAGTCTACAGTAGGAATTACAGAGCAACCTTTCTGTTTCAACAACATTATGGTCACGAAGTGTCTGGGTATCTGGTTTCGACCCGTTTAGCCATTTGATGTAGAATCAAACTTTCTTAGGGTTTTCTGCTAATTCGGTACACAAAACATTGCTCTCAAAGTCGTTGAACGCCTCTTGCATGACAGCCCTTAAACTAATTTTGGCATCATGTAAGTTTTGCTTGTCTGCAAGACTTTAGCTACATTTATATTTGCGGGGAAGTTCTCTTTGCTTTTGTAACAATTTTCTAATTCGGTTGTTGAACCACGATGGATCTATCCTATCTCCCACAATTTTACTCGGCACATACTTATCTAGCGTGCTTTAAAGGCGCACTTGAATTTCGTATACAGTTGGTCAACATTGACATTGTTACAGATGAAACTATCGTGTTGAGCAGTCAAGTACTCTGAAATTTGCCTGATTTCCCTTTTGCTGAATAAGTTCATCTTCCTACCTTTTTTGATATTTCTATTTACAGCTATACTCATTGATGCTGTAATGGCCTTACGATCATTGATTCCCTGATCCACGCTAACTGAATCGAAAAGTTTGAGTTTATTTATCATCACCAGGTATAACACCTTATCTCCGTAGTCGGTTCCCTACTTAACAGCTCGATATAATTTTCGGATACAGCACTTAGAAGAACATTGCTCGATTCTGTCCTTGCCACCTGTCTTAAACACGTTTGTCTCCCAGTCTATATCCAGTAAGTTAAAATGTTCACTTAAAACTATGATATGAGTAGGAAAGCTACGGAAAATATTTTCAGAGTTTTCCCTCAGACGTTCCGCCACTACTACTCCTGAGCCAGGTGGACTATAGAAGCCACTTTTCACGCTGACTTTCGCTCAAATTCTGTATCTCTACTAATTTCACTCTACACCGTCGTATTCTTTATCGCTACAAACACGCCTCTCCTTCAATGTTCAACTTGTCTCTGTGCTACACGTTGCAGCCTGAGTTTCGGATTTCATTACTACTGACATCTGGCTTGAGCCAGCTTTCCACCCCTAGAACTATTTGGTCATTTTGACTAAAAGTGAGAAATTTGCACCCACGATCACCAAGGATCGTCTGAACATCTTGTTTAAGCCTTCCAGTCCGCTCCAAACCAGAAGACCGGGATCAGTTCTGGGAACGATGCTGCAAAGCAATAGTTCCACTTACACCCCACGAGCGAGGCTAGCTGTCTTCACCAGCCGCGTGAAGGTGCCGAGGACGACCTTTGAACCGAGGCGGCAGCAGTCATTGGTGCCGACATGAGCAACGATTTGCAGCCGGCTGCACTTCAGTGCTCTCTATCGCCGCCGGCAGAGCCTCCTCCACATCTCGGATGAGACCCCCAGCAAGCAGACTGACTGCACACTAGCATTCTTTCCCGACCTTCTCGCTCACGGTATCCATCCCCGCGTAACATTGGAGCTCTCAATAACTAGCAAATCCACTCTCTGCATCTGTCCTGACTTCTCAAAAGGATTGCTGCTGTCGCAACAAGCGAGACAGCCCCTGCCGGCTCAGAGGTATTACCAGCAGCGGACAACACCTCAACACTATTACTGACGCGTAATAGGACAGCTTTACGGGGGTTCCGGGTATCGCCTTCTGCCCAGAGCTTCGAGACCCATTTACAGTTCTGAAATCACCGTTAGACAACTGTCGACTGGTAGCGACGTCAGAAACTGTAGCCTAAGTGGCATCAGGGATCGGAGACGTTGCAGTAGACACCAGAGCTACCTACCCCAGCAATCGCATCAGGTGCCAGGGTGAGACTGCAGCACAGGGCAGCAGCCTGAAGACTTGATCGTAGGCAACACAGCCTTCAGTTGCTTACGGACAACTGACGACTCTTCCTGAATCCGCTCACAGCAGGCACAGTCCCTATCCATCTCTGTCAAGTACTTGAAGCTAGCGTATGTGGCAAAACATGCGAGAATAAAGCCCTTGAAAACAGAAACACTAACGAAATTAGACAAGTAATGGAAACCTATAAAGCATAAATTATACTACTTATAGCTCCTAGAGTGTGACACAGGCGCCACCTGGCACTGGACTGACTGGCTAACTAGCTGAAGCAACCGCCTCTGACTTGTTTTGAAATATACAAATCATAGACGAAACACTACTAATCAAATACGCGACAATAGGGGTCTTAAAAAACACAGAAGCGCTAACTAAATTTAAGAAATTGACTAATAATGAAAATGGTGTAAAGTTAAATTTCGTTACTTAAAGCTTTTAAAGTGTGACACTTGTGACAGCTGGCACAGGATGGTGAACCAACTGCCGAATGCAGTTCGAATGAGTATACAATTCATTAGGCGCTACTGAGCGGCAGAAAACTCGGCAATTTCGCAGTAATGAATCCAACTGAGTGTCAGTGAAATATTTAAAGTTAGTACCATGAATGGCTGTATCTAATTTAACTAACCAGTATCAGTAAGTGGAGGGAGAGTATAAGAACTTTGCGGCATTGCGTTGAACCTAAGCAGAAATTTGCTTATATGAGCTACACTCACGAAGATTGCAGACTTGTTGCGTTATGCGAGAGCGCCGAACAGGTTTTAAAGGAACGGATGTTAGGATTGGGAGGATCTGGGGAGAGGGAGACATAGAGTGGTGGGCCGAAAGAATGGGAACACCGCGAGGATTGCAAACTTCAACGTCAATGCAACAAACCAAACGTGCAGGTGGCACTATTTTCCACTGGTTCAAATGTTTGTAAATCTATTGAACCAAACTGCTATGGTCATTAGTCACTAGACTTACAAACAACTGAGTAGCTGAGCGGTCACACCTTCAGAGAGGACTCGAACCTCCGGCGGGAGCGGCCGCCCAGTCCGTAGCATGATCACGAGGCTACTCCCGCGCGGCTTTCCACTGGCGTCCCAAATTAAAACAAGAAACTGCTGTTTTTCCACTACTATGTCGAATTCGCGATATACTTACACAAAATGTTCGCACAAGCGTATTCCACACGAAAACTGGATTCCAGTCAGTCTAAAATCATGCCAACGACGACGTCACGGCACTTATCAAACGGGGTAATATTTTCTGGGTAGTCCGACATCCACAGACGCTGTGTAAACTTTCACAGACGGTACATTGTGGTGGTGTGCTCGTATGATGGGCGATTACACAAGCAAGGTAGATGAGAAGTGTTCAACGTTCCCAGAGGCACCGTACTGAAGTTCTCGATCGTGGACAGAGAAAACGTCGATTTTTTTTACGTAAGACGCAAAAGCGTTACTTTGTATTATTTTTTAAGTGATACAGATAAAACTTGCTACGTCTTTATATACCATATTACGTGCAATGAGAGCCTAAATACTTGGAACGTTATATGTCAGTAGACATTGCAGTACTTTCACTGACAGGGAGGGTTAATAGGGTTTCATTGTCTACCATCGATACACACTGGTCAAAACAGGGCGCCGAAAACCTCGCTGTTGAGCGTCCTCCATTCACCATCTTCTTCTCGTCAAAACAATTAGGGGATCAGTTGAGATATCTAGGTTCTGAAGTATTGTCATCGGCAGAATGAACTAAAATGGTTCGACGTCTTTCTGTCGGTTCTACAGAGTGGAGACAACAATATTACAGCAACCGTGATAGTGGTAATAACAGAAAGTTGCTGCAGAGGGGGTTGGTGTTGACTTGTTTTTATTCTCCCAAACGAATTACATAAGCAGTTGGGTTCAGATACTGTAGTGAGCAGGTAGTCCAATGCAACAACAACGTGAGAACCATAGAAAGGTTGGAAATGGGACAGACGCAGAGGGAGGTGCCTGCAGCCATTGGAGTGTCCCAAAGGGTAATTTCCAGGCCCTGGAACCATTAAAAGAAGGTAAGGCCAAGATGGTCTACGGGTAACATCAGCAACAGATGACTGTTATCTCCGGTTAACAGTCCATCGAAACAGAAGGCTGAATGCAACTCAGCTGCTACACACCCTCCAGGTAACAACAGGACGCGCAATATCAACACAAACAGTCCAAAATCGCCTTCGGGAATGTGGCCTCTAAGCACGGAGGCCTATGGTGTGTGTTCCATTAAAACCACTACACCGTTCAGCCCGCATAAACTGGGCTCAGGAGCATTAGGATTGGAGTCGTAACAAATGGCGTCATATTATTTTCACAGATGAGTCAAGACTTTTTGTTCAGTCGTACAATCGTCGTTCCCTCATCTGGAGAGAATGTGGAACTCTGAACAATCTTGCTTATATGCAGGCAACAGCACCATATCATGGCGGTGGACGAATGGTGTGGGCAGGAGTCAGTACTGGCGGACGTACGGACCTCTATGTTGTAGAGAAAGGTGCTTTGACTCTTCAAATGTTCGCAGATCTATCGGACCAAACTGCGTGGTCATCAGTCCGTAGCTTACAAACTACTTAAACCTAGGTAAAATAATCTAAGGACAACACACACACCCATGCCCCAGGGAGGTGCTTCGACTGCTCAGAGGTATACAGACGAGATTCTTTGACCTTTAGTTGTAACTTACGCTGGTGCCATAGGAGATGGGTTCCTTCTGGTGGACGATATCGCTCGTCCCCTCAGAGCTGCACTGGTGGACAACATGCTTGAACCTGAAGCAATTGAACAAATGGGAGAGGCCAGCTTGTACACCGTACTTAAACCCAACTGAGCATGTCTGACATGCACTTGGCAGACGCATTGCAGCCAGACCAGCACCTCCCACAACGGTCGCAGAGCTGGATATTGTACCCATGGAATAATGGCCAAATGTCCCTCAAGAGATGATTGATAACCTCATACTTCCCATACAAAGCAGGTGTGCAACTGTACTAGCCGTCTGAGGTGTTCTCACGCCGTATTGGAGAGCAACGAGAATGACTTTCACTATACAGTAGCCCCATGGAGCCTCACTGTAAGTAAACGTCATGTAAATCTCAAGTACAGAGTTGAGACATCAAAATATCGTAGCAGTGTATTAAGCATACGTGGAAAGTGCAAAAGCATCATCCGCTAAGCCACAACGCGGACGAAATTATGTAGAGTGATAGCAAAAGGTCGTGGAAGAGTACTATGTCGGAAAATATATGAGGACGGCAGCAGAAAAAGTCATTGCAGAAGTAAATGTCGCATTTACGAACTCTGCCAGTACCAAAACAAAATGAATGGAAATCCGTAGGTGGGGATTGCAGGACGAACTTTAATTCTGAGCCATTCATCTGAGTTTCAAATGACAGTAAAAGGAAAACGTGGAGCCGAAGCCATAAATTATGGAGCAACGGAGAACATTATTTGGGGAGGAAGATGCGAGATAGTTATACATCACTATCATCGTTACTTGTAGTTGCCACTAGTTTTCACGAAGAGTGGCATAAGATTTCTTTGAAAACCATGCAGAACCTGTATTTTATCCATTCAGAGGCGAATGGAAGCCGTTTTAAATGTTAACGCTTTTCCTATGTCGTATTGGTCATGGTAATTGTTGTTTTTTTCTATATTTTGTTTATCCCATGTACAGATTATTGTAAAAGAGATGCCGATGTCAAAAAAGAGTACGAACTACATGGTAAGCTTGAAAATGTTCAAATGTTTGTAAATCTAAGGGACTTAATTACTTTGGTCACCAGTCCCTAGACTTACAAACTACTTACACTAAAAGTAACTTATGGTAAGGACAACACAAACACCCATGTCCGAGAGAGGACTAGAACCCCCGACGGCGAACAGCCGCGCGCACCGCAGCTGGGCGTCTTAGTGCGCACGGCTATTTTGCCGCAGATGGTTATCTGGGTTAGCATTGATTACCACCGGCAATTTTGGTCTCCTCATATAAGCTTGGTGCTAAATTTCAGAGCTACAAATTCCGATTAAATTATATGCAATCTTGAAATGATCGAGTCCAATTTGCAGCACATCAGAAAAAAATGCTTCTGCCTGATCTTTGACTAGAGATGTAGCTGATCGTTATAGAAACGGATGCAGTTACTCGAAGAAGGTCGAGCCGTGTTTTATAGGGGTTAGTACCAACAAAATATTGACTTGGATCGAGGGAGCGTGGTTCAGAATACCCATGCAAGTATATCTAATGCTTATATATTCCAGTACCAGAAGCTCTTATTGCAACTCGTGATCCACTGATGAATTTTTTTTTTTCAATTGGTATGGTTCTAAGATGTGAAACTAAGCATTTATTATATCATAAAATGTTACATATGCCACACTTTCAATTTTAAGTTTCCAGGTGAATCGGTTTCCTTAAACATATTAATGCCTATATGGAGTAAAAAATTATATTTTAGTCGGTAAAGGATGATACGGCTAGTCAAAAACATAAATTTAGGCCTGTACTTAATCAAGTGAGCATACACAACAGCATCCTTACTGCTCCTGGATGTTTTCTAATACCATTTAGCATGTTGCATTAAATTCTCGACTCTATATCTTTTAGAATGCAGCTATAATGTGCCTTGAGCCAGTTGTTAACAATTCGGCTGACTGCTGGTTGTACTAAACTCCATTTCGTTATTATTAAAGCCTCAATTTAGTCTTCATAGACGATGTACCATTTATGGAATGGGTTCACAGATTTGTGACTGGCTGGAAGACTTCCTAAGTAATAGAACGCAGTACGTTGTTCTCGACGGCGAGTGTTCATCAGAGACGAGTGTATCATCAGGCGTGCCCCAGGGGAGTGTGATAGGAGCGCTATTATTTTCTATCTATATAAATGATCTGATGGACAGAGTAAGTAGTAATTTGCGGCTGTTTGCTGACGATGCTGTGGTGTATGGGAGGGTGTCTTCTTTAACTGACTATAATAGCATGCAGGATGACTTGGACAAAATTTCTAGTTGATGCGAAGAATGGCAGCTAGCTCTCAATGTAGAAAAATGTAAGGTGATGCGCATGAGTAGGAAAAACAATCCCACAATGTTGGAATACAGCATTAGTAGTGAGCTTCTTGATGCTGTCGCGTCGTTCAAATATCTAGGGGTAACAATGCAGAGTGATATGAAATGGAACGAGCATGTAGGGACAGTTGTGAGTAAGGCGGACAGCCGACTTCGGTTTATTGGGAGAATTTTGGGAAGATGTACTTCACCTGTAAAGGAGAACGTGTATAAAACGCTTGTACGACCACGTCTTGAGTATTGCTTCAGGGTTTGGGTCCCGCAGCAGATCAGTTTAAAGGAAGACATAGAGGCAGTTCAGAGGCGAGCAGCTAGGTTTGTTACTGGTAGGTTCGACCAATGCGCGAGTGTCATGGAAATACTCCGGCAACTCAATTGGGTATCGCTGGAGGAAAGATGACATTCTTTTCGTGAATTTCTGTTGTGGAAATTTAGAGGGCCACAATTTGAAGCTGAGTGTAGTACGATCTTGCTGCCGGCTACTTACATTTCGCGTGGTGATCACAAAGACAAGATAAGAGAAATTAGAGCTCGTACGGAGGTATATATATGCATTCTTTTTTTCCTCGTTCTATTTAGGAGTGGAATAGGAAAGAAAATACCTAGTAGTGGTACAGTGTACCCTCCGCCACGCATCTTACGGTGAATTGCGGAGTATGTATGTAGGTGTATTACGAAACGCATGTGTTTGGCCCCTTTACCTCTTCTCCCAAGATGCAACTCTCCACAACCACTTGTTCAAGATCGTTAGAAGATACGCTTTTATCAACAACGCACTCACTGTGTATTGCGTGTGGTCAGGCGTCAGCATCTATGTTTCAAACACTAGCGAGAGTGGTTGACCGTGGCGACGCGAGCAGAGGAAGCAAGCGCAATAATGAGGGCCGGTTATGGAAGCAGTATCCGCTGGATGCGGCAGGCTCGCGTCGCTTCCTGTGCGTGACCACCTGCATATCAGGGCGGCAGACGCGGCTACACCCTGTCGCTGGCGCGTCGCAATCACGTGACGCCGGTAGGTCGACGCACCAAAGTGCAACAACCTCTTCTCAAGAAAAAGATGCGACATTACGGCTTAACGCCTCGTCAACAACGTGGTCATCAGAGACGTAGCGCCGGCCGCCGTGGCCGAGGGGACTGAGGCGCTCCAGTCACGGAGCACGGCCACTACGGTCAGGGGTTCGAATCCCCCCTCGGGCATGGATATTTGTGGCGTCCTTAGTCTTAGCTAGTTCATAAGTAGTTTGTAAGTGTAGGGACTGATGACCCCGTAGTTAAGTCCCATAAAATGAAAGACGTAGCACTAAAACGATCAAATGTTTGTAAACCTATTGGACCAAACTGCTATCGTCATCAGTCCCTAGACTTAAAAATCGGGCGCTTCGCAGGAAGGGAAAGGAAATTGACCGTGACCTTTGAAAGGAACCATCCCAACATTTGCCTGGAGCGATTTGGGTAAATCACGGAAAACCCAAATCAAGATGGCCAGAGGCGGTTCTCAACCGCTGTCTTCCCGAATGCGCGGCAAGTTACCATTTCGCCACCTCACTCGGAAGCCTCATCTGACTAACATCTAAGTAGAACGCAGCTACATGTCTCTTGCACTAACGCTAAATGCCTACATTTTTACTATACGTTATCTTACTAACGAATAACAGAATATTCTGAGAATACTACGCTATATGTAGATCTTGACCTTTGTTTGGTGAAATATTAGTGCCTTTCAATGGTAAATTCACTGAAGACAGAAAATACGACACCCTTTATACCATATTCTCATTTATCTGTTGAGACGTCATCCTGCCAACTGTATCTTCAATCAGCACGATAAATGTTTCGACTCAGTTGTCCACCGTGTGTTAATTTATCACATGTTTCGGAACTACGTTATTGCCGGCTGCGGTGGCCAAGGGGGACTGAGGCGATCCAGTCACGGTCTGCACGGCCATTACGGTCAGGGGTTCGAATCCCCCCTCGGGCATGGATATTTGTGCCGTCCTTAGTCATAGGTAGTTCATAAGTAGTTTGTAAGCTTAGGGACTGATGACCCCGTAGTTACGTCCCATAGACAATACAAACATTTGAACATTTTTTGGGGAGCAGCCTCGCGCATCGGAACATAGCGCCCCGATACGCTCGGCCACTCCGACGCGGCCAGCAATGATTGCTACAGAAATTTCGCTACATCCAAGCAAAATGTGTATGGATAGTTACTCTTATGTTTCGGTCTGTCGCGGTGGAGTAGCTGAGCGGTCTAAAGCGTCTCGCTGCGGAGCGCGCGGTTGCTCGCCGTGGAGCTTCGAGTCCTCCCTGGGGCATGGGTGTGTGTGTGTGTGTGTGTGTGTGTGTGTATGTGTGTGTGTGTGTGTGTGTGTGTGGTCCTTAGGTTAGTTTACCTAGGTTTAAGTAGTTTGTAAGCTACGGACTGATGACCACGCAGTTTGGTCCGATAGATTTACAAACATTTGAACATTTATGTTTGAGTCTGAATCTTACTACTATTACTGCTAATACTACTACTGCTACTATATTTTATGTAAACAAAACACCACTAATGCAACTACTACTGGTGTTATTACTATTACTGTTAGGAATATACCATAAAACACTGGGTCTTTGATCCCCGTCCCCGTCAGAAAACTTTATTCGAACACTGGTAGCACTGACAAGAAATGGACCTTAGACATGGCTAATTAATTCGGGTAATCTTTGACAGGTCGCTTTTGTATGAACAAAAAGAACTGTAATCTTTTGTGGCTCACTGCCTCCTACACTCCTCCGGCTGTTGATGCTAACAAGGGAAGGACCTCAGACACGGCCACCCAATTCATTTTTGACGGGGCGTTTTGTACGATTAAAAATGAGGAAATGAAGATACTGAAAACAGCACGTAAGATCGTGATACTAAATTCACTCAAAGTTAACTCGATAAATAATTGTAAAATGAGAATTTTTTTGCGGTATCATGTACATTCGATGTTCATCGATTAGACCTTTATTTAGTTTTTTCTGTGTTTTTATTTCATTTCATTCCATTTAAGTCGATTTAGTGTCAGACTTTAAGGACGGTTTTATGAAAATCTGGGAGGCAAAATAAATTACATTCCTCGTTTTTCTTCGTACTTGTTCGGCTTTGTAAGTCGAAAATCGGTTAACTAAATATAAATAAACTTGTAGAACATACATAAAACTGTGCTTTTAATTCAATGTGATGATGAAAATATCATCATTTTCCTTTGTTTGAAGTTTGTTGGGTTTACGTACCAACAGATTTATCTCTATACACAGTAAAGTTGGACAGGCACATGTTATACGGCATTTTTATTGTAATTCGTCTAGACTGCTAACTTTAAGATAATTCCCATTTCTTCTGAAACAACCTGAATAGCGTACATAAAGATGTCTGAACTCGTACTATTATAGATAAAGAGTAAATTCACTTCATAATAGAGATGTAAAAATGCTTAAGCCACTGCTTGAAGATTTTTTTTTTTTTTTTTTTTTTTTAAATATGCAGCGCAGAGTTTTCAAGTCATGATGGATAAAATAATTTCCGTGTAACTCGTACAACTGGAAATACAACTGAAATTCTTTCACTGTTTTATTCGCAGAAAAACTTTTAAAAATGTCCCTTGGTCGTTCACTATCATCACTTTATCAATTTAGATGTCACAGCTAATGATTCATGAAAACCAATGCGTTTATAAGAAAAACAACATTTTCATTGAGTGTATTACAGAACAGAACAGAAGCAGTTGCTAGAATTATCAGGATAAAAAAACATTAAAACGCGAAAATAACAGGAATGAGGGGCTTCATAGCATTATATATAAACCGATATTTGAATCGCATAACATTTTAGAACTAGCAAATTATGAAAATATGAGTAACACAAACATTGGAAACCTGTACGTCGGCACGGAAGTTTGACAGCTCCCGCTGTCATTTACATGCTAATGCCGGAGTGGTTCCACGGACCTGTAGCCGGTTTCTTTCTAACAGTTCGGAAAACGTAACACCTGGTCTCGTTTTAATGACATTACTACACACATTAAGTGAAAATCTACAGAATATTAAGCGCATATGCACCAAAGTTACAAGAGTACGATGTGATACGGTGCTACTACTGAATTCTCTAATTTCACACGACGTACACGATGAACACAGCCTGTTTAGAAACGCCTAATAGTCACCTGTCATACAAGAAGGTATTAGCGTGAATCTTAAGATGGAATTATCTCTTCTCGACAGGCGCGAACTTTCTCCTGACAAGCACGACCTTAACCTTTTCATCAACACCAAAACCTTAGTTTCTCCTGCAGTTATACTACTTTTGCAAGCACTCTAGTTACACACATACTAAATGGTGTCAGAAACTCTTCCAAAGACAATATTTTCTGCTATTATGTTCTTAGGGAGGGGTTATCATCTCTCGATAACAGTGAGAAAACTGTAGACGAGGCCGCAAGTCTATACTTATACGGCTGATACGAAGTATCGATCGTGAAGGAAACATTATGGAACAGTGAAGTCTTCACATATGTACTTGTTCATAATGTAAAAATAGTGTACACTGACGATTTTCAAATGCGTACAATATTATAACACATTAGAAGGGGTACATAAGCTGTATTGTGTCTGGTAGCTTTTTATATCACGATTGATATAATTTGTTCCAACGTCAGGGCACATATTAACGTGAATGTTGGATCAAATATATAAATAGTCGACAAGAACACACACACACACACACACACACACACACACACACACACACACAAACAAAATACAATATACTATGCCGAAAATTTATTGTAGAAATAGTACACATGGAGTACATTAAATTATTACACTTACAGATCAATAGCTCATGCGGCACTGAAGTCCCAGGTGTCGATCCATGCCGGAACACAAATATTAGTACGTGCTCCAGCCTCGACGAATGGCAGTGCAGACACTGATTCTGACATCCGTCGTATAATACAGATGGCCAATACTGTCGTGGGATGCATTATTACAGGCCTGCTCGACGTGCTCACATAGATACGCAAGAGTTCTTTGCTGACAAGTGGAGTCGCATGTGTCAATTGTCGTCCCATCATAACCCACGTGCTCGGCTGGAGACAAGTGTGGAAATAATGCTGGCCAGCGAAGTTGCTACATGTCTTGCAGAGCACGACGAGTTTCACGCGTAGTGTGTGTGTGTGTGTGTGTGTGTGCGAGCATTATTCTATTGAAACAACACATCACCTCCCTGTTGCAAGAATGGCAACAGAATGGGTCTTATAACAATCTGCACGTACCGAGCGCTGATCAGCGTTCCCTCCACAAACGCCAAAGGTGAACGAGCGTTGAAGCTCATCGCACCGCAGACCGTGAGGCCTGGGATGGGGCCGTGTTCCTTGGATGAATGCAATCTACGAGACAGCCCTCGCCAGGTGTTCGTCGTACGCGCAAACGATAATCACTTGAGTGCAGGCAGAATTTATTTTCATCAGTAAATACCATGGCCCGCCATTCCATCTCTAAAGTGATCCTCTGTTGGCACCATTCGAGCCGTGTACGAGGATGCTGTGGCGTGAATGGGACTACAGTAATCGCTTGACACTTCTGGGTTCAGAAACCCTCTAATCTGTTTAAGATCTACCACTGTTGCCGTTACGTTACGGCAGTCTTGGCAGATACGTGCGGTGCGTGGACGTCCATAAACTCGTTTACAGGTGTGCAAATGTTCACGTGAGCACTGCCGTCAGCATCGTAGCACACCTGACGCAGCACGTCCAGCTTGTGTGTCAGTTCACCGAAAGGCCCATCTCGCCACTCGGAAGTCCTCAACTTGACCTCTTTCAAACTCTCCCAGTTGGCTGAAGGAAGCACGAGCGCGTCTCCGAGGCATGACAGATGTTTACTTTGCACGTTGATATCACACTGAGTCCTGTGACTGCAAACATTCACTATTAATGGATACTCACAAATGGCGCTCTGGTAGCTATGCCACTATACTACCTATTGGTGGACGATGGTGAAACGCCGGCCGCGGTGGCCGAGGTGACTGAGGCGCTCCAGTCACGGTCAGCACGGCCACTACGGTCGGGGGTTCGAATCCCCCCTCGGGCATGGATATTTGTGCCGTCCTAGTTTGTAAGTAGTTCATAAGTAGTTTGTAAGTTTAGGGACTGATGACCCCGTAGTTAAGTCCCATAAGCTTAACAAACATTTTTTTTTTTTGATGGTGAAACCATTAGCAGTACAATTACTATCCTCCAGGTGGCATCTGCCGCCATCGGATCAAAACACCTTCTTTCTCAGTGTCCTATTTTTCCGGTAGTGAAATATATGTATTAATTTATTTCAAAGTAACTTCTGCTTCAGACCTGTAGATAATTTTCGAAAAATTCCAGAGGCCTCTCAAGTTAAACAACTTCTTGGTTTAAATGTTCAAATGTTTGTAAATCTATGGGACTTAACTACTCTGGCCATCAGTCCCTAGGCTTACAAACTACTTTAACTTATGATAAGGACAACACATACACCCATGCCTGAGGGAGGACTCGAAGCTCCGACGGGGAGCAGCGGCGCGCTCCGCAGCTAGGCGACTTGGAACGCTCGGCCACTCCTCGGCGGCTACCAACAGTAGTGAATATTTTTAAAAATCAATGTTATTTCTCAATGAACTGTTCTTACATCTTCAACACAGTAAATTTATACTTCATATTGTAATTTCCTGTAGTGGTTCCTTTTCACGTGTGATCAAATGCATTGGTCACAGCTGTAGGAACGGCAGAATTAGACAAGAGTTTTAGTTTACTTTTATGCGTAAAGTAAGTCTACGAGCCTTCCACCTGTTCAATACAGAACTTCATTTTTAAACCTGAGATTAAAACCCCTAATTGAATTATGACTAATCACCTTATTTCGCATTTGTTACACATTTCCTTCTCTTCCTGAATGTGATGCTTCGCAAGTACACTCCTTATTCACACTGTGTATGTTACGAGATGTTTTTACGGGCACACTCGAACTCGGCAACTTTTAATGAGCACAAGGGGGGACAGGAAAAGGGTCCCTCACTGGAATTCGGCAACTCTGCCTCAGGCAGCAGGGCGGTCGGGCCCTTGCGAACCACCAGGGGGGACTACTGGCTGTAAACACATCTCGTCACCTCGTCAACTGGTGAACGTCTCGTCAGACATGTGCTGAGTCTATCTCTTTCAACCTCAGATCATCGAAGAGCAAAATATACCAAATACGACATTTTTTCGACCTGTTTACAATAAACATAGTACGGTACACTTACTTTGTATGGGATGTCTATAAACTCTATATATGGAAGCGTTTCAGATCAAATGTTTGTTAAGCTTAAGGGACTTAACTGCGGGGTCATCAGTCCCTAAACTTACAAACTACTTATGAACTACCTTATACTAAAGACGACACAAACATCCATGCCCGAGGGGGGATTCGAACCCCCGACCGTAGTGGCCGTGCAGACTGTGACTAGCGCGCCACAGACCGCGTTTCAGAATCTGAAGAAAATGCACGACGATGTTGCGGTAACAATTCACAGCACTCTGTTAAATTGTTCAAAATAGGCAGCGAAATCTTATTTACGTGTTTCACAGGACAACATGAGCGCTTACCAGTCCCAGAACTCTCAACTGTATGAAAATTTCTTCGTGAGCTTTATACAGAACTTATCTCACTTCTTGGGCAGGACGACCGGAAAAATAGCTGAGCAGGTATTCCACAGTTTTGTGGTGCATGCGAAAAGGTGATACTGTCACTTGCCTGGTACTGCAAAAGATGTTCTATAAATGTGATACGGCCAAAGAGGGTGATTCTGTCGACAATAAAAAGATTTCGTAATAATTTCAGGAAATGCGCTGTATCGAAAAAAAATATTTCCTTTTATTGTTCACAGGGTATAAAAATACGTCTTAGTTGAGGATATACTAAGTTGCTTCCACATTTTAAAATTCATTGTTCTCTTATCGCACATAGTTCACAACAAGAAACAAAACTACTTTTTAAGTGTTCTTATGATTTTCGTTAATAAATTCCTTGCTATTATAACATCAAATATTTAATGTCTTGCCTGGTCTCAAATGATTTTGCTTACGTAGCTTTAATGAACTGAGGATTTTGTATAAAGCGCCTGATTTGCTATTAACCTTATTTACCCATATTTAATGTGTCGAATGACATGGAAAAGGTCATTTCTTCCTCCTCGGGTAAGCAAACGCATTTTAAGACAACATTTTCAATGTATTCTGAGCTCCACTTAATTCATTTTTATTTAGCTAACACCGATTGTCCTCTGGTGAAATATTCAGTTGTAGCCTCCCTGCTCACTCTTTCACATTACATTATTTTCAAAGCAATGCCCTTTTTTTTAGAAAGACTTTGAGGTAATTGAAATTTCCAGTTCGGTTTCTTGACATATAAAAAGTAGTGTTTTAGGAGTCCTGTTCCTCGTTGTTCGGTCGTTAACTGCGGCGTTCTCTCTGTTTACGTCGTTTTTTCTACTCTGCCTGCATCTGTAGCAGCAGAAACTTTTCATAGGAGATCGGTATTTTCTAAGATGAGATTGCATTTGACTTCAGGAACTATTTTGTAGGTAGACCAAACAACCCAATTTACAAGCTCCATTAGTAATCAAGTGGACAAAAATGTTAGACATATATTCTTGCATTTTCAACATTGACTAGTCTTGTTTACAACTAGTTAACTATTCACGCTGGTTTTCTGAATCTACAGAAAACCGAAGGTGAAAAAAAAAAAAAGAAGAAAAACGCTCTTGGTTCTCTGCTTTTATATCCAGGACAGCATCAGCACAATAGATCTACATATTCACTCTGGAAATCACATTTAAATGTCTGACAGAGGGTTTATCGAAGCGCTTATGATATTTCTCTACAGTTCCAGTCTTTAATAGCTCGTGGAAAAAAGTAACACATCTTTCAGTTTTCCATAAGATTTCTCTTATTTTATTATGATGATTGTTCAAATGTTCAAATGTTTGTTAAGCTTATGGGACGTAACTACGGGGTCATCAGTCCCTAAACTTACAAACTACTTATCAACTACCTTATACTAAAGACGGCACAAATATCCATGCCCGAGGGGGGATTCGAACCCCCGACCATAGTGGCCGTGCAGACCGTGACTGGAGCGCCTCAGTCTCCTCGGCTACCGCGGCCGGCACCAAATTTTCTGTGTGATTTCCTATAAAAGTTGTTCGTAATTGTAATTCATAGCCGGCCGCGGTGGCCGAGGAGACTGAGACGCTTCAGTCACGGTCTGCACGGCCACTACGGTCGGGGGTTCGAATCCCCCCTCGGGCATGGATATTTGTGATGTCCGTAGTTGTAGCTAGTTCATAAGTAGTTTGTAAGTTTAGGGACTGATGACCCCGTAGTTAAGTCCCATAAGCTTAACAAACATTTGAACATTTGTAATTCATATATATTTAGTTCTGTTTACGGCGTGAGATTTGACTGATTTATCGTGGAAATAAGGTTTAATGGTTTTCTTTAAGTGCTCACATGGATGACTTCACTCTTTTCATTATTTTGGGTCAATTGCCAATGTCCGCATCATGCAGATCGCTAAATAGCTTTGCATTTGCTTTTGATCTTCTGGTGACTTCAGTAACCTATAAAGGATAGCATCGTCCGCGAACAGTCTAAGAGAGCGGTTCAGATTGTCTCCTAAATAGTTCATAAAACAGGTAATTGTACTCGCAAAATAATGTGAACGAGTCGTATGTTTTTGAAAAAGGTAATGGAAGACAACATAGGTCACGTATTACGCATAACATGAACAATAGCACATCAGATACAACAGCACGCGACCTGCAGAAAGCACGCGTAGCTAGCTTATTGACGTCAGACCGGGCGACCGGTAAGCGCGAGGGAAACCGGAATACACAGCAGATACACAGCCGCCGAATTCGAGTGTTCCGTTTCAAGACAGATTTAGGACAGTTGCCCAGTTCGAGTGTCTGGTTTACGACCAGCAGGTAAAAGTTGCCGAATTTGTGTGAGCCCGTTTTTACCAGCTGACAAAGCTGTTCGTTATTCTCACAGACATTAAGCGTTGCAATCATGCTGTTCTACTGTGTTTTGTTTGGATCTTACAGCAGAACACAGCATAATGGCGATCATAAATTGTGCATATGCATTAATAATGGAGTTCATTGCAAATCCTGGAACACACTGTGCCTTATGATCAACGTCAGTTTCGAATAAAGACATTTAAATTGTTTGAGCGTACTAATCAGTCATCCAAAACAAGAGTTATCAACACTACACATTGCCGCGGTGGAGTAGCCGAGCGGTCTAAAGCGTCTCGCTGCGGAGCGCGCGGTTGCTCGCCGTGGAGGTTCGAGTCCTCCCTGGGGCATGGGTGTGTGTGTTTGTCATTAGGTTAGTTTACCTAGGTTTAAATAGTTTGTATGCTACGGTCTGATGACCACGCAGTTTGGTCCGGTAGATTTACAAACATTAAGCACTACACAAACAACGTACGACCAGCCGAAAAATAAAAATGAAAAAGTGCAAGATTTCTTAATGATTTTGCCGACTAGTCTAATGACGGCACACCCTTTTATACGAAGATCTAGTGAATACTTTCTTATATTGACTGCCAAGACCGCTTACGCTGAAACATTTTATTTCAGCACCAGTTTTAGCAGAACTAGCTGACATCTTCAGATTCTTTCACTTCTTAAAACTAGGTGTCATTGTCTTCGTTGAATTGGGAATGTGCTCAAGTTATACCATACACAGTCGTCACAATAAAATGACTGAAATAAAAATTTTGGTACATCAGTATTAAAATCACGACCTCATATGGTCCTATACTTGTACATATTGCCTCAATGACGAATAATAATTATGAATAATAAATGATAATAATAATACTAATAATTAAGAAATGGAGCAAAGAGTTGAGTAAGGAACAAATCGAGAATGGCAGATGGGATACAAGAAAAATGATATTATTATAGGCTGTCTAGCTTTTGCAGATGACCTAGGGATATTTCCTGATTGCCTAGATGAAACACAAATTAACGAACTGAGAACCCAAGCAGCAAAAGCCTAAAAAAAAAAAAAATAAAAAATAAAAAAAAAAATAAAAATAAAAAATGATAATAATAATAATAATATAAAAAACAGTTTTGTGGAACAGGGCAAAATCAAGCAAGTGGAAGAATTTAAGTACTTAGGTGAGTGGATGGCACCTAACAACTCTGAAAAATAACCAATCATGTGCAGAATCGACGAAATGGAAATGGCGTATCAGCTAACCAAGAATGTCTACAACATGAGTATCCATCAACGCAAAACTTAGACATTATTGTTCAGTCAAACGGCCGGAAGCATTTTCTGCAGCACAATGTGTTACAATAAATAGAAAAGCTCTTATGGAAAAGCTGCTAGCAAAAGAAAGAAAAATCCTGAGAAGGATTCTTGGACCAATCGGAGTGAATGGTGAGTACAGGAGAATACATAACAACGAGCTGTGCCAGGATATAGAGAGGATAACAGACACCATCCGGAAAAGGAGGATTAATTTTTATGGCCAAATAACACGCATGAGCTCACAGAGACAGACCACAAGACC
Organism: Locusta migratoria; assembly: GCA_026315105.1. Lineage (NCBI taxonomy): Eukaryota > Metazoa > Arthropoda > Insecta > Orthoptera > Acrididae > Locusta > Locusta migratoria. The sequence goes on from CM048755.1 coordinate 326,038,656, forward strand.
TTTTCCTACTTCCTTAATAAGAAAACCATGGGAGCCTGCTTCATCAAAGTTAATAAAGACCTTCAAGAAATAGGAATCACTCGAAGATATCCAAAAACGTGCTCTTGTCCAGAAAAAGCTTCGAGGGAACAAATGCTTTCACAAAAACCTAAAGCTGGAAACGGGAAAGAAGCGGACTGATGAAAGAAAAGAGACAGAATAAAAATCCGTGTATACTGGAAAAGAATTAAAGCAGGAGAATGCACGCGGTTGAAATAACGTGGTACACAGCAGGCCGAAAAGAAATGAAACAGTAGTAATAATATAATAATGAATAATATTATTCAAACAACATAGATAGCTTCAATAACAGTAATGTAATCTTCAATGGTACGAGAAGATATGCTGGTTTACACAATGAAAGCTGTAATTTGCAAATACTGTTTACGAATTTAGTTATGCAGCTTATTTATGCTCTATTTTCGCTTTTAAAATAAGGTTTAAATTTTCACAGCTGACAGAAATATATAATCTACTATGGCAACTGTAAATTTGTGCTACATCGCGCATAGTCATGTTAATCATTTACACATTTAAAGTTTGAATCGACCTGAGGCGTGATCGGATGGCTAAAGTGAATGTTCACGATACGCAAGAGACCTGGGCTCGTATCTCGGAAAGAAACAAAAATTTAGCTGTGCCAATAGATGGTAAATGTCGTGATGATGATGATCCTCTAGCATTTGTGGCCGTTAGACCCCAATCAGGGTCGTGTTCTGCTTGCCTGGTGCAAGTCTTTTCAGGTGACGATACTACGGCAACTTTTGTGTCAATGAGGAAATGACGCTGAGGACACCAACCAGTCCTCGAGCGAAGAAAATCTCCGACCGGACCGGGAATCGAACACGGGGCCCCAGTGTGGCAACCCACCACACTTTCCACTAAACTACAGTGGCGGACAGTATCGTGATGATTATATAGAGAATAAACATACCTCTAAAATTAGTCGTGCTAGGTTCCTGATTGTTCCGAGTTCCCTCCAGAATTTTATGATATCTTTCTAAGGGCATGCTGAGAGTGTAAACATAGATGGTTACACTTTATCTATATTTATTTTGCTTTAAATGGGCGTGTGTCCTTTGAAATCTATTTCAAATGATTTACCTATGAATTCTATATTTCTCGGTTAGTATATTGTTCTCCTCCCTACATAGTCACAGATGTGATTAAGTCTCGTATTCACCTTTTAAAGATCACGGCCAAATGCCAAGGCCTCTCTCTCTCTCTCTCTCTCTCTCTCTCTCGAATAATACGAATGATGAATGTCATTATGCTCTGTGAATTCATGACGTTGCTTTTTCGTTGTGGCTTACAAGTCACACTTCAGTATCTATGACGAACATCACCAAAAATCACACTTTGTTTCATTCTACAACCAACATATGTTGAATTCTGTAGCTCTTGAGAAGACACTTTATAGCATCGGCATATTTAAAGATCTTGCCCAGGCCCACGCCAAAGGCGGTACTCGAACCTCAGACTTCCGCATTACGTGAGCTCTGCGGCCAGCACGACGAAAAGCCGTCGCCGGAAGAAACCACGGGACAACGCGCGCACACTAAGTATACGCTCTTACCGTCGGAGGTCGATTCGTCGTATGGCTTCCAATAGACTTACTGGATCATTCGGGAAAACACACACACACACAACTACTTCACTGAAACATTTATCGTAGCGTCAAATCCGACACATTATAGGGCCAGATTAAGAAGAGGGCGGAATTGGGCGCTTGTAGACCCGGGGGCTGCTGGTGGCCGAGGGGCCTCACACTTTGAATTTTTTTATGCTTTTGAAACGTCCAGTTAGGTTAATATCACCTAATGCATGCCATGGCTCATATCATAATCTTTGATACTAAGCGCGCGGTTGCTCGCTGTCGGAGGTTCGAGTTCTCCCTGGGGCATGGGTGCGTGTTGTCCTTAGGTTAGTTTACCTTAATTTAAGTAGTTTGTAAGCTACGGACTGATGACCACGCAGTTTGGTCCGATAGATTTACAAACATTTGAACATTTTTTTGATACTTAACTTCCGCAAAAAGATTTAACAGGCCTACATGAAATCAGCAGGGGCTTTTTCTAGCCCCGGAATTCTAAATTGGGTAATCCAGCCCTGCATTCAGTCATGATAGCTGATTATAGTTTATTTCGTCTCCACGTGGAAGCGCGTTGCGCAAGCTACCTTCTACGACGAGGTAAGATGTAATAATTACTGTCATCCAGATGAGGCAAAATTTGTGATTGTTCCGACTGAGGAATAATTTGTGTCTGATGAACGCATTTAATAAATATACTAAGTCGTTTCCTATATATTGCCACCCCCCCCCCAAACAAAGAAAAAAAATTAAGAAATCGAATGTATGAAAGCTGAAGCCTGCAGTGGTTTTCGTACTTTCCAAAATGTATTCTATAATGTAAATGCGAATAGGGAACACTCTTAGCCAAACTACCATCCTAATATAAGAAGCCTTGAAGGAGAAAAAAATGTTGCACTATTCTGCAGACAGCATCTACATGAGGCACTTACTTTCAGACAAGACAAACTCTAGCTTGTGCCTGCATCGCCGTGTTTTTGCCAGGTAAATGGGCTGTAAAACAGGTAGGCTGGAGTACTTTTGAAAAGAATTTACCTCGTATTGTTACAAATGGAGTGCTTTTGAACACTACTGTGACAACTATCAATAAAGTGGTGTCTGTTACGCTAAACTTCCTTTTCATATTTAGTTAGCGACATTCGCTGACATCGTACTCACAAGCAATTTCCTTCGCCATCGTTATCGGTTGTAACAGTGGAACCGTATTCGGTCTATAATGACGCAAATTGTAACAATGACGCTTCGTTCATTTTTATGTGAGCATTGTGTCTGATATTGGGTATTTTAAATTTCATGGTCAAAGTGTCTGACGGGAAGCAATTTACTTGAAATCTTCTGTAAGATCGCGACCAGAATGCTCTCACCGTCACGCTTTATTATTAAGCTTCCTACTTTCATAAGAGAACCACGGTGCCGCACTACAGACTGCTAACGAAGATACGAGCATATGGAATGGTATCGTCACGAGTTCCCCAGGAAAGTGTGATACGGCCGTTATTATTTTATCATAAATAATCTGACGAAGAGAGTAGCAATCTGCAGTTATTTTCTGATGATGCTGTGGTGTACTGAAAAGTGTCGTCATTAAATTACTATAGTAGGATGCAAGATGCCAGACAAATTTTCTAGTTGCTGTGAGGAATGCTGTGTAGCTCTGTACGTTGATGCAGATACGTAGTAAAAACAATAAAATTCGATTACAGCCTTAATAGTGTGCTACATATTCGCGTCGGTCAAATATCTAGGCGTGACGTTGCAGAGCGGTATGAAATGGAATGAGCGTGTTAGGGACAGTCGTGGGCAAGGCGGATGCTCGATCGAACCTACGAATAACAAACTTTACAACCCCCCACCCCCGGATTACCTCTACATCTTCCTTCAAACCGATCTGATGGGGATCCCAAAGACTTGAGCAATACTCAAAATGTGCTCCCACAAGCGTTTTATACATGGTCTTCTTTATAGATGAACCACATCTCTCCAAAATTCTCGTTCCATTCCATATCGCTCTGCAACGCTGCGCCAAGATATTTTATCGACGCGATTGTGTCAAGCAGCACTCTACTAATGCTGTATTCCAACTTTGTGGGATTGTTTTTCCTACTGATCTGTATCACCTCGCACATTTACAGCTAGCTGCCATTCCTCACACCAAGAAGAAATTTTGTCTAAGTCATCTTGGGCCGCGCTGGAGTGGCCGAGCCCTTTAAGGCGCCTTGCTGCGGAGAGCGCGGTTGCTCGCCGTCGGAGCTTCGAGTCCTTAGCATAAGTTAGTATAAGTAGTTTAGGGACTGATAACCGCAGCAGATAAGTCCCTTAGAATTACAGTCATTCAATGACGACACCTACCCGTACAACAAAGCATCCTCAGCAATCAGCTGCAGACTGCGTCGATGTAAGGCCTATCTGGATGCATCTCGACAAATCTCTGAGCAGCTCCTTAGTTGGTGTCGTCCCTTTGTAGCATGTGACTAAATAACTGCACCGCCATTTCGCAGCCCTGCGTAGCATTTACAACCTATGGTTCCAATGTGATTGCCGCTTGGGAGTAGCCGAGCGGTCTGGAGCGCCATGTTACGGATCGCGCTGCCTCCCGCGTCGGAGGTTCGAATCCTCCCTCGGGCATGGGTGTGTGTGTGTGTGTGTGTTGTCCTTAGGTTAGTTTAATTTCGTTTAAGTAGTTTGTAAGACTAGGGACTGATGACCAAAGTAGTTTGGACCCAAAGCATTACAAACATTTGAACATTGTTCCAATGTGATTACTGATCCTTTTCGTATGTCACGTGTACCACGTCATGTGCTAAATCATTTTTTAAGTACCCTGTATGTAGTATTTGTAGTAACTGGAATCTCCCAACCAATCATGTGCTAGCGTGCTTCAAGGATAAAGACAGCCGTACCGTAGGTGCAACCACAACACCCGGTTGTTTGTGGAGCGGTCAGACAAAAGTGTGGTTCTTGAAGGGCGGGCAGCAGCCTTTTCAGTAGTTAACACGGGTAAAAGTCTGGATGACTGACTTAACTGGCCTTGTAACATCAGGTAAGTTAGCTTTTCCATACAGCTACTGTGAACGGCTGAATGGAAGGGGAAACTACAGTCGTTACTTTTTCCCGAGGTCATGCGGCTCTACTGTAAGCTTTTGAATTTTGGTGCTACAGAAGAGTGCTGAAAACTAGATGGGTAGATCACGAACCTAATGAGGAGGAACTGGGCAGTATTGGGAATAAAAGAAATTTCTGGCATATCTTGGCTGAGAAACGGGATCGATTGGTAGGACACATTCTTAGACATCATAAGTAGTCAATTCAGCATCGCAGGGAACTGTATGGTGTAAAAATGGCAGCCGCGTGGTCTAAGGCGTCACGCTACAGACTGGGCGGCCGTTCCAACACCGTCTAGATGCAAGGCCTCACAACAAGCTCGTGCCACGTCACACCGATAGGCAGCCCTCGCAAGCTCACTGGCTGAAGCTAAGAGGCAGTGGGCTGTGCCCTAGCGGCCATCCAGTGGGCTTGCGAGGGCTGCCTATCGGCGTGACGTGGCACGAACTTGTTGTGAGGCCTTGCATCTAGACGGTGTTGGCCGTTCCCACCGGAGGGTAGAGTCCTTCCTCGGGCATGGGTGTGTTTGTGAGTCGCTTTAGTGTAAGTTATTTAAGTAGTTTGTACGTCTAAGGACTGATGACTGTAGCAGTTCGTTCCAATACGTTTACGAACATTATAACATTTTTAAAACTCGCAGAGGAAGAGCGAGAGACGAATGCAGAAAGAAAGTTCAAATAGATGTAGGTTGTCGTTCTTATTCAATGATGAAGAGGCTTGCGCAGGATAGAGTAGCGCGGAGAGCCGCAGCAAACCAGTCACGGGACTGAAGACCACAACAACAAGATGTTGAATTTTTTGTAAACCTAAGGGACTTAACTGCTCAGTCTCCAGGCTTACAAATTACTGTAACTTATGCTAACGATAACACACACACCCATGACCGAGGGAGGACTCGTACCTCCGACAGCCTAGAACCACGCGCTCCGCATCACGTCGCCTTAGAGCTCTCGGCCACTCCACCGCGGCTACAACAACAACAACTTGTTCCCCCATTGATGTTAACCCTTAACTGCCCTGGCGGGGTCATATTTGACCCCAAGAGTTTTCATTTTAATATTTATTCGCTAGGTGACATGGTAGGGAGACTTTACAAAAGCTGCCAAGTCTAAAGAAGGTAGCCAACATATTTTTTTGTACAAATTTGAAAAATTAGAAAAAATGTAAATCAATATTCAGCGTAGGAATTTAAATAAATATGGTTCGCAAATCATCTTTTTTTGTTTTGATATGGCAAGAAGCATGCCTTCAGAAGTTCAAAACACGGAAAATAACGTGTTTCTAATGAAAACTAATTTGTATGTGAATTAATAAATGTCAGATGAATGCAAATCTTTTAAAATAATTTCTTTGTGTTTACTTCTGTGTTTAAATGATTTTGTTTACCTTACAATTTGATATTAACAAGACAATAAATGCTTTACATTCAAAAAGTCATTTACAATTACATTTACCCCAAGAATGTGGGGTCAAAAATGACCCTGCCAGGACATGAGACTTACTACATTCGCCAGGGCAGTTAAGGGTTAATAATTGAGACGCACTGTTGGCTACAAAGGGGACTTAGGATAACAGAATCTGGCCCCACGGCTGCACCTTTTCACGTTCTGCCCCTTTGTGGCTGTGGGTATTCGTTAGAAGGCGCGGGCCAGCGTCCGCGGCGACGTTTCCGCGAATTGTGGCCCGGAGACGGCCCGGCGTTGAATGGCGCGGCGCGGCGTGAATGAACAGGTGTCCTTGGAGCCGCCCGGAAGCTGCGGCCGCCGCTAGCCGCTCGCCGCCCCCTCTTCGGTGAAAGTGCAGCCGGCGGCCTGATATATCGCGGCTTTCGCATTTTAATTTCCAGCCGCTACACTAGACAGGAATCAATTATGTCTCGCAACAGCGGAATGTCGCTCCCGCCGCCGCACACCGAGTGACTAATAGCACAGAACTGGTCGACACGGAAATTCTGCATTCTGGATGGATGGCTGATGGAAAATGCCATCGCTTCCGAGTAAGGGAGTTATCGCTTTCTCCATTGGGAGCATGTTTTCCTAGCCAGAAGACAATGTTCATATACAGGGTGATACAAAAAGGTAAGGCCAAACTTTCAGGAAACATTCCTCACACAAAAAGAAAGAAAATATGTTATGTGGACATGTGTCCGGAAACGCTTAATTTCCATGTTAGAGCTCAGTTTAGTATTTGAATTGTTGGATGAACCATTCGCAGAAGTGTACCCGTAGAGGCCGATCAGCTGCTGATAGTACCTGCACACGCTGTACATGGTACGGAAACAACTGATTCTCCCGTAGCACTCTCCATACAGTGACGTGGTCAACGTTACCTTGTACAGCAACAACTTCTCTGAAGCTGACATTAGGGTTATCGTCAACTGCACGAAGATTAGCCTCGTCCATTGCAGGTGGCCTCGTCGTTCTAGGTCTTCCCCAGTCGCGAGTCATAGGCTGGAATGTTCCGTGCTCCCTAAGACGCCGAGCAATTGCTTCCAACGTCTTCCTGTCGGGACACCTTCTGGAAATCTGTCTCGATACAAACGTACCGCGCGACGGCTATTGCCCCCTGCTAATCCATACATCAAATGGGCATCTGCCAACTCCGCATTTGTAAACATTGCACTGACTGCAAAACCAAGTTCGTGATGAACACTAACCAGTTGCTGCTACGTACTGATGTGCTTGATGCTAGTACTGTAGAGCAATGAGTCGCATGTCAAGCACTGAACCTTCCTTCATTTGGGCCAACTGGCGGTGAATCGAGGAAGTACAGTACATACTAACGAAACAATTGGGTAATTTGACAATTGTCTGCACGAATCATTTCAATTTACATTTAAAGAGAAATACTAAAATGAGCTCTAACATGAAAATTAAGTGTTTCCGGACACATGTCCACATAACATATTTTCTTTCTTTGTGTGTGAGGAATGTTTCCTGAAAGTTTGGCCGTACCTTTTTGTAACACCCTATATAAAAGCACATGGTCAGAAAAACGCGTAAAGCTGTCCACTTTTTCCTGTCTGAGAAAGTGTAAAACTGTTTTTCGGAGCATTTGGAAAAACACAAATCGGATTAATAAAGTTGTCACCTCGAAGAAGGCCATCCATTAATATAAATCTCAACGCCCCTACACCGCCCCCAGGGGTAGGAGGAAAGATGTCTAAAATCTTAAATAGGAACCCCTGTGTTTTTATTTTTGCAGTTTTGGATTTTCCGCGAAATATATGTAACTTTTGTATGAATCTTTTTCCTGTCGATTCGTTATAGATGGCGCTGTAATCGGCAAAAATAAAAATGAGATAAAATTATTGGAAAACGGTAATATCTCAAAAAAATACTCATCAGATTAGGAAAATCAAAGTACACGTTCTGATATTTTTGATAATGCTATTATGTGACACCTCTCACACCAACTGTAATCATGCTCTCAGTCTATGGTAAGACTGTTCATTGTATTCCAGTGATTCGGATTCTACGTATCTCCCCTCCTCCTTCCTTCCCCTGCGGGGTCCTCAGTGCCGACTTTTAATAATGCATAGTCCAGTGTTTCGAGTCTACAGTGCATCAATGTCTCAAGGTACACGTACCAAATAAGGCCCGGTTCCTAATAAGGCCCACTCTCATTTTCTAGCATAGAAGGTTTGAAAACAGCGGTACATGCCCTTGGTAATGATAGCTTGTGACAACTAGTGGACAAGGCAACAACTACCTCAGCACCCGCTCTCGTGCTGGCCATTTTACTTTCATTTGTGCTAAGGCGTTCAACGAAGGAGGGCTGCTTCTTATTTTCACAGTACGTTTCATCTAATGCAATCGCTTCGCTCATGAAGCATTTGTTCTGGTAAATATGTATATGTGCACAGAAAATTGTGCTGTATTAAGATAGTGGAGTAATGTTCCTAATAAAACGTTTCTTTTTAAACAAACTCACGCGTTTTAAACGGGTTGTTCCCATTAAGGCCCATCATAGAAAATGCAATGATTAAACTTATGTTCCTATTAACTTACGATAAGGAAACTTACTGCTGTCAGAACAATGTCGGTTGCTGGTTAAATTTAATAATCTTAAGAGTTAATAACCAGTAAGTTATCAACAGTACTCTATGTAGCGTTTGTAAAAAAATTAAATATAAAATTCTATGTATCATTTCATTCCACTTACGTCTAAAATAAAATTACATTCAACTCTTGCAGTGTATTCCAACAGTTTCCCTGCGATTTACGTGCCCCAGAATGTTGATATGAACTACATGTGGCTACGGGCCATATTAGGACAGGGTGTCCTAACAAGGCTCAGTTGCAGGGGTTAAACATTTTCTTTAAAGTGATGATATTAATTACATAAACATTCCATTTTAATTTATGTTTGAACTGAATATAGTTGTAGGATGTTACACGTACAATCTCGGAATATTACCACTTACGTTACACATACTGCATACGAAATTCCTAAACGTCAAGTGGGCCTTATTTGGTTCACGTACCTTAATAGTGTGACTACCATCCCCAAACAAGCGTCGTCGCCGCAGTTTATATACTGTCTCCAGTGTTTCTTCGTCTGTTCTGTGTTTATGTTGCTTACTGTCTGTTTTAACGCCACCGTGGCACTATCCTTTTAACGAACCAAATGTATTTTATTCATCTTTCTGTGTTATATTTCTGCAAATAACATCTTTGTGTCAAAGTCTTACGTGCTTCACTTTTTACCACTCTTCCTTTTATTTTTATTTTTATTTTTTAAATCATGTCCATGTTTTAAAAGTCGCTCGGCTGAAGAGCAGCGCATAAGCTGCTGCCAACATACTGGACGTAATATTCGGTGTTAAAATAACAATAAAGGAAAAAAAGTATCTCTACGGAACTGTTCCACGATGATAACTGTTGCAGAGAGAGAGAGAGAGAGAGAGAGAGAGAGAGAGAGAGAGAGAGAGAGAGAGTAGATATAATTTCTTCGTACTTTGAGGCTCATAGAAATGTTAAAGAAGCTCGCCAAATGTATGCAAATCTGTTTCCTGATAGTAATGTTCCCCCTGCAACGACTTTTCGCAGTGTTATCCAACTGCTTGCTGTAACTGGACGGACCTAGAGAAAGAGTCCAATGTTTATTTATTCGACGTATTACCGTTTTTCAACAATTTTCAACCCGTTTTTTTTTTTTTGCCGATTACAGCGCCATATATCATGAAACAATAAAAAGTTGCCCTTTATTTATTTATTACAGAGAATCCAAATCTGCAATAAAAAGTAGGGGTTGCTATTTAAGATTTCAAAGTCACCCCCCTCCTGTACTCGGAGGTGGTGTAGAGGGTCGAGTTTTATGTTATGGATGGCCCTCTGCGAGGTGATCAACTTTTATTACAACTTTTTTAAAATCCGATTTGTATTTTTCCAAATATTCCGAAAAACAGTATTTAATGCTTCACCCTGAATACTTATTTGACATCCACCTGCTCTGCTGTTCAGCCAAGGACAGTGCTATCAGACCATTTTTTAAATATACGAGGGAGAACTGGTTACCCAGCCGCAGCGGAAACTCGGTCACAGGATTAGTCACAGTCACGTTTCATTTCAAAGTATCACGCGTTGTTACCTGGAAGTACGAGCGCGTAAAGGTACCGCGGAAAAACCCTTCACAGGGAGCCGCGACACTTTCTGTTGATGTCATTAACTTCACTAACAATAAGAACGGGAAAGATGTAAAGGGAAAAGAAGACCATGTTAACTTCACATGGAAGGAGACACACACGATGCCGAGTGGAGCAAAAATGAAGTATTTGCCTCAAAGTTAAATACGTAAACTGTACACATAAATATTTCGTTGGTGATATGGACAAATGTACTATTATACTGTAAAGCAATATATTTTACTTTATAAACTACATAAGGAAATTTCAGATAAACTTCCATCCGTGGGAATTGGTTTGGAAACAAGTGGTTATGCGTGGAAGAGAGAAAACTCCATCTACATCTAATGACTACTCTGCAACTCACGCTTAAGTGCCCTGCAGAGAGTTCATCCAAACACTTTCAAACTATCTCACTACCACTCTACTCTCTAATAGCTCGCAGAAAAACCGAACACTTTAATCTTACCGAGCGAACTTTACAAAACGTTTTTCTTTCTTTTAACACGAAAAAAGATGCATCAGAATTAAAGTGACCACTTTATTTATTTACAAGGAGAGGACGCCTACTCGTCATCGCCGAATTCGTCCAAATTTATGGTACATAAATGGGTGAGGTACTAAAGTGCCCCAGGTGGGAACTCCAAATGGCCAAGCGGTTAGGATATAAAAGGAAGTTTGATACGGCTCTATCACCATATGCATCTTATCATCTGTCCCTGTGACAGCGTATCTAGTAAGCGGTGTTTGACTTAGCCGGAAAAAAAAAAAAAAAAAAAAAAAAAAAAAAAAAAAAAAAAAAAAGGTCGTATTGAGAAGGTCGCGGGTTAAACTCCACCAGGCGGCAATTTTTTTTTTTCTGCTACTTGGAAATGCGTACCCCTACATATTGTTCCCGTAGGGATCGTGAGGACAAGATTAATTACAACACGCACGGAGGTATTTAAACAATCATTCTTCCCACGCTCAATACGTGAATGGAATGGGAAAAACTCTAATAACTGGTACAGTGGGACGTACCCTCTGCCGTGCACTTCACAGTGGTTTGTAGAGTATTGATGTAGATGTAGACTGACGCCACAATTAACCGCAACATCATATAGGTTATTTTATTTATTTACATAAGCAAAAAGAGAAAGGGCAAGCCGCGGTGGAGTAGCCGAGCGGTCTAAAGCACCTCGCTGCTGAGCGCGCGGTTGCTCGCCGTGGAGGTTCGAGTCCTCCCTGGGGCATGGGTGTGTGTGTTTGTCCGTAGGTTAGTTTACCTAGGTTTAAGTAGTTTGTAAGCTACGGACTGATGACCACGCAGTTTGGTCCGATAGATTTACAGAGATTTGATTTGAGAAAGGGCATTGGATGAAATTCGGGACTACAAACATTTAAAAAGGGACTGTAGTTAACGCGTACTTTGGGACGTCATGTATGTAAATCGATACTTCAATTCTTTTGCAATTGATCAATTACATGTACCGGGGTGATATTAATGGAAGAAACAGGGGAAGCAATAATTTTGACCGCCCCTTGCGCACGTTATGAACGCCGCCCTTTTGCAGTTACGTGGTTTTTTTAATGTTTCCATAGAAAAACAAACTCTATTGACATTCTGAAAATATCTTCTTTCATCGCACAGTCCAGCAGCGAAACACGCGTAACGCAACATGTCGCTGAATACTTGCGAGGACAGCTGGTGATGTGTAATGGAATGATGCAAGCTTCTCGGGAAGTGATTTCTTCTTCTTACCTTACGGACCGTTCACATCCCCACGTTTGCAAGATAATATGCTTGTTTTAAATAATGACGACTCATGCAGGTGTTGTGCACATATAGATACAAAATAACATACATGGTGTTGCGGTTAATTGTGAAGTCGTAGTGTACGCATTGCCAAGAAGAAAAAAACCTTGACGCCGTGCGGAATCGAGCCCGCGAACCTGTCAATAAAAATCCGAACCTCACCGCTGAGCCCAATACCGCTTTCTAAACAGGTGCATATGGTGATACAGCCGTATCAAAATTCCTTTTATTTTCTAAAGTCTTAGTCATCTGGAGTTCCCACTTGGTGCACTTTCCTATCTCACCACGCCCTAAATGTACAATGAATTTGGACGAATTCGGCGATGACGACTTGGCGTCCTCTCCTTGTTAGATGGAAAGTGAATACAAACAGTGAATATGTTACCAAGTTACTGTGTGCAGACCACGGTCTGACTATACAAGCAGGTACAAATGGATGCACGCTTCAGTAATTATGTAGGGATGAAGAACACTGCACTTTACAAACCGGCGTGGGAACCTGCGTAAAAAGTCTTCGGCCAGAATCCTACGACTACCTTACAAAATAACACCAGCATTTCATTCATTATTTTAATCTGCGAAGTAGAAAAAACCTCGCAATCGAAAGACAGTCACCTACGCACACCTCCATTTCGCTATGGTATGTCTAAATAGTACGCAACTTTTAAGGGCCAGATAAGAGTGAAATGCCGCGGAAGTGGCACGAGGACCCATTCTTTTTTTTAAATACCGTTACTACTATCAAGTTTTTGAATGGGAGCCAATACTGACATGCGGCGAGATGAAACAACGCCTCTCTCAGACGACCCATGGCCATACTTTCTCCCATTATATTGTTCTACTATCGGAAGCGGCGAGAGGAAAAGGCGCTGACGAAGATCGGACGTTCACTGATGCTATCATCTTGAAAGCTGGACACAGGTACAGTGAACACAAATAGGACAGTCGATCGTCGCTGCCTACATTCACCATTCTAAACAAAATCCATCTGTGCATCGCCACTGGATAAGCCTGCAGACGAGCCAGCAATTTCTTTTCTTTGAAAATGAAATGTTATTTTTGGTCATTTCACCGCGGCTTTGTTGCGAGTGCGGATGTCTACGTTTTAAAGAACGTAATTCCGTATTAAATACGAATCATTAAAACAGTACCACAGAAATCAGAGTTGCCTTCAGATACCAACAAATAATACTTTATCTCCACCAGAGCCAACAGCAAGAAATTTGAGGCATAGGCGTAGATACCATCCTGCTACCAGTAAGAATGTAAGTTACTAAAGTAGAAAAGTATCATTTTTAACTACGGAAACTTGACGCCACCCGCTCTGATTGACAGCGAGATTGCACTGTTGCCGGATGCTCTGGACAAAGCATGACCGCGGCCAATCCGAGCGCCTTTCGCCAAGTGGCCGTAGTTTAAAATGGGGTGTTTTAGATATTCACAACATTAGCAATTTCGGTCCTTACTGGCATCTGCTATCCAGGGTTCAAATTTCGTGACAATGTTTCTCCACCCTGTATGAAGCAAGGAACAAAATACAAAGTGCGCCTGAAAAGTTCGGTAAATAAAGGAAATACAGGAAACAAAAGTTACAAACAAATACCTTCACTGGCCTTAAAAGTAATCGACATTGGCTACAATACACTTCTGACATCGGTTGTACGGCTGTTGGAAATTGTCTGCAAACGCTTCTTGTAGAATCGCTCTAAGCAGTGAGGTCACTCATTGTTGGACCTCGGCAACCGTTACTGATCTTCAACTCTCAAAGACAGCCGCCGATCATCCGCAAGCATCCGTCGCACTCGTTGGATGATGCCTGGGACTGATTGTGGACGGTCGACCCGAACGTGGCTCATCCCCAACACTTTCCGTTTTTGAATTTAAACCACTCACACACACACTTTTTACTCACTGCTTCAACGCCATACACTTGCACAAACATCCCATGGATCGCGGTTGACGTTTTGCCTAAATTGAAACAGAAAACAGAACTTAACACGTTGCTCCATTGCTACATTTCGCGCTCCCTGTGGTAATGCCACGAGTTCTCACACTGACCCTGTTAGCTGGGTCGCAGCGTGTACCACCGCTTCACTGCAGTGCTTTGCACGATAGGGAGCGCCTGTTGACATGTGCCTCAATGTGTATGCGCGGGCACCTCATCGTCGCCAGCACGGTTTGTAGAATATGGGACCATTCATCGAACTTTTCAGACGCACCTTGTAGAATGAAAGTTGGGAAAAATGAGTTTCCTCAGAAAATCATTACTTATTGTGAAGCCAGTTGCCAAACCCTCTCTCTTTCTATCCATCTATCCTCCCGCCCCCTTTCTCTTCTCTCTCTCTTCTCTCTCTCTCTCTCTCTCTCTCTCTCTCTCTCTCTCTCTCTCTCTCTCTCTCCATTTCCTGTTTCTTTCATCTTCGATATTAAAAATTACAAATTTACATCCATTTTTAAGGTAACGGGCCGCGGTGGAGTAGCCGAGCGGTCTAAGGCGCCTCGCTGCAGAGCGCGCGGTTGCTCGCCGTCGGAGGTTCGAGTCCTCCCTCGGGCATGTGTGTGTGTTTTGTCCTTAGGTTAGTTTACCTTAGTATAAGTAGTTTGTAAGCTACGGACTGATGTCCAAGCAGTTTGGTCCGATAGATTCACAAACATTTGAACATTGATGGTAACGGTGGCAAATTACAACGGAATCAATCTTAAAGAAAACTAAGCGAAATAACGACGCAATAAACACCGTCATTTACAGACTTCGTAACCACGACCACTGCTGATGACACATCAACCTAGCAGCTGTGATACTGCAGCTGTCCTGGTATGCGTACCAGGCAGCTACTGCAAATAAGCCATTTAAACATGAATGTCCCTAGAACGTGGTTTCACGAAAGTTACATTGATGTGTGACACTAAATGTTGTTTTGTGTAAATCTATCGATAAGTACCTTCAGAATTATATCAAGTTCATTTACCTACTAATATAATTAACATAAAAAAATCAGTAATTCAATTACGATGACTTCCGAAAACTAATGTTAGGTCCCTTGGGAAATAATAAATAAAAACGAAAACGTCAGTCGACACCAACAGATATTATGTTTTTAACATTTAGTTTGTTAATAGTGACCTGTTAGTTACAAGTTTCGTAGAAGTTTAAACTTTCTCCGTCTCTAATGATCATGGTGACGACGGGAGGTTAAGCCGCAATCGTCCTTCCTTCTTTAAACGTTCTAGTATACTTTAACAATATCGCCGTCAAACATTTTGAAGGGATACTGACGATGCGTCGGAAGCTCGCTCTGAAGGAAGACACGGCGCCGAGGACAGGAAGTTGCCGCTTCCTGCGTAGCCATGTGCCGCGGCTGGCATTTTGCTGCAAAGTTCAAACGGCTCCGCCGGCAGCTGGCTCTCGCCTGGAACAGGTACGTGAGCGCGAGCGGACCTACATTCTAACCGATTACGGGCCTGCCCGCCAGCTCCAGACGGTCTACATATTTACCGCCAGTACCCACTCACATCGCCCGTCCTTGGCAGTAAACCATCTCTCTGTCCCCGACTTTCCAATTACTTCTCCCTTCATTCCGGTCGATGGTCCAGGAGAGAAGAAGAAACAGTCGTACTACCATGAACGATGAAGTTTCGTGTGCATGAAGTGAAACTATGACCTGAAAACTAAGTACTTCACTGTAGATCGGCAGTAAAGACACGGAAAAGCTGTTGGTCGTTCGCAACAATATCAGTGATCGAGATGTATTAATATTTACATATCAGACATCGTGACTACTATCTTCAGTGCTTGTCTGACATGCATTGATTTCAAATGTTCAAATATTTGTAAACCTATTGGACCAAACTTGCATTGTCATCTGTCCCTTAGACTTACAAACTACTTGAAGTAACTTATGCTAAGGACAACACACACACACACACACACACACACACACACACACACGCGCGCGCGCGCGCGCGCGCGCGCGCGCGCGCACACACACACACATACACGCACGCTCGCGCCCGCGCCCTATTGAGGACTCGAACCTCCGGCGGGAACGGCCGCCCAGTCCGTAGCATGACGCCTTAGACCGCGCGGCAATTCCGCGTGACTGCACTGATTTACTGCTGCTTCCATTAGAGTTTATGCCATAAATGAAACAAGGACGCAAACAAAATAATCGCGAGGTACACAGATGCATCTAAAGGCATCTGATAACTAAATGGTATTGCTATGCTTCTATATGCACAAGATGACTGTCAAAAATGTTACAGCATGTGAAGAACTTCGTCTTTGTTAATGGACGACAGCTATATCAAAGCTCTATCTTTTGGGCCGTCTCGATATAACTTCTCTCGTGTCGTTTGTGATTGTGTGGAGAGGAGCAAGGCATTTCGCTACGGGTTCATTTACTAAGCACGAAGCAGCTTTGCCATTACTGTGGCACACGCTGTTCTTCATCATCGTGTTGTTCCGTGAGCGTACGTCCCTAAAAGAGTGAACCAATATATTGCAGTACCCCACGTATATTTCGCGAAAAGACTATGAAGCTAAAACTGGAAAGATTGGAACCCAGACAGTGTCTTACCAGCAGTCGTCCTCATGCGACCCACTCGAAACTGAAGCAGGAAACGCGGAAGGTATTGGCAGTACACACTGCCACATTTGGCTTGCAGAGTATAGACGTAAATGTTTTACAATTGTAGATGCAAATGTGGTCTGTGGAGCTCGAATTTGCATGAATACGTTGCTCGAGAAAGTGTCTGGCCTAACCTTGAACGTACGTTAGAGTAGGTCCGCCTTGCAAAACACAATTACTTATGTCCCAAATATGTTTCAACACAGTTGCAGCACCTCCAGCGCGTGCTCTGATTTGCCTGAAATTCTGTTAAAATTATACATATACCGACACTTTTTAGACATGTCGCTTACGACCAAGTAACTCTTATTACTATTATTATTATTATTATCACTATTATTATTATTATTATTACTAACACATTAAACTAACCTGTATACGGTTTTAGAGGCAAATCGTTATGTCTTCGGTACAACTACCCCATTCGCTTTAATTCGGAACACTTTTTCCAACTACCAGCCATTCAACAATTTCGTCTCGATTAAAGTTATAGCTAGAGGTCTGCGCGGATAAGAAAAGTGTTATCCGCACCACATCCGCAAGGCCCATATCCGCAACCGCATCCGCGGCACTTTATCCGCATCCGCAAGTGCGTTATCCGCATCCGCAGATATTAAAGTTTTGAATGGGTAATAGTAACAGATAGCAGTATTTAAAACCATGGTAATGAAATAATTATTGTTAGAGTGTCATTCCTGCGACAACTTAACTACTTTTGACTTTTAGAATCACGGTAACTGTTCTATAACTACTCGGATCAGGCTATTCCAATCAGGAAAACATTGGCGCTCCGGACGCACACAAATCAAATCAAATGTTTGTTAAGCTTATGGGACTTAACTACGGGGTCATCACTCCCTAAACTTACAAACTACTTATGAACTAATTACGAACTAGGACGGCACAAATATCCATGCCCGAGGGGGGATTCGAACCCCCGACCGGAGTGGCCGTGCTGACCGTGACTGGAGCGCCTCAGTCACCTCGGCCACCGCGGCCGGCGGACGCACACAGTAGAGCTTCGGAGCCCTTGTGGTCGGAGCACAACATCAGCTGTTTAATACAGGCATCTTCTTAAATTTCAGTGGTTAAAACTGATCGGCGTAGAGAAAATTTAACTGTGTTTACATTTAAAAAAAGAAACGGTTCTTTCGGAGTTTTATAAAAGGGACACTTAACACACAAGAGGTAATGAGACACAATGCAATGCACGTCATTTCAAGTGTTAAAACTGCCGTCTACTTCTAATTGGTAACTGTCAGCAAAAAGAGAGAATGTTGGCTGCAGCTACGGCCAGCCTATGGAATCTAACATTGTGTGCCTTCCTAAATAAGTTACTTTCACTGTACACCGTATCTGATTATGAAAGTTGCTATAAAATGCTATTGTTAATCTTTATTACTTCCGTCACCATTTATCCAATACATAAACATGAATGTTTATTTGTATGTTTGTTCATAGTTTAGGCGCGGCTGTATCGTTCAATCGATTGCGATGAAACTTTGTCAACATATTGCTTGCACTTTCGTGACGGTTAGTGACATAATTAAATGACTGTAAGACACATAGTTCAGGAGATATGACACAATAAACAATGAAATGCGCGGTAAATTGCTGATTCACACGACAATGTTGCACGATGGACGAAAAATGTGACCGCCTCTCGAAACATGCTTTGTTCCGGAGTTATGTGTTCCATTATTTTGATAAAAACCTGCACATACAGGTTATGAATAGATTTATCTGAAGATCATCATATTGAGAATGTTCTACATGACGAGCAATACCTTTCATTTTATTGCCCATCTGTGGTGTAACACAGGAATATTGTTGTCGGCATTTTTTCGCATGTTCACTCCAGAATCAATTTAACACTCTGCTTTGCAAATCAGTACCTGACACAGTCTGCTTCATGTACCTATGTCACCCTGCCACAGAAATTTCACAGAATATTTCTTAACCCGCGCAGCTTGTGCACAAATAATTGTTACATCTTATAAAGAAAATATGGGAGAATGCTAAATCGGAGAGTTGGTGGAACAAAGAGAGATGTCCTGGTAGAGTCCTTGGTCAAAAGTTTGAAGGAAGGCAAATGTAATGTCTTCTTTACGAATAGGCCATGAAATAGTAAGTACAAATTCAAACCGCGAAAAGGATTATGAAGGAAATCTTGTTTTTCATGGAAATTCACATCAATCGGCTTAAAGAGACCATGAAAAACTTATATCTGGATTTCCAATAGTTCTTTGAAGCTATTTTTTCCGAATGCGAGTCCAGTGTAAAAGGTTTTACAAAGTCAGTGAATCGCACTCTACATTGTTTAGGGGAAGTATCCTTTTAGTTTAGTGGAAGTATCCATTTTAAAGCAGGAACTCAAGTTTCAGTTTCGCGGAATCTGGAACTAGAATATCATTATTTGTGGCAAAATTACTTATAATTAAGCTGTAAAAACACTTTCATCCATGTACGAATTAATTTTGTATGTTATTGCACGATTTTAGTTAATTCAACACAAACCTTAAATCTTTCGTCAGAATACTTTAATCTCTGTATGTTAACTGTATCTAACTTTATTTGTGACCACTGAGTTCGAAAATGTACTTAATTTTCCATGCGGCAAAACGTAATTCGTCACCAAGAAAGAAGCATGGCACGCTACAAAACTCGAGAATGTTGATTAAAGACATTTAAAAATACCAACTGCACGTCGTCCTATCGAAGAGTTTAGCGAAATCGATTACAAATCACACGTGGTTGCCAAAACTATTGCCAAATACATAAACAGACTTTTACTACGTAATGGGATTAAACATCTTCGCATTTTGGTACTTACGCATGCCGTAAAAAATGTAGGTCTTGTACATGTAAGTAAATATCACATCAAAAATACTATCGGATTGCGGGCGCGGTGGACGAGGGGATTGAGGCGCTCCAGTCACGATCTGCACGGCCACTGCGGTCGGGGGTTCGAATCCCCCCTCGGGCATGGATATTTGTGCCGTCCTTAGTCTTAGCTAGTTCATAAGTAGTTTGTAAGCTTAGGGACTGATGACCCCGTAGTTAAGTCCCATAAGTTCTACAAACATTTGAACATTTTTACTATCGGATTTTTCCTGGTTACGAGAAACGACGATTCAGTTACGTTGCACCTAGATGTATTCGGGAGATGGAAGAAAGCGTAAGTTTCACAGACTCCTCGACGTCGAGGACATCAGAGGCTCCTAATGAACAAAGATGGGGATCGCGTCTTTTTCCCGCCATTTTCTATCGGTGTTTTAGAGAAACTATGGCCAGGTTCGAGCTGCATTATCACATGTGGGTTTGAATATCCATGACCTCAAAATGTTCAAATGATTGTAACCTAAGGGATCAAACTGCTGACGTGATGGGTCCCTAGACTTAAAAACTTCTTTAACTTATGCTAAGGGCAACACACACACACACACATTTCCGAGGGAAGACTCGAACCTCCGACAGGAGTGGTCGAGCAATCTGTGACATGTCGCCTCCGACCGCGCAGCCATTCCCGCACGGCTCACTGTTTTCGAATGCGCGCCAAGGTTGATGGAGAATGATCCACCTGACTCAATAGTTAATTCAGAGATCTTATTCTAATAAAAAAATGCACGGAAAATTTCTCAAAAGCAAGACAGCTTTCTCATAAAAGCTATATTAGATACCCATAACAACAACGCATTTACCGTTTTGTTAGTGACACAGCAATTTTGTTCTTAGTTTTCTCTTTATTGGTTTTAGCTAAAGTCTGAGCGTATTATGACATCAAATTTTTCTCGATCAATGCTAATAAAGAGAAGTTCCCCAGAAACAACTGTACCATCATTATTACAGCTTTTGTTAGTAAAATGGTACTTATATCTGACGAAGGATGGTGTTTATTGCTATGATCTACAGAATAATATATCTTATGTCTGCTTCCGTAGTCCAGTGGACAGCGTGGTAAGATTGCTATGCAGGGAGCCCGGGTTCGAATTCGCGTTGGAGATTTTCTCCACTCGGGGACTGGGTGTTGTGTTGTCATCATCATCTACGCGCAAGTCGCCCATGTGGTGTCACCTAAAGACTTGCACCAGGCAGGCAGAACACGACGCCAGCTAGGGTCTAAAGGTCAAAAATGCCACACGAAATCAAATATATTTTATTTACAGAAAATAGACAAAACAGAGACAAGATAGACCAATACCTACCTACAGTAGAACATCAACTGTCACGCTATTACGGATTAAAACTTTTTTCAGGTTGAAAACAAACACACTGTTTTTGTTCTACTATTTTTTTTTTTTAATTTACGAACTAGTTTCTTGAAGATAGCCTAATAAGCAGAAAACAAGTTCGTAAATTAAAATTAAAAAAAATATAGTATAACAAAAACAACCTGAAATATGGAATTGTTCTACCAAGAAGTGACGGAAAAATCCATTTATAAGATTACGCCAACGGTGATTTATCAGTTTGATTTCATAAATTAAAGGAAGTAAGATACCTGGCAAGCCAATTGTAATAACTACACGGTTTCCAATATTTTAATGGAGGACGCTAAAAATTAGAAACACTAACAGTCAGAAAATTATGGTCATTTGTGTATTATCTTAACTATGACAGCCTTAAAAAAAAGCATCTCAATGAGTGAAATGTTCGGTCGTTGGAGGGATCTGTCAACTTATACAGTACATTCACTCCCCACCTTCTCTCTCTCTCTCTCTCTCTCTCTTCTCTCTCTCTCTCTCTCTCTCTCTCTCTCTCTCTCTCTCTCTCTCTCTCTCTCTGTGTGTGTGTGTGTGTGTGTGTGTGTGTGTGTGCATGCGCGCGCTCTCGACAACAGCGCTGCACGGCTTTCCTTTCCTTTTATTTTTTTTTACTTCTGTCAACATCAACATTATCTTACACGGATTAGCTCGGATCAGCCAAGAATCGGGGACTGAGATCCCCGTCGCATTATGTGAGACGGCATTCCGCTACTTGACTTGATGCGATTATGCCACTACACGCTGTAAGCGTCGACAGCAAGTTAAGAACTGTGTTACTGTTCGTTACAAATCTGGCGATTTACCACTCGGCTCCCTAGTTCCCGCACATAATTAGATGTGAAGTGACATGCTCTACCGATACAGAGAAAAACAGAACATAAATTTAGAAATAAAAGTTGAAAATTAGGATGGAAACGAGACCTTGACACCACGACGGGCGACGAAACAAAATTATCAATCACACAGTCACTAGAGCTGTTTTAAATCTTCAGGATTGTTTGATTACCTGGGAGGTTTTCTATTCATGGTACCGTTGACGGTGATATATTAATCTCACCTTATTTACAAAGAGAAACAACTCACCCAGTCAGTTTACGAAGAAACTTTTAATTCAGCATGGAATCCTACCAACGGTGAGACTTCGCACCTTTCACATCAAGGAGGGGAAAAAAGTTCTTATGTGCCACAGAAAAGCAAAGACCCAACAGGAGGTTTTATACGCAACTGTTCATCTGCAGGAGTTTGGTTACTACTATCGTACATTTAGTGTTTGGTCGTATAGTATGAAAGGACTCTCACCACGGCGTTTACAAAATACCTGCTTGCTCGCTGAAAACAGGGAGATACAGCTGGGAAGTAGCCGAAAGAAAGCGTATTATATTGGACAGTGTCAGGATCGGCAGGCAAAATATTACTGTTGACTTCCAAGAACAGTGTTTTTCTTAGTTTTTCTACAAAGATAGTTTGTCTAGATCTGGCTCCTCTTATTTCTGTTACTGTGTTTTACCCGTTTTGTTTGACTGGTGGACACTCTTCCCTTCCCCTTGGTTTGGGCGCTAAAGACCAAGTTATTTTGAGCCTAGTACTCTATATCCATGCATTCATCCATCCACCTAATAGATTGGGCATGACGTCATTATCGTGGCTCAAACATCTCCCGTCTGAAATCACGTGACTATTGGAAAAAAATAATAAAATTAAAAAAAGGAATGTCCAGTCGTCCTTGCGATTACACAGAGCTTTTTGTGAGGGATAGTAATATTAAATTTCATGTGCTATTATTATCAGTTTAAAAACAGTGGCATTTCTTGAAAACATAACTGTTGTTTAGATCCCGTTAATGTTTGCCAACAGTCAAGTGGTTTTTTTTTCTTTTTTCTTTGAGGCACGTCGAGCGCAAATCCTCAGCACAGCAAGCTCAAACCACAAGTATCTACGGTCGAAGGAGAGAGAACTATACTCAAGGGCTGCCACATTTCTTCCAGACTGCTTGAGGGATGTAGCGTAACAATGTGAAATATAGACACTTATCGATTGAATATAAAACGACGTGTATTTGACAAGTTACATCGAGTGCCATTTCTCACTTAAATGGGTTCTCTTTAAAAAATAATAATAATAAAAATAGAAAAAAATAAAAAATAAAAAAATCAAATGTTTCTGCATGTAAGGGACCAAACTGCTAGGGTCATCAGTTCAAATGTACTAAGTACTTACACTAACGTATACTAAGCACAACACACATATCCACACCCGAGGGTGGATTAGAACCTCAGACGTCGAGGGGTCACGCAATCCGTAGCATACCACCTTAGAACACGCGGCCATTCCCACGCGGTTGGGTCCTCTAGATAGGTTCACTTGGGCAGTTATAAACACTACACTAGATGACAATACCAGTGACACAAGTGACAGAGAACTCAAACAACTTCTAATACCAAAACTTCGGACTACTCACGTTGCAGGAAGGAAGGAAGCTTAGGGTTTAACGTTCCTTCGACAGCTTGGTGATTAGAGACGGAGCTAACGCTCGGAGTTATGGATAAGGATGGGGAACGAAATCGGCCGTGCCCTTTGAAAGGAACCATCCTGGCATTGCTTGGAGCGATTTAGGAAAATCACGGAATACCTAAATCTGGATGGCCGGAGGTGGATTTGAACCATCGTCCTCCCGAATGCGTGTCCAGTGCGTTACCACTGCTCCACCTCACTCGGTCTCACGTTGCAGTGGCGCAGTTTAGCTGCAAAGTCACATTAGTCGCTTTGTATGAACTAGTTGCTACTACGCATCATAACTTAGCCTCAGATGCGGGGGTCATCAGTTCCTAAACTTACAAACTACTTATAAACTACGTTATACTAAAGACGACACAAACATCCATGCCCGAGGGGGGATTCGAACCCCCGACGGTGGACTGCCGCGCGCACAGCAACACGGCGCTCCAGCACGCGTGGCTAATCCGCCGCGGCCACAAAAGCGCACAGGAATGGGAGCAGCGAATGAAAGGAGACAACCTGAAATGTGCTGTTCAGTAGTCACCTAGAACGTCGATATTTATATTCAAGTACTACTGGTGTTTGTTTTGTATCAAATGGAAAGAGTCATAATACAGCTGTCAAAACGTTTTCCTAGTAAGCAAAACCACATATCTTTAACTTACCATCGTGCTTGCTATCAGGCAAACAACTGCAAGCAACTGGAGGTATCAAGGTTTGCAGTAGTCGTGATGATGGTCCGCGAGGAATTTCTAAGGAAGGCGAGAGACGAGCATCGGAACTAGAAGCGTTGGCAAACAGGAAGACGCAGCGCAGCCTCCGGCGCAGAGGAAGGCAGCGCACTGCGTGAGGGAGTGTCGCGTGCGGGTGCGTGCTCTCCAGTTACCGCAGCTCACATTGCGAGCCAGCCTCCGCAACCGGACACGTCCTCCGTCAAAGCGCCTAGCGCCGCTATCGGCCCACAAGCCCACGCACTAAGCCTGCGAGGTGCGCGCTATACTCAGCCCACACGGGCAGCGGGGGAACTCCACACATCACACCCAAGTTCAACAGCGCCACCATCAACATCCTGTTACAGATACATAAAACGCCTTTTAATGAGACTGGGGAAGTGGAACATCACCATGTCCACCCTCACCCCCAAAGTAGCCTTCTAAGTTGACAAGCTCCAGCAATTTGCTTACACCACGGCCAAATAAGGATCAAGAACGTATCTTCCACCCACTGCTGTCTTTTAGCATGTTTGTCGCTCGTTGCGATTCGGCTGAGTTTTCGTGGGGCCCGAGAACCCGTACGTAAACATAGCCTTACGCGCGACACTTCTGCTTTTCCTTCACCTTTGCCCCGCGTAAGAAGAGTCGGCGTTATTAATCCGGATTTGGCGTGATTAATGTAAGTGGAGCCGGATGCCCTTCTAGCCGCCAGCCCGTTACCCCCACCCCTTCCCTCCTGGGAGAACATACTAGGAGTGTTCAAATGAAAAGGTACGAAACGTCTTAACAAACAAACCGGTCGAAACCGGAATATGCCGCTTTGGGATAACGTAGAGCGACTCTGTGGACGCGCATGTAGTGTCCTCACCTCCCCCTAAAAATTCCAGGCTGTGCCCTCAGCAGGCAAGGTGATGCTCACCGTCTCCTTTGACGTGTGAGGTCCGATACTTATCGAATTCCTAGAGCACGCAAAAACTATTAACAGTGGCGTGTACTGTGAGACATTCCGTAGCCTACGACAAGTCCATCAAGACCAAACGACCTGGGCTGCTCACGGAGGGAGTGATTCTGCTCCACCCATCCATATGTCTCCAGGGTCACAAGTAAAAATGGGATCAGCTTGAGCATCCGCCCTACACCCCGGACATGTCGCCCTGTGACTTCTATCTGTTTGGTCCGCTAAAGAAAACAGCAAAAACACACATATCGAAGGGAAGCGCTTCGACTCGGACGACGAAATGAAGGACACAGCAGACGATTGGCTCCCGACACATCCGCAGGAATTCTGGAAACAAGGAATCCTTCAGCTCATTAAACAGTGGATAGTTATGCTCAGGCCTCTGGTGAGCCGGCCGCGGTGGCCGAGCGTTCTGCGGCGCGTCAGTCACAGGCTGCACGACCACTACGGTCGGGGGTTCGAATCCCCCCTCGGCCATGGATATTTGTGCCGTCCTTAGAATTAGCTAGTTCATAAGTAGTTCGTAAGTTTAGGCACTGATGACCCCGTAGTTAAGTCCCATAAGCTCTACAAACATATGATTTTTTTTTTTTTTTTTTGCCTCTGGTGATTACTTCTGAATAGCCGCGGTGGAGTGGCCGAGCGTTCCAAGGCGCCTAGCTGCGGAGCGGGCTGCTGCTCGCCGTCGGAGGTTCGAGTCCCCCATCGGGCATGGCTGCATTTGTTGTCCTTAGCATAAGTTACTTTAAGTAGTTTGCAAGCCTAGGGACTGATGACCAGAGTCGTTAAATCCCACACATTTACAAGCATTTGAGCTTTTGAATAAATACTTAATTTATACCCACAGTGTCGTTTCGTACCTTTTCATTTGAACACCCTTCGTGTGTGAACCCCAGCTATCTGCGTATAGTGTTATACACATGAAAATGTGGGAGCTTTTTACTAAACGTTGAATCGCATAACTGAGGGGGAAATGCGATACGAACGGGGTATTTACTTTTGCGATGTGAGAAACCGCCTGAAAACCATGTCCAGGTTGGCCAGTACAGCCTCCCCAATGTTGACCCGCCGGGCGAATTCGTACCGGGGTTGGCATACCTCCCCGTTCGGGCATTTTAAGCTTTGCTTCTAACTGCGCGGGCAGAAACAATGCGATACTGGTACATAACAATGGAAAACTGCCATCGACAGAAGCGACCGGATGTCGTCATATACAGCAAAAACAAAGAAGGCTATAGAATGGTATCAAAATTAGCACTACATTTGTGTTTAAGAAAATGTATAACAAGTACATCATGTACCGGAGAGTCACAAATAAAAGAACAGAAACGATAAAATTTCGGGACGTTCTTTTTACCAAATGGTTGTCATCGGAAAGTGCTATGTCTGACGACAATAGGAATACAACAAGGAACGTGTCCCACCATTTAAGGATTCGTAGGACTCAACAGGACAAACCTATAAGAAGGATGTGCACTCCATATTACCAGAAGAAGAAGCAAAGTCCTTCATGCCAAGAAGCAAAGAAAAGTGTAGAAAATACGACCTTTTATTGCATCTGTGCAAACTCATTTCACATGTCTTTCGCGTGTTTTCAAAAACACCACGTGGCACAGTATAATGTAATATGTTATCCGTATCATAAATTAATAATAAGTAGAATATAATGTGTACATTTTAGTATTTTTATGTTGCACGTCCTATATGGGTATACAACATCCTATAGGAAGTTGGATTCCACTACAAAGAAATATAAGAGGGAGACCACATAAAAAATGGCTAAAGAGTTTTCAAGAGGAAATGGAGAAACGAGGTTTGGAAGAAGGAAATTGGATAGAGATGGACCGACGGAGCTTCGGACGCGAGAAGTGGCAATGATGTTGCAAACACTCACTATAATTAAAAAAAAATCCTACACTTATATTTCAGTTCTCATTCCATTGAATTACTTGAAAAATTAACTGAAAATACTGTTCAGTTGAACAAGAAGGGCATCTCCGCTATGTGAGTGACGGGTCCCCACTAAAGCATATCTGACACTCATATATGGACGACCCAGCAACGAATTTGTTAACATAGGCAACGGTGGTCTACCACGTCGACAGACACCACATGGATTAAAAAATACCACTTTTTACTAAAGAAAAAAAAAATGGATCGTCTCTATGATACAATGTTTTTATGCCTTGAGCCCCCTTCCCCAAAGACCAAAATCCTGGATTCGTGACGTCACAGTCGCCCCGGATTTGTCCTTGATCCTCCATATGGATTTTCGCAGAACCTATCCCCCCCACTCCTAGACAGCCTGTGTGTTTCCATACGTCGCTATATAATGCCGAAATAACTACGTCCGCTACGCATTACGTACTCTGCGAGTCATGTTCAAATGTTTGTACAGCTTATGGGACTTAACTACGGGGTCATCAGTCCCTAAACTTACAAACTACTTATGAACTAGTTACGAACTAGGACGGCACAAATATCCATGCCCGACGGGGGATTCGAATCCCCGACCGTAGTGGCCGTGCTGACCGTGACTGGAGCGCCTCAGTCACCTCGGCCACCGCGGCCGGCATGTAAACATAGATGGTAACACTTTATCTATTTATTTTCTACTGCCTATCATTATATCAACTTTCTTGAATTATTTCTCCACGACACTTAGTCATTCTTTTACACCTTACCAGTTTTTACTAACACGTAATTTGGCACATCGTTGCATGTCATGATTTATTCATAATATTGAAAATGCCAATAAACTCCTCTGGCACGACCGGAGCTAAAGAACGCTGATTTCCAGAATCTTTCATTATTATATGTAATCATGTTCTCCTTTAAAGTATTATTCTGTGGTCGAGTAAGCGCGTACATTTATTAGCATTCAAATTTCACCTACAAACGGATGTTTCATCTTGTGTTTCGTCACCAATAAAATACAACCTAGTCTATGTATGTATATTAATGTTGGTTTCATAATCAACGTAAGTGAGAACAGTGCAGAAAAGGATTAGTTACTCTGTGGAATTTTACGTCCGGTATAAATCTTCACTTAGAGAAAACTGTTGGGATGATTTTGATGACAAACAGTAGCTTCCGCCCGGATATCTCCTCAATATAAAAATCAGTTCACCTTAGAGGTTAAAATACGGGGGTGTTTCAGGAGAAATAGTAAATATTTTAGGATGTAGAAGTACAGACGAATCGCAATAAAATGGCATGTGTGTCCAATTTTAATTGCGCACACGGGAAGTATGTAACCGGTTTCGACTTACAAGGCCATCTTCAGAGTTTGAAAGTCCGAAGACGGCCTTGTAAGCTGAAAACTGGTTAACTATATGAAAACGAACTTGTAGAACATACACGAAATTGTGCTTTTATTCTATACTAGCTGAAAACCCCGCGTTGCCCGGGTATTTATTTATTTATTGTTATATTTCCTTATTCGTATGCTATCCTTACAGAAAAAGAGCTGAAGACATTGTAGCACGCATAGACGAAAGACATGGTCTGTGGCATCACCTTTCGCTGTATGTAACCTCCTTGCTATAGAGTCACAATCGTCATCGCTGGCGTTCAGTCCGAATTTTTTTATAATTTGACGACTTTCAACCACCATATCTTCCACCCCTTATAGCTATCGGCACGGAACTGCTATGGTGTACAACGGGAGACTTCGGACAACAATGACACACAGACCATTCGTTTGCGTTCTGTAGTTTTCACTGCAGAGCGAAATATTAACACACACACACGTAGAATTTTATATACACCGATAACTTTCCATCCCAATATACTCCACCCTTTTATCATTATCAACCATCAAGCAACAATGCAACCAATAAAACCATTTTCAGCCGGCCGCGGTGGCCGAGGGGACTAAGGCGCTCCAGTCACGGTCTGCACGGCCACTACGGTCGGGGGTTCGAATCCCCCATCGGGCATGGATATTTGTGCCGTCCTAGTTCGTAAGTAGTTCATTAGTAGTTTGTAAGTTTAGGGACTGATGACCCCGTAGTTAAGTCCCATGGACTATACAAACATTTAACATTTTTAAACCATTTTCAAAGAGTAAATATAATTTTCAAAGAGTAATTATTGTTCTACATTTCGCGTTATATACTTCAAATTACTAAATCAGATCGCTACAAAACCGTACCTAAAACCTACGTCAGGTATAAATTAGTAACTGTACAAATATTCAAGTCTCTGCGTCTTGTCGTTCGGACGTGATAAGCGTACACCGAACAGACATTCACATTAATATATATAGATAAATAGCTATCCGATCGCCATAAAACCGTGCCTAAAGCCTCCCCCGGGTAGACATTAGTAACTGTACAGATTTTTAGCTCTTTATGTCTTGTGTCTCAGTCGTGATAAACGTACACCGAACAGACATTCACATTTATAGATATAGATGATGCTCTACCAACAAATGACGGAAGTATTAGAGGCACATTCCTCATTTGCTTTAAGTTTGTTTAGGTTACATATTAACAACTGTATCTTTGCAGTTAATAAAAACTGGACACCTATATTATGGTATTTCTATTGCAATTCGACTGTACTACCACCTCCTAAAATATTGACTACCAAAGACGCAGTAAATAAGTAGTAGGGTGCGGCAAAATGGCTTTTATGAAAAACACCTCCGCGTACAGGTTTTAGAAAGGAAACAAGTATAAATAATGTGCTTGGGCGTGGGCCTACTATAGTAACGTGCAGCTGTTGTAGCAGCAGGAGCGTATTGCTGGGGCGCTCTGTTAGTCTTCCCGCTCCCCCAGCACAAGCTCCCCTCACCACCCACCACCGCCAGGACCGATGCTGTTCCGTACTGGGGTTTCCGCTGCGTAGTTGTCTGATTTCCGGTCGCGTCGATCCCTGCCCAACGCCTGACGCCTCAAACACAGCGACCTTCAATATCGAAAACACCACCTCAACTCAACGCGGCGCAATGGGTAAAACTCATACAGTCGATATACAATCGAAGCAGTATTACATTTCAATGGTGACATTCTTCTCGAGTTTCCAGCCGAATTATTAACTCATCTTGACACAATATTTCGGCGATGACCTGATGATCCGGCTTGAAACCCTAGATGAATATCGCAAGTTATTACACAGCAAGTTTACGTAGTCACAACATTATACTCAGTGTAACGCAACTGCGGAAATATACAAGGCCGGCCGCGGTGGCCAAGCGGTCTGCGGCGCGCCAGTCACGGTCTGCACGGCCACTACGATCGGGGGTTCGAATCCCCCATAGGGCATGGATATTTGTGCCGTCCTTAGTATTAGCTAGTTCATAAGTAGTTTTTAAGTTTAGGGACTGATGACCCAGTAGTTAAGTCCCATAAGCTCTACAAACATTTATTATTAAATATACAAGTTTCCAGTCATTAACCCAGATAGCGCTGACGTCCTTCCAGAATGACGAGCATGGCGGCTTAGTTATTCATACTTGTAGTTACGAATTCGCGCACAGTGTTGTATTTCATTTCTTTGAATTGCCTGCTTCCGTTATAGATCAATTTTAATATGTATTGTTGATCGCAAAGTTGTAGACTGCGGATGAAATCTTCTCGGGCTTCCACCCGGGTAGCTGCTGCAGACTGCGGCTGCAAAGTTGAGATTCATACAGAATATATTGAAGACTTCCTACTAGTTAAATTGAAATGTTGAAATGTTTGTTAAGCTTATGGGACTTAACTACGGGGTCATCAGTCCCTAAACTTACAAACTACTTATGAACTAGCTAATACTAAGGACGGCACAAATATCCATTCCCGAGGGGGGATTCGAACCCCCGACCGTAGTGGCCGTGCAGACCGTGACTGGAGCGCCTCAGTCCCCTCGGCAACCGCGGCCGGCCCTCGTAGTTAGCTTTGTATTTCTTGACCGTTCTTTATTTATTTTTTCTTTCTTTCTTTTTTTTGCGACATTTTATGTATATATTTCATCTTAAACAGTGTTTTAATAATAATGATTCATCAGATGAAAATTCTAAAACATTCATTTTTACGTCCTTCCAGAAAGATGGGCAATATTCGAAACCTAATGATATATTTGTGAAAAAAATCACTTATAATGTTCTTGTGGTGTCATATGAAGGTAATTTATACCTTTTGATATAAAATTAAAATCAAAACCAAAAAGAATTCCATGCTATCTGGGTTAAAAGAATGCAATATACAGAAAACTCAGAAGTTTCGGGCTGGAAAAGAGCCACCATTAGAGTGCATAAAAATTATCCCTGCATCTTCCCATGACTAACATACAGAAAAAAAATAATGAACATCCGAAGGAAAGAAGTAAGCTTGGGATTTAAAGTCCCGTCGACAGTGTGGTGATTAGAGTCAGAGTTCACGGTTGGATTTTTGGGTAAGGATGGGGAAGGAAATCGGCCATGCCCTTTTACAGGAACAATTCCGGCATTTGCCTGAACTGGTTTAGGTAAGTCACGGGAAACCTAAATCTGGACGGCAAGAGGTGGATTTGAACCATCGTCCTCCAGAATGCGAATCCATCGTGTTACCTCTGGGCCACCTTGCTCGGTATGAATATTCGAGATTTATTACATCATCCTGGTATGTCTTTACTGAAATTATGCGTTAAGATTCGAAGTACATCTACGCACACTAAGCATTACAAGCCATATCAGCTGAAAGTAGTGTGATTACATGAGGCACCTGTTAAATCGTTTTCTTTTTCCTTATTTTCTTGCGCTATCACAATTATTTTAACACATGACAAGATTCGACCATCACAAACGGCCATCAGACCCGCTATTGAACACGAGGTCCAGTCATCTGTAACGTTACTTGTAATTATCTAAGACAATAATGAACATTTTTAATTAATTTTCGTAAGAATCTGCGACCCATCAGTAATATTTACAAAGAAGCCTCTTAGTTTTAAAGGCAGTGAGATGAAATGTTTGTTTCATACACGTATTTTAGCAAGTTCAACGGCAGCATCAACATTTTTCTCTCCTTTATAGTTCTGTGGTAAACACATTTTATGCAAAATGAAACTAGGTTACTATAACTTATACACAGATTCATATGACATGACGTGATGTGTCAGGACCTAGTGACTAGAGTAATTTCCGATTGCTTATTAATAACAGTTACTGTTCGGAAGCAGATGTAGTATAAGTAGGCTCATGGAAGAGTCCCTCATATTCAGTAAAGTAACTTGTAAGACATAAATTTTACATTATGTCACTGCAAAAGTGCGGGTGCGCTTTCGGGCTACTTTTACATAACGCCGGGATTTGATACAGTTTCTCTTAATTCCCCTATCCTCCACCCTTCACTTCTAACAGAGCGTACAAAATACCCCGTAGCTATGCTGTTTCTTAAATGCCTTATTCATACAGATTCAAATTTAAACTCTGAATATTAAGTCTTGAAATAGACTTGCAGCCCTTTGTGATGCAGGGGTGTGTCTCCATGAGATGCAACAGAACATAGCTACCGTGAATATAGCCACCCTTAGACATCAGAAAATATTAAAGTACAAAATGGAAATTACGTCTTGTTTCCTGGGTTTATAACCTCAAGTAAATTCGGAAAGAGCACGGGAAAATGAGATTTTGAAAAAAACAGAGAAATGTTAATTTTAGATACAGTCCTCATTTAGCCTTGTGTAGAGTTAAAAAATACTTCATTAAACACAAGTAATAAAACTCATAGGTGAATCCTCAGCGGGAAATTACAACTCAAGTTTTGTCGGAAAACCTACACTGCTGACGATCGCCACGGTGGAGTGGCCGAGCGTTCTAAGGCACCTTGCTGCGGAGCGCGCGGTTGCTCGCCTTCGGAGATTCGAGTCCTCCCTCGGGGATGGGTTTGTGTGTGTGTGTGTGTGTGTGTGTGTGTGTGTGTGTGTGTGTGTGTGTGTGTGGTTCTTAGGTTAGTTTAACTTAATTTAATTAGTTTGTAAGCCTAGGGACTAATACCCAAAGAAGTTAAGTCCCATAGATTTACAAACATTGTACTTTTGCTGGCGATCTACAATACCTCGCCAAAAAGTACCGGAGATATCACAGCGAAATTTATTTGGGAGATGACACGTTGTACAAAGATCACATGACTGATAATACAGCCTCAAGCGAAGTGAGACAGTTGATGAAATGCTTCTACACGCCTTGGCATTGAATCAAAGGGGCACAGAAAGTGTTGTTGGAGTATTGCACTCCATGCTGCTTCTACACATTACCAAAGTTGATTTGTTGTAGCAGTGGCTGGTGTATACCGGGCCAGTAGTTCCGCAGTCATCAGCCAGACGAGATCGGGAGAACAGGGAGGCCAAGGCAGCAATGCAACCCGATGGCCGACATAGTTGTCTTGAACCCTGCGTGCCACGCGGGGTCGCGCATTATCCTGTTGCTGTTGGCAAGCTCCGAAGGTATGGAAGGACAACAGGTTCCAGCTCTTCAGAGATGTACTGCTAATGCGTACTTGAGTGGAAGGGAGGATGGGGGAGGAGTGAAAGAGATGCGAGTGCAGAGTCCAATACTACCCCAAACTGTATTACGGGCTCAGGTTCAGTATGGCGATGCATAAGGCAACAGTTCAAGTCTCTCACCACGGCGTCTGCAGACTCTAATCCGGCCATGGTGCAGGCAGAATAGGAAATGAAAATACAGTATTTTAAGCAACGAACCCTTCGGAACTGGTCAACGGCCACATTACAACAGGATAATGCGTGACCACACGTGCGACGCAATATTCGAGGCTTTGTCCCCCCTCTGATTGCATTGCTGCCTGAGCCTTCCCGTTGTCTTGATCTTTTGCGCATCGAAAACAACTGGTACCGGACTGGTACCAGATACAAGACCCGATGCTACACCACACCATCTTTGGCAGTATGTGTAAGTAGCACGAACTGCTACACCCCAACATCACATCCAGAACCTCTTCCACTCAATACCGCGGCGTGTAGCTGTGGTTACAGCCACCAATGGCAGCACCCCATGCTAATTTCATCATCTTCCTAATTTTACATGGGGCTGCATTGTCAACCATGTCATCTTTGTCCAGAATTTTATCTCCCAAATAAATCTGGCTGTTGTATCTCCGGTCCTTTTTAGTGTTTCATTTTAGGTGGTCAGCAGTGTATGTACCATTCATACGTAACGATTTCAACAAATAAAAGCCATTGTCTAACAACAGTGACACAGTGTCAGACGACAGTGTCTGTACGGAGTTCCTTCCGACAAAGGTCTGCTGCGGTATGGGTAACAAGCACATCACAGTGTGGAAGGGAAGTGAGTAGCAACTTGAAACCTACTCGTAAATTGTAGAAAGCGCGACAGTGCGATTCTTGTGGGCAAAACGTCTGCACTCTACACAGATCGCCGTCAAATTGTGGTGGTATATGGACCAAATGCATTGTCGCATCCAGCAGTAGTGAAGTGATGCCAATAATTTGACCAAGACATAAATTTACGACATTACCTGCCACTGGGTACTTAATTAAATGACTTGGGAAAGATTTAAAAATTGTACCGAGCCGGAGTTCAAACCCGGGTCTCCCGCTGTCCACTACGCTACCTGGACACAATGGCCACCACACTACCCCACCATATTTCCCACGAGAATAAAATTTTCAACTTATACATACACTACTACCGTTGTGCTCCTACCTATTTTACTCAGACACCACACATACATATAACTTGACCAACACCGCACAAACTTGGTGATGCTGACCGGAGCACAAGATCTTGAATTGACATCTTTCCGTCACGCAACGAAACATCAGTGGCATTTTTCAACGACAAGGACACACACACACTGCAGCTCTCGAATGGCCTCGTCATCAAGGAGCGGATTTTTATCGGCTAGGAATTGAACGATTCGTACAACGTTATCAGAGTCTTGGTAACGTAGAAAAACTTAATTCTAAGAGGACATGTTAAAGAGTAATGCCTCCGAATTTTTTATTTGAACGCGATGCTTTTTTAATAAAACGCACTTTATTAATATTCTACATCTTCATTCGTCATCTCTACATATTTATTTCTCAACATAGTCACTCTGGCGACGAACAAACGTTTCCCAATAAATGAACAGTATGCTGATACCGTAACTATACAATGTTTGACTTTATTGACGTAGCCACAACCTTATCTCCTCTTGCTTTCCTTCATCACTCTCGATGTGAAGTTCTCAAAGGTAAGGTCAATGTCGAGGATGACAGATGACAGTAAACCCAAGCCGTTGTGGATGTTAGCAGATGTGGTAATGCTCGTCTGTGGTCTGTGTTATGATGAAAGAAATCTTACAGTTCGTGCTTTTAGTTTTCATGCACCAACATAGTTACTCATAACATGTAGGCTTCACAGCCGGCATCTACATTAATTAAAACTTCTGGGCTAAAATGCTGAGGCGCATTTGTAAAACTTCTTTCTCTCGTCATTTCGTTGCCTACTGTGGACAACATCTTCAGAGGTGAGTCGGGAAAAAAGAAGTTTTACAGATGAACCACGGCATCGTAGCCCGTAACTTATAATTAACAACATGGTTATGTTACACACCGCCAAGAAACACACTGGTGAGTTTATAGGCCTATAGGTATAGGCTCTCTAGTCACACGCTACAACGCGGAGCCCTCTATTAGCAAAGGGTTGCAATTGGCATCAGCGAAGCGGGAAATTAGACCGAGTAATACCTCACACTGATACTGAGAACAGAATAAAAATTCGAAGGCTACTTTTCTTTAGAGTAATTTGTTGCATTTCTTGTAGCTACGGCTGCTTTCATTTGTAGACGACTCATTTCTATTGAGTTTTCTTTTCTCTACTGAAAACAGGATATGATAAAGAAATTGTTTATATACGCTAATACCTAGTGTGTGTTGTTATGTCTGCATAGCGTCGGGAATGAGAGGGCAAGGACACTATCTCTTCCACTACAAAAGGAAGGAAGCAAGTTAACGTCGGTCGACAGCGTAGTCCTGAGAGACGGAGCTCACGCTCGTACTTTTTGCGAAGTATGAGGAAGGAAATAGGTCGTGCCCTTTCGAAGGAACCATCCAGACATTTAGAGTGATTTAGGAAAATCACGGAAACCTAAACTTGGATGACCGGAGGTGGATACTTCCACCCAGTCATACTAACTGCTTACATTCCACAGAGATGTGCTTGCTTCAATGAATCGGGTAAGTCATGATTTCCTACTTCATTAAACACAAAACATTCAGACAAATCTCTACAGTTGTCCGTTGATTCATAACAAACATGATGCCTTTCAGCAGTAATCAAAAATGTATATAGTTACCTATAATCATAAGAACCACCGATTATGAATGCTTCAACAAACTTGCCTATCTAAGCCCGCAAGCCTTCGTAGGCATTGGCATCGACGGCAAAATGTAGTTTGTTAGGCCGCATCATGCTCTCTTGAATTTCTTCCACATGAAGGAAGAAAATGAAGAGGAACATGACTCGGCTAAATAAACTAGAAGATTTTACATTTAAAATTTGTTATGTCTTCATGCTGGTTCTAGCTGCGTGTAATAATGTAGTCGAAATATGAAGAGTCAACGGTAATAAAGATGGATGTCACTCTTTAATCGAAAATACACACACACACACACACACGTGTGTGTGTGTGTGTGTGTGTGTGTGTCAAATGGTTAAAAGAAGACTTGAGACATTAGTCTGTGTTCCGTACATTGATTTAATGGTATCAAGTTGCGTAGAGAAAAGACTTTGCACATTTTTGGAAAGAAATGCAATGGGAAATACACCTGTAATGAGATTCTATAAAAATCTGGATACATTGAATAATCTTATATATTAAAAGAATCTACGAAAACTAAAATCAGTCGGCCAGACCAAACTACCCTGCCGATTTCCTTCATTTTTGTTCTAAACGAAAGGTATTCATCCACAGATTTGTCATTAAGTATCAGAATTTACAAAACTCTTGCCTTCTTTTTTATATACTCAAACGCGATTTCCTTCTGCATGTTTCTTATGGGGATGTCGTTGCAGTTTAAAGTCAGTCGGTCAGGCCGTTCTATCCGACTGATTTTCTTCTTTTTTGCTTTAAACGGAATATATTCTTTCGCAGATTTGTCATCAAGTATCAGAATTAACTTTATTTTTATTCAAACGCGGTATCCTTCTCTCCTTGCATTGAATATTTTAATCGGTTTGTTTTGCGATATCTTCGGTTCTAATTAAGGTACGCAGTTCTTTTTTACCTAACAACACTCAGCGGATCAAGTTCTTTCATTTGCGCTTTTAAACCTTGCATTGATTGATTCTGAAGAAAGTTATTGGTGAATATTCAACTTTACTTCCACTTTTTCCCAACTTTTTTGTCATTCCACTAACGGTGCGAAGTATTCGCAAGGGTTCTCTAGTTATTAAGAAGAAATATTGTCCTATTATACAGAAAGTAATATTCTTACACACTGCTGTACATGTTACCCCCCCCCCCCTCTAACTTAAAGAGTTTATGGACCTTCAGCAATGTATGCAGAGTTTTTGACCAGCAGCAAGGTATTTATACATGTAATAGCTATTTCGTGAGGGGAAAAGCGAAGTATTTTTAAGTCTATGGGACTTAACTACGGGGTCATCAGACCCTAAACTTACAACCTACTTACAAACTAGCTAATACTAAGGACGGCACAAATATTCATGCCCGAGGGGGGATTCGAACCCCCGACCGTAGTGGCCGTGCAGACCGTGACTGGAGCGCCTCAGTCCCCTCGGCCACCGCGGCCGGCAAGCGAAGTATTCCATCAAATAGTGAGAACTATAGATACTGCCGTAAATGTGTAACATATCTGACATCAATCGTAGTTTTCGATATTAATCTGTACTAACAATTGACAAATATGAGGATAATGTTTAAGAAACAGTGAAATGTATTAAAAATAAGTCAGTGAATTACTCCAACTACTAGTGTACACTGTTCCACACTACATGACCATCATAAAACGTTTCAAATGCTTAATTGCTTCTCCTAAAAAACTATTACAAAACGACGTCCATTATTTTTCCCGTTTGCTCTTCACGAGCATTAAAGCACGTGCGTGCGCGATCATCTGCCGGCGAACAATGTGTGCAATTTATAAGGGACGGTACACTGACAACTAGTGATGGGAACAATCGAATGAAAACAATCGATTCATTCGGTTGTTGGGAAAAAATCGATCATTCGGTTGTAGTTTCTCTTATCGGTTGAATTATTCATTCATTCTTCTGAGTGAAACCATTCGGTGGGACCAACCGAATGAAACAACCGATTCAGTCGGTTGGACTATTCATTCGTTCTTTTGTTGAGGTGCCATCAACGAGTAACTAATTAGATGTCATATCGCTGGAGCAGGCCTGCGATCACTTTAATTGCCCACCCCAGACTTCAAAAACGCCGATCATCTGGGCCCGATCAGATTACTTTCGCAGACACCCACAATCTGTAGAATATAAGTGCCCAATGACCACGAAGTACCGTGGGGAGCGGGGACACGAGAGGGGGTGCTGCCTCGCTCGCGTTTTCACTGCTGACAGCGCCAGCAGGCGCGCGCCAAACTCCACACAACAGTGTCTGGCCAGGGGGGGGGGGGGGGGCGTGCCATCGCCGATTGTTGTCGGTTTCTTACTATTTCAATAAAGAAGCGTGGAAACTACAGGGTGTTCGAAAATGATCACTACAAGTTTAATCTCGCATACCGTATCTCCGAAGTGGGAACAGGTAGAAACGTGCGGTTTGCGGCTTCTTGTTCATACATATCTAAGGTTCTAGCAGAACAGAGTTAAGTATGTTAACATTGAGCATACTTGCTAGATCCAAATTCTAAGATCACTAAAACATTAGGTATTGTAAAAAAAAGCGTTCATTAAAATATTTTGTATAAAAATATTTCCTATAAAAATATTTTTGTTAATTCCATCTAATTTGAAAGAGTACGAGAAGACATACAACATTATCAGTGCTGTAAATTTTATACAGCGTGTCTGTATTCGTCAACAGTATATGAAAACATTCATCCCAAGTTTCATAATTATTCACTCTTGTCACACCGCGGTGGAGTAGCCGAGCGGTCTAAGGCACTTCGCTGCGGAGGGCGTGGTTGCTCGCCGTCGGAGGTTCGAGTCCTCCCTGGAGCATGGGGGTGTGTGTTGTCCTTAGGTTAGTTTACCTTAGTTTAAGTAGTTTGTAAGCTACAGACTGATGACCAAGCAGTTTGGTCCGATAGATTTACAAACATTTGAACTCTTGTCACAGGTATTTCTGTGGTTATCGGTGAAACGGTGTGGAGGTTTATTCCATCCCTCCGCCATGTACCATAGAAAATCTTAGATGAACAGTGAACTGCCACTTGTTTTGAAAGTCAAGTGTTCAACATTTCATCAAGATCGGAATAAAACTCTATATTGGTGTCAAAGTCTGGAATACCTTCTGTCATGCATCGAACTAAAGTAGATGTAGAGGGTGACCATTGTCTTTCTTTGAAGGTGAAGAGTGAAATATATCATTAAAATTCGAATACAAACGTAATTTATCGAAGTTAGTAGGTAAAGTACCCTCCGCCATGCATCTACGAAATTTATTGTACACAATTACCTTCGTCTTGTTTTAAAGGTCAAGTGTGCAAAATTTCATCAAGATCGCAGCCAAATTGTGGTTTTTGGCGAAGTCAGTATGTAAAGTACCCTCCGCCATGCAACGAATGAAATTTGATGTAGACAGTGACTTTCCTCTTGCTTTGAAGGTCAAGTGTGCAAAATTTCGTGAAGATTGGAACAAAACTGTAGATTTGCATGCGATAAAAATACACACACGGACACACTGCTATATTTATAAGATTTGTCTCTAAGGAAGTTTCATGCTGAATCACGATTCATTTATACCCGGAAAGATTGAAGGAGTAAGCAAATCAAGTCACACAAAGTCAGTGAATTAATAAAAACATCCATATAACTGCAGAAACCGACAGACTTTTTCCAGCCGGTTGTATCGCATCAAGTGAAACCACTCAATGCCGAAAACTTTCATA
Source organism: Locusta migratoria (assembly GCA_026315105.1). Classification (NCBI taxonomy): domain Eukaryota; kingdom Metazoa; phylum Arthropoda; class Insecta; order Orthoptera; family Acrididae; genus Locusta; species Locusta migratoria. The sequence goes on from CM048755.1 coordinate 326,078,896, forward strand.
TAAAGGGCAGAGACTTGTTTCATTCGGTGGTCGCGCATCGACTGAAACCACTCAAACCCACTGAATGAGTGAAAACATTCATATAGCGGCTGCAACCGATAGCGACTGGTCTCAATCGATTGTTTCGCATCGACTGAAATCACTCAAACCCCGCCAGCGAGTGAAAACATTCATACGGCCACAGAGACTATTTTCATTCGGTTGTTTCATTCGACTGAAAAAAACCGACTGAACGAAAAAACAACCGATTGACCAATCGGTTGTTAAAAAACAGTCGGTTGTCCCATAACTACTGACAACAGTCCTAAACGATATAGCACATCACCAGTTCATTTTGGGTACTCTTATTGTTATAAATACCTGGGGTTTAGTGTCCATTATGTCTGCTTGTGGCGACTGTAGCAATCATGCCGTACAAAAGCCATTGAAAGAATTCAAGTTGTCATGTTTGGTGCAAGACGTGTCACGAGTTTAAAAGAATCCCTTCCCCGCAGGCGATACTTGCCGTGGACGCATGCTACACGCGAACGCTTCAAACTTGGGCCGAAGCGAGTTGCCCTCCCACAAAGCCGTAAGCCTGCGTACACGCGCCCGGCGATCTCAGGTGTGTGGCTGGCTGCAGATAAGGGCTGCACTGCCACCGACCGAGATAAGATAGCCCGCAGCCAATGAGAATACGGCTCCAGCGCCGGCTGGCGCTAAAACATTCTCAAGTTACCGTGTGGACGAAGCACGATTGCTGCGCAAAGCAGTCATAATTTTGCCGAGTTCAGGCTGTAAATCAATACTATCAGTTTAAGATTATAGCTCTCAGACGCATAACAAAGAAGCCTTTCAGCACAGCCGACGCCGGGACGGCAACGCAGAAGCTCCTTTGCAGATGTTTGCCACGAATATTTGGCCATTTAGGAATTTGTTACGTTTAACAAATGTTCGGCCCGGGTTGCAGACGAGTTATTTGCTTGTGTGACGAAATCAGATCTGCTTGTGAGAGAATGAGATGTGAAGCTTCAATCTGGTCAGTAATACCAATGAATTAACCGTATTTTTAAATTATTACGTACCCATTTTCTGTACCTACAGTCATCCAACATGACGCAGTTTTCGTGTAATGGCCAAATTCTATGTATATTAATACAAATCAGTAAAAACGGTGCAAAACTAACGTATAGAACTGAAAACGGAGACGGTGCAATCATATTTTCAGTTAGTGGCATTTGTTGTGCAACGACATCGGAATGCGTTTGTGATTCAGGGACTCGTACTACATAAGCAGTGTAAGTAGTAGATCTTAATAATAAACTAAACTAAACTCCGCCCCCTACAGGCCGCGAGGGCCAAGGGGTACCGACCGGCCGCCGTGTCATCCTCTGCCCGCAGGCGTCACGGATGCGGTATGGAGGGGGGCGTGGTCAGCGCCCCGCACTCCCGGCCGTTGCGTCGGTTTTCCACACCGGAGATCTTAATAATAAGCAACAGAAATATGACACACACAAATGACGAGTGGACCAGAATTTTCTCTTCCAAGGATATCTATAGTTTTTGTTTAAATTTTCGACTTCGTCAGTTTATGGGGGGTCTAGGTGACCATTCTTATCATTCGCTATCACACTGTTCCAATTTTTCTTTTTCGACTAGACAGAGGCGACAGAGCTTGTTTTCTCGAGACAAACACTGCAGAATCAAAAGTGTGCACAAAATAAACTGTTACAAATCACCGTCATTACCTTACATGTTTCATATGAGTATCATAAAAAATACAGTAAGGTAAAACTGTTCAATCACAAATCATTAAAAGAGGTAAAACGAAGACAGAAAAAAAAATGTGGCCGACGGAAGAATGACACTCTACTCTCTGGATTTATAGTCTGAGATTTATCCACTTTAATCATTATAAATCACACGCATGGCTCCATGAAAACTTGCCTTAGCTCCCAGAGGAACTATAATTATGAAAATGATTACACTGAATGTTAATCATGCATAGAAGGCCAGGTTATACTGGAGTAATAGACACCATGCATAGAAGGCCAGGTTATACTGGAGTAATAGACACATTTTAACCAGGGAAACACCCGTCGGTGTTCAATTTAACTTCTATCACATTTATAACAGCTTAATTTACAACATATGACACATGACAGCCTATGATTTACTTTATGTAAGTATCGCAAATCAGTAAGTCACAGTTTATTATTATTATAAGGGTGAGCAGTAAATAGACACGCCATTGCTGCGTTTACAAGTCTGAAAATTGCTTTACTTTTCAGCTGACTCCACCTGTAAATTTAACCACTCGTCCCATCGTTCGAGAAGGCTTTAAAAGCCTGAAGCTTGGGCGTTTTGTGGCAGCGTTAGCATCCTGTAAGTGACGCCCTTGAACTCTAACTTTATTTGGTTCCTTAAACTGCTGCAACCCACTAGACGGATGTGTCGTAGTGGTAGGGAAATACACCTACACAGCGCACAGTTCTGGCGTGTCTACCTCAGTTTGCGACTTATTTACCGACACATACTCGTATTTACTATTACTGATTTAAAAGATGACGAAAGCTGAAGATCAGATGGGTAAATGGTGTAACTAATGAGGTGGTGCTGAACAGAATTGTGGAGAAAAGAAGTTTCTAGCATATGTTGACTAAGAGAAGAGATTAGTTGGTGGGACACATTCTAAGACATCTTGGAGAAGTCAGTTCAGCTTTGGAGTGAAGTGTGTGCGGCAAAAATAGTAGATGAAGACCGAGAGACGAATACATTAAGTAGATTCAAATGACTGTGAGCTGGCGTTCTTATTCAGAGATGAGGATTCTTGCGTAGGATAGGGGAGGGTGGAGAGCTGCATCAAACCAATATCCGGACTGATGACCACCGTAACAACAACGACGACAACATACAACGTAACCACATTTCCGGTAGGCTACCGAACGAATATCGTATTTGTTAACCCTTTAATGCATAGTGTAGCTGATCAGCAACATACCTTATATTTACTGATCAACATTTCACCACAAATTCATCTGTAGCTGCTTGTATACATAGTGTTACATATTATGCTAGTAACTTGTCCTATAAATTATAAATCGCAGAGCGATACTGAAAAAAAATCAAGTGTTCAAACGTTTGTAGAGCTTATGGGAGTTAACTACGGGATCATCTTACTTATCAACTTACGGGATCAAACTACTTATGAACTAGCTAATACTAAGGACGGCACAAATATCCATGCCCGAGTGGGGATTCGAACCTCCGACCGTGGTGGCCGTGCAGAGCGAGACTGGCGCGCCGCAGACCGCTCGACCACCGCGGCCGGCAGAGCGCTACTGAATCAGTTCGACAATTAACTGCATTTAGTTACTCCTAACATGTGCGTTTGTTTAGTATTCCTCCTTTGCCATGTAAGAGTAGACAATCACATACTACTGTTGCATTATGAGTTATTTTATGGAAAGATGTGAGGCACAATAGTGACATTTACTGCATCGGGTACATCATGGAAGCACTATACAGCTGACCATCTATGAACAGTTGGTTGCCAGTAGTTCATAATAATTTCAAGGAATTTTTTAAAATATTTTTCTCAGTATATACCCACTATACATTAATCGTGGTATTCTTTATAGCTTCAAATAACAAGTCATTCATTAAATGGTTAATTCCACTGCAGTTATTACAAGCTGGAGGTTCATATCGACAGTGACAAGGTTAACAACAGCTTTTGTCATTTCAGAAAACTGTGGGATTGAGCAAGTAATCTATAGGTTATATTTATTCATCAAAACAAATGGCTCTTTAATAGCGACACCTTGTTACTGCAGCTGAAGAAAATAAAAATTAAAAAAAATGATGTGAGGAAGAAAATAGATGGGACCTTTGATCCTAAATAAAATCAAGACCGCCTGGTGTGAATTGGCAAGTGATAATTTTAAAAACGACGAATCAGTAAAAAGTAATACAGTAGAGTCCCGAAAAGTCGGTCTAATGTGGACCGAAGGTTGGCCGCGTTTGTGAAAATGCCGGGTTATCGGGAACGGTGTTAAGAATAGGTAAGATTTTTTGTTAAAAATTACTTTCTATTCTTACTTTAGAATGCAACACAAATGATGGAATACAGTACCACAAAATAAATTTAAGAAAATATCTAAGAAATGATATTCGTTACTTACGAGTACATACTCTAACTTACATTTAGAAAACTACTTTAAGAAGGCCTTTAACAATGAAACGTATGGGGAATAGTGATTTACTTCATAAAACATTTTCCACTAAAATTCCTATCACGCCTAAGCTGATCTTAAAAGGCACTGTGAAAAAATGCACGCCCATAATTTTGATCACGACTGTTTTTAATATGATGAAGCATCTACAGACTGCATTAATGAAACTCAAAGTATTATTAAATAAAGTGTGGGTGGGACAAGAAAATATGATGTCTAGGTCCATTTATAGCATAGTCGGTAACTGGTACACGCTACGATTTCAATTCTATCTTGTATTCTGCGAGCACAGAATAATTACAGAGGGTGTGCAGAGTGGTTATCGAGTTACCCCGCCGGCCGCGGTGGCCGAGGGGACTGAGGCGCTCCAGTCACGGTCTGCACGGCCTCTACGGTCGGGGGTTCGAATCCCCCCTCGGGCGTGGATATTTGTGCCGTCCTTAGTATAAGGTAGTTGATAAGTAGTTTGTAAGTTTAGGGACTGATGACCCCGTAGTTAAGTCAGATAAGCTTAACAAACATTTGAACATTTCGAGTTACCCCGCCGCGGTGGAGTAGCCGAGCGGTCTAAAGCGTCTCACTGCGGAGCGCGCGGTTGCTCGCCGTGGAGGTTCGAGTCCTCCCTGGGGCATGGTTGTGTGTGTTGTCCTTAGGTTAGTTTACCTAGGTTTAAGTAGTTTGTAAGCTACGGACAGATGGCCACGCAGTTTGGTCCGATAGATTTACAGACATTTGAACATATTCGAGTTACCCGGACTGCCGGGTTACCGAGTGCCGAGTTTTCGGGACTCTACCGTATCGCACAACAATTGCCAGGGCCACAGTTACAAACCATCGACTTATTTCGTTTATGCGTTGGATATCAGAATTGTGATTCACGATTGCAGTGGGCAGCGGCTAGGTTGTTTGTGGAGGCAGAATGTTGCAGGCGCGGCATGCGGCTGGCTCGCCAACCTGTGGAGAAAGTGTCTGGGCGGTATTGATCTGGCGGCAGCGCTATCTGCCGCCCTGTGCACTCTACTCAATCTCCCGGTCACGCACCCTGCCCCGGCCCCGGCCCCTACTCTAATTTGTACAAGAGTGCATCCTCAACCAAACAAAACTGGTATTTATAAACTAAAACATAACCCAACAAATCAATTCTTTTGTATTCAAATAGAACCTAAAATCACTTTTCTTGAGATAAGCCAATTGTAAACCAACCTCTTTCAATAAACAGTTGCATTTATATCTATTCAGACAGCCAGGCAGCCCTGAGATCACTAGCAGCTCCTGCAACAAGGTCTAAAATTGTTGCAGAATGTCACAGGGTTCTGGTGGAGCTGGGGGAAAGCAATAGAGTAAACCTATTGTAGGTCCCTGGCCACTCGGGGATCAGTGGCAACGAACGTGCCGACAGATTAGCCAGGATGGGGGCAGAGACTCCATTTATTGGACCGGACCTGTCCTGACAATCACCAAGGCAATGATCAAATTGGAGCTACGTAACTGGCTCAGAAGACAGCACGTAGAATATTGGACCAAAGTCTATCAACAAAAACATGGCAAGGTAATGATGCCAAAGCCATGTTTTAAAAGAAGCTCTGCAATCCTGCGTCTGAACAGGAGAGATTAGACTCATGGTTGGATTGCTGACAGGCCATGATAATTTCAAAAAATACCTACATACAATGGGAATAACAGAAGAGGACCCTAAATGTAGGATCTGTGATGACGGTGATGAAACTGCATCACATCTAATCTTCGAATGCATTGCATTGGAGAGTAAAAGGCACAGAACATTTGGGACAACCAGACCCGAAGATATTGTGTCTAATAAAGAACGGGTAAAGGGACTCCTTGCACTGTTCAAGGGCATTGGCTGGCTTTACTAGATATACAGGGAGCGATACCGCACAATAAACTTAGTTTCGGTGCGGGCAGTGGCGGGTTGGACAAAGACTGTTTTGGCTTCCCTGAAAAAAATCAAATCAATCAAATCAAATCAACAGTTGCATGAATGCAAGCTGGTCTAATCCATCGCATTCTTCAATGGAAATCTTGTTTAACCCTTTCAGACCTGATTTTGTTCTCTACCAAGGAAATTATTTTTAATGCTGTAATACACTTAAATTTTCAATGATTTTAGAAGCAAGATTTATGCAATTATATGCACCCATTTTCATACTACAACACTGCGTATACTGAAAAACAAGGCTTTTTTTACGGACTAAATTAATAAATTTTGTAGTGCTAACTGTTGTACTAAATAAACTGAACGTTCAATAACTACATCGCAAAATAACAACTTCTACTTTCAGTTATACAGTGGAATACAAGTAACCCACAATTTCCGTATTTTTGAAGTTCGTAAACTGCTGCGAAGTGCAACACTCTCTTCTTAGTATTTTTATAGTGATCTTCCGCAGGTGGCAGTAATTGTGCATGATGAAGTGATTGAACATTCAGGTGTCGTATACATGTTCTTTCCATTTAGAAAAATTGCTTCTGAACCATCTTAGACAACGTAGAAGTTATGTACACATTTGTAGCCAGAGGGTCCGAAAGGGTTAACTCCCGTAGATATCGTGGTCGGACAGGACGTGCTCGCACAGCTCTTTTCATTTATCCGAAGCCTCTTCGGCTTGATTCATACCGGGGCAATATGCAAACCAATAAAATAAACGTCGTAAAATCGGCGAAATACAGATGTTATTGCTGTCATATAATTCTATGAGTAATCTTTTTTCTTAGTTCTACATTTTGGCGTTATATTCTCGTATTTTCGCTTGATGATACAGCAGCATTATTATTTAAGTTGCTGTTTTATTTAATGACTTAGAGATTTTGATAAGGGTGATTTCTAAGCCATTAAATAAAACAGCAATTTAAATAATAACGCCGCTATATCATCAAGCGGAAATACGAGATTATAACGCCAAAATGTAGAACTAAAATAAAAGATTACACATAGAATTATATAAAAACAATAATATCTATGTTTCGCCGATTTTACGACCTTTATTTCTATATAAATTACAAAATCGGTACAGTTAAATGTAATGCAAGAACCACAGATCGCTACTACAACAGATAGCGATATAAACATCATCGCCGGCCGCGGTGGCCGAGGGGACTGAGGCGCTCCAGTCACGGTCTGCACGACCACTACGGTCGGGGGTTCGTATCCCCCCTCGGGCATGGATATTTGTGCCGTCCTTAGGATAAGCTAGTTGATAAGAAGTTTGCAAGTTTATGGAGTGATGACCCCGTAATTAAGTCCCATAAGCTAAACAAACATTTGAACATTTTGAAATATCATCTTTGTCGCCATCAAACGATAATTTGTAAACATATATCATCGGAACTGTCAAAACTGTCAAATGAAGTTCAATAATCTTTTTATAATACCAGAAGGTAATGGACAAACATAAGACAGTCCAACACGATGATACATGCACGTCATTCCATCTAGACGTAAGTAAAAACCTTTATCATACTTTCAGAATAAGATTTATATTTAAAAATACGAAATACTATGTAAACGTTATTAACTACATCGGCAGGACACTTGAAAATAGCAATAATGCACCGAAACAGACTGCAGTGACGAAATAAAAACAAATCTAAACTTAGCAGCATAATCTTTAGTAAAAGATTATGAAACGGTTCAACGATGGATTGGAAGATGTTTTCCCTGGAGCCTTGAGCCTGTCCTTGATGGACAACAATCGCATACAAAACTGCCAGAACATTTTTAATCCACCACCTTGCTGTAATCCATGGACGGTATGCTTCTGGCGTGCAGCACTGCTACGTTCCTTTCCACACATTGCCAACCGGTATCTGGTATCAGACATATGTGGCATTTATCAAGTGAAGAGAACTTTGCGCCAATTTTCCATAGTCTCATCTTGGTGATTTTAGGCCGACCTGAGTCGTACAGCATGTTGTCTGGGTTTAAGTGCCGGACCTCTCCTTGGTCTAGGGACCGGTGACCTACTCTACTGGTGGCCTGCGACTGTGCTTCAGGCGTATCAGACAATGCGGACATCCATATTCAGCCTAGGGTAACTCAGGTCACGTCACAGATAAGCAGACTGGAAGAGATATTGGATTGCTTTCGATAACGTTATCTGACACCAGCTCACACCCAATGTACTTGTTACGAGACGAGAAATAAGCCAATAATGAAAACTGCCCCATGTTATCTGCTCAGTACATTTCAAATGAGTAACCTCTCTTAAAACGTCAAAATCAGTCCAACACTCACACAACGAACACTAGCGACGATGCATGTATCTCGCACGAATGCCCAGAGCTAGGTCGTAAAGCAGGTACTTTGCTACGACCTGTTATGTGGTAATAGGTATACCACTGCATACATTATTCTTAACACATCCCAACGTATCCTGTTGATTGGCAGGGTCTCTGGCCGTAAACTACGAGATCTGTGAGGCGTGCTGAAAAGTAATGTCACCGAAATATTTATATGGAATCTCTTAAATCATTTTAAATAAAACAAACTTTAATAAAGCTCTACATTTTGATTGTTCAAGGTCTACAGATTTATTTCACAACACAGTAACGCTAGCGATGAACTCTTTGCTATTGAGTGACCGGAGTGTTGATGCCGCCACTGACGTAGCTGATGGCGCCACAACTTCACCTTTGCCTGCACCGATTCATTACTACCCAAGTGAAGTCCTCGAAGGTATTCTTTAAGTTTTGGAAACAGACAAAAATCTGATAGGGGCCAAGCAAGAACTGTACGGAGGATTGCCGCGGCGGGGTAGTCGAGCGCATTGAGGCGCTATGCTCCGATGCGCTTGGCCGTTAGCCCGTCGGGAGCTCGAATCCTCCCCCTCGGCCATTGATGTTTGTGTTGTCTTTAGTATAAGGTAGTTTGTCAGTTTAGGGACTAATGACCCCGCAGTTAAGTCTCATAAGCTTAACAAACATTTGAACATTTGTACAGAGGATTATCGGTAACAATAAATCCAAGAGGTGAAATTGTTGCAAATGCCGATGGGCACGTATGTCGCCTGACATTGTCTTGCTGACGGCGAGGATGCTCCAAGTGTGGAGGAACTCAAACTCGTGCTTTCAGTTTCCACACCATTTCTCACCAACTAACTTAGTTTCGTCACACACCGCCATGTTTGACGCTGCAATTCAGAACTGCAGAAGGTTGCAACTTGCGACAGCGAAGCGAGAAAGTCGACCGAGTAATACACGTGACATGTAATACCTTAACCGACACTGAGAACAAAATAGAAAAATACGGAGGCATTACTTTCCAGCACGCCCTTGTACATTCTCTCGATACACGGACTTAGACTCATGTCTCTGAAGACAGGACGAATGAATGTTGCTTATTAATACAAGGTCGAAGAAGTCCATAGGCAGACCACCTTGTCTACAGCATTAATACGGACGGGAATTTGATACTACGAGCTGCGGCGGAGTGGTAAAGCGCATTGAGGAGCTATGCTACGATGCGCGAGGCCGTTCCCCGTCGGGGGTTCGAATTCCTCCTCAGGCATTGATGTTTGTGTCGTCTTTAATATAAGGTAGTTCATATGTAGTTTGTAAGTTTAGGGACTGATGGCCCCGCAGTTAAGTCCCTTAAGGTTCACAAACATTTGAACATCTGATATTACTGGGCCGGCCGCGGTGGCCGAGGAGACTAAGGCGCTCCAGTCACGGTCTGCACGGTCACTACGGTCGGGGGTTCGAATCCCCCCTCGGGCATGGATATTTGTGCCGTCCTAGTTCGTAAGTAGTTCATAAGTAGTTTGTAAGTTTAGGGACTGATAACCCCGTAGTTAAGTCCCATAGACTATTTAAAAAAAAAAAAGATATTACTGAAGGTACTGGCCATTAGTAATACGGCAGCCCTAACTCGAGGAAATAAATATGAACATGTTTCCAGTTCAATACTGTGGTAATAATATAAACGATAATAATAATACTTCTATGTTGTTCGGTGACAAGATTGCCGAACTGTGAATCCAAATGACGTAGGTACGATCCTCGCTCAGTCCTAGGAATTTTATCTGTCACTTTCCGCTTCTTTCCCCTCTGGCAATGTTATTGATGTGAAAAATGCCGAGTTACACCGTGGTTCGTTATCCACGTTAAACTGTAGGTCCCATCATAACTGGTTGGTTAAGTCATTCCAAGGTCGGAGGAAGGCAATTGCATATCACATTCAAAGAGGACCTCGCTACTAAAGTACTGTGGTGTTCAAACCAATACTCATATTTATGACCGTTTTATCTTTAATCATATATATCTTTCACACTCAATGTCCTAAAATGTATGCTTAATGTTCCAAAGTTGGTAAGACACAAAATTAAAGGCTATGAATAACGTCGTCCGCACTCATAGACAGGACCTTGTCGATGGGAAAGATCTCACTATTCGTGTGCAATCAAAGAATACCAGCTGGTAGTTAAGTTGCAATCACTGGTTGGAAGTTTCATTTTTCTTCTACTTACGACGATACTCACAGCCCTGTACTCTCGGCAGAACATAATATTGTTAATGAAGTAACAGATACGCTGTGGCGACATGAAGGCAAATTAACAGCTTGACTAGTAGCAAGCAAACGATATCTGATATCATACTGGCTGCTCTCTGGTCCCCCCACAGGGGCTTCTCTGATCGCTGCACTCAAGCAAATTGCGCTTGAGTTTGCTGCAACGATGAAAAACGTTCCCCACAGCGTTTACTGATAACAAACAACAGCTAAAGTAATGGCGTTTAAAGTGATGTTTTGAAACTATTACTCTAATAACAAAGTTATGCAGCTAGCAGCTACAATGACCCACGTAAGTTAACAATAATTAATGAAGTGTGTCGGATTTTAGAGATTATTTACCAATGATCATCTGTTCCAAAGCGTTATATGTATAGCAAGTTATGTTTCTGATGTAAAGTTTGCTAATATACAATATTACTTTAAGTTCCACAAAAACATCGTATTTATACGAAGAGAGACTCTCAAATATTAAAACAATGCAAACACCACTTTCGTGAAGATCGGGAATAGTCAAAATTTACTTTATGAAGTGCTCGATAACGAATATTAAATTCACAATCTGATACAAAATTGATTTTGATTACGCGAAACATTTGGAAAGATAAATTAAAAACATTTAAAACTTGCAGCAGTTAACGTATTTTATTTATTATTTTGTATACTACGTGAGTATATAACGAAGGTAATAATTTTGGAAACAATTGTTCATCTAACAATTATTTTCCATTATTCGATCTTTTGAATTTATAATTAATGTCATGTACCTTTACAATATTATACACGTTGAGTCAGGAGAGGTAAATGCTTTGACGGGAGATACTGATGGTGATTCTGAACAAAAAACTTTTTAATAAAGATATGCCTTTTTCTTAACCGTTTCCGAATAAATCAATGAAAACTAGGAATAGGTAATGTGTAGCGTAGACTTTACTGTGTCAGTACGCAGTGTTTGCAAGTCTCAATCCGACAGTGCTTGTCGTTCTGCACGGTACTAAAGTGTTGTTACGTGAACAAAGAATACAATTCGGTGTAGTAGAAATGCCATGTATCTTCACATGCGGAGTATGCTGACATGTTCGTCTATCGTTTGTCCAATGGGAATTACAGGGCTGCTATGCGAGAATACCAACAACGATTTCCGAATCGCTGTGTGCCAGATAGCAATGTGTTTAGCAGGGTGTATCACGGATTCAGTGAGAGTGGTACGCTTCCTACCGTAAATGTTGTCTCTGAACGTCCCGTACAACAAACTCTTAACCTTCAGCCCGTACAACCCCTTACGGTACACAAAGCGTACACTTTGTCTTTAAGACCGGGGTGTCGTTTCTTTCGGCATTTTTACCATCTAATTGCCTTAAAATCTATTCAGTGCACCATTCGTTCTCCCCCTTCCTCAGCATACACGCCCCCCTAATAGTTTTCTCAGACACTTGATACCTAGATTTTTCCCAATTTTACAGACTTGCAGTTGATTACGAAAGGAAAAACACACAACTGGAGGGTATACGGGGTACATTGGACCAGGGAAAATCCAGACATTCAGCGTAAACCTCGGACATCTTTGACCGGGAGCGGAGAGTGGAATTCGTTAATTACAGAACTTCAGACAACTGCACAGCGAAGACTTACCTCGACTTCCTCTGTGGAGGGCAGACTGCTGATATGCACTCAGAGAGAAGGGGGGCGCCCCGGTGCAAAGGACCGGTGTACGATGGGGTAACGATTAACGAAGCTGAGAACATTCTTCAAATAGTGGAACGCAGCCCATCTACTACCTCTAGAGGAATTGCTGCTCAAATTGGTATTTCACAAATACGAGTGATGAAAACGATCACGCTACTGTGGAAACTAATTTTCAACGACGCTTCTCAGTCAACGTGCGGTGCGGTATTACTGATGACAAACTCATCGTTCCAGTTGTTTTAAATAACCGTCTTAATGGGACACGGTATCTTCACTGTTTCAAAATGTATTACCAGAATGCGTGGAGGATATCCGTTTGGCAACACGAGCTCGTATGTACATTCAGTATGAATGAGCTCCTACAAATTCCGTACAGCCAGTAACACAGTATCTCAACACAATGTATCCTGGTCGTTGGGTCGGTCGCCATGCAGTCATTACTTGGCTACCGAGGTTATTCCCTCTTACCCCACTGGATTACTGTTTGTAGGGGTGGCTGAAGAGCGCAGTGTTGAAGTGCAGAGTGGTCACAACAGAGGAACATCTCGCTCATAATTTACATGCTTGTTCTTAAGCAAAGGAACGCAGAACTGAGCTCCGATCTAAAACACAACACCTGTCTATAGAGTAGCAAAATGCATTAAAGTTGACGGTGGACTGTTTGAAAATCTTTTGTGAGGAAACTTACACAAACCGTAAAAAACAGTATCTTAATTTACTTCCATCTGCACATTTCCCGCTCCTACTTGTTTTCATTGGTTTAACCGGAAACGGCTGAGAAAAGTTAACATTGTCCATTATAAGCTTTTTATTCAGACTCACCAAGAGTATCATTCCTCAAAGCATATACCTTTCCTCGGGACTCGCCGTGTATATTTAATTGCATTTTAGTATCAAAACTTATTATTCATTAGTTAGACATTTGTTTCCGGAATGTGAAAATGTAATTGGTTTTACAAAAACAAAATCATTTAAAGACAAATTAAAGGAAATGAATAAGTCACTTTAAAAAAATTAATACACTATTATTTCCGAATTTATTTCTTAAAGAAAAACATCATCAGCTCAGATGTTACTGATGTTAAAGCAGCAGTTAAAACGTTCAATTACTTTTTTTAAAAATATTTCTTAGGTATTTCAAATCATTTGAAGATTATGCAGTTGTGAACATTACGAAGTATGAAAACTAAATTCACAATTCGCTATAACCGATTAAAATTCATTATTTTAAGAACACTGTAAAAAGATTTTTCTGTACTCGCAGTCTGTGAAAGGTTCCCTTACTTGCTCATGCATTACTGCAAGTGGGTATTATAATATTTTTCCCTACAGTAACAATAAAAATTAGAACTGGGCATTATTATGACAATAATAAATAATTTTTCTGGTGTAAATCTGTAACAAATGTATAATGTCTGATGGCTTTTCAGGCATTTGGTTATAAATACTAGCAGATTTTGTAACGTCATTGAGAAGTAGAACATTATCTCAATGAGGTTGCTTCTGCCAGTATGCACTTCCGTCTAAAGGAATATTTTTTAATCTTTTTTTGTCGCAATTTAATTTTCCGCGCACACCTGCACTTTCGCTGCTAATCAGAATGAATCTCTCTAACGTGCCCACACGAGGCAACCGGTTCACTGTTGGAAACCGGTTTCTTTCGAGAACAGAGATTTTTATTAAACCTGAAGAAAATATATTACTCATATTTCATCTCAATAAAATATGCTTCGAAGATGATTCGGATTTGGGGCCCCTTCCACGTTTGAGTTTCTCAGTAATTCCTTTAAAGAGATTGAAAGATAGAAGAATGGTGACATTGGCACGCGGGAAGAACAATGACAAAACTAAAAAATGCTATACTTGAGAAAATAGTCACTGTTTTGCCGCAACATATCATGAATTAACCTGCAATAAAAACTACACAACTGCTCTCGTGGACAAACTACGAGATGGGAATGTGACGTTTTTCGTGCACAGTGGGGCTTCTCAGACGTATTTTTCAGTGACGTCGTCTAAAAGTTCCGTTTTCTGACTTGTATCTTCTTACATCTGAAATGCGATATACATGCTGACGTAAAATGTACGACTGAGGCAAGGACCTATATAAACATCACAGACTGACGAAGTCACCGCCACATTTGAGTCCCAGTTTAGTAACTTCATGCTAAGTGATACAGTCGTCTACTACCACGAAATCACATGGTTCTGTATGTCTCACAATAACATCAGCTACTGTCGGTCGATATTCATTGTCCGCACAACGCGTTTCTGGAAATAATTCCCAAATGTAAAGCGCGTTTATCATGTACTTTGGCATATCAAAGCAAGCTTTTTGTGATGTTCCAAATTCTGCATTATTCTCCTACCTTTAACACGAATACGCGCATTAGTGTAATTACGCTGTAGATACTAGCGAATATAATAGGGTAGCAGATATAATAGGGTTGCCAGTCTGAATTTCTAATACATCCCCTCGTTTCTTCTTCTTCTGACACTAAAATTTCGACTAATAATAATTCCGTAAATGAGACCGACATAGGCAGTAGTTTTTACTATAGTCGAAATGATCGACTTGCGAGAGTCAGCAACTGCACTATTTGAAATGATTTACTGTCTGATTATCAGTCAACAGTTGTAATGGTTTTCTTATGTTTTGATCCATCAGGATCATCTTCACATTCTTCGTAGTTGTGACTGCAACACGTCTCGTCCTAAATATAGACGTGTTGCAGTCGCAACTACGAAGATTCTGAAGATCATCCTGATGGATCGAAACATGCAACAAAGCAGTTGCAACTGTTGCTTGATAATCAGACAACAAATAATTTCAAATAGGCAGTAGTGTTTAGAACGTCGTATCCTAAGTCGCTGAAATGGAGTACCCTGAATCTCCGTCTATAGACATCTCTTATTTATTTCATTCACTACCTGAAAACCCGGCGTTGCCCGGGTATTTATTTATTTATTCCTGCCATTTTTCAGGTGTATATTCATTTGTATAAGGGCTGCATGTCTATAAAATCTCTTGGGAATACAATTGATAGTAAATAAGAAATAGATTAAAAATTGGTGCGTGATGGGACGATTTTCCAGGAACGTTACTTATTATGTACTCGTATCTCATGAACTATGTGCCGTACTGTGATGCAATTTAGAAGGTTCACTCGACTATATGCGCATATACTGTCTGTATAATTTTCTGCAGCTACAATTTGTAGTGAAGAAATTAAACATTGTAACGTCATATTGAATGCCGTAGTTTTAGTCCATGAGTAGCGGAACGTTACTGTTTATGTGCTCATCTCTCATGATCTACGTGTCCTACTGTAATACAATTTAGAAGTTACTTTCAACTATATGTGTGTGTACTGTCTGTAAAATTTCCTGCGGCTACAATTTGTAATGTACAAATTATAAATTGTAACGTCATACAGCATGCCGTAGTTTTAATCCGTGAACAGCGGAACGTTACTGTTTATGTGGTCATATCTCATGATCTATGTGTCGTACTGTAATACAATTTAGAAGCTACATTCAACTATATATGTGTATAGTGTCTGTAAAATTTCCTGTCGCTACAATTTGTAGTGCTCAAGTTATAAATTGTAACGTCATACCGAGAGCCGTAGTTTTAGTCCATAAACAGCAGAAAAGTAGTAAGCGAGAAACTTTTTTTCTTTCATCATTTTACTATGGTAACCAGCGAGAAAAAGTTTAATAAAGGTTTAAAATTGTGTTTAAAGTTTGTTGCAAGTCGCTAAGTACTGACATTCTCATACAGTGTATTTCGAAAGTCTCGCTGCATTATATGGCATTTTTTGCGATTTCTATTGGTTATGACGTAATATCTTTTGAACAATGTGCCGTACCTGATTCTTAACCATGCAGCAATTGTTACCTCACGGTAAGGAATGTGTGTACCAAGTTTGGTTGAAATCGGCCCAATGGTTTAGGAGAAAATGAACAGCATTGTCGCTAAATGCAACAGTTTTTCGCGCATCTCATTGTTTATGACGTCATATCTCGTGAACTATATATCCCACGTGATTCTTAGATTTACGACGACCGTTCTCATGGATTGAAGATTACGTGTACAAAATTTCATAAAGATTGGAACAAAACTGTAGATTTGTATGCAACACGTACAAATTTACGGTCACTCTGCTTCATATATTAGATTACGCCGCAGCCGGATCGTTATAAGCACTTGAAAGCTAGAGCTGCGACTGGCACTTGTTTCAGGGAGGAAGTGGCAGACACGCCAGCGCCGCAGATGTTCCGCGACGCTGCGCACGCAGATGGCTGACCAGCACCAAGATCACGCTTCGCAGCTAGTCTGCGTTGTCCAGCCATGACAGCTACGCCGGAACCGTTTCGGTTCAAGTGTGCCCGGAAAAAATCTCAGGTACACAGAAACCAGCCATCTGCATCCAGTGGTTCCTCTCTCTAACAAACATTGTGGGATTCTCAAACTCAGAAACTAGTAGACGACTGTACAATTGTAGGACGGAAATTACATGTTTGTTTTGTTTAAGACTCATGTACAAATGTTTGTAAACCTACTGGACCAAACTTCTATGGTCATCAGTCCCTAGACTTACAAAACTACGTATACTAACTTATGACTAACCTAAGTACAAACAAACACGCCCATGCCCCACAGAGGACTCGAACTTCCGACGGAGAGCAACCTCCACTAAGCAGCGAGGCGCCTTAGAACGCTAGGCCACTCCTCTTATGGTATAGCCACGAGAATGTACACACATTGTAATAGGTTGAAAAGGAGCTGAAGCAAACTAAGTGTTGTTATTCACCTTCTACAATGGCATTTCGGTGGCGAAATGTTCTAGACATACGGAGCTCCTGGCAAATTGTAGGACAGGGTACAGACAGTCATAACAAAAATTGTCGTCTCCTCCATAATTTGTAAACACAAAAAAATCTTTCTTTTTCGATTCTTTTCTACAGTGGACGTTAGCTACCTAAAATAGGTGGGCGACACGAAAGAATATTTCATGTTATAAAGTAGGAAATTGTACAGACAATCTGCAGTGTGTGAAGAAAACATAAACTAGCACAAAAAAATCCTACCAATGACCAGAGCGATGAAGTGGTTGGAAACCGGGTTGAAGTCGTGAGAATCTCGGCTTAGTCATCAAAAGAGCAGCATCTCAGAATAATGAGGAAAAGCTACACATCCGAGCAGGCTGACCCTCCGTCCCTATCCATTATCCTGTAAGTGGTCAGCAGTGTCGAACAGAACATGAAGACAGTTTCTCGCTAGTTATCTCCCATATGGGAGCGTTCACTGGTGTCGGCAAAAAATTTTGTGGATATCGAAAATGAGTAACGGGCCTAGGTGAACTAAAGTTAATAATCGGAGGTGTTTGCAGGGCACTGCATTCCAATTTGACAGTTGTTGAATCATCCAAAGAAAGTCTACGCCCAGTTGGGCGGAAATGCCCAAATCATACAATGTCGCAAAAGAAGCACTGCAAGAGAGCGATAGTGTCGTGTGGTGACAGTGTTAGACTCTGAAGCCAAGGGTCCTGGATTCGAGACCCACCACGTTTGCTGATTTCAATTTGAAAATAACATTCTAGTTTCTTTTAGAAGTAATGAGTAATAATTTAATTTTAAATAGGAAGAAAAATATTGAAGAAATTCAAAAGAAAGCTACATTATTAGGAAATTTTTACGACCCAAAATTACTGATGGAGAAACTTATAGGCTGAAAAGTAATAAGGAAATACAAGAATACACAGACATGCATTGTGACAAGACTTAATTTGATGGGCACATTAAAAGAATCCACTAGATTGACAAAACAGATAGTAGAATTCTAAGAAAACACAAATAAGGACAAAATTGAACCTATCAGATGGAACAGTGCGATTAAGGAGGATAACTCAAGCAGACGTTACAGACACGAAAACATTCAGACAAAAGTTATTGGATTGGAAAGTTGGCCAGAGTGAATTTAGAAAACGGATTGGAACACTGTGGTCTGATGAAAGAAAGAGACTTCATTTGGAAAAAATAAAACAAACATGGGGGCAAAAGAAAGGCCAACCATCAAAAGCGACATTGATTGACTGTCTCTCGAGTGATCCTATTGGGCCCATACGTGAATTATTTAACAATGTTCCAGAACTTTCTGATAGTCTAAATAAACATCCGGTCGGAGTTAATTCATTTTATGCTCTCGTTACTCGTGTAACAAGTGCTAAATAAAGTATCGCTGAGTTTAAACCAGCTTTCTTCAATCAGTTAGCTACGTTCTACGACATCGCTATGTGACAATATTATTTGGAGGCGACTTTAACCTCTGAATACTGACTGAGACGTTTATGAATTCACTGCAGGTGGCACATACAGAAAATCTTGAGAGGTACCTTTGCACACGTTTTCCGAAAACTGTCTTCAGCAGTTAGTTAGATAACTCACATGCAATGGAAACATTTTAGATATGTTAGTTACAGAAGAATGCTGAAGATTAGGTGGGTGGATCGCTTAACTAATGAGGAGGTACTGAACAGAATTGGGAAGAAAAGAAATTTTTGGCATACCTCGACTAAAAGAAGGGATAGATTGGTAGGACACATTCTTAGACATCAAGGAATTGTGAATTTAGCGTTGGAGGGAAGTGTGTGGGGGAAAAAATCGCAGAGGAAGACAAAGAGATGGATACAGTAAGCAGATTCAGACAGATGTAGGTTGCCGTTCTTATGTGGAGATGAAGAGGCTTGCTCAGGATAGGGTATTGTGGAGAGCTGCATCAAACCAGTCTCCGGACTGAAGACAACAACAACAACAGTTACAAACTGGCCAAACTTTATCGACAGCGTCAATATAGAGACAGAGATGATTGTACATGATATACGAAAGATGGTTACTGAAATAGCCGCGGCGGATTAGCCGCGCGTACTGGAGCGCCGTGTTTCGGTGCGCGCGGCCGTCCGCCGTCGGGGATTCGATTCCCCCCTCGGGCATGGGTGTTTGTGTTGTCCTTAGTTTAGTT
Organism: Locusta migratoria; assembly: GCA_026315105.1. NCBI lineage: Eukaryota > Metazoa > Arthropoda > Insecta > Orthoptera > Acrididae > Locusta > Locusta migratoria. Next base: position 326,098,343 of record CM048755.1, read on the forward strand.
TAGTTTAGGTTAAGCAGTTTGTAAGCTAGGGACTGATAACCAAGCTGTTGAGTCCCACAGATTTACAAACATTTGAACATTTTATTACTGAAATTAATAAATCCATCAGAAGACTACGAGAGTATTTATGTTAGTAAAGGATCCCATATAGACATAGATGATTAATAGACGTCAGTTTCAGGTAAAGGAATTATGGGCGAAGTTTAAACTGATCATAAATTGAGCCATCGGTAATTATGCCCTGAATGAATGGCTTAATGGCGGAAAATATATATCGATGTTTCATATTAAGATTCGGAAAACTTTGAGAAAGCAGAGATTGTTGCACTACTTGTTAAAAGAGAACGTGAAAATGTTGATAAGTTATTAGAAATTAGTGCGTCTGTAAGAAGATAGATGCATGAAGCATATAACAGCTTCCATCATCGGACCTTTGCGAAATATACAACGTGTGAAAAAGTTCGCTGAATAGTCTTGTAACATTAACGTATGTGAACTGTGAACTGCAGTCAACTCCCATAACTGTGCACCGCTGAGCTCTGCGATACATGTTCTGGATTCTTTACACGAAGTCTTCCTTTGGGATGGTGTTCAAAAGCCTCGTCACGTTTCTTTCAACGCGAGTTTGAGTCGAATAGGACTAGGAATATGAAGAAGGAAATTGTTATACTCCGCCACTATAACACAAAAGTTCCAATGATTTAATAAAATTTATTTCATACAGTTCAGTCTGCACACAACTAAAAAAATTAACTGGTTCTTGCATACTGAAACAGACACTTAGCAGAAAGTCTGATATAGCAGTGGCGTTACAATCTGTGACAAAGTTCATAAACACCAAAAAGGCAAACAGAACTTCCCATAGCGAAGCGAAGAGTCCAATCCGGTATTAGTATCAGGTTTCTTCTCGAAGAGTCCAAGCACGGTCCTTGATCGGAGGCAGAGTCGTAGACACTTCCCAGGCGAGACGAGAACTGCTGGAAGCGGCTCTGTGGCTCGCTTATATTGACAGGTTCGGCCAATCGTTGCGTCTGTTGTCAGTAGTGCTTACTCTGGTGGCGAAGGACGCGCCGTCTAGATGGCTCGTATCGATTGTGGTGTGTATACGCTGCCGCTAGCCCAGCAGACGACGCGTTTACTCGCGCCCGTAGTGGATTTCCTGGTGCGGCGCCAGCGATGCTTGCTGTGTGGTGTGGCGCGCCGAGTCGGTTGGGCGGCGGCGGATACGACAGAAATAGGAAGAAGTCTGGAGTATTGACATCCGGCGAGTATGGCGGATGTTCAAGTTGCACCACTCGCTTTTTTTGCCAGGAACTCTTTCACTCGATTGGCCGTGTTGGGCTTGCATAGTCGTTGCATGAAACGGGTCAAAATTTCAACGTTATCTTGCGGCGCTCAACGCCGTTTCCTCAGGTAGCAATTCCTTGCGGATAAATGCCTCTGTTATCGACAAAGGTGATGAACATCGTTTTCATGTGTGATTTTTCGGCTCTGATCTTCTTCCGACGAGTTAGTGGAGAACGCTATTTCATGCTTTGCCGTTTGGTTTCAGAGCCGTACCGGAAACACCAGGTTTTATCCTCAGTGACATTACGGTTCAAGAAATTCGGTGTCGCGTCCGCCGTTTCGAGAAAATCCTGTGAAGCTTCGAAACGTGCCTGCTTCTGATCGTCGGTAAAGTGATGTGGCACAAGACGACAACACGTTTTCCTCTTCCCTAACTTCTGGGAAAGGATTTGTCGCACGGATTTATGGTTAATCAGCAGTTCATCCGCTATCATGCGTACCGTTAATCGACTATCGTTCGTGATTAAAGTCCTCACTTTCTCAATGTTTTTCTTCACTGACGGCGGTCGTCCGCTACGGGGATTGTCAGAAACAGTTTCCCGGCCTCCTCGAAAACGGGCGAACCGCACCTTCACAAACTTCATGCACAGTGTTTGATCCCCGTAAACACGTACCAGCATCACATGCGTACCTTTAGGTGTCTTCCCAAGTTTAAAACAAAACTTTAAATTAATCCTTTGGTCGGTCATCGTCCTGTTCTCAGTTCAGTACCAAAGCAGTAAACAAGCACTTCGTCCAGCATGTCCAACACGTAACACACACAGTGCTCAACAGAACTACGGTGGCAGCAGGTTGTCATGACCGGCCGCTACGCGGGTGCAGCCTTGTGATTCGCCTGTGTCGACCGTTCTGACTTCATTACCAAAGGTTGTATTTTCGAGAATCCAAGAAAATTCTGGTTCAAAATGTTCAAATGTTTGTTAAGCTTATGGGACGTAACTACGGGGTTATCAGTCCCTAAACTTACAAAATACTTATCAACTACCTTATAGTAAAGACGGATTCGAATCCTCCCTCGGGCGTGGATATTTGTGCCGTCCTTAGTGTTAGCTAGTTCATAAGTAGTTTGTAAGTTTAGGGACTGATACCCCGTAGTTAAGTCCCATAAGCTATACAAACATTTAAACATTTGAACCGGCATTTAAGGCTGACTGAAGAAGGACGATACTGTTGCCAATGCGCATTTCACGTAAGGACCAGGCAAATAAGAGAAATTAGGGCTAGTACGGAGGTATACAGACAGTCGTTTCTAATGGTGTCAGATTCCCTCCGTCGTATACCTTACGGTGGCTTGCGAAGTATGTATGTATGTAAATGTAGAAAGCTAAAATATACGTCTTGTTTGGTAATTCTGCTTTGACAGTGAGCGAGAGCGATCGAAATGCCTCGCATGCAGCGTGCAGTAGCGTTAAGGAACACGTAAATAGCGTGCGGCCAGAAATGTAAATATACTGTTTCCATAGGCACGAAACAGCCTTGCATTTTCCGTGCGAAGATAAGGCCAACAGTAAATGCGTCACATACACAATGCACGAATAAATCTCAGAAAAATGTAATAAAATATGTAAATGAAAATGGACCTAAAATTTGTTACGCAACTTGTCAATTAATGGAAATGCCACTCGTTGCGTCAGTTTCTGTTTATTGGTATATAGATGAACAGAAAACCTTGTCACGTAAAACGATGGTTGGGTAGGTTAGCTGCTTGGAAAGCCATTAGTAGCTACGAAGATAACTTTCCAAAACCATTGTCGCAGCTCTTCACAAACTGAACAATCAAAGACTACCGTCGTCAACTAACGGTTAAGCCAAGCCGGTACAGTAAAAAATGTAACATGTCTTTTTTTATTGAAAAGATCATTATTAACAACCTTCTATAAAATATAAAAAATTACGAATCAACGAAAATACGTGCAATTTTCGTAAGAATTATCATTAGATATTGAAATTATGTAAGTTTTAGAACGCAATGAAAAAAAAAAAATCTCTGCCACTACAGGATTCGAACCACTGACCCTACGATTGTAAGGAAAGAACGCGCTAACTCCTGAGATACAGCGACAGATTCTGCAATGCATTTAGTACAAATGTTCAAATGTTTGTAGAGCTTAAGGGACTTAACTACGGGGTCATCAGTCCCTAAACGTACAAACTACTTATGAACTAGCTAATACTAAGGACGGCACAAATATTCATGCCCGAGGGGGGATTCGAACACCCCACCATAGTGGCCGTGCAGAACGTGACTGGCGCGCCACAGACCGCTCGGCCACTGCGGCCGGCTGCATTTAGTATTTACCCTTACTTCAAAACTTCAGACTCGATTTTCTCGAGAATTTTTGAGAGTTGCGTCAAATGGCTTTGGCTGATTGTCATTTGAGATCTGAACTTCACGTATCATAAATATCAAAAAATTCTAAAATCCGATATCCATGTGGTTTCTTTGTTAGACATGAATCACAAAAGGAATATTTCTTTAAGTATCATTAATTACAATACAATCTATCTTAATAATTGGTGAAAGGGTGAAATTGTACGAGGCGCAACCAAAAAGTAAGTTTCTCAATTAAAATAATAGTTACATGAGAAACTTCATTATCAACAGGTGCAGCAATGTTAGAGCTATTTTTTGACATAAGTCACCAACAGAACTGAGAAACTTGTCATACTGTGGGATCAACTTTTTGTATCCCAGTGTTGTAGAAATCTGCCCCAAGTGGATGGAACCGACGTGTGACAGTCGTGGAGGAAGGAAACTTAGGGCTTAACGACCCATCGACAGCTTGGTCATTAGAGACAGAGCTTACGCTCACGTTTTCCTGTAAGGGAGGAATTCCCGTGCCCTTTCAAAAGAACTATCCCGGCATTTGCGTGGACTGATTTAGGGAATTCACGAAAAACCTAAACCTGGATGACCGGAAGTGGATTTGAACCACCGTTCTTCCTATTTCGATTCCAGTGTTTTACCACTGCGCCAACTCGTTCTGCCTGGGGCAGTCGTTTTCAGCTCTTAGTCGTTATCAAAAAGCTGGCTGGAAGACAGGACTTCACTGACGCACAAGAAAAGGTGGAAATCGATCGAAGCAAGATTAGGACAGTATGGTGGGTAATCAAACAACTCCTGCCATCCGAACTTCTGGTAAACAGTTGTGCGCCGAGCCGTATGGGGACGACTATTGTCATGGAGCAGCAGTAAGCATTCCACGCCTCTTGTTCTGGACGGCACGACCTCCAGTCAGCGTTTTGACAACGACGAAGAGCTGAAGACGACTGTCACGCCGGCCGCGGTGGCCAAAGAGACTGAGGCGCTTCAGTCACGGTCTGCACGGGCACTACGGTCGGGGGTTCGAATCCCCCTTCGGGCATGGATATTTGTGCCGTCCTAGTTCGTAAGTAGTTCATAAGTAGTTTGTAAGTTTAGGGACTGATGACCCCTTAGTTAAGTCCCATAAGCTTTACAAACATTTGAACATTTGAACGACTGTCACACCCTGATTCTATTCAAAGGCGGCAGACTTATTCGACACACGAACACAAAAGGTGATCCCACGATATGACAAGTTTGCAAATTATTTATGAAGGAGGGGAAGGAAGAAGGATTGGGAAGTAATGGATTGACATTGGCTGCATTAGGGCATCGAAATTAAACAATGACTACAAGTGAAAATGTGAGCCGAGTTGGGAATCGAACCCGGGTCTCCCGCTTAGAGCCAGCGGTTGCTTTAACCACTTTGCCACCCGTGCTCGCCTCTTGTCCGTCTCAAACATCCACAAGTCGCGTGTTCGAAATAACAGACACCACACCAATATAATAATAAACATTTACACGCGAAGACGGCGTTTGCTTCATCTACTTCACCACAGATGCGGTCATACGTTCGAGCTCACACGGGACTCCGTAACGGCGAGTGTAAGAGGGTAGGGACTATAGGGGCGCTACAGCCGTAGCGTGCGATTAGTGGAAATTTGAGACGGACGGGAGCCACGAGTAGCCAAGTGGTTCAGGCGACCGCTGGCCCCAAGCGGGAGACTCGGGTTTGATTCCCGGCCCGGCTCACATTTACACTTGCCATTGTTTAATTTCAATGCCCTAACGCAACCAATGTTAATCCTTGCCTTCCTATTATTCTTCTTTCTTCCCCTACTACATAAATAATTTGCAAATGCAATATGGCTGTGGACATGTCCGAAAGAACAAACGCCACGCCAATATAATAATATGATATGACAAGTGTCTCAGTTCTTTTGGTGACTATGCCGAAAAGTAGCTCAAACATTGCTGTACGGTTTGCCAATAAAGTTGTTCATGTAACTAAGCTGTCTTTGTTATAAAGAAATAGGAAAACACTTTCTGGGTGACCGTAGTGGAGACATCACAGCTGTCACTAAATTCGTTTTCTTTGGTTTTTTTAAAGTAATGTACTGATTTACAACATAAAAACTACACATGACATGGATAGTGCGACAACAATTTCAATTATGTATTGCACAAGAACCAAACATTGTACAGACATCATAAATATGTCATTTTGAAGAGAAATACCGAAAGTTTATTTTTTCTTATTGTTTTATTTTTTTTTCTCTCTCTTTATATATACCGGCACAGCGTAGTTTGGTAATTGGCCGATAGTGAGCGCTAGTCGCAAACATTCGAGTGTAGGTGCTATACTGGCCGTGGAGCGGCCCATGTCGACAGGCAACACTCATGGCCCAGTCGTATTCCGGGAACCACAACAAGAGGCTGCAACACGTCCAAGTAGGAATATCCAGTGACTGTTCTCGGCGAAGAAGAACGGCTCGTAACAGTTTTCTGCGTGATAAGGCACAAAAAAACATTTACCTTTGGAAAATCACGCTCAAATTCAATGCATTCGTGTGTATGTTTTGTACCCTAAATTCGACAATTATGCCTGTTCACTTTCCCATTAGTGTGAAAAGTGGATTCGTCGATAAAAATTTAGCGATCAACACTACCATCCCCATCGTTATGCAATAGTTGCAACTGCGAACAAAACACAAAACGCTTGTCTTTTCAGTCGTCATTGAGTTTCTGCACAAGCTCGTTTAATGGTTGCATAGAAAGCTTCTGTCGCAGGACTTTCCACACTGTCATTGGAGCCATTTCGAGTTCACTGGAGGCACGACGCACCGATTTCTTTGGACTCCTAATGAATGTCTCTCGTACGCGTCCACATTCACTTCACTCACACTGGGACGTCCGCTTCTCTTTGTCGGGCACAAGCAACCTGTCGTAACGAATTTGTTGTGTCAGTGATAAATAGCCTTCCTTGTTGGTGGCTTCTTTCTAAACATCCGTTGAACAGCTGTAGCACACTTTTGTTTATCGAACTCCAACACTCAGAAAGCTCGCTCCGCACCTGAACTCTTTATGTTTGCGACAAACAAATTTTTTTTTACTGTTTCATATATATATATATATATATATATATATATATATATATATATATATATATATATATATAAAATTGAAAGTGTTCTCGGACTTTATGTACATCCTTCATATAAGGCACTCCATACTGTATTGCTAAAAACCTGAGACACATACCGGGTGTAATCCTTACAACTCATCAAGCGCATTTTCTAGGGTGTTCCTGCACATTTTTATAATTCCGTTGTTGCAGACTGGCCGCAAAGTATGTCATGCGATGCGCCGTGTCAACGGAATGAGTTGGTTTGTTTCGCCTTTCAAACAAAAAGATTTTTAAACTGGAATTTTACATGCGTAGTCGATAGAGCGGTGCTAAAATAGTGTAGTGTGATATTCATTTTATGGAGATGCATTTAAGGGCCCAGTAAAACAGGAACAATAACTAGCAGCTAATGAGCAGCGGTTACTGCCTTGCGGTGCTGATGCTGCTGGAGGTCTATGTTTTAATGTCGCTCTTAAATACATAGGCCTACCGATAAACCGAATATTGCACTACAATAATTTGAGGCCGCTCTACGGAGTGCGTACGTAAAATTCCTTTTTAAAAATCTTTTTTGTTCGTAATGGGAAAAAAATCGACGCTTCCCGTCTTCAATGCGCGTCGCATAAAAAATATCTTTAGTAGTATTTGTTTTGACCAAATACAACGACAAACTGCAAAAACAAAATTTCCAATATCTGAAGAAACACCATGTGTACTCTTAGGAGAGAGACCCTGCATATAGGTTAGAAACATGTGTGTGAACCAAATCTGTTAGGTCTCCTAGAATAGCGCAATGCCTGGTAACATACAAGTATTTCTTCATGGTCGACATCAGTGGAGTAGTGCAACTACAGATTATAAAACATGACTTACTTCTTCAAGACAGAAATAACAAAAAGGAATAATTCCAACCAAACACTGCGAAAGATCATTGGCATCCCTCTAGAGGGTGTGTCACAAGTCATGTTACACACTTCTAGAAACTGTAGGGGGACTTAGTAGATCAACTTTTACAGAGGAGCCCATGCCCGGAAAGGCATTCAACGACACCATGAGCACTTATTTATACTTTATACTATGAAACAAATATGTTTTACTGCCAGCATATTTTCGGTGGAGGTACTATAGACGCCGTGGCGGAACAGCCGTGTGCGCTGAGGCTCCGAGATACGGCGCGCGCGGCTGTTCCACTCAGAGTTTCGAGTCCTCCCTCGGGCAAGGGTGTATGCATAGGCGGATTCAAGGGGGGAGGGTCGTTCGCCCCTCAAAGCAGCTTCTATTTTTATTAAGAATGTGAAGGTCGCGCGTTATCAATGCACTGAGTCTTCAAAAGTGTGAGACTTTTTGTTTGGTTGGGCGTGGAGTAAAAAGGGGTGGCCAGTACTAGAGTCCTTCCACTGAGCCAGAGTTTAGCTGACAGAATTCTTTCAAAAATGTCAAATGTTTGTAGAGCTTATGGGACTTAATTACGGGGTCATCAGTCACTAAACTTACAAACTACTTATGAACTAGCTTATACTAAAGACGGCACCAACATCCATGCCCGAGGGGGGATTCGAACCCCCGACCGCAGCGGCCGTGCAGACCGTAACTGGCACGCCGCAGACCGCTCGGCCACCGAATTCTTTCATCGACCCCCCTCCCCCCGGAGGCCGTCCTGGATCCGCCCCTGGGTGTATGTGTTGTTCTTAGGCTAAGTTAGTTTAAGGAGCCTGTAAGTTTAGGGACCGATGACCACTGGAGTTAGCTTCAAAAATTCAAATGTTTGTAAATCTATCGGACCAAACTGCGTGGTCATCAGTCCGTAGCTTACAAACTACTTAAACCTAGGTAAACTAACCTAAGGATAAACACACACACCCATGCCCCAGGGAGGACTCGAACCTCCACGGCGAGCAACCGCGCGCTCCGCAGCGAGACGCTTTAGACCGCTCGGCTACTCCGCAGTTAGCTTCCAAAACTTCACAAACATTTGAACATTTGTACTATGGACGAAAATAAGAAACAAAAATCCAGTAAACATGGGCTCTAAAATACATACCTTAAAAGCCATGAGCGTTACACTGTATTGACTTTTCTCGCAACAGGGGACTGATGACCGAGCAGTCTAGTTCCCTCTAAACTACAACAACAACAACAAAAGCCATGAGTAGTTCTTCATCTTCGATACATTGGAACACATCTCTTCTGTTGGTCACCCGTTCCAAGTTCTTTAAGTATGTATTTTAAAGCCACGTTTATTAGAAATTTTTAGCTTGTTTTGGTCAATAGAACCTGCTCCGAAAATGATGAAAGCAAAGAGCGGGCAATGCAAGATGTTGGTTTGACAGTATTCAAGCTGAAAACATGTTCGCAGCGTCTTTCGATGACATTTCCGGCCACGAGTTCCTATGTAAAACTTCACGTATTAAGTCCCTCCACGACCTCTGGAAGTGTGCAACACGAATTGTGAAACACCCTGTGTATACACCGCATAGCTTATTGCTAGGGGGAGGGGGAGATAATGTGTAATGGTTACAGACGGTCGGCGCACTCGAGCGTAATCAAAACCTCCACTACCTCAACGTCGGTATCTGCATCCACGCACTCCGGCAGACGTGCGCGGTCGCCCTACGGGGCGTCCGACAAAAAGTGTAGGGGCCGACGAGAATGAATGAGACGAAAATAAGGCGGCGGCCTATAAACGGCCAGCGGCCGGCAAAAAGGCGTCTGGCGCGGAGAGGCATTAGCCGAACAATGAGCGCGTGTGCGCAGACGCAGTTTCCAGCGCTCGAAAAACTGCACCCGTTACACAGCCAATTCCCAGCCGTGAGCGCTATTTTCCAGAGTGTCACGAAGGTCGTCAGCCCATTAAATCGTGATAACGCACACCGATGGACGCACGCAAATGTATTCCGACGCGTTATACGTCGTATGTGCACGGCACTTAATAACGTCTCCTGAAAGGGATAAGAAAATTAAATGTACACTTACGTGCAGAAAAGAAACAGTACACCGTGAAGGACTAGAGATAAAAAGTTCATTTTCAAAGGACGTGTACAGCAGTATGTTCCGGTTTAACATATGAACCATATCGGCCCGCGGGTTCAAGGTCATCACCGATATCGCGGCGCAACACCATCACCGGTAAAATGTGCCAGAGGCACTCGTTGTCGCTATAAACCCAAGATAATCGATCAGTTTCACTCGAGCAGACGTGCAGGACGCCACGGCACCGTACCGTCAAATCAATGAGTTTGAAAGAAGTGCGCATTATTGGCATGAGAAAATGTGATGCATTCATCCGAGAAATTGCTGATCGTGTGGGACGAAGTGTTTCGACAGTGCAGCGGGCATGCGCAGGACCTTAGAACACGTCCAGATAGGTCCGGTCGCACCACCCAGACCACCCCCAGAGAAGATGAACACCTCAGCAGAATGGAATTGAAGGACAGATCTGCATTCTCCTCGTTTCTGGTGCAACAGTATAACACATCGCAAACTATCAGAGGTGACAGTTCTTTCCCGGTTATCGTGGCACGGGTTACGTGAGCGTCGTCCACTTCTCCGCCTACCTTTGAATAATGTGCAGATATATGTTAGACGGCAATGGTGTATGAAACGCCTCACCGGGGGCAGGAATGGCATAAGACAGTTTTCTCGGAGGCATCCATGTTCTGTTTCTACGTCTACATCCATATTCCTCAAGCAACGGTGTGTGGCGGAGGGTACCTTGAGTACCACTATCGGTTCTCCCTCCTATTCCAGTTACGTATTGTTCGCGGAAAGAAAGATTGTCGGTATGCCTGTGTATGGGCTCTAATCTCTCTGATTTTATCCTCACGATCTCTTCGCGAGATTTACGTAGGAGGGAGCAATATACTGCTTCACTCCTTGGTAAAGGTATATTCTCGAAACTTCGACAAAAGCCCGTACCGAGCTACAGAGCGTCTCTCTTGCAGAGTCTTTCACTGGAGTTTATCGATCATCACCGTAAGGATTTCACGATTACTAAATGATCCAGTAACGAAGCGCGCTGCTCTCCGTTGGATCTTCTCTACAGCCTCTATTAACCCCACCTGGTACGGATCCCATACTGGTGAGCAGTATTCAAGCAGTGGATGAACAAGTGTAATGTAACCGACTTCCTTTGTTTTCGGACTGCATTTCCTTAGGATTCATCCAATAAATCTAAGTCTGCCATCTGCATTATCGACGATTAATTTTATATGGCCATTCCATTTCAAATCACTCCTAATACTTGTTGTTTTGGTCTTCAGGCAGCAGACTGGTTTGCTGCAGCTTTCCACGCTACTCTGTCCTGTGCAAGTCTCTTCATCTGAGAATAAGTTCGGCAACGTATATCCTTTTGAATCTACTTACTGTATTCGTCCTTCTGTCTCTCTTTACGATTTTTACCCCACACACTTCCCTCTAATGCAAAGATGACGATTCCTTGATGTCTCAGAATGTATCCCACCAATCTATCCCTTCTCTTAGTCAGGATGTGCCAAAAACTCCTTTTCTCCCCAATACGGTTAAGCACCTATTCATTAGTTACGTGGTCTACCAATCTAATTTTCATCATTCGTCTGTAGCATCTCATTTCAAAACTTGTATCATTGTTTTGTCTGAATTCCTTATCGTCCACGTTTCACTCCCATACAATGCTACACTCCAGACAAATGCTTTCCGAAAGGACTTCCTAACATTTAAATTAATATTGGATGTCAACAAATTTCGCTTCTTCAGAAACGCTTTTCTTCCCATAGCCATTCTGCATTTTATATCTTCTTTATTTCGACCATCAGAAGTTATCTTGCTACCCAAATAACAAAACTCATCGACTACTTCTGTTGTCTCATTACCTAATCTAATTCCTTCAGCATCGCCTGACTTTCTGACGCTACATTCTCTTATCCTTGTTTTAATCTTGTTGATGTTCATCTTATACCCTCTTTTCACGACCCTGTCCATTCCATTCAATTGCTCTTCCAGATCCTTTGCGGTCTCTGACAGAATTATTATGTCATCGGCAGACCGCAAAGTTGTCATTTCTTACTCCCAGATAATTTATGGAACTAACTGATTTCAGTTGCTGACCTACTATAGTGTAGCTAAATGATAAGGGATCTTTCTTTCTATGTATTCGTTTCAAAATGATTCGTCGCAGAAAGCGGGAGACGGGTCAGAGTGACTGCATTCGCACAAGACATACAGTGACAAGGCCTTATGGTGTGGGGTGCAATTGGGTACAGTCACAAATCACAGTTGGTGCGTGTCCAGGGCATTGTAGCCATTTTGACCTAACTGAATGCCATCCAGCGACCAGTAGTCATACGCATTATGCACGACACCCCAGACGCCATTTCAGCAAGACAGTGCACAACCACATGTTGCTGCACGAATACGTACCTTCTTGGTGTCAGCCTTTCGTTCAAATGTTTGTAGAGCTTATGGGACTTAACTACGGGGTCATCAGTCCCTAAACTTACAAACTACTTATGAACTAGCTTATACTAGAGACGGCACAAACATCAATGCCCGAGGGGGGATTCGAACCCCCGACCGCAGCGGCCGTGCAGACCGTGACTGACACGCCGCAGACCGCCCGGCCAACGAGGCCGGCAGCCGCGGACTGATGACCCCGTAGTTAAGTCCCATAAGCTATACAAACATTTGAACATTGGTTACGTGATCTACCCACCTGAACTTCACCATCCATAGGTACTGAACTTAATAAACGGGACATTCGCGAAACATGTATTTTCAGTTTATTTCTCTGAATTAAACAGGCAGTCTCAGAGATGCGTTCAACAATGCTACATAGTATCCATTTTCGATGGACTTAGTCAAATCGCAAGAATTTGACCTTGTGTTGCACGAGTCCAAGCATTTTGGGACGGCCTAGTCATAATGCTAAATTTCCAAAACATATTACTTGAAAACTAAAATATAAGCGAATAGGAAATTAAATTTAAAATAGTGTTCCTTTTTCGTGAAATTCTATACATGATGGTAAACGTAGTAAAAAGAAAAGAAAAAAAAACAGCAAATTTGGGAGACACTATATATGTTAATGAAGTAAAAAATTATAGCTCCGGTCGAAAAGTGTTAAAAGAGGTAGTTGTATGCCTAAGACACACTATATATTGCATGTATCGGTTGGTATGTTAGGTTACGAGATACATCTAAAACTGTTGCAAACCCTTAAAGAGTAAGCACGAGCGACGTCTCGCAACGATCCGTCGTATGGGCGACCGATCACTTCATACAGAGCGCGTGTGCGGACAAATCGCAACGATGGGTCGTTCATCGCTGATCACATGCAAATCCCAGGCTATCTGGTGGATCGCATGCGATTCGCGCACGCAGTATGGCCGTCTAGCTGCTTTAGCAGATATCTGTGTCAACATCACTGTGATTCGTTTCTCTAATAATTACCCGTGTTTGAGTAGTTGTTTTTGTTTTTTTCCACATTCAGTAATATCTTTCTCAGGGCTCACGAACTATCTGAGAAATGGAGGTCACCGTTTTTATTTTACTTATATTAAGAAACAATAGAAATTGCACACTAAATTTTCAGCAAAGATCAACAGTTTGAAGCTTGTGCTCACAGCATTGAAATTGGTGGGAAGTTCTTGGTAATAACCACGATACACTGATCTCTATTTGATCATTTTGATTTATTTATTAAACAGTTGTACGATTTACTAAAAATTTCACCTTCTAAACAGAGTGATTAAAAGGTACTACAATATTAAGTGGATATAGAACGGTATATTCACCCTGCAGCTAAGCGTGCGCTGATATGAAACTGGGTGCCGGAAGCGGGATTCGAACATGCGCTCTTTGCCTTTTGCGGGCAAGCGCCTTACCGGCTGAGCTATCCCGACACGCTTTACGGTCTGTCCTCACAGCTTTACTTCTGCCAGTACCTTGTCTCCTACGTTTCACACTTCTTTTGCGAACCTTGCAGGTCTAGCTCTCCTGGAAGAAAGGATATTGTGAAGACAGTCTAGGCGATGTTTCCGGAATGATATTTTCACTCTGTAGCGAAATGTACGCTGATATCCCGGTTGCGGCACACAGTTTTAATTTACCAAGAAGTTTCGTATCAGCGCACACTCCGCTGTAGAGTGTAAATATCATTCAGGAAACATCCCCTACGCTGAGGCTAAGCCATGTCTTCACAATATATTTTCTTTCAGGAGTGCTTGCTAGTCCTGCCAGATCCACAGGAGAACTTCTGTGAAGTTTGGAAGGTAGGAGGCGAGGTTCTGGCGGAAGTAAAGCTGTGAGGACGAACCGTGAAGCGTGGCGAGATAGCTCAGTCGATAGAGTGCTTGCCCGCGAAAGGCAAAGAATCCAGGTTCTTATCCCAGTTTTAATCTACCGGGAAGTTTCATTAAGCGGGATATTTTAACTTAATTGTTCTTGGCAAATCAGCAAAGGTGTAGTCAAGTCCCTTGTTTCATACAAACAAACTCTCCTTTCAATTTACAGTTATGGTAATCAGCAGTGCGGCTATTAATAAAATGTCTATAGACACATCCAGAAAAACGAACTGTGAGCTGTACTCACTTGAAGTTGAACTACAAGACATCTGCATGGGATACTCTGCAAATCACATTTAAGTGCCTCGAAGAAGGTTCATCGAACTAACTTTATACAAGAAAAATCAATGAAAAAGGAATAGAGAACTAATAAACGAAAACAAAATAGATTAGTACACTATATAGACGTACTCAACCCTCATGGTAGCATTAAAATTGTAAAGTAACCAAAACTTCGCAGAAAAATCATTTCCAAACAAGTTTAATAAATTATGATACCCATTTTTAAATTTTTTCTTTTGAAAGAATAATTCGTGAAGATGCAGAGATCAACTATGACTGCTGTTAAACATAGCAGATCCTCATTTTATGATTCAAGCTCTTCTTTCAGGAGTTTGCTTCCTAATATTTGGTAAGGATGATGGTTTCTGCCTTGAGCAAACACAAACATGTTTCGGAGAAGTTTCTTCGTAATTATTTTAGCGACAACCATAAAATAAAATAGCGAATATTTGTAACAGAAAATGAAAAAAATATGTATGAAGAAAAAGAATCGTATAAACGAAAAAAAAGTAAAAGGTAGAAAAAGCTATATGTTCAGGTTATGTCTCAATGTACTTAGCTTTTTGGTATGTTACAAAACTCTGAAAATCCATTATTAACTACAATGACACAATGCATGGCATTTATAACTGATCTGCAAATATGAGGCAACCACAATGAACACGAAATGTGGTTTTAAGTTGTGTGTTATATTTCCTGTAATCTCTGTAAATGTATCATTGATGTAAGTAGCTTAGCCTTAAAAAACTGTCAGATGTCATAATGATAAAACTCTTTATATGTCATACAACAGATGCAATAATAAAATCTCGCTGATGATGGAGAAACTTCTCTGAAACGTGTTTGAACGAACAAAAAACAAAAATTGTGTTTGCTCAAGGCAGAAACAATCATCCTTACCAAATACTAGCAGATCCTTTTCCATTTCATAAATTGTCGACACAGTGGTGTTCGTAATCCTTGACGAAATTGACAAAACGCTCGGGTGTGGTGGGATGGAAGCTAGCGACCAATTGCAGCGATATCACAAGCGACGGATTGCTGTGATCCGTCGCTCTCCTTAGTGTATGGGGTCCTTTAACGACAGGATTCCATATAATTATTTCACGTTCACATTCCCAAACTTATTTGCTGCAAATAAAGCCCGCGGTAGGTCAAAAAAAAAAATACCTGTTTGAAAAGTTAAATAATCAAGTTCCACATCTTAGATCCAGTTTCATGAAACAGAAAAGCTATTTAAAATTTAACTTACAATAAAGTCATTTTTTTGTTTCAGGGTGATGATTTTTGCAATCGCTTCTCCATAACGCTTGGATTAACAGTCCTAACTGTCTGGATGTCAAACACGCTCAGTAAATTTTGTAATACTAGAGAATTCTTCAGTCGGATAAAACGCACAAAGAGAAAACAAAATGTACGACTAACGAAAGTTGGAAACTAAGCAGGTTTCGGCTTATCGATAACATTGGAAAACATACTGTAATGCAAGCACGGGGGACTTATTGTCAATGCACTTGCCGTTCAACTCTGTAGCATCTTTCTATATTCTACTACGAGTTATATGGATGCGGTGATAATATACCGGGTGATCAAAAAGTCAGTATAAATTCGAAAACTTAATAAATCACGGAATAATGAGGTAAAAATTGACACACATGCTTGGAATGACATGGGGTTTTATTAGAACCAAAAGAAAAAACAAATTATTGCTAGACGCGTGAAAGATCACTTGCGCGCGTCGTTTGGTGATGATCGTGTACTCAGCCGCCACTTTCGTCATGCTTGGCCTCCCAGGTCCCCAGACCTCAGTCCGTGCGATTATTGGCTTTGGGGTTACCTGAAGTCGCAAGTGCATCGTGATCGACCGACATCTTTAGGGAAAGACAACATCCGACGTCAGTGCCTCACCATAACTCCGGACATGCTTTACAGTGCTGTTCACAACAGTATTCCTTGACTACAGCTACTGTTGAGGAATGATGGTGAAAATATTGAGCATTTCCTGTAAAGATCATCATCTTTGGTTTGTCTTAATTTATTATGCTAATTATTGCTTTTCTGGTCAGATGAAGCGCCATCTATCGGACTTTTTAGAACTTTTTTTTGTTCTAATAAAACCCTATGGCATTCAAAGCATGTGTGTCAATTTTTTACGTCTATATCTATATTATTCGGTGATTTATTAAGTTTTCAAATTTATACTGACTTTTTTTATCACCCGGTACATCGTTATCTTAGAAAGGAGCCTTCCTGTGACAAAATAAGTTAAATCCAATTATTAAAAACATGACAAATTGTTCTTAATGTATCGAGTTCTGCACATGAAGTCCAAGGCGAGCACACTGGTGCCGCGATAACGAGCTCATTTGTTGTATCATGTAATATAGGAGCTTTTAAATATGAACAGGTGGGCAGAGTTAGCAAAAATGTACTCTTGAGCTCGAAAACTCAACGGATCATGGTCCCTCTCATGTAAGTCCAAAATCATGCTGGGCCTTCTACGGCGTGTCATAAAGGCAAATAGCTTGTAAAGACAATAGCGGAAACTCTTCGCTAAAACGTGCGACAGCGCTCCCGGAACTAAAACTAGGAGTGAACGGCCGACTAACACTTTGAGACTCAGAACACTTACATCATCGTCAACGTACTTTATAGAAGTAGGAAATGGTTAGAAGAGGGAGGGTATGTGCTACAAAAGGCTGTAATAGCTAACTACAAACAGCGATGCACTCTGAAATCTTTCTTCAGGTTTCAAAAAAATAGAGAATTCTAAATATGATAGTTTATAGAGGCTAATATTAGGGCTATTGAGGTCGTTTACTTTTAATAAACAGTGTCTTCAATGCTTTGATTTAGCCTTTTTTATAAATTATTTCTAGATACAGGCAAGTGTTATTCGTAAGCGAAGAGCTGACTAGGATAAAATTTTGTGAAAGAAGGGCCCAGAGCATTTGAATAAAAGCTATGTATTATGCCCAGACTACTTTGTGATACAGCTTTCAGAAATAAGATTTTATAAAGCCAAGAGTAAATGTAATTTGTGGTCTTTAATTAACAATGGTTAATGTAATATAACAACAGAAGTGGAACAGCAAGTTTTATTAGAATTCCTTCATTTAAATCGTAGAGGATGCTTTAGAAAAATCAGTACAGTACCTTAACTGTCAGCTGTTTATATTTAGGCAAAAATTGTGTTATGAAACAAGGCTAAAGAAGAAATTTAAAATAATGTCTTACATTTTCGTTGTCGTTTCCAGTATTTGGCCTGATGCATTGCTTTCCATTCTGCGGCCTAACTGCCCATGGAAACTGCTTCCATGTGTATTGTTAAAACTTACGGCATCTATTGCGTTATTTTCACTTCGAACCTATCCAAATATACTGCACATGCCGCAACGGAACCGCCGTGCGCACTGGGGCGCCGTGCTGCGATGCGCGCGGTCGTTCGCCGCCGAGGGTACGAGTCCCCCCTCGGCATGTGCGTGCGTGTTGTCCTTAGGTTACTTTCAAAAAATGTTCAAATGTTTGTATAGCTTCTGGGACTTAACTACGGGGTCATCAGTCCCTAAACTTACAAACTACTTATGAACTAGCTAACACTAAGGACGCCACAAATATCCATGCCCGAGGGGGGATTCGAACCCCCGACCGTAGTGGCCGTGCGGACCATGACTGGCGCGCCGCAGTCCCCTCGGCCACCTTAGGTTACTTTACCTTAGTTTAAGTAGTTTGTAAGCTAGGGACTAATGACCAAACAGTTAAGTCCCGTAGATTTACAAACATTTTTTTAAACTGTACACATTATGAAGGGTATTACTTGTCCGTCTACGCAACTACAATAAGTGCGATCATTTTTCATCAGACGCGTTTCGTTTCACTGAATATAAAACATATTCAGTGATCGGAAATGATAGTTATGTACAATCTGATTTGTTGTCGTAGCTCGAAAACATTTCTGTAAAAATTTGTAAAATCATGATTGATATTTATTATTATTATTTTACTTACCGGTACCGAGATTTTTTCTTTGACTTTCGCCTGACACGAAGCGCCGACGTGTTGCATGGCAGACAACTGTAAATCTTGCAATGTACTTTTGGTACGCAGCGAAATAAAATACGGAAATGACATATTTGCAAATTATTGATAAAAAGGAGGGGAAGGAAGAAGGATTAGGAAGGAAAGGATTGACAGAGGCTACTTTGGGGCCATTGAAATTACACAGTGGCGACAAGTGAAAATGTGATCCGGGCCGGGAATCAAACCCGGGTCTCCCGCTTCGGGCCAGCGGTCGCCTTAACAACTTGGCTACCCGTGCTCGCCTCCCGTCCGTCTCAAATCCGCGCAAGTCGCATCCTATGGCTGTAGCGACCCTATCGTTCATGCCCTCTTACACTCGCCATAATGCATTCCCGTGCGAGGTTGAACGTATGACCGCATCTGCGGTGAAGTAATTGAAGCTACCGCCGTCTTCGCATGTAAATACTTATTATACACTAATATAAATGCAAGATGGCTGCGAAGCAGGTGCATAATAAGGAATCACATATGTCAAGCCAAGTATAGCCTACAGCTGTAACCAACAGATGGCACTGCTAGCGGTGTCGCGTGACAAACGCATGTAAATGCCACGGAGTTTCCGCTATTATTTTTATAACCTATTTGGTAGAGGAAACGCATCTGATGAGGCACCGGGTGAGGCCGTAAACAGTCTGACGGGTGATGTCTAACACACAATTTGCTTTCAGATCCTTTGCCACGGAAGGTAACGATCCTGACGCTCTGTTTTAGCGCGCAGTCGACCTTGCACGTGTAAACGTTGAATGTTTCCTTCCTCCTGCAATCTTCTCCGCAGTCGTTAACTCTGGGGTCTCTTTGTGCTGACAGACAGCAGCCTGTCATCTGCTAATAATCTGCCTAAGAGTAGTGTCGTGTCATAGTGTTCGCTATCCCACTCCTCTTGCCTACGACGCAAACAGGTGCCAAATGCACACGTCAGTGAATCACAACCACTTTGTCCACGATATCTGCCCGAGTACTGTTGCAGGTACAATAAGCGGCCATGCAGTGCACCACTTGTTTCATAATGCAAGGTATATTATAGCGTCCAACACAACTTGTCCACGTATTTCTCCGTCTGTAATGCCCACGATGTTGACGGGACGTTAAAACCTAATCTTCGTTACATCTTACACGTATTTCGGGTAGCAATTATTACCTTTTGTTTTCCAGAATGAATATCAAAATGTGCGCGGGAATGGCCTTTTGAACATATCAATATAAAAAATTCAACAAGTAATTCTTAATCAGTTCTCACATTTTTAGTTACAATCTTTCCGTGGACAGCGGTACTAAATTACTTAAATTACTCGGCAATGCAGCAGGTAAAATGGATAGGTCGCGAAAAGAGCTGGTGCCACAGCATGACTGCGGGAATTACCACCATCAGATATTTATCTGCTTTGTGAGCAGATTGAAAAAGAGGTTCATTTTACAGACATATGCAGTCTGCATATCTATGTACCTACAGTTGTCGCTCACAAAGTACATCAATATCTGGTGATGATAATTCCCGCAGTCATGCTGTGACAGAAGTGTGACCTGTACGTTTTGCGACATATCCAGCTTATCTGCAGCACTGCTGATTAATTTCATCATGGTCGCCTGCCTCCTACGCATTTACAATAATTTACGTATCTATGTAATTCGTCTGTTGTTAACAAGCAATAACAGGTTACTCTTCTGCTAGCATAAGACTTTTGTAACAATTTGAGTAACCTGTTATTACTCAATCAAAATATCCACGGGTGTACTGCCGGTCTACAGTGTCCAAATGGCACTTACTTGTTTACAATAGACGAATTACCGGATAAAATTGTATGCATTCCTTGTAATCAATGTATTTGAAGTCTTACTCGTGTATTAAATGGGTAGTACAGTGGTTATCCTTGGAAAGAACAAAATGGGAAACCAGCATAGCGGGCCTTACCTGTACCCAATCATGCTTTCAAAATCGGTAACTAAATTTACTCTTCTACGACAGTCGCTCATCTGTTCTAAATAACAAGTTACAATGCCAAAAACATATTTAAAATAGATCAAGTGTTGTATTCGACAGTTCCAGCATGGAGGTAGTCTTGTGTAAATACCGAAATTGTAAATTTTACCAAGTGTTAAAATCATTTTTATGATAAAACTGCTGCTGTAGCGTCAGTACAATGCAGCATTTCGTGGGATTATATTTCCACTAGCAGCCATCGTTTGATATTAATCATTTTAATAACTAACAAGCATAAACGTTTCCTCTCATTTCGTGATGATGCTAAGGTTTACTTTTATACTGATATGGCATTTAGGAGTTGTACACACTTGGTCCACGAAAGAATGTCATTACGATCGTTCTTTTCTGTCCGTGTGACAAGAATGATTCTGTGTTAATGCACGGTCAGAGTAACAGATGTAAAATCATAGACTAAAAAGACGCGAGGGAGTGTCATACACCCTCTGCTGTTCGTAAGTTATATAAATGACTACGAGATAACCTACGCAGCGGTCTTAGGCTTTCTGCAGATAATACATTGTAATTTACCGTGTAATAAAGTCATCAGAAATCAATGCCAATTACAAAATGAGGAGGACAAGATATTTGTATGGTGCAAAATATGGCAATTGATCCTACATACAGACAAGTGTGAGGGCCTCCTTATGAGTACTGATACTAAAAGAAATCCGTTAAATTTCGGTTAGACAATAATAAATCGCGAAAATCTCAAGGCTGTTAATTCAACTAAATACCTAAGGGTTACGACTGTTAACAAGTTTGATTGGAGATATGTCATAGACAACATTGTGGGGAAGGTGAATCTACGACTGAGCTTTGTCGGCAGAAAAATTAAAAAATGCAACAAATCCACTAAAGAGGTGGCCTACAGAAGCTTGTCCATCCACTTCTGGAATATTGTTGCGGTTTGGGTTCCGTATCAGATGGCACTGACAGCAAACATCTAAAGAAAGGCATCTCGTTTTGTATTATCACGCAAAAGGGGAGACACTGTCACGGATACGATACGCTAGCTAGGTGCAAATTATAGAGACAAAGCTGTGTTTCGCTGCAGAGAAGTCCATTTAGAAAATTACTAATTTCAATCACGAGCTTTATCCTTCGAATGCGAAAATAATTTGCTGAACCCCATCTACGTAGGGAGAAATTAATGAAACAAGAGAAATAGAGCTCGGACGGAAATGTTGAGGTGTTTATTTTTCCCACGCGCTATTCGAGAGTTGAACGATACACATTCTGAAAATGATTCGTTGGACACTTTGCCAGATACTTCAGTGTGAATTTGCAAAGTATCGGCGTACATGTAGATGTTTATCAGTAAGTAAGAGCAATGCGTACAATGAATATGTTTTTAATAAATGTAAGCAAGACCCACGGCACAAGTACAACAGAAGTCTGCGAATCATACCTACGTTTCCTGTGTATGAATCGCACAGTCATCTTAGCATTTCCACATTCCCTCTTAAATGTTTCTCCGATAGCAGTTAAATGGTACTTTTCGAGAGTTTATGGTGTATTTTCACATTACTGTTAATAAAAATGACAGTGACTAAAGAGTGGAATGTTTAGTATCACGTATTGTGAGGCAACCTAAGATAACTACACCAAAACGATATGGGCAAGGAAATACTGACAGTTGACAGCACAAGTTCCGATAATCCCGTAAGAGGCCGCGAATCACGAAGTCAGTCATGTGTACGATTCCTGACTGGCCGATACATAATTAAATACACGCCGCATACGGCCTGTAGACGGATTGTGCCTCGCGCCATAGAGGCTGCAACGTCTTCATCGAGTGCGTCCATCGTGTTAGCAGGGCTAGGATCCAGCAGATAGACTTTTCCCATTACGGCCAAAGTGTTAACGCTATGCGGTACATTGCCTGAAGATTTCTCTCTGTATTGACACCAATATTGCGGACGACCAAGTAACTTTGGAGTTTAACTCCCGAAGCAAGGAATTTAACATTATCAGTCATCATTGTCCTCCCACAACACCAAATTGAGTACTCATTTAATCGTAATTAAAGTGATTAAAGTTATGGGGTCTTTCAGGTAAGCCGGCCGCGGTGGCCGAGCGTTCTGCGGCGCGCCAGTCACAGTTTGCACGACCACTATGGTCGGGGGTTCGAATCCCCCCTCGGGTATGGATATTTGTGCCGTCCTTAGTATTAGCTAGTTCATAAGTAGTTTAGGAACTGATGACCCCGTAGTTAAGTCCCATAGGCTCTACAAACATTTGAACATTTGAATCTTTCAGGTAAAGAGTATCCACTACGGACGCTTACCATATAAAACCTTCACAACAGAATTAAACTTTGTGAGATTCGGGAACTGGCTGGATGTAGTGGAAGAAAAACTGCCGAACTGCGTTTTTCATCACACAAAAAAGGCGACTTTCATGATCACATAATACAATGGAAAGTAGTGACACGAGTGCAACGCCGGCCGCGGTGGCCGAGGAGACTAAAGCGCTCCAGTCACGGTCTGCACAGCCACTACGGTCGGGGGTTCGAATCCCCCCTCGGGCATGGATATTTGTGCCGTCCTACTTCGTAAGTAGTTCATAAGTAGTTTGTAAGTTTAGGGACTGATAACCCCGTAGTTAAGTCCCATAGACTACACAAACATTTGAACATTTGAACGAGTGCAACACCCAAATAAAAAAAAAAAAAATAATAATAATAATAAAAAGGAAAGAAAAGATAAGTAGGAACAAAGCCATGGTAAACTCTCAGCATGGAGCAACTGTTAACGACTGCTAATAAATGATGTTTCGGTTTATTACAAGGATACAAGATGTAGTGCCATCCAATCCGTGTATAGTTTAAAACAGTAACTATTCCTGATGTGGACAGCTGCAGTGATGCACATTGTAGCCGTTGCTTGCTCGTCTGCTTGCGTCACGGCAGTTGTTACGCAGTGCAGTCGTCACAGGTTCTCGCCGCAGCCAGTTCCATCCCGCGACCCACCTGCGCTCGCTATCACAGTCCAGTGCAGCTAACCTGCAGGGAGAAAGGTTACGGCATTCCGGCTCCGTCCCACGCCCCCGCCGTGCAGTGGGCACGACCTGTAAAAGTGAATGAAGGTAACTTCACTCGGCACAAAAGACGGCGCAGCTGGCCGCCAGCGCGCCGCTCGCACTGATATTATCGCGTCAGACGTTTCGACAACGCCGGGGCTGCCCTGGAACGTGACCAGAAAGCAGCGCTCCTGTACCATTAGCCTCTCATTCATCTCCTTGGACGTGACCTTACAACCAAATGTCTCATCTGACAAGATCAACTACTTTCTCCGACATCCCACCATCCTTTTTTGTAATACTCATTCGACGGGAAGTGCAAGTCGGTTGTACACTGCTGAAATGTTGCTGTTGTTTGTGGTAGTGGTGATGGCGGTAGTGGTGTTGAGTGCCGTTGCACATCGGTTCGCGGGTTCGATACCTGCCAGGTCCTAGGATTTTTATCTGTCACTTTCCACTTATTTCACCTCTGGCAGTATTGCTCATGTGAAAAATACCGAGTAGCACCTTGGTTCGGAACCCACGTTAAACTGTAGGTCCCCCTATAACTGGCTGGGTAAGTCAGTTCGAAGGTCGGAGGAAGGCAACGGCATACCACCTCCAAACAGGACCATGCCTAGTAAAGCACTGTGGTGTTCAAACCAATCTTCGGATTGTTGACTGCTTTACCTTTAGCAAGCAAAGAAAATTTGCCAACTACAGAAGAGTAAAATGGTTGTTCCTGTTCTCACAAAAAAAAAAAACTCACACATGATACACGCCATATTTCCTTAAAATTTGTGAATCTATTCCTTCACTTTCACTAATTATAAAGGGTGTTCAAATGAGAAGGTACAAAAGTCTTAACGACCAAACCGGTTCAAAATTGAATATGCCGCTTCAGGATAACGTAGTGCGATGTCTAGGGACGCGAATGTCGCCACCTCCCTCTAAAAAATTCAAGGCTGTGGCAAATGTAAGCTAGGTGATGCTCACCGTCTTTTTCGACGTAAGAAGTCTCATCGAATTCCTCGGGTAGGGAAAAACCATTGACAGTGACGTGTACTGTGAGTAGCCTACGCAAGTCCATCAAGAACAAAGGCCCTGGGCTGTTCACGGATGGAATGATTCTGGTCCATAACGACACGAACACGTCTCCAGGGTCGCACAAAGTGTACTGGTCAAGTTCTACTGGGAGCAGCTTGAGCATCCGCCCTACAGCCGGTACATGTCACTCTGTGACTTCCATCTGTTTGGTACGTTAAAAAAAAATCTCGGAAGACGAACTCAAGGACACAGAGGACTGGCTCTTGTCACAGTCACAGGAATTCTGGGAACAGCGAATCCTTCGGGTCATTAAACAGTGGAATAGTTGTGCTCAGGCCTCTGGTGATTGGTTTGGAATAAAGACTACAATTACACTCACAGTGTCAAGTCGTACATTTTCATTTGAACACCCTTCGTACCTTAATTTATCCTAGGAGCAACACACGCACCCATGCTCCAGTAGGACTCGAACCTCCGATTGGAGCGATCTCGCAATCCTAAACACGGCGTCCCAAATGATGCGGCCATTCCAGATCGGCTTACCGCCGTAAGAATTTCTGAACTATCAGTGACAAACAGTGGACATACACTCAGCTATTTATGTCAGTTCAGGTTTGTTGATAATTCAAGCATATGCATGTCCTTACATGGCCTACTTGTGATCTGTTGTGTGTAGTTCTTCACTTGCAATCAACATGTCATCCTACACTTCGTGCGCTTATTTACTTGCCATCCACTAACTGGAGTGCGGACAAATTATGAGGCTAGTAGTACCTGCTGTTTTTGTTGTTTTCGTGCGCTCCTCACTGAGACTGGCAGTCTATTAGTATAAACGAAGAATATTGTGAATCATGTTTTCGAATATTGTTTTGTTCTGAAAATATTGTAAAGTATGATTTTATGTTAGTGGTAAGTATCCGAATTCTTTAATTGATCTAGTCTTAGTGAAGTTACTCTGGAACGCTTTTCTTTATAGAGAAAGAACAGTCGCAGCAACTGAATGCGTTTCTAACGATCTATGAAATTGTACTGTCAGCTTACCCTTAACAAGCTGGCAGCACACCATGAACCCAAGCTCGGCGGGTCAGCCGATTCAATCGCCAGCAGCGTTATACCGCGACAAACAGACTATTCTGGAGCCTAATTTGGACCCTCTCTTACAGAAGTCGCAGCGTAGCTGAAAACCAGCGAACTATTCCTACGCCGGGTCGTGATTGGCAGGTGATCGCCTTTTAGGAACCAGCCTGGCGACTCTCCAGTCAGTCTCGCATCCACCAAGTAACCGATAGCTTCTGGGAAGACTGAAGAAGAAGAAGAAGAAGACTACTACGGTTGAAGTCACCGAAGACCGTTCGACGCCGTACCGACGAATAACTCCGGGTGCTCCGACGGACTTCTGTAACCACCTTTGAAGTAGCGACTATTGTAAATAGTGTAGACGAAGTTTAGTTGTAATAAATTAGTTCTTCAAGAAGAAGATTGTACTCACAATAGAAATGAAGAAGAGCTAAAATTGTGGCCCTTGAACAGAAATATTTAAAATGAATTATGAAAAGGGCTAAAAACTAATTGAAGTCAACTTATTTCAGTAATATTTGGGTGCACAGTAAATAACCAATAAGTTGACCCCAGTGGCGTTAATTGCAGCACAATCTCCGAACCATACATTGTGCTGAGTTCACAAACGAGTTACTGTAGTGTGGCAGATTTAATAGCGAACACTTGCGTTTGTAGCCTGTACTATTGGTGCAGGTTGAATAAGTTTTAAGAAATCAAAATGTTATTGAAAGTTTGTAGCAGCTGTATTGTTTCTCTAGCTCCATAAAGCCTCCTTCTTGACTCTACTGACGCGAATGTTTCGGGCCAGTGCTACTATTACAAATGAAGTCCGCATTGCCGCGAAGCATCTCCAGACATTGACTGAAGCACATTTGACACAAGATTAGGTCCTCCCGTGGCCAGCGAGATCCTCGGACCTCTCCATCACTGAGCGCATGTGGGATGGCAATTGCTCTCCGCCCCAGTACCAACCAGCGCGATCTGGAGGGACAGCTGCAACAACTGTGGACGTACTTGCCTCAGGGGAGAGCACTTTCTGATAAATCCGAACCGCATATGGGCGTGCACTGTGGTCAGAGGAGGTGCCACATCCTACTAACCTGGCACCAAAGTTCCACCTGTAACTGTCAACGGCCCATATTTTAATCATTTTGATAAAGTCACATGATCTTGTTTCATATGTAGTTTCATTCACATCCAACCACTCGTGGGTGCATCACCCTTTTTTTCCCATTAAGTGTGCCTGTACTTACTTTGCCAATCAGTTATGTATTAATTTACAATGGAACAGAAAGTACTTGATGAAAGGCCGTGCAATGTCAATACATTTTATTTTGTACTGATTCAAGTTCGAATTGATAAATATTTAAGTGTAGTGTCAAAACTGTGATGGTGATGTCGATTTCAGCAAATTTCTTGGAAACAATCCTTGCACGTAGCCCTTTCGCTGGGGAAGCCTTCAAGCATGAAAACAAATAACGCCATTCTTGAAATATTACTTTACAGCATGATAAATAGTTGTGCTACTCGGGAGAGTCAGAATTTTAGTGTACACATATTGTTGTTGAGATAAGTAACTACGTCAGAAACAGCGTGTTTTTCAAATGGTTTCAGCTGAGCGCACTGCCTAAGAATCGTGCATTATAATGGACGTTTCGCTACAAGTACCAATAATTTCGATTAGTCCATAGCTTATTGAATCATAATCATTACAAACAGAAAAAGACAACACAAATAAGTCATTGTAATTGTGTTCAATTGAACTGCTCGGTATATAATAAAATATTCTTTTCATAGAGATACTAAATATCTTTAATCCTATTTTCGTTCTGATCTTAGTCATGAATAGAGGAGAAGATAAATCACAAGAGTTAGTATTGTACCAACGATTTGTCTCCCAAGAATATGACAACATTTAAAGTCATGTTTACACTCCTACAGAGAGCAATTCCCTTTACTATTCCCTGAGTCCATGAAATCGAAAAGACAGTTTCGTAATCAATAAGAGGAAATCTATGCAGAAGTATTTTTCGTGGAAGTTGTTTCCCACAGAAGAGTAAAAGTTAAAAGGGAACTTACTGACCACAATCCATGTTCTATCTCGCAAACGGTACACGGCGACATTGACGTTTCCAACTGCTTGTGGCACTGCATAATCTCAAAGAGGGAAAATTATAATACAGATATTGATGAAGAATCAGTTCCTTGAGTTAGTGTTATTTCAACGGAAAGATTGTTCCTTGACACAAACTTGTAACAATATTTTTGCTGCAGGAAAAGGAAAAAAAAGTAGTAAAATTTCAGCTCAACTTTAAAACGGAGAATTGAATACCTGATGAAAAGCTAAATAATGCTCCGGTTGTAACCAAAAGCAGATGTTACAAGTAGCTCATACGGCGGCGATACGGCATGTGATCGAAAGTCGGCAATCATTTCCATTGCATTCGATTAGGGCTGGCAACCTTTAAGCGAGAGAAAGCTGTGGGTGTGGTGGCCAGCAGAAAGCATGGCGGCATTACTGCAGCTCCAGAGAACAGCCCGCCACGTTAACAAGCTCTCTGAGAAAACAGCTGCCACGCCATTTATGGACAACGTTCCGTACAAGCAGGCCAGCAAGTCATTTCACTGACAGGCCTCTTATCATACACACGAAATTTGTACGGGTCGAGCTACACGCCAGCCATGATAACA
This sequence comes from Locusta migratoria, assembly GCA_026315105.1. Taxonomy (NCBI): domain Eukaryota; kingdom Metazoa; phylum Arthropoda; class Insecta; order Orthoptera; family Acrididae; genus Locusta; species Locusta migratoria. The sequence continues at coordinate 326,126,578 of CM048755.1, forward strand.
TCTGTAAGAAGACATGTGGCCGAATATCTAATCCCGAAGGTCCGCTGATTAATTAATAATCCCGTTAGCTAGTTCCGAATATTTCTTTGTTAAGCAACTAGAACATTAATAACAATGACGTAAGTGATTCTGATTTGTCCTTTTCCTCTGCTGCCCCAGGTTTCGAAAATAGTACTGCGTGTATTACTAAGGAGTTCCGAAAACTGATAAGCCATTTGTGTTCGCCAAGAATACAAGTTGCTTCATGGCAAGTGTGGAATATTCTAACGATCAGAGATTTAGAAACAGTGCATTTATTTTCGTATATAAAGTATTAAATGGAAAAAATATTTACCAGGAAGTGAAATGAAATTTCTTAACTTACACTTCCTCATATCTGTTACTGCTGTAAGGTACAGAAGAATGTTATGTTTGTTTTGATACCGAAGTCCTGTTCTAAGCTCCTGTTGTTGTTGTGGTTTTCAGTCCGGAGACTGGTTTGATGCAACTCTCCACCCTACTGTATCCTGTGCAAGTATGTGTGTGTGTGTGTGTGTGTGTGTGTGTGTGTTATTTGTGTTAGTTTTTTGTGAATATGGGAGATGGGGAAGGGGAGCGAGAGCGAGAAGGAGGTCACAAAAACAGTGAAAAATAATAACGAAACATGAAATGCCCTACCTCCTTCTCCCTCTCGCTCCCCTTTCCCATCTCCCATATTCACAAAAAACTAACACAAATAACACACACACACACACACACACACACACACACACACACACACTCCCTTACTCACAAAAAACTAACACAAATAACCACACACACACACACACACACACACACACACACACACACACACACACACACACAGTCTACACAGACACCAACACAAACAAAAAACAGCTGATACACTCAGAGATACAAAAAACACAAACAAGAGACAGACGAAAAGCGACAGTTGGCAACACTAAACATTGTAAACAAACGTCAAAAACGAATACACAGTGAAGTGGTGATGAAAGGGTTTTCATCAAGACCGAAAATACCACATCCAACTGAAGACCTCACAAACATCTCCATGAAGACACACACGGAATAAAACAGAAAACCGTAAGTAGGGCCAAAAACTATATAATTAAATTAACTTTCCAAAAGCTAGGGCTACAGAAGTTGTCTCTAACCTAGTAGATCCGAACTTTAGTAATTGTAACAAACTGTTAACTGTCATATTGTGTAAAATACCTATAATATTATGACTGTACTACAATATTATACAAAAATAACATGTATTACAGGCCACTGATGATGCTTCATAAATAAAGAAGCGAAACGCGTATGACACACACAAAACGCCTTTCATTTAGTTGCTAAAGACGGTAATACACCTCCATCAATTTACATTAATATTGGATGTCAACAAATTTCGCTTCTGCAGGAATGCTTTTCTTCCCATAGCCATTCCGCATTTGATATCTTCTTTACTTCGGCTAACCAAATAATAAAACTCATCTACTACTTTTATTGTCTCCTTACCTAATGCAATTCTTTAAGTATCTCCTGATCACTGCATTCCATTACCCTCGTTTTACTCTTGTTAATGTTCATCTTATATTTTCCTTTCAAGACAATGTCTATTCCGTTTAATTGCTCTTCCAGGTCCTTGCGTTGTCTGACAGAATTACTATGTCGTCAGCAAGGATTTAATTCCCTCTCTCTCTGGACTTTAATTCCCTCTCCGAATTTCTTCTTGCATTCCTTCACAGCTTGCTCAATATACAGATTGAATAATATTGGCGAAAGACTACAACCCTGTCTTACTCCCTTCTCAACTGTCTCCCTTTCATGCCCTTTGACTCTTATGTTGCTGTCTGGATTTTGTACAAGTTGTAAATAACCTTTCATACCCTATATTTTACCCCTGCTAACTTCAGAATTTGAAAGAGTGTAGACCAGTCAACATCATCAAAAGCTTTCTCTAAACCTACAAAAGCTAAACATGTAGGTTTGCCTTTCCTTAACCTATCTTGTAGTATAAGTCGTAATGTAAGTATTGCCTACGTATCTCGAAAATCGAAACTGCTCTTTCGCGAAGTCGGATTCTATCACTTTTTCATTCGTCTGTAAGTAATTCAAATTAGTATTCTACAACTATGACTTATTAAAAGGATAGGTCTGTAATTTTCACACTTGTCTGCACTTGCTTTCTTTCGAATTATTCTAATTTGCTTGAAGTCTGTCTCACACATCTTGCACACAAGGTGGAACAGTTTCTTCATGACTGACTCTTCCAACATGTTAACAATTCAGAAGGAGGCTTGTTTCGACACAAATTTTTCAGTGCTCTGTCAAATTCTTCTCGCGGTATTGTATATCTTATCTTCATCTACTTCTTCTTCCATTTCTAAAATACTGCCTTCACTTCCCTTGTATAGGGCGTCTATATATTACTTTTATCTTCCATAATCTGAGCTCCTATACAGATTTGATTTACTTAAACCGCCAAAAATCCACATGTGATATACGGTTATACACGACGCTCTAACTATTTTCGCACCTACTGTTTGCACATGTAAGCAACGGCGAGTCACCTCTAGACACACAGATACGCCAATACACTGATCAGAAGTGGCCGGACGCCAACTATAGTCTGATTAAAAGTAGTTGCTAGTTGCCAGTTCATGCTGGAGCTGCTTTCCTCCAGTCGCTCCCCGTTGAGAAACTGCCACAATTGGTCAACTGAATTCCATTTCCTTATCTGGCTATCTTTCTTGATTTTCTTTGTTGCCTTTTATATTTCGCATTTCATCAGTTAATGATAACGGCACAAAAAACAAAACATGGACAACGGTGTTAACGAAACGTACTAAGCACACGTTACTAAATCCTTTCGTACAAGTATTTAATGTATACAAGTATTATATCACAGTTATGAGTTTACATTTGAAGAAGCTTCGTATGATTTGATTTTTTTCAGGGAAGCCAAAACAGTCTTGGTCTAACGCACCACTGCCCGCACCGAAACTAAGTTTATTGTGCGGTAGTTTCGTATGATTTACGTGAAAACAAACTCTCCCAAGGCTTCAATTCAGGGTTGTTACTGGGTGTATACTGTGACTTAGAGGTGTAAAATACCGAGGCTGTGTAGCGCAGTGGTAAAGTGACAGTTTCCCGTGCTGAAGTTTGTGGGCTCCAACTCCGTAGTATGCGATTATTTTAATTCCTAAATCAAACTTACTTTGACAGTCGTTTTTATTAACTTAATTGAATTGTTTAAGTTCTAATACCTTGTTACGTATGTTTCATAAAAGTTTTGACTTTTTTATTCGCTCTAATTTTTCATCCTGATTCTTTTTTATTCAATTGGAATCTGCTTGTGTCATTAATAACCTGTAATTAAGTGCCTTGCAAGACTGCTGATTGGTTCGTAACACGACAGCTCGTGTAACCGCTAGCCAGTGTGAGGATATTTTCAAGGAGACTAACCAATGATAGAGACAAATTACACCTTGCTTTTAGAGCTGTATCTGAAAATTTTATTTTCGAGTTTACTCACAGAGGTAACCTTTATAGAGCGTGAACGAAGAAATAATGATTTTTGTTCTGCTTGAGATGGTTCAACGCCGTTTTGCCGGATACATAGTATATCAGTATATCATGCGTAGTTAGGCTACAACGCGTAATTAAATTGGAAACTACAAAACGCGTTTTCTGGTTCAGTTCAGACACTGATCACTTAAAATTAGCTGTGGACGGAGCTTTTCGCAATGCCGATATTAAGTCTTGGTGACCTCTTACAACAATGCCCCACGTTATAAAATAATATTAACAGCATTTTTAAGCGACCCGCGGTGTTTGTGGATTGCTGCCTCTGTGGCAACACTGTACCGCTACGTGACAAACGTCAACTAGCAAGTAATTGTAACCGCACTATAGTCAACATTAATATGTATCAACCTTTCGTCTTTATGGCCGGTTGCACTATGCGATAGGTCAGGGGTGTGCAACCCGCGGCCCAAAGCAACTATCACTGCGTGTCAGCAAGTATCTACCATACGATCGGTAAAAAAAGTTACGATAAATTGAATATCATTATAATACAAATAAACAATCCCTGAGACGGATTTTCGTCTCAAATATGTCAAAGACATTATTGATAATTATTATTGCGTCTAATTCAGTTGCAAATGCGAAACTAGAGATTTGAAGAATAAGTGCAGTGCGACCGAAAAATCTCGCCTTCTTCCACTGTGGCCTAGTAAGCTAAAAGGATGGACTCCCCTGCTGTGGATACTTTCAAAAAGGTGTCTTAATAATGTCTATGGTGAAATGGGGGCCCATGTTTCCTTGACTACCGAATCTAGAGGAAGTAGCGGTATTGAACGCAGGGAGTCTTGAGCGAAATCGACTTTCTAACTCACGCTGAAGGTGTTCCACAGCTGAAGGTTAGTACTGTGGGCAGGTCAGTCCATTATAAGAATGTAATTGCCTACAAACCATTACTCAAAGATGCTACTTTATGACAAGGTGCACTGTAATGCTGATACAATTAGTTATCGGCCCTCTATTATATACAGAGCACAATGAATTTTGATTGTATGCTTCTGCATTTAGCGTTTTCTAAGGCATAGCAAGGGGACCACATCTTTGCCATAAGGAACACTCTCATACTTCAACACCACCTCCTCTGTACTTATTGTTGGCACTACACATGAGTATATGTAACATTCTCCAGGCATCCACCCAAATTCTTCCATTGGTCTACCACAGAATATAGCGTCACTCATCACTCCAGATCACTCAATTCCAGTCATCTACCGCCCAGTTGCGTCACGATTTACACTACGTTAAACGTCGCTAGCATTGAATAAGGTAAAGTGAGGACTGCTCGATCCCTACACTCCGTTCTTATTAACTCTCCACGCATCAGTCATTGTGCTAATTCGACTCCTAGCAACACTTCAGATCTCAGGAGTGACTCTTTACACTAATTTCAATAGGGTTTTTCCAAACACTCTTTGCAATACTTGATGACCCTATACTTGAGAACATAAGGTCTTGGTTAAGGAAAAAGAAACAAGATCAGGGTTTAACGCCCTGTCGACAGCGTCGTCATTAGAAGTGGTGCTTTGGTTAAGCTATGCTTGTTCTTCCTTCGCGTTTCCATTTCATTACTGTATCACCAGCGAACGACGTGGGCAGCTGTATAAGGATTGAAATGTCCCTAATAGATTTGTTACTCAGGTGACAAGTTCAGATTGGACGTCACTCAGCTTACATCAGCTACTCATTTTGTTGCTGCCTTTCTATTGGCAATGCCAGCTCTCCTCCTATCTGGCGGGGAGGGGTGGGCAGTGTTGGGGGAGTGCCCCTGTGGATAAATATGCAAGGAATAACCTTTCAGTATTGTCTGCTGTTCTAGCGGGTGAGGGCATGTCTTACTTCTGTATTTAGTATGTCTTCAGGTGAGGAAATTTTATTAGGACACAGTGCCCAGTTTCTATTTGAGATTACTGTCGCCCAAGTACGTCCAGAGGTCCCAGTTAGCGATCAGTGTCTTCCTTACGTTTTCCAAGACGACGAATCAGGCAGTTTTGAGATCTTCCAGTTTTACTGTACATCGGTAATTTAATTTCTTAATACTTAAGGTACTCCACGACCACGATCTCACGATGTACTGCGTTGGGATGTTCCGCAGGATGTGTCGTATTACTCTGAGTGTGATGTTTTGCTCCTCATGTAATTTATCGAGCCGTTATTTAGCTGTCATGCAGGGGATGCGTAGGTCATACCACGCTGAATCTACACTGATCAGCTAATACACTATTACCACCTACCTAATAGTCGGTATTGTTCTACTTTGGCAAGGACGCTGCAATGCGTCTTCGCATGGAAGCAATGAACACGTGGTAGATCGCAGGAGAGAGTTGGTACCACATCAGCACAAACAAGTCACCTAATTCCGAGAATTTCCAGGAAGGGGCCGATGAACCCTGGTGCCACGATCGATCACATCCCAGATCTCTTCGACAGTTCATACCTGGGAAGTTGGGGGGCCAGCACAACAATTGCAAATCACCACTGCGTAAGTGCTGCTTTAATTTGCCTTTGAAAGAGACTGAACAGCACTTTCAGCTCCATCTATCGCGTTAGATGCTACGTATCATCCAGTTGATTCTTCCTCGTGATGAGATCCAATATTTCAGTGGCAAACGGTCTCGATTCTTCACATTTCGGCGTTGAAGCGTAGTTGACGCTGCTGTGCGTACTGCTTCTATGACGCTGGCCGTTAGTTCATCAACGCATGTGCCTCCACTAGTCGAATTTGGATTAGTCTTCTACACGCTTACCAGTTGGTTTTGTTTGTACTCAGACGTCCAGCGTGGATGGTCGACTGAACTTCCAATGCTACGATCACGGGTTGGTGATCTGATGACAATATGAATCACTTCTGTAGAGACTAGCCCAGGGATGCTTTTAGCAATTCAAAAGTCGATAATATCCTCCGTCTGTCCGTTGTGGACTCTTCCGGGCCATAGACTTGGGCTTGTGCTCTCCAAGGATTTTAAGGAGGGTGCAACCAGTAATTGTTACTCGGGAGTTTCACTGTGAACGCTTGGCGCTACATCGTCTGCGATGAAGCACTTTCCTCCGACTAGAAGAAAACTTAGTATTTTCTGTACTGAGTAGAAGTTCCGGTTTTTTGTAGACAGTTATAAAGGCGACAAGTGTTTGTCGCGTTTCTGTGGTAACGGCTGTAACTTCCGATGCCATTAAGCAGCGGGTTCGGTGCTTGGTGGTGATATATATATCATGTCCGAACCTAGTAGATCACTCCCATTACAGGTATAATCCACTCAGTTAGCGCGTATCCCTGGCTTCAGTTTGTCTGATATAAGGCACATGTTCACAACGTTATATAGGAGAAATTGCCTAAACTTATGCAATTTTGAGCATATGTCATCAAAATGTTCAAATGTTTGTCAATCTATCGGGCTCAACTGCGAGGTTATTAGTCCATACCTTACAAACTACTTAAACTAATGTAAACTAACCTAAGGACAACACACACACACCAATGCTCGAGGGGGGATTCGAACCCCCGACGGGGAACGGCCGCGCGCACCGAAGCACGGCGCACAAGTACGCACGGCTAATCCGCCGCGTCCATATGTCATCAGCATTCCACGTTGTCGTGATGATGACTTCTGTGTGTCTAATTCTGGTCATGCTGCTGTTAAGTAACTGCATTATCTACATTTTGTGGGCTTCAGAGGGGTGTGATGACAACAACAGCAACGAAGTTCGGCAAGTTTGCATGGTCGTTCTTCAAGAGTCAGTAGTGTTTGTAGTAGCTGTATTATGCCACGAATGCCACCGTTTGTCGGTGCCGGTTCGTATTGACGTCTGTCTGGTGCTGGTAGTAGTTGATGTGTGAGCGGCGGTGCGTCGCATTATGTGATTGCTCCTGTACCGCGAGAGACTCTCAGGCGTTGCGGCGAGATCTATTTGCGAAATCATCCGAACGCAAACACATTTTGTTAGCACCCACCTAAATAGGAAGACATGATCATGGCAAGAAATAAGAGAATTCAAATCGAAATCTGAGAGATTTAGGTGTTCCTTTTTCCCGCGAGCGAGAATGGAACTGTAGAGAACTATAATAAAAGCACCAAACATAATACAATAAAAGCAATTCGATGAATCCTCTGCCATGCACTTCAATGTCACTTGCAGAGTATTTATGTAGATGTAGAAGTAGAAATGGCTCGTGCTGCGCGTCTTTCAGTTAGTTGACTGTGTGACTGCTAGTGGTGTATTTGACGTCTGGTACTATTGCCTAGATAAGATGACGTTTTCTTGTCACGTGGGGGTAGCCCTGTTTCACATCTACCCCCCCCCTTTTTTTTGACAATGTAGCCCCTGTAACTCGCTTGGTGTTTGCACCCACAATGACAGAAGTTACTTCTGGAGTACTTAGCCACGTGCATTACCTGCTGTCGCGTTCTTCTTCGCAATTTACGCATTTTACGGGCGTCTTCCAGAGTCGCGCTGTGTGATAAAAGGCCCGGGCACCGTTAAGGCAAATGCTGCCTTTATACAATTGTCTCCAATTTGGAAAAACAAATATCACGTACAAAACAAAAATACGTATTTTTTAATACAAATGTGAAAGCTGTTCTTCTGTACGCCACTGAAAGCTGGAGAGTGGATAAAAAGATAACATCCCAGTTATAAAACTTCATAAATAGATGTTTCCGACGCATTATGAATATCTGGTGGCCAGAAAAAAATAAGTAATGAGGAGTTCTGACGAATAACAAACCAGATACCTATAGAAGACCAGATGTGGGGGAGAAAGTGGGGGTGGTTGGGACAAACATTGAGGAAACCAGACGGAGCTATTGAGAAAAAAGCACTGGAATGGAATCACCAAAGGAAGAGAGGATGACCCACGGCACAGAGTAACATATATTTGTCTGTGCCCAGGGGCACATGGAAGAGGACAGTGGATGCGGAAGCAAAAAGAGTTGGCAAGACCTGGGCAGAGCTGAGGCAAAGGCCAAGGACAGAGATGAATGGCGAACTGTCCTGGATGCCCTATACACCCATAGGGGCCAAAGGAATTAAGTCAAGTAAGTCACCGTTAACATTTTTGCGTTCTTCGTTTGCCTCCTCAGTATTCGACATCTACTACCAGTGCGCAAAGTTGTTTCATTTAAAAGATTTTCCTGTGATCAGTAGTAAAACGAGAATGTTTGGCATGTACCGTTGGGTGCCAGACTGTTTCATTCTTCGGAGGGCAGTGGGAGTAAATCCCACGCCTTGTATAGCTTCCTTGACACCTTACGCTGTATCATCAAACGCAACATGTCGAATACGGCCTTGTTTACCTTGGGCCGCACTTTTGGGAATGTGGTTCTTGTAATTTTCTTTCTACTGAAGCACTACTGAGGGAATTTATTGTGATTTTTCTTCATTGGAAATTTTTGGCTCTCCTGTTTCCGTGGCTTCGGTAATGTCAATAGCAATAAATGGGTTTTGCTTCTCCATCGTAGGTCTGACTTATTGTTTCCTTGGTATCTTCACGAAATCTCCGTCAGTTGTTGCTGACAACTGCTGCACGACCATACGTTTTACGCGGAACGATTTCATATGCTTCTCGGCGTCCTTGACTATTTGCCGGGTCGTCGTACTCGGAGTTCCTGTTAACAAAGCCTGAGTCGTCTTCAGTGATCAGCTGGCTCCGCACGACCGCACGCGCAAACAGGTCGTGCTAGTTGGACATCACGAGCTCGACTGCTAATCACGCAGTACTTGCCGGCTCCTCATATAATGGCGTCTGCGCCTCTCGTGACATCGGTGGTCAATTACGCACTGCAATGGGGTGTCCGGATGTTCTTTATCACATAGTTTAGCTCCTTCGCACGTGATCTGAGAGTTGGTTTGACCAGAATTACCAGCTACATTATACGCGTACGGACACGACAATTTAGAAAAATACCTGACACTCCTTAAACGGGATATGATAGTCTCCTAAACAAATGACACTACATCGCTGATCATACAGTAGACACAAATTACACACTTCAAAATTAGTCTTGCCAATGGATACATCTTGCTTCTAGCAACTGCTTAGGTTAAATTCTACACGGTAGTGTCATATGAGATATCGTGACCAAAATAAAACTCTCTTGAAGCATTTCTGGCATCTTGATGTATTGTAAATGTTTTATATTCCATAGGGCCCACAGCGTGGTAAAGGTCAGCAAGTGACATAATGATAAAATTAACCAAAACGCTGCTATTTAATGTTATTTATTTGAATACGACGGTCCTGTTTCGGCTTATATTGCCATTTTCACGTGACCTGCGGTGTAAATTGGGTGGTATTTAGGTTGAATAAATTATTACGTTATGGTATAGTATTACAACATAGTGCTTAACCTTGCCTTACGGTAATGTCTAGGTGGCCTGACATACATAAGACATCTAAGGCGTCTGTATATTGACTGTCAAAATTGATTGTTACTGTTAATTCTGATCTGGTGTTTTGACAGTTACAGCAACGATGTCGTATGTTTACAAAGCATCCATCTTCTTAGCACCTATAAATTCTTAGCACACAAAATACTTCCAAAGTGTATACAAATTCTAATAACGTAAATATGACGTTTACCTGCGTAGTAAACATACTGTAACTGTCGAAACACCAATCAGAATTAAAAGTACCAACAAATTTTGACAGTCAATATGCAGACGCCTTAGATGTCTTATGTATGTCAGGCCATCTAGACATAGCCGTAAGTGAATGTTAAACACTATGTTGTAATACCATACTATAACGTAATAATTTCAAAAATCAAATGTTTGTTAAGCTTATGGGACTTAACTACTGGGTCATCAGTCCCTAAACTTACAAACTACTTATGAACGACTTACGAACTAGGACGGCACAAATATCCATGCCCGAGGGGGGATTCGAACCCCCGACCGTAGTGGCCGTACTGACCGTGACTGGAGCGCCTCAGTCACCTCGGCCACCGCGGCCGGCCGTAATAATTTATTCAACCTAAATACCACCCAATTTATACAGCAGGTCACTTGAAAATTACACAATGTAAGCGGAAAAGGGACCGTCGTGTTCAAATAAATAACATAAAATAGCAGCGTTTCGGTTAATTACTAATATTAACATTATCATCGTTAGAGCTAGTGAGGGAATCCGGTATGGCGAGCGTAAGAGGACCATGAAAGATGTGGGCGCTACTTCCGTAGCGTGTGGCGTGCGAATTTTGGCAACTGGGGACGGACGAGAGGCGTGTCGCATGAACACCGTCGGATGCCAAGCGGTGAAGGGGATCGTTGGCCCAACGCGGGAAAACGGGTTCGCATCCCGGTTCGGCCAGGGCAGCAGTCGAACATTTTCCGTATCCAGAAAGGCCCGTACAGGACACGCAACATGCCGTCGTGCATTATCCTGCTGAAATGTAGGGTTTCGCAGGGATCGAGTGAAGAGTAGAGCTACGTGTCGTAACACATCTGAAATGTAACGGCCACTGTTCAAAGTGTCATCGATGCGAACAAGAGGTGACCGAGACGTGTAACCAATGGCACCCCACACCATCACGCAGGGTGATACGCCAGTATGGCGATGACGAATACATGGTTACAATGTGCGTTCACCGCGATGTTGCCAAACATGGATGCGACCATCATGATGCCGTAAACAGAACCTGGATTCATCCGGGACAAATTACGTTTGCCATTCGTGCACCCAGGTTCATAGTAGCGTACACCTTCGCAGGCGCTCCCGTCTGTGATGCAGCGTCAAGGGTAACCGCAGCCATGGTCTCCGAACTGATAGTCCATGCTGCTGCAAATGTCGTCGAACTGTTCGTGCAGATGGTTGTTGTCTTGCAAACGTCCCCATCTGCTGACTCAGGGATCGAGACGTGGCTGCACGACCCGTTACAGCCATGCGCATAAGATGCCTGGACTGCTAGCGATACGAGGCCGTTGGGATCCAGCACGGCGTTCCGTATTGCCCTCCTGAACCCACCGATTCCATATTCTGCTAACAGTCATCGGATCGCGACCAACGCGAGCAACAATGTCGCGATACGATAAACCGCAATCGCGATAGGCTACAATCCGATCTTTGTCAAAGTCGGAAACGTGATGGTATGCATTTCTCCTCTTTATACGAGGCATCACAACAACGTTTCACCAGGCAACGCCGGTCAACTGCTGTTTGTGTATGAGAAATAGGTTGAAAATTTTCCTCATGTTAGCACGTTTTAGGTGTCGTCACCGGTGCCAACCTTGTGTGAATGATCTGAGAAGCTAATCATTTGCATATCACAGCATCTTCTTCCTGTCGGTTAAATTTCGCGTCTGTAGCACGTCATCTCCGTGGTGTAACAATTTTAATGGCCAGGAGTGTATGTTCCTTCCCGCCATAGAAGGCTGATACCTTTTATATAACTGTCGAAGTAGCTGCGACATTCATCGTACGACATAAATCATTGTCGTGACTATAAATTGATACAAAATACGAAACAATGTACTGAAACAATCAATAGAAATGGACATTGTATTTCTAGGCGCGTCACTCTCGATGTCCGCGCGGGACTGGATGTGCGCACTAATGCGCCTTGCTGCGGAGTGCGCGGCTGCTCCCCATCAGAGGTTCCAGTCCTCCCTCGGGCGCGCGCGCCCGCGCTCGCTTGTGTGTGTGTGTGTGTGTGTGTGTGTGTGTGTGTGTGTGTTTTGTCCTTGTTGTACCTTGAAGTAGTTTGTAAGTCTAGGGACCGATGACCATTGCAGTTTGGTCCCACAGCTTTACAAACATTTGAACATTCTCCATGGAATGTAAGCACTTCATTTTTCAGACATTAACTTCACCTGAAAAGTAGATTGCGGATAGTATGGAGGCGCAGCTGCTTTAAATTCACAGCATATGCGACAGCAAGGAAGTCAAACATTTATTTTATGTCGTAAATAATGCAATGGATGTCACAAAAAGGGCAACAATAAATTTTCTTATCTTACAAAATAGTAGTAATAACAGAAGCAGTTACTACTGAGTAGTTTGAGAAACCTCGCAGAAGGCATGCAATTATTTACACCCTTAGTTTTCTTTGCTTTTATCCCACATCAGTAGGTACGGCGTAGTTATTTCGGATGCGTTTCCTGTCGCCACCCCAACTGTCTGGGTATAGTGCAATGTATAATTAACGCGACGATGGGAAAATTATTCTTTCGTTTCAGTGAGGATGTACACAAGGCTCGACCTCTTTACAGAAATCGCCTAACTATGGCCAAGAGTAAACGAGAATAATAGTCAAGGGGCACTATGACGGTGTGTTAGATACAAGCATGAAGCGTGCCAAGGCAGTTCCCGGAGCTACGATATCCACTGTGTTTATGTGGCTCAGTGGATGAGCACTGGCCTAGTAAGCAGAAAATCCGGTTTCGATCCCCGGTCTGGGCATGAAAGTTGAAACGCGTCATTGAATTTAATTCAATGCTCATTAATAGCAGCTAAAATATCTCTGACATCCTAGATTCTAATTTATTACAAATGCCGCAGGCCTTGTTTGGGCTTAAATACAACGTGTAGTGGCCGGGTTTAACGATATAACCAATGCAAATGTCATTGAGACATTCACTATGAGGGAATTTCATAATGCAGTGTAGACAATGTGTGGCATATCGTAGTTTGTGTCAGTTCGGGAGGCTTGCACGGAGAGTAAAGGTTAACGCGAAATGTGGAAATCCGTGATCGAATCCCGGTAAGTCAGAAATTTTTATACGTCACCAATAAACTGTACAGCTGATACTGTTTCATAATCGAAACTGCGAATGCATTTCTTGAGTTCACACGTCACAGTTTCACGGCAAGAATACTGTAACACTTGGCGAGTAGACTGTTAAAAATATTTTCATCGTTTTACCAAGATGAGATTCACAGAAGCAAAGCACGATCCCTTAATTATTTCTGGGTGAGACTTTCTTCTCATAAATCTGCGTCAACGCAACAAGCCAGTAAGCATGGAACGAAAAAAAAATGGCGATGTTTGGCATCTAGCAGGGAAAGTTTGCACGCGCCTCGCACTTCCGACACGCGAGGAAGCTTGCAAAGACTTTCCACAATAAATTCACTTATTCGTGCTAAGATGACAACATCTATGTTTCCATAGAATAACGTTACTGAGACAGGGAAACCGCAGCACGAATAAGAAAGGAAGTCTGGATTCAAATGTCAAATCGAATAAATTAGAGACGAAACAGAAACTCAGTATAGATACAGAAACGTTATAAATTGTCCGTGGCCTTGTAAAAGCGAATAGCCCGAAATTTACCCGCAGTGATTTAGTTAGGCCACTAATTATGTGTATCACGATATTTAAACGGAGATTTGAAGCCTGCTTCTCACAAATCCAATATCAACAGTAAATTTATGACAGAAATTGTTGCAGCAAGTGGGGTCCAGATGTGGAACACCTTGGCGGATTAAAATTGTGTGCCGGACTGGAATTCGAACCCTTTCGGAGTCACTGTTCCTACTGATGGTAGTAAGACAGTGTGGCTCTTGGACGTACAGTCAAGAAGGGCACTTCCTGTAAAAGGAAATGTTTTGGGTTCGAGTACCAGGTGGTATTCAATTTTAATCTGCTAGGAAATTTCATAGCAGTGCACATTCTGCTGAAGAATGAAAATTTCATTCATGTGTAAATTTTTATATAGTAAAATATGAACTGGGAATTGTAAAGGATGATTGTGTGTCAAATGTGTGTATGAGGTCCTATGCGACCAAACTTCGTGGTTATCAGTCGCTAGACTTACACACTAATTACTTGACTAACTTAAACAAAATTACGCTAAGGACAACACAAACACCCATGCCCGAGGGAGGATTCGAACCTCCGACTGCAGCAAAGGACTATTCTCTTTGTTATTCAAATCAGTATAGATGCGTAATTCACGTCAACACAGGGAAGCCACAACGCCATGAGCTGTAAATGATTGCAGTTAAATCTGATTCACTGAACCCCAGTTACAGCAGTTTCATTTGGAATCTTTTCCATGCTCATTTAGATACTAATTGAAATCATCACGTATATTTCATACTAGTTGATTAACAAGAATTGGACCAGAGTAACGAACTACATGAGTTACATGATTATATAGTCAATAAATTACCTTATTACTTTATAATAAATTCTGCGATGTAACTTACTGAACAAACTTTTATTAGCCTACTGTAGATGGTAATAATGATTTTAAAAATTTACAGGATTATCCTTTTATACATGACTAGTAACAGTGATTTAACAGGGCTACGTCGCCTCGGTACAGCTGTGACTTACGATCCAGAGCGTTCTGGAACTTCTCCAGTCTGAGGAACGCGTCAAAGGAGAGTTGCAAAAAGAGAGCTACGTACGCAAACTAAAAAACGTTTGCTCTGTTAGGATGTATGTACTTGCTAATCGATGACATCTTTAATGCGAATTATCAGGGGGAATGACCGCGCGGTTCTAGGCGCCATCTCAGGGGCTGCGCGGCCGCTACCGCCAGAGGTTCGAGTCCTCCCTCGCGCATGGGTTTGTGTGTGTTGTCCTTAGGCTAACTTAATTTAAATAGTTTATAAGTCTAGGGACTGATGACCACAGTAGTTTGGTCCCATAGAATTACTAACATTTTTTGACTGACCTACGGATGCGGTCACAGTGGGACGATACCGATAGATTCCACCGACGAGCGACATGGGCCGAAGATGGTCGGTTTTCCAGACCAGAAAACACCACTACAGTTACAGTCAAAAAGCAATCGAGCTAAAATGTTCAAATGTTTGTATAGCTTATGGGACTTAACTACGGGGTCATCAGTCCTCGGCCCCTTACCAAATAAAAGACTTCTGGCGACCCCTCTCGCCCCTCCATCCTCGCGAACCGTAACAAAACTATGTTAGCTCAAAGGACACAAATCTAACCCCTTTTAATTTGCTTCAAATTTCTTTTAAATTGTTGGAGGAAGTTTTTTATGTACTTTGCGGAATGACTTCCGACAGAAAAATATATTTTGCTTCACGACTGTTTCGCCGGCCGCGGTGGCCGAGGTGACTGAGGCACTCCATTTACGGTCAGCACGGCCACTACTGTCGGGGGTTCGAATCCCCCCTCGGGCATGGATATTTGTGCCGTCCTAGTTCGTAAGTAGTTCATAAGTAGTTTGTAAGTTTAGGGACTGATGGCCCCGTAGTCGAGTCCCATAAGCTTAACAAACATTTGAATTTCACGACTGTTTCGCATTTTAGGCACGACTCAAAAGCGTATTATGCTCATTAAGAAAGGTCCCATTGTACAGACTGAAAAGAAGTCGGTCCTTTTCCGAATTTTTCAGAATTACTTATTGTATTAAATTCTTTCAGCTCTCGATTGCTTCCTGAAAACAGTTTTCAGACTTTGTGCTGATTCATCATTAACACACTGTATTATAAAACAATCTGTAATCTATTCAAGGAACTCCGTAATTTGAACATAAAATATAGCCGCGGTGGAGTAGCCGAGCGGTCTAAAGCGTCTCGCTGCGGAGCGCGCGGTTGCTCGCCGTGGAGGTTCGAGTCCTCCCTGGGGCATGGGTGTGTGTGTTTGTCCTTAGGTTAGTTTACCTAGGTTTAAGTAGTTTGTACGCTACGGACTGATGACCACGCAGTTTGGTCCGACAGAATTACAAACATTTGAAAATTTGAACATAAAATATATCTGAGTAATAACTATAGTTATTTTATGGTGCAAACACTTCCTCCTGTAACAGTGACCCACAGGTTGAAAAGCACTGTTATAGGGCGATCTCTAGCGACAGCGTCTGACGACCGCTGGTGTACGCAGCGTAACCCAGTTCATGGTTCACTGTCCTAATTGCAGATTGTGTAAACAGGGTGAAGCGAAATTCGCGCACTCGGGCTTCGCACGATTCCTCACATGCCAGAAATAACAAACAAATATCTCAGAAAATTTCGTCCTGCAAATATTTCCGGCAATAAATGGACGTCGATGAATGAGGTTGGATTTGTGTGCGCGCCATACGTCAGTGTGTTTTATCAGTACACAATTGCAATAACAAACTTCTAGGGGATGTAGGAGGCGTCTTGTGAAACACATTGAGCATAGAAACCCACGCTCAGAAACACCATTCGATGTCGCTACGGAAAGTCCAAGTTACACGCACCTTTCGCCTGGCGTTAGTCATCCCCCTCAAGCAACTTCGACGCTCTGTAGCGCTGTTGGACGACGTTTCTGGGCATGGGCCTCCATGCTCATTTTATTCCTCAAGACGCCTTCTAAATCCACCAAGAAGTTTGTTGGTGTAATTTTGAAACGCACTGACGTATGGAACACACACACAGTCTTTACTGCCGGAAATATGTGTAGGTCGAAATTTTGTACGAACTTTTCTTCTTTTTTCTGGCATATGAGGAATCGCGCTGCGAAGCCCGAGTGCGCGAATTTCGCTTCACCCTGTGTAATTAATTCCAGCATTTTTCTCAATGTCGTATATAATTATTGACCGGATTTAAAATATTAAAATGTTGGTAAAATCTAATCGTAATTGCAATCTTAAATTTAAGGTTTAAGTTAAGAAGAGAGGTATTACAATTAGAACTGTGTGTTTCTTTAGGCAGCGCAGCTCACTACTTTCACTCAGACTATATCCCTTCAGTATTCGAGAACGTGGTCACTTACTAACTTCCAACAAACTTTAAACATAATTTCCACATAAACCACTGAATATAGCTGCACAGTAACATTATTATAGGACACACAGTTCAGAAGAGACCACTGCCAATGAAATGTATGAAAACAAGGTTTTGCTTAAAACAGAGTAAATTACATAGGTTATATTCACTCAGCGTTTCACAATGTGAGCAATTAACGACTCCCAATAAACTATAATTTCAAACCTTTCCTAAACGTTTCCTCGCTTATTTGCTTAATTTCAGATGTTTTAGATATTAACTCATTTGTAAGGTAATCACATCCTTTTAAGCTGTTTAATACATGAAATTTCGAGAATCTGGGTCTTACTTATTTGTTACTTTCATGTAATAATAACCTCCAGAAAAGACCTAACCCCTCAATAATTTGACTTTGAAATTATTGCTACGTTACCATTACGCACGTTAAATATATCATTTCACGCTAGCAGGTACAAGCTTCCGAAACGTGAGTCGGTAACACGTCGACCACATTTATTTAAATATAATATATTTCACTTTGACAGCATATGTTTCGTAGCTGTATCGGCAACATTCTTTTTATGAAGATGACAATTCGCTAGATGCATACCAGACATGGATTGCAGCCATTTTCACAGTGGAGATGCCAGGGTGTGGCTCGGGGGCAGCGCGTAAGCGACGTGGCAGCTCTCAGTGCGTTCGCTCAGGGGCTGGCCGTCCTCTGTAATAAAGAAAAATGAGTCGATAATTGATCGACCAACATAAAGCAGACGCCATACCACGTCTTACGCGAATGAAAAAAGAGAAAGAGCGGGGGCGGGGAGGGGAAGAAGGAAACAATGGATCTAAGGCTCACGGGTTCAAACCAGGTCAATGATATAATTTTTTTTTTTTTTAACTTATCACTTCTGGCAGTGTTGATGGTGTGAAAAATGCCGAGTTTCACCGTTGTTCAGAATCCACGTTAAATTGTTGGTCTTCGTGTAATTTGCTGGGTTCAGTGCTCGGAGGAAGGCAACAGCATACCATCTCCAACTGTACTATGCCAATTAAAGCACTGTGGTATTCAAACAACTTTCGGATTGACGACTTATTTACCTTATCTCAGCGTACGATATAATGTGTTGATGAATTAGCTAAAGTGATCACTACAATGAAACTAATGAAAATTACACTTCCCCTCTCGATTTTAACCCTTTAATGCAAAATGTAGCCGGCCGCAGTGGCCGAGCGGTCTGCGGCGCGCCAGTCGCGTTCTGCACGGCCAGTACGGTCGGGGGTTCGAATCCCCCCTCGGGCATGGATATTTGTGTCGTCCTTAGTATTAAATAGTTCATAAGTAGTTTGTAAGTTTAGGGACTGATGACCCCGTATGTAAGTCCCATAAGCTTTACTAACATTTGGACATTTTTGCATAGTTTAACTGATCAGCTAAATACCTTATTTGTCCCATTATCTCTCAAACTGATCAACATTTCTCCACAAATTCATTTCTAGCTGCTTGTATACATAGTGTAACATATGCTAGTAACTCGTCCCAGAAATTATAAATTGTAGAGTGCTACTGAATCCGTTAGACAGTTAGCTCAAATGTTTGTTAAGCTTATGGGACTTAACTACGGGGTCATCAGTCCCTAAACTTACAAACTACTTATCAACTACCTTATACTAAGGACGGCACAAATATCCATGCCCGAGGGGGGATTCGAACCCCCGACCGTAGTGGCCGTGCAGACCGTGACTGGAGTGCCTCAGTCCCCTCGGCCAACGCGGCCGGCAGACAGTTAGCTGCATTGAGTTACTCCTAACATTTGCATTTGTTTACTTTAGTATTCCTCCTTTGCCATGTAGAAGTAGTCAATCACATACTACCGTTGCATTATGAATTACTTTCTGGTAAGATGAGAGGCATAATAGTGACATTTACTGCATCGAGTACATCATGGAAGCATGATGCTGATCATATATAAACTTTTTGTTGCTAGTAGTGCATAACAATTTAAAGGATTTTTTCAATATTTTTCTAAGTATATACACACTATACATTAATCGTGGAAGTTTTTATAGGTTTAATAAAAAAATTATGCATTAAAGTGTTTCAGCGGTAGTTACGGGCGCTGTGACACCAGAGTCACCAGGTTGGGCTGGCCACCTGAGCGCGTTCCACGAATTCCGTTCCGGTCCCTCCCCCAACAATTTCAATGGAATGACGCTGACGGCAGACGAATTCATAAGGAGGGTTATTGTGTACAGGCACTCCGCAACCAGGGCGACTGGTCCTGTCTGCTCTTCCAGAAGGGGCAACCACAACGACAAACTATGACTTTCCTCCAGTGTTCCTTTAGTGTGGAATATTGCTAACACATTTGGAGATGATCGTATGCTACTTGCCCATGATATCCATCTTTTAAAACGAAAATTATATTTATAACTTAGTCCTCATAATTCCCCCCTCTTGGTTCAGGCGGCAGCGTCGCTACCACGCAGGGGGCCCGGATTCGATTCCCACCAAGGGGCTGGGTGTTGTGTGTTGTCCACATCATCATTTTCATCATCATCGACATGCAAGTCGCCGAAGAGGCGTTAATTAAAAAGACTAGCGCTAGGTGGCCGAACAATCCTACACGGGATGTCCCGGCCTAAAATGCCATACGATCATTTCATTTAACTCCTCATAAGGCATATAAATTTAATAAGATCTAAGAAATTTACCGCTGGCACAGGTCTCACTTTTTCCAATATTAGAGACACTGTACATTTGTTTCAACACGAACTATGACCGTAAGCTTTAGGCTGAAACTTTCTGGCGCTTGAAGTTACGAGTACTTCTAGGTACTGGAGAAAATTACAATGGCAGAATAGATAATCATTTTGAACATTATCTACTTGTTGCTGAGACATAAAAAAAAACTACGGTTTCCTTCGAGCAGATGAAATTATGTAACTTTTATGGCTTGTTAACTTCAGAGTTAGATACATGGCATAAACCATGTCTCGCGAGAATTCCTGTGTTCAGAGTTGTCAGGTAACGAATTAATGTGCTCTACGAACGGATTCTGAACGATAGTAAATAGTTTTACATTATTTCATTTTTAGCAGGAGATATATTGATCACAAAACACTGTGTCCTGACATAATTCTCGTCAAGGGATGAACTGGGTACGTATCACCGGCAGGCATCTTTACCTACACTCTGAAAACCACTGAATTGCAAACGGTACTTTTTATTATACTTTATACTGAGGTTTCTTCCAATTTCATTCACGGATTGATATGGGCAGAATAATTGACTCTACGCCAAAATGTGGGTTGTAATTTGCTTTAATATATCTGCGCAGACTTTACGGAATAGTTACGTAGGGGCACAAGAATATTCATATTCTGGCGTTATTGACTGTTTTAAGGTTTATAAGCATTTGCTATTGAGATGTACGGGCTCTCTCATAGCTGTAATGTACGTGCAATAATCGTGGCTTCCTGCGACATGGAAACCCAATTAGTCATGGAACGTTTACATTTGTAAGTGGTATTCACAGTATGACGTTAACGCACATTACCATAATCAGAGTTCGCTATCAAAAGTACTTTCTCACGTGCGAGCATGCCGGCAAAGCGCTAACATCCGTGCCAAATACCATGACAGTCGTAGCATGCATTACGTATTTGCCAACCCGTTACGCACAATACCGTCGATGTTACATCACACGCATGATTTTTTGTGGTCGCAAATCAGTTACATACCAGCAGTGTATCTTATTTCTTCACTGAAATGGAAAAATCACAAAAAAGGAAGAACTCACACTCTAAACAACAACAACACACAAACTACATCAGGCAAAATTTAGGAAGATATAATACATATAGCGATAGCGGTACTACACCAACATCCTACAAACTATGTCGATATTAACTACTGATACACATCTGTGCCAACAATTACGATCATTTGCTTGCTTGCTCAAAAACCATAGGAAATTTATTCTCTGTCTCCTCACCTATCCTAGATTTGGTACACAATATTCCAAACTTCAGAGTTGGGCATATTTCACCAAATGTTCTTGTTAACATTTGGAAAGAATAGAATGTAGAATTGAAGAAATTATCGGAGAAAACGACAAGAAATGGTCCACGTAGTGGAAAATTGTTAAGAATATCCTAACAAGAAAACTGCGTTAACAGGTGTGAAGAACAACAAATTGGATTTAAAAGAAAGGGAGGTATTTGAATATACTTTATAGTGGAAACAACAATCTCTCCATGGTTATACAGGGTGGATAGGAAAGAAAAATATGTACAAACAATTTTACTATTTAACAACAGATAAGGACCTTTTACACAACAATTTATTTAGAATATTATCACTATTAAATTTCTCAGATGCAAAAAAAAAAAAAAAAAAAAAAAATAAATAAATAAATAAATCATCATCCTCGAAGCAGCAAGTTTAGGCACATATCTTGTAAATGGCAAGGATAATGAGTCACAATAACAGATTATGAATAAAACACATAAGATAACTGTGACATACTCTTCAAATTCCAAACACAACGAAATGAAGACAAAACCACAGCAAACAGTTGAAATAGAAGTCCAGGTAAATGTAAAATGTGCTACCTAGAAGAAAAAAAAGGGCCACCATATGGCTATATTCGCTTGTGTCGACTGCCTGTTGCAGAAGGGCCTCAGCAATATCGCTGTGCGATCTCTTAGTCGGTGGGAAACAAATCAGAAAACTAATTGTAACAATGAGCAAACTTGAATGCTGTGATTTCCGTAACATACGTGAAGTTTTGAAACAACAGTGCACTAAACTAATGCAGCCCCCATTCCCGCAATAACGTGACACTGAGAAGTACTGCGGTTGAACTGCATCGAGCGACGCGGTCGATGTGGAATGCGTTCAAGGTTACTTTCTTTTTCCGTGCGACGAATAAATTCATTGCTACCTTGCACGCTTAGCAGTTCGTCACGCGATTTGGAACCGAGCCATACAGTGGAGTACAACACGGCAAGGTCTCGTGCACTGCAGATAACTGATATCAGACGGTGCTATAAATTTCGCACAACGTTTAACGAACTCGCTAGTATTATAAATGAATCTAGCAGGTATTTTTTAGAACATGCCTTCCGATTTTCATCTTTCATCAAAGTTCGTCCGGCTAGCGTTCTTGAATGTACGATGTATTACTAGAAACAAGCTGATGAATCCCTCTAACGCTGCAGTGCCACTGTCATTTTGAAACGCCACGACGAGAAGGTTGATCCGATAAAGAATACACGCCGTTTGGATTTAGTTTTGAACGGTGAACACGAATTGTGAAGTGTTTTATATAGGTAAAGGGTATCAAAAGTAGCCACCGCATATGAATTTCGGCATGTGCGTTCCCCATCAGCATCAAACATTCATATTAAATCAGTTATTCGTAGATGGATACAATCACTGTTTCGAGACTGCGAAAACGTTCACGTTGATTGGACTAAGCAGAACTCTGTCAAAAGCGAATGACGCAACGGGGGAACGCAAAAGTACACTGCTGTTCAGTATTTGATGAAGCATGAAGGGGACGAACATGGATATCAGATTTTCCGATATAATACATAAAGATCCCATGACAAACAGTCCACACGGCCCAACATAACGTTATGTTTTTAAATATCTCTCACAGTTGTAGTTCATACGGGCTACAGCCAGAAGAAACGTTTCACGATGCCAGAGTTTGCAGTATCATTACATGAAGTCTTGCTCGGGAGGTCGCGGTCTTACGAGAATGCAGTAGCATGATGCTCGATGACAAATCTACGTATCGCGACGTTCAGCTACTATGGCAGAAGTAGCCACACAGAAGTGACAGGGTTTCGTGAAAGTCGCTTAATTAGGAAGTCACCCATTGGCGGAAAACTGGCTTTGTTGTGAGACGTTTCGTGTGGCCCTTAATCAGACATCAAAAGTGTCACGGCTATGAGATGTACATATGGCCTTTTGATTTCTCATGATGGGCCAACCGAAACGCGAAACAATGAAGCCATTTTTCCACCTCGTGATGGCTTGATAATTATGCGACTTAACATTGTTGAATACTGCTACAGTTATTTACAATGGTCGCACTATTCTTGTATATATGTCACATGTTCAAATTTGTTTTGTCAGAAAAAAATTTATCACTAACTTAATATTATTTTTTATCAATACATAACAATACCTTTACACTACTGGGTCATAGAAATTTGCAGCTGGTAAGGAGTTTTCAATGCAGTATTATTTTTACTCAACTAATAACAATACCATTTTATTACTGGATTATAGTAATTTGTTGCAAGTTAAGGGTTTTCAGTATCCATTGGAAGAAATCCAAAGTTTATGTGCTTCGTAGAAATATTAAGGAGTGATGCATCAGCTTTGATGGTTTCCTACTCGCACATGACAACACGTCGCCACAAATTAAGCATTGGGATTTATTATTCATGACAGCAAACCGTACATCAAATATTTGTAGTCATAAAGTCTTTTCTTTCAATTTTGATTCGTTTCCGCTACTCCAACTTTCACCAGACGTGAATGGTTGCGAAGATCTTAGATACATCTAAGAAATAAAATTAAATACTTTGAATTTGGGATCATGACATAGCTTTATTATGGGCCTGGGGGTCGTCGGACATTTTTACTCGCAAAGGGGGTCCCGGGTTCAAAAAGGTTGAAAAACACTGACATAGACGGAAGAATCTTTCTTTAGTGTGTTAACACTGAAAGCATTAAATTTCTACCAAGTCGAAATAGAATAAACGTCTTAACGATGGAGTCTAAATCTACATCTACTTAAATACTCCTCAATCACCCAAAGGTGCGTGGCGGAGGGAATCTAGAACCACTACTTAAACAAGAAATGCAACGTACACTGCTGGCCATCCAAAATGAAACACCAAGAATGACCAGAGACATCATAATAAAATTCATTTGGGAGATAACAAGTGGCGTACAGACGGCATGATTGAAAGCGCACGCGCAGTCAGGAAGGTGATGAAATCAATAGTGAGAGTTGCCGCCACTGCTGACTAAAAACTGCTACACGCCTCGGCACTGATTCAAAGAGGCACGGCATGTGTTGTTGTGATACATCGGTCCATGCTATTTCCACATAATGCTGAAGTAGATCTGGCGCAGCAGGGTGAGGTGTGTCCCGGAGAGTCCTTCCAAACAGTCGTTTACGATAGTAGGAAGATCGGGAGACAAGCAGTCCAAGCCAAAAGCTATCCGATAGGCGAAGTAGTAGTCATGAACGTTGCATGGCACGTATGGTCGCGCATTATGTTGCAATGCGGCCGTCGGTAATCACCAAAGGTATGGGAGGACAACAGGCTCACAAGGAGACTACATGGGTGTTGGATTTTACAATTTTTATACTTCTGGTACGTGAAGTTTAGAACTTAAATAACAATCAGCCAAATCCATTCGACGCAACTCTCAAAAATTCTCGAGAAAATCGACTTTAAAGTTTTGCAAGTACACGTAGGTAGCAAAATTACAGCATTTGCAGCATCTGTCTGTGTAGTTCAGGTGGCAGCGTTGTCGCCTCACAACCATAAAGTCTGTGGTTCGAACCCCGTAGTGTTCGAATTCAGTTCTTTAAAACATTTTGGGGTCTCTAATTCCACGTGTTGCGTCAGTTTCGGTTTATGCGTATTTAGACGAGCTGAATACCCTGTCGTCACCTAAAATGAAGGTTGAGTAGGTTAGCTGCTTGGAAAGCCGTGGAGATGACTTTCCAAAAACAGTGTCGTAGCTCTTCACAAATTGAATAATGAAAGAACCGTCGTCAAAAAATAACTTGTTTTGTTTTGATTGAAACTATCATTATTAACAACCTTCTATAAAATATAGAAAATTAGGAATAAACAAAAATACGTTCATTTTTCGTAAAGAATTCCATTGAATATTAAAATTGTGTAAGTATTCGAATAAAAAAAAAGAAAAAAAGAAAAAAAAAAAAGAAAGAAAAAAGTCACGGCGAGATTCGAAACATTGACACTGTTGTAAGGCCAGAACGCTACCACGTGAGCTACACCGGACAAGTGCTTTAAGTGTTTTAATTATTGGTACTTACATGTACTTCCAAACCTTCAAAATGGATTTTCTCGAGAATTTTTTAGAGTTGCGTCGAATGACTATGGCTGATTGTTATTTGAGTCCTGAACTTCACGTACCATAAATTTCAAAAAAAATTTAAATCCGATAACCATGTGGTCTCCTTGTCAGAGATGTAAAGTTGGTTCGTTAGTGAATCGGTAATGCGTAATGTGAGGGTGCGGGAGTAGAACTCGAACCGGCCCAAACCACAATAGCGGGTGCACGACCAGTATGGAGATGCATAAGGCAACAGTTCGACAGCGTCTCTAGATCAATATGTCCACCGTGTTGGTGCAAGCAGAATCGGGATTCGTAGGTAAAAATAATGTCGTTCTCAGAAAGAACCATGAAAAACATAGAACATCCGCGAAGTTACTTTACCGTTTTAAATAAAATATGAAATGTCTTAATGAAACTTTATTTCATCATTATCAGGTACAGTAGAAGATCAAAACTAAGTACTAAAGAAAATCGTCCTCCTGGCGATACGTTCTTCAATGACACAAGAAATTCAGGACTATCTGTTCAGTATTTGATGAAGCATGAAATGCAGAAACATTGATATTAGATTCTTCGGTATAATACATAGAGATAATACGGCAAACAGTCCGCAAGGTCCTACACAATGTCATGTTATTAAATGTCCATCAACAGTTGCAGTTTACACAAACCACAGCCAGATGAAAAACGCGAACTGGAAAATTAAACTTTTTCGGTGGACATGATGAATCTATATAGGATGATGATGATTTCGTATGGCATTTTTGGCAGTTAGACCCCAGCTGGGATCGTGTTCAGCCTGCTTGGTGCAAGTCTTTACGTGACTTGCCACATGTGCGACTTGCGTATCGATGATGATGAGGACGACACCCAGTCCGCGAGTGGAGAAAATCTCCAACCGGACCGGAATCGAACCCGGATTCCTACGTTGCAATCTACCACGCTGTGCACTTGCCTACGGAGGCGGACTTTATATCGGATAATAAAATGTCAGTCAAACCAGTTTTAGCTAGAAGTTAGATGATACACGTCTAGGTTTAAAGGAAAATAAATACCAGTAAGAAAGGATGTGGAACTCTCGGGAATAGTCTAAAAGTGAATGCAATGTATGAGTTGTAGTGGACTCTAATTACTTGTCGAGGTTAGCTGATGGATGACTTTGTAAACCTTTTCTCTCCAAGCTGTTACGGATGAATGTGGAGAAAAACGGAACCCAGTGCCGACACATAGACAACTCCAGAATATCGAAGGTTGGAAATATTTGAAATTTCCCATCCGACGAACAGGTCACTACGTCCATAACAATAAAGGTTCTTCGAAATAAAGGGGAAAAATTGTATGATGACGATATTGTGCGGTGCGACAATCCGTGTGGGTCAAGATCTTAGGTGTAATGATTCTGACTGCGGGTAGTGTGCACTTGGAGTGCATTTGTATGGCAGGGAAACAGACAAACATCTGGATAGTCAATGCGGGTTGAGCTGGCAGTTGAATGTCGCTGGTAGCAAATGTTCAAATGATTGTATAGTCTATGGGACTTAACTACGGGGTCATCAGTCCCTAAACTTACAAACTACTTACGAACTAGGACGGCACTAATATCCATGCCCGAGGGGGGATTCAAGCCCCCGACCGTAGTGGCCGTGCAGACCGTGACTGAAGCGCCTCAGTCCCCTCGGCCACCGCGGCCGGCTCGCTGGTAGCGTCCTTTCACAGTAGTGGAGAAGATTCCTGCAAGGCGGAAACATTCAAAGAGAGTACGGAGAAAGCCGATCACGTGTTACATCCCAGCGCCAAGATAACAACCTCACCGTTAGTGCTTGATGACGTCCTGCCAGCACGGAACCAAACCCGATTAGAGATGTTGCATCACTCCCTGGGTAGCACAGATATCGACAGAATTTGTACAGTGGGCTTTGACAAGTGGTTCTGCAAGCACGGCGACCAAACAAATTCATTCTGTATTATCTGATAACTACAGCGCAGCTGGTCGATTGTGGTGCCACTTTACGACAGGTAGCGGATGAATTCCGGTATAGCGTTGGCAATGATTTTCGCCATCCGCTTACGTAGAGCGCTTCTAGACCGAGTTATAACGTGGACATTACGAAACAGAAACACACGTTGCGACGTCTGTGCTCTCGTTGACGATGGCACCGCATTGGGAGAATGCACGCCACTGAAAAGTATTGGCCAATGGTACTGTATTGTACAAGGACAACATCCACCAACAGCATGAGCGCCAATTTCAGGGTGAAAATTTGATCTGGGCTCCATAATAGCCAGGATGGTCTAGCGGTCGACTAGCTGAAGCACGACTACACGAATCTGGGATGGCCAACTTGCTTCTCAGACGTACGTCGGATTCGACATACCTGGGATACAAGCCCCAATATCACCACCTCAGACAAATGCCCATCTCCAGAAGGCCTGCAAAAGTGGGTACTAATTCCGGAGTATGAAAAAGTCACGCCTCCAGTACTATTATGCGACTGAGTCACACCTAACACCGACTTCTGTATGCAACCAGAGGAGCGATAAAAGTTTTTCAGCGTAACCTGCATCCATTTCATTGCCATGGCCTATAATGTTGCTACAGTACGTTTTAAAATATTATTTTCACTTTGCCATGTGCTGCAATATTGCTTCACCCGTGTGCGATTGTTCGGCCGCCTAGCACAAGTCTTCACTGACGCCCCTTCGGCGACTTGCATGTCGATGATGATGAAAATGATGACGACAAAACACAGTCCCCTGCCGGGAATCGAACTCGGGCCCCCTGCGTCGTAGTCAGCGACACTGCCGTCTGAGCTACGTGAGACGGACGTTTAGAAGAAAAAGTATAAGACGATAATATATCTTCTAAAACGTACTGTAGCAACATGAAAGCACTTAGCAAAGTGAAGAAGATCAGGTTCATGATGATTCGTGGCGCTCGGACAAACCTTAAATTAAGAAAATGCGTGTTTCATACTGGTGTAAAGCTGCTAGCTCAGATCCTGATGACCAGGAAAAAACAACATGAGATTGTAGTCAGGAAAATTCATTCAACTTTCACGGTGTAAAGCTGCTGTATGCAAGTAGCACTCGATGTAGGAACTCTGTTCAGAGAGGATGTTTTCGGTGTAAGGGATATAGTTCCATGTAAAAATGTTACCTGACTTCCACGTAAAAATAAAGTTTTGTTAATACATTGTACCGTTTTATGTACAACACTGAACCGCTTGATTAGGTACACTGACAACAGCGCACTCAGATGGAAGAAAACTAAAAATGCGAAATGAGTATAGTGAGATCTGATATGCAGACGATATTATTATTTAAACGGCGCATTGTGCACTGTTCTTACAATTGAGGATGCCAGGTAGACCAACACCACCTAGAAGACAAGGCCTCACAAATGGCCGTGCCTACGTCACAACGAGAGGCCGCCAACTCCAGCTGACTTGCCTGCCGCTACGATGCGGTGGCCGAACCCAGCGGCCAGCCAGTCAGCTGGCGGCCGCGGCCTCTAGGTGTGACGCAGGCACGGCCAGTTATGAGGCCTTGTCTTCTAGTCGGTGTTGGGTAGACGTGGTAACCATTTATCACAGTTAAGCTAGTTTGAAAGGGGTCTAATCATCGGCACGAAACCCGCTGTCCGGTCGACACGCCGTGCGGGTCTCACATCGATCGTTCTTGGTGTTCTGTCAGACGATGTGAAGAACCGTGGACCCAAGATTGCAATCACGTGCGACGTACCAGATCTGGAGCAACCAGGAAGACGACGAGGCGAGAGGATCGAAGGATCGTGCGCAAACGATCGGGGTCCGACAGTGACTCGCTCCTCGATACAAGTGGATGTATGGGTGCCAGTCGTACCACAAACTATATAAACCGCTTTGAAGATGCGTATTTTAAATTCGGGCGCCCCTGTCCAACACATCTGGGATTTTATTGAATGCGGCGTCAGAGCTCATCGACACTCTTTCTGGTACTTACGGCAATTAGGTGAAGTGTGTGTGTGTCTCCTCATTGCTTGAATGCCAAGACGCGTACTTACCCGTGCCAAAGCTGGGTAATACAGCTTATTAGGTAGGTGGTCATCATGTTCCTGCTGATCAGTGTATAATTTGAAACTGAAGCAATGTACCCATCGGCGTATCAGAAATGAACTTACTTTACTTGAAGGGACGACGATAATTATGGCTAGAAAAGACTGCAGAAACGCTAAAAAGACTGCAGAAACGCTAAAAAGACTTAAATTTTCACCTAATATGTATGATGTAATTAATGTGTATTACCAACAGTTACATATTATCGCCAAATTATCTACAAAGTAGTATCAGGAAGTAGTGTCACTTGTTAACCTATTAAATCGCACGCAATATTTCATTTCACTATTCACTTGGACGTTTGATCCTTATCAGTTACAATATTAGTTTTGCCTTAGTGTCTAGAAGGACTTCTACAAATCCGAAAATGCAATCAACAGAAACTGTCCTGCGAAGACGGATGAACGAGACTTATTTCTTTTAACAGCAGTAACGAGCTAGTAAAAAAATTGTAAATATATACGAAGAACCAGCTTCTAATAAACCCAACGCTCTGCCATCGCACATACCAATTGACGCGTGACAACAACCACCCACATTAACGGTGAATCAGTTCTATATTGTATCATAATCAATATAAATTAATGTAAGTGTAAGGAAGTCTTTTCTGAAGGCATTTGTGTGGAGTGTTGCCTTGTACGGGAGTGAAACATGGACGATAAGCAGTGCGGACAGGAAGAGAATAGAGGCTTTTGAAATGTGGTGCTACAGAAGAATGCTGAAGATTAGGTGGGTAGATCGCATAACCAATGAAGAAGTACTGAACAGAATTGGTGAGAAAAGGAATTTTTGGCATACCCTGGCTAAAAGGAGGGATCGCTTGGTAGGACACATTCTTAGACATCGAGGAATCGTAAATTTAGCATTGGAGGGAAGTGTGTGGGGTAAAAATCGCAGAGGGAGACCAAGAGACGCGTATAGTAAGCAGATTCAAGTGGATGTGGGTTGCCGTTCTTATGAGGAGATGAAAAGGCTTGCTCAGGATAGAGTAGGGTGGAAAGCTGCATCAAACCAGTCTCCGGACTGAAGACCATAACAACAACAATCAATGTCAAAGAAACGTTATTAACCATTCCGGCTGCGCCACATGATGCTCAAATATTATCCAAAGAAAAATAAAAGTTGGAGAGTGTGCATTTTTCGACTGCTCTTGCGTTTATCTAACTTCGGTGCACAGGTTTATGGATTTCAAAAAAAAATGTTCAAATGTTTGTATAGTCTATGGGACTTAACTACGGGGTCATCAGTCCCTAAACTTACAAACTACGTATGAACTACTTACGAACTAGGACGGCACAAATATTCATGCCCGAGGGGGGATTCGAACCCCCGACCGTAGTGGCCGTGAAGACCGTGACTGGAGCGCCTTAGTCCCCTCGGCCACCGCGGCCGGCGTTTATGGATTTAGACTACGTCCAATAATAAAAAGAAATTATTAGATATAATTGTCCAAATAGCACAAATTGCGTCGCGTGTGTTGAACGTTAGTTTTATATTGCCAAGCACAGCACATACAGACATACGACTCTACAACAAATTCAAGAATGCAACAAAGTAGCGGCACAAAACCATCCTTAACATTCGGTTTAATAAATTCTTCCAATTATAATCTTTGTAGTATATTTTACAGAAATAAATTCACAGAAGATGATAGAAAGGCATCGAAACGTGTGGGTGAAAAAATTGTGTTTTGAATGAGACGAAGTATATATAAAAAGAAAAGACTGACTCCATGTATACTATTTTGTGTGTGTAGCATTATTTCCTTTACAAAACAAATCCTTTCTTTCTGTTACGCACACAGAGTAAACCAGATGAAAGAGAACAAACATTCCCATATTAACAACCTGACTGAACAGCGTTTAATGTGAAACACTCTAAATAGTCTAAATTTAGACACAGTCTCAATGGACAGGAAGAACTAGCCCATTCTCAACATAATGTAGTAATAAAGCGCTAAGTAACGTTCACGTCTGTCCTTGGCGGCCTTCTGCGACGGAAAGCGGTATTTAAGATGGCTTACGGCCGATAAAGACTCCGTTAATGGTCGGGACTGCCTTGACAGACAAACTAACAGAAACAACTGCAGGAAAAACTAAGCCGCGCGTGTGTATTACAATGAGAGAGTAGCTTAAAAATAAATGATGCTTACTGGCTCGCGGTGGCCGAGGAGACTAAGGCGCTCCAGTCACGGTCTACACGGCCACTACGATCGGGGGTTCGAATCCCCCCTAGGGCATGGATATTTGTGCCGTCCTAGTTCGTAAGTAGTTCATAAGTAGTTTGTAAGTTTAGGGACTGATGACCCCGTAGTTAAGTCCCATAGACTTTACAAACATTTGAACATTTTCTTACTGGCTCAGTGAGAGCAAAATATCCACATATTTTAATTGGTTTTTCTGCTGAGCAGCCATTTAAACCTTTCAACTTGTTTTCTAAGGTAATTTAGGGTGCACGGGACTGGATTTTATACTTTGATATATGTTTCTATCAGTATGAAATTTGTTCTGTAGACTCCCACACGAACAAACACCAACAGCAAGATTGAAGCCTCACGGCTGCAACGGCCAGCCGCCTGAAAATATTCTAATGTAGCCAGTTCTTAATAAAATATTTATTGTTCTTAAAGAAGTCATCAAACAGGCTCCATAATTTTAAATATTTTAATTAAACTTTACCCAAAATTGCGACTTTCATAATAAATTTCATATTCGTTATTTTTAGGTTCAGAAGCGTACTAACACATGTCTTTACAAAGTTTATTATGATTTTAATGTCCACAACAATTAACGAAATAGTATTTTTCATTTTTTTGTGCTGGTTGTAAAGCGGCCCCCTTTCCGTTAAAACGCGCTTATTGTATTATCTGAACATGTAAGCTAAATTATATTTTCAAGTTCTAAGCCCAACATAAATAAAAGAACATCTTTGAAAAGTAAGATGTTATGATAAATAAACAACAATCAACAAATTTTCTTTTTTTATGGAGGGAATACAATGCACCCCCTCCTGCATTAATAATACGCGTTACGGCAAACAGATTGGCACTGAGAAGGTTAATGAGGCTTCCTAAATAACTATGTATTTCGTATTTCCACTTCGTCTGTTCTATCGTCCGTAACTAAATGATTATTGTCTCACCATTCTCCTCTATATCACTCTACTCTTCGACTTCTTTATCCTAAGCCAAAATTATATGTTAATAAGAAACTAACACTCCGTTTTAAAACACTATCGACATCGTTTAGAGATGGTGTACAATCTAGCATAAACAATAATGGGGAAGGAAATTAGCTGTAATTTTTGTCAAGAATTCCAGATATCTAATGTCTTTTAAAAGGATCAGTTCAGCATTAGCTGAGAAAACCGCAGCAATCCTATGTCTGAATTTCATTCCTGCTACCTAATGTGTCTTAATCATTGGGCCTAGTCCTCTGTTCGTGGACTAATGGTTGCCAGAACGCTATCTCAGCGTGTTAAGTGAGGGGACTGGACTTTGAGGGACGTCAAGCGACATCTGCTCAGAATAGCTGCAGAAACGTGACAAAGAGACAAATAGAAAGAAAAAGTAAAAAGTCCCTACTGTCGCGGCCTCAGGTCTCTGGGTTAAATTACCGGCCGTGTCAGAGATTTTATTTACCTTGTCATCATCATTTCATCTTATGTTGATCTATGCGCAAATAGCATCAAATATTAGGCTGGTGCATAAGTTGGTATCGTTTCGTTTTACATTTTGGTATTCCGGTTATTATGGTTTTATTTCTAGTTGGTCATTATATATTTGTAATTCACTGTTGCTATTTGAGTTTATACATTGTCACTTGAAGATCGTGAGTCGAGCTGTGGTAAGGTAAAGCAGTCAACAATCCGAAAATTGGTTTGAACACCACAGTGCTTTACTAGGCATGGTCCTGTTTGGAGGTGGTATGCCGTTGCCTTCCTCCGACCTTCGAACTGACTTACCCAGCCAGTTATAGGGGGACCTACAGTTTAACGTGGGTTCCGAACCAAGGTGCTACTCGGTATTTTTCACATGAGCAATACTGCCAGAGGTGAAAGAAGTGGAAAGTGACAGATAAAAATCCTAGGACGTGGTGGGGATCGAACCCGTGACGTTTGGATTTGTAGCCTGGCACTCCACCACTGTGCAACCGAGGCGCTAGAAAATTTAGTGTAAAGTGGGTAAATGGGAATAGTACCGACATATTCTTCTGTTTGAGTTCAATAGAAAAGGTGACAGTAGCGGAGGCAGCCAGAAACAACATTTTAACCATGTATGGGTATAACGTCGTTGGACACAGAATGACAAGATAATGGTTCTCTCATTTTAAGAATTGTTTCGACCGTAGTTACCAAACCTTCAGAAAGACCGCCGGGGTTTGATGAAGATCTAAAAAATGCCTAGTACCGTGGTTCGGAATCCATGTTAAACTGTAGGTCCCCTATAACTGGGTGGATAAGTCAGTTCAAGATCTGAGGAAGGCAATGGAATACCACCTCCAAACAGGACCATGCATAGTAAAGCAGTATTGTGTTCAAACCAATCTTGGGATTGATGACTGCTTTCTCTTTTACCTTTACATTTAAACGCACGCATAGTGAAGGAGAATATATTACTGATGACTTACTAAGTCTCCGTTACTTGTATCTACTGTGTTTATTAAACTTATGAAAAAACGCTACGAACTTACGAACCATCCTGATAAATAGATTGCACCCGACAGCCTAACAACCCCAGCCTGTCTCTCGGTCAGTAATGCCTCACGATCATTTCGTTTCGCCATTGCGCCACCTAGATCGTTTTCTGTCCTAAATTCGCTGTCCAGATGCAGGTACATGAAAATTAGTTGATCCTGAGAAAGCTTAAGTGGAGTTAAGTTACAGGGAAGAAATGTCTTGTCCACAGTCTTTACTATTCTGTTCAAGGGAAACAATCTGTATATGCTACTCAAAATAAATGATTGTCATCAGCAATTTGAAACTTTTATTGTTAGTTTTGGCTTTTAAATCTTACTTTAAGTGCCGCAAGGGGTTGCCGCGTGGTGTGAGACGGCATTTGTCACAGATTCTGCGGCCGCCGCCATCGGAGGTTCGAGTCCCCCCTCAGGCATGAGTGTGTGTGTCCTTAGCATAACTTCTTTTAACCTTCTCAGTCCAGGGAATTTTTTAAAATTTTTATGCAATTGGTTTTATTTTAAGATTAATAATATTCCAAAAGGCCTAAAAAAATTAAAAAATTTCTGCCTCTCTATATTTTACAAAAATTCATGTTACCTGTAGGGGAGATCAGGGCAGTAGGTACCTCAACAGTCAGTATGGGGTGTGATATTTAACTATGCAGTTTATGTTAACATGCTTTTGTGTTAATAATAGTATAGGCTGATTTTACATTAACTAAAGAGTTCCATGGAAATTTGAGTGCTCAGATAGCCAACAAACCGTCTTTTCATTCTGTCAGCCATTTTAACACTACTGCAGAGTGAACAACAGGTAAGCTAATGTGACTTTTTTAGTTTCAACATGTGCGGCCACCTACCGTTTATGTGTTGAGATGCCTAGTACTGTGTCCAACATTTGAATATTGTCCCCATATTTATTTTGTTTTATGTTCCCTACAGAGGACGCAGAGACTGATGGGGTTACATAGTTTATACGTCAAAGAACGGACGACCTCAGCTGTTTGGTCCCTTAGTTCCGCAAACTTTGAAGTTTTACTCTAAGGGCCATTATAAACGGTATCCTTGCGATCTTCGCCTTCGCTCTGATTCATATTTTAATTTGTCTATGACCTTCCATCGAGCACAGCTGCTGTTACAGCTATAGCTACACTCATCGTCAATATTGTAAGCAGATTTCGATGTCAAGCCCAAGCAAAGAACAATAGACAGACGGACATTTTTAAATACGCTGTAATAAAGGACAAAAACTACTATATAATGTAAATGGTTGGAACGTACATGGTTTGCTATGGTTCAACGGTTGATTTTTTCCCTCAATAGACATTCCTGGCCATTAAAATTGCTACATCATGAAGATAACGTGCTACAGACGCGAAATTTAACCGACAGGAAGAAGACGCTGTGATATGCAAATGATTTGCTTTTCAGAGCAACCACATAAGGTTGGTGTCGGTGGCGACATCTACATCGTATCACTACATTGCTGCTCGCGTTGGTCGCGAGCCAATGGCTGTTAGCAGAATATGGAATCGGTGAGTTCAGGAGGGCAATACGGAAAGCCGTGCTGGATCCTAACGGCCTCGCATCACTAGCAGTCCAGATGACAGGCATCTTATCCGCATGGCTGTAACGGATCGTGCAACAGATGGGGACGTTTGCAAGGCAACCAAATGTTCAAATATTAGTAGAGCTTATGGGACTTAACTACGGGGTCATCAGTCCCTAAACTTACAAACCACTTATGAACTAGCTAACACTAAGGACGGCACAAATATCCATGCCAGAGGGGGGATTCGAACCCCCGACCGTAGTGGCCTCGTAGACCGTGACTGGCGCGCCGCAGTCCCCTCCGCCACCGCGGCCGGCAAGACAACAACCATCTGCACGAACAGTTCGACGACGTTTGCAGCACCATGGACTATCAGCTCGGAGACCATGGCTGCGGTTACCCTTAACGCTGCATCACAGACAGGAGCGCCTGCGATGGTGTACGCAACGACGAACCTGGGTGCACGAATGACAAAACGTCATTTTTTCGGATGAATCCAGGTTCTGTTTACAGCATCATGATGGTCGCATCCGTGTTTGGCGACATCTCGGTGAACGCACATTGGAAGCATGTATTCGTCATCGCCATACTGGCATATCGCCCGACGTGATGGTATGGGGTGCCATTGGTTAGACGTCTCGGCCACCTCTTGTTCGCATCGACGACCCTTTGAACAGTGGCCGTTACATTTCAGATGTGTTACGACCCGTGGCTCTACCTTTCATTCGATCCCTGCGAAACCCTACATTTCAGCAGGATAATGCACGACCGCATGTTGCAGGTCATGTACGGGCCTTTCTGGCTACGGAAAATGTTCGACTGCTGCCCTGGCCAGCACATTCTCCAGATCTCTCACCAATTGAAAACGTCTGGTGAATGATGGCCGAGCAACTGGCCCGTCACAATATGCCAGTCACTACTCTTGACGAACTGTGGTGTCGTTTTGAAGTTGCATGGTTATCTGTACCTGTACAAGCCATCCAAGCTCTGACTCAATGCCCAGGGGTATCAAGGCTGTTATTACGGCCAGAGGTGGCGGTTCTGGGTACTGATTACTCAGGATCTGTGCACCCAAATTGCGTGAAAATATAACCACATGTCAGTTTGTCCATCTGCATTTCTTCTTGGTGTAGCAATTTTAATGGCCAGCAGTGTAGAATGCTTGAAACCTAATGTTGAGAGCCAGAACTGTAAAGGCGCGAAGTAGTCGTTCCAGTAGACTGGGCCTGGAGTTTCGTAAAACAAATTTCTCTGCGCTGCTTCCTCCTCGGCGACTGAGCAACAGCTGCGCTGAGCGCCGGCGCGAGGAGCGTGTCCAGCAGGAGAGGCAATACTTAATCCCGACATCCGGCCGCGGAAGCTGAGCCGCCCGCTTGACCGCACGCACCCACACTTCCCACGCCGCCTCCTTACCTACTCAGGGGGCGCTCTTCCGCTTCCCCAGTCTCAAACACCGGTCACTTATTCCGAAGGTCTTCTCTACCTCACTTTGTATTAATGTTGATACCGTATCTTGACAAAAAAGTACTTACCATTTCATCCCCCCATCTCCATTCGAAGTAACTAATGCTGCAATGCTATCAGCTGAATGTTAATAGGGTGTTAAAGGCTAATACACTGTTTTTGTACTGTAGTGGCAACCGAATAAACTACGCATGAGAAACCAGGTGCCCACCGCCGATATGCACGCCTATTGGTTTTAATCAGGCCAGAGGAAGAAATTCGTGGGAGAGAGAGAGAGAGAGGTGCTCGCATTCCACTTCGGCCGGAACGCATTTTCAGATATTCTCGCCCACTCTGGGCTTCACTCGGCTTTGCAGCTCATACTGCATTTTTTGTCAATGTTTTCAAAAGAAAATTGCTTGCTAGTAGTGTTTGTGGATCTTAACACACTAAATTTCAAACACTAAAGTGATTTACCTGTGGCCAAAGCTCACAGAATTACTCCTAATGCTTTCCGATTGGGATTGCGTATCTCGTTGCTGTATTATGTTTCTACACTTTCTTGTATTAATGTTAGTAAATAATTCTTATCCGATCGGAGGTATTAGTACATTGCAAATTTGCAAATGTTGTAACTCAAGGTGATTTAAAATGAAATTTCCATTACGACATTTCCAGAGGCATTACATCCCTTGCCGCGGTGGAGTGACCGCGCGTTCCAAGGCGCCTAACTGCGGAGCGCGTCGCTGCTCGCTGTCGGAGGATCGAGTCCTCCCTCGCGTAGGGGTGCATTTGTTGTACTTGGCATAAGTTAGTTTAAGTAGTTTGTAAGACTAGGGACTGATGACCAGAGCAGTTAAATCCCATAATTTTACGAACATTTGATGACACCCCTTTCCAGATGTTTCCTTTGTTTGCTGCAGTGGCCAAGCCGTCTGCGGCGCGCCAGTCACGTTCTGCCGTCCTTAGTATTAGCTAGTTCATAAGTAGTATGTAATTTTAGGGACTGGTGACCCCGTAGTTAAATCCCATAAGCTCTACAGACACTTGGACGTCGTTTTTTTACTTTGTTTACGTGACGTCAATGTTGTTGAATGTTTTTTTCTTTACCAACGGCGTAGTAAAATTTTGCTACAGCTTTTTTTAAAGAAAGTTATCGTTAAATACCTTAAGTCAAGAAACAATAACAATATTGTTTGTGTGGTTATCTTCCGCAGCATCGAATTATTCGATTTTGAAAGTGAAAACCCCGCTTCCCTGTTGCAATTTCTGGATAAAATAAAGAATAATTCAAGAAACATGTTCACAACGCAAAAATAAATGCAAACTAATTAAATAAATGAACACTTGTTATTGCACTGTTTCACAAAACATTATTTATACGACCTAGGTTTAGGGTTATGAGCCCATTTTCAAGTACCTTACTCATTCCAAAGTTGTTGCACCAGTGAAGTCAAACCATTATGTTACTACATGGCCGGCCGTGGTGGCCGAGGCGTTTCAGTCACGGTCTGCACGGCCACTACGGTCGGGGGTTCGAATCCCCCTCGGGCATGGATATTTGTGCCGTCCTTAGTTGTAGGTAGTTCACAAGTAGTTTGTAAGTTTAGGGACTGATGACCCCGTAGTTAAGTCCCTTAAGCTTAACAAAAAAATTAAAAAAAAGTTACTACATGTCTCTGTTTATCGACTTTAACATTGTAAGATCTTGCCAGTGGTGTACATAAAATCAGTTGTGAAGAGCGCCAGTTCTGTTATATAGGACAGACAGGTCGGTCAATTTGTACTAGGCTCAGGGAACACCACAGGAGCTGGAGATTAAGAAAGCCAGATTCCGCCTTTGCCCAACGCTGCTTAGAGCAAGAGCACAAATACGCCATAGATGTACAAGTCTTACATATAGAAGGTATAGGTGCAAAACTGACCAACTAGAAATTTTGGAAATTAAAAAACAGATGCACACGGTCCCAAATTTGATACTGAACGAACAGACAGTATTCAATTATTCACCTCTTTCAGATTATGAGTAACTTCCACATTGTAGATAACAACAACATTAGTAACCTGAGGCGGTCATCTACAAGAGCAAGGTCGTGTACAATAAACTGTTCAATTTTTGATATACAATAATGATTAGCAATTTCAGTAAGAGATAACATCATTAAATACAATGTTAGTATAATAGATATTTACATAAGGTTATTCTAATTATGTAATGCAAGTGTAATAGTTCCTAAATTGCAATGTAAATAGTATTTTCTTCCAATGACGAAGTCGATAAATAGAGACCTGTAGAACGTAATGGTTTGTCTTCACTGGTGTGACGACTTTGGAATCAGTAAAATAGTTGAAAATGGACTCATAACCAAAAACTTGGTCGTACAAATAACGTTTTGTGAAACAAGTCAATAACAGGTGTTCCTTTATTTAATTTGAAATGTTTCACAAAGAACCGACAGTAGAGTCAATCAATATGATAAATGCAAACCTTTGTAAAAAGGCTTAATATGAACTGTATGTACTTTCAAAAATTCGTGTTTAAGACATAATTTGTTTGCGTGCAGAGTCGGTGCAGATCTTAGGCCACGTTACGCCAAAATAATCTCAACGTGCTTTGACCTCACACGCTAGGAGCACTGCTGTCGCATCACGTGACGAGGTGGCCCGCTAGCTTCAGCAAGATTGTCAATCAGGCCCATGCCTTGTATAACGATGACCAGCTACAGATTCGATATATGAATGGACAGTAAAAGCTTCCTGTTTTCCCACGATCAGATATACGATTAGAGACGAGACACTCAAACATAAGAAGAGGAATATTTTCTCTCATATGATCAGGAAATTATTAATGACAGCAAAACGATTAATCTGCTTGCTATTATTCAGTGTGGTGAAGGGTACTTGCAAATGAGAAGTGGATTACAATTTGAAATGCAAGGAATTCGCTGCAATTCTAATCCCTTACATTAATCGTGCTGATTTGTGGTGGTAAACAGTGCGAACTAATGGAAGATGAAGTTAGTTGACAATTTAAGTTAGCGACTGCCACGAAAAACTGCTTTTTCCGCATTACAGTGCTTAGTCCTTGTTTATTTCACTACATTTGGGCAATCTAATCCATTACCTACCACCCAAATACTACAGCGTGTCATAGAACCTGCTAAGTACGTCAAGAAAGAAAACTGTTACTTTGTGTGCGTTTGTGTGTGTGTCATTTTACGCAGCAGGGTCTTCTCGCGACCGAAAACAAACGTCGCAGCTACGCTAGCAGAACGCGACTGTGTCCGTATCCATCACGAAGCCGTATGCCACTGGCCAGGGAAGCCATGTGAAACAAGATCCTGCCAGCGGTCTTCTGTATGCGAAAGCCGTATCGGCTAATCGTGCCTGGTATACAGGTAGTTGACACAGCGACACATATGCGCCTGAGGCGGTAACACGTCGGGATAAAGCTGCATCCACATCTACACTAACAGAAAAAGTTATACCAAGAAAAAGAAACCTCGTGCCGAAAAGCCGTATTGACTAATCGTACCTCGTGTGAAGGAAGTTGACACAACGATACGTAGAGAAACCGCCCTATTATCCAGTACTTTTTTTAAAACTTAAGATTACAATAGCAGTCTTTAAGTAATCCAAAATGTTATACACTATTACTGGTAATATTTAAATACTATTTTTGCAGAAAAATCTTCTGAATATTAAAAAATGTTCAAATGTTTGTTAAGCTTATGGGACTTAACTACGGGGTCATCAGTCCCTAAACTTACAAACTACTTATGAACTACTTACGAACTAGGACGGCACAAATATCCATGCCCGAGGGGGGATTCGAACCCCCGACCGTAGTGGCCGTGCAGACCGTGACTGTAGCGCCTCAGACCCCTCGGCCACCGCGGCCGGCTTCTGAATATTTAATCATTTAGTAATAGCAGGACAAAGAATTAACACGAATAATTTTTACCTATTGCTCCTAATTTCCGGCTTTCCTAATGGCCGGCCGCGGTGGCCGAGGGGTCTGAGGCGCTCCAGTCACGGTCTGCACGACCACTACGGTCGGGGGTTCGAATCCCCCCTCGGGCATGGATATTTGTGCCGTCCTAGTTCATAAGTAGTTCATAAGTAGTTTGTAAGTTTAGGGACTGATGACCCCGTAGTTAAGTCCCATACGCTTAACAAACATTTGAACATTTTTTTCTTTCCTAATGACGGGTTAAAAAAAAAACATTAAATTTTAATGACTGGTTACGTAGCCTTTATTCACAAGAAATTTTTGTTTCTGCATATAATGTGTCGAAAATGTTTATCTTAATTACAATAAAAAATAGCTATGGAGAACGAAACGTTCACAGCTGCGCCACCAAACTCAAACGGCATATCAGAAGATCTTCGCTACTGGTTGTCGAAACGAGAGCCTGAGTGTAGCACCAAGCAAGCGCTATACGTATTCAGCTACGGCACTTTAACCTGTGTGCCGGATGCAGTAACATGAATAACTGAAGTTGCACCCAGGTCCTCTCTAACATAAACACTAAAAGTGAAATGACGTCGTACGTGAAAGTCGTATCAGCTAACTGGCGTGTGTGTGAGTGGGGGGGGGGGGGGGGGGGGGGTAGTTGACAGAGAGAGACAATGCACCGATTGCGGCAACACGACGAGTTAAAGCTGTATCTAGATCTACCCTAACAGAAAGACATACGGGAGAAAACTGTACGACGACAGGTACCACTAGACAGCAAGCTGCATTTAAACTACTGTCCCACAGCGCTGTTTTAATCTGGCGCTAATAAAACTACGAGCGGAAGTCAGAATCTCGCTTTGTGTACACATCACTCTACCTCAAGTATTCTGGGGAGGATAACAATCTAAAAAGAAAAAGTACAGAAATCAGAGTGCCTACGAAGAATACAATTATCTGAAAATTTCCTCTATGGGACACTACGATAGATACTGGCTCCCACTATATGCCGTATTTCTTGACTTCCGCAAGACGTTCGATGCGGTTGCGCACAGTCATCTAATGAACAATGTAAGAGCGCACGGTTTATCAGACCAACTTCGTAATTGGTTTGAAAAGTTTCTAGCTAAGAGAACGCAACAAGTTATTCTCGATGGAGAGAAGCCTTCCGACGTGACAGTGATTTCTAGCGTGCCCAACGGGGCGTTAAAGGAAGGGACAATTAATAAATCCTCCCTGGGGCATGGGTGTACGTGTTTATCCTTAGGTTAGTTTACCTAGGTTTAAGTAGTTTGTAAGCTACGGACTGATGACCACGCAGTTTGGTCCGATAGAATTACAAATATTTGAACTAATAAATAACATATGCAGTTCAATGTGACTTTTGCGAATTTTACTTTATTATATCGAGAAGTCATGTCTCTAAAATTGTTGAGAAATGCAGAAGGATCTGCAGCATATTCAGACCCGGAGCAGTGAGTGGCAATTGACTCACAATATACATGTAACGCACTGCGAATACATAGAAAGAAACATCCTTTATTATAGAATTACGCGATAAAAGAACAATATCTGGAAGCAGTTAGTTCCATAAAATATTTGGGATACGCATAAGGAGCGATTTGACATGGGCCGACCACATAAAATTAATCGTAAGGCAGATGCCAGCTTGAGATTCATAGGAAGAATCCTCAGGAAGTTTAGTTCATCAACAAATGAAATAGCTTACAAAACACTCGTTCGGCCGATATCTGAGTATTGCTCATCAATGAAGGTTTGATAGAGGAGATAGAGAAGATCCAGCGGAGTGCAGCACTCTTCGTTGCAGATTCATTTAGTAAGAGCGAAAACTGCACGGAGATGATCGGCAAACGCAGACGCTGCAAGGGTGATTCTGTATCGCGGTACGGGTTTCTGTCGAAAGTTCCGAGAGCATATGCTTCTTGAAGAGTCAATCAATATATTGCTTCCTCGCTATAGCGAAAAGAACACGACGATAAAATAAGAGATCAGAGCTCACACGAAGGCTTCACGGCAATCTTTTTTCCGCGAATATTTCGCGACAAATATGACTATAACTAAGGTACACAAAGTACCCTCCGTCACACAACATAAGATGACTTACGGAGAAGAGATGTCGATGTATACGCAGAAGAATGGCAGGGAGGATCCTGAAAGACTACAGCAAGAGCTATAAGTAGAGGTCTGCGCGGATGCGGATATCCGCAGTATTTCTTACTCTGCGGATTAAATTGTGAGCGACGCGGATATCCGCGTGTTATATGCGGATAAAGAGCGAGGAATCTGCCCAGTACGTCTGTCGAAATGTTAACTGAAAACTTAAAGCCTGTGGACATTCTTGGAATCCTTGTCGTGTATGACAGAACAAAGTAGCATAATTACTTATTTAAATACCAAGACAGATGCAAAAGTTCCTGAAGTTCCGCCAAAAAAGACAATCGCGATCGAAAAACTTATCAATCTTGTCAGCACAGACATTTTACCATTGGAAGTTGCGTGTGGATCTGGGTTTCTCGAGACGGCACAGACACACATTTCATTGTTTATTATGACATATCTCCTGTACTATGTGTCTTACAGTCATTTAATTA
Source organism: Locusta migratoria (assembly GCA_026315105.1). Lineage (NCBI taxonomy): Eukaryota > Metazoa > Arthropoda > Insecta > Orthoptera > Acrididae > Locusta > Locusta migratoria. Next base: position 326,170,253 of record CM048755.1, read on the forward strand.
TGCCAATAACCGTCGCTAAAGTGCAAGCAATGTTTTGGCAAAGTTTCATCGCAACCGAATGAACGGTACAGCCGCGCATAAAATACGAATACACATACAAACAAACATTCATATTTATGTATTATATAAATGGTAATAAAAGTAATCAGGATTGACAATAGCATTTTATAGCAACTTTCATAATCAGATACGGTGTACAGTGAAAGTAACGTATTTAGGAAGGTACACAATGTTAGATTGTATAGGCTGGCCGCAGCTGCAGCCGACATTCTTTTTTTGCTGACAGTTCAAATGTTTGTTAAGCTTAAGGGACTTAACTACGGGGTCATCAGTCCCTAAACTTAGAAACTACTTAAGAACTACCTACAACTAAGGACGGCACAAATATCCATGCCCGAGGGGGGATTCGAACCCCCGACCGTAGTGGCCGTGCAGACCGTGACTGAAGCGCCTCAGTCCCCTCGGCCACCGCGTCCGGCTGCTGACAGTTGCCAATTAGAAGTAGACGGCAGCTTCAACACTTGAAACGACATGCTTTACTTTGTGTCACTAACCTCTTGTGCGTTAATATGGGGAAAATAAAGTGTCCCTTTTGTAAAACTCCGAAAGAACTGATTTTTAATGTAAAAACAGTAAAACCATCTCTATGCTTATCAGTTTTAACCACTGAAATTTAAGAATATGCCTGTATTAAACAGCTGACTTAGTGCTCCGACCACCGGGCTCCGAAGCACTACTGTGTGTATCCGGAGCGCCAATGTTTTCCTGTTTGGAATAGCCTGTTTTTGTGTAGGTATAGAAGAGTTACCCCGTGATTTGAGAAGTCAAAAGTAGTTAAGCTGTCGCAGAAATGACACTAACAATAATTATATCATTACATACCTTGGTTTTAAATACTGATATCTATTACTATTACCCATTCAAATCTTTAATATCTGCGGAAGCGGATAACGAACTTATGGAAGCGGGTAAAGTGCCACGGATGCGGATCCTCTAGCTATTAAGCCACGATTCTGGGCATCAGTAAAACGGCCGAGGACATCATGATGAAGTGCCTCTGTAAGATCATATCAGACGACTAAATCATAAAGATACATTCACACATGGTGATGTTACCTTGCTGAGTAAGAACACGTGCAATGAAGTAATCTAGTGCATATACAGATGCAATAGACATATACGTATATTATAGTCAAATTACATGATTTTAATCAAAGTCTCGTGAGTTCAAAAATGTTCAAATGTTTGTTAAGCTTATGGGACTTAACTACGGGGTCATCAGTCCCTAAACTTACAAACTACTTATGAACTACTTACGAACTAGGACGGCACAAATATCCATGGCCGAAGGGGGATTCGAACCCCCGACCGTAGTGGCCGTCCTGACCGTGGTCTCGTGAGTATTCTGTAACCAAAGTTCAGACGAAGAGGACACCAAAATCATCGAGCACTAATTTCAAAAGATACATAACTGTTGATAATTGCGGAACACGAGGTGCAAAACTGACAAGCGGACCTTTCAGTCTCGGAAATGTTTGGAATGAGACTTCGTATGTTAGTAGTATACGTCAAGGGTGTCCACTCACAGACATTTTAAGGCGCACTGTCCACAAAATTCCGATAAAAAGAGCTCTAAAGTTTAAGAGCAACGGATATACACCTTATATCAAATCAATGAATTCCACGCAGCCGGCCGCGGTGGCCGAGGGGACTGAGGCGCTCCAGTCACTGTCTGCACGGCCACTACGGTCGGGGGTTCGAATCCCCCCTCGGGCATGGATGTTTGTGCCGTCCTTAGTATAAGGTAATAGATAAGTAGTTTCTAAGTTTAGGGACTGATGACCCCGTAGTTAAGTCCCATAAGTTTAACAAACATTTGAACATCTGAATTCCACGCAGTCTGTCGAAATAGTTCAGGCAGAAGTGGGTTAAACTGTTACTTGGATGATTAGGGTTCAATCTTCCTGCGGTGAACCTTTTATTTTTTTATTTGTTTTAAAACTTACAACAATTTTTAAATAAAATTAATCACACACTATATTAGCAATTACATCATAAATAACTTTATTTTATTTGTGAAATGACGACCACAGCTAATTAAAATTTCAATTCCAAATGCATTTTACAATTCATGTAGGTATATTAAAGCATGAAATGCTATTGTCATTAAATTTTATTAAAAATTAGGCTATACTGTAAGCTGTGAAAAGATTATAAATATTCATTGTAATTTCCAGGAACCGTTTTCTTCCTGAAGAAGCAGAGTGTAGGTGTATGTATACAAACAGGCAGAAGGTCAGGAAGAGTCAAATAAGTAATAAAAATTATCCTTGCAGCTAGGTTCGAACCGCAATCGCCCACATTACATGCGAACAGGTTACCACCTCCGCTATTCGACCGTGCTGCAGCACTGACAATTTTATCAGTGGAATACGTGCTACGCTTAAAACCTGAGAGCCCTTTTTCTTGGAATTTTCTGGATAGTACGCTTTACGACTTCTTTAAATAGACACCTTAAAGTTTACTACCATTCTGCGAAGTCCCATCCCGAACTTAATATCCAAGATCGTAAGGTCTCCTTGTGAGACTCAGAGAAACATGGAGAACCTTAGACAGCTACCCATATGGATGAAGTAGCCCAAATGATCGGGGTAGCTAAAAGGCTGCTTCGAGCGAAAACGTTTTACCAGAAAAATGTCAACGGTTGTGAACTTGGGAAAACTTACGTGATCAAACAAAAATAAAATAGGTTTTATCTTTACTAGATAAACAACTACTTTAACGTTTTCTCTGTACTTTACAGACCTGACACTGGCTATTAAGGGCAGTTTTATCTTCAGCCTCATTACAGAACGCTCAAGATTTATATTGAGGAACCCATTTCTCTTAGGACAGGATGACTTTCGGATGTACCAGAAGTAATTCTAAAACTTTTGACCCATTGGAACGTGCGACACTATTAGACCTGACAAAAATGTCAAAGAAAATATCTTCGTTTTTGTCAAGGAATTGCAAAGGAGATTTCGTTTTATTAATGAAATAAAAAACAGCAACCTCAAAATTATAAACATGGCTGCAATTTACCAACGGTGGAACACGATCCAAAAGTGAATAAAATTTCAGCCAACCAGTTGCATAAAAATGGTTCATATACATAAACCTTGACACAGGCCGTGCTCCACAAATTTATGTTGCACACATTAGTTTTAAATTTTACATTTTATTCCATGACATGGAGTCAGCCACATACGGCCAATTGATTTTATTTAACAACTATTTTAATGTGATCTAAAAGAAATTCTTCTGAAGAAGGCGAAAGTACTTTTGCCGAAACCTGGATCAAGGTTTATGTATATAAACCATTTTTATGCTCACTATACTATAAAGCTGGTCATTATTTATACTTTCTATTCATATTCATGGGGGTCTCCTCAAGTACAATAATTCCATTGATTACATGCATTTTAAGGGATGGTTGTGTCTGATGACATAAAAGTATCACACTATAAACAAAAGTACGGCATATAAAGTTAGTACTGCAGCAACAGTTTTTTATTCAAGTCACATATCCAACCACTTCTTGCCAATGTTTTCCATGTAAGGAATAGGTTTAAACAGCTGCACGATTCCGGGGTTATTTCATTAAAATTAACAATGTAAAATGGTACCGTGACTCCAGCAATACTGTGCAGAAAGGCACAGAGCAGACGTGTAGTTAAGTCATTTTAGAAACGAAAAACACTTTAATATGAAAGTACCATTTCAGTTCGGCTCTAAAGTTTTTAACAAATAAAGCTTGGGATTCAAATCAAATATTCAAATGTTTGTAAACCTAATGGACCAAACTTCTTGGTCATCAGTCCCTAGACTTACAAACTACTTACACTGAGGACAACACACACACACACACACACACACACACACACACACACACACACACGAGGCCGAGGGAGGACGCGACCCTCCGGCGGGAACGGCCGCCCAGTTCGTTGCATGACGCCTTATACCACGCGGCCATTCCGCACGGCAGCTCGGGATTTCCTCACGTATCATTTTAACGAGCTGCAAATAATGAAAATTATGAAATGAATGTAGACTGTGATAGACTCAGAAACAAATTTTCAATGTTCCCCATCGAATTATTTTGATGCCCACAGGCAGCTGGTGTCGTAAATTCCCCTGGGTGTTCAAAATTAAAGTAACAAACCGATATTTCTCCATCCTGTATCGAATTCACGATATAATCATACAAACTGTAAACATTTGTCCATACAATCGTGTTCCGCACGAAGATGGCTATTTGGTCAGCATACTATCATACCAATAATGAAGCCAGGGCACGTATCAAACGGAGTAGTGTTTGCTGGGTAGCCCACATCTACAGTCGCTGTATACACTTCCAAGACGGTGCAGTAAAAATGTTAAAATGTTTGTGAAGCTTATGGGACTTAACAGCGGGGTCATAAGTCCCTAAACTTACAAACGACTCATGAACTAATTAATAATAAAGTCAGCACAAACATCCATGCCTCATTGAGGATTCGAACCCTCGACGCGAGAGGCCGCGCGATCCGCAACGTGGCGCTCCAGACCACGGCGCAGTATGGCGCACACAAGACGCCTACCAGGACTCCCTGTGGTGAAGGGCCGTAGGAATAATGGAAACAGGACAGTCTCACACCGATGTGGTCCGATGGATTAATATGAATCGTTCTGTTGTTTCTCGGATATGGCAGTAGTTTACGGAGACCGAAACTGTATCTCGAAGACCAGTGTATGGCCGACCACGTGTGAAATCATAACGAGATAACGTTATTAAATTAACAGGAAGGAGGGAAGTAAGCTTAGGGTTTAACGTCCGGTCGACAACGCGGTCATCAGAGACGGAGCTTACGCTCGGATTTTCGGGGTAAGATGTGGGAGGAAGTTGGCCCTGGCCTTTGAAAGGAATCATCCCGGAATTTGACTGGAGTGATTTAGGAAAATCACGGGGAACCTAGATCTGGACGGCCGGATGTGGATTTGAACCACCATCCTCCCGAATGCGAGTCCAGTGTCTTACCACCGCGCCACCTCGCTTGGTGTTAAATTAACAGTCACATTTTGGCTGTAAGAGCATTTCAGTACTGTTGTGGCGTCGCTATTCGCCACAACGCCGGCGGTCGCGATATATTACTCTACGCCGGCCGCGGTGGCCGAGGTGACTGAGGCGCTCCAGTCACGGTCAGCACGGCCACTACGGTCGGGGGTTCGAATCCCCCCTCGGGCATGGATATTTGTGCCGTCCTAGTTTGTAAGTAGTTCATAAGTAGTTTGTAAGTTTAGGGACTGATGACCCCGTAGTTAAGTCCCATAAGCTTAACAAACATTTGAACATTTTTATTACTCTACGATACTTCAGCCGCCGGGGCGCCCGCACTCTCTGTACCTCGCGCGCCGGCCAATACGAAGAAGGAGGCTCGCCTACATATGTCGGCGCACCACTCCAGTACGAGGCAGTTCCACAAAGTTCTACAGTTCCACAGTTACGATCCAGGAGTTCCACTGACCTGCACAAGCCGGAACAGTACTATTGCCAGATGTAGTAGTAGTGATACATTGCAGAACTGTATTTGTTAGGAAGACGTTTGTACAGCCACAAGCACCTCAAAGTTGAATAAAAGTATTCAGTTCTTTTAGTTACAGACCCATGTCCACATCCTTGCTAGTCACTGCTCACGCCGCACACAGGAGACACAGCAGGTACCGCCGTAGTAGTGCATGGCAACTGGCATCTGACCTCGTAGCATCCACTGGGAGAGTTGTATCGAGGCAACTGTGTACAGACGGCTTCGACGGTGACCTTAATTACCGGAGACGTGCCGTATGCGTATAACTGACATGTCTTCACACAAGGGAACGTCTCGAGTGGAGTCGTCAACATGCCACCTGGACGGTACAAGATTGGGGCAATTTTCTTTCATAGAGGAGTCCCAATTTGGTCTGGAGAGCGATTCTCGACGGATTCGCATTGGAAGTAACGTGGTAAACGATTTAGGAACTTCGACATTTTTGAAAAAGACCGATATTGAAGAGGATTTATAGTTGCGGAAGACAGGGATTCTCTTGGCCACTCGAGCAGCTATTCACAAAATTGTACGGATGAATCCGCAAGGTTTAATCGCTGTGAAGTATCATGATGAGACCTTGGGGCCTCGTGCGTGGTTTATGCTAGGTGCTGCGGACCTAGACGTCGTATTAATGGAAGAGAATCTCGATCTCATAGAGCACAGGTGGACGATGTTTTCTTGGAAACCGAAGATAGTGTGCGCGTGGTGTGGCCTACTCGCTCTTCCGATTTGAATTCCACAGAGCATATCTGGGATGCACTATGTAGACGGATTGCATCACATCGGCGTACAAAAACCACTCCAAGACTTTCCGGGCCGGCCGCGGTGGCCGAGGGGATTAAGGCGCTCCTGTCAAGGTCTGCACAGCCACTACGGTCGGGGGTTCGAATCCCCCCTCGGGCATGGATATTTGTGCCGTCCTTAGTATAAGGTAGTTGATAAGTAGTTTGTAAGTTTAAGGACTGATGACCCCGTAGTTAAGTCCCATAAGCTTAAGATTGGTGACATCATTCAAAGCATGTACCGTCGTTGTCATGCTTGTATTTCTGTCAGTGGTGGTCATACCCCATACTGAACACATGAAACATGTTCAATCCGTTAAGCTAAAAAAATGGAAGAATACATTGTTGTCTACTATTATGCATGTTGTGGTAGTTTTCGTTCTGTATTCTTTACATTGCTTCTACTTTACTGTGCCCTGCTTATACTGTTTTGTGGAAAAGTAAATAAACCTTGCACAATTTCCATTTGTTCCTTTAATTTCGGACACCAGGGTACTTATATTTCTGCTGTTATGTATACCTTTGCTATGATATACATACAGTTCTCTATCATCAGATGCCAATGACATTGAGTTTTACACATTAATATTGGTTTGGTTATGAAACATTATGAGCAGCTCGAGTGTTCAGAACACGTCCTTCAACAAATATTTCCTTTTGTCTTTTTATTATACTCTTCGCAAGTTTTTGTCCCCTTAACATGCTCTCTATATATTCTCTCTCTCATTCAGCTTTCCCTTCTTTTCTTAGGAGTCGTTTTCCATTTCAGCTCTTGCCAATCATGCATCTCATATCTTCATTGATCAATTGGCTACGTGCTGTATTATCTCTTTTGGTCATAACCCTGTACTCACCTGGCTAGAAGTCCTGTTCCTCCCGCCACCACACTTCACTCATTCTCGCTACATCTAACTTCGTCCTATTAATTATTTATCTTAATAAATTCTCTAATGTACTCGTATTTCACGATTGAGGTAGGATTTGAAAGTGGAGAGCTAAAATTCCGCGAGCTCGCGTCTCTCTCTCTCTCTCTCTCTCTGTCTGTCTATTCGTGTGCGTGTTCTGAGCTTCAGTTGGAAATTTCTCTAGTTTTCTTTCTTCTGTCTTTGAATCTTGCTATTGTAAGGGGGTTCATGGAGTAATCTGTGAAGCCTGGCCATTGGCGGCATAATGAATTTACATTTGATTCCATTTACTGGTCGTCTGCAGTCGACTATCGGCCTGGCGGTCTGGTTACAATCACGCATAAAGAAAGACGTGATTTAAGAAAGCTCGCCATAACCCACACTATACCTGTTCTTTATAATGTAGGACATACTAGTTCGCAATAGACGTTAGCACGCAGATAGTTTGTGAGCTCGGTACAATGCTGGTAGATTGCCAAGGAACGAGACACTCATCATTAGTATGCATTTCGGTTTATAGAAGTGCGTCAGCTTAATGAGAGGTATTTTCGAAGAACTGCCACTCTCCTTCTATGACTAGATATTACTGCAAAGTGACTCAAATTACTACCATACGCTGCTTTTAACCGGCAACTGCTGAGATCCTTAGATGAACCCGGCAAGATCTTGCGATTGCAGTTGAAATGCGTATATAGAGACGCAACAGATTGCAATGTTAATAAATTTCAGTACTACGTTACAGCCTGCCGGAGGAGAGAAACATCGATTGTGATTAAATAATGCTAAACTCCTTTCAAAGTGCGGCACAGAAACTCGTTTCACAAACAGATGAATTATTCAACAGCTGCCTGCGCACCACCTGCGAGCAGCTGAAACCGTGCGTAGGGGCTACACCGGCGTTAGCGTGAGAGGTGCGGAAGGCGGAACAGGGGCCACCCAGGCCCCAGCACGTTCACGTCTGTGAATCTTACTGCGGCTACCTTGTCTAGATGAAAGCTGGAGGCAATAACTGCGTCTGCAACTATTAGTCACATTCGCTGATGGCGGAAGCTTTTTGTAGTATTGTTTCAAACAAGTATTTATCGTAATTAAATTATCCTTCTATAGCAAACACAGTTTAACTATAAATACGTAATAAGTAATCATTACAACATATATTTATATTTATCTGTGATTTTATTAAATCCTGGAAGAACTGTGGTCATTCAAAAACGAATTTAAAGTCAATATTGAACTCTGGGTCGCGATGGATTAGCCGTGCGTACTGGAGCGCCGTATTGCGGTGCGCGCGGCAGTTCGCTCCGGGGTTCGATTCCCCCCTCGGGCATGGATGTTTGTGCCGTCTTTAGTATAAGGTAGTTAATACGTAGTTTGTAATTTTAGGGACTGATGACCCAGTAGTTAAGTCCCATAAGCACTACAAACATTTGAACATCTTTGAAGTCTGAAGACAGCTTCAAATCTTCAAATGTTTGTATAGTCTATGGGACTTAACTACGGGGTCATCAGTCCCTAAACATACAAACTACTTATGAACTACTTACGAAATAGGACGGCACAAATATCCATGCCCGAGGGGGGATTCGAACCCCCGACCGTAGTGGCCGTGCAGACCGTGACTGGAGCGCCTTAGTCCCCTCGGCCACCGCGGCCGGCGAAGACAGCTTAATTATATTCCAAATACACTTAATAATACATGAAGTTTACGAAGGTTTGGGTACAAATATTTTAGGAAGTGGCAATATAGACTAATTCCAATAAAACATTCCATGTTACACATGGCCACGGCGGAGCGCATTGAGGCGCTATGCTACTATGCGTGAAACCGTTCCCCGTCGGGGGTTCGAATTCCCCCTCGGGCTAGATGTTTGTGCCGTCTTTAGTATAAGCTAGTTCATAAGTAGTTTGTAAGTTTAGGAACTAATGACCCCATAGTTAAGTCCCATAAGCTCTACAAACATTTAAACATTTGATTTGTTACATGTGTAGAAATTTTACTGATTAAAAAGGTTCTTGTTGAAATGTAGACCAAACAATCATAAGATGTGAAAAGCAAAGGTATATGACGAAGTTCGTAGTAATTTTTCATAAATTCCACTTCTGTCTTCAATGCTGTTTCGATTTTTCTTGACAACAACAAATGCATCCCTTCAGAGGTTGTCTGACTTTTTTTTATTATTATGAGAGAAGCAATACTTACATACCGAACGATTACTTCATCTCTTAAGCATATTTTTCATTTATAGACTTTACCTTTCAAAAATGACCACAAGTAAAAATCTAAAGGTCCTAGGCCACAGATGATCATTTCTACCGTCCATCTAGTGGGTAATGTGTTTAGATGACGTTCACCTCACGACTAAGGTAAAAAGGGGACCCGACATTCTAGAAGTACATTAGCGTTCTTGCAGCCGCAGAAACCTTTTGCAATAATGCTGAAAGCGGTGCAGAAAACATTTGACCCCTATCACTGATTGGCTATCATAACCCTTTCAGGCCCTGCACGCACAATTGTGCGGGTCTGTTTTTGCTAACTTTATTTCTCTGTGAGTCACGCTGGGAAGTTCAGGCCTGCATCTCACAATCGTGGATGGACTGCGGTAACGGGCGCAACGTGTTTTTCTTCCGCGTTTCTACACTGGTTGGCACCAGCAGTCGGCAAATTTCCAATACACTTACAATGGCGGCAAGAAAGGGCAAATTGGAAGGTTTGTCTATATTGTTGTTATATAAATTTTGTTTCGTTCATTTTAATACTATAGATCTACTGTAGATAGATTATTTTACATTAATATATATCTTCAATTATTCATTTTTTTAATTATTGGGGGTATAAACTGAAACATTAGCCCATGCACAATTGTGCGTGTTGGGCCTAATGTCATATTTTTATGATAAAGACTTGTTGACAAGGTGTTGATTTTTTTGACATGTGAAGCTATCATATCTGACATGATCCTGTGATGTTATTATGTAATTTCTTTCAAAATATCATCCATCCGAAATATAAAAATCACTGGTGCAATTTCAGCACCTCTGAGTGATTCTGCAATCTCTGCTTTACTCAACTCGTCAAATGTAGAGGATTTAAGCAGTGATGACGATACCCTAAATTCCACTTGGGTCCCGACTGCAAAGAAGAATGCTGAAAACTTGCGAGAAAGTTAGTCTGGATCGTCCTCTTCAGGTGAAGATTTTGGAGAAACATCTGCTTCAAAATGCAATGACAATGATGGACATGGCATGTGCAAATTCATGGCTTCAGTACAGACATGACAGTAAAGCTAATGAAGTGCGACGAGAACACATGATCTTCTTGAATTCCGGATGGCTGTGGGGAACACCTGGTCTCACCACCAATTGGAATGCCGATCACTGACGAAGAGCATGATAAAGATGAAGAAGACGTAAATACAGCTCGAAAGAAACAGTTCACCTTGCACAGACAAGAGACTGGACAAATCTGATCATCGGGCTGTTGTTGACTTAAAATTCTGCTAGGTGTTGTCGCAGAAGTGGTTGCATTTCGCGTACAAGGACAAGTTATGAAAATGTGATTGTACTTGTGTTTGTCAAAAGATGCAAACTATTTTCGCTTTTATCAAATGTTCAAATGTTTGTATATCCTATGGGACTTAACTACGGGGTCATCAGTCCCTAAACTTACAAACTACTTATCAACTACTTACGAACTAGGACGGCACAAATATCCATGCCCGAGGGGGATTCGAACCCCCGACCGTAGTGGCCGTGCAGACCGTGACTGGAGCGCCTTAGTCTCCTCGGCCACCGCGGCCGGCTTCGCTTTTATCAAGTATGAAGGCATGTTACTGTAAGATTGTGTAGACCATAAAAAATTGTAGTGAAAGCCCAAACCACACAATTGTGTGGGTACAAAATTTCTGGAAATTATTGAAAATAAATTTATTTTCTATTTTGTAATGAATTACTGTATGTATTTTGTATCTTAAACGTCCCTCTCTATATTAATGTCACATCACCTAAACCTTGGGTCTGAAAGGGAAACCAACGGCAGATTTACAGAGAAGCGGTCTTGAAAATGTGTGTGTACAAAGGCGTGTGGGTTTCGCCGTATCACCATGGTGAATTGCGAGTGTTATTGAAACTGTCACGAATAAAAGTAGTCTAATCAGTAAAAAGTAATAATGGAATTGTTTGGCGAGCCGCTCGAAATGGCCGCGTGGTCTAAGGCGTCATGCTACGGATTGGGCGGCCGTTCCCGCTAGAGGTTCGAGTCCTCCCTCGGGCATGGGTATGTGTGTTGTCTTTAGTGTAAGTTATTTTAAGCAGTTTGTAAGTCTAAGGAGTGATGGCCATAGCAGTTTGACCCAATACGTTTATAAATATTTGAACATTACTTGGCGATTTGCAATACGCAAATGACAAAATTCTAATCGCCTACCTTTATATCCATCATGAAGTTGTTGAATCCGCTGTAAATGATAAGGATAGAGGCAAAGCATATATAATGTCCGTCACATTCTTGTGTGTAGAAGGCTGACACGTGTAGAAATTCCGCGCGTGCTTCCACAATACATTATACCAGCTGAATAATGTATTCTACTTCAGCCACACACTGCCCATTTACACGTTCACAATACGGGTACACACACTGAATCACAAACTCTGCGGCACAGATATTCACCTATTATCTACAGCAAGCAGCAGTAGCATTTCCATTGCAAAACTCATACATAACACCGGCACACTCAGCAAATGTAATACGTGAGGCATTCTTAACCGTTACATTAGAGCTAGCCAACAATTCACGACCACAGTTGAAAAATGCAATTTGCAAACTAAGGAACAACTTGAAAACTTTAACGTCAAAACTGAAGTGACAATCGATAAAGAAACTTTAGTTACAGGTTTATAAACTTCGGAAATGAAAAGTTCTCTAGACCAGCTGTATTTACGGAACCTATCAAAATTCCCCCCAAAGATGCATTTGCATCAAATGTGTACAAAACAAGTTCACTTCTTTTAGTGAGTCAACCAATATACGTGGATATAACCGCAAATCGAAAATGAACAGCCATTATTTATAGTGGTGTTATTAGCATAATACACGCATCTACAACAATGAAGTATTGAAGATTAAAGAAACAGAGCAATATACACAATGCACCTCCTCATACTAAAACTTGTCGGCACACAGCTCAACTATATACCATGCGTCTTATAACTGGCACAATCACGCCCACGCCGACTTTCTGAATACCATACACAAGGAGACGGTCTGACATGTGGGTCACCGATTTCGACCAAATTTTGCATGGACGTTCTACATTGAATAAAAAGAGACACGTGTTTCGGCTTTTTTCTAGACATTCAGTAGTTTAAAATAAAATCAAGATCAAAGTTGATGATGGAAAATCGTGTTTTCAATGCTATACATCGAAAGATCGGCTAAAGATGAGCTTTTCTTACAAATCTATATGGGGTCAAAAGTTAATGACGTTTGGGTAATTTACGTTTTCGAGTTTTCATGCTGTAGCTTGGGTACTGATAAATATGACAGACTTTCCGAGCGCCGTTAACGGTCGAGAGCTCCAGGGCTTGGACTGTCAAACCGTGGATCCAGGTTCGAACCTCCATCATGGCAATTTTTGTTAGATGTTTTCGATGTATTTGATAATATTATCATATCTGTAATACCTGTCCTTGCCTTATTTTGAAGTAGAGCATCGGAAAGTGTGGTTAATATTCAATTTAATGTATTATCTGTATACAGCTGTTTTGATGCACAGTGCAAAAACAATAAAAATAATATATGAAATATATTATTATCTAAAGTATATTATCATGTAAATTCCAATTACTGGCCGTCTATTCGCCAGCTTTCTCACAGACAGTAGGGTGAAATTTATCACAAAAACAACCAAGACACAAATATTTCTCAAACAATGCACAACACACGAATGACATATTGTCACATTCACATGTTGTCCGAGATATCGTTTGTGGAAAACATACCTGATTTCTATTGCTGATAAGAGGTCTATCAGATGTTAATTTCGATGCCCGTATCTTGAAAGACAGGCATGGACAACCGATTATGGGTCAAGACATGAATTTTAATAGCATTTGTTCTATCATGAGTTTCTCTCTCTCTCGTGAATGTGGCTCGATTTTGAAATCTTGAGATACAATTCTTGACTTGCCGAAACAAGTAAACGTCACACGGTTGGCAAAAAAAGATGGCGGTATCACTTTAACAGTGCAGGTCGGCTGAGCACTATCATTGATAAAAGTCATGTCATAGCACATCATGTCGGTTTGGCCACCCCACGAATCCAGTACTGGTATAGAGCAAAATTTATTTTTCTGCACATAAGGTGTGAGAAATATTTGCGTTTTGGTTGTTTTCTGAAAAGTTTCATCCTACTGGCTATGAAAACGCTACGATAACACGGCCAGTATTTGGAATTGCTTAATAATATACTTTGCAAGTTTTCTTTTGATTGTTTTTGCACTGCGTATCATAAATAAAACAGCTGTAAACAGATAATAAACTTAATGGAATATTATGGCAAGAAAAAGTATTACAAATTTGAGAATATTGTGAAATACCTCGAAAAAAAAAATCTAACATAATTGTCATTGAGCAGGTTCGTACCTGGACCCACGGTCTGACAGTCAAAGCCATGGACTGCTTTTTATTAATTTTTTACATTAAAAAATGGGGGGGGGGGGCCTTGCCACCGCTACTTTCGTCTTTAGGGAAAAAATAACACCACACCACTTCAGCCGTTGACTCCTAGCTTAGCCTAGTCCCAGTCCAACTAACCTATTCTAATTCTAATAAGGGCAAGAAGAGGTAGTAGGTTACGGAAAGAAGAAAAAGAAAAAATAATAATAAAGGAAAAAATAATAATAAAGAAATGACGGTAAAAACTAATTTGTTTTAAATTCTTTGTTGTTTAATTATAGTACCGAGCGAGGTGGCGCAGTGGTAACACACTGGACTCGCGATCGGGAGGAAGGTAGTTCAATTCCACCTCCGTCCATCCAGATTTAGGTTTTCCGTGATTTTCCTAAATCACTCCAGGCAAATGCCGGAATGGTTCCTTTCAGAGAGCATGGCCGATTTCCTTACCCAAACAATCCGAGCGTAAGCTCCACCTCTAATGACCACGCAGTCGACGGGGCATTAAAAACCAATCTTCCTTCCTTTAGTTTGTTAAACTATATTATTATTATTATTCTAATTTCTTTTATTATTTCTTTAATGATAATAGGAGCGCATTATTGATGTCGCCGCTATACGTAGAAACGTCCAAACGTGTCTTATCATTGAATGTGTGTACGTTTTGTTGTGAGTCTTTTTTTTTTTTCAGTTCACATGGGTTTCGTTTAGTTGTATCTTCTCACGAATTGACCGTTCCAGTAGTGTGGCGGGCCATGAAAGGCGCTCCGTAAGAAGTGGAAAAAGTATTGCTGATAGCGTGGGTTACGGATTAGGACGCAGTGTCGTTCATTGAGAATGTTGCAATACCCTAGTAGTGACTTCTCGGCAGAATCAAAAACATATCGGGTCGTTTGGCCACGAATCCAGTTCACCGAATGCGTTTTGGTGATGGAGTAGAAAGTCTCTCCCGGGAATAAGAACGTGTTGATGTCAATCTGAGCGATGTTTGGCGAGTAAGGGACGTCAAAATTCGCCGCGCGAGCGTCCCGACGTCGTTTGCTTGACCGCAATGGAACCGATGGGCGTCTGTGTTGTCCACTCTGCAATGAATGCACAGGAGCGAAACGGCGAGATGAATCCGATGCAGGCGATGTCGGTTAACTTGTTTGCCGTTCACCGTGAGATACAACGCTGATTGGACATCTGATTCGAGAAAGCGTGCGTGGACCGCTTTCCATACGTGCCGCTACACATACTGCGGATACTCAATTTCTATTGAGTTGGGTGGTCGACAATATTGTAGCCGATCATATACAGTTTTCGTGCGAAACAAACGAGCAAGTGTTAAAAATTGGTATCCATAACTGAGGTCCAGGAAGAATCGTCGGATATGATAGAAGGCAACTGGAATGGTTGCAATCGTAACTGGAGCCGCCAAAGAGTCCGGAACAAATGCATTGAATAGGATACCGGTGAGAGACTGTGGACAACGACGCCAGATTTTTAGTTGGCAGCTGACGTAGAACGCCGAGACTCTGGTCGGCAGGTGCTTTAGTCCCATCCCAGCCACGTTCCTGTGGGTGTGCAAGGGCGTCATATTGCACTTTGAATACCATTCCTGAGCTGACGTAGGAGCCCAATGCAGCAAACATAGGCCGAGCCAAGAGATTTGGGACTGGTAGCACCTGAGCCACGTGGGGTATGCGGGAGGCATGATAGATGTTCACATAGTGTGCACGTTGAATAATGCCGAGGGATCGTAGCTGGTGATCTGCTGGACTTGCTCTGATTGTGTGTAGCAATCACCCACCGTTCATAGGTGCTGATCAGTGGAGAAATGAACGCCAAGACATCGGACGGCGGTGGCGACACTTATAGGAGCGATGCGTCTGGTAAGCCCTCGCCAATGAGCAAGACCTTGGATTCTGACACGTTGAGCGAGCTGTCCGATGTGTCGCCGCAAGTCACTGGGTAGGCAAAGGACGAGGTCATCTGTGTAGGCCGTACAACAGACGCGGTTCCCTTACAACGTCAAATCTTCCAAACGTTAGCGAAGACCCGGAGCAATGGTTCTAAAGAGAAGGCGTATAAAGTAGTTGAAAGCGGGAAGCCTTGTACAGATCGTGTTATGACCAAGGGTGGCGTCAGGCGACCGATGTATATGATATTATAGGTCGCGCAGTTCAGAAGGTGCATAATTACTGTGACAAAGCCACCAGGGAAGCCCATATGCTGGAGAATTGCCCGCAAATAGGAGTGGTCAACACGGTCTAAGGCCTGGCTAAAGTCGAGTGAAGCCAAGGCGCCAGGGAGACGTTGGTAGCGGGCAAGTGCTTTCATCTCTCGATAACGGCAGAGAGGCGTACAGATATTGTTGTCTCCTCCAAAGGACGTCTGGTCGCAGGATGTGACGTATCACGCGACCTTCTTGAGCTGCGATGCCAGTAACCATGTAAATATTTTTATATCACTAGTGAGCAAAGTTACAGGTCCTTATTCTTGGATTCTTGAAAACCAGTGTGGTTTATGAATAGTGAGAATTAGGATCGACGGTCCAAGCCCTGGACAGCTCGAGCGCGACGACGACTGGAGTCGCTCATGTTTGCTAGTACCCATGCTACAGCATTACTCAAACGTCATTAACTTTTCATTCGATACATATATTAGTAAAAAAAATACTTATCTTTGGGCAATCTTTCTATGTATACCGTTGAAAACGCGGTTTTCCATCATCAACTTTGAACTCGATTTTTTTTCAAAAAATTCTGTCTAGCAAAAAGCCGAAACACTTTTCTCTTTATATTCAATATGAACGCCCATGCAAAATGTGATAGAAATCGGTGACCCCCATGTCAGACCCTCTCCATGTTAGCCACATACCACCTCCACCTCTGCGGCGAAAAAATGCACTGGTCCACGAGTACAAAAAGCTACAGGAAACTCCTCAGCTTCCTGTACATGAAGATCTCCCAAGCATCAGTAAATGAAGGCTTCGTTCTCGGTACCCACCCCTTGAAAGTGCAAGAACATTAGTCGGCAACAGTTTTCACACTAATGACTGCTGGAGACAAATACAGCAGATTATAGTAACATTGGAACAACGGAAGATGTCATGTGTAACGACTAAGGCAGGTTGTTTTGAACTTCCACGAAAGGCCTGGTCGGTTCTTAACCACATAAGAACCAACAGAGGAAGCTGCGCCTATCTCCTGTACAAATGGAAGAAAAGTGCTATTCCAAGCCGTGACTGGCGCTGAAAAGCAAACTGTCCACCAGGAGGTCCAATAATGTCCGCTGAGAGCTTTCAATGGCGACCAGAGTTCCTGGTAATGAAGGAGGGATCACTAGACTATATTCATGGACTGGATATTAGTTTGTAAATTGATATACTTTAAATATACTTGTAATCTATTTTTGTGATGTAGCCATACAGGGAGGATTCGAACTCCCGACGGGAACGGCCTCACGTATCGGAGCATAGCGCCTCAATGCACTCTGCCACTCCGCTGCGGCTAGTTTAAGTAGTTTGTAAGCCTAGGGACTGATAACCGTAGCAATCAAGTCCCTTAGACTTACAAATATTTCAACATTTGGACGCCAGGGTAAGAGCATAAGAATCTTGTTTAATTTAGAAAATTTTTTGAACTAGCTAACGTCAAAACTCCCTAAGAGCAGGGTCAAAATACTAATTAAGTCTTTCAAAAGTTACCGTAGAGTTAGGGGCCATACAACAGTTTTAATACAGATACGAACATTATCTGCTTTAATAAATCTGTAACGGCTTCCCATTAATTAAATGCATCATTACGTCATTATAAAAGGCTAAATGCATTTTCCATAATTTATTGCGCAATAATCCAACTTTTATTTTAGTAGAGTCTCATCCAGGTGTTTTCATCGCGTACAACGAAATAAATTTATGGCTGTATTTCTGTATACGGTCCAATCAACCGTATTTTGCCTTTGAGTGCAGGGATTCGAGGACACTGGATTCCATAGTACTGGGCTAATGTTGCTATTTCGTAACACGAAACGAACGAAGTAAGTTTCGGGTTGAAAATCCCGCAGATCATGAGATCATTAAAGACGTAGGACACATTTAGATTGGATACGGAATTGAATCTATGTCACCGCACGACGCCTCAAAATTACCTCAAATACGATAATGCAATCATAAGCTTACTCTTACAAATAAATGCGGACTCTAGTTAAAATTAACCCCATTTTAACAAATCCCCGCTTACTCAATTATGAGAATATCAGACCCTGCCAACCTCGTATATTTTCTACAAGTATTCTTGCACCCTCACAACAATATCCAGTATATCACGATGCAAGAAAACATCAGTTGCCAGTTTGTACTACCCAGCGGTAGGTCCGTGAATTTTTTTGTGTAAGAAATATCCTTTTGGCTTCTTATTTTTTATTAACACCTCGGACATTGCGGAGACGGTCTAACTGTACTGCTCGCTATATCGAACACTGTACGGTACTTCTCAAAGGAATCATCGCATCATTGTCCTTGATTATGTTAAGGGAAACACCGAAACCTAAAAACCAGATGGACAGAAAGTGATTTGAAGCCGCGGCGGATTAGCCGTGCACACTGGGGCGGTGCGCGCGGTCGTTCGCCGTCGGGGGTTCGAGTCCCCCCTCGGGCATAGGTGCTTGTGTTGTCCTTAGGTTAGTTTACCTTAGTTTAAGTAGTTTGTCAGCTACGGACTAATAGCCAAGCAGTTTGAGTCCGATATGTTTTACAAACATTTGAAGGTGATTTGAACTGCCATTCTCCGCAATAACCGATCGAGGTGGCGCAGTAGTGTCACACTAGACGCGCATTCGGAGGACAAAATCAGTACACACATACACACACCAACATCAGCTACAGTACAACACCGAAATGTGATGAATTGAGACCCGTTGCCACCTGACATCTTGGACTTCATCACTAAAAAGAATGGCCTGGCCAAAACGTGGCACGTAACTCGACAGATGGAGCTGAAAACGCAGGCCAATCTCCTTTGGAGGCAAATAAAAACAGCACTCACTACACGTAGCTACCAGCGTCGAACAGAGAAATTGGCATCACTATAAACGGATATGAAAGCATGGGATCTTATTCGTACCGTACAAAAAGCAGAGCATTTCAACCCATAAATCTGTAATGAGGAAACTTTAATTGAACCTTGATAAATTGAATTTAATTGTCGAGCCGCGCGGAAATGGCCGCGTGGTCTAAGGCATCATGCTACGGCCGCTCCCGCCGAAGGTTCGAGTCTTCCCTCTCGCGTGAGTGTGTGTGTTGTCCTAAGTATAGGTTAGTTTAAGTTGTTTGTAAGCCTAGGGACTGATGCTTATAGCAGTTTGGTCCAATACGTTTACAAACATTTGATGTGAACATTTGCAACTGACGACACCAAGGAGGTTAAAATAAGGGGAGACGGCGGTACTATTCAAAGCTTGGCTGCCGATTGAAGCCAGCCCGTCACCTTGTGGAGCCAAGGCAATGTTTTCAGATTAAAGCATTCTGTGACTTAACTACGGGGTCATCAGTCCCTAAACTTACAAACTACTTATGAACTAGCTAATCCTAAGGACGGCACAAATATCCATGCCCGAGGGGGGATTCGAACCCCCGACCGTAGTGGCCGTGCAGACCGTGACTGGAGCGCCTCAGTCCCCTCGGCCACCGCGGCCGGCTCTGTGGTTCTTGCCCTGTTATCTTTCATACATATAAATGACTGTCGAGTACATATTTGATATAATATACTTTTGTGGACAAATACAGACCAGATAGTTGAATACATACTAGTCACCACAAATGTTATTGGCACCACAATATGGCAGCAATGGCTTCACTTCTGTGGCGTTAAGGTCATCTCCCCTATTCTAACCTCCTTGGTCGACAACTTCGAGCCGATAAAGACCACGTTTAGCACCAACACCTATATGAAGAAGGAGGTAGGTACGAATGTACCAAAGCACAGAGGAGCCGCACAAGGATGACAGAACCAGCCACAGAAGAAGCAGCATCCCGCTACCTTGAACTCCTAGCGAGCTGGAAAGCACTTGGTCATGGTATCATCAAAGCCAAGATGTTGAAAGAGATCTCAGAAGAGGTTATATCTTACGTCACCGGAATTTCCAATGACATTCTCTGAGACAAGAGCTACACACAGAAGTTTCCGACCGGAGCAAGGTATTTGAAAAGTTGCAATTTCTGCAACGAAAACTCTACGCCACAACTGCTCGTGGTTGTAACAGAGGCCGCCGCGGCATTTAGCACCAAAGAATGCTGCGAACCAGAAAGGTGGCTCAGTAGTAACACACTGGACTCGTATTTGGGAAGACAACTCTTCAAGCCCGATTCCGGACATCCAGATTTTGGTTGTCCGTGATTTCCCTAAATCGCTCTAGGCACGGGCGTAGCAAGAGGGTGGTTTTTGGGATTCAAACACCCCCCCCCTCCCAAATGTTGACAAAGCTAACAAAAACTGGCATCATTATGTATCTGGAAACAGCTCACCTACATTTATGCGAAGGCTGGGTAGCCGTCACACAGTCCCGATTTCTCCCCACGCTATTCCCATTTGTTTTAGAGCCCTGAAGAGAGACATTCATGGTCATTGGTATGTTTCTGGCGAAGAGGTGCACACCTGGGTCAAAAATCACGGTCGTGAAATTAACTGCAAACATTCTTGCATGCAGAAATTGACCGTCTTGTCTCACAGTGGGTAAAATGTATTACCAGTTTTGGTGATTACTAATGAAATACTGAACGGTTTTACTATTGGTAATGACAATGTCAGTAATATATTACAATGTCAGCAATATTTCTTGATTCTCCTATGTAAACGACTCTAGTTCAAATGTTTGTATAGCTTATGGGAATTAACTACGGGGTCCCTAAACTTACAAACTACTTATGAACTAACCAATACTAAGGACGGCACAAATATCCATGCCCGAGGGGCGATTCGAAACCCCGACCGTCGTGGCCGTGCAGACCGTGACTGGAGCGCCTCAGTCCCCTCGGCTACCGCGGCCAGCAAACGACTCTAGTAAAAGAATATGTGTACACTTATTTTTTGGCATTGACGGCTTACACGTACCGCAAAAATTTCAGTGCTTCTCCGATACTGCTTCACGCACTGCCTTTCTGATTGCCGTGCGTATTTCGATCCGAATTTTCCTATCTTCATGATATGATTTTCCTTGTTCCTATTTTGGAGAATAGGTACTTTCTTACGGAGTTTACAAATTTTGTTTCTGTACCCTGGTGACTCACTAGTACACAGCCCTTCGGAATGAAATATAATATATACAGTATTAGTGCCGTTTGCAGTTCTATTAAGAGTACGCATTATTACAATGTCCATTCATTGAAAATGAAGCCTATGGCTTTAGGCAAATGCCGCGATGTTCCTTTGAAAGGGCACGGCCGATTTCCTTCCCCATACTTACCCATAAATTCTACTGCGAGCTCCGTCCCTAGTGACCACGATGTCGACGGGATGTTGAAACGTAAACTTGCTTCCCTTCTTCAAAGCGCCAACTCGCTCGACGTGGTAGCTCACGTCGGTCGAAATGGAATCACACGCCACTTACCATTTCTGTGTGCCTGGCAACGCGACTAAAATTCCCTTTCGATACACATCAAAATCCTTGGAACCTGCGATACACGATCTTCTCATTTGTCACTGTAGTTTTCTAGATGTTATCCAACAATCTGAAACATCTCAGATTCGCGTCTTCTAATACCGCTCTTTTCCTCCGCAGCAAGCTGTCCAGCTCTCGCTAACAAGCTCGGGGAGGCGAAACGTGGCTGTTAGCAAGCTACAACAGGCTGCGAACGACTACGAAATCGGTATATTAGTGGCACGGCGGCGACGATTACAATCTGGAAAGCGACGGTAATGACTCGCATCTTCCAGCAGCAACTTAATTGGAAAAAATAATTACAATCATGGGACTATCAGCGCCGGACGAGGGCAATTTACGTTAAGTGCGTTTGTAATAATGCGAATACGCGGAGACAGAGAAAACTGCGGAACATTCTTTTTCCAGATGGCGCGGCGGAAGTAGCGCATTTCTCGCATGCAAGAGCGCGGGGGGGGGGGGGGGAGGCAGGGCAGGGTAGGGCCGGCGCGGCGCCTTTCACCGCGGCCAGAATGTGAGCTGCCGGAATATCGGCAGTCACGACCGCGCGCGCGCAACCCGCCGCGCAGCTCTCCCTGTGCGCGCGATTCATCACGGCCGCCGCCACTCATCTTCTGCTGGCGCCACTCTGCCCAGATCCCATCGCACACTGTGCACCCCCTCCCTTTCACTGGGCCTCTTCCATTCTCTGTAAAGCGTGCTTTCCATTGTACCACATACGCTGACTTAGCAAATGTCAGACACCTAATAGCGTGTGGGGCCTGCGGACTACAGTGTGACGCCGTAGAAATGAGTACCTGGTGCCAAAACCGCCCGCAGAGCGACAGCCAATTATGGTGTGTTACCGAGTGTAGGGACAACGGCACAGTACTTACGACCCATGACAGCCCATATACGCCCATCAAAAACACTGACGTCGAATGCGTATATTGCATCAAGAACACAGTTCATTAAAAACCTTAAGGTCGTAAATTCTACCAAATACCTAGGAGTTACAATTACCAACACCTTAGACTGGAGAGAAAACACAGAAAATATTGTGGGGAAGGCGAATCAAACATTACATTTCATTAGCAGTACGCTTCGAAAATGCACCCACTCCACCAAAGAGACTGCCTACATTACACTTGTGCGTCCTCTCAAATGTTCAAATGTTTGTAAATCTATCGGACCAAACGGTGTGGACATCAGTCCGTAGCTTACAAACTACTTAAACCTAGGTAAACTAACCTAAGGACAACAAACACACCCATGCCCTAGGGAGGACTCGAACCTCAACGGCGAGCAACCGCACGCTCCGCAGCGAGACGCTTTAGACCACTCGGCTACTCCACCGCGGCTGTGCGTCCTCTCCTGGAGTATTGTTGCCCATTGTGGGACCCTCACCAGGTGGGACTGACGGAAGACATTGAGAAGGTTCAGAGAAGGACAACTCGTTTTGTTTTATCACGTTACGGGGGGGGGGGGGGGGATGTTGCACGAATTGGGATGGAAATCATTAAAAGAAAGACGATATTCATTGCGGCGTAATCTGTTTGCGAAGTTCAATCACCGACTTTTACTTCTGAATGTGAAAATATTTTGGTAGCACCCACCATGACCATCCCAATAAAATAAGAGGAACCAGATCGAAAACGGAACGATTTAGGTGTTCTTTCTTCCCGCGCGCTATTAGAGAGTGGAACGGTAGAGAAAAGTTATGAAAGTGGTTAATGAACCCTCTGCCAGGAACTTAAATGTGATTTGCAGAGTATCTATGTACATGTAGATACATGTCACTCACAAAGATGTAAAAAAATCGCGTATGAGCTGTACCAATGCCATGTAGTTGGTAAGACGGTCGATCAGTCAAAACACACGGAAGGAAGTACACTATTTGTGTTCTGCCATGGCTAGAAGGTCAATTACGGGGTTTGTTCCGCACTGTAGCCGCGCGAGGTGGGGCAGTGATAACACACTGGACTCGCATTCGGGGCAACGGTGGTTCAAAAATATTCAAACGTTTATAAAGCGAATGGGACTTAATTGCGGGATAATCAGTCCCTAAACTTACAAACTACTTATGAACTAACTTATACTAAAGACGACAGAAACATCCATGCCCGAGTGAAGATTCGAACCTCCAACGCGGGAGACCGTACGATCCGCAACATGGCGCTGCAGACCACTCGGCTACTCCCGCGCGGGATCGGTGGTTCAAATCCACCTCTGGCCATCCAGATTTAGGTTTCCCGTGATTTCCCTAAATCACTCAAAGCAAGTGCCGGGACGGTTCCTTTGAAATGGCACGGCCGATTTCCTTCCCTAGCCTTAACCAAAAACCCGAACGTGAGCTCCGTCTCTAATGACCACGCAGTCGCCGGGACGTTAAACCCTAAGCTTCCTTCCCCCTCATTTCCTG
The DNA here is from genome assembly GCA_026315105.1 of Locusta migratoria. Taxonomy (NCBI): domain Eukaryota; kingdom Metazoa; phylum Arthropoda; class Insecta; order Orthoptera; family Acrididae; genus Locusta; species Locusta migratoria. The sequence goes on from CM048755.1 coordinate 326,194,261, forward strand.
ATACGCATTGTTCAAAAAATGTTTGTAAAGCTTATGGGACTTAACTATGGGGCCATCAGTCCCTAAACTTACAAACTACTTATGAACTACCCACAACTAAGGACGGCACAAATATCCATGCCCGAGGGGGGATTCGAACCCCCGACCCTAGTGGCCGTGCAGACCGTGACTGAAGCGCCTCAGTCTCCTCGGCCACCGCGGCCGGCTACGCATTGTTACTGTGTGTGTGTGTGTGTGTGTGTGTGTGTGTGTGTGACAGGAGGGACTCTCATCAAGTGAAGTTTCCAGATGTCTCGGAGCGAAGGAGGAAGGAAGCTTAGGGTTTAAGGTCCCGTCGACAGCTTGGTCATTAGAGACGGTTCGGAGCGAACCAAGGCGATATTATTCGGACGTGGAGGAGGTTTAGAGATACTAGAACTGCCTATGACTTGCCACACTCTGGCCGCCCAAAGGCTACGACAGCAGCTGATAACCGCTAAGAACGGATTTCAGTTCGAAGGAACACCATGCCAAATAGTGATTTTCGTGCATCCACAGGACGTCGTTTGCGACTCTAACTGTACATAATGGACTGCATGAGATGCACCTTCACTTCCGACTTCCACGACGAGGTCCAGGTTTGACACCTACACACCATGCAGGACGGTACAGATGGCCCAACAGCATGCTGAATGGACTCGTCAGAGTTGGCATCAGGGGTTATTCACTGATGAGACTCGCACCGCCTTCCCTGATGTTTTGGGGTGGCATTATGTTGAGCCAGCGTACGCCACTGGTAGCGGTAGAGAATGATCAAACAGCTATACGTTACAGGGATGACATCCTCCGATGTATAGTGCAACCATGTCGGCAGGATTTCGGTGATTGATTCGTCTTAATAGATGTCAATTCTCCCGCTCATCGTGCACATTTTGCGTTCCTTCATGATAGCGACATCGCAAGATTAGAATGGTCAGCATGTTCTACAGACATAAACCCTATCGTAAATGCCTGGGGTACATCGAAAACGACTTTTTGGATGAGGCGACCGACCAAACAATCTGAGAGATCTATACTGTATCGCCGTTCAGGAGTGGGGCAATTCGGACCAACATTCTCTTGATGGACAGTATACCACGACGAATACAGGCGTGCATCAGTGCAAGAGAAATGTTACCAGGTATTAGGGGTACTGGTGTATGCTGCAATCTGGAACACGAATTCAGAAGGTCTATGTTATTGTCGAACAACTCGTCAGTTTCTGTCTTCATGAGCAATAAAGAGAACTGAAACGTTGTTTTTGTATCTCTATTCCGTTTTTATGTAAAGGGTAATGAACCACAAAAATCGTGGTGATGCAACACTTTTTTGGTGTGTGTATGTTAGATGGCTTTAAATATATGTTTGGTTGTGTGGCCATCTTCCGCAGCAGCTGTTAAAATTGTCAATAAGAGGTAATCCGCCTTATGCTGCCTGCAATGAAGACATTTTACACCAGACGCGTTACGCTTTTTTTTCTGTCTTTTGCATCTTGCGTGGTCTATAAATCTGGGGACCATATCAATCTTTGGACCTAGTCTGCATGTTCATAAAACCATTACCCTGGCAACGTTGGACTGATGTGGCGGCGCACTATCTTGAAACGCTATAGATCCATCAGGATATTGGATGGTCAAAAATGGGTGGATCCACATACCGAAGATCATTCAAAGTCACTTCTAAAATAACGAGGGAGGCCATTCAATACTTGGATAATGCACCCTAAACCATAACAGAGATACCACCACTGGTGGATCTCACCTTCTTGGCAGGTGGGATCCGTCGATCCATGTGGTCTGCGCCGTACACGGCGCTTCCCAATCGCATGGTGCAGTTGAAATCGTGATTCGTCCTGCCTCCGCCTCCTTCTTGCTTCGGTCACGGTCCTCGAGAATGACAGGGCGGCTTTTCTGGACTGTGACACCCTCATTCAGCCATTTATGGTTAACCCTTGACACAGTTGAACCTGTGAAGTCGAATTCCTGCAGCACTGCGGAAATAAAATTTCCCATCCGTTGTGTACCGACCACCATTTTGATAACGTCAGCTCACGACGACGTTGCATGTTACACAATCACAACATCTCAGAAAATTTCCTATACAACTACTGCTGGCACAGGGAGTGTGCGTTATGCAAACAACACACCTGCCGCATCTGTACACCACTGTCCCTTGACACTTGCTAATTCAGTGCTCGTCCACTGCTAGCCACTAAAATTACAGTGTCATCAAACCAGCATAAAAAAAAGTCAAATTGGCATTTTCCTTGCTATATACTCGGCTATGTGAATGGTTAACATTTCAGTGCAGCCGTACAGAGTCAGTACGCCATTCACATTCTGTATATAAGGAATAATTACGCAGGCGGTTTCTCAACCACAAATGGCATTTGTGGTTTGTTTTGTTTGTTTTTGATAAGGTAGTGTTATACCTCGCGTAAGAAGGAGAAACGTCTTTCAGTACGTGTCGAAATTAGAAAGCGGCAGAATCGTGGCCTGTTGAGACTGCGGTTTATAGACAAGCAAACTGCGTTTGGCTGTACAGAGAAGTACAGCCACTTAACGGACGTTGAGACGTGAAATGGACTGGTTTATAGGAACATAAGTATTCATATGGGCGATTCGACGATGTCTAGAACATTTCAGTCTCTTAGCAAGACGATCATTGTTGCGGCTTCCATGGATGCGGCACAGGGAGGGAGAGAGAGAGAGAGAGAGAGAGAGAGAGAGAGAGAGAGAGAGAGAGAGAGAGAGAGAGAGAGAGAGAGAGAGAGGGGGGGGGGGGGGGAGGGAGACACAGACACACCGACATTGCTGCATCAAACAACCCAAGACAACACTGCGACGCCTTTTCAGACGTGTTCCAGTTCTGTATACAGAAGCAGTGTGGAAGTATTCGTATGTGTATCTAGACCCTGATGAGAACGGAAATGCGCAGATTACAGTTACCATCAGCATAACGACCCAGCACCGGGCATTGTGGAACTGGGTGCCATTGAGTATGCAGAAGGAAACTCTGATTTGCATAGCCGGTAAGCAGGACAGTAGCAGTTAAGATTTCCGACGTTGTAAGACCAGTGGCTTTGCTTTATCGTCGAAGAAAATCGCCTCTGTAAGAATCAACATGGGTTCCGAAAGCAACCATCGTGTGAAATCCAGCTCGCTAAATGAATCCGCGAGACCCAGAAAACAATAGATACACGCTCCCACGTAGCTGGCGTGTTTCTTGATTACCGGAAGGCGTTCTAAACGGTTCAGCACTGCCGTCTAATAAACACAATACGAGCGTACGGAATATCAGAACAACTGTGTGATTAAAGTGTTTCTACCAAACAGAACACTGTATGTCATCTCATTGGAGAGAAGTCTCGTCAGAAGTTCAATAGGGTTTTTTCGCGGTTCATGCTGTAGTACACCAAGAAGTCGCAACGATGGAAAATTATAGCGAAATGCAGGAGGATCTGCAGCGCATCCTGGCAATTTATCCTCAAAATAAAGAAATGTCATGCGATTACATACAAAACAAGGTCCTTTATTGTATAACTATACGGTTGCAGATCATTTACTTCCAGAAAATATCTGGGAGTGTGCAGCAATGAACGGAAGGAAGGAAGATTAGTGTTTAACGCCCCGTCGACAGCGTGGTCATTAGAGGCGGAGCTCACGCTCTAATGGTTTGGATAAGGATGGGGAAGGAAGTCGGCCGTGACCTTTGAAATGAACCATCCCGCCATTTACCTGGAGTGATTAAGGGAAATCACGTCAAACCTAAATCAGGATGGCCGGAAGTGGATTTGAACCACCATCCTCCCGAATGCGAGGCCAGTGTGTTACCACTGCGCCACCTCGTTCGATAGCAAGGAATGATTTGAAGTTGAACAAATAGAATGATTTAATCATGGGAAAGGCAGATGCCATACTAAGATTAATTGCAAGAATACCCAGGAAGTGTATTCAATCAACAATGGAAGTAGCTTACAAAACGCTAGTCTGCATGGGATTCAACCAGATAAAGTTGAAAGAGGAGATACAGAAAATCCAGAGGAGAGCAGCACGCTTCGTTACATGTTCATGTAGTAAGTGTGAAAGCGTCACGGACGTTATCGGCAGACTACAGTAGCAGACGCTACAGGGGGGACGTTCTGCATCACGACATGGATTTATCTCAAAGTTCCGAGAACGTACGTTTTAGAAATGTCAACAAATATATTGTTTCCTCTGTGTATATCTCGCATAAAGAACTAGAGAAAGCCGAGCCCACACGGAGAATTACTTGCAGTCGCGTATGGTTCGCGACTGGAACGGGATATGGGGGAATGGACAGTGGTACACTACGTACCCTCCCTCACACAGCGTAAGGTGGCTTGCGGGGTGTAGATGTAGGTCTACGTGAAGTCAACTTACACATAACACAAGACCGCTTCTTGCCCGTCCTTTCCTGAACTACATGAATACAAATGTGTTTAACTGTGGCCAGCATGTTCTCTAGTATACACAACTGGTGATCGGTTGTCCAGAGACTAGCAATCCACCACTCTTCAGCCACTATCATAAATGCACCCTTGCACAGAGATGAAGCAGCTTGGAATGACATACGTCCATGTTTACATACACACCCCGCATGCACCCAAAGGTGCGTAGAGGAGGGTACCTAGCACCACCATTAGAAATTTGTTTTCCTGTTCCACTCCAATTTAGAACGAGGGAAAAATAAATGCTTGTATGCATCTGTGCGAGCCCTAATCTGTCTGATCTTATATTTGCGGTCTTTACGAGAAAAGTAGGTTGGCGTCAGTAGAATCTTTCCCCAGTCCGCTTCAAATTTCGGCCCTCACCGGTGTTTTTCGGAGAGAACGTCGCCTTCCCTCAAGCGACTTCCATTTGAGAGCCCGAAGCGTCTCAGTAACATTCGCGCATTGATAGAACCTACCAGTTACAAACCTAGCGGTCCGCATCTGAATTGCTTCTATAGCTTTCTTTAAACCGATCTGGTGGGGCTCCCAAACACTTGAACAATACGCAAGACGGGGTCGCGCAAGCGATTTATATGCGGTCCCCTTCACAGACGAATCACATCTTCCCAAAATTCTCCCAATAAACGGAAGTCGACCATCCGTCTTACCCACGACTTTCTTTATATGCTCGTTCCATTTCATATCGCTGTGCACAGTGAGACCTAGATATTTAAGTGACGGGACTGTGTAAAGCAGAACACTAGTAACACTGTATTTCTCCTAATCATCTGCATCTCCTTACAGTTTTCTACATTTAGAGCTAGCTGTCATTCCTTTATATAGATAGAAAATAACAATAGTTCTGTCACACTTCTCTGGGGCACTCCTGACGATAAAAATGTTCAAATGTTGGTAAATCTATGGGACGTATCTACTCTGGTTATCAGTCCCTCGGCTTACAAACTACTTAAACTAACTTATGATAAGGACAACAAATACACCCATGCCCGAGAGAGGACTCGAACCTCTGATGGCGAGCAGCGGCGCGCTCCGCAGCTAAGCGCTTTAGAACACTCGTCCACTCTACCGCTGCTCTCCTGACGATACCCTAGTTTCTGTTGCAAACTCGCCAACGAGGAAAACGTACTGGGTTCTATTACTTAAGTGGTCTTCGAGCCACTTAAATATTTGGGTACTATACCGAGCGAGGTGGCGCACTGGTAACGCACTGGATTCGCATTCGGGAGGGCGGTGGTTCAAATCCTCCTCCGGTCATCCTGATTTAGGTTTTCCGTGATTTCACTAAATCACTCCAGGCAAATGCCGGGATGGTTCCTTTTAAAAGGGCACGGCCGATTTCCTTCCCCATCCTTACCCAAAGCTCCGAACGTTAGCTCCGTCTCTAATGACCAAGCTGTCGACGGGACGTTAAACCCTAAGCTTCTTTCCTATTCCATATGCCCGTACCTTAGTTGGCCGTCTGCGGTGCGGCACCGGGTCGAAAGCCTTTCGAAGATATATGCAGTCTGCCTGTTACTCTTCATGCATAGAACGCAATATGTCATGAGAGAAAAGGGCAAGCTGGATTTCGCACGATCGATGCTTCCTACAGCCGTGCTAATGCATGGAAGGAGCTTTTCCGCCTTAAGGAATTTTACTGTATTACAACCGAGATGATGTTCAAGAATTCTACAGCAAACTAATGTTAATGATACAAGTCTGTAATTCTGTGGGTCCCTTCCTTTACTTTTCTTATCCACGGGAGTCACCTGCGGCTTTCTCCAATCGCCTGGAACTTTGCGCTGAACCAAAGATTCGCAATAAATGCAAGGAGCCAATGCCGCAGAGTACTCTTTGTAAAACCGGATTGGTAATCCATGTACACCTGGCGACTTGTTTGTTTTCAACTCAGTTACTTCTCTACACCGACTGTGCCTATTTTATGTCCACCAATTGGGAGTAGGTGCGATGATTAAATGAAGGTATGTTTGCCTGGTCCTCCTGCGTGAAGGATTTCTTAAACGTTAAATTTGTATCTTCGGCCTTCATTTTGCTGTCTTCTATCACCACCCCAGAATGATAAACGAGTGACTGGATCGAGGCCATTGATACGCTTATCAATTTTACATAGGACCAGAATTTTTTCGGGTTCTCGACAAGACCTTTTCTAAGGTGTGACAGTGGTAGTTATTGTATGCTTCGCGCATCGATCTTTTTACAGATGCGGGAATCCCCACTAACTTTTGCCTGATTTGATCTTCTTGACGTGTTTTGAACCGAGAGTGCAACCGTCTTTGCTTTCTCAGCATCTTTCGAATATTAGTATTGAACCACGGTGGGTCTTACCCATACTTAAACCATTTAGTCAGCACATATTTGTCCAGCGCTTTATTTACAATGCATTTAAAATTTTCCCATAATCCCTCTACGTCCACAGTACGGGAACTAAACGATGTCAAGACTGCTCGTCTGTATCCCCTGTAGAGAAACTATAGATGTCCGAGTCTATACTCGGCAGGTTAAAGTCGCCGCCATCTAATAATGCACGGTCCTGGTAACTTCGCGCTACTGAGCTTAAACTATCTTTGAATGACTTTAGCACACTGACGGTGGAGCCGGGAGGGGGGCGGGGACGGTAAAACCACGCAACTATTAACTTGATTTCGCCTATACCTGTTATACGCGTCCAGATAACGTAAGTCACATATTCGTACGTGTCATCGAAGTTCAGTTCCACTTGATGTAGCAGTGGTTAATACTGGCTCACAACAAAGATAACTGAAGAAACAAACTGAACGAATAATAAAAACATTATTACTACGTAATGAACCAACGGAAACCATGGGCCCGTCATACCAAAGCACTTAGAAAACATCCCAGAACAATCACAGAAATATTGAGCAAGGGATTCGAGTTGATATTTAATATAATTTATGGGCTAGATACCGAGCTGCTATTTGTATGCACGTTCCAGCAAGACAGCAGTATTACTTCAGTATTTAGAGCCCGGAAGGGAGTGTGATGTGATGTGATAACCGTTCACTTAACAATATTCGTAAGCATTACAATGCTATAGATGTCATGACCACTTCTTGGCATCAGTGGTCTAACTAAATACTAATGATCTGAAAGGCTATGGGCAAAAGCTAAATACTCAGATAGACTAGGAAGCTCATTTGAAATAGATGCGGTGAAGTGATATTTGGCTCTGTGCTTTTGAGAACACATACATTTTAAGTACAAACTATAAATGTTGTGAAACAATATTCTCCCTTCACTTTAATTTGTTAAAACAAATTAGTCCAATTTCACCGTGGGGTTTCAGAAAATAAAGCTAAGAAATTCACTGTCAAGATTCCTGTTCCTCCCTGTCCGCACGTATGTCCAGAAGTTCACATTACGAGAGTGTTTTCGCTAAACTGATTGGGTCAACATATACGCGGCACGTCCGTACGAAATCTCTTATTGTGTCTTGAGACTGAGTTTCCGACTGCGTGATGCTTAGGTCTTTGTACACAGTATGCAAATGTTGGAGAAGTAGGATGGCAGAAGAAATACTATTCGATACACGGCTGAACGAACTACTGGCAAATTAGAGAGTAGGCACAGGAACTACGAAGAGGGGCAGAGGAGAATATCTTTCGTGTCGACATTTCAGGGCAGCAGAGTTTCTAGGAGAGGGACAAACATTCAAGGGCAGATGGGCAAGGGGGACCACATGCCACTATCCAATGCCAAGTTAGTTATAAAGTGTCTGCCAGTACAAACACCCACAATGAGATCCTGCGCCTGCCGCTGGATCACGTACTTTAAAGTCGTCTTCGACAGCTTGCTCTGTCACCTCGTCAGTCTGGAAGATGAACATCCCACACACAAAAGCACCAATGGACGCGGTGGATGTAATGTCTCCCACCACTGAACGGGCCCAAGGTCAGTGGGATACGTGTGACGCAGTTTAGGCTGCTAAGTGACTAGTCTGGTCTTCCGATACGCACGTGGTTTACGTTACATTATCATGGGGGCGTAAATTAAAGCAGCCTCCACGAAGACTGCAATCGAGAACAGCAATCTGGCGTACCCTGAGCGTGACGAAATGACGTCCGATCTTTCACACAGAAACATCCAATATACAATCCCTTCTTAGGCCACAGCTACGCATTATGACAATATAGAAGGAATAACACCAATAAAAGAAGAACTGTAACAAGAACTTCGCAGGCATGCCATGTACTGTTCATGCATGAAACACACATGCGCAGGCCGAAGATAAAAAAAGCTAATTGTACCATTTCGTCTCTCTACAAACCACCTGGTGAAGAATTCATAGTTAATAAACCAACACATTAGCAAAATAAACAGGAGCTGGTTGCGATTGGCGATTTCAACAGTCATAGTAACATCTGAGGCTATGATCATGAAGATGAAAATGGGACAGCAGTAGGAGAGTGGGCAGAAGTGAAACTATCAGCATCATTTAACAGCGACAGGTGGAAGCCAGGGTACAACCCCAATCTCATTTTCACCACCAACAACATTAGCCAACAGTGTACAAAGTCCGCCTAATCTCCAGTACCAAATTTACAACATAGACCACTAATCTGCCAAATATTTGCAGATGTTAGACATAAAAAAAATCCCACTTTGGAGGAGGTTTAACTTTAGAAAGCCTGACTTGTCGAGATTTGCAGAGTTACAGGATGCTGCAGTGTCTTCTATAGAACCAACATCAGAACGGTACGACACCTTCACTGCGGTCATAATGAGATATTCCAAAATATCTATCCCTCGTGGCTGTCAAAGATGTTACATCCCTGGACCCATCAGATCAGGCAGCCTTATGTACAGAATACAACTTATTTACAGAAAACCTTTTCAGCGAAACAATAGAAACAGGAAACAAACTCATTTACTCTACTAGAGAGTCAAAAAGGGAAAATAGATTGAAGCAATAGAAAACATGAATTTAAAAAGAGACAGTCATAAGGCTTAGAGACTTGCGACGCCTATGCAGTGATCCAACTAAGAGAACTACATGTCTAAACATCACCGCAAACGAAATAGCATACTTGCCAATGCTAAATGGGATGCCTATCCATAAGTACAAAACACAAACGTTACGTAGAACTGAGGAAGAGGAGAGTAACTTTTCACTCCCATTCACGACGGATGAACTACAGAAGGCTACTAATGAAAGTAAACCTGGTAAGTCAGCAGGCTTGGACGATATAGGATTGATAGATGTCAAATACTGAAGAATTTGCGGAAGAGCTGATTTATTACTATACTGAAACCAGATAAAGAAGGAAACAGTCCAAAGAATTTTAGACCAATCGCACTACTGTCACCTTTACAAACTACTAGAGATAATGATTTTAAACCGTCTCTCAAATGCTATTGATCCCATGGTTATACCTCAGCAAGGTGGATTCCGTCCTGGTAAGAGCTACACATGACAATTGCTCAGTCTCACACAGTTCATAGAAGATGGTTTTGAAGCCCACAAGGTGACATGAGTGGTTTTCGTGGATCTGACAACGACACCGTCAACCATCATTTACTATTAAAGCAGGCTTATCGCCAACCTTCTGTGGAAGACTTCCAAGAACACAGTAGCCGAAGTAGGCTACAGAAAAAAGGCCTTCTCCTGGAAAGTGTGTTGTCTCCGGTTCTGTTCAACAAAAACAAACGACTAATCATAGCCCCCAACTGCAGTAGTGTCCTGTATGCTGATGGTCTGGCGTTGGCAACTCAAAGCACAAATTTAGATTCATTAGAAATCACCCTAAAGAGTGCTCTTGAAGATCTGTCAAAGTACTTAAGAATAAATCAGCTTAAACCAAACTCATAAAAGACAAGTGTAAGCACATCTGAGAAATAGGGAAGCCGCCAGGAAATTAAAGATAGAACAACCAGGAGTTAAACTGCGACACTCAAAAATACCTAGAAATATCAACTGACATGACGCTAACGTTCATGAAACACTGCATGAATGTCAAACCAAAAGTCGACTCCAGAAACAACCTACAGAGAAAACTGGACGGATCACAGTGGTGCAGTAAAGCTGAAACAATCCGAACCTCTGCCATGGCAATATGCTTCTCCACTGCAGAGTACGCCTGTCCTGTCTGGTATAAGTCAACACACGCCAAACAGGTGGATATTGCCCTAAATGACATGTTGTTGTGGTCTTCAGTCCGAAGACTGGTTTGATGCAGCTCTCCAAGGTACCCTGTCCTGTGCAAGTCTCTTCATCTGAGAATAACTTCGGCAACCTACATCCTTTTGAATCTGTTTACTGTATTCGTCCCTCGGTCTCCCTCTACGATTTTTACCCCACACACTTCCTTCTAACACTACGTTGACAATTCCTTGATGTCTCAGGATGTGTCCTACCAATCTATCCCTTCTCTTAGTCAGGATATGCCAGAAACTCCTTTTCTCCCCATTTCGGTTAAGCACCTCCTCATTAGTTACGTGATCTACCCATATAATTTTCATCATTTGTCTGTAGCACCACATTTCAAAAGCTTCTATCATCTTTTTGTTATGCAGAACTGTATCCAGTCAAAAGGCTATACCACTATACCACCTTGCAGGAATTGCACCACCTCCTGTCCGAAAAGAAATATCAACAAACAGGGAAAGAACAAAACTGCCGCGGTGGAGTAGCCGAGCGGTCTAAGGCGCCTCGCTGCGGAACGCGCGGTTTCTAGCCGTCGGGGGTTCGAGTCCTCCCTTGGGCATCTGTGTGTATGTGTGTGTGTGTGTGTGTGTGTGTGTGTGTGTGTGTGTGTGTGTGTGTGTTTGTTGTCCTTAGGTTAGTTTACCTTAGTTTAAGTAGTTTGTAATCTACGGACTGATGACCACGCAGTTTGGTCCGAAAGATTTACAAACATTTTAAACATTTTTTGAACAAAACTGGAACAGGAACAAAGGCAATCCATACACGGGTAGCAACCCTAACAACGACGACTAAGGTCAAGGAAAAGTTTCCTCACAACTTCGGAGACACTAATAACCACTGATAAGGAAGCCAGGCTGCAACTATATAAGGCTGAGACATTCCACCCTCCTGGTTGGAAAAGATTCTCAGAATCTTTGCCCCCTGGTCATGATGATGACTGGCCAACCTGAAAGTCCTTGGACAGGGCCGGCCGCAGTGGGCGAGCGGTCTGCGGCGCGCCAGTCACAGTCTGCACGGCCGCTACGGTCGGGGGTTCGAATCCCCCCTCGGGCATGGATGTTTCTGTCGTCTTTAGTATAAGGTAGTTCATAAGTTTTATAAGTTTAGGGACTGATGACCCCGCAGTTAAGTCCCTTAAGCTTAACAAACATTTGCAATTTCCTTAGTCAGGCTGAGGTCAGCAGTGGGCAGATCACGGGTTAACTTGGTAGCATGGGGATATACTGAAGAAAACATCCAGTGTGACTGTGGGGAAGAGCAAACTACTCAACATATACTTCAGTGCAGACTGTGTGCAGCCACCTGCAAAGAAGACGATCTCCAACAGGGAACGAAAACTGCAATAGAAGAGAGCAAATTTAGTTCAAAGACTGTATGAACTAAGTATATCTGTCAACAATTGTGTAAACTGTGTCCATTTATGTTTCTGAAACGAGAATAATAGTAATTACCATGGGGGAGACGGCAGTTTTCTCGTTAGGGACTTGATATCGAGTACACTCGCCACTGCATGTGTTTTCTGTAGTATAAAAGAATACACGCTACAAAGGTACCCGATACGTGGTGCGCCTGTTCCTGGGACCAACTGACGGTTGATAATTCTCTAGCACATAGAGTGATGAAGTACCTGCAATGTCTAGAGAGCCCGCCGGACGTAAATCCATTTGAATATGGGTGGGACTCACTAGGCCGGAGCAATGGAACACTAACGCTGCCACCTTGGGCAATTTATAACCTACATCAATGGTAAGTGAGACTGCAATACATGCAGAACGTCCAGATGCAGTATATAGGGAGCTGTTGCGCATCCTATTACGCGAAGGCGGCATATTCCCTACAGGCTTTCTGCATGGAATCGATGGAAACCACCGTACCAGTCAAAATCTATGAAGGTTTTCCGATATACCTTGAGTCCTTACTGTTACGTGTCACTTTTTAGTTCAAATATTATTGCAATGACTAAAGGTGTATGTTGCATCGGCAAGAACCGTTAATTTTTGGATCCGAATGTGTAAGTCGGAAATAATATCTCATATAAAATCCGATACGCACCAAACCAGAACTAAGCCTGTATTTCACCAATGGAAAAGTCCCCGTGTCACTTTCTTGTAGACAGTTAACACAAGGGAATTGTTTATCAATACCCGACTGGTTGCTGATAAATCAGTTGTAATACATATCAGCTAATACGAGTGTAGTAGTATGATTGTTAGGTTTGGTAGAACTCAATCAATCTTCTAAATGTACGCCAGCACAATTTTTCCTATTGAGTATCAAACAACTTCTTATTACTTTTTTTCCCATGGGCATCAAGAAATGAGCCAATGTTTTTCCTGAAGTCGCATAGGGATGGCACTCACTGACCGCCGTCAGGGAACAGAGTACTCTGGTAGCTATGCAAATGCTGACACTTGCTGTGCGATTTTGGTCCTGACGTTAGTGTTGCAAGATGCCGCCGCCCCCCCCCCCCCCCCCCTATATATCGTGATACACAGTGAAGAAGTCGAAGATAAACGCATTAAGAATATGTTTCTTTACCCCTTCACTAAGTGTCACATTACGGGAATAAGCTGTCATCTGGCCTTGAACATCTACGCCACCCATACCCTTGTAATATGCAAGGGCAAATTCAGATTTTATCATCTCATTTCTTGGTGTCTGACTTTTCTTCAGTTTGCCTGACTCCTTCAAGTTAAAATACTCATGTTTACTAGATAAAAAATACATGTGTCTGTTATTGTGGCACTTCACACATAATACACTATTAGAGGACCATCTCTGGTGTTATTCACGTTTCAATTTTATGTTAGAATTGTTTTGTCTTACAGTGCCTACAGTATTTGTCTGTTTTCCGTCAGTGTTCTAAATAATTCAAGGAATAATACAAAATAGTTCACAAATGTTTAGAACTAGACTCATACTAACCAGAAGAGTAAATTTCTATAAATTTTGAATGACATATTGTAGCAAGAAATAGATGCACGAACTCTGCAGAAATTTATACCAAATCTTGCACGTTTAGACCTATTGCATTGAATATAATGAAAGACAGTCTCTGAATTTAATTAAGACCTTTATGTAGATGTATGTCCTAGTAAGAATCGTATAAACTAAAAAACACCCACTCATACACAACGATGAAGTATGTGCAAAGACAGGGATTTTTTTTCATTTTATCATATTTAGCGTTTTTTGTATAACGCAAAAAGCGTAAAACAAGAATGGTTCTCTCTCCACTCACCATTTCACGGGAAACATACATCTCAAAACATATTTTTGCTCCAGTATATTTTACATTTTTGCACTTGTGATAGCAGCCGGCCGCGGTGGCCGAGGGGACTGCGGCGCTCCAGTCACGGTCTACACGGCCACTGCGGTCGGGGGTTCGAATCCCCCCTCGGGCATGGATATTTGTGCCGTACTTAGTGTTAGCTAGTTCATAAGTAGTTTGTAAGTTTAGGGACTGATGACCCCGTAGTTAAGTCCCATAAGCTATACAAACATTTGAACATTTTTGATAGCAGAATAACTAATAGAAGATATTCCCTAATCCAACTGGATGTAGTTTCAAACCACTTATCCTCGTCTTTCAGTTTTCTTTCTTTCTTTATTACTAAATTGTTTTCTTGAATAAGCATTGGTCTCTTCGAAAGTCAGTCCGAACACCTAGTTTCTTCGGGTCTGCTGCTGCATCTTCCGAAGAATTATTTCGTCGGGAAAGCCTACGAAACTAAAATCCGGACACTGTAATACACATAATGACTGATTTATATTTATTCAACAAATGATCATAAGCTCCTCCGAAAATATGAAAGGGAAAGATATAAGAGTTACCAATTTTTTCCGTCTGGTTGACGTCACTTAATCTGGGCTTAATCTGGCACATAGTACGAAAATGTTTTGAAAGGATAGGTGCAAACTCATCATTATCGTCACTTCCACTCTGATTTTAGCACTCACTTTCAACTACTGCCTGCCTTTCTTCAGATTCTGCGTCACTTAATAAAAAGTACTTAATTTATTATCACTGTTGAAAAAACTACTTAGTACTTTATGTAAACGCCAATTATCATCCCCACGAACTACTATCTTCGTTGTGCTGGTTGTTTCCTAAGCTGCGCTGGCCGCGGTGGCCGAAGGGCTGAGGCGCTCCAGTCACGGTCTGCACGGCCACTACGGTCGGGGGTTCGAATCCCCCCTCGGGCATGGATATTTGTGCCGTCCTTAGTATAAGATAGTAGATAAGTTGTTTGTAAGTTTAGGGACTGATGACCCCGTAGTTAAGTCCCATAAGCTTAACAAACATTTGAACATTCCTAAGCTGCCACGTGCAGATGTACCCTGTGCCATGTTTTAGAATACATTTACACTCCTGGCCATTGAAATTGCTGCACCACGAAGATGACGTGCTACAAACGCGAAATTTGACCGACAGGGAGAAGGTGCTGTGATATGCAAATGATTAGCTTTTCAGAGCATTCACACAAGGTTGGCGCCGGTGGCGACACCTACACTGTGCTGACATGAGGAAAGTTTCCAACTGATTTCTCATACACAAACAGAAGTTGACCGGCGTTGGCTGGTGAAACGTTGTTGTGATGCCTCGTGTAAGGAGGAGAAATGCGAACCGTCACGTTTCCGACTTTGATAAAGGTTGGATTATAGCCTATCGCGATTGCGGTTTATTGTATCGCGACATTGCTGCTCGCGTTGGTCGCGATCCAATGACTTTTAGCAGAATATGGAATCGGTGGGTTCAGAACGGCAATACGGAACGCCGTGCTGGATCCCAACGGCCTCGTATCACTAGCAGTCAAGATGAGAGGAATCTTATCCGCATGGCTGTAACAGATCGTGCAGCCACGTAGCGATCCCTGAGTCAATAGATGGGGATGGTTGCAAGACAACAGCCATCTGCACGAACACTTCGACGACGTTTGCAGCAGCATGGACTATCAGCTCGGAGACCATGGCTGCGGTTACCCTTAACGCTGCATCACAGACAGGAACACCTGCGATGATGTACGCAACGATGAATCTGGGTGCACGAATGGCAAAACGTATTATTCTTTTTTCGGATGACTCCAGGTTCTGTTTACAGCATCATGATGGTGGTCGCATCCGTTTTTGGCGACATCGCGGTGAACGCACATTGGAAGCGTGTATTCGTCATCGCCATACTGACGTATCACCCGGCGTGATGGTTATGGGGGTGCCATTGGTTACACGTCTCGGTCACATCTTCTTTGCATGGACGGCACTTTGAACAGTGGACGTTACATTTCAGATGTGTTACGACCCGTGGCTCTACCCTTCATTCGATCCCTGCGAAACCCTGCATTTCAGCAGGACAATGCACGACCGCATGTTGTAGGTTCTGTACGGTCATTTCGCCGGCCGCGGTGGCCGATGGGACTAAGGCGCTCCAGTCACAGTCTGCACGGCCACTGCGGTTGGGGGTTCGAATCCCCCCTCGGGCATGGATATTTGTGCCGTCCTAGTTCGTAAGTAGTTCATAAGTAGTTTGTAAGTTTAGGGACTGATGACCCCGTAGTTAAGTCCCATAGACTATACAAACGGTCCTTTCTAGATACGGAAAATGTTCGACTGCTGCCCTGGTCAGCACATTCTCCAGATCTCTCACCAATTGAAAAAGGCTGGTCAATGGTGGCCGAGCAATTGGCTCGTCACAATACGCCAGTCACTAATCTTGACGAACTGTGGCATCGTGTTGAAGCTGCATCGGCATCTGTACCTGTACACGCCATCCAAGCTCTGTTTGACTCAATGCCCAGGCGTATCAAGGTCTTTATTACGGCCAGAGGTGGTTGTTCTGGGTACTGATTTCTCAGGATCTATGCACCAAAATTGCGTGAAAATGTAATCACATGTCAGTTATAGTATAGTATATTTGTCCAATGAATACCCGTTTATCATCTGCATTTCTTCTTAGTGTAGCAATTTTAATGGCCAGTAGTGCAAGAGGCTTTTATCAGCTAGGAATTGAACTGCGTGTAATCATACAGTCAATCGTCAATTCGCGAGCTGAGCTGGTATTGCGTTTTAATTGCCACAGCAGCTTCGTGTAACTACAGCTAGTCATTTGATGCGATTGTGGTCAATGTATACTGTCACTAAAGTAGGTAGGCCAGTAAGCAACAATACTGAGCTGAAACCAAGCTGGGCACAGAGTGAACGTTATGACTAGTAGTACCCTGAGAACAGATGTAAGAAAGGCAGATCCGTCTTACACAACCCAACAGGGATCAAAGGCCAGGTAATAGCTGTATTCGAGAGTCAGCGTAACTATGGGTTCAGTAACGAAATACGAACTGCTTGCTCGCATGCCAGGTATTTATTTCCAGTAGAGAGCTAACGGCCTCCTCCGCGTGACGTGTTCTCCGCGACCACTAGGCCTGGGGCTGACGAAGGCAGAACTAGGAGCCGCACACAATATTGCTGCCAATATCCGTGTCCGCCTTCATATGCTGGAGAGGCGGCATATTAGAAATATTATTCACATTCTAAGATACGTGTGTTAATATCCGCCTCATACAGTACTGCTTCCACCTAACAAGGTATTTTGCGCCGTTGAAAGCCAAGTATTTTTAATAAAATCGATTTGTTCCTATAATTAATGATTTTCCTTCACAATTATCGAAGAATGATAATGCAGTGCTATTTAACCTTGGAAAGCAGATACAAAATATATACACAAAAGGATATTAAAATAGAATGGAATGATGTAATCTTCTAAATAAGACACTCATGTTCAAATGTTTGTAAATCTACGGGACCAGACTACTGTGGCGACAGTCCGTAGGCTTAAAAACTACTTATACTAACCTAACGACAACACACACACACACACACACACACACACAAATGCGCGAGGGAAGACTCGAACCTCCGACGGGGGCGGCTTCGCAGTCCCTACATGGCGCCTAGAACCGCTCGGCTAACACAAAACAAATCCATTTATGCATCCACACCAAATCCCACAAATACTTTTAAACCATTTAAGCTTGCACTTAATATGCTCACGTGTGTTTAAATGCATTAGAGTGAACGATATCGCCAGAATAGGAAACGCACTTTGAAGACTGACAAGAATTTCAGAAGAAACTGCCGTGCTGCGTCAGGATCATTTCAACATTCAGCTGGTGTAATTTAGGAAACCAATGTCAAATCTTAAGCATATGACTGGGCTTTGCCGCGAAATACGTCCCTGTCCACTGTCTACCATTTTAGTGCGATCAAAAACGTTTTGTTATTTTCTTTCTTTCTTTCTTTTTGTGCAAAATTTATAAATAATGTCACTTTACTCGTCTCCGAAACCTTCCCATTTGTAAGTATTATTCAAATGCAACTTACTAACCTGGAAAGCAACATCAATCGTCAATGACATATCGCGTCGGGAAGCATCAAAGTGAAGGCCTCGTCATGTAACATTTTTATTGGACTACAAAACATTACGGAATTCACTAGTAACAATGACTCAATTATGTCAGTGAGATCTGAGAGCTGTCTTCAAACACAGACGAGAGGCGGGAGTCTGCCACTACTGACCTATACATCTGTAGACACTGTCTGTGTAAACTATCTATCAGCGCGAAGAAATTATCTGTAGCAGATAAGATACTCGAGGCAATCTCATTCTGAATACAATTCTGGTCACACCCACAATAAACCATCAAGGTCGGTTACTGACACCGTATCCTACCTCAGTCTTTCACACTGGTACCGCCGACGGGATAGTTCTATTTCACACCAAAACTCTAACCCCCACTCTTTCTTATTATTCTTTTAGCAAGTGGCTGAGAGTTCAAGACTTTCAATTAATCTTAGTCTGGTTCATTTCCACTAAAAGTCAGCGCTGCCATTTGTAAAGGTTTCGAGTACAAACAATACATACCTAGAATTCGAATTCCTGTCGAAATAACTGGCTGTTATCAGTGTCCAACGGGCACAATTTTTCAGCAGTCGACCACGTTGGTATCATCCGGTGTGATGATAATTCTCAAGCTCGCGGAGGGTCTAGCCAGAGATTATACAGAAATCCGAGTCAGAGCTGTATTCTTATTATATCACAAGTCCGCATCCGTCATCCAGTGGGGAGCGTAGTAAATTGCCTTAATGGGGGTCCGGGTTCGAACTCCGGTCGGGTTGGAGATTTTGTCGACTCGGGGTCTGGGTGATGTGTCGTCATCATCATCGACGCCCATGAGGCGTCACTTAACGACTTGCACCAGGCAGGAGGAACAGCTGGGGTCTAACGGCCAACAATGCCGCACGACATCACCATTGTATCACTAGATGTAGGCGAAAGTCGCCTTCTCATTAGGAACAGTTTTCAAGTGTTTCTATTTATAAGTTGATTTGGACAAAAATGAGAAAATGCCAGAGTAACTGTTTGCTACAGAAAAACAAAACTCGAAAATAAAAAAAGAAGAAATAAAAAGGAAGTTGTAAATGCATCGACTAGTGAGGGCACATTTTTGTCCCGACAGCGGACTGTTAAGCCGCAACTTAATACTTCTGCCAGTATTCATTTATGTGTGCATTTACTGCACCTGGCAATATTAGGGGCTTCAGACACTCTTTTATTTTTAACCAGAAATTCTTAGTGAGTTAGGGACTGATGACCCCGTAGTTAAGTCCCATAAGCTTAACAAACATTTGAACATTTGAATCTTAGTGAGTCAACTGGCCAGACGGATCGGTCTAAATTCCATCAGTATTGGAAAAAAGGAAAAACGGAAACGGAAAACGACTAACACACACAATATTATTTCGCGTCTCGGCCTACGTTCTGTCGAAGATTATTAGATAAAGAGAGAAACAGGGAGGGATGAAGAATTGAAAGTGATGAGGAAGAGCTATCTTGGCTACTTTCTGGCGAATATTTTTACTTTTGCCATTCAATAATGAACCGTAAGATTTAGCCACCCTCCCCTTCAACTACATAATTTACTGCAGTAATTGCCAGAAACCACATGAATATTTTTGAAGTTATTTGCAACAGTGTCAGAATTTAGATCATGTGGTTCTAAATCAGTTTTCGATACACGACCACGATCTATATTAAATACACAGTCTGCGTGAAGTTATGGCAGGTGCTACATTAAAGTCTAGAACAGAACTTTGTAGCAGAGG
Organism: Locusta migratoria; assembly: GCA_026315105.1. Taxonomy (NCBI): domain Eukaryota; kingdom Metazoa; phylum Arthropoda; class Insecta; order Orthoptera; family Acrididae; genus Locusta; species Locusta migratoria. Next base: position 326,214,072 of record CM048755.1, read on the forward strand.
AACCCGCAGCTGTGTTTTACTGTACACCTCGCGACTGGTTTCACGCACGCCTACAAACTGGACTTGCCGGCAGCACTGCACAGTAACACTGGCTCTGACCTTGTGCAACGGGGAACAGTCGCCAGGGACACTGAATACACACGGAACTGTTAGTACACAACGCTAAACATGACAGTATCAAGTGCCGACGCGTCTTCATAGAAAAGATATATTTTAGTAAAAGTTCAAGGCTTGATGCGTTCAGCACGAGTCACATAACCAAAGCGGCGGGTAAAACCTCACGTGCAAAGAAACAACTGGTCACCAGTTACTTAATTCAGAGATTTAAAACACCTAAGCTCCATCTCCATACGATGAGCAATAGCAAGTATACATGAAATAAATGCCATTTCTAAAAGCACAAAAAGCTGGTTTAAGTGAGCTGGAAGGGAACGGATAACGAACTTCATCTTGTAGTCCATCTCTACAACCCTAATTTAGCAGGAACGGGAGAGATTGTGGTATTTTTGTAATCAAAATGTAATATGATTTTAGTATCATAATTGGAAAACAAAAGTTGGTCATACAAGTACAATTCAAGTTCATTCCATCCTACCTGACTTAGTAACGATTGTTTTCTACTTAACTCTACCACTGCGGTGGTAAATGTGTACCATGAAGTGAAACGCTAACACCGCCACATCCCTCACAAGAAATAGCGACTGTCCTTTTCTATATTCTGCCGAATTTTGATGATAATCTGAACAATTCGTCGTGGTCTTAAGTTAATGCATTAAAGGCAAACAGGCGGCCAATGTCTACTACTGATTCGAGCTTTTACGGAGAACTTCTCAACACCGAAATTATCTCCATACACCCAGAATGATATTTTCATTCTACAGCGGAGCGTGCTCTGATATGAAACTTCCACTGTGTACCGGACGGGATTCGAATCGGGGACCTTTGCCTTTGGCGGGCAAGCGCTCTACCGACTGAGCTTCCTGGCACGCTTCACGGTCCGTCCTCACAAGTTTACTTCCGCCAGTAGGAGTTTGGAAAGTAGGACCCGAGGTACTGGCAGTGAGGGAAGACCGCGAAGCGTGTCAGGATAGTTCAATCGGCAGGGTACTTGCCCGCCAAAGGCAAAGGTCCCAAGTTCCAAACGCGGTCCGGTACACACTTTTAATCTGCCAGAAAGTTTCATCTCCATACATGTTTGGAGTTGATATACTGGGCAGCTAATATAATAAAATTTTAAATATACATCTCCACTCTGAAAAATGTTTTATTATATTGTACTTGAAATTAAAAATCTACATGCTCCTTAGAAAGGACAATTTTTTAAATTTCGTTTCTTCGACTGCGTCCATTTCTGAGAATTCAGTATTTCACTTTCGACACCTGGTAATTTACACTGGTAAGCCTAAGCATTATCTTCAGGTACTTAATAGCGTATTGGTTCATCTTTAGCATGTTATTTTGCGTATTATAAATTCGACAACTGCTTAGTATGTTTTTCTGGGCGTATTTGGCACCGTATATCTACACGCAGATCCCGCGATTCCCATGAATTATAGTTCAGTGTGATAAAGCCGTGGAGCAGGCGCCCAATAGTCTACCTGATGTGTTTAATCGGATTCAGATTATGACATTTCGTAGCCAAGACCTCAACGCAAGTTCGCTATCTTGTTTCTCAAGCCACAGTGTCACGATTCTGGCGTTGGCATACGGACATTTACGCTGCCAGAATTTTCACTTGGGGAAGACCAAGGCATGCGGAGATGCAGCTAGTTTGCAATAATGTTCACGTAGACCACAGGTGTCATGGTGCCTTCGATTAATGCCACAGGTCTCGTGGAAGCCCAGGTGAATGTCGCCCAAAGCAAAATACTACCCCCACTAGCGTGTGTCTATGTATGGCGCGGTGCCACAAGCATTGTATACTGTGACAGATCACTGCCTATGCTGCTTTACACAGCTGGCAAGTTTCTGACCTCCATGTTTTGTGATTAGACGTGGATAGCCTATTCCTTGTCGCTTACTGGTGTTTTCACCGTCCCTCAGACGTATTCGCTAGATGCTCATGACGGGAACAAGCGCACAGACGACTACCTTTCGTTATTTCTGAGACACGCTTAACCAGGCGCCGGGCCACAACAATCTCCTGCATGTCAGTGGCTGTCTCCCCGTGCAGACCGTATCTTCGCTAGAATGATTTTCCATTCCTCTAACATATTTTCGTCTCTAATGACCTCGTTGTCGATATTTTCCTGCATTACTCAAATGTTTGTAAAGCTTATGTATGCGCGGTCACCAGTCACTAAACCTACAAACTACTTATGAACTAACTGATACTAAAGACAATACAAACATCCATGCCCGAGGGAGGATTCGAACCTCCGACGCGGGAGGCTGGGCGATCCGCAACGTGGCGCTCCAGGCCGCTCGGCTACTCCCGCGCGGCTCCTGCATTACTCTTAATTTGTCGTGTATTTATGAAATATCTCGGCTTATTGACATAATTAATCGTACAATTGTTTGTACCATACCACTGTAATATAGTTTTTATTTATTTCACCACTAGATATATTTTTCGGCAAAACTGGCGTCCTAAAGTTTCTTTGGTATTCAGAGGCCTGCTTTAACTGACTTATTCGATATTTATGTCGTGTTCTTTTAAAGCAGGGTACAGTCTCTGAATACGACACCTGATGGCAGTTTTGCCGAAAGATTATTAAAAAATATATTACAGCGTCCTGATCCAATCAATTATAATTATGTCAATCCATGACATCTGTACAATGTGGACTCAAGATATAACAAGTATCTCGGTTTAATTCTTCTCCGCGCGGGAATGGCCGAGCACTCTAAGTCCTCACTCGGGCATGGGTGTATGTGTTCTCCTTAGCGTTAATTAAAGCAGTTTGTAAGTCTAGGAACTGATGATCACTGCACTTTGGTCTTATAGCTTTACAAACATTTGAACATTTAATTCTTAGTTTCACTGAGAACTCCAATACTATCCAGAAGTTGCCCCTCGCTCTCCTAACACACAAGAACATAGAGTACCATCACAAACTACAGAAAATTGTAATCCACAACCAAGCACATCACAAAGTCACGAGTTCACGATGGAATCACTTACGTCTGGCGATTTTGACATATCTTTAACGCATAATGCCCTCAAGTTTAAAATACTGCATCAGCTTACCGACAGGGCAGAGGAAAAAGAAAGTGGCAGATCGTTGATCAGAGCCGTCGAACTACGTCGACTCTACCGTTCCTACATTCCCAGAGGTCGCCGCATGCAGTTCGTTCGGTACGATGCCAGTTCAAGAACACTCGTATTCTGCAGTCACGCGATCACAAATCTGTCCCACAGAGGCTATTGCTCTACAATGTTAACACAAACAAACTCCAGCAAATTTTGTCTATTTCATGATAATGTCCGTATGAATGCCTTGAGATGTCTTCTCGTCTATGCGCAGTTACTTTAAACGGTACAGTAATCTAATTAAGCCGGCCGCAGTGGCCGAGGGGACTGAGGCGCTCCAGTCACGGTCTGCACGGCCACTACGGTCGGGGATTCGAATCCCCCCCCCCCTCGGGCATGGATATTTGTGCCGTCCTTAGTCTTAGTTAGTTCATAAGTAGTTTGTAAGTTTAGGGACTGATGACCCCGTAGTTAAGTCCCATAAGCTATACAAACATTTGAATCTAATTAAGCATTGATGCTTGTCATGATAATACAATAACCACCAAAGAAAAATAAATGATTGTGTCGATATTCTGTCAGAATACATTTTCGCGAATAAGCTTTTGACTTATCAGAAGGTCATCAGAATGAGGACGATTGATTGTTGAAAAGACATATACAATAATAGTAGTATAGATAGATATATCTGATAATAAAGATTATAAATTTTCCACCAATAGCGAATTGCGACATAAAAACTCAGCCTTTTCATGTTTTTTAATACATTCACAGATGAAGTGATTGGTGCAACTTAAAGAAACGGGTCGCGCGGAATGGCCGCGTATTCTAAAACATCATGCTACGGACTGAGCGCCCATTCCCGCCGGAGGTTCGAGTCCTCCCTCCCTAGGGCATGTGCGCGCGCGCGTGTGTGTGTGTGTGTGTGTGTGTGTGTGTTCTTAGGTTAATTTAAGTTAGTCTCAGTAGTTTGTAAACCTAGCGACTAATAACCAAAGAAGTTAAGTCCCATAGATTTCCAAACATTTCAACATTTGTAAAGATTACATGATGTGCCTAAATGTTCCTAGTAAAAAATAAAATACTTACGATACATAGCTTGTGACAGCAGGGATAAAATGGAATTGCAGTGTTGTTTCGTGGCCATTTAAGATTATATCTAACCGACACCGACAGCAAGGTTACAGATATATGCACGCGAAAAGGTTTCGTCCAATAACGGCACGTACACCGAGTGAACACAGCTGTGAAAATATGCTGAGAATACATCCAATGTTGGAAGCAGGTATTGTGTTCTCGCGAGTTAGATTTCGATAGACTACATCGCATTCTGTCGATGAAGAAAAGTATTACTACTACCAAGTTGTAATTATTTACCAAGTTAATACCAATATATTCATCTTTATTGCAAATACGTATCCTAATGAGTGCCTACCAAACACATTATATTCTCACTGAAACGTTATATCAGGGTATTTTATTTAGAAATGTAATTGTACACACATCTCGTGTGACATCCTAATGTTCGATCTCTCTCTCTCTCTCTCTCTCTCTCTCTCTCTCTGTCTCTCTCTCTCTCTCTCTCTCTCTCTCTCTCTCTCTCTCTCTGGAGTAAGTTTATAGTTACTGAAAATACTTAAACAGCACACAAATGTAATTGATGCAATTGTTCAAAACACGTTCATCTTTGTGTGAATCAAACTACCATTCAGAATAAAAACAAAAGACTGTCATATTAGAAACAATTTAAAAATTTAACTTCAGTCGTCTTTAAAGTCCAAAAGAAAATTTGCGAGATAATTATTTTTGGACACTTCTTATCCCAATCAAAATTCTTAATTATATGTACAACTGCAATTTTACATTCTGTTATTTCAAAAACAATTGCAGTTTCATAAACAACAGGAATTATTAGCTCGCAGAATTCTTGCGGCATCCTTTATAACCTCGACAAGCAGAAGATTCTCAACGAACTCGACATTTTGTCGCGCGTGCGACAGCGATAAGATTCAAGCAGGTTTGAGATTCAAACGTCGCCCGTTGTCGCGTCTGACGTGCGGCGCTGCGGATGTCGTTCACGTAGGACAGGCCCGTAATGTTGCATGCGATGAAATTTGTCGCTTGAACCTGTCGCGCGCTGTCGCTCGCTTTTGTCGCCCACGTAGGGATCTAACATCCTACACTCCGACCCGCGGACAGCTAATTTTGGTTTTTCTATTTGTGACACCCTCCTGAGCCAAGAGTACAGATTTTGATGTAAGTAGGGACAAAAAAATATTTCACACACATAGGTTTACAAAATTTGAAGGGTATTGACGTAAACGTGATATTTTTTTACTTAAGTTATTGATATTTAGCAGATTCCTCTCATATTTTTTAAGTGTTTCAGGTCATAAAAATCAAAGCTTTTTCATATTCGGAAAAGAGTTTTTACTGGGGGCACCTGCGCCCTCTGCCAACCTCTTGCGGGCGCTCCTGTACTAGCAGTCCTCTGCAGATCAGAATAAGGAACCAGTTTACCTCCAGAATAATTTAACAATGCAGCAGAAGAACATGCTCTAGGGCAAAGTAACAACTGTAGTAGTCCCTTACTATCAACCGGTCGCATACCAGCACTGCGAGGCCTTGGTGGCTGATGGTACAAGGCCAGTTCTGTCAGTCATCCAGACTGATGCCCTGCCAACTACCAATTACGCTGCTACCCCGCTTCATAAACCACACCTTTGTCTTGGCTTTTCACAGGTACACCTCCATTGTGTTTACTCATTCAGTACGGCTATCTATAACGGTGAGGCGCACAAGCCACCTGAGCACGACTATGTCCGTGCTTCATGGCGGCAGAGGACTTAATATTCCCCAGTCAGGTCAAGGAAAGGGGCGTTATAAGTGAACACCTCAAGATTGAGGTTATTATAGACGGAGCCCAATGAAGTTAGAGAAGAACGAGGAGGAGATCACTAGCATGTCGGTATTTATAGACACATCCGCACATTCGAAACAATATACACAAACAGTGTGAAATCCTAAATACGGATGGCCAGATGAGAATTTGTACCCTGCTCCTTCAGAATATTAGTCTGGAGTGTTAAACATTTCGTCTGATAAAATGAAGTAATCGTTAGGGACATTAACAGACGATTAAATGAATGCAAATTTTAAATAATATACCATCGCAAACTTTACTTGGATAACTCATTGTGCAATGCAGAATAAGCGTCTAGATGTCGTGGGATCAACTAGTATGTTGTAAATACGGTTCTCGGGCAAGACGTTGCTGTGAAAACTGCAGAGTATTTCGTCGGCGCAGCTGACCGACAGCCTCAGGTGGGGCGAAAACGCTGCTGGGCTGTGACCGACACTTCCGATTTATGCCACGTTAAGAAGGGAACATGCCGGCATGAAAACGATAAAATCTGTTGCCAGTAGCGCAACATTTCAATTCGGTAGCGAGAATGACACCTACGCCATTTGTCGCACTGTGAAACCAAACATTTCGACACACTCGTGAAAACTGTCGATCATATTCTGTGCTGTCCCAATGCCACATGCCCAGGTATGTATTCGCGCTGGCCTGTGTCCATGCGCGCCGTCGTCAACCGGGGAACTACGTCGCCAACGAAGCGGCTTTCAAAGTGTTCAAATGTTTGTAAATCATCGGACTAAACTGCGTGGTCATCAGTCCGTAGCTTACCAACTACTTAAACTAATATGAATATCATTATAACTAGAAATTTATACACCCTGAGAGTGTTTTTAGTCTCTATACTGCCAGAGGCAGCCGGCCGCGGTGGCCGAGGGGACTGAGGCGCTTCAGTCACGGTCCGCACGGCCACTACGGTCGGGGGTTCGAATCCCCCCCTCGGGCATGGATATTTGTGCCGTCCTTAGTTGTAAGTAGTTCATAAGTAGTTTGTAAGTTTAGGGACTGATGACCCCGTAGTTAAGTCCCATAGACTCTACAAACATTTGAACATTTGATTTGCCAGAGGCATTAATGATAAAGGTGAAGCATTAACCCAAGGTAAACTAACCTAAAGACAGCACACACACACACACACACCCATGCCCCAGGGAGGACTCGAACCTCCGACGGCGAGCAACCGCGCGCTCCGCAGCGAGACGCCTTACCGTTCCCCTTGGTAGCCGCAGTGATTTGAACATGGTCAGCGCTGAATCGGATGCTTTATTATATTAAGTTAGTTAGTTGTCCCTTTTATGCAGAATCGTAGAGCTGCTAATTTCCATCCCCTCTTTAACAACACGAGGGCTTCGACGAAATAATTCTGGCATTTTTAGTTCTTAGATACTTATTTAAAACGCATCTGGCCAGGAAATTTAGTTTAAAAAAAATTTATTCGGAGGTTTTGTTACTTCCAATCATTTATTTATGTCATGCCGCCCTTTAAATGACCTATTAGTTTCGTGTAACGCCTTCATTCCGTTGTGTTTTGAACAGTGGTGTATGAATGCCGCAATTGAAAGTCTGTATTTCCAATTAACGGAGATATGTTATAAATAAATGTTTACGCGAAACAACACGTAATAAGATTCACGTTTCCCTCAAATTATAATCTTCTTGTTGAGACAATGACCGAACATAGTAATTGTGAATGAATAATTACTAAATATTAATTACATGTACCATTTTGTTGGTTTAAATCTAAAAGAATACTTCAAATATCAGTTTCTATCATTTATAGATCACTATGAGGCCGTATTTGGATCTCTGTGTTGCTATAGAGCATCTACATATACTCCGCAACCCACCGTAGCCGGTCGCGGTGGCCAAGGGGACTGAGGCGCTCCAGTGACGGTCTGCACGGCCACTACGGTCGGGGGTTCGAATCCCCCCCTCGGGCATGGATATTTGTGCCGCCTTTAGTGTAAGGTAGTTTATAAGTAGTTTGTAAGTTTAGGGACTGATGACCCCGTAGTTAAGTCCCGTAAGCTATACAAACATTTTTTTTTTAATCCACCGTAAAGTGCGGGGCGGAGGGTACACTATACCACTACTAGGCATTCCCTTTCCTATTCCACTCCCAAATAGAACGAGGAAAAAAGAATGTCTATGTGCCTCTGCAAGAGCCCTAATTTCTCTTATCTTGTCTTTGTGATTTTTACGCGAAATGTACGTAGGCGGCAGCAAGATCGTTCTACAGTCAGCTTCAAATGCCGACCCTCTAAATTTCCTCAACAAAATTTATCGAAAAGAACGTCGCCTTTCCGTTTCAGTTCCAAGAGCATTTATGTGACACTCGCGCATTGGTCGAACTACCAATAACGAAACTGGCTGATCGCCTCTGAACCGCCTCTATGTCTTCCTTTAAACTGATTTCCTGCGGGTCCCAAACATTTGAGCAATACTCAAGACGTCGTTTTATACGCGGCCTCCTTTACAGATGAAGTACAACTTCCCAAAATTCCCCAATAAATCTTGTCAGCTGTCCGCCTTACTCACAACTGTTCTTACATGTTCGTTCCATTTCGTATCGCTCTGAAATGTTACGCCTAGATATTTGAACGACGTGACTGCATCAAGACGCTCACTGCTAATGCTGTGTTCGAACATTATGGGATTGTTTTTCCTACTCACGTGCATCACCTTACATTTTTCTACATTAAGAGCTAGCTGTTATTCTTCACACCAACTAGAAATTTTGTCTAAGTCATCCTGTATGCTATTACAGTCAATTAAAGCGCGCAGCCGGCCGCGGTGGCCGAGGGGACTGAGGCGCTCCAGTCACGATCTGCACGGCCACTACGGTCGGGGGGTTCGAATCCCCCCTCGGGCATGGATATTTGTGCCGTCCTTAGTATTAGCTAGTTCATAAGTAGTTTGTAAGTTTATGGACTGATGACCCTGTAGTTAAGTCCCATAAGCTATACAAACATTTGAACATTTTAAAGCGCGCATTGAAAGTTGCTCATATTAGTAGAATGCATTTACTTAAGATTCACACAGTTACAGTGAAGTACAACCCCTGACAAAGTTCGGTGAATAGTCCTGTAACATTAACGTAGATGAAGTATGAACTACAATCACCTTACTGTCGTTCGAAACAGTCACCTGCCATAACAATGCATCGCTGAGCTCTGCGATACATGTCCTGGAAACTTTGCACCAAGTCGTTCTTCGGGAATGATGTTCAAAAGCCTAGTCACGTTTCGCTGGAGTCAGGAATACCCTCAAATCAAATAAATTTGGAGGATTGTGATCTGGCGAGTATGGTGGATGTTCAAGTTGCACCAACACCTTTATAGCCAGTGACTATTTGACGATATTGGCTGCGTGGGGGTGAGCGTTGTTGTGCAATTTGAACATCCACCATACTCGGATCTCAGTTCTCCAGACTTCTTCCTGTTCCCTCGACTAAAACTCTGACTCACTGCGCGAGGCCTCCCGCGTCGGAGGTTCGAATCCTCCCTCGGGCATGGATGTTTGTGTTGTCCTTAGTATAAGTTCAGAAGTAGTTTGTAAGTTTAGGGACTGATGACCCCGCAGTTAAGTCCCATAAGCTCTACAAACATTTGAACATTCTGAGTTACTGTGAGGACAGATTGAGTGATCAAAGATAACGAGAAATTACAGTTGGTTTTTAGTGCTAAAACTGATTTTTTTCTGTTTTGAGTTTGTTCTTAGAGGGTATGTTTAATCGACGTGAGCAAAGCGATTGTTGACAGATGTTTTCTCGGATATATTCCATATTACGAAACTGTGGTTAAGGTTAGGATAGGGGTTTAAATTCAGTTGTACAAAACGCATCGTCTGTCGCATTTCATCTCGTATTCACTCATACTTCGCTACGGCCGCTTTCGACATTATTCCACTTTGCATATTAACAGCATTTGTTGAGGTGACTCGCCTTGTTTGTGTCGTCTCTAAGCGAACGATAGCTGGCAGCCGATGTGGCAACACTAGCGCTAAGTGACAGACGTCAACTATCAAGTAATCTGACTATACAATAATTCACCTTTATCTTAAAGAATTAAGTCTCACAAGCATCAAGGAAGACATTCATCACGGTAATGTTATGGAGTTAGCATCCTGACTACCTTTTTTGAAAGTAGCTAGTCGCCTTGTCTACCTTGGTAGTTCCCCGTATTTGTCACTGGGAAGAAGTCAAAGAGTACTGCAGCCGCCGAGAGGACATGCACTTGCGAAAGCACTGCTGACACTGGATATTAACGCCTTCCGTGTACTGCTGATGCTTTCATCTAAACATGCGCCACTCCATCCCAATAGTTTCCCACAACTTCGCTTAGAAAATAATGTACTGTACAAGCAAGATATACATGCTCGACATGAAATACTATTTGCAACTGGTTAATACTGTACGGACGAGCTTTAATTAAGCAATAACTGAAATGTTCAAATGTTTGTTAAGCTTATGGGACTTAACTGCGGGGTCATAAGTCCCTAAACTTACAAACTACTTCCCAACTACCTTATACTAAAGACAGCACAAACATCCACGCTCGCTGGGGGATTTGAACCCCCGACGGGGAACGGCCGCGCGCACCGAAGCATGGCACCGCAATGTGCACGGCCATTCCGCCGCGGCAAGCAACAATTCACGTGCTTATCAAAATAAACTGAAGTACATATTTTTAAGTGGTTTATAAACCATACAAAATGCAAGACTACTGACGCGTAGTTGCGTAGTAACGTTCGGTTTACAGCCATCACCCCTCTCTCTTTCTGAAAATAAAAATGGCATTTTGATGTAAAGGTAAAGCAGTCAACAGTCCGAAGATTGAACACCACAGTGCTTTACTAGGCATGGTCCTGTTTGGAGGTTGTATGCCGTTGCCTTCCTCCGACCTTCGAACTGACTTACCCAGCCAGTTATAGGGGGACCTACATTTTAACGTGGGTTCCGAACCACGGTGCTACTCGATATTTTTCACATAAGCAACACTGCAAGAGGTGAAAGAACTGGAAAGTGACAGATAAAAATCCCAGGCCCTGGCGGGGGTCGAACCCGCTCCCTTGGATGTGTAATCCGGCACTCCACCACTGTGCTACCGATGTAAAGATAGAAATTATTCACCTGATTTTCCTGCGAAACAGTCACACTTTAAAAAAGCGTAGCCTGACCATCAACTCAATTATTGAAGGCAACTTCATATCTTAGCCAAGTAATGCTTTGTCAAACTGTGTGACAAAACATTATTTGGAGACCACCTACTGCAGCTTCCAAACTTTCTGGATCGTGGTAAGTGGTGGCGATATACAACGGTATACAACATTTTCTTTCTCTTTGCCCTCGCGGCCGATTCTTCTAGAAGCAAGGCTGTCCAGGTGAGGTTGTACTGCAACCCATGCTATACGCTGTTTTCTAGTTGCCGCATTTTTATCAAATTACAATACATATACGTAAGACTTTCTTGACTGCCGGCAGATAGTAGTTTCCAGTCACTTCAGTCCCATTACATTGAATAAGATTTGTATACAATGTTTCGTGCGTCGTTCGTTGGCTTCCATTCCGATACTGCATATAAAAATAAAAATAAAAAATAAATTAAAGAGCCTCTCCGTGCACGAAGAAATTTGGCGAAGTCTGGCGGATATTACAAGGGTTGTTTCTAATACGAAAAATACATAGTGCAACAATTACGATTTTTTTTTCGTATTGTATCCTCCGCCTCCTCCCCCTCTCCCCGGGTAGCTATATTGCCAAGCAAAGCAAAAGAATTCATTGACATTTAGCCTTGACAAGAGACAATGGCCCTTCCTCATTGGCAAGGTTTCGAGGAAGAACTACGGGTTCCAATTAATTATACGACAGTACTGTTATCATTCCCAATAGTGAAGACTAACACTTTATGAACTCTCAAAATCAGCGGATTGTTATACTCACAGTCTGTTCTCAACTTTTCAACAATAAATGGGCTGCAATGTCGATAGAAACAAATACGCCTCCGACCATCCAGGCTTATATTTTCCATGATTTCCCTAAATCACTCCAAGCCAATGACGTGATGGTTCCTTTGTAGCCGCGGTGGAGTAGCCGAGCGGTCCAAGGCGCCTCGCTGCGGAGCGCACGGTTGCTCGCCGTCGGAGGTTCGAGTCCTCCCTGGGGCATGGGTGTGTGTGTTTGTCCTTAGGTTAGTTTACCTAGGTTTAAGTAGTTTGTAAGCTACGGACTGATGAACACGCAGTTTAGTCCGATAGATTTACAAACATTTGAACATTTTGTTCCTTTGTAAGAACGCGACTGATTTCTTTTCTGATCCGTAATAAATTATTCCGAGCTTGTGCTCCGTCTCTAATGACGACGGTGTCGACGGTACTTTGAACCATATCTTCCCTTTTTTTCTCAATGGCGACAGAGCACTACTAATTTTTTATATAAATCAAATTGTAACAGTCAGTGCTAAACTGTTAGTATGTCTCGGGTAACTTAAAACCGGAAGAAAGACAATATTTTTGACAACGGCATTCATATTAATTTTAAGACCAACCTTTGAAGAACTGTAATAAGAGTATGTTGTTTCTATAGTATAATTTACGCAAAGAACAGAAGGATAAGAAAAAGTTCGTCTGTTGCCTATATTCAACACTTCTCTATCGTGCCCCACGATCTTGGCAACTTTCAACATTTCACAAAAACAATACTGGAAACCAGGCTGTGGCAAGGCATTTCAACTATTATTTCATTATATACTCGCTGACCTTGACGACTGACCGCCCTGAAGCTCCGATAATTTTCATCCTGTCTCCGACTTTCGATCAGCGTTCGCGACCCAATGCCGTGCAAAAAAATGTTCAAATGTTTGTTAAGCTTATGGGACTTAACTACGGGGTCATCAGTCCCTAAACTTACAAACTACTTATCAACTACCTTATACTAAGGACGACACAAATATCCATGCCCGAGGGGGGATTCGAACCCCCGACCGTAGTGGCCGTGCAGACTGTGACTGGAGCGCCTCAGTCCCCTCGACCACCGCGGCCGAATGCCGTGCACCACAAGTGGATCGTGGCATGTGTGTTGGGAACTGCCGCTCTATAGCATAATGCTCTCAGTGCGTATCCGAGGAGCGTTTCGTCCTGGGTTGAGAAAAACCCGTTTAAAGTAATCTAGCCCAGTGGGTTTAAATATGGTTTTATTGGGGGATTATTTTCGTACTGTGAAATTCTTATGATGAGGCCCGGGTCACTTTATTGAGGATACGTGGACGTGCAAATTGGACAGTTAGGATGATCCTTAAAGTGTGACTTAGTGTCATTTTATGTTCAATTGGTACTTTCATTTCAGTTCTGAAAGTCATTGGTGCCTTTTATCTCTTTGAATGTGAGATTCTGCCAACTTCATACTCATTGTTTATGTCTATTAAGAAAGTAACAAATTTTCGAAACAATCTTACCATATTAAAGCAACTCATTTGTCATTGAGTCATAACTCAATGAGTATCGCGAAACATAAATCTGGAAGTTCTGAGACGAAACCCAGTCACATCTTTCTTTTCAATTTTTTTTCTTTACATGTGCAAAAAGCCAGTTTGCACCGTGATCTACTTTAAACTCGATAAGTTAATTCTAAAGGCGGAAGAAGGAGTCAAAGCACTGTTAACTGTTTATGGTCGTAAAGAGTGGTTTCAATGTTTGTAAATCTAAGGGACTTGACTACTCTGGTTATTAGTCCCTAAACTTACAAACTACATAAAGTAACTTATCCTAAGTAACTTATCCTGAGGACTCGAACCCCCGATGGCGAACGTAAGAGGGGTTCCTTAGCCCAATATTACACTAACAAATTTTATTTGACCAAGATCTTTGACGTGGCTTAAAACGGGGTATTACAATATCACCAAATATTACGTCAAGGCCCCTAGAAAACCTCTGACGACGATTAATTACTGTGCTCTGCAGTTGCATGTACTGTAATTGCAATGGCTGTACATATGAACATATGAAAGAGGGGAAAAAAGTGAAAGGAAATGTACTTGGGTGAAGCCGTGGGTTTCAGTGAGGGCTAATAAAAGCATACACCATTTGTTACAGGAGTTTCAAATTGAGGATGTAAAAAGTCTTATGAAAATTACTTGTCAATGGACGAGAGTACATTTCAATATGTGCTCCGGAAAATATAGCAGAATGTTAATAAGATAAATTGTTGTGCCTAATAGTTGCCTACAATAAATATGATTCCTCTAAGTTTCAATTTGTCTCATTAAATATTCATGTGTGTGTACAGTTGGGTTTTACTAGATTTCAAATGTTCAAATGTTTGTATTGCTCATGGGACTTAACTACGGGGTCATCTGTCTCTAAACTTACAAACTACTTATGAACTAGCTTATACTAAAGACGGCACAAACATCCATGCCCGAGGGGGGATTCCAACCCCCGACCGCAGCGGCCGTGCAGACCGCGACTGCCACGCCGGAGACCGCTCGGCCATTGCGGCCGGCGTTTATTGGGTTTATTGCTGCTTTTTTTTTTTTTTTTTTTTTTTTTTTAATGGGTTTTCTCATCTTGTTGAGTGCTTGTGGTTCAACTGTCCTTCGATCACTTTCCGTAGATACTTAGGAACAGCCGACAAATTTCGCAGTTTCCGTTCCTTATGTTCGCTTCCTGGCGCCAGGACTTAATTTTATCTTTTTCACAGTTGCTTGCATCGGTGGATTTCCACAACGGCGATAGAATGGTTCCGCACTCATACCCGCTTCGTGTATAATACTTTCCTTACCGCATCACGTGCCCGCAACGCCACCAGGCGACATCCAATCTTGTGGTGGGCAGCAGACATAATGAGATTGTAAGTGTACCACGGGGTTGATGAAAAAAATTACTAAAAAAATTCTGAACTTAGGCGTTCCAAAATGAATTGAAAACGTTACCACCTCCTATTACGAACTCGTACATTCCGCGCGTCAAGTGTCTCCACATTACGAAGGCAAATAGGACAGGAAACACATTGGCTGATAATTGTACGAAGTACTCTTGGGCAATGTACGTTTTATGAAACTGATGCGCTTGTGGTGTGTCCACGAATCAATAGAGCTATACTTTTAGGAAGATTAAATAGGATCAAAGGAAATCTAAACTGAGACACGCTCTCAGGCATCCTATATTACAATCTCGCAGCAAGATAACGTCTGCCTCATGCTTAGAACTGATTTGTATTGAACAAAACTTTGAGACTTCAAGTATTATAAGTAAGTACCGGTATATCCAAACGGATCAACTGGGGCGTGAGAAGTACTTCCCCCGTGTTTCTTTCCGTGCTGAGTTAATCTGTATCAATATTCCATAAACTCTTAACTCCGTCCTAAAGGCCTCGAGAGGCTTAACAGGTAGCGACGGGCCGTCGTGGCATCATTCGCCCGAAGGCGTCAACGGATGGAGGAGGACATGGTCAATATCGATTTTCGTGACCGGAGCCGCTACTTCTCAATCAAGTAGCTCCTCAGTTCAATACTCCATAAACAACATTGATTTATGCATCATTAGCTTATTCGACTACGTTTCTTCCCTTTATATCCGCTTTCAGATATAATGGGGAAAAATAATATATGTATAATACTGCAATGAATATAACTCCAGATGAATAATAAGTTCAGTATCTATCTCTATGGAGTAATAAGACGACAGCATAGTTAATACTGGATTGTTCCATACGATACATTACCTGTGGGCTAAAGACAATAATTAATAGAATGGGAATATTTAGATTAATTTAGTGTTGCAGAAATAAAGGGAAATACAGGGCTTAATGCATTAGAATAATTATAGTAAGATGATCGCATATGCGATACAAGGTCGAGTGTAAGACCATCGAACAGATGGGACAGAAACTTAACTGAACACATGGTGTCCCTCTTAAACTATGCACCCAGAATATCTCTAGAACAACAACAGATATTGAAAAGCGATTTTCATGGGCATTAAAGTAAGGCTGGGGCTTATGAAAGTAAATACTACAACACATTCGAAAACGTAAACAAGCAGTTTTTCGATATAAACTTGTGTTTCTCTTACAACGGGCACTCAAAATATTCTTTATGCAATCAGTAGCACGAAAAATTACAAAAACAATGGCGTTGGTTCCATCTCAATACGTCAATAAAATGTTCAAATGTTTGAAGAGCTTATGGGACTTAACTACGGGGTCATCAGTCCCTAAACTTACAAACTACTTATGAACTAGCTAATACTAAGGACGGCACAAATATCCATGGTCGAGGGGGATTCGAACCCCCGACCGTAGTGGCCGTGCAGGTTGTGACTGGCGCGCCACAGAACACTCTACCACCGCGGCCGGCAATACGTCAATATCCCCGAAATATTGCGAAGCGAAGTTGGCGCTTGAAACAAACGAAACGCGCAGCTAGCGCACGCACGTCCCGACACTCAATCGTGAACCTCAAGCTGCCTGTAATCGTGATGTGATTGAGGTAGTATTATGTAAGAAATGCTGTACTTATTGATATTTACACTGTTATTTACTGGACTGGAAACATCACACATTTCCAGTTACACACAACGAAAAATAAGGGTTTATTCGTTCGTGCTTTATTGATCTTTCGTATTCCGTTACATAAGTTTACATGACACGCACGGAAAAATTCACTGAACATTTTTAAGTTTTGGACATGGTTGAACGATTAAAAAAATAATCGTACAATAGCACGTACAAATCAAACACACAGAAACACAGACAGGTATGTCACAACATTTCTCACAGCGTAAATTCTACAGCGTATGTTCGGAGAGATCGTCACTTATAATGGTGTTTCAGGTGTTATTGCAGCACATGCAGCCCTAATACAGACTCTTATGTTGTCCATCATTGTTGGAACCTCCTGATACACCACATTTTCACGTCCTCAGGCATAAAAGGCCCTGGGATGAGGTCCAGCGATCGCGCTGGAAGTATCCGAGTAGTACGCCGACCGGTACTGTTCTATAAAGTGTACCAAGACAAATAAAACATGCAAGAAGGGAAACCATCATGCGCATATCACTGTTTGTGGCAGCACACACTGTTATAAATCAAGGACCTCTTGATGAATATGAAATTAAGAATAGATAACGTCAATGACATCGCGATTACGGGCAGCGCGGGGTTCAGACGCGAGCCTCGGAACGTACGCTAGTTGCGTGCTTCCTGTTCATCTTCGCTTCGCAGTTTTTCGGGATATAAATGATGTATTGCGATACAATCAACGATATTCTTTTAGTGACTTTTCATGCTAATGAGTGCACAAGGAATAATATATGGTGTCTATTAAAAAAAAACTTAAGACTGTATTGAAAATAACATTTGTTTACTTTTTAGACTGTCTTATAGTGATTACTTTCATAAGCCCCTGCCGTACGCTCATGACCGTGAAAGTTGTCTTTCAATATCTATTGTTGTTCCAGAGATGTTTGTAGTGAAGAAATTAAGTAGGACACCCTGTACAAGCGCTAATCTTGATATCTGTTCTGCTCTCCGAGGATTGGCCGCGATTTCTCCAATATCTAGATGGGCGCATACATTAATTCTATCTGTCGTCACTTTGAACAGTGGCTAGGAACTTAAACGGTTGATGTAAGATTATCCATGAAAAAAAAAAAAAAAAAACACCAGATATCAATTTCCTATTATCAGATCCATTTCTCTAGCATCCTCCCCCTTTACTTTTTCTTCTGGTCGACTACAAAACGCCTGTTTCGGTTTCATGTGATAATCCAGTTGTAGATTCCAAGGGCGTCCATGTTCTCTCTTTCCAGAAGTCTTCTGTAGTAGCGTACAGTATATTTTATAAGGATCTTCTCTATCTGTAGAATTATGACCCTATGGATTTGGTACACTGTATACAAGCAAAGCATGTGTGGAAATGGCATCCCTCATCCCTACGTAGCTCTCAGGGAAAGGGAAGAAATATAGCAAGAAAATTATTTAAAAGGTATTATTTTAGTAATAAAACAAAGTTTTGAATGTGATCGGTAATGCATTTTCTACGACTACTTAAAAAGTCTCCATTCGTCTTCAAATATACTTGAAAAACTCCGTACCCCCTCGCCTTGCTCCCCGCCACCTACAAACTTTCACACTGGCCCTCTCGAATTAGGTACCTCTAATATAATACAAGAAACCACAGCTCCAAAATGACAAATTTTCAATACCTCTTCGCAGTGAAGCCATGTATCTTATATTTGTTCTTCGTGTGTTTGCTTAAAACCCTTAACAAACTAATCTTTATTTAAAAGTAAGAAGAAGACAAAGACCAGCAGTGTCAAAACTTGCATAGAGTAGGCCTTCCCGTCTGGAAATGTTTTTAATTTGCGCTATTGGCCAGGCGTTTGTCGAGTTTGTGAAAGCTGGAATTCTATTCTGATATTCACTGTGTAGGTAGGCAATCAAATGATAACAATGCTATAAAAAGTAACTTATACGTAAATCAACACGTAATAATAGGAAGCTATATACTACCATTCTTAGCTACAGATCTAAATAAGTCGCCTGCCTTTAGCTGAAAATGTAACACTGAAATGAATTTGGAAATATCGGTCACGACATTTAAATTTCAGCAGAACTCCTGATTGTGCTCATTCTCGGCCTGACATTTCCGACCACATCGGAACAAATCCTCACAATTGTCTTTCATATAGAAACAGGTTATCATCAAATGAAGGCTTAGGTCACAGACAAGCAATCTCTTCGGGGTGGTGATTTAAAATCGAGTGACTAGTATCGATAATTCTTTTATTTCGTTTACAGAAACGTGAAAATCAACAATGGACATTCTACTTTTTTTTATTTTCAAGGAAAGCAGACAGCAGTTTCTACTTACCAGAAGCTTATTCAAACAATAGAGCTATTGTAACCGATTTCTGCACTGAAACATGTTGCATTGCTTCACTCCTGTGTCTTGTATTCTTCACAAAGTTGTAACTGAGGTTTTTCTATTGTGCCTATTCTTTATGCGGATTTTATTATTATTTGACACCCGTCTGCTGTCAGCCACTGAGTTTGTGGAAATTTCGAATAATCATTTGACGTCAAGAGCTCTGGCGCAGCAACTGGGTTAATTAATTTATCCATCGACTGTTCGCCTGTTGTTTAGGTCCTACAACTGGATTTATAAACTCTTTATGGGTATGGTAGAATAAGTTTTTGTTTCTGTACACCATTCACGTATTTATTTTCTGGTAGAGTAACCGGTAAATTATGACTAGCGTGTCTCACTTTCTCTGGCCTATTCTCTGATGCGATCTCAATGTGTGTGGGCTATTCAGCGTATTTTTTATTGTAGCTACAGGTAAAATATTCACACTGGACTGGTACATGTGACACAGCTAAGTTTTGTTACAAGTCTATACTCCTGTCAACAATCATAAAACCATATATATACATCTGGCGTCTGTTCCGAAAGAACAGACGTCACTTTTGATCCTGTAGTTAATATTCTTTCATATTCACAGAATATATGACATCAACTGCGAATGGGAAAAGCTGAAAATGTGTACCCAGCCGGGATTCGCACCCGGGTCTCCCGCTTTCTAGGCAGTTGCCGTGACCACTACACCACTGGGGAAACAGTGATCACCGCACCTGCAAGGACAACCTAAGCACGCCTCCCGTCAGATTTTCAGCTTTTCCCATTAGCAGTTGATGTCATATATTCTGTGATATGAAAGAATAACAACTGCAGAATCAGAAGTGACGACTGTTCTTTCGCAACAGACGCTGACGGGCAATGATCCTTTCATTAATGGGGAGGGGTGGGCAAGTTGGGGGCCCTTACTCTTACGGGAATTAGTTTCTGAAACTACGAGTTTGAGTACCGTGGGCAGTGCAGAGGTGGGAATTTGTATCTGACGAGAGGCGAGCTTAGGTATCCCTTGCGGTGATCACTGTCTCTAGTGGTGTAGTGGTCAGCACAACTGTCTAGGAAGCGGGAGACCCGGCTTCGAATCCCGTCTTGGTACACATTTTCAGCTTTGCCTACTCGCAGTTGATGTCATATATTCTGTGAATATGAATCATAAAACCATTCTCTTAAAGACAACCCAACATATGATTTGGATGACAGGAAAGACGATAAATTACCTCCCTCAGGTTGTTAGTAGATTTCTCCAATCAAACCTAGTTCCATTAGCGCCCAAGCTGTCTGTCTGTATTCTCGATGTTAAATCTGATCTTCATGGCACTCAAAGGGATTACTTAAACCATTATCTCCCTTAAAGTCATTTATGAAGAAACTAAGAGGAGGAACAAATGATTAGGTTTCACTAAGAAGAAGGATTTGGAAGTTCAACAAATTGACTAAGAAGTGAAATTTGGCAAAGTACCTAAAACAAATATTTAAACATCATTGCTTGGGTTAGAATATAACAGAACCTTGAGAAGCACGATCGTATTTGATAGTGAACAATGGACATTGAAAGCAACAGATTACTGGTCGAAAAGTAACCCAATTTGTTTGTTGCCGGCCGCGGTGGCCGAGGGGACTGAGACGCTCCAGTCACGGTCTGCACGGCCACTACGGTCGGGGGGTTCGAATCCCCCCTCGGGCATGGATATTTGTGCCGTCCTTAGTGTTAGCTAGTTCATAAGTAGTTTGTAAGTTTAGGGACTGATGACCCTATAGTTAAGTCCCATAAGCTTAACAAACATTTGAACATGTTTTTTTGTTTGTTATCGATTTAATGTGAGTCGTAAAATTCCAGTTTCTTGCTTCTAAAAGACGTAAAAACAGAGGTTTAACGGTTTGTCAACGAGACTATTAGAGACAGATTGATCCGAAAGATATGGGAGACATTTCCTGCAATCGAACAAAAGAAAGCATAGACAGTCAGAAAGAAATGAGAAAGTTATCACGTGTCTCACACTGGAATCTGATTTTTGGAGATTTAATAATAACGGGTTTATAAAGTATACAGGTGACACGTTCAACAGTGAACGACAAGTAAGATTGCAGACCAATGCACTTTGACATCTGTTGTCAGCTCTACCTGATAGGCCCTCCAAATACTGGTGCGTTGATGTAGAAGGATTGCTTTACTGTCTTGTATAAGATTACCATCCATGTACTCTCTCTTCTACTTTTTTTGCGTGCTTGCTCCATTTCAAAACTTTTGTAGACCTACAACGCCCCCCGCCCCCGATCCTGGTATTTACAAGAAGGGATAGGCCCCAAAACTTTACTATTACTCTTGTTATCAGAGATTACATCCTGCACTTATCCGCGTTTAAATAATGCTGTCATTAAATACACCAACCAGAATTCTGATTTTCATAGCAATACTTCAACAAAGATAGTTTATTTCGCAAACAACAAAGAGAACATACAGGTTGTGCTGCTTACTCTAACCCGTTTGTGTGAATTAACATCAAAGTTCTGGTTGTATTTGATACTGAGTCAGTTACATTTATGAGAAGATACAACAATGACATGAGCTTTATCAGTATACTATTAGTCTAGTAGACTAGTCCCCCCACTGACTCCCCTTGGTGGGATGTGAGATTTGTCTCGATCCCCATCACCAAACGCACACTAAAAATCAAACATAAGATTTTCGAAACGAATATTTTTGTGTAAATACGTAAATCTTGCGTTGGATTTGCTGAAAAAAATATTAATTTGCTTAATTATTTAAGACTAGTATTGAAGTCAGAAAGTAGTCTAGAACTACAGAGAGGAAATCGAACAGTAAAATATTGAATTAAAGGAACAACTAAAATTCGTTAATCAATATTCATCATCATTCAGCCCACGGGGACTCCATGCGGTCTCAAGAATGACCACTGGAACCAATATGTTCACGTGATTCGCAGTAAAATCAGCAGCACGTATTTCGCTCTGATTTCGCCACTGTAAACCGAGGTAGCTTGTACTAAGAAGCTCAGTATCTCGGCGTGTGACTATCCATGAAGGTCGCACTCTACAAGCTGGTGCGCCGTGGACCGTGTGTGCTCTACAGCGCTTGAAGTAGATAACCTGATATCGCATGTACTGCAGCATCTCTTTCCTACACCACCACGTACCTTGGCAATTGAGGTAATAGGACATGCAGGTGGAGTGCAAAGATTGAATCGCTATGCAGAGGCGACTCAAGAAAGGAAGCATCCGGGACTGTCACTTGTCCATCAACTTGAGTGAAAGGATATGGAGGTGGCAAAAACGGCCGTGAAGAATCATATTCAGGGCAATCCCGCTTAGAATGCAACATTCCAGGTCATCGCATCTGACAACCTAAAACAAAACGATCCACCATACTTTATTTAGCCATGTTTTCCAACAGTTTTACACTGTTTCTTGTGGAGAAAAAATTCCACGATATTTGCTGAAGCCCCTCTTTTCTCCTGCGTGAGACATGGTGAGATTCAGCTCAATTAAATCACGCCCCGTATACGGTACATCGAAAAAAGCCTTTCCGAAATCCAGAACGATGAAATATACCTGTCGTCTGCGTTTTATGATATCGTGTGTGAATGATGCGAACTATGTTCGGAGTACACAACAAATTTTAAGACAACACCGTTTTGAAGAAAATAGGTGGGTGTCAGAATTAGTTACTGCATTTCCATTATCGAATTAGCAAGGGATGGACCTCAGACACGGCAAACTAATTCGGTTCATTTTTGAAAGGTCATTTGTAAATGAACAAAAGTGAAGGATGTAAGATATTGTAGCTCACTACCTTCCAGATTTTGCGGACACCGTGACACCAAATCAATTCCAAATTAACTATATCGATAAATTGGGCATTTTTCATTATGCATAGCCTATTGTACGAAAACGTTTATTTCCGCGAAATCAAGAAAAGAAAATTTTGAGACTGCCGCTTAAACACGCCATAAGGTGAACATGGTTCAGCGAAAGATGCACTAGGTGAGTGAGCAAGTTTTGCATTAAGTAAATTTCTCCGTTTCGGAATTGGTTAAGTTAGATTACTGAAAGATTACAAATTCCATCCTAAAAGTTTCCTCGCAGTTCTTGGAGCAACTAGATGGGTGGTACTTATCATACAAAAATTTGAAAGAAATATATTCCTTACTCCATACGCATCTAATGAATTCAGATTTAGAGGAACTACAACGTTATTCCACCCCCATGAACCACAGACATTGCCGACGTGGGGTGGCTTGCGTGCCTCAAACGATGCAGATAGCCGTACCGTAGGTGCAACCACAGCGGAGGGGTATCTGTGGAGAGGCCAGACAAACGTGTGGTTCCTGAAGAGGGGCAGCAGCCTTTTCAGTAGTTACAGGGGCAACAGTCTGGATGATTGACTGAGCTGGCCTTGTAACATCAGCTAATGTGGCTTTGCCACACAGCTACTGCGAACGGCTGAAAGCAAGGGGAAACTACAGCCGTTACCTTTCCCGAGGACATGCAGCTCTACTGTATGGAAATATGATGATGGCATCCTCTCGGGTAAAATATTCCGGAGGTAAAATAGTCCCCCATTCGGATCTCCGGGCGGGGACTACTCAGGAGGATGTGATCATCAGGAAAGACAATACTGGCATTCTACGGGTCGGAGCGTGGAATGTTAGATCCCTTAATCGAGTAAGAAAATTAGAAAATTTAAAAAGGGAAATGGATAGGTTGAAGTTAGATATAGTGGGGATTAGTGAAGTTCGGTGGCAGGATGAACAGGATTTCTGGTCAGGTGAGTACAGGATTATAAATACAAAATCAGTTGGGGGTATCACAGGAGTAGGACTGATAATGAATAAGAAAATAGGAATGCGGGTAAACTACTATGAGCAGCACAGTGATCGTATTATCATTGTCAAGATAGATACGAAGCCAACACCGACCACTGTAGTACAGGTTTATATGCCAACTAGCTCTGCCGATGATGAGGAGATCGAAGAAATATATGAGGAGCTAAAGGAAATTAATCAGACAATTAAGGGAGAGGAAAACTTAATTGTGATGGGAGACTGGAATTCGGTAGTAGGAAAAGGAATAGAAGGAAAAATAATAGGTGAATATGGTCTGGGCAGGAGGAATGAAAGAGGAAGTCGCCTGGTAGAATTTTGCACGGAACATGATTTAATCGTAACAAACACGTGGTTTAAGAATCACAAAAGAAGGTTGTATACATGGAAGAGACCAGGAGACACCGGAAGGTATCAGATAGATTTTATAATGGTAAGACATAGGTACCGAAACAAGGTTATAAACTGCAGGACATACCCAGGGGCAGACATAGACTCTGACCATAACTTGTTAGTCATGAACTGTAGGCTGAAGCTGAAAAAACTGCAGAAAGGTAGGAAAATAAGGAGATGGGACTTAGATAAATGGAAGGAAAGTGAAGTTCTGGAGAATTTCAGAGGGAGATTTAGGCTACAATTGACAGAAACAGGGGGAAATAAAACAGTAGAAGAGGAATGGGTAGCATTGAGAGATGAAATAGTGAAGGCAGCGGAAGACAAAATAGGTAGAAAGGCAAGACCTACAAAAAATCCATGGATATCACAGGAAATACTACAGTTAATTGATGAAAGGAGAAAATATAAAAATGCAGTAAATGAAACAGGCAAAATGGAGTACAGACGACTAAAAAATGAGATTGACAGGAAGTGCAAAATGGCTAAGCAGGAGTGGCTAGAAGCCAAATGCAAATCTGTAGAAGAATGTATAGCAAGGGGAAAAGTAGATACCGCACACAGGAAAATAAAAGAGACATTTGGGGACAAGACAAGCAACTCTACTAACATCAAGAACTCAGATGGGAAACCAGTTCTCAGCAAAGAAGGGAAAGCTGAAAGGTGGAAAGAGTACATAGAGCAGCTCTACAAAGGAAATGAACTTAGAGACGATACTGTAGGAAGGGAAGAGGAAGTAGATCAAGATGAAATATGAGATACTATACTGAGAGATGAATTTGACAGAGCCTTGAAAGACCTAGGTCGGAACAAGGTCCCAGGAGTAGATGACATACCCTCAGAGCTACTAAAGTCTCTGGGAGAGCCAGCCATGACAAGACTATTTGAACTGGTGTGTATGATGTATGAGACAGGCGAAATGCCCTCAGACTTTAAGAAAAATGTAATAATCCCCATTCCAAAGAAATCAGGCGCAGACAGGTGTGAAAATTACAGAACCATCAGTTTGATAAGTCATGGTTGCAAAATTTTAACACGAATTATCTACAGGAGAATGGAAAAGCTGGTAGAAGCTGACCTCGGGGAAGATCAGTTTAGAGTCAGGAGGAACGTAGGAACCCGGGAGGCAATACTCACTTTACGTCTTATCTTAGAAGATAGATTAAGGAAAGGCAAACCTACATTTTTAGCTTTTGTAGATTTGGAGAAAGCATTTGATAATGTTGACTGGAATAAACTCTTTCAACTTCTGAAGTCAGCACGGGTAAAATATTGGGAAAGGAGAGTTATTTACAGCTTGTACAAGAGCCAGACCGCAGTTATTAGACTCGAAGGGCATGAAAGGGAAGCATCAGTTGGGAAGGGAGTAAGACAGGGTTGTAGCCTTTCTCCGATGTTATTCAATTTGTACATCGAGCAGGCCGTGAAGGAAAGCAAGGAAAAATTTGGAATACGGATTAAAGTTCAGGGGGAAGAAATAAAAACATTGCGTTTTGCTGATGACATTGTAATTCTGTCAGAGACAGCGAACGACCTGGAAGAGCAGTTGAATGGAATGGACAGTGTGTTGAAGAGAGCATACAAAATGAACATTAACAAGAGCAAAACAAAAATAATGGAATGCGGTCTTAGAAAATCAGGCGATGCTGAAGGAATTAGATTAGGTAACGAAACAATGAAGGTGGTAGATGAGTTTTGTTACTTAGGTAGTAAAATAACATGCGATGGTCGCAGTACAGACGATATAAAATGCAGAATGGCAATGGGAAGAAAGGCATTTTTGAAAAAGAGAAATTTGCTAACATCGAATATGAATTTAAGAGTAAGGAAGTCTTTTCTGAAGGCATTTGTGTGGAGTGTTGCCTTGTACGGGAGTGAAACATGGACGATAAGCAGTGCGGACAGGAAGAGAATAGAGGCTTTTGAAATGCGGTGCTACAGAAGAATGCTGAAGATTAGGTGGGTAGATCGCATAACTAATGAAGAGGTACTAAACAGAATTGGTGAGAAAAGGAATTTTTGGCATACCGTGACTAAAAGAAGGGATCGCTTGGTAGGACACATTCTTAGACATCGGGGAATCGTAAATTTAGCATTGGAGGGAAGTAAGTGGGGTAAAAATCGCAGAGGGAGACCAAGAGACGCGTATAGTAAGCAGATTCAAGTGGATGTGGGCTGCCGTTCTTATGAGGAGATGAAAAAAAATGTTGAAATGTTTGTAAAGCTTATGGGACTTAACTACGGGGTCATCAGTCCCTAAACTTACAAACTACTTATGAACTACTTACGAACTAGGACGGCACAAATATCCATGCCCGAGGGGGGATTCGAACCCCCGACCGTAGTGGCCGTGCTGACCGTGACTGGAGCGCCTCAGTCACCTCGGCCACCGCGGCCGGCAGGAGATGAAAAGACTTGCTCAGGATAGAGTAGGGTGGAGAGCTGCATCAAACCAGTCTCCGGACTGAAGACCATAACAACAACAACGTTATTTTCAAAGATTCGGTGGAATCCAGGCTTGGTTGAGATTTAAAAACTTTTCTTTATAGGGAATTAGTTTTAGTTGTTCCATGAATACGGCAAAACCGATGATAAAAGTTAATTATGAACAATGACAGGGCTTGTGATTGCGTCTACTCCGTTGGGTCATTCCCGTTTCGTTTTCAGAAGCCAGTGGTAATTAGGAAGCATCGAAATCAAGGTTTTAACTTGGCGATAAAAATAACCATCACGTGGCTAGTACATAAGTGTAACAGTTCCGTGGTCAGCTGCCATGGTTGGTCATGAAGAATTCCCCACGGTCCTGTCCTGATCGGTTTTCATACAACAAGGCTTAAAAGGTTACTTTTCCACTACTGAACCGCTTGAAATAATTAGTCCACTACCCTTTTATTATTATCTTCCTCTTTATTTACCTTCTGAACTTTCTAATTATAACCAACTGAAGCTGATGAAAGTTACATATGCAAAGTAAACAACTAAACGCGCGGGATTGACCGTACGCGTCTGCTCCCCGACGGAGGTTCGAGTCCTCCCTTGTGTGTGTGTGTGTGTGTGTGTGTGTGTGTGTGTGTGTGTGTGTGTTATCCTTAGCAAATTCTAATGTTTGTAAAGCTAAGGAACGCAACTACGTTGGTCATCAGTCCGTAGGCTTACAAACTAACTTAAATTAACATATGCTAAGGACAACAGAAACACCCACGTCCGAGGGAAGACTCGAGCCCCCGGCGGCAAGCAACCGCGTGCTCCGAATCAAGGCGCTTATGACGCATGGTCACTCCTTCGCGGTTGTCCTTAGCATAAGTTACTTTAAGTAGTTTGTAAGTCTAGGGACTGATGACCACTGCACCTTGGTCCTATAGCTTTACAAACATTAGAACTTTTTTTTTAAACGAATAAGAATAAAAAATGCAGTAATCTTGTACGAATCGAACCGGAATCTCCACTCGTGAGGCAGGTGTCCTGGTCACTGACTAGCGCCGCTTCGCTGAAGCATGTTTACCTTACGATGTGTATAAGCAACTAACTTAAAAGTTTACTTTCTTGATTTCTCGGAAAATACGGGTTTTCGTGCAATATACATGACGATGAAAAATGCTCAGTTCACAATTATCTATGGATCCAGTTAATTTAGGGTCGATCCAGTGCCATGAAACCTAAGTGCGGATTTCTGAAAAACTGGGTGGTTGTGATACAAAATATCGTACAGTCCATTTTTCGTTCATGCACAAGCGACCTATTAGAAATGAACAGGATCGAATATTAAAGAGGAGCCGGCCGCGGTGGCCGAGGAGACTGAGGCGCTTCAGTCACGATCTGCACGGCCGCTACGGTCGGGGGTTCGAATCCCCCCTCGGGCATGGATATTTGTGCCGTCCTTAGTATAAGGTAGTTGATAAGTAGTTTGTAAGTTTAGGGACTGATGACCCCGTAGTTATGTCCCTTAAGCTATACAAACATTTGATTTGAATTAAAGAGGAAGTATGGGACATCTAACTTTGAATGTATATACTCCTCAATATGACTTTTACCGTTGCTACTAAAATTCTGATCTCTAACATAAAGGTATGTGCTTCTCAAGATTTGATCTTAGCTATTTAATTCCCCTATGAACACAGTCTGTTCATGTTTCAAATAGGAGTTCGTGAATTTACTAGAGAAACTAACAAAAATTCAATGGCCTGTCATAATTCTTTGCATACAAACGTAAAAAATCCAAGACATACTTCAGTCGCAGTAAAACGCGCTAGCAGCAAGTTCAGAACCTAACTGCACTTATTACCGGTCTCGGCTAAGTAACTTCACACGTTTGTTCCGCTCATTCAGCAAACACGTGTGGAGGCAGGAAGTGTACAGTTAGAGGATAGACCATAGTGTGAAGAAAGGAAAGAAATGTGAAACGCGTATGGTAGTCGAATAAGACGACTTGTGAATCCGGGATTCAGACTGTAATCAGAAGGCGATACGCAGGCCACAAAAGAAGTACAATATTTTTCAAACCTCTCTCGTCTATTTTAAGTGGAAAAATTGTCTTATATTCATATATCTGTCAGTTTGATTCGGCACAGTTAAAGAACTGTAATCAAGGTTTGCATTTCATGTCTCAAGAAAACTGTGACTTACAAACGGCAGGAATCATATAATGGAATAAAAACAACTCTTTCACGTCTAATATACTGAAGAGAGAAAGGTCTCAGACACAGGGCAAACGATTCTGCGCATATATAACAAGTCGCCTGTATACAATCTAAAATGAAATACTATAAGATACTTTGACTCGGGGGTAATCAAGTTATCATCCAAAACTTCGTAACGCACAATCGACACAATATTAAATATGTCGATAACTGAGCATTTTTCATCATCATAATTATATAGGGTCTGTAACGCATATTTTCCTAGAAATCTAGGAAATAAATTTTTACGTTTGCAACTTATCAAACCACTACGCAGGCAAGCGCCATTCAAAGAAAGCGCCGTTGGTGTAGTGAATCATGGCATCTGACTGGGGACAAAGGATACCTGTGTTCGATTCCTGAAAACATTCTGCAGTTTTTGTTCTTATAGTTTATTTGATTTTTTTCCGTGTCGAATTTGAGATGGTTAATACGGTCATCAACAAGCTGGAGATTAAATTTCTCAAATTACTTGTATTAGTATAGAATTACAACTAAACCTCATTGTATGAAAATAATTCCGAATAATATTGCTACGAATTCGTCACGACTACGGACAGATGCTTGTTCAAGGCGAGGCGCGGTAAGATGATCATTAATTACTACCGTAACCTAAAGTTGCCCAAAATGTTCTGTTCTCAATTGTCAATAGATCCTCTCGGGAAAATCCGCCAATGGCAGGAATCCAACTAAATGTGCGAAAAAGTGGAATAATGGACATTCGTAGTACGTGATTAGTTGATGATTTGAGCAGGATGAGAAACGTGTCTGGATAGGCGATCGCTCAGGGGACCAGTCGCCCTCCGTAATACAACAGAGTGAAGATATCAAGAACACAACAAAAACACGATCTACCCGAGCAACAATAAAAAGCCACCAACAACTAGTTCGGGTCCCACTCTATCTTAAAATTTCAACAATGTCACTGAACTTAATGCAGTGTCCTGAAACAGACGAGAAGCTGAAATGTTTGTAATGTATTGTATACAGAACCCAATGTCGAATCGATATTTTACATTATAGTCGTAGACGCGCATAGCCGACTGTATGGCGAGAAGGAGCAGCGAGACTGAGGAGGGAGGACGGCCGGTAGAAATCGTTGCGTGTGCATGCTGCCATTTGCCAACGTGCGCCACTGTATAGCCCATAGACTTACTAAATAAAAACTAGACTGCTCGCTGGCGCTAGTGTCGTGTCCCCACATTGAACGTGACAGAAGCCGCCATTTGCAGGGAAACAGTGCGTAAACATTGTTCGTTCGTGTGCTACTTTTAATTGTAACAGTAAGAATGGTAGCATGGCCGAAGTCGGAAACAGTGTTACATTTCACACATCAGTCATTACTTGCATACCGTATAGTATTTTCGTGGAGAAATAATAAATCATGAGCGTTTGTTTTTGTTTAGGTGTCCTCTTACAAATGATTCTCTAGAACTAATAAAAGTACTTTGTTGCATGTCAAGTACTTATATTTTATTTGCATATAAATTACTAAAAATACTAACACGATTTATGTACTAAGTTGATCTGAATGAAAAACTAGGCGTATAAGAGGTATTTACATTTTTAATGATGATATATATATATGTGTGTGTGTGTGTGTGTGTGTGTGTGTGTGTGTAGGTCGAATATTTGCTTTTACTTAACAGGTGGTGATTGTATTTCGTAAATGGCCAAATGTTTGATCGAATATTGCATACTCAACCACTTTGAGAGGTACTATCTCTGTTAAAAAAATTAATGTGCGAATGAAACGCCTATTTAAAGTTGTATGGGTTATTACAATTATTCATACCCAAATTCGAGGAATTTGAAAGAAAAATTATATGTAATATGCAAAGGAATATAGACAAAACTGTGCTAAGCAAAAATAAGCGTGCAAAACGTACATAATCGACAAAAATTATACAGGGCCTGACAGAAAATTACGTGGATTAAATAATAATCGCACTCTCTGCTACTTTACAAGTTTCATGGAATCATCTTATGCAAATATACCGATGCAAAATCGTTCCACCTTCTCAGAAAAGAGCCTTACATTCTTAAAGTTCGTGTCTCTATGCAGACGTATTTCGGAAATTGGAAAACATTCATTGGAGAATACTTTTTAAACAGACTGGAGTGCTCAGTCATAAAAAAACGTGTTTATTTTGTGCTTCATTTTGCTCCTGTTGCGTCTCATACACTTGTAATCAGAACCGCAGTACTATAATTCTTCCCTGCAAATGACGGCGTTCAGCTGCCTCGCTACGACGTGGTAGGGGCTTGGTATGGCCGGCACAGGCGGTCTGCAGCGGCAGTCGCCGGCGGCTGACCGGCATTTTGCCGGTGCCGTTCCGTGGCCGGCCATTGTGCAAGCTACAATGCCCTCCAATGGGCCACTACTGGAATGTGGACGGCCGAAATTTACCGGCCGTGCAAAATCGTTTTGTGTGCAACCAGCCTAACAGCAGCACTGGTTAGTGCAGCTACACTATGCCACCATCTAGTGGCGCTAGCTGACAAGTGCGGCGTTTTTCATGGAAATGACGGACGCCATTGTTTTGTTTATGATTGCTTGTTATTCTAAGCTTGGTTGGTGCGGTTTGGAGCGTTCGAAATCAAAGGTGGCCCTTGTGAGCGAAAGTACACATCAGCTATTAATTTCTCACAGGTCGCTCCAGTCGGTCCAATCGTATCCCCAAACACTACAGGGATTTTTGAATATGCTTTCTATACCCTTTTAAGCATGATCCAGTTAGGCGATATCTAAATGTTCAAATGTTTCTTAAGCTTAAGGTACCTAACTGCAGGGTCATCAGTCCCTAACCTTACAAACTACTTATGAACTACCTTATACTAAAGACGACACAAACATCCATGCCTGAGGGGGGATTCGAACCCCCGACCGTAGCGGCCGTGCAGACTGTGACTGACTCGCCGCAGACCGCTCGGCCACCGCGGCCGGCGGCGGTATCTCCTGTTTTCAGAATGCCCTGTGGTTATGACGGCACTTTAATTCATAAAAACGCTCGTTACTGCCTTCCTGGTGCGATGTCTTATTAATACACCAAAGAAAGGTCAAGAGCTACAGGTATTTAACAAGAATCACATACGGGTGATATTCAAGCAGCAATACAGCCATTGAAGGAAGTTTAGGGTGTGATTCGTATCGGTGCGTTACTCCATGGTGGCGCATGGTACAGGGAATGGCAGTTGATTCTCAACATTAATGTGAGGTGCTGCGTTTAAATAGAACGAAAAATCCTTTATTTTAACTACGCAATAGCAAAACAAACACTACAAGCAGTAACTTCCATGAAATAACTGGAAGTAGACTTAAGGGCGATTTAAAATGGAATAACCTTA
The DNA here is from genome assembly GCA_026315105.1 of Locusta migratoria. Taxonomy (NCBI): domain Eukaryota; kingdom Metazoa; phylum Arthropoda; class Insecta; order Orthoptera; family Acrididae; genus Locusta; species Locusta migratoria. The sequence goes on from CM048755.1 coordinate 326,246,354, forward strand.
CAAAATTAATCGCAGGTAAGGCATGTGCCACGAAGATTAATTGGAAGAATCCTCATGAAGCGTAGTTCGCTAACAAAGGAAGTATGTTACAAAATACTCGTTCCGCTGACGCCCGAGTAGTTGCTCATACGAAGAGGAGCACGCTTCGTTACAGGCACATTTAGTAAGCGCTGAAGCTTTACAAACATGAACAGGAGCCGGCCGCGGTGGCCGAGCGGACTGTGGCGCTCCAGTCACGGTCTGCACGGCCACTACGTTCGGGGGTTCGAATCCCCCCTCGGGCATGGATATTTGTGCCGTCCTTAGTATTAACAAGTTCATAGGAAGTTTGTAAGTTTAGGGATTGATGACCCCGTAGCTAAGTCCCATAAGCTATACAAACATTTGAACCATTTTTGAACATGATCAGGAAACTCCAGTGCAGAGGCTGCAGGAGAGACGTTTTTCATCATGGTACAGGCTTCTGTCAAGGTTCCGAGAGATACGTTTCTCGAAGAATCAACCAATACATTGCTTCCTCCTATGTACATCTCGCGAAACGACCACAAGTACGAAATTAGATAGATTAGAGCCCACAAGAAGGCAATCGTTTTTACCGTGAACCGTACGCGACTGATATAGGACGACGGAGTGACAATGGTACACAAAGTATCATTCGCCACACACCGTGAGGTGGCTTGCGGAGTATGGATGTAAATGTAGAGGAGGGAGCCTGCAAGCTTCATTAATTCTATGAATCCAGCCCCAGGGTCGTCTAAGGCTGCCCACGCCTGTTCTTAACACCAGAAGAACCGTACCGGTCAATCTGACCGGTGAGCGTGGTTTAACATTTAATAAATCGCGTACGTTTTATTTTAGCGAGCTTATATTTCATGACTTTTAATGTATTTCGGAGGTCTACAAGTTCCGTAAAATACAAATATCTCCTACGAAAACGAATTATAATTTTTTACTGGGTGATCAAAAGTAGTATAAATTTGAAAACTTAATAAACTACGGAATAATGTAGATAGAGAGGTAAAAATTGACACACATGCTTGGAATGACATGGGGTTTTATTAGGAAAAAAAGAAATTCAAAAAATTTCCGACAGATGGCGCTTCACGTGATCAGAAAAGCAATAATTAGCATAAGAAATTAAGACAAAGCAAAGATGATGTTCTTTACAGGAAATGCTCAATATGTTCACCATCATTCCTCAACAATAGCTATAGTCGAGGAATAATGTTGTGAACAGCACTGTAAATCATGTTCGGAGTTATGGTGATGCATTGGCGTCAGATGTTGTCTTTCAACATCCCTAGAGATGTCGGTCGATCACGATACACTTGCGACTTCAGATAACCCCAAAGGCAATACTCGCACGGACTGTGGTCTGGGGACCTGGGAGCCGAAGCATGACGAAAGTGGCGGCTGAGCACACGATCATCACCAATCGACGCGCGCAAGAGATCTTTCACGCGTCTAGCAATACTTTTTTTTCTGTTGGTTCTAATAAAACCACATGTCATTCCAAGCATGTGTGTCAATTTTTACCTCTCTATCTACATTACTCCATGATTTATTAAGTTTTCAAATTTATACTGACTTTTTGATCACCCGGTCCTTTAAAGGTCCACAGCCGGTCATTTTGACGGGTGAGATATTTCTTACGTTCCATGTCCCTAAAGGAGCAACAGTTGCTTTTTTCATCCGCTTAGCGATCCGGTACATTATTTAATTATTGTGATCTTGTTCCCTCTCTTTCTTTCCCTTTTTACTTTATTTCGTAGCTGAGTGGATATACTGTCTTGCTGTAGGCCCACTGTCAGTACGTTGTTGTACTCTGCAGAGGTTCAGCTCTCCTCATTATTGTGATGCATCAGTATTTTCGTTCAGACGAAGAATTACTGAAGTATTTGTATAGTTTACCAAAAGATTCCGAAGGAGAAAATATTTTTGAATGTGATGAGTTGGATGATGATGATGATGATGATATACAGAATACCAACCTGACGCTACACAACAAAGCGAATCTTTAAAATCGGAAGATGAAGATTCAGAACCTGCACAATAACATGCAAATAATCCTGCGCTTACTGGTTCGATTCCCGTGGCACCACAAATTCTTACTCGCTGCCGAGGAAGAAAACGAAAAGAATCGCATCCAGTAGTCGGTAGTGAAGAGACTGCAGCCGAGGGAATTGCACCAGGCCCTCCACCTGGACGAGTGCATGGTGTTGATATTACACAGAACATAAAAATCTGCACAGAAATTAGAGCCCGCGAAGTTCTCTAAGAGGAAACTTGAGGACTCGATACTGCCCAATTGAAAGCTGCTATAGGCATAATTTATGCACGTGGAGTGTATGGAGGAAAGAATTTCCCCCTAAAACTTCTGTGGTCTCAAGTGTGGGGGGGGGCACCATATTTTTTCCTCGTATTATGGGAAGATATAAGTTCATAGAAATCAGCGATTTTGGAGATTTGATAACCAGCAAACTTGTGAAAGCCTCAAGACTGATGGCTTCGCAGCAGCGACCCCAATCTGGAAACCATTTTAAGACAACTGCATCCGGAACAATAAACCAGTTGCCTTTATAACAGTAGATGAGAAACTCTATCCTTGCACAGCTCGCAAACTAAAAATGTGTGTCTGCAAGACATTCGTATGTGGTCCTTGTGCTGAAAGTGTTCAGTATGTGTGCGCAAAGTGTTTTGTCTAAGATGGTGGATTTGATTGAAAACATTTCGTATAGATAAAATCAATTGTTTTTAATTATATGTTTATTTGAATTTGTAAATTCAATTTCAAATAAATGTTTTACTATGTATTCTTTACCTTGATCCAGTTTTTAACTAAATGAAACTTCTATACAAATTTCTACGCATAGAACATAGGTAGGGTAAGCATAATACCCTAGCGACATTTAAAAAATAATTAATGCAACAAGTGAAATAAAAAAAAATAAAAACGTCATCGGTCAAAATGACCGGAAGTGGTCTTCCTAGAGTTAAGTAACAGAACCCAGTACTTTCCGCGCTCAGCCAGTGTCCATCACAGACACGGGTAGCATCAGGAGTGTCACAGGGAAGCGTGAAACGACCACTGTTATTTTCCATCTACATAAATGATCTGACGCACAGCATGAGCATCAGTCTGCGGCCGATTGCTGGCGAAGCTGCGATGTACGTGAAGTGAGGGACCGTAGTAGGATGCACGATGGCTTACAAGCGAAGAACCTCAGACACGCCCACCCAATTCCGTTCGTAAGGAAGGAAGATTAGGGTTTAACGTTCCGCCGACAGCGTGGTCATTAAAGACACAGCTCATGCGTGGATGTTGAGCAAGGATGGAGAAGGAAATCGGCTGTGCCCTTTCAAAGAAACCACCGCAGTTATTGGCCTGGAGTGATTAAGGGAAATCGCGGGAAACCTAAATCTGGATGGCCGGATGTGGATTTGAGCCACCGTCCTCCCGAATGCGAGTCCAGTGTTACTGACAAGTCACCTGTGCATCAATAAAAATGAATGACTGTTAAATACAGGGTGCCCAGAAAAGAGCTCCCTGATTTCAAAATTAAATATCTCGAAAACAAAGATCGATAGAGGAATGCAGTAAACGGTATGTTTATTGTGAAAGCTGTAAGAAGTTTATACAGCAGTTTGAAATAATAGTTACAAAAGCTGCTAACAGATGGCGCTGCACGCTGTACAGCTCATATCAGCATACATAAGTGAAATAATCGTATGGAAACACTCTTTGCAAACAAACACTTCACAATGTTTTCAAAATGTTCACCATTGGCACTGCAGAGGTGGCGCAAACGAAGAATGAAATTCGCCATCACATTTCGTAGTGTCTCAACCGAAATGGATTCACATGCCACAGAGATCGCCGATTCAAGCTCGTCCAGCGTGGCGGGATGTGCCGGCCGCGGTGGCCGAGGAGACTGAGGCGCTACAGTCACGGTCTGCATGGCCACTACGGTCGGGGGTTCGAATCCCCCCTCGGACATGGATATTTGTGCCGTCCTTAGTTGTAGGTAGTTCATATGTAGTTTGTAAGTTTAGGGACTGATGACCCCGTAGTTAAGTCTCTTAAGCTTAACATACAAAAGTGGCGGGATGCTTCGGGTAGACCATGTCTTTCACTGTGCCCCACAAAAAAAAAAAAAAAAAAAAAAAAAAAAGTCACAGGAAGTCAAATCCGGCGAATATGGAGGCCAATCCATACCTGCACCAGTAAATGTGGGATATTCCAAAGCAATGACTCGATTCCCGAAGTATTCCTCAAGAAAGCGAAACACTTGTTCGGTCCGATGTGGTCGGGCTCCAGCTTGCATAAACCATTCAGTACCTGGTCGATCCTCTAACGCTTGCGACAAATTGTTCCAAAATTTCAACGTAACGTGCACCAGTGACCCTTTCTCGAATGAAAAAGGGTCAATAATGCCTCTGCTGCATACTGCAGCCCACACAGTAACTTTAGGAGAATATAGGAGTTTCGCTTCACTCTAATATGGCTTTTCGGAACCCCAAAATCGCCATTTCTGCTTATTCACGTATCCATTCAGGTGGAAGTGTGTTTCATCTGTAAACCAGATGCAACCAGCATCAAATCCTTCACTATCAATCATTGTGAGCATCTGATTAACAAAGGCAATCCTTTGTTGCACAGCTCGTACGGGTATGGCCTGGTGCGTTTGAGTTTTGAATGGAAACATATGTAGGCTCTTTCTCAGTATTTTCTGCGTGCTGGAACGCTTCAAACCAGTCTCAGATGCAATTCTACGGATGGATGACATTGGATTTCGCTGAATAATTCCAGAAACTGTGGCGATATTTTCAGGAGTAACTGCGGTTTGCTTGCGGCCAACATGCCACGCTAGATCATCAGTTACGCTGCCTGTTCGTTGAAATTTTGCGAAGAACGTACGAATGGTTTTCGCATCGGGTCCTTTTGCAACATTAAATCGTGCTTGAAAACTTCGCATATGCCGTAGGACTCTCTTCTAACCTGTGGTACTCTAGCACCAGAAAAACGCGTTGTTCAATGGAGTACATCGTTTTAATCTCTTCCTTCGGCACGCTAACCTCCTTTCACGTTTCAATAGTGGAACTGATCGCTCTGGGCTTCGGATCACTAGGCATTACGTATGGCGATTACAGCGCCATCTGTTAGCAGCTTTTGTAACTATCATTTCAAACTGCTGTATAAACTACTTACAGTTTTCACAATAAACATACCGTTTACTGCATTCCTCTAGCGATATTTGTTTTCGAGATATTTAATTTTGAAATCAGGGAGTTCTTTTCTGGACACCCTGATTCTTCGCTCACTACCTTCCAGATTTTAAGAAATCAGCACTTAAAAGTTCATAACACTAAATCGATTAAAAATTAACTGGGTCGATCGGTTGATTGTAAACTGAACGATTTTCATCATCCTGCATTATGGAGGAAGTGTGCGCTAATATGAAACCTCCTGTCACAATAAAACTATGTGCCGGAACGGGATCTTTACCTGGGGCACGCGCTCTACCGACTGAACTATCGTGGCACGCTTCAGCGCAGAGTGCAAATATCAGTCTGCAAGCATCCCCTAAGCTATGGCTAAGCCGTGTTTCCATCGTATCCCTTCTTCCAGGAGTGCTAGTCCTGGTAGGTTCGCAGGAGAATTTCTGAAGTTTGGAAGGTTGGAGGCGAGGGACTAGGCCGATCTAGAGCTGTGAGAACGGGCCGTGCAGCATGCCAGAGCACTTGTCCGAGAAAGGCAAAGATCCCACGTTCGAATCCCGGTCCGAAACGTACTTTTTATCTACCAGGAGGTTTCATTGACGACTGTCGCGTACACACGCAATAAGACAACCACGGCATTCAGGGGGAAAGCAACGGTAGCCGAGTGAGCCGGGTAGAAACTCAGCGCGTTCCGTCAGAGGGCTGACACCTCGTCTTAAACAACGAACAAACATAATTCTATGAGAAACAGTTCACAGTTGTCTACCGAACCATTTAGGTTTCAGTCGATTTACTGTCATGAACTTGCTATTTCCTCAAAATCTGGGAGGTAGTGAGCCAAGATTTCTCAGTTCTACATTTTTGTTCATACACATGCGACCTGTCAAAGAATTGGTTGGCCGTGTCTGAGGTCCTTCTCTTGTTGGACAAAATGTTTAAGTGGTGTGACGAATGAATTGCAGCTGTATCTATGCAAATGAGTAGGTGAAACAATACCGTAATGCTCGAATACAGTATTAGTAGCGAAATGCTTCATACAGTCGCATTGATTAAATATCTAGACGTAACGTTGCAGAAAGATATGAAATGGAATGAGCACGTAAGAACAGTTATGGGGAAGGCGGATGGTCGTCTTTCGTTAACAGAGAGAATTTCGGGAAGATGATATTCATCTGTAAAGGAGACCGCGTATAGAACATTAGCGTCTTCTCAAGTTGTTGGGATCCCCACCAGCCATAGAAACAATTCAGAGGCGGGCTGCTAGTTTTGTTACTGGTAATTTTGATCAACGCGCCAGTTTTACAGAGATACTTTGGCAACTCAAATGATAATCTCTGGAGCGAAGACGACATTCTTTTGGAGACGTTTAGAGGGCTGCAATTTGAAGCTGACTGCGGCACGCCACTTCTGTCTCCAACATATACTTCGCGCAATGACCACAAAGATAGAAAAAAATTATGGATCGTACAGAGGCATACAAGAAATCGTTTCCCTTCGCTCTTAGTGGGAGTGGAACAAAGAAAGGAAATGATCAGTAGAGGTAAAGGCACGCACCGTATGGTGGCTTGCGGTGTATATATGTAACGCACGTCTAATTAAAAAGCAACCATTCCAAATAGGAAGGTGTGTTAGGTTCCCTTTACAAAATCAGATATGTAAAACAAAACAAAGATAAACATATTTTCTCACATTACTTCCGAGACTTACAGCGCGACGTTTAAGAGTATAGACTGTGGCATAATAATTGAATATTTGATAGGTGAGCTTCGGCCCCAACAGGGTACAAACTTGATAGACCTACTGGCGCCCCCTTATTTTGCCTTCCCCCCCCCCCCCCCTCGGCGTAATTCTTTTTGACGTCTCCCCCGCCACCGCTCGTCGCGGGCGCGTCACCTTGTTCTTCATTTGGTGCCCCCTAGGCGAGTGGCAGCCGGGCCAGGCACACCGATTTATTTGCCCCCCCCCCCCCCAGATGCGTCGATGTCTCTGCAAAACGACTTTTGAGAGCTTACGTTAGCTCTAGTGGAAGAGCAGTTGAGGCTCGAATCCGGTCAAAGTGTCACTACTGTCAACATAATAATGAGTGTGTCCAAAAGTGTCCTCTCGCGATTAAAAAAAGACCGCCGAAGGTTCGAAAGCAGCATGCCGGCGAATGTAGACTGGCCACCATACCACAGGAGGATCGATACGTAGCCCTAACTAGAGGCGAAAAGGAACGCACAGCTCATTCCTCAACACATCACAACCGTTACCGGTGCACGCGTTTCTAGAGAGCATGTTGGATGGGTCAGCAACAGTGGTCAAGAGTGATGTTCACTGACGAATCCTGCTTCACGGTGGTAAGTGATCCTGGCTACCAGTTAATGTGAAGGGGAGGGGGGAGAGAGAAGTGTGGCATAAACGCGTTATGGTGTGGGCAGATGATCCGCGCTATGGCTGAACACCACAGCGTGTCTTTACGCTAGGTACCATTACAGCACAGCAGTATTGTAATGAGCTTATTCTGGGTTATGTCCGTGTGTTACGGGTGCGACAGGTCGCAACGTCGTGTTTCTGGCCGACAATGCCTGCCACAAAGAGCACTGGAAAGTGAAGTCATCGAACGTACTGAATAGCCTGCGTACTCCCCGGGCCTAAAAGCTATGAAGAATGACTGGGATGCTCTTGGCAGGCGTGTTTCTAAATGAAAACTACTCCTGAAACCGGGCCTTCAGGCAGGAGTGGGGCAACATCCCCCAAGGACTCCTCGACAGATTCGGAACCAGCATGAATAGGAGGAGGAGGAAGAGGCTTAAGGCGGGTCCACACGCAACGATCTGTCTGCCCAAATATCTTTGCAAATGTCTTCGCACACCAATCGTTGCTTGTGGGCGGATATTCAGATAGCTGCAAATTCTCCCGCCTGCTATCTTCAGCAATACAGATTACAGTCACGTTGACAAGCGAATAGGATTTTTCTCAAAGTATATTTATTTTCATAAGCGATAGAGGAAATTGTGTTATAGTTGCTGTTTGCAACGTGTCTTGCTAGAAGAATACAAACAAAACGCCAAAAACGGAAAATCTGGACGAAGTAATCTAGGCAGTGGCTATAAAAATACCATAAACTTGGTCTGTAAACTTTGTATCTTCCTACTCCAGATCGAAAAGTTTTCGAAGCTTTCGAAAATTCCTTACGGTGCATCGTTCAGAACGAATTTTATTTATTTGTTTACTTATTATTTTAATAACAGATTCCCTGGTAGCAGAAGGATCAACCAGACGCCATTTCTCTTTCAGAGTATTGTGCACAGCTGCTTGATTTTTCTCTATCACTATATTATTTACTGTTCTTTTACAATAAAGTACGGCTTCGATAAATATCAATAAATTCGGCAGTGAATTTCCTAGATCATTAACGTATCTCGTTCATTTTTGCCTCCATGATTTGTGCACACACACGACGAAAAACGTCTACGCTGACCCAAGTTTGCAGCGATCTCCTGTCCACACGTTACGACTTGTCTGCGTAGATGTGATATGAGCCCACAGATTTGAGCAATTTTGCTCAATACTCCAACTCCAGGTTTGCGCACATCTCGTATCTGCGCCAATCTGCTGTCCTCGCGCAACGATTTGCGAGGTGTGCGCAGACAGATCATTGCGTGTGGACCCGACTTTAGTTAGGGTTTAACGTCCCGTCTACAGCGTGGTCATTGGAGACGGAGCTTACGCTCGGCGTTTCGGGTACGGATGAGGAAGGAAATCGGGCATGTCATTTGAAAGGAACGAAACCAGCATTTGCCTTGAGTGATTTAGGGAAATTGCAGAAAACCTAAATCTGGATGGTCGGAGGTGGATTTGAACCACCGTCCTACCGAATGCAAGTCCAGTGTGTTACCACTGCGCCATCCCGCTCGGTCCAACACGAATAACAGGCGCAACATGTGCGTAAGTGCCAGAGAAGGATGCACTCGTTACCATGAGTCACATGTCTGCCTCTGTGAGTCTCATTTGTGTCAAGCATGTACGTCGTAAATCTGTTATCCTGCTTTCCCATATGGTGAAATCTGCATCATTTGTACCTATAAATTTACCACTTCGCCTCTATTTGTGCCTATACTCAATTTTATTTCTTTCCTTATCAGTTCCTTACTAACCTGCAAGCAGTGTACAGTAGACTAAATAAAAACAATTTTCGCACATCTAGAGAGCTACACCAATGATAAATCGAACATATGGCGATACAATAACAGTTAATTTTTAGTAGTGATTGTACTTTATTTCTTTTGTGCTAATGAGTTTCATCCTTTTGACAGATCTCCAGAATAATATATACACAAAGCTTAATTTTGGGGCTTGGATATTTTGACTTCATAGTTTGATTTACGTACATCAGCAGACACATGCGTATTGTTCGAAGATGTCAAATGTTTGTATAGCTTATGGGACTTAACTACGGGGCCATCAGTCCCTAAACTAACAAGCTATTTATTAACTAGCTAACACTAAGAACGGCACAAATATCCATGCCCGAGGGGGGATTCGAACCCCCGACCGTGGTGGCCGTGCAGACCGTGACTGGCGCGCCTCAGTCCCCTCGGCCACCGCGGCCGGCCCGAAGATGTCCACATAGGGCGAAACAAGTTAGCAGTACATAAATAAAGTGCGATCAAAACTGTTTTTAAGTTTTAAATCATTCTCACAGTTGATAGTTTCAATCAAAGTTGGAGAATAAATACAAAAACAAAAATTCTACAGCACTTGCAATTAGGTAATGTACGAAAATAATCTTTTAAATAATCAGTTTGATGGAGTATGACTTTAATTCACAATTTTATGCTATTTTTAATAATTCTTTTATACATAAATAATAATGAATTATAAATCAAACTTAAACAGTCTTAGTGACACCACAATATCTAAATATTGAAGATTTTGGCAATTGCAAAGACAAATTTATTTCTTCTTAAAGTAGGATGATATTTTACTTGTTTTTCGTTTAATGTCTTCTGGACTTGCTCCGATTTTTTGGCCTTAGAGCGCTCGGCCGTTCCATCGCGGCAAAAGTACAGTACAGACCAAATTTAACACAGGTCCATTTTAGCTACTTTTCGAAAAAATAAATAAATAAATAAAAAGAAGTGGACAACAATTTCAAAAATTAAGGTACCTATATTGATTATAATTTTAATAGAAAAAAATGGTCCTCCTAAACAATTCAGCCACATTTACAATTCGAATAATGGCAAATATTGGAGAAAGAACAATAAGTAAGTTATATTATGCTTATTTTCATTCAATACTGTCACCAATGGAAAATAGGTAATATTATTGCCTCTCAATTCCACTACTGACCACGCGGGAAAGGCAACTTATTTCACAATTTTTGGGAACTAACCACAGACTTCAGAATAGGCATGTGCGCAGAACAAATTTTGAATTTGAAATTAGTAATCACGTAACAACAAAGGGCAAACATTTCGTAATCACATTCGTAGACACCGAGAAAGGCTATAATTCCACAGATGGATGACATTGTTCCAAATTATGAAGGCGATGTTTGGCTAAAACAGTGAATTCATTAAACATGATCATAAACAACACAATATCCAAGATGAAGATCAGAGGAAAGCTTTCCGATATTTTTAAAATGAAAAACGGTGTCAGATGCAGACGGATTTTTCTTCCTTTCGTTCTTTAACTGCGTAGCCTACTTTATAGTGTGATCACGAAACGGTGACGATAAATGAGTGAGTGGAATACGAGTGGAGAGCAAGAAAGGAAACGGGTACATTGTCATTCATACATGATATTGGCGGAGTCATTATGAGGCGGTTAACCATACCGCGCAACTACAGAGACAAGCAGCTGAAGCGAATTACACATCTCCCTCGACAAGACACTGTGTATGATAAGTATTACGCCAGCTCTTGGATGCATGATAAACAAGTAGGAAAAATGGCAATATAAGCCCAAACAAACAAAATGAATTCAACATACAAATCTATATACAATAAGAAAATTTCTATCAACGCAAAATGAGACATCAATGATCAGCCATAAAGCTTTATACGAAGCATGATGTAGTAATGACAGGAGGAATTCGATCTGTGACACACGATTGTCTGAAGGATAATAGAGCTTCAGAGAACAGGAGACGGCTATTAAAGACAGAAAGGAGGGGGGAGGGGAGAGGGCAACTAAAAACTACACTCAGGTAAAATCTTGGACGTCAAGAGGATAAGTACTATCGTGTTCTTCAGACACAACCTCAGAATGGACGACGCGACGGTGACACAAACAATGTAGTTTCTTGTGTATAACAGAAAGGAAGTTCGCAGGATCCAAAAGTTACAACTGGAACTACTGTGCACTAAATGGGAATACAGAGACCATGGATTTTCAACATGGTGATTTTCTAATAACAAATTCAGGCTGCCACCGATTTCCAGGACAGAATTACTACCAGGCAAAACTGACTTTCAGAAGAGCAAAGTAAGTTGCAAGATAAGAAAATGAATCTGACCCAAATTAACCTGGTCCTTTGATGACCAGAACTAAAAGAAGACGGAGATAGTAAGCACATGTAATTATATTCTGAAGTAACTCATCTTTACGAAAGTCGTCATTGCTCCAAAAGAGTGATGTACGAATAACATCTGGTTCTCAGCCACAGTCATCTTGTAAACATATGTTTAAGGATCAATGGCACTCAGTACATTTATTAACTTATGAAGTTGTTTTAAACAATCATCTGCGGTTTAAAATGTACATAATATCAATACCAGAAGAAAAACTACATTGATTTTCCACATATAAAGGGTGTATTTAGTACAAATGGGTGCACAGCACTGCCAACAACGTATTTGTTCATTTACCCAAAGATGTACCACAAACATGAAAGTTAAATTTGAAAAACTGAAAACGTTTTTCCTTGACTATTCCTATTCTACATAAGCAGTTCAATTTTTGTTGCGTATAAAAAGAGGTGGGTAGGGTTACTAATCCACATTTGTATTATAAGTCTTTGTAAATTGTCAGCTTGTAGGCATATTTACATATCATTGTGTTATAAAGGTGCAAACTGATGTTTTCTACATCAATAATAATCGTACAAATGATACATGGGATAAGAAACACACAAACAAATTGATAAATTAACAGGACCAACTGAAATCAATCCTTACTATATAAGTTATTTGTATTTGCAGGTGGTTACATGAAATGTCAACGCGAAAAAAATATTTAACAATGAAAGGCTATTGTTTTGACACAGTGTGTCAGTACGTCTGTGATATAAATATAGAAAAATTTCAAACCGGCTTATAACAATTGAACAAACTCCAATTCATTAGAACAGTAAAATATGTTTTCTTTGATTTTAATCAGAGCAGTAACAGGAAATACTTACCCACACAGATGTAATGAAGGTGTCACCAACAACTGCCCACTGGCTTTAACAAGAGGAGTCAAAAACTTGGCATTCCGCATACAAACGCTCTTAATACATCCTTTCACGTAAACTACAAATCTCAAACTGCTGACTGCTGCGGCTGCTATTATTTAATAGTGTTGCCAACATAACATTCTTCACTTCAAAATCACAAAATGACATATGTCGTTAGAGTGGACCATATCCGTGCACTTATTTTCATTTAGATTCATTTAATATCAAAAGGTGGCCAATTATTCACTAATCTCAATAAATTTTAACTAATATTTGTTAATATTGCATGCATAAAGTTAGTCTACAAATCTTGGCTGCACTGTATCTAAGGTAGTCTGTACGACGGTCATAGCTTCGGTCTCACAGTGATTACCACGCTGGAGGATTTGTGAATACGTCGTATGTGTACGAAGATAATTGCGTAATGTAAAAAAAATATATATGTATAGTATTTTTTTCAGTTTGTCAAAAGCGCTCATTTTGATAGTACATCGAATATATTCAAGTTCATGAGTTTGAAAGTGTTGACATATTGACTAAACGTGAAATTCAGCTGATTTGGCCTCAACAGTAATGAAACACATACGTGCTCCAGTTTTTACCAGGTTTACTCCTACTATCGATACATATTTAGAATAATTGTCAACAAAACCTCTACTTACTAGAAAGGTTTTGGAGGGGGGCTGTACGGCGGCGGCACAGTACCAAACAAACTTTCAAGGCGTGCACAAGCCCAAAAATATTATTGTTGAATACATACTGAAAGAAATGGGAACACTGATAACAACATAAACTTATTTAAATCGGAATAGAAATGATACCGTGCTGTATTTCCTCTAGCACTCTCGCAGCAATTTTGCAGCGAAAAAAGACTACACAAGTTTTTATTTTACGTGTGAGTGTGTTATAATTCAGTACGGTAGATAATCATTTGCTGTAGATGTTTCAAAGGTTGATATTCGAATTGACTGGACATGGAATTTGGTCAATCTTCAAGCTATAGTTTTGTGTTACGATAATGATCAAACACTTGTGTATTTTATTTTTTACACCGTTTTCCTCTTTTACGATGTATAAATCGTGATAAACACCTAGAGCAACATACCTCAAAATTTTATCATATTGAGTACACCTGTAAGTATTCTTACAATCCAAACATTAAATCTCTTTATTGCTGTATGTAAATTACAAACTCTGGAAAAATGAAATGACAGTGCCTCTTAGTTTCTATCGTTCACCGCCAAATGCACAAAAACAACTGGATGCAAAGAAAAGTTACTAATCAGTTCACTTAAAAAAGCTGTTGTTCATCTTCCCCCCTCCCTCCCCAGAAAATTCGCAAAACATTAACAATTTAGGTACATCTCTCGACAAACTTGTCGATAAAATGAATACCAGTGGCAGTATCATCTATTTTAATGACAACAGTACAATTTCTCTTACCTGTGGTCTTTCTTCCTTAGGCTGTTGTGTGTGACCTTATTATCTAAAAATTTTCAGAAGAATTAATAATAATAAATACTGAATGTTGTTGTTATTAGCTTTAAATTAAAAGTGCTTGTACATGAAATGGGAGATGTTTGTGTATTTAAGTGTCAGTGTCAGGAACTTCCATTTGAAACCTTTATGGCAACTATAACTGAGGATATCATGAGCAAATTTTGTAGATAAGCAATCCACAATATAGTCTCGTGCAACATTAACAGCTACACCAAGAAATAAATTATTTGTTTTTAAAATAAAGGGATTCCTGGTTATAGGTGCCTTTTATTTCAAAAGAGCTTTCAGTTCCATTTAATGGTACTTTAAATATACACAAACTGGCCAAGTGAGTGGAAGAGGACATAGACAATATGTGTAACATGTTTGGTTTAAAAAAAAAAAAAAAAAATAATAGTAGTCAATAAGAGTCACAAAATAAATATCACGGAAAGTGAGTCAATAGCTTCTTAAGTGACACACTTACATGATCAAGAACCCATTTATTTGGTGTAAGATTACTTTGTAGTTTAATGCTGTGAATAATGTTGCAATCAAACTGTACAGATTGAGTTTTACTGTAAGAGTATATAACAACTTTTGTACTGAAAATCAAACTCTGTGACCAGAGAGAGATACCTGTTGTTGTTGTTGTTGTGGTCTTCAGTCCGGAGACTGGTTTGATGCAGCTCTCCACCCTACTCTATCCTGAGCAAGCCTTTTCATCTCCTCATAAGAACGGCAACCCACATCCACTTGAATCTGCTTACTATACGCGTCTCTTGGTCTCCCTCTGCGATTTTTACCCCACACACTTCCCTCCAACGCTAAATTCACAATTCCTTGATGTCTAAGAATGTGCCCTACCAATCTATCCCTTCTTTTAGTCAAGGTATGCCAGAAATTTCTTTTCTCCTCAATTTTGTTCAGTACCTCCTCATTAGTTACGCGATCCACCCACCTAATCTTAAGCATTCTTCTGTAGCACCACATTTCAAAAGCAACCTTTTAGTCAAGGTATGCCAGAAATTTCTTTTCTCCCCAATTTCGTTCAGTACCTCCTCATTAGTTACACGATCCACCCACCTAATCTTAAGCATTCTTCTGTAGCACCACATTTCAAAAGCCTCTATCCTCTTTCTGTCCACACTGCTTATCGTCCATGTCTCACTCCCATACAAGGCAACACTCCATACAAATGCCTTCAGAAAGGACTTCCTTAGGCTTAAATCAATATTCGATGTTAACAAATTTCTCTTTTTCAAAAACGCCTTTCTACCCATTGCCATTCTGCATTTTATATCCTCTGTACTGCGACCATCATTTGTTATTTTACTGCCCAAGTAACAAAACTCATCTACCTCCTTTATTGTTTCGTTACCTAATCTAATTCCTTCAGCATCACCTGATTTTCTTACACTGCACTCCATTACCCTAGTTTTACTCTTGTTAATGTTCATCTTATATGCACCTTTCAGCACACTGTCCATTCCGTTCAATTGCTCTTCCAGGTCCTTTGCTGTATCTGACAGAATTACTATGTCGTCAGCAAAATGCAATGATTTTAATTCTTCCCCCTGAACTTTAATTCCTTCTCCAAATTTCTCCTTGCTTTCCTTTATAGCTTGCTCAATGTACAAATTGAACAACATTGGGGAAAGGCTACAACCCTGTCTTACTCCCTTTCCAACCACTGCATCCCTTTCATGCCCTTCAACTCTGACAACCGCTGTCTGGTTTTTGTACAAGTTGTAAATAACCTTACGCGCCCTATATTTTACTCCTGCTTGCTTCAGAACTTTAAAGCGTTTATTCCAATCAACATTGTCAAAAGCCTTCTCCAAATCTACAAAAGCTAGAAATGTAGGTTTGCCTTTTCTTAATCTATCTTCTAGGATAAGCCGTAAAGTGAGTATTGCCTCCCGTGTTCCTACATTTCTCCTGAACCCAAACTGATCTTCCCCGAGGTCGGCTTCTACCAGCTTTTCCATCCTTCTGTAAATAATTCGCGTTAATATTTTGCAACCATGACTTATTAAACTGATGGTTCTTTAGTTTTCACACCTGTCTGCACCCGCTTTCTTTGGAATGGGGATTATAACATTTTTCTTAAAGTCTGAGGGTACTTCGCCTGTCTCATACATCTTACACACAATATGAAACAATTTGAAACAGATACCTGTTAAGTTAAAATAATGTGAGAAACTGAAAGGGAGACAACAAACAGATGATTATGTTAATAAGAAATGACTACTCTTCATCAGTGAAAAGATAATTTTTTTGTGTCAGTAGTGTATTGGAATATAAAGAAGAGCTAAAACCATGCTGCTAAGACAATAACAAGTTAGCTAATAATACAGTGAAAAGAGAGTGGCAAGTAACTGCAGTCATTGCATTTCCAAACATTGTTATGGCTAAGAGAAAAACACAATAAAATGACTTCTGAAAGATAAGGAAACTTGTACAAAGGTATGTTTCAATATTGCACAATAGTGGTTACACCAAGGCACATTATAATTGGTAATTTGGTAGAATGCTTTCAAACAATATATATCGCAGGTGCAAATTGACGATGCGATATATGAAACAATAAAGTGTAGCGATATTACAATTATACCTGTAATAATTATGAGGATAATTAATTTACTGACCGGACAAGGGTACATCGAGAACCTGTCAACCATAGAACAGGAACAGCACAAATAATTTATTTCATCATTAACACAAAAGGTTATTCCCCTAATTCTATGTGAATGGCTTTTCAAATAGAATGGGTCTTTTGTGTTGACCATGTAATAAATAATTAGCCTAATGCTATTCCTGCTCTATGGTTGACAGGTTCTCGATGTACCCTTGTCCAGTCAGTAAATTAATTATTCACGTAAAGCAAACATTTCATAGGCCTATATCAAGAACTGCTCTTCTGAACGTCATAAATATTAGTCATATATTTCACTCTGATGCTAAATTGCTCAATATATCACTCTGTCACAGCCACACCCTCGATATATATCATTTGCAAGCATTCTACCAAATTACTATTAATTAAATACATTCTCTGAAGCAATTTAGGTGTGACAAAATACACTGTGAGTAGTGTAACTATGGATTGCTTACAAAAGAATAAGTATCCAAGAGTATTGGGTAATTCTTATGTGAAGAATTAGGAGGAATAACTGCATAAATGAGAAATTTGTAAAAGAAACAGATGAAATGTTTTAAAACATTGATTACCAAGTGACACTGACCACAGCTGAACCTCACATCTAATGCGTTGTGTCTGGCCTGGCCATAGAAATGTATCTCTTCACGAAATAGGCCACATTTTGTAAATAGACATGACACATACTGAGAACACTTTCATATTAATTATTATTGCTGGCATAACTGTAGACTGGGATACCACCCATCTGCTTTGACCCATGACATCATCAAGATGTCGGAAAACCAATTTACGGGTTATCTTAATACTTCTGTATTGTAGATACAAATAATCTGTAGTTATTATAGATAACAGAATGTATCATCGATCACAGGTCTTAGACCAAAAATTCGCGCCTTCGTCACTCACATATGGAAAAAAAAAAGTAACCCTCTTGGTTAACCTACACCTAACCATCAGAGAGAAGCTACAGAGCACTTTTTAAACACAAAATATTAATCTGTTTTGTTTGTAAACAAACTATCGTCTTTAACTTAACCACCATATAATCACTCAACGCCTTGTACAAACACACACACCTCAAAACTACCGCACTGCAATGATGTCACGGGGCAAAGCTGACAGGCAAGCTGACAGGCGGCATCACTGTCTACAGGTGAGCCTTATTGCCAATATTACTATTATATGCTTGACTGCTGAAACACACTTTTCTCTTAATAATTAGCTTTTTATTCTTTAAAGTCTGTAGACCAGATACCCCTATTACTATGATGTTCACCTTAAGTCTTTGTATCAGAATGAAATGAGTCTCACATCATATCATACTAATGATGAAATAGACACGCAGTCAGTTGCAAACTGTTTCACGCCCGTCACTAAATGATCCATTATTAGAACCTAAATATTCACATTTCATAAATGTATGAAGAAAAAAAGTATAATATTTATTAATTGTATGATTATATATATTTGGAGTAGGTACTAGTTGTTTGAATATAAGCTGACAAAATCTACTCTGCAAGTCATCTTTCAATGTGTGTTTAAAAGAGAGGGGGGGGGGAGCTACTTCTCTGGTACCACCATGATTTATTTTCTGTTCGAACAGTGAATACTGGACAGGAAAAATGACTTGTTAAGCAGCCATATATGCTTGAAATTCTCATTATGGTAATTTTGCATGATGTACATAGATTCATTAATTTTTTTACCTTTCTTGGAATTTTAATGGTAAATCTCCTTCATAACACTTGGTACTGTATCAGCATCAGAGGGGCCAATCCAAGGTGAGGGCAGCAAGAAGAGGGACACCGACCAGCAGGGGGTTTGCAACTTCAGTGTTACATACACACATTGTGGGGAGTCAACTGTAGTAGAGAACCACAAGAAAGGGCAGAAACCTTTCAGAGACATGGATGCAACCCAAAAAACGAATACAAGGAATAATGTTAGTAAAGAAAACAGTTCACTGAATTACCTTATGATGCAAAGCAGTTTTATCAGTGGTATGGTGGTACTTGAACTTGGGTGTTGCACCCAAGTTTCAATGTTATGTTTTTATATGAGACATTTACTAAGAGAAAACTCTTTATTTCAGCACCTGGACTCTTGAAATTTGTCATTATATAAACATCTCTAGAATTATTGGCGTATGAAGGTAACAAAATTCAATTTTTACAAATCCAATTTACGATTCTGTGAAAAGTTTAGAGATATATCAGTGATTGAAAAATACCTGTGGCAAAGTGCACGTTACAATTTATCAGCAATTGTTACATAATGGGCTACATTCATAGACAAAAAGAAATAATTTAGTCATTAGAAAGACTAGAAATAAGACAGATTATATAGAATGCTGGGAGTAACACGGAGAGAAACGTCCTCTGTAGAGAGGTGCCACCTAGTGTATTACTGGAAACTGTTTCTGGCCAGGCCATTTTCAGGCAGTCTGCAACCCCCTGTGACATCACTACCACACATTACTAAATGCTATGGTCAGGACTCGACTCACTGTTGACACAGGTATAATGGGCTTAGCTGTCCACCAGGTAGTTGGAGGAGGAATGCAAACCCCTAAGCTGGTCAAGACGCCCGGCAGCATTTTTTGATGTGTCACCAAACATAGTTGATAACAACATATTTCATGTTGTAGGTTAGGCTTCCTAAATGAAATATATATATATATATATATAAGAAAAGGGGGCATAAACAGTTTTAAAAATGGGCATTGTGCAACAATACCACATACCGCCACTGAGTTCTATGAAGATTTAAGGGAGGCAATTAGTACTGTGGATAGTGCAAACATGGGATGTGATGTAAAATGTAGATGATGTTGACACACTAAATGAATTGACTTAAATATTTATATGTTTATCTTAATACAACTGTTTCATTGTGTTTTAGTAATACTTTAAAAATATGTTCAATATATTTGTTTATTGTGTTTTCTTGATAAAGTGATAACAACAGAGTAAATTTTACTTCAATATATTATGCAAAAAGCAAGTTTGGAATTAATTTCATAATTTTAATGTGATTTTTTAAAAATGTATGTATGCAGATTATTTTGATTTTGAATGTATCAGCTGCTGTTCAGGAAATAAATCATTATATGTGAAATTTGTATCAATATACACATGCCTTCCCTGAAAATTTACAAAACTGAGTTTTTAAATAATGGTCCTCCATTGTGTATGATTTTCATCCATTGACTCTGAGGAAGTTAGTTGTCTGAAAGCTTTTTACAGATCCCAGTATGTAGTGTCCCACATTTCTATGCTGAGAGAGAGAGAGAGAGAGAGAGAGAGAGAGAGAGAGAGAGAGAGAGAGAGAGAGAGAGAGTGTGTGTACAGAAAATTTTTGGTATATCAATATCATTTAAGTTATTAAAGCAGCATCTTCATAAGAATGGTACTGAGAGGTGGTCAGTCATAGTTTTGTTGAGAAAACCAATTTAACAGTGAATTGTGGTGATTTTAGGCAATCATGGTTAATTATTATTCAGAACTAATGCATAACAATTTGAATCTTGACTCCTACTGCATAGCATTCACATTTAGGAACAGTCGTAATTGAAGATTAAAACTGCTGCAGCAAAATCATTGCACATGATATCATCATCATCATCATCATCATCATCATCATCGATTATCTTTCAGATAATAGCAACTAAAGACAAAACAGAAACAAACAACATTATTAATTAGTAATTTTAACTTATCTCCCACTATATTCTGATAATGGGTAGATTGTGCCAACAAAACTGACAGTGAATTAGTTCCATATCCTACATACTGTGCTGAAGTAGAAACAGTGGCATTTTGATCAGGAGCATTACAACTTTAGAAGTTGCACATTAGCTGTGACTAACCAATTATACACTTAACAATGCAAATGATGAATAACATCATTTACCTGAATTTTACAATGGAAACAAAGAAATTAGTTTATTATGAAAACTGTGTGAAAAATTTACCTTTATTTTCAGACTTATTCTTTCAACGCGTGGAAGCCTGATCAAATTCAGCCCACACAAAGTCAATTGGGTGTTACTCTTGCTTTGTGGCCATCAGTTAAAACAGTGTATCTTGATGCATCAATGTATGCCCTAGTGACATCAGTTCACACAAGATGAGACAAGTCTCTAATGTACCGGTACATTGTTTCTTTTTTAGTAGGGAAAGAGGGGGAGGAGAGAGATCAGTCCTCAGATTAGTTTGATGTTACCCACTATAGTTTTATCACCCGTTAACATTTCAAGATATGTCTCCTAGCAAGTAACTTCTGCAAATACTTGCCGATGTGTTTACATTAGAACAAAAACTGGACCAAGATTTCTTTTGCAAGTCACTTAGGCAAGGAACTTGCTGCAAGTCTTTGCAGAAGTTTTTCTACCAGAGTTACATTGAGAGAAAAGCAATGTCATGCACATAAATAAGAGCAGACATTAACATCATTGCATTATTATTATTATTATTATTAAAGAAAAATGTGATGAACACAAGTTCAACAATAAAAGAAGTGTTTGAGTGAAGAAATTGATGCAGAGACATACATGTCTAAGTTTCTAAGGAACATTATTGAATCAATTAAATGAGAGGAAAGATAAATTTAAATGACTCAAAATACTCCTACTTGCTAGTATAAATATTATCTGCACTTTGTCCAATGTTTCGTTTCCTCATTTTTTTTTAAATTCCTTTCCATATTGCTTGCACAAATTATGATTTTCTGTTTTGTTTTTCCTTTTTAAATTTTTGTATCTGTTGTTCCGAAATCTGCCGCAATATTTTCAAGAGGGCTCTGTTTTCTTATTATATTTTTCAAGTCTGCATGTTTTGTATCCCACAATTCTGGGAAGTACTTAACTTTCTCTATCATCTGCTGGGTTTTCTCACAATTTCACACAATTACATAATTCAACACAAAACTTCTACAAGTAGAATAAAATCATTCAGCAACTGGAAAGTTCACCAAGTGGTTGCTGTAAGTTGCACCAGACTATCCACTAACCTGTGGAACCTACTTCTGCAAGTTGGCGAATGTTGTGGAAGTAGACTTTCTGCAGGTGTTTCCATGGAAAAAACTTCCAGAAGTAGCACTTACATTCAATACCCTCCTTTACTGTAATTATTCCTATCTTTACCAGTAGTTTTTCCCTCTGTGCTATCTCTAGTACAGTGGTTCCAAACCTGAGGGTAATAATCTCCTAAGGGGTAAAATGTACACTTCCAAGTAGGGAAAAATATGTTCCTCATAACTTCACCAGCTAGAAACATACTTTGTAATTTGCACCAGGAATCTACAGTAGTTAAATCGATACATATATATCACACATGCGTAAATATATCATGAAAATGCCACCTCCTAACTGTAGATAATTCCCACGATTGATTGGAAATTACTTCATTATTCACTTCACAACTTTAAATGAATTAAACAGTAACTACTTAATGGTTACTAAAATGTTGTAGGACCTGCACTACATTATTATTGCTATTGTTAATAATAGTGACAGTGGTTAGACACCAAGCTTTGGCAACTTGTAGTTTTCAAGTATTTACTAGTGCAGAAGTAAGGAGTCCAGTATTCAAGTGATTTTCAAACAGTAAGACTAAATTCAGTGCAAACCTTTAAGTCAATTTTAAACAGAAGGTACAGCTTGTGGGTGAAACAAGTGTCACTAGGACGAGATGTGGTACAGAGGAAGCATGGTTAGAAGAGAATGTGTTCCCTCTTTGTGGGTTGTTTGCATTTTTTTCTGTGGAGTAGTGGATATCACTTGTGATGCACTAAAAACTGATTCATCACCCCATAAACAAATAGATAAAGATAAGAAGCTTTTGAAATACTCATTAGAGATAAGTTGTCTGCATCTTGTTTCCTCCAAGCTTTGTCTGTCATGTATTATTTTGCTTTCAAGCTTCCACCACTTTTGTCTACGACATCATCCAAATATGATAATTTTGTCAATAATTTAATTTCTAATACAGAAATCCAAGTTTGCTGCTAACAATATTTATTCAGCTTGTGCAAATTGACTCCACTACAATTGTTAGCAGCAAACTTCGATTTCTATATTACGATATGTCATATTTTGACCTTGTATATGCTGCGGGCCCAGTAGAGAAGAAATTATTAATTTCATTTCTGTTGTGACTCAATACTGTCGATTCATATTCTGCACTTATTAGTCCATTCATGAGAATTTGTAATTGTCCCTCACTTTCATTAATGAACAAAATATAGCAGGTGCTAATTTTCTCTATGGAAGAGGGTCATAATAAGTGAACACATTCCATAGATACTGCACTGTTTCTGAGCAAATGATGGTCAAAGTTTTCAATATTAGTACTCCAGGCATCTAGTAACACATGCCAAGTTCAATCACAGCGATAGCACAACAGCTAGTGATGCAGCTTCACATTTTTGTATTTGAAACCCTGTTTACCTATCTCATTTTCCTTCATAGAACATAATAAATATTTTTCCTGATGTATGTTGAAATAACGTCCTCATTTGTCTACTAAGTCTACATTTGTCTGGTGAGTAGTGTGCCTTGTCAGTAATATTGTTTCTGATGTTAACGACATTTCTTTCCTAAGTGAGATTCATGCCAAGAAGTGTGACTGTGGCAAACCTGCCTTCAGGCAATGCTCATGCTGTTCAGAAATGCTATGTTTTAAATGTTCTACTGTCAATAACATCAAAGTTAATCCATCAAATATTTCTGAAAAAAATATAATGCCATTATATCCCGTAATTTGATAAGAAACATTCATGTAATCTTCTACAGATATGGGTAGATAAATGAGAATAAAACAATAATACTGTTTTGAATGTGGAATGCTAGACTGTGAATCTGCCACTACTTCAGATAAACCTAACAGACATATGAAGGCATCTTAAGTATGTTGAATAGTTTGCCATTTTCTCAGAAATGGTACAACATATATGGGTATGTCTGACCATCTGTTAACTTATTTTGACCCCTGTTTCACTGACAAGAGACCTACAGGTCTTGGAAATTCAGATCGGGATGAGACTTTACAGGATAGTAGTATACCTCAAGGGAGTCGTCTCACGGAAGTCTTAAAGCGCATTATCTAAAAAGTTCTGAGAAATGGCCCTAAAGTTTTAAACACAGCTCATAAACATGTTATGTACTAGTTGAAGGAACATGGGTGCAGCCAGGCAGGTTAGCTCAGGCAATAGCATGTGGGACTGTCACGTAGCTGATCCAGATTCGATCCAGCCTCAAGGACATATTGTATTTTTAATTTTTTTGTTGAAACATTATAACTTGTACATAAATTTAATGACTTAAGGTGCTATCAATTAAATCATAACTAATTTTAGTTTGTTTATAAAATGGCTCTCACAGCTACTTAAAATTTGAATTTCAATGTTTTAAAAAAGAAAAGTCGAATAACGCCAGAGGCATTTTACTGGCGGTAGATAAAAAAGTTAATTGAATTTTGTAGACGCTTTATCAGATTTTTTATTTGTCTATAAAAATAGACATCACATGGTTGAACAAGTGGAGTACATTTCGGAGGAATCACTTTAATTGTACATGTTGGTGATTTCTCATCATCCTGGAAGGTTTTGTTGTATATTTCAGGCTTTGCTTGTCCACCCCAAGAGTCAATAATTAACAGAAACCATTCTTGTCCCACACAATACTTCAAACAATGCTTTAGAAAATCAGTATATAGTTCTGTCATTAGCTGCCCAGATTTGGACATTATTAAAACATTTTTATACTTCTTCTCAAATTCATTTACTGTTTTTTGAATTTGGGGGCCAGAGTTACCAGTTGTTTCTTGTAAACACACACACACTTGAGGCAGAAAGTTTCCAGATAGATTAAGCTGTTATTTATTGGATGATACAGATCTTGGTTCAAGTACATTGTAAGATATGTATGACAAGGAAAATGTACGTACAGGATCAGATCAACAGTGTTATACTAAATTATGTACACAATACACAAGTTCTTAGAATTCTAAGTCCAATCCGTTGATCCGTTGAGCCCCTCAGGTAATGCTTGGTGGATGTCATTTACTGATCACCCAGAGGCTCGTTTCGAGCATTCACCTACATTATGGTTTATTGTTTGTAGGGCAGCTCCACAGTCACAATCGAGAGATGTTGCCCAGCCTTATTTGTGCTGTATGTATTTGCAGTTCCCTTGTCCTGTTCAGATGCAGTTTATGATTCTCCACTGGCATCTGGGGAGTGTGAAACCTGGAACTCACTTTGAAGGGTTTTCAACCAGACGACCGCTGAACACTTACGATTTTTCCCAATGGCTTTTCCATGCTTCGTTGATGTCAAAGTTGGTGACATCAAGATGATGTGCAGATTTCCAAGATGGTTTTCTTGACTTCAAACATAGGTGTTCTGCTGATGATATATCACTGTGTATGGGTAGCTGGGGGTTCTTCTGAATGTACCTCCAGATCTTCAGGAGAGCATCTGATCTTCGTAGAGCTGGAGGTTGGATGTTACTTAAAACTGGTAGCCAAGCAGTTTAATACTGAACCGTATAACTATGCGACACTTTTATTCAAGTCGTGTCTTTGGACAAAAATATTTTTGCTTCCTTTGAAAGCCAGGGTTCTGTTGTACACTGACTAATACTGACATCCAGGAAAGAAAAAAAAACTGAAATTAAAGTATTTTGTCAAGGAATTGTAAAAATAGAAAGCAAAATAAATTTAAATAATCTGCAATAAATACATGTCTGCTCAGTGTTGATAACAAACTCTTTGTTAAAATTTGGTATTAATTTATTCTTCTAGATGCGAAAAGTGTCTGCAGCAGCCAAGGTTTCTGCAATCATGACTCTGTTTATTTTTCAATCTATTAACCCACCTATCAGAAGCTTTAAATTCGAAATCAGTGAACTGTGGTGCTGTTGCTAAAGCCCTCTGCTGTAAATTGCTTGTAATCACTTGCTGATAATTCTCTCGGGCTTCAAAAAACGATCATACGTCCAGAAACAGATTTCTGCATACTTATCAAAGCGATTGCCTCCTTTTTTTTTATTTCTTTTTCCCGTTGTGATAAATATTCCTTCTTTCTTAACCGGCTGCATCCTTTTTTCTGTAATGTTTGTAGGGTCCGAGTGTGGTGAGCCTTTGTAATCTTAACAACTTTAATTTTGTAATCCAAAGAAAGACGGTCTACTTCTCTTGCCTTTTTTTCTTCCAGTTCATATTCATGTATTGAGCTGCGGTCTTAGACTTTTACGAAAGTTTCATCTTTACCATTTTCATTTTCGTGAGAAAGTTCTTCATCAGTCACAAATATTTCTTCAGCTGGCATATCCATAGTTCGTTTGTAAATCTCTTCACCCATCAACATTGCTTCACCAGAAATAGTTGGTGAATATTACGATGCTTTGACATTATTTGTAGCAAGCAAACATTCATAATGAACAACCACATCTTTTAATAATTATCACCTTCGACACATCACTGTATAATAAATCAGCAGCTTCTGATACTTCAATTCCTTCATTGACAGACATTTTTAATTCACATTACTGTAAATGCCTCAGCCTCTGTGAAGTCAGGAATGACCTGGTTCTGTAGCAGGTCTGTTAGTGCAGTGTGGCCCTGCCTGCCTGCCTGTTTATATATACAATAGGGCAACAGTTATACTCTGCTTTTCCACAAAGAAACTGGTTCCTCTAATTTACAACGGATATTAATAGTCTTTCCACAGATAATATTGCTCAATTTTGAAATAACATTGTAATCACAATAACCAACTCTTTAATTTATATCCATTAAAATGAATTTGGCATTATTCTACTATTAAAAAAGAAAACATTGAAATTCAAATTTTAAATAACTCTGACAGCCATTTGATAAACAAACTAAAGTTACTTATTTTTTTAATTGATAGTACTTCAAGTCATTAAATTTATTTACAAGGTATAATTTTTAAACACACAATAAAAATAAAATAAAAAATTACAATGTTTCCTGGAGATAGAATCAAACCCGAGTCTAATGCATGGCGAGCGATAACGCTACTGCCTGAGCTACTCCACCACATAGGAGACTTGATCTTTTAACTATGACATAAGATTTATACAAGCTGAAATTAAAACTTTAGAGCCATTTTTGTCAGAATTTTCTGGATAGTGCACTTTAATACTTCTATGAGAGGACACCCTTTAGGTATAATAATAGTCAGCAAAGTCTAATCCCAAACTGAATTTCTGAGACCTGAAGATCCGTTTGTGAGTGAAGTTTCTGTAAAATTTAATTGCAGCATTTGGCATGTTTTCCTCATAATAACAACACAGTCATCAGCAAATCTTATCAGTGATCTCTCTGCACCCTGATTTTCACACCTACTTTTGACCCTTTTTTTGTTTTAGTATTTCCGGTATGTAAGGTTAACTAGTATAGGAAAAAGTGCTGCAGAAATGTATCCCTGCCATATACACGTATTCATTAAAGCAAGCACTTCTCCTTTGACCTTCAGTTACTATTATTCTCTCTTGGATCTTGTAAACAATGTTTATTGATCATCATCTATATAGTATGTACTTATTTTTGTGGTATCTTTAAACACGTTGCACAACTGTAGCAAATCCCATGAAAATTCCTTGTTTTTATCATGATATATGACCAATAATGCAAAGGGTTTGGCGATTGCTTCACAATTTTAAATGATTCTACACAAAGATTTTGCCAAGATATGGTGCTTAATAATAATTTAAATCCCTGTCTATCTGAAACAGTTTTAGGTCACCTTAAGTAAACAGTAGGATAATTACTATAAAAAGGGGATGCGTTATTTTCCTCTCCAACCTGAGAGTAAAACAATTCTGGAAATATACTGATGTGCCAGTGGTTCCATATAACTGATGTAAGCCCAGTGGAACTAAGCACTGTAAAAACTGCAACATAAAATGCTTGTAATTCTTATGGGACCAAACTACTTCGGTCATAAGTCCCTAGAATTAAAATAATAATAAAAAAATAGTAATATAAAAAAATGTTCAAATGTTTGTAAAGCTTGTGGGACTTAAATGCAGGGCCATCACTCCCTAAACTCACAAACTAACTATGAACTACCTTATACTAAAGACAACACACACATCCAAGGCCGGGGGGGGGGGGGATTCGAACCCCCCAATGCGGAGGCCACACGATCCGCAATGTGGTGCTCCAGACTGATCAGTTATTCCAACTACACAGCTGTACACGAGGCTATCAACACAATAGTGGCCTAACCCACATTTTTGAAGAAAGAAAGAAAAAAAGGTATATATTCACACAGAACATCACTTTATGCCATACCATTAAGTCCTGCAATTGCCAAAGATGTATTCGGACACCATGGACAAAGTGGCAGTGTCAGATGTTGTTTATGCACTGTGCAGTACCATACAGAATGGGGTGCAATATCGGCCTATGCCACATTACGCCATGTGTGCATAGCGAGTAGGCCAGTGGGATAACGTACCATACATCATACAGCATGTGACGGGCGGTGGAGGACACAGTTGCAGCATAGACTCACAGTACTTTGGTTGATATACCACTGAAGGGTCATTAGTAACCCTGGTGATGATGTCGAGCCGCATTGAGAGGTGAGGATGGTGTTATGTTCCCTTGTTTGACTCATATGATTTGATATGGACACCGGTGCAGATAAGGAACATTTCCATTTCAGACCTATTTGGATTGGACACTACTACTGATGCCTCAGATGTGGAATGTGCACCTGACCAATTCAGCCAGCATGCAAATGGTACATCAAATGAGTTACGTGTCATGTTAGTAGAGTCCAATCTACCCGGTAAATCGAAGGATACCACACCCACTACATCAACCATGGATGTAACGGGGAGGAATTGTAGTACTGATACCATAATTGCACCACAGCAAGGAAGAAAACAGCTCCAGAATGCATACCTGTGGGCAAAGAACATTTAAGAGAAGTAATTGAAAGTGGAAAAATACATTAACATGAAGGTAAATGTAGTGCCAAAGTAATGTCCCACTCTTGGAACATGCATGTGTCAGAAGGAATGTGCTAGACATATTTCACCTGAACACCATCAACATCTATTTGAACTGTCCTATGCATTAGGTACTTCTATATGTAGTCAGCACACATTTTTGCTATAGTGAAGGCAGTCCCTATGGCATACACATATTCCTCTGGTACTACAGAGTCGTGACAAGGAACAACACGCCTATACCATTTCCATAATGAAGAGGGAGAGGACCTGAAGGAGTATAAAACGTTCTTTAAGAACATTTTGCAGATATCAGATGGTAGGATTAAAAGGGTACTTTCACATGAAATGCAGCACCAGACCCCACCAGAGGCACAAGTCCTACTAAAAACAAAACACAATAGCAAACACGGCTGTGGTAGAGAAGTTCATAAAATGATTTCTATCATATCAACGTGGCAGGCAAAATCTGAATTTAAAAATGCCCTTACTTTGTCAATTCATGGTTCTGCCTGCAGACTTCACATCGGAAGTAATCCAGCATAAATTCCTAGTCAGTGGGCATTCATACCTACCATGTGACCAGAACTTCAGTATCATTGCGAAGAACAGGAAATTTCACCCTAACATATACACATCCTGTACTTGGACAAATATCATTATCACTGCATGAAAACAACAACCCTTCACCGCTATACCGATGACAAAGAATGGTATCATGTCCACAGTATGTTTAGAGAGGAACATACATAACCGTAAAGCGTAGACATAAAATATCAGGGTACAATGGTTCCATAGTCAGTGGCTTCAGTATAAAGCATCCTTTGCCCATACCATGTTTTATAAGTACAAAAATGAGCCAGATGTCCCATTTGCCGTCAGTTTTGCTAAATGAGAGTCAAAAGTAATTGAGACTCAGGACATACTATATTCCAATGGACACGCTATTAGCACGTTGAAAAAGACTGATTTAATGACCTTGCTGCAATTTGTACTCCTAGTGTACCATGATTATTACCGTAACTTTAAGACATCTGCACAGTCGTGTGGCGACACCATACAGAAGATGAACATTAACGCCTCATATGCATCTTGTCCAATGTTTGACTACAGTGTATAAAGCAATAATGGCCCCTCTCTCACGTTTTGTGTATTAGGGCCAAATGCACTGAAACGAAAGTGGCCTAATTCTTACAAAAAAAAAAAAAAAAAAAAAAAAAAGGTCTAAAACACTATTACTGTTAACTCCACATCTAGCCGATTACCAGAAACCGTACCTAATTATGTATACCACACCGCAAACACTACCTTACACATCTGGTGTGAAAACGTCAATATCTTCCAATGGCCATTCCCACAAACCAGTGTGCTGTGGGTTGGGCCACTATAGCGCTGATACACTCTTACGATCTCTAATAATTCATCACCTATGAAGTCTGTTAATGTCATGGCATGTAATCAAAGAAACTTGATATGTTTCCGAGATCTCTCCCGTCATGTTATTGGTACGCATATCTACAAAGCATTAACTGTGGTTGCTGGAGGACTGTAATGACAGTTGCTAATGAACCATGTCAGAGGTATGTTTGATGGGAGCCGTGCCAGACAAACAAGCAGGCAGGGTAAGTAATTTTTGAAGGTGGTTCTCTCTCTCACCACACACAGTTTGGGCACAGGACCTTTCAAAAAGGGGAATGTGATAGGTTGGGACTGCTGGTTTTATAAACTCCTGTGACATGCATATATATTACCCCCCCCCCCCCCCCCCACTTTCACGGAAGGAACTATTCATTGTGAAAGCTAAGATGGTTGTGTGTGCACTACTTACAGTACTGAAACTTTGCCTGTAAAAAGATCATGTCACTGAAAATACAGTCCCATGTGAAGTGCTGTCCAACAGTCTCGAGTCTGTAATCCAACCTTCATGACGACGCTGGCAGAATCGGAAATTGTAAATAAAAACTATGTTGTACCATTCAGTTGTCTATATCTGTAGTTCATTGCACCTTTGCTGGCACAGATGCAGCAATGGATGCCAAGTTGAAAGACCACTC
Source organism: Locusta migratoria (assembly GCA_026315105.1). Classification (NCBI taxonomy): domain Eukaryota; kingdom Metazoa; phylum Arthropoda; class Insecta; order Orthoptera; family Acrididae; genus Locusta; species Locusta migratoria. The sequence goes on from CM048755.1 coordinate 326,277,190, forward strand.
TGCTGCAAATTTGTTGTAATATGGCAGAGCGATCCATCACTGACATGTGCACAATATGTTTGTCATCACGTGTAGTAGTGCAATTGATCCCGTTGTTCCCTCCTGCATCCAATGATTACATACTGTAATCTGCAGCACAGTTGCTCAGTTACGTTGAACACAACAACCAATTTCTCTGGAGGATAATCTGCAATCCTTATAGGCAATTATTCTTCCTCAGTCGAACACCAAAGCAAGCTCAAGAGGTGCTCACTGTCTTCTACGAGGCATACTGAAGCTACTTAAGAAGAAGGAAAAAAAAAAACCCACAAAGATTTCACTACTTTGAGACAGTTATCCGTTTCCACTTTGTATAGCACTTGCAGATGGGGGCTACTGGCCCTTCAAATGACCACTTGCACTGAAACGCTAATCACGCGCACCTATTGTCGCTACAAATTTCATTTTATTTTGATGCTTCCTGCAAGGTGTTGCATTTTTGGTGGCCAGCAGTGTAATTTATCTTGAACAAATTATCCGTTTCAAACAATTACAGTAGGTGTTTGCCCACTCTGCTGTACAATAATGAAGGCTGCCTGAATACAATTGCGAACTGGTGTCCAGACATAGGCATGACCACACTGAAGGAGATGTTGGAGTGGAAATATAGCATTAACACTTTCGCTGGGGATGACACTTATAAGTGTTACAAGAAGCCACAAGCCAGTGCGGCTGACACTTGTAAGTGTCTGCGCTCACTGTCGGATTACTCGGTCAAGTTGAAGTGTTTAAGCTAGCATCAAAGCGTGTAAACTTTTATTTTGTGTGGTCACTTATTGAACGCATATTTTTTTCAATGACGGCAATGAACCGACACATCGATCTTCCAATGTGAAAAGGAGCAGGAAGAGTGTTAAATTGACAGAGTGTACTAGACGACTGATTTTTCTGTGTAGTGAGGACGAGGCATACCACGGAGATTGTCATTTAGAGGTAGAAGAATTTCAGAGTGATGATAGCATGGAAGCACAGCTTTCAAATTTGTTTTGTGACAGTTCCGAATCTGACGATACGGATCACGAAGATTGTGTGGAAATCTACGACAAAAAAGAGCCTGACCTGCCACACGGAGATAATCCAGGTGAGTCTTGCCATAAACAACCACATAATATGCAGTATCACCCATTTAACCTTTAACTAATGCGGTGGCAAACATGGGACACTCACACCGTGGTGTGGTCAACCTGACCTCTCACTTTTTAGGTAGGTGTAATGTTAACAATTTGAACACCTTTGAAATTCTCTGTTTTGCATATGAAAGAGTCTTTAATACTAAGTAAATAAACTTGAAAATACAATAAAATAACATTAAATAGTTATTGATAAACTGGCATTCAGATATGTTTACTGCCCATCTCAAACACTAATACATTTCTATGTTTTCCATTAGTTAATAATGACAATAAAGCTATGATAGATTTTATATATTTTCTTGAAGAACTAATGAAACAAAGAAATGTAACGTTTTTAACTCAAAGAAATACCTCTTGGAAAGTCAGAGCCTTCCAAATCCCAAGTTTTCACAAAAGTCCTTGCAGACCTGGGAACAGCACTGCATGCATATTGGCCTCTTGCAAACATGCCAAGTCTTCCTTTTCTTGTTGGCTGGGCAGATTCTACAAGTTCTCCTATTCCTAGGATCTAATTCTGCTTCCACTGCTTCTTCTGTTGGAGTATCGGGGCCTAAAATCTGGCGGGTTGTTAGTCGTAACTCCTACAGAAGCCTGGGTTCTGAGCTTGCTTTTGCAAATGTTTCAGCATAAGACTATGCGCCAGCTCTTTGAGAAGGATACTTTTGTTGACAGGAGCTTCATCTGATGCATTTCACACATTGTCTGCTACTAGCAGCAGATCATTTACCTGTAAAATTACTTGGTTCCTCCATGTTTCAAAAACTTTGCAATGGAAAATATTGAGAATATATGAGGAACGTAATAGCAGAAAAAATTACACAAACAACATATTGTGGTCAAAATGACTGTGAGCTATTTTCAAAAGGATGTCACTCAAGTTATACAAGCTCTGGCATAACATCACACACTTTGCCGGTCTACTCACACCTGAACTCAAAGCTAAAGAGCCAATGAGCGCAATAATGGGTAGGGAAATGGCTAAATTGCAATTTTTGACAAAAGCGTGCGGTCAGATGGACTGCACCACGTTAGTTAAAGGTTAAGCACATTACCGGGCCGCACTGGAGAGTTGCACGCCTGCACTAATGCCGCAGCGAAAGTGTTAAAGGAAATAGGGTGACCTTTGGGATGAGGGAGGTGTGTCTAGCTTCCCCCCCATCATCTGTGTACATGGGCCCACAACACCTGTTCCACTCGATCTTTGATTCCATTTGCCTACCATTAGTAAATTCCATTCATGCTGAGCAATAACTGGTCTAGGAGTCTCATTGTTTGAGTTCGTAGATACAATTAATGCAACAAACAAAATTACATATTATGTGGATATTATACAGCTGTAACATGTGTGTGGGATAGGGTTCCATTAACAAGAAAAAGGATACATAAGCAATACAGGAAATAATTTCTCTCCACCTTTTCGTTGACTTATAGAACTGAAAGAAATGGATTTAAGCAATCAGGAGGGATAACTGCAAACCATAGAATGACAGTCAAATTTGTAGTGCCCATTTCAGAAATGTTGATTATGACAATTCTGTTCCTTTTTGAAGGTAAGACTGTTGAACTCTGTTGTTTCAACAGAAAGTGATGAAGATGAATAATTATCTTGCAGCAGTGGAACTAGTTTTTCAACTTCAATTAACACACAAACTTACAAGTAACCTCAGCCATAACTTCCGCAATTTACTTATGTAATGCTCAAATATGAGCTGCTTTGTAGAATCACCCCACTTCTCAACTGCTATGGACATTGATAATAGGAAATGGTTTATTGAAAAATTGGGATATTTATTTTAGTATTAGAAGTAGGAAATACATCAATGACTAAAATCAGAACACTGAAGAACAAACATTTAGGCAGAAACTAAAAAAAGTTTGTTGCAAATGTCAATAAGTGTGTTAAATGTAATATTCAAATGTTAAATAGTACATACTATGTACTTACAGATAAGACGATAGTAAAAGCATAAAAAATGGAATGCAAAGTCTGGGTCATCTTATACACCAGATATTAAACATCTGCCTACATTTAGGGTTTACCAGACGGCCTCTTTTTCACACTCTAAAAATGATCCGGGTGAAGTTTTAGAAAATACAAAAATATTTCCTGTTTTACAACTGCTTAGACTTGAAAATGTGAATATAAAACTCCTCACAATTTCAAACTCTAAAGAATTTAACCTTTCTACCATATTTCTGGCTGATTTTCGCTTATCTATATCGCTGCCGCTCCAATCTCAATTTAAAATTTCAGAGCAATTGAACCAATTGTTTGGCCACTATCCTGAAGCAAGAGCTGTGAGGCCAACAGTTAAAAGCATTAATAACACAACCTACAACAATACTTGTTAGCTGTACATAGAAAGTTATTATTCGACACATCTTTCTACAAGCAACACTGCAACAACGGTAAAGGGGGCTTTTGCTTTATGACATGTGCAGTCGTACCAATTGTTTAGAAGCACAGAGCGAGTATGTCCATAAAATTGAGCCTCACGGGAATAGCTGTGATCTAAGGCGCCTTGTCATGGACTGTGTTGCTGCTTCCGCCGGAGGTTCGACTCCTCCCTCTGGCATGGGTGTTTGTGTTGTCCTTAGAATAACTTAGTTTCATTAATGTGTAGGCTTATGGAACGATAACCATAGCAGTTTCGCCCCATAAGATTTCACACTCATTTGAACATAAAATTGAATAGCCGATACCACACTTATATATACTCATGGTCATAACATGAAACAGTGTGCATACTATTACCCAGATGATCATTGTTTTAAACTAAATTTACAGGTCGTTGACAGTTTGGGGACTGTCTTATACAACGCACATCGTGTAAAAGTATAAATCTTTGATGAAAATGTATACCTCGTCTTACCTTAAGGGCGTCTTATCAGCCAAAATATACAGTAATAATGTTCATGTATATCAGTATTAAATGTTGAGTGATACCAATACAAATTATGATTTAAAAAAAAAAATACATTATAGAATGAGATATACAGTAACAGTGAGAGGGGCTGCTAATGTATTATTCATGAACAATTTATTTTTTTCTTTAATTCTTTTCTACCTTATGCAAATTCTTGTGACCTCTATAATGATGATATACCGTATATTTATTCATTTTTTGTATCAGTAGCTTACAGTGCTATTTATATATTTAACTAGCCTCCAACACTGTCCAAGTGTTTTTTTTTTAATTATATTTTTAGATCATTACATTTACTTATCCAACTGTCCATTGCCTTCTTCTTTGTACACTGTCCATTTCAGCTGTACTTGCAGTGAATTTTGGCCATAAATTTCATTTTCATGCAACTCAATTGTTGTGATGTAAGATAATTTTGAAGGTACAGTATTTGGATACTGCCTGCATAATATTGCACAAATACAGGTAGTAACATGGACATAATAAACTGTGATATCAAGCAAAATTCAGTTGTTTTGCTGCATGAACACCGGAAACGTAGTAGGTGAAAAATGCCTTCCAACTTATCATTTTGCAGGGGTTGTTAGCAAGAGAAAGTTTTTTAATTGTTTGCAAATATATGCAAAGTTTGTTGTGCACTGCTAATTCTGAAATGGTGGGTGAATAAAGTCTGGATACTCTCATGGTGCATGAGGCAGTAGTTTGTTACACTTCTCATTGTTTATGACATACTGTCTCCTGAACTATGAGTTGTACTATAATTTCAAAGGTACATCCAGTAGTGTATGTGCACAATGTATAACAGTTAGTGGTGTAAAAGTACTAAATTTAGTTGATAGCTGTCCAATACTTGAAGAGGAGATATGGAAACACACACACACACACACACACACACACACACACACACACACAAAACACACAAAACTAACTGCAGGAAATGGAAAAGAAGATACTGGTTTTTGATGCCTCTTGATGATGAGGTCACTGGTGGCAGAGCATTAGTTCAGACTGGTTAAGAACAGGAAAGAAAATCGGCCATGCCCTTTCAAAAGCATCATTCTGGATACATTTACTACAGTCTACTGCTTATGACATCAAGCTGTCAGCACAAGTAGATGTACACCCACTGCAAAGTTTGTTCAACTCTCAAACATTGGACAAAATTTTGGTCCATTATGAAAATCCCATGCTTTTTCATATTATGCACTTGTAGGAGACAAAATCTTTCAATTACATTCACACACAAATCTTGGCACTGCATCATCTGGCAATGACACAACCTATTTACACTTTGAAGAGACTTTCAAACTCACCTTGGTTAAGATTCACCATGCTAGTCACTGTATAGAAAGCACTGCTGGGCCTACTTGTTCATTCCTCCCTCCCCCCTGCTGTCATAACTGCTGCTAATACACTGTCTATCCTGTGCATCTTCCCTGGGACACTGTTCTGCACACCATCCATTTTATTCATGTAGACATGTTGAAATTTTCATAAATGATGATACACTATGGTGAAACACTGTCAACTCCACGAACATACACAAATATGAAATATATTCTGCAGTAGAACTTCTTAAGACAGGTAGGTGCACATGGATGATTATATGTAAGGGTACTAAATTAGATTTGATTTTCAAGTAGGCATGAGAAATCCTATAGATTTACTGTATGAAATATATGATGCAAACCTGAGAACATTACCTATTGTACAAAATATGTAAGGTATAATTATTCAGGGTGTGAGGCTTAAACATTTAGCAATGTGAGAATTTAATGTAGAAACTATAGTCCAATTAAAATTACTTCCTAGTACATGTTTGTCACGTCATACTACTGCCTGGCTATAAATGACACATAAACATGACAGGTCACTTCACAAATTATGTTCATATATTTTATAACATGGAGCAATGATGGAAGAGGCCGCCATGAGTTATGGTGGCAATGTGAAAATCTCTGTCAACAGCTAATTTTAGGTGATCAGTCACTGAACAGCAGCAGAAGAAAAATTTTGTAGACCACAATTTAATCCCATGTTGTAACCTAACCACATGTGATGTACTAAGTATCTGATAAAATGGCAGTCAACCATCTCCAGAAGAACTAAAATCATGACTGCTTCGTTTGAGATGATTAAAGCTTACCTCTATGAGCAAACTCAGACAAATATATTTCAGATACAGTGCTAAAAGCAAGCTGTAATTTCTTGCTATCAGTTGGTTACCTGAAAATATCCTCACAATGGCTAGTTGTTGCATGAGATGGCATGTTAGAACACAATCAGCAGTTATGCTTGGCATTTAATTTCAGGTTGTTAACACCAAAAGCAAGTTCCAATAAAAAAAGAGAAAAGGATGAAAAATAAAGCGTGAAAAGTCAATACTATTATTAAAAAGACATAACTAGTTATTATAACTAAAAAATTCAATTAAATTGATTTAATAAAAATTTTAAAGTAATTTTCATTTAGAAATTAATTGCACACTACAGGACTAAAACCCACAATCTCCATATGAGAAACATATACTTTACCACTTTGCTACACAACCATTATAAGTTTATAACTGCCCAACACTACACACCCAGTAACATCACTGAATTGCATCCTTCAGAGATGTTCGTTACAGCCAAATTATAAAAAGCTTATCTAATATAAGCTGATATCTGCGATGTAATACTTATTTATGTGATGTTAAATCACGGCTTGTAGTGTTTGCTTAGTGCTGTGTAGGAGTATGTGTTTCGTTAACACCACTGTCCACGTCCTGTTTTTTGTATCGTAATCATTAAGTGATGAAATGCAAAATAACAAGGACAGACCTATGATTTGGAAACAAAACAAATCACGAAACATAGCCAGACAAGGAAAAGGAACTGAACTGACTGGTTGTTGTGGCAGTTAGGCAGCAGGGAATGGTTTGGGCATGACGTTGAGCACTCTAATTGAAGGAAAGCAGTTCCAGCACATGAACTGTCAACTAGCATCTAATTTAAATCAGACTATAGTTTTATAGATAACTTAACTGAAAGTAAAACTACAAAGACTTCAAAATACAAGAAGTGTCCACAAAATAAGGTCTCAAAGGTGCTGGTGCTGTAAGGAGCACTTTTATGTGAGATCTGGCAATGGATTGTGGCTTGGCTCCTACCTTCAAATTTCCACAAAACTCGACCTAATGTGATGCTTGGTCTTGAGCTGGCAGCTATTCACAATAGAGCTCCACCTCACTCCTCGAGCGAGGAGCAAATTGTGTGCAGTGATCCCTTTGTTAGGTGGCAAGGGCACTACTGTACTGACATTCGTTGTTAGTTATGCAAAGTATATAAGCCACAGTGATGGACATCAAGAATGTCGAAAAGCGGGTCATGGAATTCAACGGTGGATGTACAGACAGCCTTCAGTTTTGGCCACAACAGTCGCAGAAATGTGTGTGGCTTTCCAAAATGCTAACCAAACAAGGTTTTGAAGCAGCTTTTTCATTCCTGGAACATTGTGAATTGTGGTGGACACAATTGTGTGTGTGTGTGGGGGGGGGGGGGGGGGGGGGGGGAGATAAGTAGAACTGAAAAATTTACAATAATGCAAACTTTTTATGAATTTACAGAAGCATAATACAGTACAAAATGGAAATCTTTTTCACACAATGTAGCACTTTATTGATTCTCCCCCCCCCCCCCCCACCACACACACATAAAAAATCAAGTGTCCATTCCTGATTATGCAGAATACAGTTTGAGGAAGTTTTGGATTCGATTGCACTGACAACTAAATGCGGGAAACTAAATGACACCTGAAAATAAAGTCTCACCAGTGGTGGTATTCGAATTTACTGAAACCGTTAAAGTTCAATGTTATCCTGGATAGAAAATACATACTGTTGCGAGATTTTATTCATCGTGGCAGATATTAAACACTGCCCGCTACTGTAAAATATTACAAGGTCCTGTATTTTACAAACTGCGCTGCTGAGGATGAGGTGCCCGCACATCAAAGCACTTCAGTGAAGCGGCGGTACCCGCTGCAATCCAGCTAACAGGGTGAGAGTGAGAACTCTTGTCATTATAGCATGGAGTGCAAAATGGAGCAACATGTTAACATCAAGTTTTGTTTCAAATTAAGCAAAGCGGCATTGGAGACCCATGGGATGTTAGAGCAAGTGTACGATGTTGAAACAGTGGGTAAAAAGAGGTGTGTGTGTGTGTGTGTGTGTGTGCGCGCGCGCGCGCGCGCGCGCGTGTGTGTGGTTTAAATAGAAAGACTGAAAGGAAGGTGTTGAGGATGAGCCATATTCGGGTTGATTGTCCACAATCACGCAAGGTCACTGTGCTTTAACACCCTCCTTATTCTCCAGATTTGGTGTCGGCAGACTTCTTTGTGTTACCCTACCTTAAAGTAGCCCTGAAAGGCTTATGCTTCACAACAGTTGCGGAGATCCAACAACGCGTGACCTCAGTGCTTAGAGCGATTCCACAAGAAGCATTTGCTGACAGTTTACAAACAGCTGTGTAACAGATGTCACAAGTGCATTGTAGCCAATGGTAATTACTATGAACGTCAGTAAAGGTATTTTGTTTGTAACTCTTGTTTCCTATATTTCCCGAGACCATTCACCAAATTTTTCAGACACACCTTGTAAAACAACAGTGATGTGTCATTCAAATCTGAGGGTGAGTGTGTGTTTTCATCACAATGCTTGTGACAGTACTGGCAACAGAAGAGCCAATGTCCTGGCCAAATTCAAATGGGACATCCTCACCTATTCTGTTTACAGACCAGACTTGGCAACTACTGATTTTAATCTGTTTGCCAACTTAAAATAACATATGGGTAGAACACATTTATAGACTAATAATGAGATGAAAGTAAGGTTGAGCACTACTTGTGCAATGTGGAGGGAACATTCTGTGACAAAGGTATAAGAAAAACATCACAGCACATGCAAATGTGCATCAATTACAACTGTGCATCAATTGCAAGGGTGCTTATGTTGAAAAATAGCTAAAAGTCCAACTTTCCGTAACTGTAACATTCATTGCCAAAATTTTTTTCTGTGTGAAAAAACTGGACACCTTATTTTACGGACACACCTTGTACAACACAAGTTGTAGAGTAAGAAATGATGAGTCAAGACAAGTAAACATATTCCATGAGAATGATTAGTTATAGGCACTTTTGACAGCATGGTCTTTGTGACCATTCTGAAATACTTCAGAGTCCAAGTATTTATTTACAGTTATCCTTCCCTGAATGAGAACTGCTTGACACATACTTTGTTTTGGGAACAGAGTAAAATATCTCACATCATACATGGTTGGGCTGAGACTGCTACAAATGAGGGAATTGTCAAAATACATTTTCACAACAGAAATAATCCAAGAGAAATTAAACAAAACATGAATGGTCTGTTGGAAAATTTGTGCTATGTTCGTATTTGAACTATACAATTTGTTACTCCAAAATTTGTTTTCTATTATACGAACATCTGATGGGAATGTAAATAATGTTATGTACATCTCAATAATTTTTCTTATTCATGATGGCCCTTGAAATAAGAAAAGTAAATATTAGAGATCTTTTACAACAGTTTAATAATTATTATAGACATCAAATGACATGAAAATACAAAAACTTCTAAAACACAGAAAAATATCGATATATCATACATATTGTACAAAAAAATTTACAGAGTATGACACAATAAACTGACAAATCTAAGTGCACACAAAGTATCAACCTTCACAAGTTTTTCAAATTTTATAACCTCAGTTATTTTGTACTTTGTGTCTAAAGATTAACAAGGGCAACATCAGAGTTATACGACTTACATTAATCATATACAGATACAGCCTCTCTTTCTTTCATGTACATTTACATAAAAAGTCTACCACACGAATTACATTCTCCAGTCCACAGCTCCATTCGTCAGTCCTGCAGATGAATGCTCTTCCTGGGATTTTCCACATACAGTAAAGTTACGTAACACTTCTGGACCTGAAAATTGGTAAAACTGTATAACCAGTTCTCATAATTTTTTTGACTTTATTTACAGTTATAAACAATAATTTTCCTGAAAACATTACTTACAATTTTGGGTTTGATTCTGATTGTGCCACCAACAACAACAAATCTGAAAATAGAACATTTTTAGTTGTAACTGAGAGAAAGAAACTTCATTATAAAGAGATTCTTAAAACTGAAGGCCCACAGCTTGTACAAAATTATTAAGTGACATCAAATATACCTTTATAGACTGTATTTAGATACAAGAAGTCTATATAATTTTGGCCTATAACACTATTTTCAAGAGATCAATACAACTAAATAACTTGGAAAAATGCTTGATTACATCTACACAGAAATGTATCAACTGGCTGCACAGTTTTGAACTTCATTTAGGAGTAAAAATTGCAGTTTCATACCCAGTTTCTCGTGCACTGTATTAGACATACACACTTTTCCCCAATAAAAAAATTATGTAACTGAATAATTTTACTAGAAATTCAAAATACTGGATAACCTGAACAGTTAACTACAATAAGTGAACACACCATTATGAAAAGGTCAGATGCCAATGCATGTAATGTATAATGATCCCATCATTCATATTTTAACACCACTTATGTATACCTGTATCATTATTTTTCGTTTCTGCATATAAATGCTGGGGTGGGTAATTTGCATGTCCGCTGCCTTTGCTGGATGAGGATAATGATTTCTCATGTTCCCTCTACAGAAATGAGCCATGATTCCCTGTGACCTCTTACAACCACTGTATGGGCAGAACCTACCAGTAACAGTTGATAGGTAACTGGAAACTGTGATCAGAGTCACAAAGACAAATGGACCAGATAAGCCAAGCAATTGGTTTTGGTCTAATAAAACCATCCCTGCCATGTCTGGAACATACACTGTTTGCAAGTATTAACTCTAGAATTATTAGTTATCCAAGTAATACGGGTATAATCTAAGGCAGTGTTTTTCAACCTTTTCGAATATGCGACCCCTTTCCGAGTAAAATTATTCTGGTGACCCCCTTCTAAATAAAAATATCCTCCCCCCTCCCTCCACACCATCACAAATGGTAACAAAACTATGTTATCTCAAAGAAAACAAATTTAATCCTTATTTTGCAACAGCATTCTTTTAAACTGCTTTTTGTGTAGTTTTCAGAATGGAATATATTATCCTGTTTTTTTTACACGATTTCATACAGAAAAATATATTTTGCACAATGAGCGTTTCGCATACAAAAGTTCCTGAAGTATAGAAAATTTGTAAAAAAGTAGAAATGTTTTTTTTTTCCTTCAATTTTCCAGAATTAATTATTTATCATGTTGTTCAACCTATTGATTAGTTCCTGAAAACAGTATTCAGGGTTTGCACATATTCATGACTAATACACTGTATTATAAAACACTGAGTGAGGTGGTGCAGTTGTAACACACTGGACTCGCATTCGGAAGGATGGTGGTTCAAATCCACTTCTGGCCATCCAGATTTATGTTTTCTGTGATTTCCCCAAATCACTCCAGGCAAATGCCGGGATGGTTCCTTTCAAAGGGCACAGCTGAATTCCTTCCCCATCCTTACCCACACAACCGAGCATAAGCTCTGCCTCTAATGACCACACTGTTGATGGGTCATTAAAAACCAATCTTCCTCCCTTCCTATTATAAAAAAATCTATGATTTATTCAATTCATAATTCATGTTGCACTAAGATCTCTGCAACATTAAATAAATTTCACTTAGGCATACATTTTTGTATTACTGACTCCCTAATTATTTTATGGTGTATATATGTGCATCTGTAACAGCAAACTCCTAAGCAAACTTTGCGACCCCTCTAGGGGTCACGACCCATAGGTTGAAAAACACTGATCTAAGGAACCATATATGATTTACTGGGACAGACCACTCTTCAGTTACCATAAGCTACATGTATACAGAGTTCTAAGAATGTTTTGTAACAATGTTTTTAGAAACTGTTGGATGACTACTGTTTGCAAAATACTGCAAACACAAAATCAGCAATCAGTGGCTGTGTTAATACAGAAGGGAACATCGTCGCTGGCCTGAAATACATATTTTGGTCATCATACTATGAGGCAGAGGAGTACCTGAAGAATTTGTGAGTGCAAATTATTTTTAACTTAAAACAAGATTCCATTGAGAAAATCATTTCTAGGCTCAACAGCACAAGTAATGACTAGAAAAGAAACAGAGTTTTCTGCTAACCTAATACAGAAGAATTTTATGTGGCAATCACTTAGGCAGAAAGAGTTTCTACAAAAGAACAGAGAAATTTCAAATGTCCACCAGTGAATATTATGCCTGCTTATACTGTTTGAATATTATCAAAGCAAAATCACATGCCATTGATTTTTCATCTTTGTGGACATAATGTAGCATAGAGTTTAGCTTAAGCATAGCATACAATCCTAATCAATACACAGAAATGTTGGTTGCTAGTGTCTCTGGAAATACAAACAACGAACATAGTTGCAAACTTTGTCAGACACAATGTTTCATGCAGAAACATTTTTTCTCAGTGTAACTTGTTAGTACACAACAAAACTTACAGTAGGTATTATTTATCTGGCAATATTTTCACCATATACAAAAAAGAAGAAAGGCTCGGGTTTAACGCACCACGCACCTATGGCAATGTGGTTAGTAGAGACTGAGCAGATGATGGGACCTTTTTTTTGTGGTTGGGGGGGGGGGGGGAGGAGGAAATTGGCCATGTGCTTTCGAAGGAACCATCCAAGCATTTTCCTGGAATGATTTAGGAAAATCATGGAAAACCCAAATTGTGATAGCTGGAGGTGGGTTTGAACCACTGTCCAATCGAGCCCAAATCCAGTGTGCTAACCTGTGTGCTACCTTGCTTGGTGACACACTAGTGTTCTATATGTAGACTTCCTATACCCCAACATTTATGTACTTCATTAACAAATATAGTTATGTCTAGTAAAGGAAGAATGGTATAACTTAACCCTGTGGCACACAGTGTCCACTGTAATAGACAGTTGTTACTGGAAGCATTTCTGAGCATCCTACATTGTTTTTCAAGTCATAAGAACATTGAGTAGACTCCAGGGGCTCCCTTCTGAGAGATGCCACTGCACTGTAGATGTTAAAAGCTGAACTGATAAGTGTCAGTTTTTCATCTGAAGGCAATAGTGGGTCAAAATAGTGAGCATTCTTGTACAGTATTCCATCAGTTTCAGAATGAGATACAAACTACATTTGCATGTAGTGCAAAGAGCCTCTGTGTCCAATTTGCTTAAAAAATTTACACACAAAAAGAAAATTCACAGAATAGACTCAGGAGGTCTCAAGTACACAATGATCACTAAAATGCACATGGCCACTTAAAAAAAAAAAAAAAATTAATTTTCAATAATTTTTTGTATTTTATGAAAACATACATTCTTATTTATTATTATTTATTATATAAGTCACATTTCATTTTTTCCCTAATCTGTAATAATTCATGCATCACAGCATTGATCTTTAATTATATGATTGCAAATGAAGATTAAATTAAGGAACCTGAGGTAGCATTAGACAAAGACTGACAGACATGGGGAAAAGTTACACGATAGTGGTGGTGGTGGTGGTGGTGGTGGTGATAGTGTGTCCAGTGAACCTTGAAATCTTAAAAACCATGTTCGAAGAGTTAAAAACTTACGTAATTGACATACTTAGCATTGATTCTCCTACTAGCATGCACATTCATTAAGCAACAGTACAAAAATAGACCAGAAGAAGGGCACTCAAGCGCCCAAAATTGGTCGTCAAAGTTAAAAATAAATAACCACAAGCAACTGATGGCTGCATTTCATTAATTTATAATGAAAATATTTATGTAACTACTTTTGTTACATTTCATAAACAGTATGAATGTAGTTTGCGTATGTGTGGTTTTTTGCGCATTGGAAGGGGAAAAGTAGGTTATATTCTCAAAAAGACTGTAGGCTGCAAGAGATATTAGCGCTTGACAATGCGATTAAATTCTCAAAAATTGTCATCCGAAGTGTAAATAAAAATAAAAAATAAAAATAAAGAAATGCAAAGCATGAAAATAATCACAACTGGTGCAGTGTGTCATTATTTAGAGAATGAACGAGTCTTAACTGAAGACTGGGAAACCACCCATCAGCTTTGACCCACGAGGTCATCGACATGTCAGAAAACCCATATTCGGGATATTTTAATACTGCTGTATTGTAGATAATAAATGGTCTATAGTTATCCTCACAAATTACAGACAACAGAATGTACCATCAATGACTGGTCTTAGCCCAAAAATTCGCACCTTCGGCGCTCACATGCACAGAGAAAACCTCTACCTAACCTACACCTTACCATCAGAGGGAAGCTACAGATCACTTTTTAAACACAAAATATTAATTTATAATCTGTTCTGTTTGTAAAATACTATTGTCTTTAATTCAGCCACCACATAACTACTCACGCCTTCTAAAAACACGCACGCAACTCAAAACTACCTCACTGTGATGACATCATGGGTCAAAGCTGACAGGCGGTATCCCCGTCTTCAGGTGAGCCATGAATGACACAGATGTAGCCTTCACAAAAACATTGATTATGACAAATAAAATTATGTAAAATGCTACCTATGAAGTTACCAGTTTCAGTTATGCTATGAAAATTCAGAGAACCTTTATTACATGATAAAAACAGGGCCTGCCTGCTATTGTGATGTCTATCAAGTTAATATCGTATAAAAACTACGAAAATGGAAGTGCTATTGTATAAGCAAATTTTAACACAAAAAAAGTTATTTCCCATATATTACACCATTTTTTAAAATCCCCTGAAAAGCATTAAATCGGGGTTTCATTATATTTATATTTCACACTTATGCTGGTAGTTTAATGATCTGAATAGCATATTGTAGCATACCAATTAACATAGCAAAATCATCTATTGCAGTAAAGTTTTCCATTTGTCACAAAGGAATGTGGCAAATGGAAGACATTCTAAGATGACACACACCGTTAATTAGAACAAATTTGCCGAAAAAACATGAGTATATTTTCTAAGCTTCTAGTGCGCATACCTGTATTTTTTGTATTTAAAACAATGCTTTTAAATAAACAAAAAATTTTCTCAAGTGTTATACATTAATTTTTGGTTTGAATTTTTGTTGGATATACAATGATATCAATAATTATGTATTAAGGAACGTAACTGAGGATCTTTGTGTACATTTTGGATCACTCACGAATAAAAATGCTTTGCTTCAAATGCACTCCTAAATTGGGCACTTTTGATTTGTAAGCAGTTGAAGATATGTAGAAAAACTGTTAAAGAATTAAACAAAAGAAATTTATATTATTTATGGCGGAAGTAGGAGAGGAGCCTGGAAAAAATGATTTTTCTTTGAAGGAAGGAAGGAAGGAAGGAAGCTTAGGATTTAACGTCTCGTCGACAGCTTGGTCATTAGGGACGGAGCTAATGCTCATAGAGTTTTGGGGGAGGAAATCAGCTTTGCCATTTAAAAGTAACCATCCCAGCATTCGCCTGGAGTGATTTAGAGAAATCATGGAAAACCTAAATCTGGATGGCTGGAGGTGGATTTGAACCACCATCCTCCCGAATGCGAGTCCAGTGCATAACCACTGCGCCACCTCGCTCGGTCTGATTATTCCTTGAAAAACTGGAAAATACCTTGAATTTGAAAATTACTTATTGCTGGGCACCCTATGGTAGCAGCAGCAGCAGTAGTAGTAGAAGTAGGGAAGGAAGGAAGGAAGGAAGGAAGGAAGGAAGGAAGGAAGATTAGTGTTATCCCACCAACAGTGTGGTCATTAAAGACTGAGCACCATTCAGATTGATTTTTGCTAAAGATAGGGAAGGAAATCGGCTGTGCCCTTTGAAAGGAACAATCCCATCATCTGCCTGGAGTGATTTAAGGAAATCATGAAAAATCTAAATTAGCATTGCCAGAGGCGGGTTTGAACAACCAGCCTCCTGAATGTAAGTCCAGTGTGTTACCTTGCTTCATACAGTAGAAGAAAAAGCAGGTAGCTTTGAGAGATGAAATGGTGAAGGCAGCAGTGGACTAAATAAATAAATAAATAAACTGATACGACCTAGTAGAAATCCTTGATCACAGGAGATACTGGATTTAACTGATAAAAGGAGAATCAAAAAACAATTCAGCAAATGAAGCATGCAAAAGGGCGTAGAGAGTGTTAAAAATGAGGTCAACAGGAAGTGCAAATTGGATAAGTAGTAGTGGCTGGAGACAAGGATGGATGGATAAGGAATTTTGGGTGCATGGCAGAGATCGTCAGTGTCCCAACAACTATAATAAGAGAAGTCTGTGATCCAAGCTAATAATAATAATAATAATAGAGAGAGAGAGAGAGAGAGAGAGAGAGAGAGAGAGAGAGAGAGAGAGAGAGAGAGAGAGAGCAAGCTATGTAGTCACGAACTCCCAACCCTTAAATGCATGATTTTTTAATTCCAATAAAAAAATTATTTACGTGTTTTATAAGTTGTACAAATAAAGGGAAAAATAGTAAAAAAATCCCAATGTTGCTAATTTTCCAAAAAAGTAAATATGAAACATAGAGAATCTTGTTATATAATTTTCAAACTTGGATAGTATAAACAAATTTTTGTGCTTATTGTGGTTCTTCATACCTGTCTTAATTGGTGTGAATTTTTCCTCCTTCCAAAAATAGCTCTTTACATGGAAACCAAAACGTCAAAATCTGCAATATTTGCTGTTTTCTTCAAACACAAGCACAGATGTAAACAGAAGTTCACACTGCACCCAACCTTGACACAAAAACACGACAGACACTTCCTAGAAACTCTGCTGTATCTGTTAAACATGTGTTATTTCATAAAATTCCCACTAAACATGGATAAAACAATAATACAATTAATGCTGTAGATATGCAACACCATGCATTTAAGGGTTACGTATGCCTTTCTGTGACTCATTGTTACATCTGTTTGGTAAGTAGTAATCTGTGTTGTAGTTGTGGCCTTCAGTCTGGAGACATTTGATGCCACTCTCCACCCTCCTCTATCCCGAGCAAGCCTCTTCATCTCATCTTAAGAATGGCACATCTATTTGAACCAGCTTACTATATTTGTCTCTTGGTCTCCCTTGGTGACATTTACTCCACACACTTCCCTCCATTGCTAAATTCACAATTCCTTGATGTCTAAGAAAGTGTTCTATCAATTGACTGCTTCTTTTAGTCAACATATGACAAATTACTTTTCTTCCCAATTCTGTTCAGGACCTCCTTATTAGTTACGCAATCTACCCACTTAATCTTCAGCATTCTTCTGTAGCACCACATTTCAAAAGCCTCTATCCTCTTCCTGTCTGTATAATTTACTGTCCATATTTCACTCCCATACCACACAAAACTCATCATAAAGGCCTTCAGAAAAGATTTCCTTTCACTTAAATTAATATTTGGTGTTAAACTATAGTAGGAATCTATCCTATCCAAAATACCTTTATTACACTCATCCTTAGATAACCCCCCCCCTCTCTCTCCCCCCGTTCAGTATCTACTGTCTTAGCCTGTGTAATGCAGACTTTTCCTTAAGAGTTTTATTTCCAGATCATAACTGATAAGACGCCCAAACACACTCAAGAAAATCAAAATAAAACATTCATATGCAAGCCCACATGCTAAGTATCTATGTGCAAACCACATAACGAACTAAAGGCTACTCTGAATAATAAAGAAAGACCACACCAGCAATTAAAAAAAAGTAAATTATTAGATTAGAAATTCAAGATAATATTTGTTGTGTGATGCCATAAAATATTTCACTATAAGGCATCTGTGCCATACAGACACAAATAGTGCTAAACTATAGGGTATATTAATAATATTGGTAGCACAAATCTGAGGTGCTAATGGAGGCAGATGATTAACCCTTTCTTTCCCAGTGTTGTTCCTCGACAACAACATATTAAAAGCTGATTTATACCTTATTTTGTGTATTAGTCGTTATAGTTGGATTGTTGTTGTTGAACAACATGCTTCGATACAATATTTTGCTGCTTGGTATAGCGTGTAGCCTAGGGTGACCAGATTCCCAAAATCAAAATACAGGACACAAATTGAAAGTTGAAAAGAAGCCACATTTCGTCAAACGTATATCAGTAGAATATATTTGAGTGCTAATATTTGGTCCATACAGCTACATACATCAGTTTTTATGTAAGGACATCTTTCATTAGGGCTGACACCTATTATTATATACACGGGGTACTTATTACTCACTTTCTCAACCATATTTTTTAGAAGAATGCTTGTCATTCAACAATATGATAATTTGAAAATTACTTTTATGAAAATTGAGAGGTTCAGAATTGAAAGTGTTCAGGATATAATTTAATTTAAACTTGTGTTTAGAATACTTCATGTGTTGTTTTCATCAGTTCGTAAAGCAATGGCGTCAGATACACACTGAAAAGCTAATTATGAGCTGAAATTTTTTGTAGTAGATATCATGGCATGACATAATTTGAAAGAAATATTTTTCACCGAGGCAGTATTTATAAATTCTAGCTTTACCATTTCACACACACATCTCACATTGTTCACTTAGTGCTTCCCAGTGACTTCCATGGAAAGCAAAGAAGCCTTCCTCAGCAGCAAGACGATTACTTCATCATTTATGATGACACTATTCTCACATTTTGCAAGAAAAGACATCGTACTTTATGACTGAAGTTTTGCTCTAATGAGCTAGGTCGTGTGAGTTGCAAACGTCAAACCAACCTTCACTGTCGACCGAAAAAGTACTTCGGCATAAAAATAATGTCTCGCTTTGTTGTAGTAATTTCGGAAATGAATACGCGCCTAAATTTCTATTCGTATTTGTGTGAAAAAGCATCGTAACCGGCGACTCTTCATGGTTTAAAACGACATCCTAAATGTCTAACCAATACACAACTTCTTGCAATGTGAAAGTATCAAACAAAGACACTTTTCTTGTATCAAAAGGGTACTTTTCTTTATCCTTTGGCTAAAATCTCATATCGAGTCCTCCATTTTCTTGTGCTATTTGATACTTAAAGACACAACGTTTCAAAAATACAAGACGGTTAACAAAAAAACGGGACAAAATGCGTCCTGTATGTGTTTTGTCAGGACAACGGGACACCGAAGCTAAATAAGGGATGATCCTGTAAAATACAGGACGTCTGGCCACCCTAGTGTAACCACTTCTGAGGTTGGAGGTTTTGTTACATTGCAGCCTGTATGCGTCTGTGAGTGGTGCACGAGAGTGGTTCATGTCAGTTTATTTCAGCAATGAATTGTTTTGCCTTTGGTGCTGTGGCGAAGATTGTACTAGCATTATTGATCTGACAGTGTTAACTATCAACAAAACAATGTTCCAACATCTGTGTTGTGCTTAAAATATGTGACATAAAAAAATAGTACAATCAAAAATTTTATAACACATATTTAGATTACAGAATGAAACTTTCACTCTGCAGCCATGTCTCCACCATATCCTTTCTTCCAGGAGTGCTAGTCTTGCAAGGTTCGCAGGAGAACTTCTGTGAAGTTTGGAAAGTAGGAGGTGGGGTGCTGGCAGACTGCAGTTGTGTGGATGCACCGTGAGTCATGTCAGAATAGCTCAGTGGTAGAGAGCTTCCCCGCGAAACGCAAAGGTCCCAGTTCCGGCACAAAATTTGAACATATTTTGATGGTTAGTGCACTGTATTACTACAGGAAACAGTGAATTTTAATTTTTCCAAAGCTGCATTCATAATGTGGGAATGAATTAACAGACACTATTCAACAGTGACTTCTATTACGTGTGATGTTCAAGTGTAGCATACTCTATAAAATTTCATATAATTAGGTGCTACAATCTAGCACACAATTCACAGACCTCTATCAGCACCTAGAGAAACGAACTCTGAACATACAACGAAGGCTTTCACAATCGGATGTCATAATTCGATTCTTCCAGGTTGTATGACCATGGTCCATGAAACATTTCTAGTCCTTATGTTTTGTCCAATGCTGCATTGGACATCTTCAGAGGTGCTCCTGGTGGTGCTGAGTCTTGCTGACTAACAAGTCGGACATCTCAGAGTGGCATAAATGGGTCATGTGATCAGCAGATATAATCTTTGTCAAAGATAAAACTTAAATATTGATTGCCAATAGTCAAAGATAAAAACATCTACCTACTCTGAAGGGCAACAGTTCATATATCACTAAGCTTCAAGGGTTTCTTTCTTTCTGTTAAAATTGTCCCAATGTTTTAATCTTTGACTACTGGCAACCAATAGTTAAGTTTTATATTTGACAAAAATTATCTCTGATGATCACGTGAAAACCTGACCACCCCTATTTTAGATAGCATTTACGCCACTCTCTGGAGTCTGACTTGTCAGTTGGCAAGACTCGGCACTGCCAAGAGCAGAAATGTTTCATGGACCAAGGCCACACAACCCAGAAGAATTATCAGTGATTTAAACCTGAACACTTGTTTTCAGGATGCTGCTATTCACCAAAGATGGACTTGGGTACAAAAAAGAGCAGCAGTCATGTAAATTACCTCCCCTAAAGAACTGTAAATAGTGAGCCAGGAATTGTAAATAGTGAGCACATTTCTATAAAAGTAAAACCTGTCAAAGAACAAGACAATAAGAAATGTACACATGCTGTGTATTATTTTTTTGAAAGAGACTCCCACAGTGTCTCCTTTCTGGGAACCCATCAGATGCCTGATGTAGTATCAACTCGGCGGTAACAAAACCACAACTATCCGTGATCCTCATTTACTCTAAAATTTGTGGGACTTTACTACACATCCACTGACAGAACTATTTAAGTCAACCATCTGCACGTGTTATGAGAAGCCATTACTATGAAATTGGAGCACAGATGTCAAAATTGAAATCTGAATGGAATCAATTACAAAACAAGGCATCAATTTCCTCTCAGTCATGGAGGATGGTTCCAGATTTCTTTCTTCACATTGCCAAATTACAATATGACTGTCGATTCATTCAACTTCATAATTAATGCTTGAAAGAAAGTTATCCACTCATTTTGCATGCCACACAGATTTTAATCAGTTGAATTGGGTACATTTATCTTTACTGGATTTTAGTTAGTAGATAATTTATATATAATGCTTTCAAAAGTTTATGAACACTTGTACATGTAGGCCCACGGAATTTATTTCTTCCTCTTTTTACTCTCAGTTTCTCAAATTACACTTGAATATTTTAAGAAGTTAAAATTTGTGGAAACATTTAGATTCTGTAATAGGTGTGCATAAAAAAAAGAAAAAAAAAGCCAAAATTCCAGATATTATTCTACAAATTTCATTACCTATTTAGAGCAGCGAGTACTCTTAATTCATTCTTTTTTTTTTAATTTATTTTGTACTGAGAAATTATTTGGAAGGTATAAATAAACAAAATTGCAATTTCCATACTTAAGTTTGTAATAAATATCCAGTGAGTGCCGCAATGTTTAAATCTTCTATCACTTATTTCCAAAACCCATTAGATTTCCAAGACCTCCTGTTGCTCCTTGTTGCAATTGCCGCATCATATTTTGAAGTCCTGGCATTCCACCTAAAAATAAGAGAAAATAAGGTAAATCACTACGCAGAAGAAGTGTTGTAATTTTAAATACATACAAAATAATATACCTATAAATCAAAGAAATGGCTATAACATATCTGAATGAATTAGTCTCAAGTGTTGCATTCTTTTTCTTGTTGAGCCCAGCTAATGAACACAAACTACTGTCAGTATGTTTTCAGCAGCAATTTTAAGTAAACTATAACTACAGAACTGGTTATCTGAAAATGAGTTGCTACTGCAACACCACAATCAAAATGCTACAGTATAGGTATTTCAGACTTACTTTAACATATGTCTAACTCTAATGCCAATCATCGATTAGTGACCTGGGGTATCAGTATCATCCTGAAATTCACACGCAAAGAAGTAGTTTTTTAAAAGACAAAAACTGTTAGATGGATTTTGCTTAGGCCGATATTACACTATCAAATTTTCTTTGGTAAAAAATCTCTGTAAAAAAAATTGGACGGTATAATATGGAAATTTTGTCAGAGTTGGCTTTCGTCATAGCTGCTCACCTTAGATTTGATAAAAAAATTGTTCATGTGAGAAATTTGACTGTTTGAAACAGTACCATTGCAGTATGAAAATTTGACCACATCATTCGTATGGTTCATCAGTGCAACAACAAAATTTACACAGTTGTATTAGGCTAATCATAAAAAAAAAGAAAAGTAAACAACAACAAAAAACCATCTGCATTGATCCGAATGCTACGAGACAACTGTGGACGTCATTAACAATGACTAGTTCCACGTAGCAGACGAAGTGAAAAAGGGGGGGGGGGGATTAATGGCAAAATGTTCAAATGTTTGTAAAGCTTATGGGACTTAACTGCGGGGCCATCAGTCCCTAAACTTACAAACTACTTATAAACTACCTTATACTAAACAAGGCACAAATATCCATGCCCGAGGGGGGGATTTTAACCCCCGACGGGGAACAGCCTTGCGCATCGTAGCACAGCGCCTCAATGCGCTCGGCCGCTCTGCTGCGGCAGAATGAATGGCCTCCGCACCAGTTTTACAGCAGAGAAGGCAAGAATACATAACACTATGTTTATTAAAACATTATTTATACTGATTATGCTGCTTTTAAATAAATTATTAATTACAATGGGCCTGTTTCGGCATGATTGTCATTGTCAGTTTTAATTGGTTGTTTTTCTCCTTGCAATATCAACTTCTGGTGCTTTATGTCTATTGTTTAGTGGTTCAAGTAACAGATATATATATAAGAACTGTTGTTTTAGTAGTTCTTTGTGAAGCTATTCATTTATCAAGATAACCCTTATGTTGTTATGTGACAGCTATATTTTGCATATAGGTACACGAAAAACACATCTTTAACGTTTTATTTACTGCAAAGGCAGTGTACTAGCAAAAGTGCATATGCTCATTACCAGCCTTAAGTGTACTGGTTCTACCTCTTGAAATTTTTGAGGCACAATATAAGTGCAGATGCATCATCATTCATCACCCATGCTGACAGCCTGCAGTTTTTCAGATAAAATTGGTGACAAATGAGGCATAGTATCAGTGATCAAATAACTCTGGTTCATAGCAAGAAACTAGTTTATATATAGAGAATATAGGAGTTTATGAAAGACCTCAACCAGGGCATAGTGGACGAAGTAAGTTTGGCAACTAGCCACAAGATGTAACAAATTATCTCAGTGAGATTCTATGTCAACAGTAAAAATAAATATTGATGAACTGCTATTAAAAGATAGAGGTAAAGGTAACAGCTAAGACCCAGGTGGAAGAAAGAATGAATGCCTGATCCACCTACATACAGTAATATATGCTACCTGTTTCCCCCTTCTATAGCACTAACTACAAGTTGGAAGTATTTTATCTGCATTATCTGTGTTTAAGAGAACAGGCACTCTCAGCTCATGTTGAAATTTGTTGTGATATTATCAGATTAAGTTTCTGGTTTAAAATATTCTATGGCTGTACTGTATAATCTGACTAATCTTATCAAATTTTTTATCATACTACATCTATTTAGCCTCTGAACGTGCATTTTGATGCAGGACTTAGATGTGCACATTCTTCACTAGACATATCTACAGACAAGGGGGTTTTGAAAGCACAAGTTTAAGGGCAAAACAGACCAACACATGACAAAATGCATTA
This sequence comes from Locusta migratoria, assembly GCA_026315105.1. Classification (NCBI taxonomy): domain Eukaryota; kingdom Metazoa; phylum Arthropoda; class Insecta; order Orthoptera; family Acrididae; genus Locusta; species Locusta migratoria. The sequence continues at coordinate 326,301,073 of CM048755.1, forward strand.
AAGCACAAGGGAGCAGCACAAAAGCTGTAATCTAATTGCTTAGAGTGTCATTAAGGGACAGGTAAATGGAACCTTAGCATAGAACTTTCAAAAGTTTTAGAATGAGTCTCTTACTGTTTTATTTATTTGGAAACAATGTTACAATTGCAGGAGAAAAAAATTACTTTCCCTGGGGCCTTCATAAAGACTTTGAACTCCATTTCTCCAAAGGTGTACTTGTCACACAAACAGAGCCTAATTATTTAAGGGTAATTTTCTTAAATTATTCAATGTTCATCTTTTAATTGTGTGATACAGGAGTTGTTTGTGTTCTATTGATGCCTCATTAGGTGATTTAAGTAACCTTGTATAAATGATCAAGCATAATAAGGTGAAGTATATCGATGTGTCATGTGCTTACCTATATAGCCTCAATTGGCATCTACCCCAAAAGCACGAACTATACTTTGAAATTAAGAGAGCTCTGTAATGGTTGAAACTGTCCTCACAGTGCCATTGTTGTGCCTACAGTGATCGGCAAAGTGGGCCCAAAGCTGTCAGTATCAGAAGACAAACAATGCCGAGAAGTGATCTCACCCTTCCCCGACTAACTCAGCACCCCCAGCATTCAACACACCTGATCAACTGTTGCTGACCTAAGTTCCAGATTCTTACTCTGAATAATAATAATAACAACAAATGGGAAAGTATAACAATTTTCAAAAGAGGGAAAACCATGGCTAAACCAGCCTGCTGAAAGAGGAAAGACCCATTGACAATGTTTCCATTTCATCCTCAACAGCACAGGGAGTCCTACAATAAACTTTGTAACATCTAATCATAAGACTGGAGTTCTGTAAGAAACTGAACTCAATACTAAGAGATGGTTTGGTTATTGTCCTGTAAAAAACTTAAAAGTTGCTGAATACAGTTCTACTAGTTAAAACATTATTGCAATATTTCTGTAATTGTATTACCACAAATAAAACTTAGTGCCTCTGTATTGGCATTTGAAACCAAACCTTCCATCTCAGCACTAAGAACCAGAATGGCATCTAGAACATTCTATATGAAGTACTATTTTTTTTAATTTGTTCCTTCTTTCCTGCAGTGATGTAAGTAGCATAATCCTGTGGTATCAGAATACCTTCTCAATTTTTGAAAATTAATTAGTGTTTTTTAATTTTTTTTAAATTCTAATGACAAATGTGAGATATGGCACTTAGAATATAAAAACTGGAATAAATAGAACAGATACAAATTATGAATGAAAATAAATACCCATGTGTTGAAGGACCCGAGGATCCATCATCTTTGCCATCTGTTGATTTAGTTTTGTCATCTGGGCCTGATTTACATTCTTTGCCATATCACCTCCTTTGAACAATCCTTTTATACCACCCATCTTCTTAACTACTGCAGCAAACTTTGTGTACTGTGAGATAAGTTCTTTAACTTCCCTTTCAGTCACACCTGAACCTTGTGCAACCCTCACTATTCTTGAAGATTGTTTAGTAAATAATTTTGCACCATCACGGCTATCTAGTTCTGAAATAAAATTAAAGCACATGGAGAACATGCTGTACTGAAAAGTTATAAATCAGGTTGAAAACAGTTAATTCAAATTTCAGATAAATGAGTGCTTTATGAGTGAAAGAAAATTATATCATACCACCATCATTCATGCTGTCCATAATTGTCATGAGTCTCTTTAATCTGGCCATTGAATCCTGTTCACTGCCTTTTGATAAGAAATCTGTACTAAATCCAGGTATCATACCCTAAGAAACATTAAATAACAGTCAATAATTATTCACTGTGAGAAAATCATGTTAACTGGAGCTGATTAGCTCTGAACTCTGAAAATTTAATATAATATTAAGAAGTATCTCACCATTATTTGTGAAAAAGGACCCATTTTCATGATATTCTGAAACTGCTCATACATATCACGCAATGTGAACTGACCATGTTTTATCTTTTCTATTAATTCCTCATTATCATCAAGTTTCAGCTCATTTACTTTGTCAATTAAACCTTCTATATCACCCATCCCTAAAAGCTTACTAATAAATGGTTTCGTTTTAAATGGCTCAAAGTCATCAATATGTTCTCCTGTTCCAATGAAAATAATGGGACTTTGTGTAGCTGCAACACTGAAACATGGAAAAAGGAAAGCTGTTTAATGTTTACAATAATTTAAAAGTGTAGTGACAATGACTTTGCAAAATAAAAGTAACACTTACGCACTGAGAGCACCTCCACCTTTAGCATGTCCATCAAGCTTTGTTATTATGACTGAACCTACATCAACCTTTTCCTTGAATGCACGGGCTTGTGCTTCACAAGCCTGTCCTATTGTTGCATCCATGACGAATATGATATTGTCTGGTTTCTAAAAAGAAATTTAAAAAACTGTTAAGTTCTATTAAAGAAAATACTTCCCACAACATATTCCAGAATATTACTTACAATTGCATTTGAAACTTGTAACATTTCTTCAAAAAGTGACTCTTCCTGTTTATGTCTTCCACTTGTATCAACAATTATTATCTCGAAGCCTTCTTTCTTGAACATTTCAACACCATCTTGTGCTATAACTACAGGATCTACCTCAGTGTAGCTGCACAGAAGAAATACAAAAATGAATGACCAAGTTAAAAGGATATGGAAGGTGATACACCTCACTTATACAAAAGTCCAACAATTTATAATTGTGTCCATTGAAGAAAAGCAAGCAAAGAATAGAAATGGAGTACTGAAGGCAACTAAAATAATGTCAAAACTTTGATATGTGTATCATGTATATAAACATGAAAAAGAATAGACCACAAAATAGCATCTGTATAAGCTACTTCTTAACTGCTGTGAAAGGGAAGTTGATTAGGTCAACAGATTAATTAGTTACAAAGCTGGTTCAATGTTCAAATGATTGTAAATGTATGGGATCACACTGCAGTGGTCATAAGTCCCTAGACTTACAAATTACTTAAACTAACTTATACTAAGGGCAACACACACACCCATGCCCGAGGTAGGGCTCAAACCTCTGACAGGAAACAGACACGCATGCCGCAGCAAGGCGCCTTTGAGCGTACAGCCATTCATGTGTGGCTACAAAGCTGGTATTGGCCCCTATTCTGGTTACTGTTATATGAGAAGATGGTAGAAAGTCACGATCTCAAATAACTGACATTTCTGATAAAACGTACATCTCATCATTTCTCCAGTGAATAATACTGTCTTAATACTACCATTAACATTTCTATTATGCAGATGGTCAAATTATGAGTAATTATTTGTTTGGATCACTCTCGTCTTGTGGACAAGTTAAAAGTAGAAATGGAAACCAGTTAAGAATATTTCAATATAACTGTCAATGAAATTCATTACATGCAAAATCGGATGAGAGGTGGAGTGTTATTTTCTCCCAGTTTCTATGATTGTCCATTTGCCTAAAATTATCAGCATTTTGTGCCGCCCCCCCCCCCCCACCCAAGCTATCTGTAATACTAATACTTTAAACTTATTTTAACGATTACAGAATCTTTCTTTGTAAAGTAAACAACCAATCAGTTGCAAGCAGTAAAATGTTTAATAAAAGTCCATTAACCTAAGTTTCAATAATTATAAAAGCATCTTTTTAGGCCAGCACACTTGTTACATGAGATAGGGAAGCAGAAATAAGTGTGTAGCCATAATGACTCTGGTCAAATGATAAAATAACCCCTTGAGGTAAACTACCTGTTAGTAAATTAAAAACAATTTTCCACAAGTGCATCATGTCAACTTTGTGTAATTGATAGCTCTTTTCAGTCAAAAGGTTTCATTAATGAAATGATTCTTGTCAGTTCGCCAATTATGAGAGCAGAACTTACTTTTTAAGAAGGTAGCACTGTGTTGTATGTACAGAAGAATTTAAAGAGGAAAGCAGTATTAATGAAGATAATTATGTCCAATGTTCTGTTTAGATCTGTTTTTACATATTACCTGCCATAAAATGGAATTCTTGCTTTTGTAGCATTCTGCTTGAGCTGATCATAAGCACCGGCACGAAATGTATCTGCACAAACCAAGCAAGCTTTCCAATTTTTCTTCAAGTAGTGGTAAGCAAGTTTTGTACATGTGGTTGTCTTTCCAGAACCTTGAAGCCCAACAAACATTATAACATTTGGTTTTCCTTTCACAGGTTGATGTGCTTTCACTCCTGGATCAACTAACTGAAACAAAAGATAACATCAAAGTAATATAATCCCAAGGCAATCAAAATAAATATATATTTCAAATCGAAGACTTGACCAAGCTGAAAATTATTTGTGTATCGTTTGCAAGAGAGGAATATAAAGGCTACACTGATTAAGTACAATTACAATAAAATCTTAGGTGGAAGTTAAAATATGCTGTTGAAATAGGAATATAGACGGCAAGGTTTTGCATGTTATTTCTAATAAATATCATCATGGAACAAAGTTACTGAAAAATGAGTGCTACTCAAACTTGTGATACATGATAATGACGACTATCTCAGCAAACGTAACTGATGACGTCTCCTCTAGTTATCAGCTGAGTAACAAATTAAAAAGGTAATTTCATAGATGTGATACATAGCATGGCTGCGGCATCCAAATATTATATATTGAAGTGGTTCATGACACTACAATAGGTATCTAACAAGCGAATGTTAAGATTTTTACGAACATGAAATGATTTTAAAGGATGTGGTTAGGTGGGAACCAAAGAGTACAGCTTAAATTGTTGTGAGTGAACAAGCAACAACGGCACTGTGATAATTATGTTCACTCACAACAGCTTACGCTGTACTCTTAGGAACTGCCTAACCACATCCTTTAAAATCATGACATAGTCTATATAACTAGGCTACGGCATTTGATACATATCATTTCAATATGTATTGCTTCGATATATATTGTTTGGATGCTGCAATGGAATTACCATTGAAAATAAATAGAAAGTAAAAATAAAATAAGATAAATACTAAGTATCCCAATGCAGATTCATATTTGTGTGTCAAAGAAGTTTGATTTTACAATCCACTTTCTTCTATAAGTGAACTAAATAATATAATCATAATTAATATAAATAAATAAAATGATCTGTCACAATTTGATAATTGTTTACACCTTTAACTTGATTGGGATTGAAACATTCAACATTTAAAAAAAAAAAAAAAAAAAATTCTAAATCATAACCTACATTGCAAGTTGTGACTATTCTTATTAATTACCATTTTCTCTCACTTTGTGATGCAATCATGCACTGAAAATTAAAACTCACCTTCACAAGCTCTTTGAAGACTGCACTCTGTATCATTCTCCTCTTATTTAAACCACCTGCCATTTCATCAAAATCTATGACAGATCGTACATTCTCACGCAGTTTCTTTACTAGCCTTATGTTGACATCAGCTTCCAGGAGTGCAGCACATATCTCTTTTAGCATAGCATTGAGGACCTGGAACAGCAAGTAATGAAAGTACATCCTTTTAATACAGCTTTAGTAATATTAACAAGTTACTTGAGTTACTATGATTAATGTTCAATGAGTAGTAACTTAAGCATGTCATTTTCACATTTGGCAACAGTTTAAAGTTTTTGGGATCTTGAATACATGGCAGTTATATAGAGTACTCTATCCTGGCAGCAACTGATAGGACTTTGAACTTAAAATATACAAGTAAGAGTGAAGAAACCCACAGATGTTGCAGCAATGATTAAATTCTTTCAATTTAGTCACTAATCCAATTGCCAAGATATTTCAGCTATCCACCATACATGGTAAATAAGGTTGAACAGGGTTTCTTTTTTATGGAAAGTGGCAAGTCTTTTATTTTATCTTCAGGTGAGAAGTTGCAGATACTGGTCATCTTCCTCAGTGGCAATCCTATGGTGACCAGTATGAGGCAAGTAATGAACGTTACTGATAGTGTGAAATTGTTGATGTTGCAGTTGTTGCTGTTTAGAGGGGACTAGACTGCTTGGTCATCAGTCCCCTGTTGCAAGCAAAGACAATACAATATAATGTAAGCTGAAAAACCGAGCGCTAAATCACACAATGGGTACACAATTATAAGGAACTCTTAACTTGGAACACACAAAGAAGAAAACAAAGAGGAAAATAAACATAACTGGACTACAAGGTTACAGCAGAATATTGTAGCTGGCTGATCACGAGGATAGTAAAGGACGAGCCAGGCACTCTGCACATTCCAAAACATTCGAAGATAAGCATGTCAGGCAACACAAAATAAAAGAAGAATAAAAATCTGAGAGAGATGGGTGCCGGAGAGGTACCCAACTTTAGATCAAATTAGAAAACCCAGCTGCGCGAATAAAGCATAAAACACAGTCAGCTGTAGCAGCGTCTTCTCCAAGCATAAAAGGAAGCGCAGCTGGCAGATCAAAAGACTGCCGTAAAGCAGCTTGAAGGGGACAGTCCAACAGAATGTAGACTACTGTCAGTAATGTGCCACAGCAACACTGTGGAGGATCCTCCCGTCGAAGGTTTTTTTGTTTTTTTGTTTTAGGGCGCACAACTTCTAAGGTCATTAGTGCCCAGATCTGAACAGAGATTCACTAGATCTCGAAAAAATTGATAACTACCACATAAAGTATCAAGAGAAGGCTAAAAACTAAAGCTAAAAAACAATTAAAAGGGTTAAATATTCTTTGATAAATTGGTCAAGTTGATAAAACGCAAAACTCGAGCAGCTGCTTGTGTGTCATCAGCTAAAATTTCCTCCAGAGTAGACGGAAAGTGAAGGGCTACACGGAGATGATTAAAATTAACACAAGACAGTAAAACATGTCGCACCGTCAGCAATTCACCGCAGGAGCACAGCGGTGCAGGGTCAGCGGTTAGCAAATGACGGTTGCTGAAACGGCAGTGACCCTTCCCGTCGAAGTAGATGGCCATGTGTCATCCACGTATGACCAATATGCAGGCGACAAAGGACAACTGACTCCTTCCGAGAGGCCCTCAGTGAGGACTTCCATGCAGTTGTAGAAAGCTTCACTGCACGGAGCTTGTTTCAGGCAGTCAAGTCAACCCATTCAGTGTTCCATAGCCCAAGTATCTTCCTGCGTAACTGCAATTGCAGGTCCTTCTCCTGAAGACCAATTTTTAAGGGGCTTGATGTAATTGCTTGCTTTAGCCAGCCAAACCACTCATTTGTTCCCAGAAATTCCAATGTGTCCCGGGGTCCAAACAAAGACCACAGAGCGGCCACACTGAACAAGAAGTAAAACAGATTCCTGGATTGACTGCACCAAGGGGTATTTGGGAAAGCACTGGTCCAGGGCTAGCAAGCTGCTCAGGGAGTCACTACAGATAACATATGACTCCCCGGGACAGGCGCTGAGGTGCTCAAGTGCCCGACGAATAGCAATCAGCTCCACAGTAAAGATACTACTCCCACTTGGTAATGAGTGCTGTTCAACGTGCTCACCATGGGCATAGGCATACCTACCATGGCCATCAACTACAGACCCATCTGTGTATACAATTTCCGTGCCATGGAAGGAATCGAGTACCGCCTGAAACTGGCAACAGAGATTCAATGGTGCAACAGAGGCTTTAGAGTCACGGGACAAGTCTAACTGGAGCTGCGGACGAGGTACGGACCACGGAGGAGCACGGGAAGGGTAGTGAAAAGTGGGAGGAACGGGAAGGGTAGTGAAAAGTGGGAGGAACAGGAAGGGATTCAAGTGAAGAGAGATGGGAACGAACACGGACCGCGATTGGTAGACCCGACCTTGGCCACCGTCGTGGGGAAGGAAGGGCAACATCCGGAAAGAGTAGCCTGTAATTTGGATGGTGGGGTAATGCGTGTACATGGGCAACATATGAAGCGAGTAAACACTGCCGGCAGAACCACAGGGTTTGTGTATTTCATTTAAAAATGTGTACTCTTTTTTTTTTTTTTTTTTTTTTTTTTTTTCAGAAAGGGTGAGAAGGAGTTGACGTAACTTTGAAATTTATAAAAATATTCTGAAATGGAAACTTCCTGGTTGAAACAATGTCTTGCAGGGCCATTGTTCCAATTATAAACAAAATTTAGTATAATTACACAACATGCAAAGATCTGTTGCATATCTCTGTATGAGATGTGAAAGGGTAGTTTCAAGAAGAAAGAATTTACACTCTCCCAGTGGACACTGCTATATAATAGGCAACTTCTGTACTAGTTGAGAGGATTTGTGACACACTGACCCAGCTGAGGGGCCCATTGTACACCATCAGAGCACCAATAAGTCATCCCTCTACCCATGCAAGCATTCCCTCTTATAAATGAGGGAGAACATCACTCAAAATGTGATCATTTTCAAAGCTACTGGTAGCTAAACTGCTGGTCTGGTGAGCACTCTCTCTTTCTGATGATGGCTTTACTGTTGAGGATACCGATATCCACATGGAAGAATAGGAAAGGTGGACACCACCTAACGTTCTCTCTAACCATTCAGGTAAATAACTGTCACTGAGGAAGGAAGACAAGGGGAGGACTTCTGTATTGCAGTGGGAATACTGTCTGTATTTGGAAGGACTACAACACCTGATTGATTGGCATATACTTACAAGGAGCTCTTTTTAAAGTTACTGACACATTTGAACAGAATGGCTATCACCACTACAGGAAGAAAGCTCTTAATAGACACTGAGGAAGGGTGTGGGTGGCTGCTTTCATTGATGACACTGCATTGCTACTCTTCCTCTGTCCCTCATACACAGCCACACAAGTGGTTCCAATGAAAGTTCTGAGACAACATAAAATCCAAGTATGTTCCTTATCTGTAGCTCAATCAATGCAGATGCACTGTAGACATAATTCCTAATCTGATTGCTGTGTTGAGGAAAATGAAAAATGAACAGAAAGAAGCTTAGGATTTAACATCACATTATCAAGAGAATGGCATCCCACAGAGCAGTGTGCTTGTACTGTAGAGGTCTGCACCTCGCTCGGTTGCTTGCTCGAATCGCGTGATACACGTCGTTCTATGACAGTCCAACAGGTGTCAGTGCTGCAGCTTGCGACAAGGCGTGTGGCTGCGCTCGACTTCCTCCACGCTCGTTCGAGTGGCGCACGCTCGACCGGTCCGACCGTTCGCACTGCCTGCTCACCACTCGGTCGCCCACTGCAGCGCCACTCGAGTCGGGAGCAAACTAGATGCTAGAGAATACACCCTGACCTCGAAATTTGGAATTGTTTCCTCTCCCGGGTGCTTCGAAAGCTGTTCTCTCGATCCAGTTGAACTAGTCATTCAGTTTCGCATTTTATACTTTACCATACAGGTTATTATACGCGATTAATATAAAGTTTCTGTGCTAAGATCATTTACTAAATGAATTTTCCAGGATCTTTCTTTCTTTCTTTCTTGTTCCCATTTTGTGGACTGTTAGTGCCTGTTTAGTGGTAGGTGTTACTTGCTGTCTTAACGAGGAAGTGATTGTATTTTATATCCATTCCTCTTATCACTCAAGTCCTGGAATACTTCGCCCGTCTTTTATATTGATATTAAATACACGATATTGATGTACACCCGTTAGGTTAGTTTTGTGGATCTCTGTTGCACCCCGTTAATATATATTCCCATAGCATTTTGGCACTGTGCATGGTTGCTGCGCCTCTGCCTTTTCTGAGTGAGTCCTTAACGGATATTTTTCCAGTTGCAACATTCATATATCCCCCACTGCCACTGTCGTCTTTCTTATAATAAAGAAGGTATGCAAGCTTTTGTGCAATATATAGGATCCACACTTTCTTCCGTGTCAAAGTCATATGCCGGTCTAATGCTCATAGAACTGTTTTAAATCATCTTATTCCAATTGTTTACTTTACACGGCTGTACGAATTTATGGTGCTTCTGCTGTTTCAGTGATATCTGTGTTATATTTATATATTTAGGCCACTCCCATGAACCACAGACATTGCAGAGGTGGGCTGGCTTGCATGCCTCAACGATACAGATAGCTGTACCGTAGGTGCAACCACAGCGGAGGGGTATCTGTGGAGAGGCCAGACAAACGTGTGGTTCCTGAAGAGGGGCAGCAGCCTTTTCAGTAGTTACAAGGGCAACAGTCTGGATGATTGACTGAGCTGGCCTTGTAACATCAGCAAATTTGGCTTTGCCACACAGTTACTGCGAACAGCTGAAAGCAAGGGGAAACTACAGCCGTTACCTTTCCCGAGGACATGCAGCTCTATTGTATGAACATATGATGATGGCATCCTCTCGGGTAAAATATTCCGGAGGTAAAATAGTCCCCCATTCGGATCTCCGGGCGGGGACTACTCAGGAGGATGTGATCATCAGGAAAGACAATACTGGCATTCTACGAGCCAGAGCGTGGAATGTTAGATCCCTTAATCGAGTAGGAAAATTAGAAAATTTAAAAAGGGAAATGGATAGGTTGAAGTTAGATATAGTGGGGATTAGTGAAGTTTGGTGGCAGGATGAACAGGATTTCTGGTCAGGTGAGTACAGGATTATAAATACAAAATCAATTGGGGGTATCACAGGAGTAGGATTGATAATGAATAAGAAAATAGGGATGCGGGTAAACTACTATGACCAGCACAGTGATTACATTATCATTGTCAAGATAGATACAAAGCCAACACCGACAACAGTAGTACAGGTTTATATGCCAACAAGCTCTGCCGATGATGAGGAAATCGAAGAAATATATGAGGAGCTTAAGGAAATTATTCAGACAATTAAGGGAGAGGAAAACTTAATTGTTATGGGAGACTGGAATTCGGTAGTAGGACAAGGAAGGGAAGGTAAGATAGTAGGTGAATATGGTCTAGGCAAAAGGAATGAAAGAGGAAGCCGCCTGGTAGAATTTTGCACAGAACATAATTTAGTTATAACAATCACCCGGTTCAAGAATCACAAAAGAAGGTTGTATACGTGGAAGAGACCAGGAGACATCGGGAGATAGCAGATAGATTTTATAATGGTAAGACATAGATTTCGGAACCAGGTATTACAGTGTAAGACATACCCAGGGGCAGATATAAACTCTAACCATAACTTGTTGGTTATGAACTGTAGGCTGAAACTGAAGAAACTACAAAAAGGTAGGAAAATAAGGAGATGGGACCTGGATAAATTGAAGGAACCTGGGGTTCTTAAGAATTTCAGAGGGAGCTTTAGGCAACAATTGACAGAAACAGGGGAAAATAAAACAGTAGAGGAGGAATGTGTAAAATTGAGAGATGAAATAGTGGAGGTAGCAGAGGACAAAATAGGTAGGAAGGCAAGACCTACAAAAAATCCTTGGATATCACAGGAGATACTAAATTTAATCGATGAAAGGAGAAAATATAAAAATGCAGTAAATGAAAAAGGCAAAATGGAGTACAGACGACTAAGAAATGAGATTGACAGGAAGTGCAAAATGGCTAAACAGGAGTGGCTAGAAGGCAAATGCAAGGATGTAGAAGAATGTATAGATAGGGGAAAAATAGATACAGCCTACAGGAAAATAAAAGAAACATTTGGAGATAAGAAAAACAGCTCTATGAATATCAAGGACACTGATGGAAAACCAGTTCTCAGCAAAGAAGGGAAAGCTGAAAGGTGGAAAGAGTATATAGAGGGGCTATACAATGGAAATGAACTTAGAGGCAATATTGTAGGAAGCGGAGAAGTAGTAGATGAGGATGAGATGGGAGATGCTGTGCTGAGAGATGATTTTGACAGAGCACGGAGAGACCTAAGTCGAAACAAGGCCCCTGGAGTAGATGATATTCCCTCAGAGCTACTGAAGTCTCTGGGAGAACCAGCCATGACAAACCTGTTTCACCTGGTGTGTAAGATGTATGAGACAGGCGAAGTACCCTCAGACTTTAAGAAAAATGTTATAATCCCCATTCCAAAGAAAGCAGGTGCAGACAGGTGTGAAAACTACAGAACCATAAGTTTAATAAGTCATGGTTGCAAAATATTAACACGAATTATATACAGAAGGATGAAAAAGCTGGTAGAAGCCAACCTCGGGGAAGATCAGTTTGGGTTCAGGAGAAATGTAGGAACACGGGAGGCAATACTCACTTTACGGCTTATCCTAGAAGATAGATTAAGAAAAGGCAAACCTACATTTCTAGCTTTTGTAGATTTGGAGAAGGCTTTTGACAATCTTGATTGGAATAAACGCTTTAAAGTTCTGAAGCAAGCAGGAGTAAAATATAGGGAGCGTAAGGTTATTTACAACTTGTACAAAAACCAGACAACGGTTGTCAGAGTTGAAGGGCATGAAAGGGATGCAGTGGTTGGAAAGGGAGTAAGACAGGGTTGTAGTCTTTCTCCAAAGTTATTCAATTTGTACATTGAGCAAGCTATAAAGGAAAGCAAGGAGAAATTTGGAGAAGGAATTAAAGTTCAGGGGGAAGAATTAAAAATATTGCGTTTTGCCGATGACATAGTAATTCTGTCAGATACAGCAAAGGACCTCGAAGAGCAATTGAACGGAATGGACAGTGTGCTGAAAGGTGCATATAAGATGAACATTAACAAGAGCAAAACTAGGGTAATGGAGTGCAGTATAAGAAAATCAGGTGATGCTGAAGGAATTGGATTGGGAAATGAAGTAATAAAGAAGGTAGATGAGTTTTGTTACTTGGGCAGTATAATAACAAATGATGGTCGCAGTACAGAGGATATAAAATGCAGAATGGCAATGGGTAGAAAAGTGTTCCTGAAAAAGAGAAATTTGTTAACATCAAATATTGATTCAAGCCTAAGGAAGTCCTTTCTGAAGGCATTTGTATGGAGAGTTGCCTTGTATGGGAGTGAGACATGGACGATAAACAGTACGGACAGGAAGAGGATTGAGGCTTTTGAAATATGGTGCTACAGAAGAATGCTGAAGATTAGGTGGGTGGATCGCATAACTAATGAGGAGGTACTGAACAGAATTGGGAAGAAAAGAAATTTCTGGCATACCTTGACTAAAAGAAGGGATAGATTGGTAGGACACATTCTTAGACATCAAGGAATTGTGAATTTGGCGTTGGAGGGAAGTGTGTGGGGTAAAAATCACAGAGGAAGACCAAGAGATGGATACAGTAAGCAGATTCAGACAGATGTAGGTTGCCGTTCTTATGTGGAGATGAAGAGGCTTGCGCAGGATAGGGTATTGTGGAGAGCTGCATCAAACCAGTCTATGGACTGAAGACCACAACAACAACAACATTTATTTAGGGCCATGTGAAGAATGTCACCAGGGTGCACCAGCCAAAAGAATGAAGTGCATGTTTTCAGAATGGCTGGACTGTGAATGCGCGAGGCGCAATCCACCAATAAGGTGGACCTTTATTTAGCATGAATTGATGGCGATGACGATGATCCGCTTGAATTGTGGAAACGCAACAGTACTCTCTTTCCTAAGCTAGCTGTATTGACAAAAAGAGTATTTTGTGTGCCCGCCTCAAATGCAGCTAGTGAACACACTTTCAGTGCGGCAGGGAACCTGATCTCTGATAGAAGACTCGATCTGCAACGTGTCAATGATATTTTAACAGTACATTGCCATTACAATGGCACCAATGAATAGTTTGGGGATAATGATGTTACTTTTCGATGTATACTTTGTTGTACGGTAACATTCACTTTTGTGCATTGCAATGAAAATGTCGTTTGTTCCGTAGTTTCTCTTTAGATCCTTTACATTATTTCCAGATGATGTGGTTCGTGAAAACAACCTTTTTGTCTCGTGTGCGGTATAATGATATTGCGGTTGCATGCTACTATACAGGAATACATGTCTACAGCATAACTGATTTTAGTTCCTTTAGTTAACAGGGCTGCGTCAGACGCAACAGCAGCCCACACCTCAGAGCCACAGAGCCGCTGCCATAGCGACTGACAAGGAAACCTACCAAAGTGTCACCCTCCGATTTTTATGAAATTTGGATACGTTATAATACATGAAAAACTGTGTGACACTTATTTTTTTTTATCGGTGGAAAAAAAATTTAAGTGGGAAAACGGTCCCTACAAAATTGTCGCTACAATAGAAAAATCGCGATAACTTAACAGACTAGTGAGGCGATTTTAATAATTTTTGGTATGAAAGTATCTCTTGATAAGAGATCGGCCTAGGTACATTGCAGGGGGAGTGACAATTAGGGGGACAGCTATCCTTAAAGTGACCAATTTTTGTGCTGAAAAAATTATTTGGTTTAATCGAAGTTGAATCTATGAAATTTGTCTTTTATCAAATGATACTTTCATACCAAAAATCACTAAAATCGCTTCACTAGTCTAAGTTATCGCCATGTTTCTATTTTAGCGACAATTTTGGAGGGACCGTTTCACCCCTTAAATATGTTTCGCCGCAGCTAAAAAAAAATACGTGTCCCACAGTTTTTCATGTATTATAACATATGCAAATTTGATAAAAATTGGAGAGACACTTGGATAGGTTTCCTAGTGAGTACAGCGGCAGCGCCACGCTGTGCGGCCTCTGTCCGTCCCGCCCCACGCAGCCTCCTTCGAGTGTCAACACGCTCGCTGCGAGCGTAACACACTCGGCACGCCACCGCCGAGCGTTGGGCACTCGACCGAGTACGAGTGAGCGGGCGATTTGCAGACCTCTATTGTACTGTCACACTGTTTGAATTTGATATAAGTGGCATCTCCCCTGTTTGGGAGCCATGTTAAATACTACTCCTTTGCTATTACAATGACAATGAAGCAACTACAGCTTATCATCAGGATACTGGAAGTGTAGGCCAGTAAAACTGGTTTGTGGTTATCACCAGGGTAGGCTACATGCTGAGAGAGGTACCAACTCTAACCCTAAAAGTGCGTAGCGAGAGGAAATTCTTGATAAAAATTGGGAGTGGACCCCATAAGCCCCAGTCATACAGTGTAGCAAGGATATGGTGGCACCATGTCGCGTCGTACGCCCTCCGGAGGTAAAAAAAGACCGCAACTAGGTGCTCACGCCTAGAGAAGGCTGTACGGATGTCAGACTCCAATGACACTAAATTTACTTTGCCGGATGAGTCGTTGGGCTTGGGCCCTGAGCCTTTTAAAGGCCATCAGATTTTCAAGTGTGGGGCGGCGCTGGTGGCGTTGCAGTGCACGCCGACGGTCCCGGATGGCCTCAGCAATCTTGGTCAACCACCAGGGCACGACCTTGCGCCGAGGGAAGCCAGAGGTGATTGGAACGGTCTCCTCTGCAGCTGAGACTATAGCAGTGACCTGTTGGACTGCCATATCAATATCAGGTGGTAGTGGAACAGAAAGCACAGCAACCGAGGTGTAGCGCAGCCAGTCTGCTCGATGTAGATACCATATGGATGGATAGCCTGCAGGTTCAAAGTGCTGGAGTGACAGAAGAATGGGGAAATGGTCACTCCCGCAAAGGTCGTCATGGACCCTCCAACTTAAATGTGGGAGCAGGCTTGGGCTACATATAGATAGGTCAATAGCAGAATATGTGCCATGCACTATTCTAAAATGTGTGGGTGCACTGGTGTTTAAGAGGCATATGTCCTGCTGTGTCAGTAACGTTTCAATATCTCTACCACGTCCCGAGGGCTGTATACCGCCCCAGAGAGGGTGGTGGCCGTTGAAATCCCCCAAAAGGATAAATGGTGGGGGTAATTGCGGGACCAAGGCCGTGAGATCAGCAAGGGACAAGACCTCATCTGGTGGGAGGTACAGAGAGCAGACAGTTGTGTCCTGCATTGTTCTGATTCTTACAGCCACTGCCTCGAGAGCCGTGTTGAGAGGCACGGCAGCACTAGAAACAGTGGCGAGGACATAAATGCAGACACCTCCAGATACCCTGTTGTTATAGTAGCCCCGATAGCCGCGGAGGGCTGGGTGCCGCTGGACAGGAAACCATTTTTCCTGTAGGGCTACACAGAAAGCAGGATAGTGGAACAGTAATTGCTGCAGCTCGGGTAAGTGGCGGAAAAAGGCGCCACAGTTCCACTGCAAGATCATGCTACTTCTTGATTGCTGAGGCATGGCAGTATCAAAGGTGCTGTTGGTTCCACGGATTCACCGGTCGTCGCCAATGGTGGAGGCAGGGCCTCTACATACATCGCCTCCAAAGACTTGGTGATAGCCAAGTCATCTGGTGAGGCGAGGAGTACACGGAGCGTCCGGGTGTGATGGACGCTCACAGTCTCGACATGTGGGGCTGGAAGTGCATCGGCAGGACATTTGCCTGAACTTCCAGCACCGAAAGCATCACATAGGGGGAGGAATGTACGGTTTTACTTCACACCGGTATATCATTAATCTTGACCTTCTCAGGCAGTACATCGCCTTCGAAGGCCAAGATAAATGCACCGGTGGCAACCCTGCGATTTTTTGGTCCCCTGTAGATGCGCTGGACAAAGTGAACTCCTAGCCGCTCCAAGTTGGTGCGCAAATCGTCGTCAGTCTGTGACAGGAGATCACGGTGGAATATTAAACACTGGATCATGTTGAGCGTCTTATGCGGCATGAAACTTACGGCGACGTCTCCCAGCTTGTCGCAGGCAAGTAAAGCCTTTGACAGTGCAGGGGATGTCGCTTGTATTAGGACAGACCCGCTTCTCATTTTTGAAAATGATGCCACTTCACCAAATCGATTTTCTATAGTGTCAACAAAAAATTGCGGCTTGGTGTTAGTAAAAGATTCCCCCATCAGCCCGAGTACAGACTAAGTACTGGGGCGAGTAAGGCTCGGATCGGTTAAGGGCCCGAAGTTCTTCTCAAGGTGTGGGCAGGGAAGGGAACGATCGGGGGTCATACTGTGCACCATTAAATTCATTTCTTCCTCTCTTAGAGACGGCGTTTTTGCGACCGCCTACGCTATTTATGGCTCATTTCATTTCCGGCCCACGAGCAGCTAGAGAAATAAGGTCCACCCAGGCAGAGCCATGCTTGCCTGGGTAAGCCTTATACAACTGAAGTGCGGCAGGTTCCTCAGAGGTTGCTCATTAGCGGCTGTTCAACCTCAACAGCCATGCATCTCCTCAGCACGTAGCACACCTTGAGATTGAGTTTTTTTTTTTATAGAGGTTTGTAGCGTCCTCGCGACCCGAGCGATTAAGCCAAGATCCCCGGGCTCTGAAACGTACAACGTTCCACCATCGCACCGAATGATGGTCGTTGAAGCACGCACAGAGCTTACGGTGTATCGGACTGTTGACGCGACACAGCCCACGGCTCAGGACCCCGGGTTCGCCAAGCCCGTACTCGGCAATTAATGTTGAGCCCCTGAGGGGATATGGGGTGCTCTGGATGCTCGACAGTTAGGTCTTCAGTGCCCAAACAAATTTAAGAAGTTAAGAAGCAAGGAATGCGAACAACGAAGAAACTGATAAAAAATAAAGGAGAGCAATCCAGCAAGTAACATGTGCAGCTGAAGTGAAATACAAAAGGTGAATGTTAAGAGATGAAGATGCCTAGGTAAGCCTTATATGACTAATGTTCGGCAGTTTAACCTAAGGTTGCCCGCTAGCGACTGTTCCAGCTCAACAGTCATCCATCCCATCAATATGCAGCACACTGTGGAATTGAGTTTTTTGAGAGAGATATTTTCCTTCATTGCAAATCAGGTAGTCAAGCCAAGATCCCCATTACCTGAGACATACAACATTCCGCAGCCACATCACATAGTGATCGCTGAAGTGTGCCCAGAGGTTAGAGAATCAGGGAACTGGTCACCAGGTCAGGGACCCTGGGTTTGTCAAGCCTATATGCAGCAAGAGTGCCCTGAGGGTTCCAGCTGTTAACCAAGTCCTTGATTTAAAATACAAATATCCACATAGAAAGGTGGCTTGATGATAATTTGCAAAATGTGACCCCAAATATACATCAAAATGTCCCTCTTACCACACTAGGAAGTTAAGATGCCAGTCATAGTAAACAAGTTATGTAACAACTTCCCATGATATTGTTCAAACTTTACACAGGCATTCTACTGAGATGTGTATTTAGAAGTATTTAATCTCAGTTGAGCAGTTGGATGGAGATGTGACATAGCTGGATGTGACAGCTGGATTAATCTTTGTCCCTGAATATCAGACAATCTTCCTTACACCACACATGATCATGTGTTTTAACGGGAGGTGTGGGAGGATTTAGAGGTTGACAGACTGTGACACTTCTTAATGCAAAAATCCTAAATATTTCCATTTGTTGCCCGATTTCCCTGGACGCCTACGTGCTTTAACACTCAGCAGAATGAGATCTCTTTAGTGGGAGACAGGGGTACACTTTTTTTTTTCTTTTTATAGAATGGAGGCAATCATGAGAACATTGAGGGAGGTGCCTGTCATTCTGCCAGATAGTTCAACATTCTTAGTAAGCTTAATTTATCAAAATACTAAGGGAATTAAAGGTAAATTAGGTGAATTGTTAACAGATCTTGACATTGATACCATTTGTATCTTAGCATGTACTTTACACACCAAGATTTCTTCTTGTGGTGTACATTTTATGCAATTTCAATAACAGATGTCTGTCACCAAGGGGAGTAGCCAACTGCGTTAAGTGCTGTGCATCACACAGCACGTCCCGGGCACCTAGCAAAATCAGCCAACAGACTAATGTGTGAACCATGTACACAAGTAAAAGTTATCTAACACGAAAAAATCTACGAGAATTTGCAAAGAAAAAAACTTTATTGGATTTCAATGAAAGAAAAGAATAAGTTGGGTTTAAAAGTGAATAAAGACTAGGAACGTCTACACATTGTGAACAAAATATGTCTTTCACGCAAACAATGTAGATTTACATAATAAAAATGAGTCAATGCTGAGGTTTCTGTTAGAATTAACCATGAAACTGAAAAATTAAAAATGGAGTAAAGCAAACACATTCCCTGTGATTAAAACTGAACTCAGTAGTTTAAGATCAAGGCTTTAGGTATCCAAGCTGGACAAACAAAGAAGTGCCACATATTAGGCGTAACCCAAGATGGAGGTACCACTCATTGTCATAGGATTGGAAGTTATAACTGAATAAATGCAATCAATTCACATTACCTAAAGCCAACTGTTAAACCCATGTAGTGACAGGTTCTCATTGCACTTCTCCAAATCATGATCTGGTAGCAATTTGTATTCCCAAATAAATTCTATGAACTTGACTGACTATGATATGATGTCATTCGTCAAAGCCAACGAGTGGTATCCTGATCTTCAACTGACCTGTGTATATTTCCCACTTCACTATGACATAATTGAAATGGTGTGATTTATGGAAATCATAGAAATTCTTAATAAAGCTGCATATGATCTGAACAAAGATCGTTCATAAGATAATTACATAAAACTATTACACACAAATAATCAGTAAGGGATGAGTTTTGGGTCTTGACGATTTTGATGCTGGATGCCTATTTCACAAGGTATTACCATTGGCAAACCGACTATCAAGCACAAAGAAGGATAGCAAACAAGACAGTATGTCACACTCGAGTATAATTTTCAGTTTCTGAAGGCTGCAAAGTTTCACCAGCATGCAATAATAATGTTAAAATGGTATACCCCAAACAAAATGCTACAACAATATAACGACTTAAAAATTTTCCTACCATACTCAACTTTCAGATAATTCAAATATCAGAGTTTAGTATTATTGTGACCACACTTAAGACCTTAGTAGTAGTATAGATGCAGCAGATTTCAACAGATGTTTCTCATCACTATCAACAGATGAAAGTATCCAAATAATAGAGGAATTAGCACATTTCATTAAAATATTTAAGGTATTAAACATAATGTTAGTGAACTGCTTACAGATATTGACTCTAGTGTTACTACCGTTTCAGAGCACTTCTTATATGATGTCACAAATCAGAGGGTTCCTTTACCACGAAACAAGTTTCTTCACAAGTTATTTGCATTGTGGGAGAGTGGCTATGTATATCATTTTAGTTGAGTCCAGTGATGCCTCTAACCCCTGCATGGGAAAGATACTAGAGTGTTGTGCAGGAGTGGTTCATTTCATTGGAACTAAACTTCTAATTGTTAATTATAGGTCTACTGACCCTGATTTTAAAACATTTCTGTTCAAGCTAGAGAGGATAAGAAGTATAAAATATAGTTGAATATGGGGTTTTCAACACTAATTGTGTAAATGATTGTGCAAGAAAAATGATGCTTTTCTATATCTTTATTTTTCATCAGATGTTGCAAACAGTATTTCCAAAGAGAGTGTAAGGGAGGAGCAGCACAACTATAGACAAAACTTTGTTCATTCTTTATTGTTAGTAGAATAGTGACTGGACTTTCAGAGCATGATGTACAAATTTTAACTTCAAAAGGGTTTTGTGCTCAAACATCCGTTTTATAATTATAAAGTAGGCTGAAGTGGGACAAATGTGATACAAAAATTACACTTTCTCTATGACGTTTGAACTTTTTACGGTAAAACTGCTGTCTGTTGCCTGTGTTATTAGCAAGGCGCATATGGTAGCAACTTTGCCACAAGCAAATATGGGAGAGCAATATGGCAGAACAGATTTAGAATCACTTTATCACTGTTTCATACAGATAATAAAATAAATAAAACATGATATACCTGCTCTATGGTTGACAGGTTCTTGTATGTACCCTTGTCTTGTCAGTAAAAGTAGTTGCCCTTGTATAATGAAGATTTAAAGTCATTTGATCACTGTTTCATACAGATCATAAAATAAATACAACATGCTATACCTGCTGAATTGTTGATTGCTATGGTGTATACATAGATATTGTGTAGTTTTGCCAACATTTGCAGTAAGTGGGAAACAGACTCTACAGTTTAGCCCTTTTTACAATAAAGAAATGCATAAAATCCTGCAGAAGGTTATTGTATTACTCTGTTAAAACATCTGCCTACCTAAGTTCCATGGGGAAATAAACTGTGTATCATACTTATCCACTGTTTGAGGCAAATATGATACACGCCTGGGGCAACTGTTATATACTCATTTTAACATTGTACATATGAACTGTGAACACAAGTTGGGTTAATATTGATACACCTTGCACTGGGTCAATTGAAGTCTGTGATACAACCCGTTGTGTGTGATCAATGACGTCACATCAGAGTTAAAGACGACAGTTTACAAGCAGAAGATAGATTGAGATTTTGTGTTAAAAAGTTATCTGCAGCTTCTCTCTGAGAGTCAGGTATAGCTTAACATAGTTGCTCCCCCCCCCCCCCCCCAAACACACACATACAGATGTGAGCAAGGGCATGAATCACCATTCTGTTGTGGTTATCTGTCATTTACGAGGATAATAACAGATTATTTATTATCTACGATACATAAATATTATGATATTATCCCATATGTTTATATTTGTTGATAATGTTTGTTTTGCTAGTTGGTATGTCTAAGTAGCGTATCTTGTGAGATTCAGATATGACATAATTGGTCAAAGCCAACAGGTTTCATCGTGGTCTTCAATTGTGGCCTTGCACCATTATGTATCATCATACAAATTTTCATGAAAATAGTATGATTAGAACAAGAGATATTGCCTGTGAAGACAAAGCACATTTATGGTACTAAATTTTGAAAAAGTTTAACATAAAAAGAAAACTGCCACTCAACAATTTTGTACAATGAAAATTATTTATATACAAGGAAATTGAGAAAATTTAAATGTATGCATTATTGCAAGTGATGAATTCAAACTAATTGCACTTATGTGAGGGCAGTTTTACTGTTAAACACTATTACTAAAATGTTGAAATACCATTAGTCAAAATATGTTTCAAACTGTTGGGTCATTTATAGGACGTGATTCCGCCCGTCAACTTTTACCCTTGAGGTCTTCACAGCATGGTAGTTTTGAGGTGTGTGCATATTTGTATAAGGCGTGAGTAATTACAGTAGAACCTCATTTTTACGCTTTTCAAGGAACTTCAGTAAAATGCAGGAAAACGTAAAATGCAGGAAGTAGTGTTTTAAATGGTAAAATATGCTTACTGGATCAGCCTTGCATTTTCATAATTTATTTGTGATATATGTACATAATAGGCATCTAAATACTCGCCAGGAAGTTTATTATACAATAAAAGTTATCAAAATCCTTACTATTTTAAGCACAGAGCAGAACTGGTAATTTTATAGGAGTGGAAATTTTTGACGTAATTTCATTCATTATAATAGAGGATGCCGCTGCTGGGCTATGTTAATCATCTTCAAAATTACCTGAACCACTTCGATAGATATCGTTTGGACGCCGCTGCTGGGCTATGTAATACATCTTCAAAATTACCTGAACCGCTTTGATATCTTTTGGACGCCGCTGCCAGGCTATGTAACACATCTTCAAAATTACTGCCTTTTTCTGGCATTAATTATTTACGTAGTGAAACACCTAAAGTTCCATTCTTTTTGTATTTTTCGATGTTTCACATGACAATATTAGAGAATTTATTCACTTTCTCAAGTACAAACATATGCACAAGTATTTTTGTGACGTTTGCATAGGATCGGCATCCCACACTATTATTGCTTTTTTGAAGTTGTGGGTATCATGATACCCAACATTGACAGATAACGTTCTTTATGAATCAGAAATATGTATCACAAAAACAATGCAACTCTATTCTCATATCAACAAAGCAACTGGTTCTGATTGAGTACATGCCAGCCACTCTGGCAAAGAAGCTAGTGGAAAGAGGAACTACACCGCCACAAATTGGTACATCGTAAGTCAACTAGCTGCATACTGCCAACAACGATATGCGAAATATACATTTTAATAAATGCAAAGTGTCAAGAAACTTTACTGTGAATAATTTTTAAGCATTATACTTTAAGGGGAAAGCCATGCTAGCATCAATTTATGTAGATTACATCATTTTTTCTTCACAAACATGCTTTCGAAAAGTGTAAAACGCAGGAAAAGTGTAAATATGTTAACGCAAAAACGAGGGTGAACTAACATTGTGAACATAGGAAATTTGACGGGACCGACGAAGAATGGTGTAAATGGCGGGAAAACGTAAAAACCGGGAACGTAAAAATGAGGTTTTACTGTATGTGAAGGCTGAGTTAAAGACAATAGTTTGTTTACAAACAGAACAGATTATAGATTAATATTTTGTGTTTAAAAAGTGATTGGTAGCTTCCCTCTGATGGTAAGGTATAGGTTAGTTTAGAGTCCCCCCCCCCCCCCTCCTCGCATGTGAGCACCAAAGGCGCGAATTTCTGGGCTGAGACCTGTGATTGACGGTACATTCTGTTATCTGTAATTTATTAGGATAACTACAGATTATTTGTTATCTACAATGTAGAAGAATTAAGATATCCCATATACAGATTTTGATGATGTCATGGATCAAAGCAGATGGGTGGAATCCCATCGTAAAATATTGCCAAACTGTTTAATTAGCATAAATAAGGTACACTGCAATCTTGCATTTTCCATAAGAAAATTTGGTATAATTTTATGACGTTATTGCACCCTCTGCTTTAAACCATGAGGTTATCAAAATGTTAGAAAACCCGTATTTCAGTCCTAGTCAACTGCAAATAATGTTTCAATTGATTAATGTTTTTAATTAAACCACAGGCTTCATTAAAATTTTACTGGAAATTTGGAAGAAGCGTTGCATATTGCAGTTGTGGCTTACTACCATTACATTTTGAACACATGAGTATGACAGTTCCATTGTTGCTTGTTCACTTGCAACAATTTAAGCTGTACTCTTAGGTTGTTGCCTAACCATATCTTTCAAAATTATGGCATATTCATAAAAAATATTAAAGTGCTTTTGTCAATCAGAATGGAGATCTACATCCTATCTTGTCAAAAGTACTTTGCCTACTACATAACATGCTGATGCCACGGGCCAAAGCCAATGGGTGGAATAACGTCCTAAGAATGACCTGAAAATTTAATTTTATGCTTCATAAACATGAATTTTTGAAAAGCATAAGGAAAACTTTTCACACGTCCCGAGGATGCAAGGAATTGTAAGCTTTCCAAGAGATGGAGATTTTTTAAAATCAAACTAATGTACATTTTCCCAGTTTCTAGATATTTTGAACTTTTCCCCCCTTCTGGGATTTCAATGCCATTACTTCCATTTCGCCATTTCCAAAAATCATCCTGACTTGAGCAAATACCTACATACAGTTTTCTTTCTTGATCCACCCATTAGCAAGTACAAAATTACCCACTGAAATATATGTGTTCAAGCAAGACTATTACATAAAAATCCTAAGAAAATTACATAGACCTGAAAGTAAAGTTGACTTGGTCATGTGAACTAAATATTTTTGACAGGAAACAGCAATAACTTTCACTTCAATGATATGGATAACTATGACCATGCAATAAATTTAGCCAACAAGTCTCACAAGATCACAAAAGACATTGTGAAGATTATACAGAACTATGGTAGTATATTTGAACTCTTATCATATTTACCCAATTGTATCTCCAATTTGCCCCACGACATGTAAACTTTGTAATTCATGATCATGTAACAAGTTTTTTAACTCAGTAACATAGATTATGGTGTTCTTAATGTAGAACTTAAATAAAAAGTTTTCTTACCAACAGTATGTGAGGCAGAAAGAAAGTTTGGACATGTTGTGCAATTTGTTTTTACTTATAAAGTAGTTGTTTCAGTAGAGAAAGCTATATTAACAAATACCAAATGTTATTGTTGTGGTCTTCAGTCTGGAGACTGGTTTGATGCAGCTCTCCACCCTATTCCACCCTGAGCAAGTGTCTTCATCTATTCATAAGACCTGCAACCTACATCCATTTGAATATGCTTACTGTATCATCTCTTGGTCTCCCTCTGCAATTTTTACCCCACACACTTCCCTCCAACAATAAATTCATGATTTCTTGATGTCTAAGAATGTGTCCTACCAGTTGATCCCTTATTTTAGTCAAAGTATGCCAGAAATTCCTTTTCTCCCCAGTTCTGTTCAGTATTTCTTCATTACTTACACAATCCACCCAGCTAATCTTCAATATTCTTTTGTAGCACCACATATCAAAAGCCTCTGTCCTCTTCCAGTTCACACTGTTTATCGTTCATGCTGCACTCCCATACAAGGTAACACTACGCACAAATGCCTTCAGAAAGGACTTCCCTACGCCTATATTAATATTCGATGTTAATAAAGTTCTTCTTTTCAAAAACGCTTTTCTTCCCATTGCCATTCTACATTTTATATCCTCTGTATTGCTACCAGTGCATGTTGTTTTACTGCCCAAGTAACAAAATTCATCTACCATCTTTTATTGTTTCATTACCTAATCTAATTCCTTCAGCATCGCCCGATTTTCTTAAATTGCACTCCATTACCCTTGTTTTGATCTTGATAATGTTTATTTTATAGGAATCTTTCAACACACTGTCCATTCTGTTCAATTGCTCTTCCAGGTCTTTTGCTGTCTCTGACAGAATTACAATGTAATAGGCAAAACACACTGTTTTTATTTCTTCACCCTGAACTTTAATTCCTTCTCCAAATTTCTCCTTGCTTTCCTTTATAGCTTGTTCTATGTACAAACTGAACAACATTGAAGAAAGGCTACAACCCTGTCTTACTCCCTTCCCAACTTCTGCAGCAATTTCATGCCCTTCAATTCTGATACCTGCTGTCTGGTTTTTGGACAAATTGTAAATAACCTTCCGTTCCCTATATTTTACTCCTGCTGACTTCAGAATTTGAAGAGTGTATTCCAATCTACATTGTCACAAGCTTTCTACAAATCTACGAAAGTTAGAAATGTAGGTTTCACTTTCCTTACTCTATCTTCTAAGATAAGCCGTAAAGTGAGTATTGCCTCCCACGTTCCGACATTTCCCCTGAATCCAAAATGATCTTTCCCGAGGTCAGCTTCTACCTGCTTTTCCATTCTTCTGTAAATAATGTGTGTTAAAATTTTGCAACCATGACTTATCAAACTGATGGTTCTGTAATTTTCACACATGTCTGCACCTGCTTTCTTTGGAATTGGGATTATTACACTTTTCTTGAAGTCCAAAGGTATGTCACCTGTCTCGTACATTTTACGCACCAGGTGAAATAGTTTTGTCATGGCTGGTTCTCCCAAAGACTTCAGTAGCTCTGAGGGAATGTCATCTACTCCAGGGGCCTTGTTTCGACTTACACTTCATGACCAGTAAGTTATGGTCAGAGTGTATATCTGCCCCTGGGTATGTCTTACAGTTTAAAACCTACTTCTGGAATCTATGTCTTACCATTATAAAATCTATCTGGTACCTTCCAATGTCTCTTGGTCTCTTCCACATATACAACCTTCTTTTGTGATTCTTAAACCAGGTGTTTGTTATGATTAAATTATGTTCCGTGCAAAATTCTACCAGGCAGCTTTCTATTTCATTCCTTTTGCACAGTCCATATTCATCTACTATTTTTCCTTCCCTTCCTACTACCGAATTCCAGTCTCCCATAACAATTAAGTTTTCCACTCCCTTAATCGTCTGAATAATTTCTTTTACCACCTCATACATTTCTTCGATCTCCTGATCATCAGCAAAGCTAGTTTGTATATAAACCTGTACTATTGTGGTCTGTGTTGGCTTTGTATTTATCTTCACTATGATAGCTCATAGTAGTTTACCTGTATTCCTACTTTCTTGTTCATTTTCAGACCTACTCCTGTAATACCCGCAACTGATTTTGTATTTACAACCCTGTACTCACCTGATCAGAAATCATGTTCCTCTTTTCACTGAACTTCACTAATCTCAACTACATCTAACTTCAACCTATGCATTCCTCTCTTTAAATTTTCTAACTTCCCTAACATTCCATGCTCCGATCCGTAGAATGCCGGTGTTGTTTTTCCTGATGCTCACATCCTTCCGAGTAGTCCCTACCTGAAGATCCAAATGGAGGACTATTTTACCTCTGGAATATTTTACCCAAGAGGATGCCATAATCATATATTCATACAGTAGAGGTGCATGTCCTCGGGAAAAGTAATGGCTATAGTTTCCCCTTGCTTTCAGCCGTTTACAGTAAGTGTGTGGCAAAGCCACATTAGCTGATGTTACACGGCCAGCTTAGTCAATCATCCAGACTGTTGCCCCTGTAACTACTGAAAAGGATGCTGCCCCTCTTCAGGAACCACACGTTTGTCTGGCCTCTCCACAAATGTCCCTCTGCTGTGGTTGTGCCTACAGTACGGCTAATTGTATCGTTGAGGCATGCAAGCCACCCCACCTCGGCAATGTCTGTGGTTCATAGCGGTGGAAATACCAAATATTTACTTTAAACATATGATACATGAATTAAAAATGTTCAGGCTATCTTTCAGCATTATTTTTTACTTAATATTGAAAATAAAATGTTTATGGTGGATATACCACAATTAGCCCTTTGTTTTCCTTTCTTACATTTACCCCACTTCACGCTATTTAGCTAGTCCAGTTGCAACAGATGCCTTTTTAAACCTAATTAAGAAGCAAGAGTGGTGGTTAAATTGTATGACACTTCTCCCCAGGCTGCAGTGGTTATGTTGGCACCAATGGTAATGACGGCAACTCTGGTGACCAATAAATGTTTTTTTCATGACAACTTCAATTAAAATGAATTTTTTTTTCTGAATGGTCAAGGGTACTTACAAGAACCTGTCAACCACAGAGAAAGTACAGCATTAATTTTGCTGTGAGTGAAACAAGCAGCAATAACATTTACTCTGTAGCACCTGAAAAATATTAATGCAATTCTACACTTGTTCATCTGTTGCCATCATAAGCACTGGAGCTTGCTGAGAAGCGCCGTAAAATTTTACCGGAGTGATAGGAGGTTTACAGTGCTGATAAATGATAAACACAATGCTTCCCTCAACACATTTCTCACAATTTCTGAAAGTTGCTTTCCATTACAATTCTCAAAACAGGGCACCACCACCAAAAGGCAGTCTGGGTGGGTGGCTGCAAGACAGGTACAAATATCATGAAGAACAAAGCCAGAATTATACCAAAATGTTAAAAGTAGTCAGAATCAAGCTGCAATAGTCAATTATAAACAGTACTGTAATGTTGTGAAAAATGTGATTAAGAAGGCAAAAAGAATACAGTAACTAATTCTCAGGGCAAAATTAAAACAATATGGTGATTCAATTAAGTAAGCAAATGGTCAGCAGCACAAGATTGAGGATATAAAATCAGAATGTCTATTACTGACAATACTTCCTCAACTTTGTGCTGTGACCAGGTACTTCCTTTCTTGACTCACCATATGGTTTTGTTTTGAACTCAGAAGTACTGCATCACGCCCACACCCACTCTCTTTCTCGGGTATGTAGCAGAGTACTGATTTGCCTCTTTTAGCTCAATACTTAACTACATCAGTTTCCTCAGAGACCAAAGTACTGTGTAGTGATCCCACTTCATAAAAAAGGGACGTATTTCTGTGCCATGGGTTTTTGCAGTTTGGTTTTGGAAGTGTTTTAACGACTAAAAATGCTAGCCTGCATTCTCTTTTCCTTGAACCACTGGCTTGATTAAATAAAAGGCTGCAAGTATGTGGTGTATTCTTTGATTAACACAGTCATTTGATTGTGCAGATAAATAAATTGTTGCAGAAGTAGGAACATTATGGAATATGGGGACTAGCTCACAATTGGTTCACCTCTTACTTCAATAACAGAAGGATGTAATGCTCTGCATTATTGAAAATTGCTACGATATGCACTCACAGAGAGGACAGGCAAGAGGGAGGGGGTGCCCCAGGTGTTTGTTCTGAGGCCACTGTTGTTTCTTGTTTATATAAATGATATGCTTTCAAGTATAAAAGTTATTTCTAAAATATTTCTGATTGCTGATGACACCAGCTTGATAACAAACAATGTTGTCTGAAATATTGGGTCAGCCTCTAACAATGTAGTTAAAGAAATAAGTTCATCGGTTGTAAAACATAAATTGATGCTAAATCACAGTGAGACTCATTTATCACAGTTTCTAACACACAATTCATTAAAAACTGACATTCTGACAGTAAGCTGTGACTGAAAGACCATGTTTAGGATCTTGTTCAAATACTAAATGCTATGTTGTTTACCATTTGAAGTCTCAGAAATAATGATAGTTCAACATGAAAAGTAGTCTACTTTGCTTATTTTCATTCACCTAATAGATTTTTTGGGTCAATGCATCCGATTCATATAGGGTATTTAATTCATAGAAACAGCAGCCAGATCTGTTAATCCCTGTTCAGTAGTCTAGGAATTCTGACATCAGCCTATAAAAATTAAGTACCGAATGTCCTTTTATTGTTAATATTTAGTCACTCCAAAGTTAGCAGCTTTCACTAAGTCAACACTAGACATAAATCGAACCTGTATTTGAAGCACACCTTCAATCCATTTCATAGTATCCCACTCACTTTCTAGGCTAAACTGGAGAGTTTACTCACGGTTCCTCTTTCTATTCTGTCGAGAAATTCCTGAAAAAATCTCTGTGTAACAATGTTTATTACTATGACTTATGCTTAAGCCGGTAGTGTGCATAGGATTGCTATACGTTTCATCCGATCTGTTACTACACTTTTCTTACAATTTGATGCACTGAGTTGTCCCATGACCATGGAGACGACTCAATTTGGTCCTGCGTACCATAAGTATAAACAAACATCCTCTCTCAATGTATAACTAGAATCTGTTGCACTCTTAAAATATAAATATTTCTACGAATGATAGTACAGGGCTGAGTAACAGCCACCTGATATAGTACTTATGTCACAGTCTTCGAAATTACTGTAAAATATACATATTCAGAAAATTTCCCCCACAAACGCTAAATGCAAAAAAACTTTTATCACACATAAATGTTACGTCATTTATGCTTCAAGTAATATTTTCTTAAATAATTATATTAGCGCGCAATCGTAAGCGATTTATGACAAGTGTAAACCAAAAATTAGATGCCATCTGTTATACGACAAGAATGTTTTCCATAGTAAAGTGAGTTACCTCTTCATTAATGACCGTGGCATTGCTTAGAGACCTCAACGCCGAGGTGATTTTTCGTCCTAAATCTGCTAAAACCATTTTGCTTTTCTTGTTATGTCAACACAAACACAAACATACACTGTTACTCTAAACTACAAAACGACACACTACTGCGACAGCAGATGATGCTGGCCGTGTTTTCCAAAGATGTAACATGTCACCAAAACATTCAGCATGAAGATATTGCACGACTTGACAGATCAACAAAGATAGTACACTACAATGGCCGCTGTGGAAAAAAAAATTGTGTCTGGGGGCAGCGAATCATGGGGCCGTTCGGGTGAGCCGATCGGTTGCTCTAGGCTAGCTTCGGATCTGGAGCGCGTAACCACAGCCGTCGGCTGTGGCGTAACGCTACCTACTACCGATAGATGTTTCTACGATCAAGCTTCCGCGATCTCTTGCAATGAGATCTTACATTTCGTATCCTACGATTTCCCTACCCTAAAGGCCAATTCACACTGTCCGTCACGTCACGTCACGTCACCGTCCGTCAGAACATTCCGCAATGTATTTCTAATGGCGACATTCACACTGTCCGTCACCGGACCGTCACGTCACGTCAACGTCCGTCAAGCTTTCTCGAGAAGAATGTTTTGACGGAACGGCCGTCTGCTAACATCGGAAGTTAACCTATTTTCGTCACGCGAATTACATCTTGCAGTCGACGATTGCACTGTTTATATGCAAATGCGTCTTATTCATCTTTGTGTTGTTGTTGTACGTCGTTTTAGGGGTAAATCTCAAATGTTTCATGACGACTTAAATATTTTTGTCAATTGAGTGTCCCCCTAAAATCGAGGTCGGATATCTGAAACCAAAAAATGGTTTATGTTACGTAACATTGTAACAGAAATGACTGAAGCAAACTGTTTATTTGAATATGATTGTAATTTGATTACGCATTTTTCATTAAATAACACTTTAAATGAAAATGTCAGTTCTAATGAAAGACAAAAATTCAGTCGTTTACGACGGTATTAACAATGTCAGCGAGCAAATCGAAATGGTTAAGGTATACAGGCGCTATTTATGCTTTTACAAGTATGGTTTGATGTCTTCATATGTTTATTTTTTTCGCTTGAAAATAGATGTCGATGTTTTGAAATGTTGTTCAGTTCCCAATAAGTTGGCCGAAAACATACACAGTAAAGTTTTATTTGACCGTTAATAACATTTAGCGTTGTTGTTCCCCCTTTCTAGTATTAAACTATGACTTTCTACGTAACAGATCGCCACTCATAACCTTACTTTCAACATCGCGTATTGAGATGGACGAATTGACGTGACGGATACGGACGGACAGTGTGAATACAACTTGACGTGACGGTTCCGTGACGTGACGTTGACGTGACGGACAGTGTGAATTGGCCTTAAAGGTACGTTGAAATAAATAAATAAATTAATTAAAAAACCTCCTTTTGACGTACGTCACGGAAAATGCTAGTTTCAATTGCACATATTGCACTTAACTGTCGACACTTGACAAAGTTCAGGTCATTTGAACTTCGTGACGAGAATAAAAAAATCGCAGCCATGTTTAATTGAAGGCTATAGGACAATTCACACTGTCCGTCACGTCAACGTCACGGAACCGTCACGTCAAGTTGTATTCACACAGTCCGTCCGTTTCCGTCACGTCAATTTGTCCATCTCAATACAGATACGCGATGTTGAAAGTGAGGTTATGAGTGGCGATCTGTTATGTGAAAGTCATAGTTTAATACTAGAAAGGGTGAACAACAACGCTAAATGTTATTAACGGCCAAAGAAAACTTTACAGTGTATGTTTTTGGCCAACTTACTGGTAACTGAAACAACATTTCAAAACATCGACATCTATTTTCAAGCGAAAAAATAAACATATGAAGACATCAAACCATACTTGTAAGAGCGTAAATAGCGCCTGTATACTTTAACCATTACGATTTGCATGGTTGACATTGTTAATACGTCGTAGACAACTGAATTTTCGTCTTTCATTAGAACTGACATTTTCATTTAAAGTGTTATTTAATGAAAATGCGTAATCAAATTACAATCTTATTCAAATAAATAGTTTGCTTCAGTCGTTTCTGTTACATTGTTACGTAACATAAACCATTTTTTTGATTTCAGATATCCGACCTCGATTTTACGGGGACACTCAATTGACAAAAATATTTAAGTCGTCATGAAACATTTGAGATTTACCCCTAAAACGAGGTACAACAACAACACAAAGATGAATAAGACACATTTGCATATAAACAGTGCAATCGTCGGCTGCAACACGTAATTCGCGTGACGAAAATAGGTTAACTTCCGATGTTAGCAGACGGCCGTTCCGTCAAAACATTCTTCTCGAGAAAGCTTAACGGACGTTGACGTGACGTGACGGTCCGGTGACGGCCAATGTGAATGCCGCCATTAGAAATACATTGCGGAATATTCTGACGGACGGTGACGTGACGTGACGGACAGTGTGAATTGGCCTTATTGCTGTATTTGGTGTTTTCGTGTATTTATGCCTACGTTTTTTAACAATGTGCATTTTAATTGCTCATCAAATTAAAGATCTTTCCAAAATATTTGCTTTTAAGTATGGTTTGTTGGGTGATAGTTAGACAGAGGAATGCAGGACAAGTTTTTCATGAGCATACTGTAGTTAATTTGCGTATTTTATGATGTTCCTTTACAGTGTATGCTTAATATTTGTGTGTGACTAAACAGGTGTTAGTGAGTGATTACTGAAGGGAGATTTGTAGGTACACAACAGACTATGTAATTCTACATTTTATTTTATTTATTTCTTACTCCATTGATCCTACTGTGATAAATTCACAAAGATATAGAGTGTGTAAGTTACAATCCACAACATTAATAATAGTAAATAATTACACAAACATAATATTAAAATCTATTATCATTACTCTAATGTAAGTGACACAGTTGCACTAAAACACTATGTAATTCTACATTTTATTTTATTTATTTCTTACTCTGTTGATCCTACTGTGATAAATTCACAAGGATATAGAGTGTGTCAGTTACAATCCACAACATTAATAATAGTAAATAATTATATAAACATAATATTAAAATCTATTATCATTACTCTAATGTAAGTGACAAAGTTGTACTAAAACGTTAGATACAGACATTGAAAAAAGACATATAAACTCAATGAAAACAATTATGAATGTTACAGCAATACCTACATCATTTCTTACTCTAAAATATCTCAGACATAAATTTCTAGTTAGCAGATCTAAGTTTTTACACTGTGACTGAAAAACTCATCTAAACTGTAAAATGACCTTCCCAATAAAAATTATTTCAGATGCATCCTAAATGTGGATTTTTCATCAAACTTGCTTTTAAGATCAGGAGGAAGAGCGTTAAAAACTATAGCACCAGAGTACTGTACACCTTTTTGCACCATAGTCAGATTTTTACAATTATTGTGAAAAGCATGCTTTCTTCTGGTATCATATGCATGGTATAAGCTATTTCTTTTAAAATACTTCGTATTTCTGCTGATGAAACACAAGAGTGAGAAAATGTACTGCGAAGTGACAGTAAGAATTTTTAGTTTATGGAAGAGGTTTCTACAACTACATCAGGTGTTGACTCCACTCATTTTTTCTTATTGCACGTTTTGGGCCAAGAATAGTTATTTTTGCTAGTGTCTGGTTACCCCAAAATATAATTCCATAAGTCATAAGTGAATGGAAGTAGCCATAGTATGCCTTTTTCATAGTGTCTAAATTCCCACTTTCAGAGATCACACGTAGGACAAAAACCAATGAATTGAGTCTCTTCTGGAGGTTTGTTATGTGATGAGACCAGTTTACTCTGGAGTCAATTGAGACACCTAGAAACTTTGTTGTGTCAACTCTATCTAGTGCCTTATGGCCACATTTTACAGTTAGGTCTTCCTCTGTTTTATCAGATGCAGTGAATTGCATATAGTTAGTCTTATTGAAGTTCACTGACAACCATTTATGCTAAACCATTTTAATAGATCAGAAAGAATATTTTTAATAGAACCCTGGAGATTTTCACATGTATCACCTTCAATTATAATGTTTGTGTCAGCTGCAAAAATAATAAAAATAACACTGTAGGTTTGTGCATTGTGGTATGTCATTTATAAAAATAAGGAACAGTATAGGACTAAGAATGGAGCCTTGGGGCACTCCACATTTAACTGTTCTCCAATCTGATGAAACCAGGCCATGACAGAGGACATCAGTACTATCTATTACTACTTTCTGATTCCTATCTTTGACGTATGGCTCTAACCACTTATTCGCTACACCACTTATTCCTAGAAGGTTGGCTTTCTGAAGTAGTATCTGGTGGTTCACTGTGTCGAAGGCTTTCGACAAGTCACAAAATAATCCTGTTGTTACCATTTTATTATTAACAGACTCCAGAACTTTATTTGAAAATGAATACATTGCTTGTTCGGTTGACAGTCCCTTTCGGAAACCGAACTGACTTTTGCTGAGAATGTTGTATTTATCTAAATGCTCCAGAATTCTTGTATACATAATTTTTTCTAACACTTTTGAAAAAGCAGTTAGGCGAGAAATTGGCCTGTAATTGGTGACCTCAGTCTTCTCATCCTTCTTGAAAAGGGGTTTTACCACTACATATTTTAATCTATCAGGAAAAGTTCCTTGTTGTAGCGAAGCATTGAAAAATGTGGCAAAGTACATCACTTACAGAAGCACAGCAATGTTCCAACAGATTATTAGAGATATTGTCTACTCCTGTAGAATAAGTATTCTTTAGAGAGGAAATAGTTCTTTGAACTTCAGTTACTGTAACTGGGCTAATATGAATTTTATCTAAATGACTGGAGATACTACTTTGCATATGTCTCAGAACCTCATTAACACAGCCCTTGCAGCCTATCTGATCTGACACTGACAAAAAGTGGTTATTGAAAATGTTAGATATTTCTTCTGGATTGAGTACTAGATTTCCTTCGTGATTGATTTTGAGTTCGTCTGAAGTTCTAATGTTTTTGCCTGTTTTCCTTCTAATAATATTCCGGTTTTGGTTTTGTTATGAGAGTTCTCAATTTCTTTTTCATGATATAATGCTTTTGATTTTTTAATTACCTTCTTGACGATCTTACAGTACATTTTATAATGACCCATTTTTGTTGTGTCCCTTGACTTCCTAACTGCAATATAAAGTTCCCTCTTTGTTTTACAAGACCGCCTAATTCCCTTAGTGATCCAAGGTTTGTTCTGAAATCTACCAGTACCTGTGTTGTTTCTAACAAACTTTTTGGGGAATATCTCTTCAAAATGCCAGAGAACTTATTTATGAATATATTAAATTTCTCATTAACATCATCTACCTCGTATACTGGATTCCAGTCAATCTAATGTAATTTGTGTTTGAAGATTTCCAGTGAGTCACTATTCATTATCCTAATAGATTTCCAGGTGGGAATAATTTTCTTGATGGGTGAACAGTCATACAGAGTAAGAAGTTGTCCATCATAGTTTGACAAGCCATTCAGGACAGGGGTAACTGTGCATGTAGGGTACCTACTGAAAGAAGACTGTCTGTCGTCTTCCACATATTTTTTGTATATTTCTGAAAAGTTATAATTTATTTAATGTTACTACATAATCATTTTGTTAAAACATGAACCCCACTCTCTTCAAGGATTAAGGAATATTATTCTTATTTCATGTATTAAAATATTAGTTAATATTGCTAAGTTTTTCTTATTTTGTTATGTTAATAATTTATTATTATATAAATTAATGTGGCATCATTACGGCTTCTCTGCTACGCCAGTCTCCCCGTGAGAATGTGCAGTTGTTTTACTTTTAAGTGAATGTGCGAGAATCTATGGCTGTCTGAATGTGGGGAGTGATAGCTCGATTTGCATCATTCTCTATGGCTCAGTGTCGATAGCTGCTGAAGCTACCAAAGAGGTTTTTACACCCTTTGGTTACAACCTAGTCAGCGAGCCCTCTCCAGCGCGAGTCTACTCGCTCTCTGTCCCCACCACCGCTGATTTCGGATTTTCCGGCTTCCGGTGGCTTCCCAGGTCTTGTGGCCGCTCGGTCTGGCCATTCTGTGCTCGTCTTCTCGTGTGGTAAGGTTGGTTCTGCTCTTGTGTTTGGAGATGGTATCGTTTTATGGTCTAGCATGTTTAACTTACATTCATGAACTTAGAATCAGTTTTTGGAATATTTTCTCCGATTGTGTGCGGAAATGTGTTCTCGTTTTTCCAATTCAATGGTTTCCAGTTGATAAACGCAGTGTGTTTGTTTCTAGTTGCAGTTTGATAACGGCTTGGCATGTTAAAACCTTTTGTGATCATATGGCGGTGTATGAACTCTGTGTAAAAACTTCCTAGCTTTGTGGGGCTCTATTTCTAATTGGTGATATGTTCATTTTTGTACAGTGCATGTAAAAATCTTCTCATTGTTTCCTTACGTGAGTGATATGTGTTCCACATAGTTGGTTCATAGAACAACGTCTTCAGCTTTCATGCCAATCAGGCAAGTAACTACGTGGGTATCCTGATTTCCACTAATATTTAGCGATCTTTTGTCCCCGCCTATTTTAGTTTTGCTGTTTTTTTCTCTGACTTGTAGTACACACTCTATCTTTGTTAGTAATTCTCTCTGAGCCGTATACAACCTCCTTCAATAGCTTCCTTATGTAATTCTAAACATTTCTATGGGTTACATGCTGGAATTCTTAATTTTATTTTTCCGACTTTGTAATTATTTCACTTTTACGAGTTTTTTGAGACTGGACTTCATCTGCCTCTCTAAGCGCTCCCTATCGCGTGTAGCTGGATTTCTTCCACTTCTTCATGTAATTCTAAGAATTTCTAGGGGTTGCATGCCATAGTTCTTATTCTCATTTTTCCGACTTAGTAATTATTCCACTTTTAATTCCGTTGCGCCATATATGTTTTCTTAGCCACCTTTCTAAGATAACTTTAATTGTGGTGGCTTGCTTATTAATGTCTGTGTGTAATAACGTGTGAGCTGCTATGTATATTGATCACTGTAGTATGAGTTTCCTGTTATTGAAGTAATTTGAAACGAGTCAGTTTGGGCCAGGAAACAAGGCTTTGGAGAAGGGAGTAACCAGTAGTTCACACGGACCTCATCTGCTAATTTTAGTGATAAAACAAAGCTCTTGTTACATAAAGTGGCCGACTTTTACTACTTACATCTATAAATATATTGTCTATCGAAGTCTCACTATCAGGTGTGATCCTAGTGGGAAAATCAACTATTGATTTAAGATTATATGATGTCATAAAATGATGGAGCTCTACTTTGTTGATGGTTTCAGTTAGAAAATCAACCAAAATGATGATTTCTTTAGTTTTAGAAAATAAAGCAGATAACAATAACTCTACTTGAGCAAAAAGGCCCCTAAAGCTGGTTCCAGGCACCCTATAAATTGTCACTATTATTACTGTGGAGCTAATTGCTGTTACTTCTATAGCACAAGCTTAAAAGTGTTGCTCTATACAGTATTTTCTAACATCTAAAGAACTAAATGTGACATTATTTTTTAAAAATATGGCTACGCCACCTCTTTTCTTGTTGTCCCTAGAGTAGTAGCTTGCAAGATTGTAGTTAGCATCAAAATTTAAAAATTCAATGCCATTTGTTATATGATGTCTTGTGAAGCATAATATATGTGCATTGTTTATACAGTTTAAGTCACTTATATTAACTGACAGTTGATCTACTTTGCTGCTAAGACCCATTATGTTTTAATCAAAGATCAACAGATTTTTCTTACACTTCTTTGTTGACTCACTTATCTTGGGTGCTACTTCTTCTTTGCATCCAAGGTTAAAAAATCTTTTGGCTGAGAGAGGTGCACTACTTTCCGTCTGCTTGCTGTTCCATGTGCAGGCTGCTTGGCTGTTGTGATTTCTTCTGTTGCTACTGCATCCTCTTCCTCTACTGCAGGTGATGTTGTGCCTAAAACATCCTTGGGGACGTTGTTGCTTCTGACTTCTGCTTCCTGTTGACACTCAAGTGGTGAAGTCAATATTTGACATTGCAAAGTTTGTGTCTCATTCACTTCTATCCTTTTAGGCTTGAACCATTTCGTAATTTGCGTCTGTTTTGATACCTGGTTGATTCTTTCTGTTCTACGGGGCTTAAACCACTTCGTAATTTCCAGCTGTCTGATGGATTTACTGTTTTCTGACTGGGAGAAACTCGTTGCAGTTTGATCTCGATTGACACTTTTGCCGTTTATTCCATTGTCTCGTGAAATATGAGTGAATATTTTTTCAGCAAGCATCTCCTTCCCTATAGCGTTTAAATGCAGACTGTGAGCTGTATAGAAATTTCGCTCCAAACTGTTTACATCTATAACATGGGCATTCTTGAAGTGCTTACATATGTTGGAGCATCTCCTGTTTGCGAACGTAATTTCGCGGTTCACACAGGACAATCTCTCTAAATCATGATGATGGGGGATATTCACAACGAGTACGTTTGTGCGAGTTAAATTATTCAAACACCTTCTCCACTCTGTACACACCTTGTAGGACTCGTTTCTGTAAACATCATTGGATCCCCCTAATAACACAACAAAATAATTCTTTGTCAAACTAGATACTTCACTCATAATAGTTAGGCTAGTTAGTTCATGTAATGGAGCTCAGGGTTTCATAAATCCAGTTGCATCGAACTTGTATTTTTCCGAAAACACTGCGGAAATACCATGGCCGTGACTGTCACCTAACACACAGATTTTTTCGTGTTTTAAATTTATCGCACTCGATGGTTCCACGACCAAGAGTTTGTTTACATTTTGCGAGACATTTCCCACCTTATCGACTTCGCCTGGCGTGTTATTTGAATCACTCGTAGTGGATACATCAACAAAGCTTTTATGCACTAATGTTGCACTGTCACTACACACTTCAGTTACACTGTTGTTTAGAGAAATTGCTAGCTGCATACAGTTTTCTTCTGTCGCTGCCTTCCACATGACTGCATTGGCCGTATCTTCATTCCTCATATGCTTCTCACATTTCCCTGATTGAAGTTTGTGTATGTGCAGTTGTAGGGCACTTATTATTAATTGTAAACTGGAGATTTGTCCTTTAGCTTCGAAATTTCGTCCTTACAATTTGCACAGGTTATTATTTTACCACCGAAATTACTCGTTTTTCGCGAATATCTTCGATTTACTTTTACACTCGCCGCCATGTTGTATAGCGTTCGTCCTATGATAATTGTTAACTGCGGTGAGAAATGTGACTGCATGACAATGATCTCTGCACTACAGCATGAAGCGCTAGCATCGCAGTAGCAGTTCTTGACGTACTGTTTGAAAACATGCGGAAAATAAGAGTGGTGCTGGCAGTGTATTTAGATTCTGGAATTGGCATTTTCATTTCTCATAAACACTTGCCACATGGATTTTACAAAGGAAGTGACAAGGTTCATGTAGTAATTTCTGATTGAGTGTATCAGTTAATTATGGGAATGAACTGTATTACAATAACTGTCAGTGCAGTTGTACAACAAATAACCTCAAAAATCGATATAAATTAAAAAGTCGTCGTAGTTAACTGTGGGCGAGTGTAAGTAGCTATATTTGGTTTCAAATAAACGCCCATTACATTGTAAATAACATCCAGAATATTACACGAGAACACTGAACTTGTTTTGATGGCAAGATATCAAGTTTGAAGAGATGACAGGTAATGGTCAGGTGGCAAATATCACAATGACACTTATTGTATCAATTGATCAAGTACTGAATTTGTAATGTTGATATCAGACGTACTTACAGAGCTTGATCTCGAAATTTACCTTTTTTTAATTCGTAATTGGTTCAGTAATAGAGGTTTGTTTACATGTGCGACTTGGTTTATACCTGTCTTTAATATATGAGTGGTGTTTATACGTAAAATACATTTCCAAACAACAACATTTGGTAATTTGCAAGCCTTTGTGCATGGCAGTGTTCATGTCGATATATATCTAATGTGGTAGTATCGAACGATAGTACGATTTAGTGTTTCTGAACCGGAGATTCAGGCGCTACACGCCCTCACATACTAAAAAAAAAAATTCTTGTTTAACCTATACCTAACCTAAATTTGACTTAAAAAAGTGATCTTTAGTGTAGCCTTAAGGAGGTTAGGTATAGGTTAAACAATTTTTTTCTCTTAGTATGTGAGATCGTGTAGTGCCCGAATCTCTGGTTCAGAAACACTATATCGAACATTCCATATTCATTATGAAATGTGCGCTATAGTAAACGTACGCCAACAGGTTTCCATTCACAACAGTGTGTAACATATTAAAATTGTATTATTTAGTGCTTATAAAGTATTGAATTTATGAATTAATTACTCTCGTAAATAGTACATCAAATGTACTTCACATGAAACACTCAATCTTATTATTACCCATAAAGTGACATCTGATTGTCTGCTATAATGGAATACTACGACTTCCTACATATATCAACGGGAACACTGCCATGCACAAAGGCTTGCAAATTACCCAACATTTACAAATTATTTCCCTCTTATTGTAGTCTTATATCAATTATAACACGATAACCTAAATGACAACACCAATGTCTGTTCGAAAAATCTCAGCCAAGCCCCTACCACACTGTAGTGGGGAAGCAAGGCAACTGTCCCCCAATTGTAGCAGCTAATCGCTGCCATTTGCAGGGAAGAATCCTAGGACTGGGTTTGTGATCTGAAGTATATGAGACGCAACGAAAGCAAAATGAAGCACAAAATAAACACATGTTTGTGTAAAAAGTATGCATAAATGAATGAAATTTCCTAATTTCCGAAATACGTCTGCATAGAAACACGAAATTTAAGAATGTAAGGCT
Source organism: Locusta migratoria (assembly GCA_026315105.1). NCBI lineage: Eukaryota > Metazoa > Arthropoda > Insecta > Orthoptera > Acrididae > Locusta > Locusta migratoria. The sequence goes on from CM048755.1 coordinate 326,341,916, forward strand.
CTTTTCTGACAAGGTGGAGCGATTTTGCATCGAGTTATTTGCAAAAGATGATTGCATGGAATTTGTAAAGTAGTAAAGAGTACGATTATTATTTAATTCACGTAATTTTACGTCAAGTGCTGTTTACTTTTTGTCAACTACTCTGTACGTTTTGCCCGCTTATTTTTGTATAACACAATTTTGTCTACATTCCAAAACCATATTATATAGAATTTCTCTTTCAACATGCTCGATTTGGGTATGAATAATTGTAATAATCTATATAACTTTAAACAGGCATTTCAATCGCACATTACTTTTTAACAAAGATAGTACCTCTTCAAGTGGTTGAGTATGCAACATTCGATCAAATATTTGACCATTAACGAAGTACAATCACTACCTGTTAAACAATTATTCGTCCTATCTCTGCATCATACTTATATACAGGGTGTTTCACTAAGTGTGTTTGACTCTGTAACTTATAAAATAATAGGTGAGGGGAAATTTTAATGCAGGAGGTCAACACAAGAAATGTTACACTTTCTGCGGAGCTATGAACATAGTTTATTGTATCATTTTCCAAAGAGTTACAGCACAAAGATATAATGTTTTAAGTGGAACAATAGTTTTTTCTATCGTGCATTGAATTCGTTGAAACCAGCTGCGCCCAAATCAATTTAAACTACATTCCTATCACTGTTAGTTTGTGAACTACAACCCTTCAAAGTTTCAGGGGCAGATACCACACGCTGTACATAATACATGGCTGTGTTGTGGGTGATGGATGTTATGGCGGTGGGAAGTTGATTTACATGAGATGTTCAAATGTGTGTCCATGTTCCTCAATGCATAATGCAATGCACCGTCAAAAGGATCTGCGGACGAGATGTAACATCGCCGGTGTGACGGAGCGAGATACATCCTCGATGTTCCGTTTTAGATCATCTGGGGATGTGGGCTCAGTGACATAAACATGATCCTTTAGATATCCTCACAAAAAGAAATCTACTGGTGTTAAATCGGGTGACCTTGCGGGGCATGAATGAGGACCATGGTGCCCGAACGATCTTCGTCAAAACCTGTTGTTTAGTTCTTCCACAACAGCACACGCAGAATGGGCTGGGTGACCATCGTGCTGCATCCACATATGGACTCTCGTGTGTAGACACACATGTTCAAGGAGACCACCCAAACTGTCGGCTATAAGAGCGTGATATAACTCACCTGTCAGTGTAACTGGGAAGTAGTGTGGACCGATGATTTCATCTGCAAGGATTCCACACCACACGTTAGTAGACCACCTACGTTGACGGTCGACAGGTCGTAGCCACCGAGGATTGTCTGCGGCCCAGTAGTGCATGTTATGGCGATTCACTGCCCCATAATTTGTGACCCACGACTTATCAGACAACATAACACTTTGTAAAGACTCCAGCGTGAAATTACGCATGGCCCACTCACAGAATGTCACTCTTGCACGGAAATCGTTCCCATGCAGCTCCTGGGGCAGTGACAGGTGGTACGGGTGAAACCTGTGGCCGGGTACTATACGCCACACAGATGTGAGACTGACACCAGCGACTGGAGCAACGGCTCGTAAGCTGACATGAGGATCGTGGTGTAGTGCAGCTAAAACGAACACCTCCGTCTCCTCACTTCTTGCAGGTCTTCATCTGTTACTGCGGCGCATTACCAAACTGCCTGTTTCCCGAACTCATTGTTTGGCACGTAAGAACTTAATGGCTCCCGGGGCTCTTCGCCTAGGATATCTCACGGCATACGCCATGGCTGCTTCAGTGGCATCGTGTCAGCACTCGCCGAGCATCAGCAACATGTCAACGTACTCGTTGTTCGTGTATGCCATCGTGATTCGATGTCAGTAACTGTGGTATATTAAGCCCCGGTTGTTTGTGTGGCTCCAACTGTATGGCCGTGTGCGGCGACAGTCGGCAGTCTAAAGCCCGTTTTAAACGATCAACGAACTTGTAATAGATTGCTAACAAGTTGCGTTAATGGCTGCCGTCAGTTGTTTGAACGGCTGCACTAGTATGATCGCGCTAGTATCGAAGCGCGATAATTTTAGCGATAAAGAAATAGGACGAGTTCTAAATTCGGTACTAGTGGGTTCACTGCGAATGCGCGAGCTAGCAGCTGTCTGCTGCGGTCGCCGCTCCAGTTAGTCTGCCATTTTCCTTCGTATTTACGTATATTTTGCGTTATGTCGAAGTTTATGATCAGAATGTATTACAAAATGTATTTCTAATGACGGCATTCACACTATCCGTCACCAGACCGTGACCTAACGTCAACGTCACGTTAAACTTTCTCAAGAAGATTGTTTTGATTGAACGGTCGTCTGCTGACATCGGAAGTTAACCTATTTTCGTCACGCGATTTTCATACTGTAGTCGACAATTACACGGTTTGCACTCAAACTTGTCTTATTAATCTTTAGTTTATTATTATACTTTGGTTTAGCGGTAAATTGCAAATGTTTCATGACAACTTAAATATTTATCTCAATTATTGTCCACCGAAAAGCGAGGTCGTACATCTGAAACCGAAAAATGGTTTATGATTTGCAATATCGTAACAGAAAAGACTGAAACCAATTGTTTATTTGAATAAGATTGTAATTTGATGATACAATTTCCATTAAATAGCATTTTAAATGAAAAAGTCAGTCCAAATGAAAGACAACAATTCAGTTGTGCATGACGTTATTAACAATGTCATTGGGCAAATCGTAGTAGATAAAGTAAAGAAGGTCTATTTACGCTCTTATAAATATTGCTTGATGTGTTCATAAGTTTATTGTTTTCGCTTGAAAATAGATGTGAATGTTTTGAAATGTTGTTTCACTTCCCAGAACGTTACCACACTAAGTTAACCAAAAACATCGATTGCAAGGTTTTCTTTGACCATCAATAACATTTAGCGTTGTTTCCTCAATTCCAGTATTAAACTATGACTTCCTACGTAACAAATCGGCTTTTATAACCTCACTTTAAAGATCGGGTATTACTGTTCGATTACGTTTATCGTCTAAACACGCTGCCACAAGATCTTGCTTGAGTTTGTAGTTCAGGGCTAGTACGCTAGGAGCGCTTCAGTAGACAATTATCTATCTTGTTCACCTTCGTTCATCGTTTAAAAAGGGCTTAACAGCGCATCTAGGAAGCTTCTCGCTCCGCGACACCGTCGACGTTACAACTCGGCCGCAACACATTTAGAAGGCGCATTGCATTATGCGCATCGTTTGTGGTATCTGCCCCTGAAACTTTGAAGGGCTGTAGCTCCCAAACTAACAGTGATAGGAATGTAGTTTAAATTGATTTGGACGCAGCTGGTTTCAACGAATCCAATGCACGATAGAAAAAAACTATTGTTCCATTTAAGAAATTATATCTTTGTGCTGTAACTCTTTGGAAAATGATACAGTAAACTAGGTTCATAGCTCCGCAGAAAGTGTAACATTTATTGTGTTGACCTACTGCTTTAAAATTTCCTGTCACCTATTATTTTATAAGTTACAGAGGCAAACACACTTAGTGAAACACCCTGTATATGATTAAAATCTAAATACCACTCATATGCCTAGTTCTTGATTCAGCTCAACTTACTACATTAATCCTGTTAGTATTTTTAGTAATTTATCTGTAAATAACATATAAGTACTTGACATGCAAAAAAGTACTTTTTTCAGTTTTTGTCTGTAATCCAAAACTGCAGCTTTTCCCTGTGAAGTGTCTCTTCCAGAACATCTTGCTACAACCTATTTTTGGTATTTTGATAATTATCCATTAATACCCTTTATCATTATCAACATTTCTCATTTAACAAAAATTGGCGAATAGCATGAAAATAAAACACCAGGACCAAAAATAGCCTCTGAAAAGACCTCTTACAATTAATAGCAGCACATGAACGACCCATGTTTGTAATCTCTACTACTCACTAAATATGAACTTAAAAAAGTTTGATATTATGATTTATACTTAAACGCATGTTGTACCTGTCTGAAATTACCTTCTTGTATTCTGTTATTGTGCTTGATGTTGATGCTAATATTGTACCTACTCCTACTTCTCAGTCAGGGTCTAGACCTGAGCAAGAAGTGGGAACTGTAACAGAGAAGTTGAACCAGATTAGGATTAAGGACTTGTCTGGGGCTCAGAGGAGGAATCTTCTCAAGGAACAGAAGCAAAAGGATGAAAAAGAATGGCTTCCTAAACATAAGTGGAGGGAATCAAAAGGGCTTGAGCCCAAGACCCCCAAAAAGAAACTGCCTCAGGTCGAAGGGGATACACAGACCCCCTCGACGTCAAAGACAGGCGGCAAGAGGGTTAGGGAGGAATCTAAGACTCCCTCCTCTCTGGACAAGCGTGATCCTAAAGGGCTGAGACAGGAAATAGGGAAACAGACCTATAGTACTGCAGTCTCCGTCTTTAGAGTGGCGGTTGTCCAAGAAGGATACCCACTGGTAGGCATCACCTCGCAGCAGGAGGAGCTCATACAGATGGCCCTCTTTGAAGAGATTAGGGGGAACGCTGGTCCAGGACCCAAATTCAGGAGGGTCTATATAGATCGCGGTGCCCTCATTTTTGTCTGTGAGGGGGAGCACTCAGCAGAATGGCTTAAGTACAAGGTGCCCATGATATCCCCATGGGAGGATGCAAAGCTGCTGGTCAAGACAGCAGCCGAACTCCTGAAGACTGCAAAGGTATCAATATGGGTACCAAATATCCTTAAGGATGTCTCTCCAAAGACTCTGTTCGAGAAAATAAGGGCCCAGAACCCAGAAGTCTCGACAGAGGATTGGAGGGTAATTAACCAAAAGGTCGTTCCGGAAGGACGAACCCTGGTGGTGGAGGTCGGAGAGAAGTCCCTGAAGGCATTGCAAGAGCAAGGCCTGAAACTGTTTTTAGGGTTCTTGCAGGTCTGCGTCAGGGTAATCAAAGACCTTAAAGGCAATAATGGCAGCAAGATGGGGACTGGAAGTGCTGCAGATAAACCTGCAGCATAGTAAAGGGGCCACTGCTGCCCTGAGCCGTCGCCTGTGGAGACAGGAGGTGGACGTGGCCCTGATACAAGAACCCTATTTATACAAAGGGAGTGTATCGGGCCTCGGTGGTACTGGAGGCAAGCTGATTTATGCCAGAAATCTAAAAAACTCCAGAACATGCATTTATGTTAGAAATGGAATACCTTTCATACCAATGATGGATTTTTGCTCCAGGGACCTGGTGACCATCAGGATGCAGCAATGTGAGGGAGGTATGACGAGGGAAATTGTTTTGGCCTCAGCATACCTTCCTTACGAAGACAGCTCTCCTCCTCCTTTGGAAATGAGGAGACTGACAGAAGCCTGCCATCAGCAAGGTGACGAACTGTTGGTGGGATGTGATGCCAATGCCCACAATCTATCGTGGGGCAGCAAGGACACAAACAGTAGAGATGAGCACCTTCTTGAATTTCTCCTATCTAACAACTTGGAGATCCTTAATAGGGGTGATGAACCTACATTCAGGAATAGTAGAAGGGAAGAAGTAATTGACATAACTTTTGGTTCCATGATGATGGGAAGTTACGTCAAACAGTGGCATGTGGTCCTGGAGCCATCCTCATCAGATCACATGTATATTAAATTCAAGGTTGAAATGGGAACCAGACAGACCATGGCCTATAGGAACCCCAGGAAAACGGACTGCGAGACATATAGGAAAAACCTTGACTTCAGCCTATCGGAAATTAAAACTTCGATAAGGAATCCAGCAGAGTTTGAGGAAGTAGCAGAGGCCGTAACCTCTGCTATAGTGACCTCATACGAGGACAACTGCTCAATCACCAAGAAGTGCACAAATAGGAGTGTGCCTTTGTGGAATAATAACCTGGAAATGCAAAGGAAACATGTACGAAGACTGTTTAACCTTGCGAGGCGCAAAAGACAATGGGCAAAGTATCGTGAGGCCCTTGTCAATTACAACCTTGCCATCAGACAGGCAAAGGAGGCATCCTGGAAGGTATTCTGTGAGGAAGTGGAGGGCACGGCTGCTCAAGCGAGACTTCCTAAAATCCTCACTAGGGTACCAACTAATCCAGAAGGAACATTGAGGAAGGAGGATGGGGAGTATACAAAGACAGCATATGAAACGCTCTAACTGCTCCTCAAGACTCACTTTCCTCAATATACTCTGGGGGATAACTCAGACCAGAATGCGATTCCTGAGAGATAACGATTCTCAGGTATTCGCAAAGAGGACTGGGATTTGGCCAAGGAGTGTGTCGATCTCACTACGGTCCGATGGGCGGTGGGAACATTTCAACCGTTCAAGTCACCTGGCCCCGATGGAATCTTTCCAGCTCTCCTGCAACAAGCGGGAGAAAATCTTATTAGATTCCTATGCAGGTTATCCAGGGTTAGCCTAGCAGCAGGAATCATTCCCAATGACTGGAGGGCAGTGAAGGTTGTCTTCATTCCTAAACCAGGGAGAATTGATCATACCAAGGCCAAGGATATGAGACCAATCAGCCTGTCCTCCTTCATTCTTAAGACATTGGAAAAGCTGGTTAATGTGCATGTTGGAGAAAAGAGGTTAAGTAGGACTCCTCTACATTCAAACCAACATGCATATCAGCCAGGTAAATCATGTGAGTCAGCTCTCCACCAACTCATTGGGAAGGTGGAGAAAGCACTACACTTTCAGGAAATAGCCCTCTGTACCTTCCTGGACATCGAGGGGGCTTTTAGCAACACGACCTTCGATTCCATGGTTAGGGCAGCAGAGGTGCATGACCTAGGGACCACAATATGTAGGTGGACTAGGGCCATGCTCAGTGGAAGAAACGTAGAAGCTACCATGATGAATGAAAAAATGGTAATCAACACCACTAGGGGTTGCCCGCAAGTAGGAGTTCTTTCCCCTTTATTGTGGAATTTAGTGGTGAATGATCTCATTGGAGAATTAAACTCTAGGCAGTACTTTTGCCAAGGATACACAGATGATCTTGTCATAGTAATACTTGGCAAATTTGCTGACACAGTAACGAATATGGATATTGGATATTGTGCAAGACTGGTGCAGAAAACAGGATCTGGGGGTTAGTCCTAAGAAGACTGTTGTTGTACCATTCACAAAGAAGCATATACAACATTCAAGTTGGAATCTAAAGCTTTTCAATGAAGTGCTACCTGTGAAGGGGACAGTGAAATATCTAGGGGTTACACTAGATGAGAAACTGACATGGACCCCTCACATCAGGAATATTTGCTCCAAGGCAAAAGGTACTCTTGTGAGTACCAGGAGAGCTTGTGGCAAAAATTGGGGCCTGAACCACAAGGGTATGCACTGGATATACACCACAGTGATTAGACCCAGGATCACCTATGGGGCGGTCGTGTGGTGGAAGAAGGTAGAACAGCAGGTTTCTGCTAAGGAGTTTGGTAAGGTGCAGAGATTAGCCTGCTTAGCCATAACAGGCGGAATTAGCAGCACACCAACTGCTGGGATGGAAACCATGCTGGATATGCCCCCATTACACCTTTGGGTCAAGATGGAGGCAGCAGCTGGTGCATACAGACTCAAATCTGGCAACAACTGGAACTCTTTGGGATATCCAGAATCACACACTAAAATAGTGAGTGAGGTAAATATAGGAAATGTTGGGGAAATGCCAGCCGACTATATTATAACCCCATACTGCTTCAACAAGCCTTTCAATATAACAATTGGAAGTAGGGAGCAGTGGGAGAAAATAGTTAGACACCGTACGGGGGCTATTGTCTGGTTCACTGACGGGTCAAAATCGGACCAAGGTGTTGGGGCCGGGGTATATGGGGTGCAGCCAAGACTGGAGGGCGTCATCTCTCTAGGGAAACTGGCATCAGTATTCTAGGCCGAAATCACTGCCATCAGGGTGCTACAAAGATCGTAGCATCTATATCTATTCAGACAGCCAGGCAGCCCTGAGATCACTGGCAGCTCCTGCAACAAGGTCTAAAATTGTTGCAGAATGTCACAGGGTTCTGGTGGAGCTAGGGGAAAGCAATAGAGTAAACCTATTGTGGGTCCCTGGCCACTCGGGGATCAGTGGCAACGAACATGCCGACAGATTAGCCAGGATGGGGGCAGAGACTCCATTTATTGGACTGGAACCTGTCCTGCCAATCACCAAGGCAATGATCAAATTGGAGCTACGTAACTGGCTCAGAAGACAGCATGTAGAATATTGGACCAAAGTCCATCAACAAAAACATGGCAAGGTAATGATGCCACAGCCACGTTTAAAAGAAGCTCTGCAATCCTGGGTCTGAACAGGAGAGAGATTAGACTCATGGTTGGATTGCTGACAGGCTATGGGAATTTCAAAAAACACCTACGTACAATGGGAATAACAGAAGAGGACCCTAAATGTAGGATCTGTGATGACGGTGATGAAACTGCATCACATCTAATCTTCGAATGCATTGCATTGGAGAATAAAAGGCACAGAATATTTGGGACAACCAGACCCGAAGAAATTGTGTCTAATAAAGAACTGGTAAAGGGACTCCTTGCACTGTTCAAGGGCATTGGTTGGCTTTAATAGATATACAGGGAGCGATACCGCACAATAAACTTAGTTTCGGTGCGGGCAGTGGCGGGTTGGACCAAGACTGTTATGGCTTCCCTGCAAAAATCAATCAATCAATCAATCACGGTAGGAGCGGTTCAGTAGACAATTATCTATCTTGTTCACCTTCGTTCATCGTTTAAAAAGGGCTTAACAGCGCATCGAGGAAGCTTCTCGCTCCGCGACACCGTCGAAGTTACAACTCGGCCGCACCACATTTAGAAGGCGCATTGCATTATGCACAGCGTTTGTGGTATCTGCCCCTGAAACTTTGAAGGGCTGTAGCTCCCAAACTAACAGTGATAGAAATGTAGTTAAATTGATTTGGACGCAGCTGGTTTCAACGAATCCAATGCACGATAGAAAAAACTATTGTTCCATTTAAGAAATTATATCTTTGTGTTGTAACTCTTTGGAAAATGATACAGTAAACTAGGTTCATAGCTCCGCAGAAAGTGTAACATTTATTGTGTTGACCTACTGCTTTAAAATTTCCTGTCACCTATTATTTTATAAGTTACAGAGGCAAACACACTTAGTGAAACACCCTGTATATAATTAAAATAGTTAAGTCCCATAAAAATAAAATAAAAAATTAAAATTAAAATCTAAATACCACTCATATGCCTAGTTCTTGATTCAGCTCAACTTACTACATTAATCCTGTTAGTATTTTTAGTAATTTATCTGTAAATAAAATATAAGTACTTGACATGCAAAAAAGTACTTTTCTCAGTTTTTGTCTGTAATTCAAAATGCAGCTTTTCCCTGTGAAGTGTCTCTTCCAGAACATCTTGCTACAACCTATTTTTGGTATTTTGATAATTATCCATTAATACCCTTTATCATTATCAACATTTCTCACTTAACAAAAATGGCGAATAGCATGAAAATAAAACACCAGCACCAAAAATAGCCTCTGAAAAGACCTCTTACAATTAAAAGCAGCACACGAACGAACCATGTTTGTAATCTCTACTACTCACTTAATATGAACTTATAAATGTTTGATATTATGATTTATACTTAAATGCATGTTGTACCTATCTGAAATTACCTTCTTGTATTCTGTTATTGTGCTTGATGTTGATGATGATGCTGATATTGTACCTATGTGAATCCTGACCGCACCGATTGCATGTAAACGTGGTGAAAGTTGAAAGAAACATTTAATATTTACTGTATTCTACAATATTATACGTAATGCACATGTAAAATCGCTCCCTATTAAAAGTTCATTTCTTCCATTCCAATTTCAAATGTGTTCTTCTGAACCGCATGCATATAAACTATATAAATATTTTGTTAATGAATGTTGTAAATTATGTGCTGATATAATTAATTTCATTCACAGCTCTGTCTTTACAATTCTGTTCGTTTCTGACTGCACACATAGAGGGAACGGAATCCTGATCTTATTGTCGATATATCCACAAATGTCAACGGAAATGGTTTTGGTTTCTTTTATGAACATAGAGCTGAATTTGAAATTTATGTAGGGGGATCTTTATACGTTCTCTTAAGCAGTTCGTACCCAACTGCAGAAGTTTATGGGTTGCTTTGCGTTTTTATGTAACATTCTATTTAATGGAATAATACATATTTATGTATTGTACTGCAGTGGAAAGTCATAAACAGCCGACAGGCTTTGTGATATCGGTTATTGATCTTAAAGAACCTATTTTTGAGCAAAAACTATTAAAGACAGTGACATAGTTTTGTGTGAAATGTATTAATAGATTTATTTCAAATTAAGAAACTGCGGGTGGTTCAAAAACTATTGATATTATGACAGCTTTAGTACATCAGTGAGAATTTAGAATACATGATGCCTGTACTGTATCACTGCCCTTTGTTATTTTGATACTGAATAGGAAGCAAGTCAAAAATAATAACAATGAGATGAACAAGTAAAACTGTCAAAGGACATGTTTATGGTGAGAAATTGAGAATTGTGTAAAGTATATGGTGATGTTTCTTTGATACTGATTATACACTAACAAATTATCAGAAATTGCATATTTAAATTACACATAAAGCAGGTGAGTTACCCTCACTTTTGATTTTGATAGGATTTTATAAAAATTTCGCATTTGGAAAACCAAATATTTGGTACATGGTTCAGGATTGTTGTGGCAACATCAGTTCTACCATATCTGTTTGCAGTAGCAGGTTTTGAGCTCTAAAATATCAAGTGTGAGAAAATGAACTTGTAATCTTTAGTAAGGACTATGTAAGCTCATAAAAACCTGTATCCTTTACATTTGAGCATTTTGCGCCCGTCATAAGTGGCCATTTATAATAAAATTGCTAATTTTTACGAAAATGTGTATTGTTTTCTTATTGTCTTGGACAATTAGAAAAGAATCTGAAACATGCGAGACATGCAAGTAATTGAGTTACTATAAGGCCACTACATTTTAGTTTCATGTTATTTATGTTGAACTGAATCCTTATGTTGCTTAACAGAATCTGCTCTTGGAGCAACCTGAATAACACACACCAAATATTTCAACATGGTCAACCGTGTTCTTGCTGTGAATGTAGTGACACATTCCTTTATTGATAATGTATGTGGCAGAAGAGAAATAGCAACAATATTTCTCCATAACTGTATAAATGAAAGAAAAAACACATACAGTGCTAATATTAGAATGACAGAGGACTACGGTTATTAAACTTACACCGTCTGTCATCTGAAAGCGCTATGAGCTACAGATAATCGTTCACATCAGCCAAATTTTGCTGCCCCTAGATACTAGTTGAAAATGGGGCCTCAAGCTCACCTCACCATCTTACAACATTGTTAATTAGTGATAATTTCCAGTGTCCATAAAATTGTTTAAAATTAGGCATAGCTACTTCTAGGCTAAATAAGGTGGTGTACTTCCTGTAAGAAAATTATCGCTAGGAAAGTTATGAAGCAAAATAAATTTTTACTATAAGCTGTGGTAGAAACAGAACTACTTACAACATTTTGACATTTTACTTCATGTGGGGTTTGTGGAATTAATTAAATACTGAGCCCCACATGAAGACCTGTAAATTATAAATGTCAGTTCATTAAGGGATGCCACCAATACCTGTAACATATAGCACCTAAATACTTGCCGGAATTGGTTGCATTGCAAGCATTCACAGTGAAAGACGATTTCATACAATACTTTTTCCACCTGTCTGTGACGTGTGGCCATTACCACTCAGACACTTATACAGCTCAATGTTGCTTACCTCAGTTTTTCGTGTCCCATTGGATATGCTTCTTCTCAGTGTGTGGACTCTAATGATGTGCAGATTGCAATATCAGTTGCTAGAATATAAGTCAATGAGGGAATGGTTTTGCCTACCTCGAAATAAAGGTGGTTTTTAAGACCCTTTTCGGCATTTTTTTTCTTTTTCTTATTTCTTTTTTTCAGAATAGCATTTAGTGTGAAGCCAAATTCAAATATGTCAAATCAACCATGTGGTAATGAATAATTATTTTTGCTGAGCACCTTTCTAAATATGAAATCAAAATATTAATTTGACCATCAGGCCCAGTTCACATGGAAGGCAACGACTCATCAACTTCAAATTGGGTCATTTGACGTTAAAATATTGTCCTATGCTTTCAAGCAGCGTTGTTCACACAGCGGGCAACGTCATCTCAACAGCAATTTGCCTGCCAGTCATTATGCTTTGATAGAATAGTTTGATATTGATAGTGAAGACCACATGGCTGATCAACTGCTTACGATTGGCTGTTATGGATTTGTTTGGTTTGTAGGTGCTAACATGGCTGCTTTTCAGTTACAGCTGTGTTCTTCACTTTTAAAATATATTTAGTTTCTGAGCTTTGGATTATTCCTGTATTAGAAAATGAACGATGAAATATTAATTGAGGTTGTTCATCGTCATGTGGTACTCTATGATACGAACAGTAAAAATATTTCAGATTTTATTATTGTAGTAGAGACGAATTTATGCAAGACAGACTGTAGCAGATGTAGGCCTGCAGAATGTCACTACTTACTGTTGTCTTATATCAGTATTTATGTATGTTGAACAATATAATGTCTTTCCTAGAAATAAACAATATAAATAGCTGTTTATAAAACCGATCCTAGTTGGGGCCTTACACTTACAACTAACTAATCGCCAATGTTTACACACTGTATCAGCTTTTGAGAGTGTGTAGTTTTTATGGTGTGCAGTATTAAAAAGAGAATTTTTAATGTATTAAATTTGTCAAAATAAGAAGAGGAAACCAGCTCAAACAAACATCTTTTTTTATATATTTTATTTTCAAAAAAATGTTTGTATAGTCTATGGAACTTAACTACGGGGTCATCAGTCCCTAAACTTACAAACTACTTATGAACTACTTACGAACTAGGATGGCACAAATATCCATGCCCGAGGGGGGATTCGAACCCCCGACCGTAGTGGCCGTGCAGACCGTGACTGGAGCGCCTCAGTCTCCTTGGCCACCGGGGCTGGCTATTTTATTTTGATTTTATTTTGTTTTATTTATTTATTTATTGTCAAATTGCTCAGCTCATATTTGTGTCTGCTTTCTTGATCCTCCCACTTACCAGAGACAGTTGACTTAAAAATTGTCTCACCATTCGAAGATTTTTTGTGAAATGTAGTTCTCTATACAGTGTGTGAAATTCGTCTTCATACATACTCTTCTGAAGCATTTTCTTAACCCTAAATCGTATTTCCTGTCTCACGCGAATTTCTTCCCCCTTTTCTCGTCGTCTAAGGGACAGTTGTACAATTTATGGATAAATCCAAGGATAGATAACGAATGAATAAGCTAACTTTGAGTGTGCGTTGTACAACGTCATTTTATTCTCCGGTTTGTAATTCCACAACTCAGGGTGCCATCCAGTTATGTTGGAAACAGGTGAAGTGTGTTGTGGGTATTTCCGCGCACGCGATTTAGTTTGCTTGGGTCTTGAGTTATCGTCGTATGCAAAAGACGCGTGATGAAAATGAGCGATAAACGAGCACTAGCGCAAATGTATTCGCTGGAGGAAGTTGTAAAGCTTGTAGATATTGTACGCGAGTTTAGAAGCATTGTAGAAAAAAAGAAAACAGATGCAATGACATCAAAGTCTTCATAATAGAAACAGTTATTCAAAATTGACATCTGCTAGTCCACATATTACAGAGAAACTGAAGGACTGAATGAAGTATTCTCTTAATTAGGTTCTGATTATCTATCTTATATTTTTTATACAGTGTAATGTTGTATACTTTTGCTAATGCTAAAAGATATTTTCGCGTTCTGAACCCTTCTTATAATATCATTACCCGATTAAAGACTTTCTTGTTAATAAAAGTAAACAACAATTAACGAAATGTTTTCTTTTGTAAAAGAAGAGAAAAAAATGTGGCGGGCATAACGTACCCCCCTACCACCCCCTTGTTAGTATAAGTTATGGTTATGGAAAAAGTATTGGTATTGCGAGTGTTAATGGTTCTGTGATCCTAAATGTTTTCATTGAAAGGCGGAAAGTTGTTTGGACTCCATTATAGTGTTTACAAAGGGAATAATTTCAAACAGAAATCATATTGGAACAATATTGCTATTGGAGTAATGTGGCAAAAATTAGGAGCACTGATGTTCTATAAAACGGTATGCACTTGAGAAATCGTAATGGTTTTAACTAATATTGTCAAATATTGAAATAGTTTTCAACAGAAATACCATCTGTATCAGGTGGTTTCTTAGATTTTGTTACATCTGTTATGGTACTAGGAACAGGTAGGAACAGTTTTTCTGCTAATGCAGGAATTGTAGCAAACACCAGGTAAACAACATTATTTTGGCCCAGATCGTCATTTCGATGTGACTAATTTACGTAAATGACACGCCGGAATTCATGAAATGCTGATATCAACTGCACTTTACTACAAACAGTACCATATTATTTTGGGAGGCAGAGAAATAGTCTCACCTGGCCATCCTATGCTCCAGTTTCTCAGCGCAAGACTGAAAAGACGAACTACTGCTGTCTCTGAAACGTGAAATCTGTATATAAATTCTGAAACATCTAATTCATCGAAATAATTGGGGGGACGTCTCACTTTTTTCTCCTTCATTCTAATGAGCAAATCAGCCAAAATATCATCATCGCTATTTGAATCAATAACTATTCGTTAAATCTTGAAAACTTATTCCACGATTAACCTCACCAACCGGCCCAAAATTGCCAGTTACGTTTTTCCGAGTTTATTCTCTGGTTGGGCGTTATTCCGGTTTTGTATAACGAGTTTGTCACACTGTTCCGGGATTAGAGTGTAACTGGCTGCTAACCGGAGATCATACAACCGGCCCTAAGTCAACTGCAATTATAATTAATGCTTAAACACTAAATTTAATGTTTGTCGTTCTCTTTTGTGAACAAATACCACCTCTATTGTGTGTCTCGAACTACTACACACAAATGGTCTCTAGACATTCCGACCAGTGTGAATGCACTTGGATTTTTCACTGTGTGTGATGTCACTGACGTTGACATGACATTGCCCAGCATATGAACTCTGCCTTACTCTTAACTCTTGCAGTCTCTCTCTTTCAAATATGAATTTGCCTTAGCTCGCACAATTGACTAAAAATTCTAGATGTGTTTCACTTGCACGTATACAAATTCAGAGAGCATCAGCGGCTAAATATTAATCGGCACGATATCTTTCTTTCAATGAATATTAATTTCTTTTACACTCACGACAAACGACAAAGCACTAGGTGGTGTCTACACTCACAGCCCACTAATGACAGTTACTTTGCACTCACTCATGTCTTGGTACCTGAATTCAACAAACTAGCACATTGTTGGCTGGATATTGCCGTCCAATGAAAATGACTTTAAATACACCTCCTAATTTTGATTAGCATATCATTTTTAATAATTATGTAATTAATTATGACAACTGCAAATATGAGTGTAATCCCCAACATAATGTTGAAGTTACTGGAATGACTTTTTAAACAGTAAAACATTAACATATAAACTGTGGCAGTTCTTGCTATATAGAAACACAGTGAAGCTCCACTCTGCTTGATTTGCCCAGCTAATGGCAGCTTTCCCACTCTTATCTGACCATCTACCACTGCCATGAAGATCCAGCCCATGCTTGTATCCACAGCCTACTGTGCCTTAGCTCCAGCAACCCATGGCTGCCCGTATGGAAATAAAATTATTAAACCCGAAATAATGTATATTAAAAAAGTGGGATAACACCACACACTGATATATTTGGATCGAAAAAAGTGAATATCCTCAAAGTTTATAGATGCATATGATACCTGTTTTATCATGGAAACATAAAATGAAAAATAAATGCAATAAGAGGTGTGAAACTGTGCTGTCTAGTGGAAAATCTAGTCACTGATGAATTTTCGTTCTGCTGGACATCAAATGAACTTCTAGGGAGAAAGCTGTTTAGAAAACTATAAAATTAATTTTGGTAACATCTCAGACATCATTAGCGTATCGTGTCACCTGTGGAAGCAATTTATTTCAGAGATACTCAGTGGGCAGCAGCATGTGAGTCGCTGTAGGCCTCTGCCAGGACTTTTGATCTGATGACTCGCTATAGCAGGACTGAGAATGTTTCCTATTTTTCTCTACGATAGGTTACTTGCAGCTATTACACAGCCTTCGTTAATGCACCCTTCACCAAAAACAGCAATACACGCTGTACAAAAGTAACTACAGCTATTTTTAAGGCATTATTGCAACTGAAGTCGAGCAAAATATATTTGTTCAAGCGGTTTTCTGAAACCCAAGTTTAGTACACGTATATTGTTCTCAGCATGCAATACGTATGTGGTACACAAAAACATCGATCTTACTTCTCCGCTGTTTCAGAATTCAATTACGAATTTCCGCAATCATTACATTTCCTGAATCAATAACCCAGTGAGAGGGGAAAACAGAATGGAGATGTCTATGATAGAATAATCAGTTTTCTCTTAGAGATGAGCCTCTACTTGTCTAGCCATCGGTTGCTATGTTCTGCTGAACTAACGAAGTACAGTTCTACGCACTTACTTTTTATCAATGATGACAAATACCACAGATTTCCACTTTCTATGAGTTTCTTGTAGAATCAAAACAGATGATGGTGATTGTTACAATATTACGGCATTATTAATATGGTATACAGTCTATTCACAAGTACCCTAATATTTTTTGTTATTTTATGAATAGCATCACATGCACTACTCTCACTACAAAGCAGACAGTACAGCTTTCTATGAAAAAAGGAGAAATTTCTGAAGTACAAGGTAAACCCAATGCAGTGAGATCATAAGCAAATGCAAAGAAACTAGATAAAGGCTTTTATGAAAACTGTTGTTAATGAATGCAGAATTGACAGTCTCATTTTAATTGTCTCTTACTGTTGAGGAAGCTAATCGCTACTACTTGTTAAAAATTTATCAGATATCTGCTATACAGAAAAATATTCGCAAAATGTCATCTATAACTGAAATTAGCAGATGAAAATTTAAATCAAATAAGCTCTTTACATGAGCGACACTTACCTAAGCTGGAGCGTCTTATGGTTCTGTGTCTTCAGATTCACTGCAGCTTGTTTTGGGCAGGTGTATCATAACAGGTTCCACTACAGTATCTTTTAGACAGTGGTTCAAGATATCAGCATCTTGCAACGCTTCTGTCTGTTTCACGCACCTCATCCAGTCCTCCTGAGTAATATTGTCAAGAGCATAGTAATTTTAAGAGCCATGCACAAACTGTTGTTACAGTGTTTTTAAAGCATCACTAATCACTATATAAATTACATAAACAACAAGCCACAAGCATTTATACTCCTAGCATTAGGAAAAATCACAGGTAATATGACATTTAGGTATGATTTGGATCACAGGCTAGACATTTTACCCTTAGTGAATGTGATCAACTGGCGCGGTGGGTTATTTCATACTGATACTGATTTGCCAGATGAGGCTTTGATTCCACTTAGAGAGCACAGTGTGCTGACCACACGTGGCTGAAAGAGGTGCATGAGAGAAATATCACCATGGCGCGATATTTGTGAACAGTGAGTTTCTCAATTTACATTTTTTATAAATATACCATATAAGTATTATATACTTGCATCATCAAATGCATATAATTTTGTAAAAAAGTATCACATTAACTCTACAAAATGAGAGTGAAAAAAAGAGTAAAATTATTGCAGGAAAAGAATTTTAATAAATTAATGAAGTTGTTTAAGGAGTAATAATACAGGAAGTGGCAGCAAAACCTGTGGAGCAATCTCTGTGGATGGCCCAATAGCACGAATAAAAACCGCCGGAAATGACACGGCATTTGGGTTCCTATCTGTGCAATAACTACTAAGCTAAGCTCATGTTTGTGCCTCAGGGTAGCGCCAATGGCATCTACAATGGAGAGCACAGTTCAAGTAACATGTGTGTCCAATATGACTGTTAATATGTGGCATTGCTGAATGAATTCGAATTATGATTCAGTGGTAGTATCAACTAAATCAAACTTCAATTAATCGTGTTGTTCAAATTTCAAGTTTGCAGTGGATTAGCTGTGCATACTGGGGCGCTGTGTGGTGCCTGTGGCCAATCACCATTGGGGGTTCACATTCCCACTTGGGCATGGATGGTTGTGTTGTTGTTAGGTTAGTTTCCCTTAGTTTAAGTAGTTTGTACGCTACGGACTAATGACCATGGACTTGAGTGCAATAGATTTACAAAAATTTAATCATTTTTCAAATTTCAAAACAAAATTTTACTGAAATAATGCATAATTTGTAGGAGGTAATTACTATTATGAAGGGATCTATACAGATATATGTGAGTATATTTCAGCGTATCTGTTAGAATCCTACAGTAACTTCACCAAAATTACTGTTAGTCAGGGAAGTGTGTATGATTGTATTGGCCACACTTGGAGAAGAATCGATATTTGTGTAAAACAGTGTGTGTTGCTGTAACGCAGACTGTTAATACACTTAATATTTATCTCAAAGTTTGCTTCAATAGAACCAGTTGAACTCTTATTTATTTATAACTTTTATTTTTTAAAACAAGGAACTCTTGAAAATCACTGAAACATCTGAAAAGCGTTTGGATGCAATACCTTTTCCGAGTGGAAATGGTCACATGGTCTAAGGCACCTGATAATAGATTGTGTAGCCACTCCCCATTGGAGGTTGGAGTCCTCCCTCAGGCATTGGTGTGTTGTTCTTAATGTAAGTTAATTTAATTAGTTTGTTAGTCTAGGGAACAATGACGGTAGTCTGGTCCCCTATGTTTACAAAATTTTTAATTTGAACATTTTGCAGTATATTTCTTATTATACTGTTTTCGTTGTGAACATACACATCACAATTTCTGGCTGGTATTCTAACAAATTCTGTGAAGAGCTTCACTCAAACTGCTGTCACAGTGTTTTTAATGCACCACTATATAAATTATGTAAACAACAAGCCACATTTTTATTTAACTCTAAAAGAAGGTACAGGAAATTTCGCTTTGCTCAGGAAACATCTTATAATAAATTTATGAGATCGAAAACAGTTAATGGTAGATTTCAAATCAAAAATGTTCAAATGTTTTTATAGCTTATGGGACTTAACTACGGGGTCATCAGTCCCTAAACTTACAAACTACTTATGAACTAGCTAACACTAAGGATGGCACAAATATCCATGCCCAAGGGGGGATTCGAACCCCCGACCGTAGTGGCCATGCAGACCGTGACTGGTGCATCGCAGTCCCCATCGGCCATTGCGGCCCGCAATGATAGATTTGATAATGTCAGAACTTGCAACTGTTTTGAATGCAAGGACAGTTTGATTGACTAAGTTTGTAGTCAAAATGTTTTACAACCTACAAAAACACACGGTGTCAGGTGTAAAATTAGAGTTCTAAAAAGTGCACTAATGCCCAGTTTATTTATTCATTTATTTATTTATTTTTGAGTTTTTAGTTCGGTCTCGGTTTGGTATTCCATTCCCCTTATTTCTCGAGGACGGAGTTCTCAGTTCTTTCAAGGTTTTAGCCTTGTCTAGTCCATACGATAAAAGTCGACCACTGTAAGTAACAAGAGACTTGTCTTAGCACCAAAATTAGTAAATGAGGTCCGTGTGAACTACTTGTTGCTCCCTACAGTGGTCAATATACATAGCAGCTCACATGTTATTACACACAGACATTAATAAGCATGCCACCACAGTTAAAGTTATCTTAGAAAGGTGGCTAAGAAAACATTCATGGCGCAACGGAATTTACACTTAAAAATAAATTGCATCTGAACTAGTTCTCAGCACTTGTGAAGAACAATATTAAATAAAAGAGGGAAGTTGCTCTAAAACTACAATTTATAGGCATCTTACGGAATATGCTGAACTTAAACATGTTTATTCAGATAAAAACAAGCAAAATGGGAAACCAATTTTCTTAATATAATAAAAATGCGTCTCTTACATGAATTAATGCAGACGGTGACCAGCCTAAATTATACATGATTAAATGCTACTTGGGGGAAGGATTCACCAACATCACTCATTCGCTCACACACACGCAATGCCAAAGCGAAACTTACCAAAAACAGTGTGCTGAGACAAGGAAGAAGCAGGCACAGCTATTGTTGTCACAGTGGCAGTGGCAGTGACAGGGACAGTGGCATAGCGGAGAAGCCGTGCTTATGCCACATTAATTAATATAATAATGAATTATTAACATAACAAAATAAGAAATACCTCACAATATTAATTAATATTGAAATAAAAATGTTATTCCTTAATCCTTGAAAAGAGTGGGGTTCAAGTCTTAACAAAATGATAATCTAGCGACATTAAATAAAGTATAACTTTACAAAAACTATACAAAAATATATGGAAGATGACAGACAGTCGTCTTTCAATGATACAACTTTCTTGTGGTACAATCACAGACATGATGGTATAAAACTGCATTCTAATAAGTTAGTATAAACAATATATATAACGTGTGTTGTTGTGTACACACCTCCTCAATTTGTAAGCATATTTCTATGGATCCTCTTCTTTACATAGGAAATTATCATGATTTTCTTGTGCTGAAAAGGCAACAGAAAGAGAAAATTGAAAGGTATTGGTGGGGCAAAACATATATAAATAACAGAGGTACCATGTTTCATTAAAAACTGTAAAGTCTCTGTATGAGTTTCTGAAACAGATTAGATTAGATTAGATTAATACTTGTTCCACAGATCATGAATATGACACTTCGTAATGATGTGGAACGTGTCAGTTAAATGAAGTGTGTCTATACATAATATTACATGACACTCAATATTTGAGTTTTTTATTTTTTTATTTTTTTATATTTTTTTTATTTTTTAAGTTTTTCCTAAAGTTCTAACTTTTATCTAGAAATTCATCTAATGTGTAGAAGGAATTGCCATTCAGAAATTCTCTTAATTTATTTTTAAATGCTAGTTGGCTATCTGTCAGAATTTTGATACTACTAGGTAAGTGACCAAAGACTTTTGTGGCAGAATAATTAACCCCATTCTGTGACAGAGCTAAATTTAACCTTGAATAGTGTATGTCACCCTTTCTCCTAGTGTTGTAGCTATGCACACTGCTGTTACATTTGAATTCAGTTGGATTGTTAATAACAAATTTCATAAGTGAATATATATATTGTGAAGCTACTGTAAAGATTCCTAGATCCTTAAACAAATGTCTGCAGGATGATCTTGGGTGGGCTCCAGCAATTATTCTGATGACCCGCTTTTGGGCAATGAATACTTTCTTACTAAATGATGAATTGCCCCAGAATATGATGCCATAAGAAAGCAGAGAATGAAAATAGGCATATTATGCTAGTTTACTGAGTTGTACATCACCAAAGTTTGCAATCACCCTAATAGCATAAGTACCTGAGCTCAAACGTTTCAGCAGATCTTCAATGTGTGTCTTCCAATTCAACCCCTCATCAATGCATAAACCTAAAAATTTTGAATAAAATATGATAATATGATTGGCAATAACATTTCATTACTGGAGTATTATAAACAAATTTGAACAATTTAAAATGTTCAAATGTGTGTTAAGCTTAAGGGACTTAACTGTGGGGTCATCACACCCTAAACTTACAAACTACTTATGAACTACCTTATACTAAAGACAACACAAACATCCATGCCTGAGGGGGGATTCGAACCCCCAAACCATAGCGCCAATGCAGACTGTGACTGGTGCGCCACAGACCGCTCGACAACTGTGTTGAACTATTTATGTTGCATTAAAATCAGCTATTATTCCTTATTCTGACACCTGTTTATGGAATGATCATAGTCGTTATGTAAAGCATAATTAACTTTTAGTGTGTAATTTGTGTTTTCATTCATAAAAATGTCGTTTACACAACTTTTTTAAATAAATGTTTTCATAAATATGGTGTTGTTGTAGTCTTCAGTCCGCAGACTGGTTTGATGCAGCCCTCCACGCTACCCTGACCTGTACAAGGCTCTTCATCTGAGAATACGTTCGCAACCTACATCCTTTTGAATCTGCTTACTATATTCGTCCCTCGATCTCCCTCTACGATTTTTACCCCACACGCTTCCTTCTAATGTTAAGTTGACAATTCTCAGAATGTGTCCAACCAATCTATCCCTTCTCTTAGTCAGGATATGCCAGAAACTCCCCAATTCGGTTAAGCACCTCCTCATTAGTTACGTGATCTACCCATCTAATTTTCACCATTAGTCTGTAGCACCATATTTCAAAAGCTTCTATCATCTTTTTATTTGAACTCCTTATCGTCCACATTTCACTCCCATACAATGCTACCCTCCAGACACATGGTATCAGAAAGGACTTCCTAACATTTAAATTAATATTGGATGTTAACAGGTTTCGCTTCTTTAGAAACGCTTTTCTTCCCAAAGCCATTCTGCATTTTATATCTTCTTTACTTCGGCCATCAAAAGTAATCTTGCTACCCAAAAAACAAAATTCATCTACAACTTTTATTGTCTCATTACCTAATCTAATTCCTTCAGCATCGCCTGATTTTCTGTCATTACATTCCATTACCTTCGTTTTACTCTTGTTCATGTTCATGTTATATCTTCCTTTCCAGACACTGTCCATCCCATTCAATTCCTCTTCCAGACCTTTTGCGTTCTCTGACAGAATTACTATGTCATCATCAAACTGCAATGTTTTTATTTCTTCTCTCTGCACTTTAATGCCCTCTCCAAATTTCTCCTTCCATTCCTTCACTGCCTGTTCAATGTACAGATTGAACAACTTTGGGGAAAGGCTACAACCCTGTCTTACTCCCTTTCCAACCTCTGCGTCCCTTTCTTGACTCTAATAACCGCTGTCTGGTTTTTGTATAGGTTGAATATAACTCTTCGTTCCCTATATTTCACCCCTGATACCTTCAGAATTTGGAAGAGTGTATTCCAGTCGACATTGTCAAAAGCTTTCTCCAAATCAACAAACGCTAAAAATGTAGGTTTCTCTTTTATTAGCCTATCTTCTAATATAATTCGTAATGTGAGTATTGCCTCCCATGTTCCTACATTTCTCCTAAATCCAAACTGATCTTCCCTGAGATCAGATTCCACAAGTTTTTCCATTCTTCTGTAAATAATTTGTGTTAGTATTTTTCACCCATGACTTATTAAACTGGTAGTTCTGTAATTTTCACACTTGTCTGCACTTGCTTTGTTTGGAATTAGAATTACAATACTCTTCTTGAAGTCGGAGGGTATGTCTCATACATCTTGCATACCAGGTGATACAAGTTTTTCACGACTGGCTCTCCTAACGACATCAGCAGTTCAGACGGATTATCATCTACTCTAGGGGCCTTGTTTCGGTCCAAGTCTATCAGCGCTCTGTCAAATTCTTCTCGCAGTATCGTATCTCCTATCTCATCTTCATCCTCTTCGTCTTCATTTCTAGAATACTGCCTTCAAGTTTACTTCCTTTGTATAGGCTTCTATAAATTCCTTCCACAGTTCAGCTTTTTTCCCGTCTGAGTTCTTGATATTCATACAGCTGTTTTTCTTGTCTCCAAATATCTCTTTTATTTTCCTGTAGGCGGTATCTATCTTTCCCTAGTTATGCATTCTTCTGTGGTTCTGCATTTGTCCTCTAGCCACTCCTGCTTAGCCAGTCTGCACTTCCTGTCAATCTCATGTTTTTACTCCCTTTTTCCTGTTTCACTTGCTGAATTTTTATATTTTCTCCTCTCATCAATTAAGTTCAGTATACCCTGTGTTACCCAGGGGTTTCTATTCGGCCTTGTCCTTCTGCCTATATGGTCCTCTGCAGCCTTTACTACCCTATCTATTCCTTACCATTATAAAATCAATCTGGTACCTTCGAGTGTCTCCTGGTCTCTTCCACGTATACAGCCGTCTTTCATGATGGTTAAACCAAGTGTTGGTGATCATTAAATTGTGCTCTGCACAAAATTCTACCACGCGATCTCCTCTTTCATTCCTTTTTACCAGTCTATATTCACCTACTACATTTCCTTCTCTTCCCTTTCCTACTGCCGAGTTCCAGTCCCCCATCACAATCAAGTTTTCGTCTCCCTTAACTTTCTGAAAGATTTCTTTTATTTCCTCATACATTTTTTCGATTTCTTCATCATGGGCCATGCTAGTTGGCATATAAACTTGCACTACTGTGGTCGGTGTTGGCTTCATGTCTATCTTTACTATGATAATGCATTCACTATGGTGTTCATAGTAACTTACCCACATTCCTATTTTCTTATTCATTATCAGATCTACTCCTGCGTTACCACCAACTGATTTTGTATTGCTAACACTGTACTCACCTGACCAGAAATCCTGTTCATCCTGCCACCAAACTTCACTAATCCCTACCATATCTAACTTTAACCTATCCATTTCTCTTCTCAAATTTTCTAGCTTACCTAAACGATTAAGGGTTAGAACATTCCACGCTCCAACCTGTAGGATACTTGTTTTGTTTTTCTTGATTACGATATCCTCCTGAGTAGTCCCCACCCAGAGATCTGAATGGGGGACTATTTTACCTCTGGAATATTTTACTCAAGAAGATGCTATCGTTGAATAGTCATACAGTAGAGCTGCATGTCCTTGGGAGAAGTAACGACTGTAGTTTCCCCTTGCTTTCAGGCGTTCGCAGTAACTGCATGGCAAAGCCATGTTAACTGATGTTACAAGGCCAGCTCAGTCAATCATCCAGACTGTTACCCCCTGTAACTACTGAAAAGGCTGCTGCCCCTCTTCAGGAACCACACATTTGTCTGGCCTCGCCACAGATACCCCTCCACTGTGGTTGCACCTATGGTACGGCTATCTGAATCACTGAGGCACGCAAGCCACCCCATCTCGGCAATGTCTGTGGTTCATGGGGGTGGAAATATGGTGTATCTGAATTATTTGATCACATGTGAGTTATTATTTATTCAGTAGGTATCTTAGCTAATAGAAGTGTTATTTTTTAGCTGTAGACATGCACATCACATGTTTTTATGTACAGGATTAAATCTTCCTGATCATAACATTAAGTTTAAAATAAAGGGAGTAAATGAAAAAAAATCTGGAGCTAACAATAAAACTGTACGTTTAATATAAACTATCTATTAATAGATTATGTGTAGTCAATCGGTTCCAGAGATTGTCAAATTTTGTTCATTGTATTTCAAAATTAATGTTTATTATTCAGAAAATACAAGCTACAACCATTAAGGTAAAGAATAGTATTTTCAGCAATGCTTTTTGAAAGGCAAGTTTCTACTGTGTATTAACTACACACAAGAATGCACTTATGAAGCAGACAGAAAAAATGTAAGAAAACTAAGTAATTTTGACAGCAAATTGAAACACAGAAATAATAGTTTATTTGCTTTTCTTATAAATGCCATTGCTTAACTTCCAAAGCCCAGCACCAGTCACGGCAGCTACAGGCCGTACAGTTTAAATACATTTGGATTGTTAGGCATGAATAAGAAACAGCCTGCATTGGGTCACACGAGAAATATGGAACAGATGTGGAGAAAATTTTCAACAACACATGGGGAGATTGCAGATGTAGTTTAGTAAGCATGAATATTGTTCCAGGTGACTACACTGAACAATTCAAGCCAATATGTGTAAAATGAGACAAATACATTAAAAATGATCCTGCTAGGAAAGTGAAATTTATCTTATTGATGAAAACTGTTTTAATGATAAAACTAGTCTGCTAGCTATTAAAATGTGAGCCACAATCTTTCTGTATGTGCTTTGACTGAAATTTTGCAGGCAGCTTCACAGATGACTGTCTTTGTTTGTCAACTTACCTTTGACTGTCTGCAAAGGCGTGCTGAAACCTAAAAGAAAATATGTTCCCTGTGCATGTATTGATGTCTAATAATGTTAATGTTATGCTCTGTTACCACTTTGAAATTTACACATAGCAAGCCCTGATAATTTATTTAATATTTAAACTAGTAATATTATTTTATTTACTTGACTTTAATTTAATCAGGATGTTAAACAAGAATTACATTGATTGTGGCTGCACAGAAAACGTATATCTTTTATTATTTATATTTCAGAACAGTGCTTTTAACATATAAATAATAAGAGTTACAGTTAATGGCTATTGGAGGTCAAATGTGTGTGTTTTTTTAATAGCCAGCCACATTGTTCTATAAGCGAAACCACAATACCACAAGGCCTTTTCTAAAAAATGTTACTAAAGAAATACTATTTCTCAATGAAGCAAACAGTAAAGAAATTGTTCTTAACCTTAACAGATATGACTTTAAATGAATCTGAATTGTTCTGTTATTTAGCACTAATGGCACTGATAGAGGACTGTTTTCTGTTACTAAAAATCTCACAAATTAAATCTGAAATTACACATCTTAATGAAATAAAATATTACTACTGATTCAGTGAATTTCTTTGGCTCTAAAGTTAACCTACCTAACATGAAACTGTTCTTGCTGCAGATAAATTTTTGACAATTTCTGAATATTTAAATTCTGTTAAATTTTAACTATACTGACGGATACACATCTTTTAGTGTGCAACCCAGATTGATCAACCACTACTTTTCTATTACAAGAGCAACATTTAACATTGATGGTACTTGCGTTCTATTACAATGAACACAAATTTATTCCTCCATGCGAATAAAAATAATGAAACTAGTTATTTAAATAGGAACTACCAAGTGATATGAAATAAGGTTATTTAAATGCTTCATTAAATCATAATTGTTATATCAACTCTATACAACAATAATGGTTCTTTACCAAAAGATATATATCCACAATATTATCTACAAAATGTCAGCTGTCTTGGAAGAAAACCTTACAACTCAATAGACTAACATTGTTTCTCATGTTTCACATCGAAGATTGACCTCCTTGAGACCAAAATATTAATGAGTTGCTGTATATCATTGGCAAGTAGTGCCAACCTACTTACAGATATCACTGTTTACTTTATTTTTTGAGCCAAAGATGTTATTGCCCAACTAAGAGACTAGTTTCATCATCCCTCTCTTCTAAATAAAAATTTGGAAAGGAGTTTCAGGCTACTAGCATGGATCACTCAACAGAATTTTTAAACTTCAGCTATGAATATCTCTTTAGACCATTGTCACTAAAAACATAAAATGGATAAATGCATTTTTTAACTCTACTGAATTTTTACAAAAATCCTAAAACGTATGAAAATTTGAATAACACAATGAAAACCCAAATGTGATGAAAGACAAAATCATAACTGAAAAATATTCAATAATATACATAAGTTTGAATGACATTATAAGTGTGTCATAAACGGCTTTACAAAAGTGGCATATATAAATTTAGAGGTAATCAATAGGTGTTATGAAAAAGTAGAAAGCAAATACGCAAATATACATGATATTAAAATACAACAGTGTTTCATACATGTATATAACAATTCAGAGATAAAAGATTGTGAAATTATACCGAATTATTCATTTGAATTATAATAATCGAAAGAATTTTTAGTGCACTGTAATACTTGTAAATTGTCTTGTGTGCAGATTAATAGTCTGTCATATTCCTTGGTTTTTCAGAATATTGGGCTTTTACCCTGCTGAAAACTGTACTTTGATATTGAAATAATGGTCTGGTAGTATTCTGCCCATTACTAACATACAAGTTAATTCCAGTACCAGCTGCCACCAGTGCCACATCGTAAACAGCGCTAAGTATCTTAATTTAATTTGTGTCAAATTTAATTTGCCAGTCTAGTTCTTCATTTTCGTTAGTACTTCTGTTTTAGAGATTTATTCCCGCGTACTTGGCAGATTAACATTCAGTCAGTTAGCAGTCATTTCAGTGTCAGCTGTTGTCGTGCCCCATCACCCAGAGCGCAAATTGTCATAATTTAATTGCGTGAAATTTCGTTGCCAGTTAATTTCTTAATTTTCGTTGGTGTTTCTTTTTTTAAGAGGTTTCTTCTCGCCTACTTGACACATTTCGTTTCTGCTACTGCTTTAAGAGTTTATTCTTGCGTATTTTGATAAATACTATGTGTATAGTTATCGTCTGTGCGTCTCTGTTGCACAGTGTTAGAGTGCCAGACTACAAATCCAAAGGTCGCGGGTTCGATCCCCGCCAGGTTCTAGGATTTTTATCTGTCACTTTCCACTTCTTTCACCTCTGGCAGTATTGCTCATGTGAAAAATACCGAGTAGCACCGTGGTTCGGAACCCACGTTAAACTGTGGGTCCCCCTATAACTGGCTGGGTAAGTCAGTTCGAAGGTCGGAGGAAGGCAACGGCATAGCACCTCCAAACAGGACCATGCCTAGTAAAGCACTGTGGTGTTCAAACCAATCTTCGGATTGTTGACTGCTTTACCTTTTTAGTTATCGTCTGCTGCAAGCTACGTGTCATATTGTCACTTCCTTATTTCGTGTTCTACTTTGTGAAAGCTTATATTCCCGCACGTTTGATAACGGTGTATTCCACAGATATTCCGGATTCAGTTTCGTTGATTTGACAGCGTACTTACCACTGACCACAGTTCAGTCAGCTGCCAGCAGCCTTTATTAGAGTACTAGGCTACTTAAAAGTCGATTATTTATTTTTCTACTTTCTACAGTTAATTGTATCGATAGGATGTGTGCCTGCTGTATGTGGACGCAGGGGGAGTTGGTCACAGTTCGCTAACAGCTGAGCGTGCTGTTGGCTATGGTCAGCCATCTACAGGCTGCTGTCTCAGGGTGCAGCGATGGTGGGGAGTCTAGTGCGTCGAGTGGAGCACATCAGGTGTCTCATGCTTCGCTCTCTGTCACTGCTACCGAGGCACCTTCAGGTGTACCAGACATTGTCGAGCCACCTTCTCCACAAGGGGAGTGGCGAGGCGGCAGGCCAATGTGGAGGCTGGACATCCGTCCGCGCCCATTCGTCCTGTGAGTGAATGTGTGGCCACTCCTTCAGCAGGGTCTGAGCAGGTGCACGGGGGGAGAGGATTAATAGTTATTAGGGAGCTCCAATGTTAGGCGCGTGTTCAAAAAATGTTCAAATGTTTGTAGAACTTATGGGACTTATCTACGGGGTCATCAGTCCCTAAGCTTACAAACTACTTATGAACTAGCTAAGACTAAGGACGGCACAAATTCCATGCCCAAGGGGGGATTCGAACCCCCGACCGTAGTGGCCGTGCAGACCGTGACTGAAGCACCTCAGTCCCCTCGGACACCGCGGCCGGCTTAGGCGTGTGATGGAGCCCCTTAGGCAGATAGCGTCGAGATCCGGAGAGAAATCCAATGTGCACTCGGTGTGTCTGCCGGGGGACCTCATCCGAGATGTGGAGGCGGCCTTGCCGGCGGCTATCGAAGGTGCGGGGTGCGGTCGACTGCAAGTCGTGGCTCATGTCGGCACCAATGATGATTGCCGCTTGGGTTCTGAGGATATCCTTAGGTCCTACGGGCAGCTGGCGGAATTGGTGAAGGCTGCTGCCCTTGCACACGGGGTGCAAGCAGAGCTGTCGATTTGTAGCATTGTTCCCAGGGTTGATTGGGGTCCTTTGGTTTGGAGCCGAGTGTAGGGTTTGATCCAGACGCTTCGCCGACTCTGTGACAGTCATGGCTGCAGATTTCTGGATCTTCGTTATCGGGTGGGGAATTGTAGGGTGCCCCTAGATAGATCAGGGGTGCACTACACTAAGGAAGTGGCTACTCGGGTAGCAGAGTACTTGTGGAGTGCACATGAGGGTTTCTTTTAGGCTAGGTGCTAACTCTGATGAGCATTCGCCTGTCAGCATTCAAACAGCGAATTCAGGCCACGTTCGGAACAAAAATTCGAACGTCAAAATATTAGCCGCGAACTTACAGAGTATTAGAAACAAAGTTCCAGAATTTGCCGCACTGCATGGAAATTATTGTGCTTAGATAGTTTTAGGCACTGAAAGCTGGCTAAATCATGATGTGGCAAGTTCAGAAATATTTAGCGAGGCGTGGAATGTATATTGGAAAGATAGATCGGATACAACTGGAGGAGGAGTGTTCATCGCTGTGGACAAAGATATTGTTTCTACTGAGATCGATGTTGAAAGTAACTGTGAAGTTATCTGGGCACGTATAACAGGTCTAAAAGAAGTACAGTTAATAGTTGGGTGTTTTTACCGGCCCCCCAGTGCTGAAGTAGCAGTTTTAGAATCATTGAAAGAAAGTCTACACCAGGTAGTGCATATGTATCTGGGCCATGTAATATTACTCGGAGGAGACTTCAACCTTAAGAGTATAGATTGGGAACTCGCTAGTTACATTTCAGGCGGTACAGACAAGCAGTCTTGCGAGCTACTTTTGGACACATTCTCCGAAAACTGTCTTGAGCAGTTAAACCCACGCGCAATGGAAATATTCTAGACCTAATAGCCACAAACAGGCCTGTCCTTATTAACGATGTCTGCGTAGAGACAGGAATTAGTGATCATGATATTGTCATAGCGTCGATGGTGACCAAATTTCATAATCCAATCAAGAAGGCTAGGAGCGTGTTATTATTGGGAAGAGCCGATAAGCAAATGTTAGGATCGCACTTAGAAAACGAATGGGCATCGTTTAATTCCGGGACTATGGATGTAGAGGAATTGTGGACTAAATTTAAGTGTATTGTAAATAAAGAGTTAGAGAAATATGTGCCAGTAATGACGATTAAGGACGGAAAAGATCCACCGTGGTATAATAATAATGTTAGAAAGCTCCTGAGAAAGCAAAGACTCTTGCACTCTCGATTCAAAAAAGAACACGCAAATGATGACAGGCAAAAGTTAGTTGAGATTCGTGCGACTATAAAAAGATCGAAGCGCGATGCACACAATAATTACCACAGCCATACCTTACCAAAAGATCTTTCCGAGAACCCGAAAAAATTCTGGTGCCTGGTCCTATGTAAAATCGATAATCGGGTCAAAGCCCACTGTCCAGCCACTCGTTGATCATTCCGGGGCAGTAATAGAAGAAAGCAAACGGAAAGCTGAAGTTCTAAATTTAACCTTTAAGAAATCTTTCACGCAGGAGGACTGCACAAATGTACCATCATTTGATCAACGTACTAATTCCGAAATGGGGGACATAGTAATAGGTATTCCCAGTGTAGAGAAACAGCTGCGGGAGCTAAATACGAAAAAGTCTGCTGGTCCGGATGGAATACCAGTTCGGTTTTACAAAGACTATTCTGCGGCATTGGCCCCCTACTTAGCTTGCATTTATCGGGAATCTTTAATTCAGCGCAAAGTTCCTAGTGTTTGGAAAAAAGCGCAGGTGACTCCCGTTTATAAGAAAGGAAAGAGAACTGACCCGCCGGCCGCGGTGGCCGAGGAGACTGAGGCGCTCCAGTCACGGTATGCACGGCCACTACGGTCGGGGGTTCGAATCCCCCTCGGGCATGGATATTTGTACCGTCCTAGTTCGTAAGTAGTTTGTAAGTTTAGGGACTGATGACCCTGTTGTTAAGTCCCATAGACTATACAAAGATTTGAACATTTTTAGAACTGACCCACACAATTACAGGCCAATATCGTTGACATCAGTTTCATGTAGAATTTTAGAGCATATTCTCAGTTCGAATATAGTAAATTTCCTTGAAACGGAAAAGCTTCTTTCCATGAATCAGCACGGGTTTAGGAAAGATCGTTCATGTGAAACTCAGCTTGCCCTTTTCACACATGAAACCTTGCGAGCCATGGATGAAGGGCAACAGGCGGATTGTGTTTTTCTCGACTTCAAAAAGGCGTTCGACGCGGTGCCACACTGCAGACTGCTAACGAAGATACGAACATATGGAATAGGTTCACAGATTTGTGACTGGCTGGAAGACTTCCTAAGTAATAGAATGCAGTACGTTGTTCTCGACGGCGAGTGTTCATCAGAGACGAGTGTATCGTCAGGCGTGCCCCAGGGGAGTGTGATAGGACCGCTATTATTTTCTATCTATATAAATGATCTGATGGACAGAGTAAGTTGTAATATGCGGCTGTTTGCTGATGATGCTGTGGTGTATGGGAGGTTGTCGTCTGTAACTGACTGTAATAGTATACAGGATGACTTAGACAAAATTTCTAGTTGGTGCGAAGATTGGCAGCTAGCTCTCAATGTGGAAAAATGTAAGGTGATGCGCATGAGTAGGAAAAACAATCCTATAATGTTCGAATACAGCATTAGTAGTGAGCTTCTTGATGCTGTCTCGTCGTTCAAATATCTAGGCGTAACATTGCAGAGCGATATGAAATGGAACGAACATGTAAGGACAGTTGTGAGTAAGGTGGACAGCTGACTTCGGTTTATTGGGAGAATTTTGGGAAGATGTACTTCACCTGTAAAGGAGACCGCGTATAAAACACTTGTATGACCACGTCTTGAGTATTGCTCAAGTGTTTGGGACCTGCAGCAGATCAGTTTAAAGGAAGACATAGAGGCAGTTCAGAGGCGAGGCATATAGGCATTCTTTTTTTCCTCATTCAATTTGGGAGTGGAATAGGAAAGGAAATGCGTAGTAGTGGTACAGTGTACCCTCCGCCACGCACCTTACGGTGAATTGCGGAGTATGTATGTAGATGTAGATGTACTTGTTCTCAGGCTAATAGCCCGTCACAAGAAATTAAAAAAAAGGAAGTTATTTGCCTAAGCAAATTATTTTATTAATACATAAAAATTTCTAGCATTTTTTGACGGTATTTTTCGTACAGTTATTTTTGTAATATGTTTGTTTCTATGGTATCTTATTACCATGATCATTTTAAGGGTATTTTTACATTTGTATTTCAAATCAAAAAACATTTTGTTCGCAAAATTGAGTGTTATATAAAATGTTTACAGAAGGTAGGTCTGTGACCTCATTAAATCATATTTTTCTAACTTAACATATTAATAATTATATATTGCAAACTAATTTTATTAGCTCTTTATATGACACATACTTTCACATATCAACTTCTTAGTGGTCGTTGTACTGTTCCTGTATCAACTCTCCTTTGCTCTATATTGCTCTATTTTATCTTTTGTACTATGTAGTGATCGCATACAACACATACACGCTATATATATTGGTACCATAACCAGTTTCTCATAATTAAGAAAACTGACATTTGTGATGAGTCTATCATAGTGTTAGGAAACAAATCTACTATCGTTCGACATTTTTCTAACTACAAAATTATCACGTAGCATCTTACTTCACTCAAAAAAAAAATTTAGCATTTTCACCAGTACACATAAATCATGGTTGACACGAACTTCATAATCCTGTGAATAATCAAAATAGTTGCTGAAAAACTGTTGCTACACTTCAAATACTCTCATTATGTTGTTCATTTGTCTGTGGACAATTTGTTTAGTAAACATCATTTTAAAATCTATGTTGAATTCATTATACTTTGTTCTTCTGAAATTATTATTAGGTTGACCAACCACATTATCATTTTGCTGCTTTCTCATTTACCTGTTGACATTAGTTGATGTAACTAGACTCATGAACCTTTTAGATGGTATTTCTATGGTTCACATAATGTAAAAAATTTCACACTATATTGTTAATAAAACACACTGTCCTTTCTGAATTTTCTGCTCACCTAACACTATTACTAAAAAACTGCATTCTTCTTCTCCATTATACCTGAAATAAATCTTCACTATTCCTCCAAACACAAATTTATTCATATCCCTGTAGACAATATTTCTCATAATACAGTAACTACTTCATGTCTTCTCTTTATTGTACATATAATAAATATTTTTTATTGATACAAACACAAATTTATTTGTATCCTTATGGGCAATATTCGTCACAAAACACAAACGTTTTCACATTATTGTAAACCATATACTTGATATAATTTATACATGATAATAAATTTTTCAACACCTTTTATGTGTTCTACTTTCCTTTCCTTTTGTACCTTTTGTGTCCTTGTGTTATTTCATGTACTGTACTGTACATTCTTGTAGATTTTTTTCTGTGCTACCATTCAAAGGATTTATTTATTTATTGTTCACCTTCTGCTTCATCCCTTCTCTTCCTATCCAAGGTATATGATTGGCTTGTTTAAATGTGATTCATTGACTTAAAAAACTTTTAAATAGTCTGCAACATAAATTATATGGTTTATATTTACATTCATAGGAAATCCTTAAGATAGAAAAATATATCCATCTCTTATAAGCTAAAAAGAATAGTTCATAGAAAAGAGTGCTCTATGAAAAGGTGAGAAATAGTAACACTCAGCTCAAGAGAGCACCAGGAGCACATGTATTCATCACAGAGTGATAAATCATCTACACAGTTTATTCTCTAAATACTTTTATCTTAGATATGTGGTGAATGCCTTTTGAATTTTAATTGTCAACGGCTCAACTACTATTACATTGTTGTAAACAATGGGCCTCATGCGAAAGGGTCCATTATAAACCAAAAAGAATTGTTTGTCTCATTCGAAAATGTTTAATGTCACATGACAGAGTAATTTTTACCTTCTCTCAGCAGCCTTTTTGATATGAGTAAGGACGAAATCAATGACCTCCTGATGCCTTAAATGTGTCATTTGGTCAATGAACAATTTCCTGTATGCAGTCTGGTGGCTGTTTATTTTTTACTATAAGAATAGGTGGAAGTGAAGCTGAATCGTTTGGTAATTCATTTTGAAATAAATGAAGGTACCTATGCCATGTGTTGTTTCTGTTATAGCGACACAGTCTACAAAGCTTCCCTAGCTCCTTTGTGAGGCATTACTATGGATTGTAAGCCACTTGTTACAATTATATAAAGACGGGTATAACTTTTCTGTTACGCAAAGTGCGTAACCAGTATTAAGATCTGAACCGAGGTCCATTGTTGGAAATTGCTTTGTTGGTATGACGAAATTGCTTTAAAATGTTTCTCAAATGTATTAGAGACAGATTTGGCTGTTGCTCTGCATAACAGAGTGAAACAAACAAATCTGGAGGTTAATTCTACAGAAAAAACGGTGGTTCTCGGCAAAGCACTTAACAAGTCAACTGCAGCTAATTGTGTTAATTTAGTGGGGAAGAGTGGAAATAATGGAGTTGCATGAGAAATGATGGGAGGTTTAGCTTTTTGATAAATTAGCATTTGGATAAAACTGTCCGAAGTCTCTTTTCCATATTCATATAATAACAGGTGTCACATAGTTTCACAAAACATTTTCTCGGACTGTAGTGAGAGTAACTGGGGTGTATGTAGAACACCAACTTATTTAATAGTTCCTTGGTATTACAGACAACCCATAATTTATAGTTTGGATTCCTCCATTTGAAAAGAATATTCTGTTTGATAGTGTAAGACTGTCTGATGATAACATTGTATTTATTACACCATTTCCTTCTTACGTCTTTCCAGACAGTGTCCTCATCTTGTTCCTTGGCGATATTAGCTAGTATTACAGAAATGTAACTTTCGAAAGCTATCCTCTGGCTATATAAAACACTGAAATTGATTTCCTGATATGCGTCCTCTATAGCTTTGCCTGACCAACAGGTGACCTAGATAATGTACCTCCCACAATGTTCTTTTCTGCTGGAATGTAGATGATAGTGAATTTAAATTCTTGTAATGTGAGGGTCCAGTGCTTTATTCAGTCATGGTTAAGTTTTACAGTCATCAAAAACTAAAGAGCATGGTGGTCTGTATATACCTTTGTGTGTTTTACAAACAAAAAGTTTAAAAATTTATCGAAAGCCCATATAACAGCCAATGATTCCATTTCTGTGATGGAGTAACTGCGTTCACACACAGAATATGACAGATGAATGCTATTGTTTTTTGTACAATTGTGCCGTTTTTCTCAAACTCCAGAAAAATATGAACTCCAAAGCAAAATTTTGAATTGTCTCTCGATGTGCAGAATTCTTCAAATTCCTTAAAAGTTTGGAATTCCTTATGGGCAACTTCATACCAATACCAAACACTGTTCTTGCCAGTTAACTGATATAGGCAATTGTTGGTTAACCCTCTCAAATTTACGAAAGTTCAGTAGAAGTTAATCAGTAAAAAAAAAAAAAAAAAAAAAATAAAATAAAATAAAATAAAAATAACTCTACACTTGCGCCTAGTTATGGGTATTGACCTTTTTTCTATAGCTTATAATCTGTGCGAATCAGGCTTAATTCCTCTAAAGGGAACAATGTGGCCAAGAAATTTAGTCAGTGATCTACCAAACTGATAACTCTCCAAATTAAGTATAATGCCTGAGTGTGCAAATACCTGTCATAATTGTTTTAAAATATTGTTGTGTCCTGAACAAGAATGTTCAGCAATTAAAATGTTATCTATATTGATGGTGAGTCTCTGTTTTAAGTGTTCAGGCAAAACAGGGCTCAATGTCTGAATGAAAGCTAAAGAAATACTAAGACCAAAGAAAAACAGTATATTAACAACAGTCAGGAACTGCGAAAACTAGATATGAGGTCCAATGAGGGAAGTGCTTAAACCCCATAAAATTTCTGGAAAACTTCAAAAGTTTGAGGATGATCTGTTTCTGTGAGAGTTTGGGGGGAAAAGGGGATGACAGGAGACGGAGAGGGTGGGGAGGAGCCACAGGGCCGGTAGGGAAAGGACGGGGGGGGATGATGTCCCAGGAGGCCACGGAGGAAAAAGGAAATGAGAGGGCGGTAAGAGGAGGACCCGGAGGGACAGCTGGGGGAATAAGAAAGGGAGAAGGGACGGGAAAGGAGGGATGGTCGGGGCCCTCAGGGAGAGAAGGGGGAGAGGGAGCAAGGGGAAGGATCACAGCTGGTTTTAAGGGTAGATGTCAGGTCGGAGGGCATCATCCGGGAGGGGGAGGGTGCGGAAGTTGCCACGGGAAAGGATCTGGAGAGTCGACAAGTGGAGAGCAAGCGGAATACAGCGGTGGAGGCGTGGCAATGGACCAGGTGCAGAGAGAAGGGGATGGACTAGAGGATTAGGCGGATCTGATTTGTGGAATATGTAACGGAGGCGGAGATGTTCAATAAAGAGAATGAGTCGGGGGAAAGGAATGAGTTCATAGTGGATCCGCGTGGGGGAGGGGGGATAAAGGGGGATACGGAAGGCGAGGCGGAGGGCATGGCACTCCAGTATCTCCAGAGATTTGTAGCAGGATGGGGGAGCGGAGATCCAGGCTGGATGGGCGACACGGAGGATAGGACGGATAAGGGATTTGTAGGTATAGAGGACGGTAGAAGGGTTGAGGCCCCATGTTCGGCCAACAAGGAGTTTGAGGAGGCGGGAGCGGGCTTTTTCTTGGCTAGTGCGTAGATGTGGAGTACAGGAGAGGGTGCGATCAAAAGTGAGGCCCAGGTACTTTAGGGTAGGGGTGAGGCGGATGGGACGGTTATGGAGGGTCAGATAAAAATCTCGGGGACGGAAGGAGGGGGTAGTACGACCTACGATGATCGCCTGGGTTTTGGTAGGATTTATAGACAGGAGCCACTGTTTGCACCAAGCGGCAAAGAGGTCAAGGTGTTTCGAGACCGACTGCATGCAATTTTTTAAAACCCAGTTTCTTTTTAAGAGATATGGGAACAACAGTGACTTTTGTATTGTTACTTGCCACACATCTTTGGACGTTTTAGCACATGTGTCGCGATTTTGAAGGTGAATGATATTTATACTCTTCGTTGTAACAAATATTTAACTCTTTGAAAAGATGTGGGGGAGAGTAGCCTTTGCGCATGTGTGATGTTAGTAGGGGGTGCTGCTTACAGTGTCACGTAACAGATTCATGTTGTTCCGGTCACTTAACATTGTAATCAGTTACTGTGTTTTATACTCTGATTAAAATTACTTGCTAGTTGACAGTTAACGGGCTGGAGCTACCTTCCTGCAATCAGAGCGCTCAACGTCACGCCCAGACTGCTCCCTGTTGCCAAGCTGCCGCAACAGTTGGACACCTCTCGTCCATTTGTTGGCTAGTGCTGTGTAGGAGCGTGCGTCTTAGGTTAGGAACCGTTTTCGTTGCTGTCGTTGTGCGTGTGTGTTGTTATCTGGTGTCGTCGTAATGTCTGGTGAAGCTTCTAGTGATTCGGAAATGAGTGGTATCTCCCCTCTTTTCAATGATGCAACAGCTTGGAGTTAGTAGTCAGTGAAAGTATGTACACACAGAAAATTACCTTAATTTTAAACGGTGAGCTTCGTTTTTCAATGTATGTGTCGTGACTGTTTCGCCTATAACCTGTAATGCTTCAGCTCATTGAGGACAGTTTCAGTGTAACTAATTAAGGCGAGAAATTATAGTTTGCTTTTAGCATTGACTTCTGTTTCGAATTTGCTCGTAGATGTTAGTTTCTATCGTCGAGTGTTGACATGTTGACAGCATTCTACATTCAGATGTTGACAGAGCTTCATGAACCAGCCACACAGCGTTAGTGTGTTCACTATTTCACTTAATCTCAAAGTATAACGACTGTCATAATTTTTTTCAAGGGGTCTTTTAACTCTGGACAGTTTTATTAAAACTATGGAACAGTGGTCGTATGAACAATATACAATGGTGAACGGCGTATTCACTATGGCATGTCTTTCTTTATTAATTTGGAAACATGGAAGTCCCTACAGTATATATGTAAATATTCAGTGACTGATAAATAAAAATCAGCGTTATCAGATTACGAAAAAATGTAAGAATATACATTTTACGTTTGTTACCTGACTGTATCGTAGCAGCCCAACGATGATTACTTCACTTGTTTTAATAACAGTTTTGCTAATTGTGTTGGCTGATATTGCAGCACTAAACTGCCTGTCGCTAATTATCTCAGTTACGCTACACTTAATCTCTTATCCCATTAAAGATTTTTGTTTATCGCTCATCCCATTAACGAATTTTGTTTATCTCTCGTATATCAACATTTTAGTCAGTAAATAACACAACACAACTGTGTTCTTTTACATCAATTCACAGACGTATTTTTTCATCAATTCTCAGAGGTATTCCATCTTTTTCCTTGTATTCGTTACAGCGAAAATAATTGCGGTACGCGTTTCTTTTTGGTGTTCGACATCATAGCCTTGTCAAATTGCAACGTCAACAGTAAATGTTAACATATTATTGATGTGGACAATGTTAACAATATGTAACTGTGAAGGTCATCTCAGTACATTTAAAGCTCGACTAATTAGTATCGTCAACAACTGCCGGTACTGGACGTGTGCAAATCGCCAGCAGTACAGGGCGCAGTGCCGCCTGTACGGAGCGCCAGCTGTCAGCCGGCAGCTGTCGTGGCAACACTGTAGCCGCAGCTGACAAACCTCAACTTGCAAGTCATTTCAAAAAATTTCAAATGTTTGTAAATCTATCGGACCAAACTGCGTTGTCATCAGTCCTTAGCTTACAAACTACTTAAACCTAGGTAAACTAACCTAAGGACAAACACACACCCCCATGCCCCAGGGAGGACTCGAACCTCCACGGCGAGCAACCGCGCGCTCTGCAGAGAGACGCTTTAGACCGCTCGGCTACTCCACCGCGGCGCAAGTCATTTCAATTGGACTATAGTGTTCATGTGCATATTGATACATCCTTGGTGTTTATTATCAAATAAACAAGAACAACGTTCAGTATCTTTTAGAAAAAATTACTCAGCTTTATGCTTGGAACAAAAGTGTGAAATAAAGAAGTTTGAAAGGCTGACGACTCAGCTCGAGTTGAAGCAAGCGTGAAAAAGCCGAGGTAAGACATTCCACAGATCTTGTAACGAATGTATATCGAAAGGCAGGGGGGGGGGGGGGGGGGATAAACGGGGGCGGTTTCTCACAGCGCCACTCGCAGAGGTGCGCCAGATTTTCTCTGGACGTCGAGCGGGAGGTACCACTATCAATATCCGGCACTCAAAGAAGTGAACTCCCAGTCATCTGAAGCACCAGCCACCACTGGTGCTACTGATTCGTCATCAAAGTAAGTACACAGTCCATGGTGTTCAAAGAAGGCTTTTTTCTGTCAGTTAGTGAATTATCTGTTTCCCATTCAGTATCATCCGTCCGCAAGGAATCCGCCATCATTAATTTTATGAAGTTTTCATTCGCGGTTTGTGGGTGTCCTTGTTTTGTGTCAGTTTTGTCTGCTTTTAGAATTTCTTTCTGTGGGTGTTTTCCATTAAATTCCCTGTCAATTCTACTGTCTCATCGTGTATTCGTTCGTAGTCACATTCCCAAAATTCTGATGCGTCATGTCGATTGTTGTCATTTACGTAAGGCTGATTATGCTTGCACTGAACAGTGTCCCCATTGCGTCATTTATTTTCATTTACCAAGATCGTGTCGATTTTAATTGCTGTTAATGTATCGGCAGTCTCCTTAATGTTCGTGTCTTTTCTTTACCGCAGTCAAGTGTATGTTTGTGTGCCGGGCAGGCTAATGAGCTGTCTGCCACCAGGGCTGGCAGTCATGTATGGTGTGATGTACTGCCTTCCGCGATGCCAAGCGGGTTCGGGGACCTGATTTCAACGACCTCCTCTCTCCTTTCAGGGCTACGATAACAGTATTCGCCCGTATTATTATTACGTGGTACAAACTGGGTGAGAAGTTCCCGCGAATTATCTCTCAACCCAGAGTAATTATTGTATTGTCTGCCCTTTCTATTATCTCTTTGATAATGTTCCTCAGAACTGCGCGTTCCGCGCCAATTCGTCGCGTTAATACCGTCACAACGGACCGCGTATTTATTGTGGTTTCCGTAGTTTTTCTGACGTGTTAACGTTTGACCTTGATTGCTCCACCTACTTCTGAATTGACGATCATTATTTGAGTGATTATTAGAGTAGGAAAATGTTTGCCGGTTTTTGTAGTGATTTCTGTCCTGTCGATATTTCTTTCCCATCTATCGTTTTGATCTTGATGCTATCTTTTGTCTACTCTTTCTCGGTGTGACTGTGTGTACATATCTTTGTTCTTATTTAAACGAAATTCTTCACTGCCGATTTCTAAATCCTGCATTAGTGTCTGGAATGCTTCAGTTTAGTCTTTGCAACGCGCTATAAACTCACTAATTCCGGTGGACTGTGCGGTATTGTTAAAAATCTATTATTCCGTACTATACAGTGGAAGTATTCGATGGGACTAGGTACGTCTGACTGCTCAAAACTCTTTAGCATCATCGTGCTAGTTGTAACTCTATCCTGTGTTGCATCTGTCCAATAAGCTGTCAAAACTGCGTGATGGACATGAACTTTAATTTATGGCCACTGGGCCATGCCTGTGGCCCCAGACAATACTGAAATTGTTGCAACCACTCCCTTCGGTGCACGTCATTGGGGAATTTCTGAAGATTTTAAATTTTCTGACAGTCAAGAAATGTTTGTAAGT
Organism: Locusta migratoria; assembly: GCA_026315105.1. Classification (NCBI taxonomy): domain Eukaryota; kingdom Metazoa; phylum Arthropoda; class Insecta; order Orthoptera; family Acrididae; genus Locusta; species Locusta migratoria. The sequence goes on from CM048755.1 coordinate 326,383,325, forward strand.
AAATGAATCTCCAGAATGTGAAGATGTACTTAATTTCATATTACGCGATGTGTCCATGCTACGCTGGCTAGGTAGACGCCGTATTCACGTGGCAGTTTACCTGTGTAACACAATCCTGATGGTCTCTGTGTTGCATTGTTACATAACGCTTCTGTATCTGCGTAAAAAGCGTCATTATGTCCACTGTGCGAAAATTGTGCAGCATTTGGCTCAACTACTACATTACGTTCATGTGGCAGTGGACCTATTTGCCTTTGATCTCCAATTTCTTCTATGGCAGTGTACCACGATGTTTGATCGAAATGTTCAAATGTCTGTAGAGTCTATGGGACTTAACTAAGGGGTCATCAGTCCCTAAACTTACAAACTACTTATGAACTAACTTAGACTATGGACGGCACAAATATCCATGCCCGAGGGGGATTCGAACCCCCGACCGTAGTGGCCGTGCAGACCGTGACTAGAGCGCCTCAGTCCCCTCGGCCACCGCGGCCGGCATGTTTGATCAATTGCTTCCTCTTGGGCATGATAAATCTGTCTTTCTAAGCCGGCTACTATGTCTCCAATATCCTTACTTCAGTTCTATGCTATTGTTCCAAACGATCAATCGCCCAATATTTTTCTGTTTCTCTAAAGGGAAATGGTTGTGTAGCAACCGGATTGTTGTCGGCATTATTACTCAATTGAGTTACCGCTACTGTCAGTTCATCTACATGCTTAGCAAGCGTATTGAATTGTTCGGTAGATTTCGCCTGAAAATTTTGTATTTCAGCTTCAAGCTGAATGCCCTGTTGTTTTAATCGCGAAATTTCTTCCATCTCAGTGTTTTCCACTCGCGATATTAAGCTTTAAATCACTGACTCATACTGATGATTAATATTGCGTATGATCTATTGAAGGTCACTATTTACGCGATTGACAATCATTTACTTTACGTTCTGAATATTACTTTTGATGTCTTCCTTCAAGTGATTTCCTAAAGAGTCAAATTTTGACTTAATTTCGTCAAATTCTGAATTATTTTCGTCAAATTTGGACGTGAGTATCTGAAACATTTGACTAACATCCATAGGTGCGAGGCCTCTGTTTTGTGACACTGATCCTGATTGCTATAACTAAGTATTTCCATTTCTTCTCTACTTGAAGCACTAGGAACTACACTGTTTTGTTGTCCCATATTTAATGAGGGAAGTCACTTTGATCACTCGTTTCAGGAATAATAAAGTTCCTTTCCCTATATTCTACCTCGGTGGTATTACTGAGCTTTAAAAATATTAACGGTCGCTCAATATTTTGTGCAATATATTGTATCGTGAAAGGGATTATTGTGCAATAAACTACGGCTTCTGCTCTAAACGGCCCATTAAAGGTATCCCCAAAACGTGTATTTTTTAAGGTAAGGTATGTAGAAGTAAGTTATGTAGAAGTAAGGTATCAGGAAAGACAACTTCAATATATAAAACCCCTACCATCGTTTAATTTGTGAACAGTTGTACATACACGGCAGTTCCGGCGAAGATTTCATAGTTTGCAGACGTGATGACAACGAACAGTATCATGAATTCTACAGGAAAGAGAGATGAAAGAAATCATCTGAAGTGCATTCAGGTGAGTAGTTTCGTTATATGTTTAATACTTATTCAATTATTAGCAGCCGGCCGCGGTGGCCGAGGAGACTGAGGCGCTCCAGTCACGGTCTGCACGGCCATTACGGTCGGGGGTTCGAATCCCCCCTCGGGCATGGATATTTGTGCCGTCTTTAGTATAAGGTAGTTGATAAGTAGTTTGTAAGTTTGGGGACTGATGACCCCGTAGTTAAGTCCCATAAGCTTAACAAACATTTGAACTTTTTGAAATTATTAGCAGTATCTTTTTGTATATAAGGTGAAACAGGGCTCGCCAATTCCTTGAAAACTTCCTCATTCATCCTTAAAATATCCCGATAATCATCTGGCTCTCCCGGAAGTTCCTTTAGCATGCTAACGTGGCCATGTGTAGAACGCATTCCAAGCCAATTTTTGACCACGCCGCCTCTTTCTCTTTTATTCTTGCAGCACGTAGCAATCAACGTCGTGAAGCGCCGACTTGTTCGCTACGGAGGCAGAACTGTAACTGACACGTCCCGGGCACAAGTATTGTGCAATAAATATTGTGTCGTTCTTGGCCTCGCACTTTAGCACATTATATTGACACAATATTATTGCTCAATAAATATTGCACTTTTAAGGGCCCCTTTAGGATGGATAGGATGGGTGACTGCTGTGTATGGACGCATGTGAATCTGGACGCTGTTCGCGAACAGCTGAGCGTGCTGTTGGCCGTGGTCAGCCGCCTTCACGCTGCTGCCTCGGAGTGTTGGCACAGTTGGAAGTCTGATGCGTCGCATAGGACACCTCAGGTGTTAGTCTTCACCCACGGTCCCTGCTGTCGAGACATCTTCGCATGTACCGGTCGCGGCTGAGCCATCCTCTTCGCAAAGTGTGTGGCGGGTTCAACGGCGTTTTCGTCGCTCGAGGCGGATTGTCAATGTGGAGGCTGGCCGTGCGGCGCCGCCCGTTCTGCCCGTGAGTGGACATGTGTTCGCTCCTTCAGCAGGGTGCGAGCAGGCACACGGGGGGAGGTGTTTATTAGTGATTGGGAGCTCCAATGTCAGGCGGGTGATAGAGCCCCTTAGGGGGTTTCATCCGAGATGTGGAGGAGGCCCTTCCGGCGGCGACAGAGAGAACTGGGTGCACCCGACTGTAAATTGTTACTCATGTAATCACCAATGAGTCCTGCTCTCTGGGTTCAGAGGTCATCCTCAGTTCATACAGGCGGTTGGCGGAGTTGGTGAAGGCTGAAAGCCGCACTTGTGGGGGTGGAATCTGAGCAAACTTTTTGTCGTGTGGTTCCCAGAACCTATCGCGGTCCTCTGGTTTGGAGCCGACTGGAAGGCTTGAACCAGAGGCTCAGACGATTCTGCGGAGATCTGGGGTACTAATTTCTCGATCTCCGCTATAGGGTGGAGAAATGTAGGGTCTCCTTGAATAGGTCAGGCGTGCACCTTGAACATTTAAGCAGAGGACCAACTCATTGCAATAACATGTTAGACCTTCTGGTGACAAACAGACCCAAACTATTCAAAACAGTTAACGCAGAACAAGGAATCAGCGATCATCAAGCTGTTACAGCATTGATGATTTCAGCCGTAAATAGAGATATTTAAAAAATGTAGGAAGATATTTCTGTTTAACAAAGGTGAGAAAAAGTAGATTTCAGAGTAATTGACGGCTCAACACAAAAGTTTTATCTAAAGAACAGCTGGTGTTGAGGAACAGTGGATAAAGTTCAAAACCATCGTACAATATGCATTAGATATTAAAGTACGTGCCAAGCAAGATCGTAAGAGGTGGAAAGGAGCCACTGTGGTACAACAACCGAGTCAGAAAACTGCTGCGGAAGCAAAGGAAACTTCACTGCGAACATAAACATAGCCAAAGCCTTGCAAACAAAAATTACACGAAGTGAAATATAGTGTGAGGAGGCCTATGCGGTAGTAAAGTTCAATGTACTGACTTGGCTGAAAATCCTAAGAAATTTTGATTGGTTGGTTTGGGATTCAAGGGACAAAACTACACTGTTCATTGGTCCCTGTAAGAAATTTTGGTCTTATATCAAAGCGGTATGTGGATGAAAACAAAATGTCCAGACACTCTGTGACAAAAATGGTACTGAAACAGATGATGACACACTAAAGGCTGACATACTAAATGTCTTTTTCCAAAGCTGTTTCACAGAGGAAGACTACACTGTTGTTCTTTCTCTAGATTGTTGCACAGACAACAAAATGGAAGATGTCGAAATAAATGACAGAGGGATAGAAAAACAATTAAAATCGCTCAAAAGAGGAATGGCCGCTGGACCTGATTGGATACCTGTTCGATTTTACACAGTGTACGCGAAGTAATTTGCCCCCATTTTTGCAGCGATGTACCGCAGGTCTCTAGAAGAGTAACGTTCAAAAAGATTGGAAAATGGCGCAGTTCATTCCCGTTTTCAAGTTCAAATGTTCAAATGTTTGTATAGTCTATGGGACTTAACTACGGGGTTATCAATCCCTAAACTTACAAACTACTTATGAACTACTTACGAACTAGGACGGCACAAATATCCATGCCCGAGGGGGGATTCGAACCCCCGACCGGAGTGGCCGTGTAGACCGTGACTGGAGCGCCTTAGTCCCCTCGGCCACCGCGGCCGGCCGTTTTCAAAAAGGGACGTCGAAGAGATGTACAGAACTATAGTTCTATATCTCTAATGTCAGACAGTTGTAGAATTTTGGAACCCGTATTATGTTCAAGTATAATGACTTTTCTGAAGACTAGAAAGCTACTCTGTAGGATTCAGCATGGGTTTCGAAACAGGCGATAGTGAGAAATCCATCTCGGGCTATTCGTCCACGAGACTCAGAGGACCACAGACACGGGTTCTCAGGTAGATGCCGTATTTCTTGAATTCTGCAAGGCGTTTGATACAGTTCCACACTATCATTTAATGAACAAAGTAAGAGCATGTGGACTATCAGACCAATTATGCGATTGGATTAAAGAGTTCCTAGATAACCAAACGCAGTACGTCATTTTCAATGGAGAGAAGTCTTCCGGAGTAAGAGTGATGTCAAGTGTGCCACAGGGAAGTGTCGTGTGACCGTTGATTATTATATATATATATATATATATATATATATATATATATATATATATATATATATATATATATATATATATATGGTGTCTCACCTAACGCTGCCACCTCAAATATCTCTGGAACGATAAAAGATATTGAAAAACGGTTTTCACCAGCATGAACGCACGGCAGGGGCCTAAGAAACTAAATACTGTGCGAAATTTTAAAACGTTTACAAATACTATTTTCAACACAATGTTGTGTTTTTTTTAATGAACACCCCCTATTTTTTCGTACGGAATCAATAGCATAAAAATCACATAAACAATGGCGTTTATTGCATTGCAATACGCCAATTATATCCCGAGATATTGCGATGCGAAGTTGACGCTTGAAATAAATTAAGCGCACAGCTAGCGCACGTCCTGAGACTCGAGCTTGAACCTCACGCTGCCGGTAATCGTGATCTGAATGACGTACTACGTCAGTAGAGTGTTAATGTAAGATGTGGTATTGTATGACAACACATCACTGACCCATTTCATTGATGGCACTCTTAAAGGGGGATAGTTTAGTCCCTTCTTGAGCTGTATCTTACTTGAACTAATCCACCTATTATAATGTGTCAAATAATGCGGTATCAGAATGATGGATGTCCTGCGCATAATGTTTATTTTTGCGAAATGACAACTAGAGGTACAATTAGCGGTAACAGACGTGATTTCACATTTCTAAATCTCATACGTTCTGCAACATGTAGCTTGTAATGGATAGCAACGGCGTCACAGTTTCTGACGTAATGTATCGCATGTAGTACTGTGCTCAGAGCAGGGGTTGCCTACACTGGCACCTGTATCCTGCTGTAAACAAACCTATATCACCACGGCACGCTCTACCTTCAGTGTACAGGCGACTCCTAATACGCTCTGCTGAACTGTTCTCAAACTGTAACGTAATTCACATACGTTGCCATATTAAAACCTATTTTCGTGTGGCTTGTTACATTTTCCTTCATCTAGTCGATATGCCGACCTTCAGTAATGAAGAAAAACTAGATATTACTTTAAATTATGGCGAATGTCACAGAAATGCAAAAATGTTCAAATGTTTGTTAAACTTATGGGACTTAACTACGGGGTTATCAGTCCCTAAACTTACAAACTACTTATGAACTACTTACGAACTAGGACGGCACAAATATCCATGCCCGAGGGGGGATTCGAACCCCCGACCGTAGTGGCCGTGCTGACCGTGACTGGAGCGCCTCAGTCACCTCGGCCACCGCGGCCGGCTCACAGAAATGCAACCGTGGCTGTGGCACTGTATGCTGAACGCTACCCAGATCGCCGGTGTCCGTCACGTCGAACCATTGGCACATCTGCAAGACACTCACGGAAACAGGAAGCTGGACTCCCACAAAACGTCGACGTACAACGCCAGCGACTGACAATGGAAACGAAATTGCTGTTCCGGCTGCTGTAGCGCACAATACACAGGTGGGTGTACGACGGATTGCACGAGATGTAGGAATAAGCCACAGTAGTGTGTGCAGAATCTTGCATCGGCATCGGTTTCATCCGTTCCATATCTCACTGCACCAAGAACTGTACGGGAATGACTTTGCATCACGCATGGCATTTTGTCATTTTGCACTTCAGCAGTTGCAAGGTAATCCAGTATTCCTAAGCAATACTTTGTTTACGGACGAGGCTTCATTTACAAATCATGGGAATGTGAATCTGCGGAAATGCACTACTGGCCCGTGCAAAATCCCCACTGGATTCGCCAAGTTGCTCATCGACAGTGGAGTGTCAATGTTTGGTGCGGCATCATTGCTAACTGTATTGTAGGTCCCTATTTTTACCGTGGGACATTAAATGGACAGCGATATGCATCTTTTCTTCAACACACACTACCACTCTTCATGGAGGGTCTAGGATTGAAAACTCGACTATCAATGTGGTTCCAACATGATCGATGTCCGGCACACACTGCAAAGTTGCCAGAGACATTCAAGATGCGACATTTCCAAAAAGGTGGATTGGGCGGGGAGGTACTGTGCGATGGCCAGCACGGTCCTCTGATTTAACGCCATTAGACTTCTTTTCTCTGGGGCGCAGTGAAAGACAGAGTGTATCAAGAACCCCCAACGACAGTAGAGGATATGAAACATCGTATTACTGCGGCCTTTGTGTCAATATCTGTAGAAACTCTACAATCTGTGCAACACTCTAGTTAAACGTCTCCAAACGTGTATTGATGCAAACGGACGGCACTTCGAGCATATGTTGACGTAACACAGTTTCAATGGTGAAGATGTGGGTGTATTTTCTATGCTGGATGTAATACAATGCAAAACAATACAGTTTCTGTGAGTGACAGGGCACTAGTAAATGTGTTTAGAACAGTGAAACCATGTATGTTATCTCTAATTGTATCTCTACTTGTAATTTCGTTACAATAAACATACATTTACCATGTGGAAAACGTAACTTTGCGTTGGAAGTGTTTCTTGTTCATTTTTGTGGATTGTTCTTACGTTCCCATTGTGTGAGCCCCTGACATAGGCAGCGTTCACGCTTGAGTCTCAGGACGTGCGCTAGCCGTGCGCTTAATTTATTTCAAGCGTCAACTTCGCGCCGCAATATCTCGGGATGTAATTGGCGTATTGGGATGCAATAAATGCCATTGTTTATGTGTTATTTTATGCTATTGATTGTATACGAATAATAGGGGTGTCTATTAAAAAACACAAGTTTGTGTAGAAAATAGTATTTGTAAACATTTTAAAATTTCGCGTAGTATTTAGTTTCTTAGGCCCCTTCCGTACGTTCATGCTGGTGAAAACCGTTTTTGTATATCTTTTATCGTTCCAGAGATATTTGAGGTGGCAGCGTTAGGTGAGACACCCTTGTGCTTAACATCGGAAGTTCACTGGGGCTTTTTGCAGATGATGCTGTAGTATATCTAGAGGTTGTAACAACGGAAAATTGTATTGAAATGCAGGAGGATCTGCAACGAATTGACGCATGGTGCAGGGAATGGCAATTGAATCTCAATGTAGACAAGTGTAATGTGCTACGAATACATAGAAAGAAAGATCCTTTGTCATTTAGCTACACTATGGCAGCTCAGCAACTGGAAGCAATTAATTCCATAAATTATCTGGGAGTAGGCATTAGGAGTGATTTAAAATGGAACGACCGTATAAAATTAATCGTCAGTAAAGCAGATGGCAGACAGATTCATTGGAAGAATCACAAGGAAATGCAGTTCGAAAACAAAGGAAGTAGGTTACAGTACACTTGTTGGCGCACTGCTTGAATACTGCTCAATGGTGTGGGATCCATACAGGTGGGGTTGACAGAGGAAGTAGAGAAGATCGAATGGAGAGCACTGTGCTTCGTTACAGGATCATTTAGTAATTGTGAAAGCGTTACGATAAACTCCATTGGAAGACTCTGCAAGAGAGACGCTCTGTAACTCAGTATGGACTTTTATCAAAGTTTCGAGAACATCCCTTTACCGAGGATTCAAGCAGTATATTGCTCCCCCCTATGTATATTTCGCGAAGAGATCATGAGGATAAAATCAGAGAGATTAGATCCCACACAGAGGCATACCGACGATCTTTCTTTCCGTGAACAATACGGGGGAGAATAGGCGGGAGAACCGACAGTGGTACTCAAGGTACCCTCCGCCACACACAGTCAGGTGGCTTGCGGAGTATGGATGTAGATGTAGATATTGAGGTGGGATACGGCATTCTGACGGACTGTGCGGAGGTGGGGTCCAGGAAAGGGACTGATCAAGAGTGAGGCCAAGGTATTTAAGAGTGGGGGTATAACGGAAGGGACGATCGTGGAGGGTTAGGTAAAAATCATGGAGGCGGAAGGAAGGGGTGGTGTGACCTATGGTGATTGCCTGGGATTTATCAGGATTGGCAAAGAGGAGCCACCGGTTACATCATGCGGCGAACTCGGCGAGATGAGGTTGGAGCAAATACTGTGAGCGAGCGAACGAGTGGTCGTGCGCTAGGAAGGCGGTGTCGTCAACGAATTGCAGGAGATGGACAGGAGGCTGTGGTTGGGCGTTACTGCGGAGAAGATGAGGTAAAGGAGGGGACAAAGGATGGCCTCTGTGGCACCCCAGACGAGGGGAAAAACAAACGGGAGGGGAGTGGGAGTTGCAGACATAGGAGGGGCGACGGCTGAGGAAGGAAGCAATGAGCCGAACATAGTTGGCAGGAAGAGCATAGAACTGGAGTTTGTAAAGGAGACCGGTGTGCCAGACATGGTCGCAGGCTTTCTCGATATCGAGGGAGACAAAGATGACAGAGCGATGGGAGTTAAGCTGGATGGAGAGGAGATGAGTGAGGAGCAAGAGAGGCGTCAGCAGAGAAGGAGAGTGGGAAGCCACACTGGGAGAGGGAAAGGAACTGGCATTGGCGGAGGTGTTGAATGGATACGGCGGGAGAGGTTGGCTTCAAAGACGTTTCTGAACACGGAGGTGACACTAATGGGAGAGTAGGAGCAGGCCTGCGATGGCGGTTCCTTGGGTTTGGGAAACATTAGGATGTGGGAGATCTTCCACAGGTCGGGGTAGAAGCGAGTGTGCAGTATGACATTGTAGAGGGAGGCTAGAGCAGCATGGAAGGAGCAAGGACAGGCCCGAATGTGCCTGTAGGTTAGACGGTTGTGACCAGGAGTGGTGTTGCATTTTGTGCAGAGTATAGCGAGGATATCGGGTGCGGTGATAGGCGTGTTTAGTTCTGAGGGAGGAATGTTCCCCAAGTACTGGAAGCCAGAGGCGAACGGGGGTGTAGAGGTATCGGTACGCTCGTGGACATTAGGAAAGAGGGAGTAGTCAAAGCGAGGATTAACAGGTATGGAGAAGATATTGGAGAGGTAGGAGGGGAAAGGATGGTCATCGTGGAGGAGTGGGTGACTGCCAGTAAGGCACCAGAAGGCCTGCCAGTACTTGGAGGAGTTGACAGGGAGCTTTGAATTTAACCGGGTGCATGCCTGACTCCAATCCCAGCGATTCTTTACTATTTTTCTTAATGGAACTGCACGTAATTAATTGACAATCAAAGAATACACTACTGGCCATAAAAATTGCTACACCAAGAAGAAATGCAGATAATAAAAAGGTATTCATTGGACATTATACTAGAACTGGCCTGTGATTACATTTTCACGCAATTTGGGTGCATAGATCCTGAGATCCTGAAGAGGGGCAGCAGCCTTTTCAGTAGTTACAGGGGCAACAGTCTGGATGATTGACTGAGCTGGCCTTGTAACATCAGCTAATGTGGCTTTGCCACACAGTTACTGCGAACGGCTGAAAGCAAGGGGAAACTACAGCCGTTATTTTTCCCGAGGACATGCAGCTCTACTGTATGAACATAGGATGATGGCATCCTCTCGGGTAAAAAATTCCGGAGGTAAAATAGTCCCCCATTCGCATCTCCAGGCGGGGACTACTCAGGAGGATGTGATCATCAGGAAAGACAATACTGGCATTATACGGGTCGGAGCGTGGAATGTTAGATCCCTTAACCGAGTAGGAAAATTAGAAAATTTAAAAAGGTAAATGGATAGGTTGAAGTTAGATATAGTGGGGATTAGTGAAGTTCGGTGGCAGGATGAACAGGATTTCTGGTCAGGTGAGTACAGGATTATAAATACAAAATCAATTGGGGGTATCACAGGAGTAGGATTGATAATGAATAAGAAAATAGGAATGCGGGTAAATTACTATAACCAGCACAGTGATCGCATTATCATTGTCAAGATAGATACGAAGCCAACACCGACAACAGTAGTACAGGTTTATATGCCAACTAGCTCTGCCGATGATGAGGAAATCGAAGAAATATATGAGGAGCTAAAGGAAATTATTCAGACAATTAAGGGAGAGGAAAACTTAATTGTTATGGGAGGCTGGAATTCGGTAGTAGGACAAGGAAGGGAAGGGAAGATAGTAGGTGAATATGTTCTGGGCAAAAGGAATGAAAGAGGAAGCCGCCTGGTAGAATTTTGGACAGAACGTAATTTAGTTATAACAAACACCTGGTTTAAGAATCACAAAAGAAGGTTGTATACGTGGAAGAGACCAGGAGACACCGGGAGATACCAGATAGATTTTATAATGGTAAGACATAGATTTCGGAACCAGGTTTTACGGTGTAAGACATACCCAGGGGCAGATATAGACTGACCATAACTTGTTGGTTATGACTGTAGGCTAAAGAAACTACAAAAAGGTAGGAAAATAAGGAGATGGGACCTGGATAAATTGAAGGAACCTGAAGTTCTTAAGAATTTCAGAGGGAGCTTTAGGAAACAGTTGACAGAAACAGGGGAAAATAAAACAGTAGAGGAGGAATGGGTAGCATTGAGAGATGAAATAGGGAAGGTAGCAGAGGACAAAATAGGTAGGAAGGCAAGACCTACAAAAAATCCTTGGATATCACAGGAGAAAATATAAAAATGCAGTAAATGAAACAGGCAAAATGGAGTACAGACGACTAAGAAATGAGATTGACAGGAAGTGCAAAATGGCTAATCAGGAGTGGCTAGAAGGCAAATGCAAGGATGTAGAAGAATGTATAAATAGGGGAAAAATAGATACAGCCTACAGGAAAATAAAAGAAACATTTGGAGATAAGAAAAACAGCTCTATGAATATCAAGGACACTGATGGAAAACCAGTTCTCAGCAAAGAAGGGAAAGCTGAAAGGTGGAAATTGTATATAGAGGGGCTCTACAAAGGAAATGAACTTCGAGACAATATTGTAGGAAGGAAAGAGGATGTAGATGAAGATGAACTAGGAGATACTGTACTAAGAGAAGAATTTGACAGAGCCCTGAAAGACCTAAGTCGAAACAAGGCCCCTGGAGTAGATGATATTCCCTCAGAGCTACTGAAGTCTCTGGGAGAACCAGCCATGACAAACCTGTTTCACCTGGTGTGTAAGATGTATGAGACAGGCGAAGTACCCTCAGACTTTAAGAAAAATGTTATAATCCCCATTCCAAAGAAAGCAGGTGCAGACAGGTGTGAAAACTACAGAACCATAAGTTTAATAAGTCATGGTTGCAAAATATTAACACGAATTATATACAGAAGGATGGAAAAGCTGGTAGAAGCCGACCTCGGGGAAGATCAGTTTGGGTTCAGGAGAAATGTAGGAACACGGGAGGCAATACTCACTTTGCGGCTTATCCTAGAAGATAGATTAAGAAAAGGCAAACCTTCATTTCTAGCTTTTGTAGATTTGGAGAAGGCTTTTGACAATGTTGATTGGAATAAACTCTTTCAAGTTCTGAAGCAAGCAGGAGTAAAATACAGGGAGCGTAAGGTTATTTACAACTTGTACAAAAACCAGACAGCGGTTGTCAGAGTTGAAGGGCATGAAAGGGATGCAGTGGTTGGAAAGGGAGTAAGACAGGGTTGTAGTCTTTCTCCAATGTTGTTCAATTTGTACATTGAGCAAGCTATAAAGGAAAGCAAGAAGAAATTTGGAGAAGGAATTAAAGTTCAGGGCGAAGAAATAGAAACATTGCCTTTTGCCGATGAAATTGTAATTCTATCAGAGGCAGCAAAGGACCTGGAAGAGCAATTGAACGGAATGGACAATGTGCTGAAAGGTGCATATAAAATGAACATTAACAAGAGCAAAACTAGGGTAATGGAGTGCAGTGTAAGAAAATCAGGTGATGCTGAAGGATTAGACTGGGAAACGAAGCAATGAAGGAGGTAGATGTGTTTTGTTACTTGGGCAGTAAAATAACAAATGATGGTCGCAGCACAGAGGATATAAAATGCAGAATGGCAATGGGTAGAAAAGAGTTCTTGAAAAAAGAAAAATTTGTTAACATCAAATATTGATTTAAGCCTAAGGAAGTCCTTTCTGAAGGCATTTGTATGGAGTGTTGCCTTGTATGGGAGTGAGACATGGACGATAAACAGTGCGGACAGGAAGAGGATTGAGGCTTTTGAAATATGGTGCTACAGAAGAATGCTGAAGATTAGGTGGGTGGATCGCGTAACTAATGAGGAGGTACTGAACAGAATTGGGGAGAAAAGAAATTTCTGGCATACCTTGACTAAAACAAGGGATATATTGGTAGGACACATTCTCAGACATCAAGGAATTGTGAATTTAGCATTGGAGAGAAGTGTGTGGGGTAAAAATCGCAGAGGAAGACCAAGAGATGGATACAGTAAGCAGATTCAGACAGATGTAGGTTGCCGTTCTTATGTGGAGATGAAGAGGCTTGCTCAGGATAGGGTATTGTGGAAAGCTGCATCAAACCAGTCTCCGGACTGAAGACTACAACAACAACAGATCCTGAGAAATCAGTACCCAGAACAACCACCTCTGGCCGTAATAACGGCCTTGATACGCCTGGGCTTTGAGTCAAACAGAGCTTGGATGGCGTGTACAGGTACAGATGCCCATGCAGCTTCAACACGATACCACAGTTCATCAAGAGTAGTGTCTGGCATATTGTGACGAGCCAGTTGCTTGGCCACAATTGACCAGACGTTTTCAATTGGTGAGAGATCTGGAGAATGTGCTGGCCAGGGCAGAGCCACGGGTCGTAACACATCTGAAATGTAACGGCCACTGTTCAAAGTGCCGTCAATGCGAACAAGAGGTGACCGAGACGGCACCCCATACCATCACGCAGGGGGATACGCCACTATGACAATGACGAATACACACTTCCAATGTGAGTTCACCGCGATGTCGCCAAACACGGATGCGACCATCATGATGCTGTCAACAGAACCTGGATTCATCCGAAAAAATGACGTTTTGCCATTCGTGCACCCAGGTTCGTCGTTGCGTACACCATCGCAGGCGCTCCTGTCTGTGATGCAGCGTATAGGGTAAAAAAAAGATAAAGCAGTCAACAATCCGAAGATTGGTTTGAACACCACAGTGCTTTACTAGGCATGGTCCTGTTTGGAGGTGGTATGCCGTTGCCTTCCTCCGACCTTCGAACTGACTTACCCAGCCAGTTATAGGGGGACCTACAGTTTAACGTGGGTTCCGAACCACGGTGTATTTTTCACACGAGCAATACTGCCAGAGGTGAAAGAAGTGGAAAGTGACAGATAAAAATCCCAGGACCTGGCGGGGATGTTAAACGCAGCCATGTTCTCCGAGCTGATAGTCCATGCTGCTGCAAACGTCGTCGAACTGTTCGTGCAGATGGTTGTTGTCTTGCAAACGTCCCCATCTGTTGACTCAGGGATCGAGACGTGGCCGCACGATCCTTTACAACCATGCGGATAAGATGCCTGTCATCTCAACTACTCGTGATACGAGGCCGTTGGGATCCAGCACGGCGTTCCGTATTGCCGTTCTGAACCCACCGATTCCACATTCTGATAACAGTCATTGGATAGCGACCAACGCGGGCAGCAATGTCGCGATACGATAAACCGCAATAGGCTACAATCAGACCTCTATCAAAGTCGGAAACGTGATGGTACGGACTTCTCCTCCTTACACGGGGCATCACAACAACGTCTCACCAGGCAACGCTGGTCAACTGCTGTTGTGTATGAGAAATCGGGTGGAAACTTTCCTCATGGCAGCACGTTCTAGGTGTCGCCACTGGCGCCAACCTAGTGTGAATGCACTGAAAAGCTAATCATTTGCATATCACAGTATCTTCTTCCTGTCGGTTAAATTTCGCGTCTGTAGCACGTCATCTTCGTGGTGTAGCAACTTTAATGGCCAGGAGTGTAAATGGTGGCAACGGAAACGCGGGTTAGTTTTCTCTCCTCCAGAAGGGAGCAAGAGACAAGATATTTCATCTAATTACACAACATTTATAAAATATACAGTGAGAGAGAATTTAAATTAGGACAAAGGGTTAACGTTTAACAAAATTATTAATTGTCCAAGGCATAAACAACAAAAGGGGAGGGACCAATTTAAATATAATAAACACACACCTTACAAGAGAATCCACATTTACATAAGATTATATGGTCCTAATACTGCCCACCAGCAAAAGTAGTACTAGCTTAATTAATAAGGATTATTTTTCAGAGGGGAGAAGGGAGGAATTGGTACATATTTTCACACAGGTACCTGCGCCAAGCCATGCAGGTACTTCGCAGCGCCGAACACAAAAAACAGCAACGTCAGCAGCAGGACGCTGTACGGAATAGCAGGTTCACTTGCACACCCGTAAAAGAAAACTTTGTTTCGTAGCACACCAGTAAAAGAAAACTGTTTCGTAGTGTGTGGCCTTGTGGCTTAGGCTCAGTGTAGCTATCAGCTTCAACAAAGGCACGTGATAGAAGACCACGTGGCGTGCGATACAATCGCTTACTATAAGTTTCCAGAAAAATTCAGAACATATGTTAAATAGAAAATTTGTTAAACAATACTAAAAAACGGTCGTTATGGTGTTCGTTTTGCACAGGGGGATGAGAACTACTGAATGGTAAAGGTTTTAGGTAAAAACAGCACTCCCAAAAATTACAATAATACTTTTAGCACAAAGTAAAACCCCGAGATGGGTCGTATAAACATTCGATCTATTCAGGGGAATGATACCTAGCTAATATGCAAAGTTGCAGAAAGGTAGGACATGCTACATGGTCTGATCACAGAATTTGAACAGAGTGGAAAAATACTATTTCGGGAAAAATAAAAACACGAGATATGTCGTGTAACGATTTATTCTACTCAGGGGAAGAAGAGATATCTAATAGGAATGACTACAGTATAGAATACGCTATTTGCCATACACGTTGGGCAGCGAGTACGAAAGTTACAAGTTTAGAAGTATCAAAATTCGGGGAAAATTACCACGTTACACGTACTAGAAATCACAACATCTAAGCAAGGTTGTAGTTAGCAACTCGTGCACTTAGGGTGATTGAGTAAGCTGAGAGCTTTATCTCATGCCGGCCACGTTTTCTATGGACAAAGGGAAGACACCGGAAGTATCGAAAAGTTCCCGAAAATATCAAATTTACCGACCAAATGAACATAAAAAACATTTAAACATGTTTAAACGTAGAAAGGAAGGACTCTACAGTCAGACAGTGCAAGGATTCTGTTAACGAACACCAGTGAGGCCGTGAAATCAAACTTCGGCAAAAACTCATAATGAAATTAGCAATTCAGAACAAAATTAAATAAAATCTCACCGCTGCGCCTTGCGGTGATGTTATAGCCAGAACTAGAGACGCGAAAGGGTATTTTCAACCTACAATCGAATTCGAACAAAGTCTATCCATGTCCTCAGAACAGAGATAACATCAAAAAGCAAGTTACCCCACGAAAGGCCAGCCAACGACTCCTGGCCGCCCTCGTGGTCGCTACGCTCCAGCTACCTAATGTGTAGGGGGGCCCTCTGCAAAGGGTTTAGCCGTTCTCACATAGGCAAACTTGCGTGCACGCCAGACAAGGGGAGTGAATTTGCCTCTGGCCGGCAGTTGGCAGAACTGGACCAGCACCAGAGGCAAGTGCAGCCCTGCTGTTTGAACCAGCAGACGATAAGAGCAGCGAGGCGCGACTATCGCTTGTTTAAACTGTTTTGTACACAAGGCCCCGTTCATTCTGCCCAAACTGGGTCAGTGGGAACATATCACAGCACATGGGCCGTCATACAGAAAATAGATGTTTAAAATTAAGGGAGACAACAAAGTTATTCCATATTTTGGACAAAAAATATCTTTTACATCTGGTATCTCGCATAGTGCGAATGGAGCATCTCGCTACACTCGAAAAATGTCTGAAGCCCATCAAGATTTATTTAGTGGTGATAAAATAAATGGAACACGTAATGTGGACGTGTTTCAAAGTGAATTTGCTATGCATGGACGAGGTCTGAGTTGGGCTTTGGGTTTCACCAAGTAATTGGAAGTGGGTACCATATGGGAAACCGTGTAGATGATTTGCTGGAGCCAAGGGCTGGCGTGGGCACACCTACACTTGCACTCCAACATAATGGGGGATTTTTTGCCTCGATCATGTGAGGTGTGCCCGTGGATAGGCCTATTATGACGCGTGACATCAAGGCGAGCTTGTTGTAAGCAGACGCAGGATTGGCAAATAGAATATTAGGCGCGGATTCTGCATGAGCTGCGAGAAACCGTTTTGAGAAGACTCGTAGACACACTGGCTGATGTTGCACAAGTATGAAGGTCTGGGTTCTGCTCTGGTGGAACAGAATACTTAGACTTCTTATTCTGCTGATGTGGGCTTTGCAGTTTCCTGCTACTGCACACAGATATGCTACACCTAAGCTGAAATCTATTGGCATGTCTCCAATAGGTGAAGTAATTGCAGCATAGCACTATAGTCATTTGTGAGTCGCTGTTAGTTGCAATATTAACACTGAATCCTTTGAGGAATATGTTATTCTCTCTCAGAGATTGTGTATTTCTAGTAGTACAGTCTAAGCCAGGGGTGGCCAACCCGCGGCCCGCGGGCCGCATGCGGCCCGCGAACCGATAAGTTTTGGCCCGCGGAGCTGTTTCATATAGAAGAAAAATTTAGAATTTTATTTCATGTGTAAGAGCAAAATAGCACTCCATCATACGTCTTTAGTATCATATCGAATTACAGTAGGTATATATGATTTCATTGATTGAAATATCATTAAATTTACATGTAAATTACTGTTTGTAAAACAACAGTATGTTGCATGGCACGTGGCTGAGGCGGTAGACGGTGTGAGAAGTAAGGGGACGGGAGAGGCAGCTTGTGGGGCATCGGACGGCCGTTGTGAATTCCGTGGCGGTCAGTTCCACGCTTGAGGGCGGAGGTGCTGGAGATGCGGACGTGTGGCGAGAGGACCGCCGGAATTAAGGCCAGCTTTGCTACCTGCGAGCGAGCGGGCGGGCGAGGAGGAGGCGGAAGAAGGCTCGGGGTTAGGCAAACAATCATTCGGTTGTGGCGACTTCAGGCTGGAGCACAGACAATTGAGTGACGTAACGTGCACCTTCATTGCTGCCACATCAGCCGAATACACAACGGTGTCTACAGTTCCTCTTTTATCGACAGAAGATAATAATTCACTGCACCGTGTGACAGAGGACCCAAAATATTGAGTATTGAAATCCCTTTCATCGTGGACACTAAAGGAGAAATCTCATCAGGTTGGTTTGGAAACGTTTATAAAACATATTTAGACGAGAAATATCCAGCGTATACAAACATGCTATAAAAATGATTTCATTAGTTGGAAACACGTACATGTGTGTGTGAACAGATTTTTAGGTGGATGAATTACATAAAATCAAATATGACAACACGGATTGCATCTGGAAAACTCTTTGCACGTAGCAACAGCTTAAATTGACGTCAACATTGACTCACTTATTTCATTGAAACAAACCCAGACATCCATTAACACTGTATTTCATTATAATGCATAATAAATTCTATATTACAAATTTTATAGTAATTTGTACAATAAATGTTCTTTAATCACTTTTGTATTTCTTTCATAAATTAATATTTCTTGCTTTTTTACTTCACAATAGAAAAATCGATAATGCGGCCCGCGGGGTAATCCACTCTCAATGATTTGGCCCGCCTGCTGTAAAGGTTGGCCACCCCTGGTCTAAGCAGTGTCAGCTGAGGTTTATTACTCTGGTTGTGTTTTTCGTATTGATCAGAAAGGGACGAACCGCGCTCTGTGCAGTATTCCACTAGTCACAATTAAGCATTATATTAGTGTTCTAGTTAAGATTCACTGCTGGAATTCATATAAAACGTGTCGTTTTATGAATAAAGCTGAGTTCGTTACTTAGAGTGGGATTCAATCATTGGAGATAAAATATCCCATACCTATTTGATTTTCAATTATTTTGGGGGATTTAATATGTACCAATTATAACTTATAATAACGGTGAGGTCTCCAAGCCGTTGACCAAGGTCCCGTTTGCAAATTTGGACGTTGTCAAATCTAGTGCACATCTTTAAGTGTCACAGTACCAGGGTTGTGTTTACAAAACAAGGTAGGAATATCACTTCAGATAGGCCCTAAGTCTGCTTTAAAACACCGGACCTCACAACCTGTACACTTAACATACAGCATAAAATGATCAATTTTTATATTGTTATGTTAATAGCAATATTTTTATCATAACTATCTCAATTGTATTTTTATAAATACACATAATCGAAAGTCTTTATTCCTTAAATTAGGCTATAATTTTATTTTCTGAAAGTTCTGAAATTCAGCATTTCTTTAAATCGCAACTTGATGTCAGTGCAAATAGGACCACTAGTTTGTTTACTCTTGATGGACGCACTGATGGTGAATTTGCCATTTCACTGGGGTCACAGAAAATATAGGCAGTACTATGAACTGCTTCCCCCACCAGGAGCGTCCATAGTGGGTGCCAGTGCAGGCAAGTACCCCTAAAGAGAATTCTGTATGAATATGAAAACGAACCTAGATTTTTATGACCTAACATAAAATGATCTATCAGATATATGAAATATAAAACAACTGTCACAAAAATTTCTAAATAACATGTCTGCAGTGACGAATACAGGAATTCGGAGGAGCTTGACCCAGATGTGCTAAAAGTCAGCTACTTTTGGGGTTGGCTTTATCAAGATAAACACTAAAAACCAGGAACTTTCTTGAGGAGTGGCTTAAGTTACTTCCACTGTCCTCTGGATACACTTCTGCATTTATTGAGAAAACGTGTTTCCCCCACTCATATCGAAACTTGGGGGCGTTACATTGCCCCCGTCCTCCGCAACGTCCAATTCCTGTTGTAACCCATGTACTGCATTTCCTTCTCACATGTCATAGACTGTGCAATCAGGACAGTCAATGCACGCCCTGGTACAAAGGGTCATGCCTTTTTCTAGAAATTATGAGAGGGCCTTAGAGAGTACAATGGACCAACATGTGGCGCTTCGGATCTGAAAAGATTCTCTGGTACAGAGCCGAGTGGAGGGTCTGAATTAGAGGCTCAGACGGTTCTGCGACCGTGTAGGCTGCAGATTCCTCGACTTGCACCATCGGGTGGTGGGTTTTCGGGTTCCGCTGAATAGTTCAGGAGTCCACTATACACAGGAAGCGGCTATACGGGTAGCAGGGCTGTGTGGTGTGGATTGGACGGTTTTTTAGGATAAAGGGCTTTGGGAAAAAACAAAATGGGCAATCTCAAAGGGTGCAGGTGGATCACAGGAGAAATGTAAATCTAGGAACTGTCGGTATAACATTGTCGTCGCTGTGTCGGGAAAGTACCATAACTCCAGGCGTTAATAGAAAGCACCAAAACACACATCATTGTAGGCAGTGAAAGTTGGCTCAAGCTGGAAATAAGTTCAGCAGAAGTATTTGCAAAAGACCTAACTGTGTTCAGAAAGGATAGATTAAACAAAATAGGTGAAGGCCTGTTTGTCTCCGTCAAAAGTAGTATTTCGTGTAGCGAAGTTAAAGTTGATAGTTCCTGTGAGCTATTATGGATAGAGGTTGTACCTGAAAATTGTAAGAAGTTAATAATTGGTTCATTTTACCGGCCTACCGACTCTGACGATACAATAGCAGAAAGGTTCAAAGAAGACCTGAGTCTAATTACAAAAAAGCGCCGCGGTCTAGTAGCCGAGAGGTCTAAGGCGCCTCGCTGCGGAGCGCACGGTTGCTCACCGTCGGAGGTTCGAGTCCCCCCTAGGGCATGGGTGCGTGAGTTCTCCTTAGATTAGTTTACCTAGGTTTAAGT
Source organism: Locusta migratoria (assembly GCA_026315105.1). Taxonomy (NCBI): domain Eukaryota; kingdom Metazoa; phylum Arthropoda; class Insecta; order Orthoptera; family Acrididae; genus Locusta; species Locusta migratoria. Next base: position 326,403,725 of record CM048755.1, read on the forward strand.
AGTTTGTAAGCTACGGACTGTTGACCACGCAGTTTGGTCCGATAGATTTACAAACATTTGAACATTAATTACAAAAACGTACCCCACTCACACGATAATAATAGGCGGTGATTTTAATTTACCCTCAATCTGTTGGCGAAATTATATTTTCAAATCACGAGGTACGCATAAAACATCGTGCGAAATTGTACTCAACGCATTCTCTGAGAATTACTTCGAACAATTAGTTCATGAGCCAACTGGAATTGTAAATGGCTTTTAGAAACTCATTCACCATAGAAGACGAAACCAATATTCCAGATTTCGAATTACGAACAGAGGCCTTAATGAGTAACGTGGAAGTAGATATCATCGGAGTAGTGCAGCAAGTAAAATCACTTAACAAGAACAAGTCTTCTGGTCCAGACTGTATAGCCATTAGATTTATATTGATAATACTGAAGCGATAGCTCCTTAATTAACAGCCATGTACAATCTCTCTGAAAGAAGTATCTGTACCAAAAGATTGGAAAGTTGTACAGGTCACACCTATATTCAGGAAAGGCAGTAGGAGTAACCCACTAAACTACAGGCCCATTTCAATGACGTCCATTTGCAGCAGGGTTTTGGAACATATCCTGTATTCAAATATTATGAATTACCTCGAACAGAATGATCTGTTGACCCAAGGTCAAAATCTAAGTAGCTATCTTAGGTTGTTTGCAGATGACGCCGTCATTTACCGTCTAGAAAAATCATCTGAAGATCAAAACCAACTGCAGAGCGATCTGAATAAGATATCAGTATGGTGTAAAATTGGCAATTGACTCTAAATAATGAGAACTGTGTCGTCGTCCATATGAGTACGAAAAGAAATCCGTTCAACTTTTTTTACAAGATAAATCAATCAAAAGTGAAGGCCGTAAACTCTACAAAATACCTAGGAATTACTATTACTTCACACTTAAATTGGAAAGAACACGTAGATAATGTCGTGGGAAAGGCGAACCAGAGACTGCGTTTCATTGGCAGATACCTTAAAAGATGCAACATATCTACAAAAGAAACTGCATACACTACGCTTGTCCGTCCATTTTTTTTTTAGTATAGCTGCCCAGTGTGGGATCCTTATCAGGTGGGTTTGACGGAGGACATCGAGAGATGCCGGCCGCGGTGGCCGAGGAGACTGAGGCGCTCCAGTCACGGTCTGCACGGCCACTACGGTCGGGGGTTCGAATCCCCCCTCGGGCATGGATATTTGTGCCGTCCTTAGTCTTAGCTAGTTGGTAAGTAGTTTGTAAGTTTAGGGACCGATGACCCCGTAGTTAAGTCCCATAAGCTCTACAAACATTTGAACATTTGAACATCGAGAGAGTCCAAAGAAGGACAGCTCCTTTCGTACTATCACGATACAAGGAAAACAGCGTTATGGAAATGATTAAGGATCTGGGATGGGAATCATTACAACAACGTCGCTTACTTCAGAGAACTTGCTGCCAGCAACCCCCGCCCCCTCGCGGAACCACAAAAGCGCCGGTCTGCTGGTGTCGCCAGGGCCTTCCCCTCGGAAGACAATTATCCCATCGGCGATACAATAATCAAAAACAGAGTCTTACTCCCAGTGAACAGGAATTTACCTCCAAAACTCCTATGCTCTGATAATTACAAGACAAATTAAAGATATTGAATATAAAAAAGACAGTACTATTGATATCCTTCCGAAATAAATCTAGACAATAGTGTCCAAATAAAATGGGGAAAATAATTCTGAAATAGGAGCACCACCTGGCTAATGAACAGGAAGAATTTTCCTATTTATTATAAAATTAAGTATAATTCTAGCCAGTCAAATATTTTCTAAAAATCACTCCAAGTGATCCTATAAACACTATAGAAAATTTAATATTACACTCGTGCTCTAGGACCCCACTCACTCCCTAGCTTTCTGTTTGTTGGAGGTGGATTTATATTGATTAAATTCCCTCTGGCCATCCAAGCCCCAAATACCACAAATAATAAACAATCCTATTGCTCGAAACACATTCATACAATGTTCCTTGTCGGTCTTCTGGGCCCTAGGATTTAATAAAACACCCACACCCAGCAAAAATAAGAAAAAGGAGAGAAACACAACTAATCATTCTACTAACTAAACATAACAAGAAGACCTATTAATGACCCAAAGGATCTATTCCAAAAGTTTCATATAGAAGAAAATTGAAAATTAGAATTGTACACTGTTTATTTGGCTCCGTAGCACAGTGGTAGAGTGCCAGACTACAAATCCAAAGGTCGCGGGTTCGATCCCCACCAGATCCTAGGATTTTTATCTGTCACTTTCCACTTCTTCCACCTCTGGCAGTGTTGCTGATGTGAAAAATGCGAAGTAGCACCGTGGTTCGGAACCCACGTTAAACTGTAGGTCCCCCTATAACTGGCTGGGTAAGTCAGTTCGAAGGTCGGAGGAAGGCAACGGCATACCACCTCCAAACAGGACCATGCCTAGTAAAGCACTGTGGTGTTCAAACCAATCTTCGGATTGTTGACTGCTTTACCTTTTTTTTTTTTTATCATAAAATACGAGGTATGTCCACAAAGTAAGTTCCGTTTGGTTATATAAAACAAACGTGTACAGATACAGAAAAAATATTTATTGTACAAAAATATACAACTATTAAACTACTTTTCTACATAGATTCCGAAATTTTGTAGGCATTTTTCATAGCATGGCAGAAGTCTTTGTGTGCCTTCTTTGTAGAAGGTTGTCGCCTGTGTATTCAACCATGTGGTAACAGGTTCTTTCAGCTCGTCATCATCGCTGAAGTGTTGACCATCATGGACAGGTTTTAGGTGTAAGAAGAAAGTCGCTAGGAGCGAGACTGTACAGAGGATGATCAAACACGTCGCAGTGAAATTCCCGTAAGAGTTGTTTGGTCACATTCGCCTTGTGAGGTCGGGCGGCAACGTGAAGGGAAGAAGAAGATTCCTTTCATCTGTTCTTACACCTAAAATCTATCCTTGGTGGTCAACACTTACACGATGAAGAGCTGAAAGAACATGTTTGCCACATGGTTGAATACACAGGCGGCAATCTTCTAAGAAGAAGTCACAAAAACTTTTCCCACGATATGACAAGTGCCTACAAAATTTCGGAAGTTATGTAGAAAAGTAGTTGAACAGTTGCAGATTTTTATACAATAAATATTTTTTCTGTATGTTCACGTCAGTCGCAAAGTACGAAAATAATCGTTACCATGTTTCAATGCCGCTATGGGCACTTTCTTCAGACGAAGATGAATATCATCCCATGAAGGCTTTCACGGCCGGCGTCTTCATCAGTAAACACTTCCGGGCTGAGTTGCCGTGGTCGATCTATAAAACTTCCTTTCCTTGACGTTTCGTTCTCGACTACGGAGAAAATCTTCCGAGGTTGAGTCGACGACTGGCTGCTGGGTTTTTTTTTTTTTTTTTTTTTTTTTTTTTCCTTTATTGTTGTTTTAAAGCCAGCCGTAGAAACAGCTGGCAGGCTGGCAGCAGCTGCGGTGGCTGCTCTTCAGCCATGTGATACACAAACATTTCACAAAGAAGAGATAAAATATAAAAAAGATGAACAAAATTGCGGAAATTAAAAACATTGACAGACAGAGTTTTCGACAGACTAAAACGGACATGTATAAATGGGACAAAACATATGGCAGAGAACAAAAAAAGAGACGAGTAGCGATAAAACACACACACAGTCAGTAAAAACAACCGGCCACGGTGACAAGTTTAAAAGTACATTGCGGAGACACGAAGTGCACACACGGAGACAGCTGACGGCGTATAGAATAAAACATGGGGACGGCGATTATGGAGGCACTGAGTAAAACACACGACACTGGAGACACTTGTGCTGAACACGGAGATAAAAAGTCGAGACGCCCCCGCAGGGAGTGGGAAGGGGATGGAGGGGGGGAGGTGGGGCAGGGACGGGGGAAGTGCGGGGGAGGGGGAGAAGGGGAGGGAAGAGAGCGTAAGGAGGGAAGGAGTGACGAGACTCTGGGCATGGGAGAGGGGTAGCCAAGCGGGCGGGAAGGAAAAGGGACGGGAGAGAGGGGCGGGGCGCTGATGCTACGGGGAAGGGATCAGAGTTGGTAGGAGGGGTAGATATCGGGCCGAAGTTCGGTATCCGGTAGAGGAAGGGTGCGGAAATTGCCTTGGGAGAGGATACGGAGCGTATGGAGGTGAAGGCCGGGAGGGACGGTTTGGCGGAGACGTGGCAGAGGCCCGGGATTTGTAAGAATAGGGTAGACCAGAGGGTTTTGGGACTCTATTTTGCGTGATGTGTAAAGGAGCCGGAGATGTTCAAGGTTGCTGGGGGCTGAGGCCGCTCCTTATATAAGATCGTAGAGGGCGCCCCCTCACGTCACGTGACGTCGATGTTTGGCTATCTCTGGCTATCGCCTGTTCTCTCGATTGCGGGCAATCGACTATCACGTGATTGATGCAACGTCGATCGCCATATCCTGTCCTATTTTAATCCTTCTTCTTTACGATTAAAATTGTATTGATGTTTGTGGATTTCAATTGCCTCCCTATACATACGTGTATAATAGTGTGACGTCCTCGCCAAATTTTATTTCGTGATCTCCTTCCGTGAAAACATGTTCCGCCACTGCCGATTTATCGATCTGTCCCAAGCGACAATTTCTTTTATGCTCCGTCAAACGTGTATTAATGCTTCTTTTTGTGGTTCCTATGTAAACTTTGCCACAACTACACGGAATTTTATATACCCCTTGTGTGGCCAGGGGATGACGAGAATCTTTTGTTGATCTAAGGCATTCACTAATTTTCTTAGTAAGTCTGAAAATAGTCTCCACCCGAAACTTGGCCAGTACTTTTCTCGTTATTTGTATAACCATTTTTCGCAAAGGCCTGTCGCAAGTGGTTTAGTTCTTCCTGTAAGTAACCTGCTTCACAAATGTTATTGGCCCTATCCACTAGTGTTTTTATGACCCCCTCTTTTGCCTAGGGTGGTGGTTTGAGTTCTTATGGAGGTAGCGATCAGTATGTGTGGCTTTCCTATGGACCTTATAGCCTAAGGTCCCATCCGCCCGTTTGATAACTGAAACATCCAGAAAGTTGAGTTGTCCATTATTCTCTTTCTGCATGGTGAATTTGATCTTTGGGTTAGATGCTCCAGGAAATCATTCAAATCCTCTTCCTCGAGATTCCATATTACAAAGGTATCATCGACATATCGATACCACTTCGAGGGTCTTTTTTTTTGTCCGACTGCAGTGCTTGATGTTCAAAATATTCCATGAATAAATTCGTAATTACGGGGCTTAGGGGGCTTCCCATAGCTACCCCATCGGTCTGTGCATAAAATTCACCATTATGCTGAAAATACGTCGAGGATAGACAAGGGAGAGGAAGTTTTATAGATCGACCACGGCAACTCAGCTCGGAAGTGTTTACTGATGAAGATGAATATGTTAAACCTACATGTCAAAATTTAAAATACAAAAAATATATCTGACATAATCAGATAATCATAGCTAAAAAGTAAATGGTTGTAGACAGGTGGAGCAGTCACCAGGGGCTGCAATGTCTCCCCTGCTAAGGTCTACAGATACCAAATGGAAGGTACTTTGTGGACATACCTCGTATTAATAATCAATGCTGTACAACATACACTAACACAAATAAAACAAATACCATTAGGAATACAAACAAGAGAGATCATTTATAATATCCTACAATTTTACTAAGCATAAACATACATAATACTGTTATTATTTAGTTAATAAAAAATCTAATGGCTGTTTCAAGTTCATGCTGAAAAAAGGTACAAAATAATATCCTGAATTCACAAACAAAAATTAAATTCTGAGCCTAACACTGTGGAGTTGAGCCAAGACTATCACATGATACACACACACTGGTAAACAAAGCAGAAGACTTGACGGCGATGGTGGATAGTGCATGGCGCCGTTTTTTCCAGGTTCTGCATGACTGTGCACCACATTGAGCAGGACTCTCCGATGTGAAGGTCGAAAGGTAAGGTTTAGAGGCCCCACTCTCTTACGATGATGCAGACCCCATCTCGTTGATCCTCAGGCGATGATTGGCACCACAGATCTCAATCCAAGGCCTTTATTTACCCTCCGCATAAAGATCCCTCTGGCAAATGCACGCTCACAGATGGGGAAAGAGATTGCGGCGCCGTGACGTCTCGGAGCAGCGCCGGTGTATTTGGGCAACGCCCGTAGGCGTGGTCGCCTGCTGACAGCAGGGAAGTGGCCTTGTCGGATGTAAAACTCGTCAGCTGGCACTAAGCAGTCTGCTGTTCCGGCCACGCATGTTGTGGAGAGGGGAGTCGCTTTTGTGTACCCTCTCGTCCCCGTGGCACGGCGGCCTCTTTGACAGCTGCAAGGAGTTCCACGTGGCGTGTCCAGCGTCAGGCGGTCTAGCTGTCCCAACTGCCGTGCTGGGGGAAAGGCGCGGCGGCGTTCATGTGTTTCCCTCGCCGCACGTGGCCACAGAGTAACATATACAGAGGAGCAGCCCCCCCTAAACCACTGTCCTTGTAGTTCCGTAAGATGCTAGCAGGTGTCAGGCGGTTCCCTGGCTTAGGGTGCCTCTCGCACATCAGAGGGTAGCGTGGAGGGGAGGCTGAGGGGAGAGCTCGTGCCACCTGCCACGAGGCCACAGCTGTATCCGGCTTGCTGGCGTTGAGGGGAGGTGGTGGTGGGGGCAACCGCTACCTGCCGCCTGCTCTGGCCATTTTAAAGGGCTGCTTCTGACTGCAGCGCCATCATGGGACATCTTACGGAACTGCTGGAAACCCTCCCTCCCCGCACCGCTGAGCGTAGGACCGGGCCCTTACGGAGGTTTCCCGTCTGCATATATTTGTCTGTGACGTGGCCTTGAAGCTGGCTCCCCTTTGTCGGCTGCTTGTAGGCCGCTGCTATCTTGGTGGGTCGTCTGGGCTGTGGCGGCCTGCGCTGCCTCCATTGTGGCCTGTGTCATCGGGGCGTTGCTCCCCAAGCTGACCTGCACATAACGTAAACAGACTCTCCCTTTCCGCCTTCACTGCATCATTCATGAAACGGGTCACCTGCACATTTCAAGTGCCTCGCCATGCCACCATCGCTCGTCTCAGCAAGCTGACCCCGTTTCTGGCTTGTGGTGTGATGTGTGACTGTATTCAACGAATACACCACCATTCTGCATTTTCTGCACAAAACTCATGCACTTGTATTAGACTCAGATTACATTTATATATATACAGTGTGTTACAAAAAGGCACGGCCAAACTTTCAGGAAATATTCCTCACACACAAAGAAAGAAAATATGTTATGTGGACATGTGTCCGGAAACGCTTAATTTCCATGTTAGAGCTCATTTTATTACTTATCTTCAAATCATATTAATCATGGAATGGAAATACAGAGCAACAGAACGTACCAGCGCGACTTCAAACACTTTGTTATAGAAAATGTTGAAAATGTCCTCCGTAAGCGAGGATACATGCATCCACCCTCCGTCGCATGGAATCCCTGATGGGCTGATGCAGCCCTGGAGAATGGCGTGTTGTATCACAGCCGTCCACAATACGAGCACGAAGAGTCTCTACATTTGGTACCGGGATTGTGTAGACAAGAGCTTTCAAATGCCCCATAAATGAAAGTCAAGAGGGTTGATGTCAGGAGAGCGTGGAGGCCATGGAATTGGTCCATCTCTCAAAATGTTCAAATGTTTGTTAAGCTTAAGGGACTTAACTACGGGGTCATCAGTCCCTAAACTTACAAACTACTTATGAACTACCTACAACTAAGGACGGCACAAATATCCATGCCCGAGGGGGGATTCGAACCCCCGACCGTAGAGGCCGTGCAGACCGTGACTGAAGCGCCTCAGTTCCCTCGGCCACCGCGGCCGGCGGTCCGTCTCTACCAATCCATCGGTCACCGAATCTATTGTTGAGAAGCGTACGAACACGTCGACCGAAATGTGCAGGAGCTCCATCGTGCATGAACCACAATTTGTGTCGTACTTGTAAAGGCACATGGTCTAGCAGCACAGGTAGAGTATCCTGTATGAAATCATGATAACATGCTGCAGTGAGCGTAGTTGGAAGAACATGAGGCCCAATCAAGACATCACCAACAATTCCTACCCAAACGTTCACAGAAAATCTGTGTTGATGACGTGATTGCACAATTGCGTGCGGATTTTCGGCAGCCCACACATGTTGATTGTGAAAATTTATAATTTACAATTGTCTGCACGAATTATTTCCATTTGCATTTAAAGAGAAATACTAAAATGAGCTCTAACATGGAAATTAAGTGTTTCCGGACACATGTCCACATAACATATTTTCAAATGTTCAAATGTTTGTATAGTCTATGGGACTTACAAACTACTTATGAACTACTTACAACTAAGACGGCACAAATATCCATGCCCGAGGGGGGATTCGAACCCCCGACCGTAGTGGCCGTGCGGATAACATATTTTCTTTCTTTGTGTGTGAGAAATGTTTCCTGAAAGTTTGGCCGTACCTTTTTGTAACACCTTATAAGAAAATATATGGCACTTCTAATGATTTTACATAGACCAACAAAATTGAACACTTTACAACATTCATTTTAATTAAAATCTTCTAACTTTACAAAAATTCTGTTATTATAATATATATTTCCCAATTTACTTTTTTTTACCTATAGGTTCTGCTGATAGTACTCATAACGTCCATGCATCAAAAGGAAGATGTCGCGTCAGTCTAGTCTTCTCAACACTACTGTAATAAACTACAAGTTTCTACGATAGAATTTCAAGAAGAAAGATATGTTTCTACTTAAAGTTCGCTAGCTAGAAGAGGAATGGAGAGAAAAGATGGGATAGAGGAAAGGGATTGTATACTTTCCTCGTTTCCATCCTTTTGTTGCTGAAAAATACAACTTCTTTATTTAATTGGACATCTTGTCCTCTCCAGCTCTGCCCTTGTTTCGTCATACAGGTTGTCATCTGCAATTTAAATAAGGTGTGTTAACAACATAAGTGGTTGAAATCTGCCGGCCGCGGTGGCCGAGGGGACTGAGGCGCTTCAGTCACGGTCTGCACGGCCACTACGGTCGGGGGTTCGAATCCCCCCTCGGGCATGGATATTTGTGCCGTTCTAGTTCGTAAGTAGTTCATAAGTAGTTTGTAAGTTTAGGGACTGATGACCTCGTAGTTAAGTCCCATAAGCTGTACAAACATTTGAACATTTGGTTGAAATCTTATACACATTCAAGTAACACTATCTGGTAGACGTAAGGTAACGTACATGGGTTTCTAATGTAAATAACACTTGGGGTGGACTATGACACTTGTGGAGAAATATTCTACTGCCACTCATTTAAAAAAAAAAAAAAAAAAAAAAAACCGCCAAATGCGACTAACCTATCACCTTCGATTTGTCCTCACGGCGATCACTGCTGTGGGCAAATGACCTCAAAATCCCATAGGCTCAACACACCATAGCGTGGCCGTAGAGAAACAACGATATCTTTCTTTACAACTAAGGCAAAACCTCAAGTGGGTAGCCATCAGACATTGTAAGAATGGGAAAAAAAAACACGAAACCACTTAACCCTTTAAAAATGCGAACGCCAGCACGGTCTGCAAATTCAAAAACTATACACAATAGGGCGTCCACTAATAGAATCATCCACAGTCCAGAACATCAAACACAACGAAGACCCAATCCCCATAAGATGGAATTCCATAAATTCGCACAATTGCAAACAACAGCGTCAGACTTTACAACAATTTAACCAGACGACGAACTGAAAAATCACATTGCCATGGGCAACATATGACAGCCACTGTATTTTCGACACAGAAACCTATTTACTGGCCAAGAACAAGAGGACAAGTAAGCAACGCTGACTGGAATATGACAATTATCTATTCGAAAAAACTATCCATTATGAGCAACATCTTTCTCAACGACAACCATTGAAAACAACAACAAAACATATTCTTATATCTACAACACTTATTCTAAACATAGGACAAGAATACAATTTCCACATAATACTTGTTATCAAAATATTATATTGCATAATTTACAATACAGTGCGCGACTTCCTGGTGCCTCTGCGGAGCAATTACGCGCACATACCGCAGCTACATCGCGTCAGTTGTGATTGTTCCGCCCGTAATCCTCATTAACGCGAAGGGCGGGATTAGGTGGCCGTATTTCAACTACAGCTACATCCTGTGGTGTTGGACAATTATATTGTCCTTGGTTTGTTTGCAGGCGCCATTGATTACCGTTGCCCTGATTCGGCCAGTTGTTATTAGGGTTGTCGGGCCAATGCTTGCCTTGTTGTCCCTGGTTTTGATAATTGCCCTGGTTTACCGCTGTGTCCACTATTATCCCGCCAATTACCTTGATTCCTCGAATCGCGGTTCTTGTTCCCGTTCTTATTTGGTTTACTCTTCTGACCCAAGTTGTCAGAGTTGTTACCTTGGTTCCCTTCCCAGAATGGGGCGGAAGTCACCTGTTCGTCATTATTATATTTACGATGTCCGCCTCCGTGGCTCAGCGGTAGCGTCGCTGACTACTACGCAGGAGGCCCGGATTCGATTCCCGGCAGGGGACTGGGTGTTGTGTGTTGTCATTATCATCATCATCTCAACATCATTGGCACGTAAGTCGCCCACACGGCGTCAAATAAAGACTTACACTAAGGCGGCCGAACAAACCCGCAAGGGTTCTCCCGGCCAAGAAACCCATACCCTCATTTCAATTCCATCTTTGCGATTCCTACCAATACGACACTCGACCATTCCTGCATCTTTTAATACGCCGACAAACTGATCGATGGTGCCATCGCATTTACCAATCATTGCCTGCTGCAGGTTCACCGGCAACTTCGTAAAGCAATATCTCATTATCTCCCGGTCGGAGAATTTGTTGTCAAGATATCTATTTTTCTTAACCAAGGACTCCAAAAACTTTTCTGCGTCCTTGAATCCTGCACTTTCCATGTCTTTTCCGAAAGATATATCGTCCCTGATCCTTTCCTGGGCACGAGTGGACCAATATGATCCCAAAAACTCGGACTTGTATTGTTCAAGTGTTGTACAATCAGTGGCGAAAGTCCGCATGTGCTCAGCAACACTTCCTTGTAAATATCCAAATCAAATGTTTGTAGTGCTTATGGGCCTTAACTACGGGGTCATCTGTCCCTAAACTTACAAACTACTTATGAACTGGCTAATACTAAGGACGGCACAAATATCCATGCCCGAGGGGGGATTCGAACCCCCGACCGTAGTGGCCTTGGAGAACGTGACTGGCGCGCCGCAGACCGCTCGGCCACCGCAGCCGGCTGTAAATATCCGCATATAAAATTTAACTGACCCCTTAACGACCAGTTATGTGACAGTATACTCTCGAACTGAGACATGAAAGTCTTTGGATGGAGTGAATTGTTGTTCTCTTTGTAAGTTTGAATATTTTGAACGGAAAGATAATGTTTGAAGTCGAATGAATCATCCGCTTCCTCATTCTGTCCAAAACTGCCCCGGTGCCGTTCGCGCGACTGTCGGTCTCTTTTGTCACGTACAAACGTGGCAGTATCCCTTGACCTGTCAACACAATCTTCAGTGCGTCTGAGACGAATACAATTTCCCTCCCCTTGTTGGTCAGAATCAGGGATGGAATCATGATCGCATCTAGGAAGACATGTGCCTCTCGATGGAGACATTCCTCGTCTTTCCTTATTTTGAACCCTATCATACGTGGAGTCGGTTCTGTTAACTGATCGAGACCAACCATTGTCGTCACTGACATCTCTTGTGGCATCCGAGGTCCGAGACGAGATTAAAATTACTTCAGTTCTCGTCTCGTTTAATTTTCTGTCCGTTTCTTTCTGCTGGTCTGCCAGCTTCTTCTGTTCTTCTGCAACTACAGAATGTTTGATTATTATATCTGCTATCTCACTGTCGTGGTTATCACTGGTGTTTTCCGTCCTAATCAATCTTGATTCTGTCTCTTTCCCGATATTTGCTCCCTGCACTCTAAGTTTATTTACAGATTTACTAACGCTGACTATTCTGACATTGGCTCTTGCCACTGCCTTTACGGCACGGTCGGGAACCTTTCTAGCGGCTCCTGCTTCACATCCAGCCAATTTCGCTTCTCTCCTAACTTTTGTGGAAATGCCCCCAGGGGCCTCACACTTCTTTCGTGAGTATGTGTGTAGCGAGCACGGGGCCCAGAGCTAATGCAGTCTTCCTTCCTTCTTTACTTCCCGGACTGAATTTCCTTTCCCCCTCCCCTCCTTTCCTATCCTCACTCCTTCCCCTACATCTACATCTACAAGAGATACTCTGCAAATCACATTTAAGTGCCTGGCAAAGGGTTTATCGAACCACCATTATACTATTTATCTCCCATTCCATTCTCGAATAGCGCGCGGGAAGAAAGAACACTTGAATCTCTCTGTTCGAGCACTGATTTCTCGTATTTTATTCTGATGATTATTTCTACCTATGTAAGTGGGAGTCAACAATATATTTTCGCATTCGGAGGAGAATGTTGGCGATTGGAGTTTCGCAAGTAGCCCACGCCGCAGCGATAAGCGCCGTTGTTGTAATGATTCCCATCCCACATCCTGTATCATTTCCGTAACCCTGTATCGTGACAATAGGAAACGAGCTGCCCTTCTTTGGACTCTTTCGATGTCCTCTGTCAAACCCACCTGATAAGGATCCCACTCTGGACTGCAATACTCCAAAAAAGGACGGACAAGCGTACTGTACGCAGTTTCTTTTGTAGTTCTGTTGCATCTTTTAAGGGTTCTGCCAATAAAACGCAGTCTCTGGTTCGCCTTTCCCACGATATTATCTACGTGTTCTTTCCAGTTTAAGTCTGAAGTAATAGTAATTCCTAGGTATTTTGTGGAGTTTACGGCATTCACTTTTGATTGATTTATCTTGTAAACAAAGTTTAACGGATTTCTTTTCCAACTCATGTGGACGACTTCACACTTCTCATTATTTGGAGTCAATTGCCAATTTTTACACCATACTGATATCTTATTCAGATCGTTCTGCAGTTGGTTTTGATCGTCAGATGATTTTACTAGACGGTAAATGACGGCGTCATCTGCAAAAAACCTAAGAGAGCTACTTAGATTTTCCCCTAAAGTGTTTATGTAAATAAGGAACAGCAGAGGACCAATAACACTATCCTGTGGAACGCCCGATATCACCTCTGTTTTAGTCGATGTCTTACCATCGATTACTACGAACTGTGTCCTCTCAGACAAGTAATCCCCTATTCAATCGCAAATTTGGGGCGATATACCATAACCACGCAATTTGGTTAAAAGCCGTTTGTGAGGTACGGTGTCAAAAGCTTTCTGGAAATCAAGAAATACGGAATCGATTTGCGAACCCTTGTCAATAGCGCCCATCACTTCGTGTGAATGAAGAGCTAGTTGTGTTTCGCATGAACGATATTTTCTAAATCCGCGTTGACCTTGGGTCATTAGATCGTTCTGTTCGAGTTAATTCATAATATTTGAATACAGGATATGTTCCAAAACCCTGCTGCAAATTGACGTCAATGAAATAGGCCTGTAGTTTAGTGGGTTACTCTTACTGCCTTTCCTGAATATAGGTGTGACCTGTACAACTTTCCAATCTTTTGGTACATATACTTCTTTCAGAGAGATTGTACATGGCTGTTAAGTAAGGAGCTATCGCTTCAGTATAATCAATATAAATCTAATGGGTATACAGTCTGGACCAGAAGACTTGTTCTTGTTAAGTGATTTTACTTGCTGCACTACTCCGATGATATCTACTTCTACGTTACTCATTACGGCATCTGTTCGTAATTCGAAATCTGGAATATTGGTTTCGTCTTCTTTGGTGAATGAGTTTCTAAAAGCTATGTTCAGAAACTCTGCTTTAGTAGCGCTCTCATCGGCAGGATCGCCATTACTATCACGTAGTGAAGGTATTGTTTGTGATTTGCCCCTAATATATTTAACATATGACCAAAATCTCTTTGGGTTTTCAGTCAAATTTCGAGAAAGAGTTTCGTTGTGATAAGTATTGTAAGCATCTCACATTGAAATAATCGCTACATTTCGAGCTTCTGAGTACGATCGCCAATCCTGGGGATTTTGTGTTCGTCTAAATTTAGTATGCCTTTTCCTTTGCTTTTGCAACAGTGTCCTGACCTGTTTTGTGTACCAAGGGGGATCGCCTCCTTCTTTTATTAATTTATTTGGTATAAAACTGTCAATTGCTGTCGATACCGCTTCCTTGAATTTGAGCCACATCTGGTCTACACCTACGTTTAGTGTTAGAAACGAGTGGAAGCTGTCTTTCAAGAAGCAATGTATTTTATTTCTATCTGCTTTCCTGAACAAACATACTTTTTGTTTATTTTTGGTAACTTTGGGACTTTCTATATTCAATGTCGCTACGACAGCTCTGTGTTCACCACCATCGGTGGACTGATAACCTCAGTAGTTTAGTCCCCATATCTCAACCAAACAACCCAACCAAATTCTGTGGAAATCTGTTTCGCCTCACTGGCCAACTTCCCAACAATATCCTCCTGTTCCTTGATATCACTTATTTCCACTGAAATTTTTTTATTTCTCCTGTATTCTTTTTAACATCTCTTTTTACTTTCACAATTTCTTCCCTGTTTAAAGCTATTTCCTTTTTGACCTACACTACTACTTGCTTTACTTCGCACAATTTCTTCTCTAATCTTATTTTCACTCGCCCTAAACACTAACTTGGTGTCTCTCTGCCCAGTCTGAATCAAATTTAGAATTTGAGCAAATTCAGAATTACTATTGTGACCCCGGAGGATGACGCATTGGGATGCACTGGTTTTGTACATTTCCGTTTTGAGTAGAACGCCCCATCGTCACTATAAGCATAATTTTTATTCATACTACTGGTTTCCTGACGGCTGTTGTGTAGAACAATCTCATCGTCACTGGAATCAACATGAGAATCATGTCTAGACAAATTACAATTATTTGAATCTTTGCGTCTCCGAGATAACCGACACCTATGTCTCTCGTTTTCCATCAGACTATCTTCGTTATCACTCATTGTAACCGGATTTTTACTATTGCAACCTAATACTCTTGCACGATTCCTCGTTAACATGTACAAAAATATTCCAAACCTCTATAAATTGGTCTCATTCTCTGCATACAACGGCCACTACAGATTACTCTAATACAGTTTGGCACCTTAAACGATTATATTCGCGAAAATGAATAATCTACAATTAATATTTTCACAAATAAAATTATTTTCCCCTCCAAAATAATACCTCGACTGTGCTTACCACACCCTTTCAACGATGTCATCGTGGTACAGAAACCACCTGATTCAGCAACAGCTAGTGAAAAATAAGATTACGCACAGCACCACATTTATATTCTTAAAACTATTGGACCTCTATTGCACGGAAAGCAAAGTGACTGCATCTCAGCGTCATCCACTGCTCGAAGATCCGATGGCAGGGTACCGCCAATTGAACGTATGTGTGCTTTCAAATATAAACATATATAAGATTGCCTGTAATTGGTTTACAGATCAAAATGATATGTAAGTAGCCAGTGAGATGAGTGAAAACCCCTTATACTACTTAAATGTCATCTGTGAAATTACTTTCGTAAATTTATCAATCATTTTGCTTATAACCTACTTCTGAAATCACATTTAAGGGTCGCCACTAGCTTTTTATTTATTAAATAATAAAAAAACTAAAAAAAGACATATAGATATATGTAAAGTGAATTTACTACAGACTGTCACTAACTGTATGCAGTGGCGACATGCAAGCTTGTCATTTGTCAATAGCAATAATTAGCAATATTGCACACTCTGTGCAATTGAAATATTTTCCCCTGACCTAGCTATCTTTACGGGAATTTTACAAGAATTTTCCCTCCAAAATATTTCAGTCAAAGGTAGTTGAAATGAGGCAGGCACAAATTTGAATAATACTATATTCACGGTTTCTGTTTTACAGCCTGACCAATACAACACAAATATGCCACACACACACACACACACACACACACACACACACACACACATATATATATATATATATATATATATATATATGAAGTTTGCTACAGGATTATAAAGGTTTTGACTGGCTAAGTCACAGGAGGGAAGGGGCAAAACCACGAAGTATAAAAATCAAGAAGTGAAATTTAACCCCAACTCTGATCCAAGTCTATTTTGATCTACAAAATCACACGATAAACTCCCACTTAACTACTACCATTCAACTCCCCTTCCTCAGCAGATGCGTTGGCGCAACCTTACCGTCTTTCTGTTTAACAGCGTTGGAGTTGGCGAAGACCAGCTGATGGCAGTGCAGTGTTGACAGCAGCGATCGCCAATGCAGATTGAAACGAGTAGAACAGGTTTTGTCGGTTAAGCTGACGGCAATACTATAGTGAAAAATAAAACTGTTCTTTCAAGAAACGGTAAAAATTCTGATTACGAGTAGTGTAGCTGACAGCGAACACGCACTTCAGAAAATTACAAGTTTCAATTTGTACTACAGTAGCCACGCAGGACTCTAACACCTGACTGTGCAGAAAGCACACTGAAATAATTCAAAGTCCACGATATGGATAGGACAACAGCTCCAGCCAGAGACTGCAAGACAGCACGATCCGGCCAGGTGCGCGACCCAAACCAAAGTAACTTCTCCCTACACCAAAATTTCACAACTCAAAATCTTCTTCTCAAGCCCTCCCATCGGTGACGTCAAGCCAATCACAAATATTGCTTAATACACCAATGGAATACAAGAGCTATTGTTCAACACGCCAGACTCCTTCCCCACGAAACTGTTCCACGCTGCATTCTGCACGTAAGTAAGCATTTCTCAGAAATCCATAGAAATTGCGTGACACCGAGCCCTAACCAATGTAGCTGAGGTGACTCAAGGGCGTGTGGCGGCGATGTAGTGGCGCGTTTTGAAACTCCGATCGCTCGGCGCGAGGGTAAAATACCCTCGCGGTCTCGCCCAGCTGACATACTGTCTTGTGGGGATGCAGGAGGTCACTGTCCTGGGAGGTCCATGTAGGCACTGCGGCGGGCGGTGTCGCACCGTCTGACAGTTCCCGTCTCCCGAGGGTGGCCCCTCTCCATTCAGCCAGTTTGCCCAGCTGTTTGGTGGCGCGTGGCATGACTGGCCTCTAGTACATTCAGCTCGGCAGCTATTGTCTTGGCCGCTACGGTCGGGGGTTCGAATCCCCCTCGGGCATGGATATTTGTGCCGTCCTTAGTATTAGTTAGTTCATAAGTAGTTTGTAAGTTTAGGGACTGATGACCCCATAGTTAAGTCCCATAAGCTATACAAACAAAAAAGCTATTGTCTTCCCCGTCGAGGGTTCGAATCCCCCTCGGGCATGGATGTCTATGCCATTGTTAGTATAAGGTATTTCATAAGTAGTTTGTAGGTTTATGTACTGATGACACTGCAGTTAAGTTCCTTAAGCTTCACAAACACTTGAACTATTGTCTGCCCTGGGACAGCAGACGACACAGGCAGCCTAGCGTGTCCTATTGAGGCGCGCCACGTGGCAGCTGGACGCCACTCCCAGGAGATTTGATCGTGCCCTTGTGTGGTCATCTCCTGCAGTGCTGGCAGCGGCAGCTAATGACCCAGGCTAGTCCGAACTGGGCAACTCCTACATGTTGGTGATAAACGGAAGACTCGACAGGGCAACTGTCCCTGAAGTGCCCCCTGAGTGGCACGCACGAACTGGGCAACTCGGCTACTCCTACCTGCTCCTGGCAGACCGACTGCACTATCTCGCAAAATGCTTCCAAATCTGAACTTACCAAGTGCGCAACCTCTGCCCATATTTGTACAGTTCTTGACGAATAATGTCAATACTGTGCCAAGTAACAAGACATAAAAAAACGAATAAATTATATACAAACACAAAGATTTTATTACAAATTTCACATGTAAAAATATTTGCAGAAAACAGATGCATTTAGTTTTCCCCATATTCTGCTCTCGGCTGCTTGGTATGAAACGCACTTAAAAAAGTCTAATTTGCAAATTTCACCATTCCTTTTACGGTCTTTCAACCAAAGCGTCGGCTTTTGCTTTTAGAGACTTAGATATCATTCTCCTGTTTAACAAGTATTCTGCAACAGCTTCGCCATCCACATTCTTTCGTTGCTACTATTCTTCCGCAACGTTTCAATTTATAACCGTCACAGATCAAATGTGTATTACCACGATCACTAATAACCGGATGCAAATCGTGACTTTCTGCCGTATTATTCTCTTCCATGACTAAACTGAGGTACAAAACGAAACACTATGTCATTTTACACAGATGTCAGCGAGCTGGAGTCATTCACAGGACTCACGAGTTCAGTGATGCCCATGAACGCCTTGGGTCGAACCGTCCTGCTACCTGCGAGCGGAAGTGGCCCAGTTCCAGTGTGGGATTAATTGTCCATTCCAGAGTACCCTTCTAATGGCCACTAAACGTTGCCACAGACGAATATATACAGACGGGAAACCTCCGTAAGGGCCCGGTCCCACGCTCAGGGTTGCGGGGTGGGGGTGCTGAAGCAGTTCCGCAAGATGTCCCATGATGGCGCTGCGGTCAGAAGCAGCCCTTTAAACTGGCCAGAGCAGGCGGCAGCTAGCGGCTGCCCCCACCACCACCTCCCCTCAAACGCCAGCAAGCCGGACACAGCCGTGGCCTCGTGGCAGGCGGCACGAGCTCTCCCCTCAGCCTCCCCTCCACGCTACCCTCTGACATGCGAGAGGCACCCTCAGAAGTGCCTCTAGTGTGGTCTACCGGTACTAAGCCAGGGAACCACCAGACATCTGCTGGCATCTTACGGAACTACAAGGGGAGTGTAGGACAGAGGTTTAGGGGGGGGGGGGCTTCTCTGTATATGTTACTCTGTGACGTTGCCCAGTTCGGGTCTGCCCGGGGACCCCCAACTCTTGTCACGCTTTACGAGTTGAATCGCCCAGCGAACCCTTATGTTGTTCCCTCGATAGATGTATTTGTACAGCCAGTCTCCCATCCTCATAAACTGCATAAGTTTTTTCATTGCTCTGGCTTAACATACATTGTTACAAATATTTGAAATTATCATGTCATACCATACAAAATATGTATGGTATAACATAGTTTAATAACATTTTTTATTTAACAAAAGAACAAAGGAACCAAGATTAATTATTTTAAAAAAAAATTGATATTTCTGCTAAGTTAGGTGTGTGGTGTCTCTGTCGTGTATGGTGGTGTGAAGTTAATTCCTACTTGTTAGTTTACGCCAAAAACTATACAGTTTCTAAACTGCCACTACTGTTGCGATGTACTACGAGGGGCCTCTTTACCTAAGCTGCACCCTATTAAATGCTCTTTTGTGGTAGATAAACAGGCTGTACGATGTCACATACCATTCTCTGAAGTTTATAAACATACCCACAATTATCAACAATAATGCAATTCCCTTAGACATACAGTGTCTCATTATACCAAAGGTATTGTATATAAGCTAGTTCATAAGTAGTTTGTACGTTTAGGGACTGATGACTCCAAGTTAAGTCCCATAAGCTCTACAGACATTTGAAAATTTTATAAGGAGAGGTGTTTAATTAAAATTTGTGATGTGGCTAGGATTCGAACCCAGGACCTCCTGCCTACTAGGCAAGCACTTCAGATGGCTCAGCTAACAGTGTTGCAGATAAAGTGGCTACTCGGACTGTCTTAAAGCAAAAACCCCCTTCACACAAATTTTTTTTTTAAATTCTGCCTCAATGTTCCCTGTGAAATATATACAAACTGCCTAAGCTCTCCTGTATTGGAATAGCACTTTAGCAAAGAATGTGAATGGGAACAATCCCATCTGGTTCCTCAGGCAATGCTGAGTTAGCTGAGCGGTCTAAAGTATCTGAATAGTCAGCAGAAGGTCCTGGATTCGAATTCAGGCCACAGAAAACATTTTAATTCAACGCCTCTCCTTATATACAAAACTCACAATTGTCTATATCCACCTTCTCGAAATATTTTCAAATGTTTGTTAAGCTTAAGGGACTTAACTACGGGGTCATCAGTCCCTAAACTTACAAACTACTTATGAACTACCTACAACTAAGGACGGCACAAATATCCATGCCCGAGGGGGGATTCGAACCCCCGACCGTAGTGGCCGTGCAGACCGTGACTGAAGCGCCTCAGTCCCCTCGGCCACCGCGGCTGGCTCTCGAAATATGCTGTTATAAAATGCTATAGTGACACACTGCATGGATTCAGATTTTTACCACCCATGGCAACTAACCTTACTCGATTCCTCCGTGTACGGACGTCCTAACCCTTAATTCGCACTGGTTTGATCCACCCAGCATGTGCGAACAGACGAAATACAGCGCAAAAATCTAGACCATGACTCATCAAAGGCGACACTCCTAACACACACCATAAAGCGTCATCACGCATATCCAAATGGACACCACGGTATACATTATAACGGCAAACATGTGCCCTCGCACAGACGAAAAAGCAATCAGTCATAGCTTCTCTGAGTGAACTAAAACTCTCAAGCAACATCGGCGATCACGCGTCGTCGCCCGGTCGATAATCAAAACATTAGCGATCTCGATTGGAAACCCCTGTCCAGGAGAAACACTAAGCAATAATGCCAGAGATGCTACGGAGTAAACACTGAAGATAGTAACTACACCATTATCTTGTGGCTCACTCCTCCTGATAACCCCACTGGGCTGTACATCAAGAGTAATTTACAGCGTTCGTGGTGGACATGCAAAGTGAAACACGCGGACAAGAGTATGAACTAGACAACCAAACAAATTTGTGACAGCTCTTCATTGGCATGATTTGCTGGACAGTTCTTAGAGAAATACTAAACCCGCTTATATCCTCATTTTTCCTTTACATACAACAATTTCGACTATTTTAAAAGAGCTTGTAAATTACTAACAGCAGACACAACAGAACACAGATAAACACGATAATAAATAATAATGAAAAAAACACAAAATAAATTATATACAAGTACACAAAAACATGATTATTACAGAAAAGAATGCAGACAGCAAGGTAGATACTTAAATCTATTTTCTTAATGCTTAATAATTTAATATACTAATTTATTTCCTATTCTACCGAGGGTTTTATGTGTGACAATTGATAATCCCTTAGCTTTTCGCTGTTTTTGTGGTTTCTAGCAATGCTGTACAGAGGTACACCATTCTCTGAACTCGCACTAGTCCATTGTACTCTAAGAAAAACTTGTGGATCTAGTGCTTTTGTTTATTAGAAAGATTAAAACTTTTCACCAAAACTTTCTGACTGGGTACAAAGGTCCTTGGTTTGGCCCTACGTTCAGCGACAATTTGCCTTTTCCTTCCCGCTTCAAATATGCGCTGTAGCGCCTTGTCAACAATTTTCTCATGTCGAACGCAGTGCTGCATGGGAAAATCCACCACCTCTGTTAAAGCTCCTTTGGGCACATATTCTGGAGCACAGCGAGTGCTGCTAGCATTGACGTGCTGTGGGGAGTCTCATTTATTACATCCTGAAAACGTCCCAAGTGGCGTGTCGTTTATTGCAGTAGATTATGCGCATGTTCCCAATCTTTCTCATTACTGTTTCCGCTGGGTTACTCTGTGGATGTCGCGCAGACGTGTTAATCCGCTGGATCCTGTGCATGCGTAACACTCTTTTCCACGTTTGCGCCCTGATCTGTGGCCCATTGTCAGAGATAATTTTTTCCACTTGTGACAAGAAATCTCTACAGAACGTACTGCCTACAGTGGGCGCCGTCGCTCTCCTTTAACGGGGTCAGCGTGACAAATTCAGAGGTTAACTCCAGAACTACGAGGATGTGACCAGGGCCGGCGCGAGCCTAACTGCCGTCCCGTGAGAAACCGCAAATATTGCGGAAACGGAAAGTGCGATTGATGTGCGGTTTTCTCAGAATGGATTGGTAGCCAGCCGCTCGTATTTTTAGCCAACAAATAGATTGTAATATTACTTAGAAAGTGTATTTTTTATGCAAACATACCGTTTTTTAAAATCGAACAATGGTTGTTTCTATCATGCACTGTAATTTTGGACACCAGCTGTGTACATAGAATTTTGAATGACATTTTTATCACATTTAGTTTGGCACCTACAACCGTTCAAAGTTTCGTGGGCGGAGGCTGCGATAGCGTATCTGACTGGCCGAGTGGCTATCCCCTGGGGCACGGCCCACTGTCTCATTACCACCAGCCAGTCATCTACGCTGTTGCAGCCTCCGGCCCCATACCTTTGAATGGTTGTAGCTGCCAAACTAAAAATGATAAAAAGTCATTCAAAATTCTTTCTACACAGCTGGTGTCAAAACTTCCAGTGCATGATAAAAACAAACATTGTTCCATTTGAAAAATTGTATGTTTGCATAAAAATACACATCCTAGGTATTTTTACAGTCTGTTTATTTGCTAATAATATGAGTCCTTGACTACCAATCCATTCTGTGAAAACCGCACATCAATCGCACTTTCCGTTTCCGCAATATTTGCGGTGCAAGTGTTGGGTGATTCACCATGAAGCACTGTGTAATGTTAAAATCTGTCCTTGTGCGGAAACGTGACCTAAAAGTTAGTCATAAACAAATCTGACGTTTAAAAATAATTTTAATAAACCATACGGATTTAGTTAACATGAACATTTTTTGACGGTTATGTACCGATACTGTATTTTATGCAAAACAATATCATTATAACAAAATTAAAAATTTACATATTAATTTGCTTCGAACAAATTACAAAACACGGTAAAGATTTAAGAAATTGATCATTAATATAATAAAATAATAAAATACTAGAGGGCCCGTGTGAATACTTCGCACCGTTAGTGGAATGAGAAAAAAGTTAGGAGAAAATGGATGTAAAGTTGAATGTTCACGCATACCTTTCTTCTGAATCAATCAATGCAAGTGTATAACGTATAGCAAGTGTTTAAAAGCGCAAACGATAGACCTTGATCCGCTGAGTGTTGTTAGGTCAAAAAGAACTGCGTACCTTAATTAGAACCGAAGATATCGTAAAACAAACCGATTACAATATTCAATGCAAGGACAGAAGGATAACGCGTTTGAATAAAAATAAAGGATAGAAAGACGGAAGTTAATTCTGATACTTGATGACAAATCTGCGAATAACTACCTATCGTTCAAAGCAAAAATGAAGGAAATTGGTCGGATAGAACGGCCTGATCGACTGACTTTAGTTTACAGCAAGGACATCCCCATAAGAAATATACACAGTTTGAGTATAGAAAAAGGATGGCGAGTGTTATGTAAATTCTGATACTTGATGACAAATCTGTGGGTGAATACCTTTCGTTTAAAACAAAAATGAAGGAAATCGGACGGGTAGTTTGGTCTGGCCGACTGACTTTAGTTTTCGTAGATTCTTTTAATATTGAAATGGCAGCAGGCTTGACTTAGAAGGCAGGGTTGTCTACTGAACACAGCACTTATACTGAAAGCAGGTTTATTGTGAACTGAAACATACACGCAGCACTGACTGCCTCTCGGGCAGACAGAATGTACCAGAAACTGGAAGAATAGTTAACATAAGAAACATGTAGAAATTAAAAGTGAACATAAGAAACAGGTAGAATATTCTGGAAATGATAATTACAAAGTAATAATTTTTTGCCGGAGGACGGGATTGAAACGGTGACGCTACCACGCCGGTAGTCCATTAACCTGCGGCCTTGGGGCAGTATATAAGATAAGCAGGACACCGTGCCAGCACCGGCAGCCAGTTGTTTTCCTCCTGATGCCGATGGCGGAGTTTTCCATTGATAGCTTGGGAACTTGGGGTGATGCGGTTTGTACAACACTATTTATTGAAGAATGTCGCCGCGAAAGACCCTGATGACAGATACAGCTACTATCACAACAAAAATCGCATACATTTGACAGTCTTCGTACGATATTAGGCGATGATTTTAAACACAAAAGTGTTTCAAGCTGTAAAATATTGTTCGTACAAGTAGACAGCACGAAGTGAAAGACATTTATTTGGAAGAAAATGTCTGAGTCGATAAAACACTGGCGAACACAGGTCATACTGTTACAAAAGTATGGAGTGGCAACAAAGGATAAGGTACAGTACAGTCATGTATAGCACTCCCCACTAGAAAATGTTCCAAAAAAATTCTTCTTCATTCAGGTACCTACCGTGGCTTTATCTCCGGCTGTCATCCGGTATTCAGATCTAAGAAGAGGTCTCAGTACCACGAAGAAATGAACTGTGAAACATTTCTAAATTGGTTCGAAAATATGTTGCTAGCAAATTTAGAAACTCCATCAGTAATCATTATCGTCAGTGTTACATACCATTCGGTTTTGAAAGATAAAGCACGAACGCTGTCCTCTCGAAAGAAAACATTATTCAGTTACTGAAAAGAAGTAGAATTATTAGAACTCGTTTCACTTCATAAGCCACAATTCGCAAACAATTTATCGAGGAAGCAGCTTTTAAATAATACAAACGAACTTATTTGGTCGTAAGTGAAAGAATATATTTTTCGTGAAATAAAAAGTTTACTGTGAGTGAAGCTGAAAAGATAACTTTCATGGCCTGGAAAATGTCACCGAAATGGACTGGAGGACTGTTGTTATGCAGACGAAGCGATTAATTGACGAAGCTTGGAATAATGAAGGTCTTCTCGAAGATAGGGTTATGGAACTTTTCTTTCCTCTAGCTGCTCAACCACTAGCGAAAGTCACAGTGATTTTGTTATCCTGAAATGAGTGGATCCTTCTTTCTTTCAGACGATTTAACTACATGCTGGAGGTATGTACACAGATAAAATTTCAATACTTTTGAATCGTATGCTGTATTTATGCGGATCTATGTGTCGCCTATAACATGTAATGTGTAAATTTATGAAGAGAGTGTCACGATAATTTCATTCAACTAATGAAATATTCTCCGTTCAGAGACTGGCAAAGCTTCATGAATCAGCCGCACAGTTAGTGTGTTCATTTTTTTAGTTATCCTCTGAGCACAACCGTCAGATTCAGAACTCTCAGATTAAATAATACTGTACTCAAAACAATTTTAATAGTACTATGGAACAGCAGTAGTATTTCCTACTTTACAATGGCGAACAGAAGATTCCAGTGGCGGCTGGTGACCATAAAAGTTGGTAGTGCACTTGTTTTTCACCAGCTGCCACCTCTCCAGTATGGCAGCTCAACGCATTCCGAAAAAAATGCTTTGAGCCGACGCATCATAGATGTAGATGAATAAAAAACTGCAAAGTCTCTGAATTTTGGCGAAAAATACTAGCATATCTTAATTAATAGAAGTGGCTTTAAGCATAATGAGATTTAATTGGTGGACAAATAAATGAATATATGAAGCATTGGAAAACTTTTGCTTCACAAGAGCCTGCACCTCACATGACAAATTACTCATGACTTATGCACCATCATATGTTTGGGCTATTAATTTGTGTGGACAATTCTCTAAATGGTTACTTAATTGTTCTATGATATGCGCTTCCAAAGTCTGAGCATCGTGCTTTTCTTGTGCTATAAAATCCAAAAATCTTTCAACTCGTCTTCCATTAATAATGCACCTATATACTATAACCATCTGGAAACACAGACTACATCGCTGGTGCCGTCAGCTTTTACAACCAGAAACTCGGCACCCTTCGTTTCGTTACTGATTTCCTCTTGGCAGGCTCGAAGCATGCATCGGAGGAGTTCATTCTGGGTCGTTTTGAGATGCCTTTAAAAACTGTTGCCTTTTCCACATGCGATTTAATAATGAATCTAATTCTGCACTAAAATTAATCAAGGCGAAAAACGCCAGGATTGGAAGATGATTCAGTCTCATCGTGTCCTCTGATGGCAAGTTCCGAAGAACCACAGGAACGAATACAATTAATTGTTAGATTTAGTGTGCACCTATTATCTGTAACCTTTTGATTGTGTAATGGCACAGACTTTCTGTATCCCTGACTAATCAGGTGGCTATATTTACATTGCCTATACTTGCCAGATTCAAAACATTATTGACATGGACCGAAGAAAGTTCGTGTTTCCTTATTTTATCGTGAGGGTGTTGAATGTCAATGACTCCTTGTTTAGGCCAGGAAACTCTCCTCCAAATAATAAACAAGAAAAACAAAATAAGTAGTTTTTCACATCGCAGCCACACATTCGTACTTGCTGTACAGTTCCGAGTTAAATTTTATGTTGAACAGGCGACTTTTCGTTTTAACTGTCTGTGAAATTGTCAAACTGGAAATCGGTCTACCTAGCCTCTTGATTTCTAATTTCTATTCAAACTTGCGTAAATTGAAGCAAGGAAATTATCTGATTCATTATTTCACCTGTTCACTTGAACCTCAAAACTCACTATAAGACACGCTAAACAACGAGCACAACGCACAGTTACTTCGCTTGCAGCTACACGTGAACTGGTTAAGAAGGCACGAAAAGCCCACTTCGTTCGAAGGGCGGACGACTCCGGTTGTCTTCGGGAGAGTTGGGACTCTGTTTCTGCGGCTGACAGGGTGGCTCGGTCGCGATGTGTATACACTCAAGGCGCCTATAGGGGAACACTGTTGCCAAGCGTTGCCCCCGCACACTCCCTGAGACACCCTGGTCGGCGTTTGCAGGCCGGCTGCAAACCCAGCCGCTGTCGGCGAAGTTCGGTCCACTCGGAAGTGGTCGGTCGGTGCGTAGCAGCCCGGGCCTTTCAAAAGAGATAAATTGAGCGCTACTTCTCCCTCTGCATAGAATTTCTAAACAGCAAATGGAGTTTTACAATATTATTATTCCTGGAGGTAGCGCAAACCTGCAAACCTATACAGGAGCCGCCCCTGGAAGATTCATTACTTATGGCATTGCTTTCTTTATTCATTTGGAAACGTAGAAGTAGTCGCCATTTTATTTACTGACTGCTAAATATGCATTATTGTGAGAAAATTAAAAACAAATATTTCACTCTAATTATCTGAAAGTATCTTAGGACCCATATAACAATTATACGAGGGTTGTAACATAAATAGTGGCAATTATTTATTCACAACCGATGCAAAAGCGTTACATGTTTGCACCTGTTACTGTCCTTCAAAGCAGTGTTGTGTAGAGCCCGCTGCCAGCGATCTGGAAGGCGTAGTATACAGTTAGCAGAGCCTGTTCTGTTGATGGTGCGATTGGAGTGGCCTGGAGGGACGGATCTTTGGAATAGTTCTGAAGCGAATGTCACGAAGTGGTTCCTTCATCTTCGAATCAAATCAAAGTCACAAGGACTTAAGTCCCTGGAGTATGGTGGATAGTACACTACTTCCCAGTCCCATCGACCGAACAAAGCAGCCACAGCTTGCGCTATATGCGCCCGTGCATTGTCATGCAAAATGATGGGTGGGTTGCGCAGATAGTGTTGCCGCTTATTTCGCAAAGCTGGTCGCAAGTTATGCTCTAAAAATACTGTGCTCTGACGGTCTCCGTTGTTACTGTTTCGAAAACATAGTAACATCGTAACGTTAGACCGCTCGCTCACAAGTGACTGTTTCCGTCGATTGTACGCACGCCAGTGCCGTGGGATGGGCGAGTCCATTTGCTCGGAGGTAATGTAGGTATGCCAACAACGTTTGCTGTCGGCGACAATAGTAGATTCCATAGCAGAGTGTCTCCAAGCAGTGTTGCCACTTTTGAAGTTCTAACCCTCGTATATAATTTTAACAGGTTTCAGTCCCGGTAATCTCAGTAATCGTAGGAATCTCTCATGGAGCTTAATTGTCTCTTCCATTACCGACTTTTACTCCTCCCCTTGAATTCGCGTCAACAGCATTGGTAAATTCTCGTAAGATTTTGGACTCATACGAAAATAGTTCATTAAATCTTTCATGTCCGTCTTTATCATTTTATTCAGTAAATTAACACTCAACAAGCTGGTTCTTCTTGATCCACTTTGACATACTCCCTCTTTTTCGTTGTTTACCAGATATAGAGAAAATAATTGCTGTTCTTTCTTTTTTTCTTTTAGATTTTGGACATCATAGCCTTGTAAAATCGCGGTGTCAGCTGACTATATCCAAGACCATACAATCCCATTAGTGGTCTACTGCGAATAGCGAAAAATTTGAAAGTTGGACATTGTGGTGGTAAACTAGGCGTCATTTGTCACAACACATCTCCGTTTGAATTATGTCTCAAACATACGTAATTGAAGTATGTATCCACAATATAGTAATTTAATATATGAATATATAGCAATGAGTCCAGCTTTAACAATATTTTTACACAACACAGTAAATTTACCGTAACTGCTTGATCACAACCAACGACAGCTTATGACGTTAGCATGAGTGTAATCTGTACCATTCAGGTGTTCTGTGCTCTCCATTTTTGAGGTGAATTGTATTTAGCAGCACATTTCGAGTCAAGTGTGCCATATAATTAACAAAATTAGCAGCTTTTTGTTATTACACTTCCACAGTGTACTGCGACAAGTGGAGCACTTTCAGAGTCTTCGGATAATAAATCCGGCTGTTTCGCTTCATGTGACTGTTCTTCATTTGGCCGTCCTACCTCATCATTAATTTCCACCAGCGTGAGTTTCCCTTGCTATGAAGGCGATGCAGAAACTGCTCGCGTATTCAGTGATCCCGACTTCAGCCGTCGACCCATATTGGAGGTAATTTACTGGTCGAAAAAGCGAACGATGAAAGAGGATGTCTCGGACCGTATATTTGAGAGCAATTGCTCTGATAGGTCTTCTGAGCTCCCACCATTTCGGAATATCCTGCGCAAACAGATACTGCGCATTGAGCGTTGAGAGTCGACGCGCACGCGACCAACACCACCTAGAGAGAAGGCCGCGGCGCTCTCGTGTGACGTCAGGCGCGCGCATAGCTGACTGACAAGGGGAGGCCGCCAATTGTGAAATTCAGATTCGATCCATACTGCGCATAATGAAAGCTCATGGCCAGAGGTGTAACATGGCAAAGCACCAAGATGCACTTCTCAGCCATTGTCGAGAAAATCGACAATTAAAAAAAAAAAAAAAAAAAAAAAAAAAAAAAAAAAAAAAAAACCCAGCCGTTGCGGTGAAATACTCTCTACGATTAGTGATATTGTATAGAGGCGTGGCGTAGCGGTAAGCGCTCGGGTTCGTAATCCGAAGGTCGCCGGATCGAATCTCGCGGCATGCAACTTATTAATTATTTGTTTTTTTTGTAATTCTAATGTATACACACACATAAGACAATTAGTAACATCTGATGTTCGAAGTCGCCAGTTTTTCCACGACAGACGACTTTCAAACAACTTATTATATGCAACTGGCGACTTCGAACATCAGTATGTTTTCCGCAAACAAAGTTGTATTTCACAAATGTTATTAATTGCCTTTATAATGTTTACCACGTATAAATGTTCAAATGTTTGTACAGCTTATGGGACTTAACTACGGGGTCATCAGTCCCTAAACTTACAAACTACTTATGAACTACTTACGAACTAGGACGGCACAAATATCCATGCCCGCGGGGGGGATTCGAACCCCCGACCGTAGTGGCAGTGCAGACCGTGACTGGAGCGCCTCAGTCTCCTCGGACACCGCGGCCGGCTTACCACGTATAGTTAACGGAAAAAGTATAAACGATATTCCGAAACGAATACGTATAGTGTAAGTCAAACCTGACGAACAATAGAACAATTTTTCAGAATGTCAATCAGGTGTGTTTCCCAACAGACAATTTAAAAAACAATTGTTCTTGTAAAAACTATCGTTTATCAGATGTTCTCGATAAACTTACAAACTATTTATGAACTACTTACGAACTATGACGGCACAAATATCCATGCCCGAGGGGGGATTCGAACCCCCGACCGTAGTGGCCGTGCAGACCGTGACTGGAGCGCCTCAGTCTCCTCGGCCACCGCGGCCGGCGCTGTCGTGGCAGCGCTTAGCCAGGCGACAATTGTTTGTGAATGGAGCTCGGCGGATCATCGTGTTAGTCGGTGTACTGGTATTAAAACAAATAATAATAATGCCAATTGTGTTTACAGACTGAAAAAATAGTTTTATTTCGCTCCTTATTTTACACTAATTTTCGACATTGTTTGTTGATATTTGACAGCGCTTTGAAGTCACTAATTTTCCTATATTTGAAAAACGAGATGTCATTGTAAACCGATTGAAGATATTTCAAAAATCATTTAAATTCCCGATGATTCAAGCCTTGCTTTCTACAAAAAATTACTATTTTCGAAACTTTATCTATGATGGACCTAAACCTGTGGAACATTTATGCACATAGCTGTTCTTGATGTAGAAGGCAGTGCATTGTCAAAATGGGGAGAATCCCAGTTTCGCACACTTTTCTTTTCATACGCCCTACAAAACGTATCCCATCCGACAACAATGCAAGGGCTCCATCAATTGCAATTTAGTAATCAGTTCACTTCTGTCAGGCCTAACAATCCCCTCATGTGTTACGGAATGTTTATTTCCGAAGTGACAATGCACTATCGATGCCTTGATACTTACACTTGAGTGGCATATGAAGTACAGTGCTTTACCATCAGACTATACAAAATAAATAAATAAATAAATAAATAAATAAAAATAATAAAAGGACGAATCTTCCCATTAAGTATTAAAAATGCTGAACCTTTTCCACTCTTGGTGAACGGTCGAAAGATAGTGTAACAGTGTCCAATTTATACAAATAAACAATCCCAGAGACGGATTTACGTCTCAAATACGTCAAAGACATTAGTGATAAATCTGAAGCATTGAATTAAAATTTGTGGTGCGGCCGGGAATCGAACCCGGACCTCCATGCTTACTAGGCAGACGTCTTAACCGTTTTTTTTTTTTTTTTTTTTTTTTTTTTTTTTTTTTTTTTTTTTTTTAATTTCTTTTCGGGCCTCCCATCTCCCCTTCTAGCCCGTCCTTTCACTCTCCAAATATGCCTTCTTCGGCTAGGCTTCATTGCCTTTCTGTAAAATCACTATCTTTTCTATTCTTCTTTTTTGTTAACAGAAATATTTCTTCCATGGTATATACAAGAACTCAGTGTTGCATTTCCTTTTGCATTGGATAAAAGAGGACTGAAAGATGTACTTCTTTCCAATGAGCTTCTTTGTTGAATAGTACATGCTATAAATTATTTCGGATTTTCTGCACCGAAAATTCAAAGAAAACTTAAATCTGTTTATAAACACAAAACTTTTCCTTGTAATTATATATGAGCCACTTAAGAGGCTTTCACTTTAGTAAAAAAAAAAAAAAAAAAAAAAAAAAAGCGAAAGTTGTGTAGACATTTACTTATACGTCAGTGTTTTCTTTAGAAAATTCGCATATAATATTCGATAATCTTTTATTTGTTCTAACTGGTGGTGTTGTATTGTCAAATACATCAAAAAGTCTTCTTTGCTTTTTTCTTCATTCCTAAGAATGTAGAATACCGCATGTCCCATGATCCAGTTCACAGCATTCCTTTTGGCATTTGGGTATGGCACTTCTTCGGGGTGTAATAGTTTCGTTGGTGTTATAGAGTTATCTGATGTTCGTAGTATAAGCGAGAGTACATGCCGAACATAACCCCAAATATCCTTGATTTTGTCACATGTGAATTTGTGCTCGTCTGTGTCTATCAAGTCACACGTGCTGCAGTTTGGTGATTCCGCCATGCGTATGGTATGTAGCCGTAAAGTCGTCGGTATCTTCCTGTTGACTGCTAAATACCAAGTAGATCTTACGTTTGTGGGTAAATTGCGGTCGTGAATATTCTCCCATATCTTCTTCCAGTTAAAATGATTATACTTCTGTTCTATCACGTTTCTCGGTTTTCTGTCTATCAAGTTGTTGTATACTTCTCTTACTTGTTGAATGTTTTTCTGGGGAACTGCCCTGCGAATGTAGCTGTATTCAATGAGAAAATGTTTGAGGTGATACAGCTCGTTCGGGATGTGGCGCACATCTACTGGCGGGTCCATGCTGATTGGGGCTATCTCATCCAGAAGATGAGCTACCAAGTTGTTGGCAGAAATTTTCCATTGTCGGTAGGTCTTGCAGATGTAAAGCGCCTGTGCCTTACTGTAAACATCTATGAGATTAAGGCCGCCATCTTTGTACATTAGAGTAAGGGTTTCATATTTCACTTTGAAAATCTGACCTTTACTAACGAAGTGGCCGAGCGCTGCGAGCATTCTCTTTCCCATCTCTTTGGCTAATGGCAGAACTTGAGCTACATAGTTCACTTTGGCCGTTATGTATGTATTAACAAGCCGAATTTTTTGTATTTCATCGAGGTTTCGCAGGCTGTGAACTTGTATTCCGGCTCTCATACTCGTCAATGTTCTTTTGTAATTGAGGGCAGCCGTTTGTCGTATATTCCGTGTGTAAACTATACCTAGACATTTCAATCTGTCCGTTTCCGTCAGTTGTCCTTCCGCTCTGATGTTATTGCCACTTCCGATGGTCATAATTCGTGACTTTACGTTGCTGAGTTTGGCAGCAGATGCAAGTTCATACTTCTGAATAATGTCAAGAGCGGTTTGGAGCTCCTGTTCACTTCTTACTACAAGTCCTACGTCGTCAGCGTATGATTTGCAGACAATATTGTGTCCATGTATCTGTAATCCCTGCAACCCTTGTGTTAGTGTACGTAAGAGAGGCTATAGCAAAGGCTATAGCAAATAATTACACGGACAAGGGGCATCCTTGCCTAACAGAGCTATTGATCTTTATTGGACTGCTTAATAGTCCATTTATATTAATTTTTGATGTGCCATTCTTTAATAAATGCCCGATCATCTCGATGAAATGTGAAGGGAAATTCATCGCTCTCATGGTGTTGTAAAGATAATTGTGATTCACTCTGTCAAATGCTTGTTCAAAATCAAGGGACACTATTGCACATCTAATTTTACATGTCTTAGCTATCGCTATTATGTCCCTGTAATCACTTAGCGCGTGAAAAATTCTTCTGTCTTTGCCTACATTTGTTTGATACGGTCCTGTGACTGTTTATTACTGCACGGAGACGTTGCATCAGAATTCGCGTGAAGATCTTGTAGTCGCTGTTCAAAAGCGTTATAGGCCTGAGATTGCTGATGGACTTGCCTGCTGTGGTTTTGGGAACGAGAACCACGGTCCCCTAGCAGAATTCTTTGGGAATGTGTGTACTGTGGTTCATAAGTTCATTACATATGCTCGTTAGTTTACTGAGCAGTTTTTGTCTGAACGTTTGATACAATTCTGCCGGGATACCGTCAGGTCCGGTTGATCTATTTTTTGGACTTCTGAGTATCGCGTCTTCTACTTCGTCTTCTGTGATTTCGGCAGTGAGGCTGTTTGCTTCTTCCGGACTGAGTCTTCCTGGTACCCGTGTCGTGAAGTCCTTTTGTGCCGTCTCGTCTGTAGGTTTCGTGGCTAGGAGCTCTGAAAAATGCTTCTGTATCTCTTCCTTTATGTCGCGTTGATTGGTCAATAATCGTCCATCACTGGCCCTCAGCTCGGTAAGAATTTTTCTGGTTTTACTTTTATGTTCCTGTATGAAATGGTATACGGAAGTTGTTTCGTCTTGGACGGTATTGTGCTGCCGTGACCGTATTTTGCATCCTTCTAGTTGTTTCCTCTTTAAATTGATTATTTTAGCTTGAATTCTCTTAATCTGTACATAATTATTAATTATTGCTGCATCCCGTTTATACAGTTCTCGCAGACACTGAAAATAAAATTCTACTGTTTTCTTCTGCCACTCATTCTTCTCCCGTGAGTAATTTTTCATGGTTCTCGTTATCGCAGGTTTAGCGCATTTAATCCACCAACTGATCGGTGAGCTGAACTGAGTGAACCGTTTTTCGCATGCTTCCCACGTAGTGTCAAAAGCTGCACGACATCCTGGATCCGACAAATGGCTTACGTTAAGTTTCCACTGACCTCGGGCCTTATAGGTCCCTTGTTTCTCCAAATTAATGGTACACATAAAAGCTGCGTGATCTGAGAAGACAGTGGGCCATATTTCCGAATGTAGGATACATTCCTTATGATCAGCTGATGCGTACATACGATCTAAACGACTTGCCGAGTGATTCGTGACGTGCGTGAAGCCAGGCATGTCACCATGCGTATGTTTATGCTGGTGTTGTTTATCGTACATGCTATTCCTCTGCTGTTAGGTAGTTTCTCTATTCGTCTGACTATAATACCTTCTTTTGTTAAAATGGCTGTTCCGAGTTCAGTAGTATAGCCAGGGTTAGCTATAACATTATATCCTGTTATTTGATCCAGATCAATTGCATCTGCCACTTCTTGTAACATAACGATGTATATATCTGCGGCATATATCACGTCCTGGAGAAGTCGCAGTTTGAGTGCGCTCCTTATCTTGTTGATGTTGATTGTGGCTAACCGATATGCTTGTAGTTCGGTCATATTATATTGGTAATGATTTATATTTGTTTTAAATTCTAAACTTTCTGTAATTCTATCATTCTTTCTATGTTTCCTTCTATCTTACTGCTAACAAATTTCAGTTTAATAAAAGTCTGGGTCATCAGTTACTGCTGTGTCTTTCGCCGGTGAAGGCCTATTGTCGTTGGTTCTGTGTTCTTCAGTCTTCTGTGTCATTTCATCATTCGTCTCCATCAATTCTTGATCTTGGTTGGCATCTTCATGGTCGTCAGCCCAGTTTTGAGGAAGGTTACCTTTCCGTTTTTCCTTTTTCCACTCGGTGAGGTCATGAGGTTGTTCTTCACAGTCCGCTTTAGTTTTTGTCGTCGTTTTCATCTTCACAGAGTTTCCTGACGTTTCCGTGACGCCGCCGTAAGAGTCTTCCGTTCGTGACTTTTTGACGGTTTTCTGGCTGCTGTCACGCGTTTTCCCTGTTGTGTCGTTCGACTTCTGTCGCAACTGTTTTGCTTTCTCTCGCAGTGCAGGTGCAGTTTTTTCAGCTCCCTGGTGGGCAATCAGACGTTTTTTATTGTCCGTAGATTGTTTATCCGTAGACGTTTCACCGGACGTAACTGTTTGGAAGTCGTGCTCCGTCTCCTGCTCATTGTTTAATCCCTTATTCGGGGCTTCTGTATTTGTACTGTCGTCAAGAGCCGCAGACTGACGTTCTTCGTTTTCTGCTGGCAGTTCTACAGCAATTTGCCCATCATTATATTCTGGGGCGTCGGTTTCCATTCCGATTTCCTCAATTTGTTCTTCGATATTAGGTACCTCCAGCTCTGCGGTCGTAGCCTCAAATCAGCGGTAGCTGCG
Organism: Locusta migratoria; assembly: GCA_026315105.1. Classification (NCBI taxonomy): domain Eukaryota; kingdom Metazoa; phylum Arthropoda; class Insecta; order Orthoptera; family Acrididae; genus Locusta; species Locusta migratoria. The sequence goes on from CM048755.1 coordinate 326,439,079, forward strand.
ACATCGTGTTCTGAACCACTGCTTCTCCTGTTGGCAGCTGCGCCACTCTCCTTTGCATACATTCAGCACGAACGTGTCCTGTACCACCACATCCTGCACACATTCTAGGTTGTCCTTCATATATCACAATAGCTCTATGGCCACGGACACTAATATAAGAAGGTATGTGTTTGATCATATCGATTTTGACCTGCCTCACACCATTAAGGACCGTAAATTTGTGAGCACCTGTCCATCTCTCTGCGACATTACTGATAACGGTTCCATAGGGTTTCAGAACAGCATTTATATCGTCAGCGGTAATTTCGAATGGCAGTTCGAAAATGCGTAGTGTTCTAACGCCACTTAAATGTGATTTGCAGAGTATCCCATGTAGATGTAGATGTAGATGTAGATGTAGAAACCCAGCATGACTCACTCTAACTTCGCCGATATTACCGTCTGAGTGTTTAAATTTCAAATTACCTCCACATCTAACAATAATATCATCACACATCTTGGCATTTTTCAACTTAATGAAGACTATGCTACTACAGATCGATGGGCAAATTCCAATCATGTCATCCTCTGCTATCTTTACAACCTCCTCCATGAAATTCTCTACTTCAAACGAACTAGGTCTAGCAAAGCTTTTGTCAAACATAAATTTCAACGTGTCAACACGTACAGGTTCTGCCATGGTTAGTCTAAGTTGAATACATGGGGAAACGCTCTACGGCGTTAAACTCACCAACACAGCGCTCGGCCAGCCGCAGCTGCGACGTAAACACAACACGTCCTTACCGCTCGCCCGCCGACAGCGGAATCGAACCGTTAGACTACCACACCACTAACGATTAAGGCGCCTTGGAATAGTCTATGTACGATTTACCTCCACATCACAAACTTTGGAACACAGACGCTGAGTTAAAGTTTGTGATGTGGAGGTAAATCGTACATAGACTATTCCAAGGCGCTCTAATCGTTAGTGGTGTGGGAGTCTAACGGTTAAGACGTCTGCCTAGTAAGCATGGAGGTCCGGGTTCGATTCCCGGCCGCACCACAAATTTTTTTATTTCAATGCTTCAGATTTATCAATAGTGTCCAATTTGATAATATTCTGAACGGATACTTCGGCGCAACTAAGAAAATGCGACAGCGAGCGCTGTCTCTGCCTGTCTGCTTCATTGCAAGGGAAGAGTGGTGGGGGAGAAGCATCGGGTCCCCTCGGCGCGGCACTGGGGCGCGCAAGCACTAAGTGCTCGAGTTGGAGGGCCTGACCTAGAGAGAAGGCCGCGGCGCTCTCGTGTGACGTCAGGCAGAGTAGGTTGCGCGCGCATAGCTGACTGGCTCGCTGCTTCGGCATAGTGAGCCGTGCCCCAGCGGCTACCCAGTCAGCTATGCGCGCGCAACCTACTCTGCCTGACGTCACACGAGAGCGCCGCGGCCTTCTCTCTAGGTGGTGGTGGCGCGACCCCGGTTTGTTGCGGAACAGTGGAGCAGAGGGGCCGTATCCAGCGAGGCCAAACTACGTACAGGTCTCCACTTGGAAACCGCAGTCACTGCTTGGGGACACGACCTGCTGTAAAGGGAACTTTATTTTTGAAGTGAAGAAAATAGTGATGAATTTCATTTCCACATTCTTTCATTAATAATGTTACTCCTTCTTTTATAAGTTTAGAAGCAAGATGGCCGCGGACCCCGCTGAAAGCGGCTGACCCCTAAAGGGGTCCGCGGACCGCACTTTGGTAAGCCATGCAGTAAGTAAATGTTACAAACATATTTTTACGTTTATAGCTGACATCTTTCCATAAAGGGCTTCCACTAAGAACTTATGTTTATCAAATGTTTGAACTGTAGAAAGTGTTTCACTATGTGAATTGCTATCGTTTAACTAGAACTTTATTCCTACACTCTTGTCATTATTCAGTGGAAGTTTACTCAAAACAGTTTATTTTCTTATATTGACATTCAACAATTATGAATGGTTGTTTCATTTACATGTTTCAATCCTTTTGGATAATCTTCAGAATCTTGTAATTGTGTCCACTACACATCTAGTATGTGTTGAGACTTTTGAAATTATTTTCATGACATCATATTCTGTAACACTCCACAAGAAAAATGTATTACTCACTTTAACTGAGTTTATTTATAATGTTTCTTCTCTACATGCCGTAATAAAATGTTTTATGAAAGCCTCATATACTGTCTTTGGATCACTCACGAATATAGAATTTTCGTCTAGTGGTATAGTTAACACCTATTTTTTCTCTATGTTCACATTCATTGTTTACTATGTTCCATTACTGGAGGCACTTATCTGTTCAATAAAATACTTTGCTTTTGGTCTCTTCCAGGATACCGTGTACGTTTCTCTGCTGTTATTTTACTTCATTAGGAAGTACATCAATTTTGGATCTCTGAACAGCACATATAGTTCAATTTATTGTTACCAATTTCTTACCAAATCAATCACTCGCTGGCCATTGTTGGACAGACAGCATCAAGATACAATAATTACACAACAATAAAATGAATGTAACTACTGCGATTAGAGTACAGTTATTTTAAAACATTTTAGGTATATAATGCACTTGACAATAATAAAACAACAATAAAATCAATACAAGAACACAATAAAAGTAAAACATCATAGTCTATTGATGATATCAAGTGTCAGCACAAGTAGGCACTGTGATGTAACCAGAGACGAATTCTTTACTATTGTGCGCTGCTTTTTCTTTTAATTTACACAAAACTTAGTTCTCAGTTGCTCCAATCCTAAAGACAGTATTTTCTTAGGCAGAGCATTAAGTAGTTTTAGAGATACAATTGGAAAGATGTTTTGTGTGTATATTCATCGGCCTCTTGTAACATGTCTTGGTTTTTTGCAGGCTGCCTGCAAATTGTAACAAAATAGAGACGAGAAAATTGATAAATGAATCGTCAAAAAGAACCTTTCACTCTTTGCCTATCTATACTGTCTACATAGTGAGTGCAGTGTTGATGACTTTCACTTCTCTTCTGGTCTCGTGGTATATGTTTATGTGAATGAGGAAGTTGAGTATATAATGGCTGAAAACAGTCTACAATCCTAATTTAGAAAAAATAGGTTTCGAGTGATCAGCTGTATTACTTGAGGTGATGATCCTCATTGCTTCCTTATACATTAAAATCACATTTTACAGCCCTCAGAATGTCCCACAGTAACAGCCCACAACTGATGTGACTGTGTAACACTGCATAATTTATTTTAACGAAGTATTGTTCTGATGTTACAGTTTTTGCTTTCCTCAAGAGGTACAGGACCTATGAAAGTCAGGATCATAGATGTTTAGTGTCTTGTTGCCAGGTTAAGTTGGTATCGAAGAAGAACCCAAGACGTTTAACAGCTGATGTGTCACCCAGTGCTCCAGTCTTCTTGAGACTGCATATAACCTCTGTGTTTTGCCTTCATTAATTTTCATTTTGATTATGAAAAACTGGTCTCGGGTTTCACTTCATAGTTGTTCTGCTTATTGAACATCCTGAGTAATATTTTCTTCCTTTTGAGAACAAGGTTGTATCGTCTGTGAACTGCAATGCGTGTCCACTGGTGCCTAGGTTATTAACAAATATAGAAAAAAGATACAATAGAGGTCCTATAATGGGTCCTTGTTGTCCACCGTTTTTAAGTTATTTTCACCTGAGACTGATCTACATATAGATCCCGCAATCCATCCAAATTTGCCTGGCAGAGGGTACCTGGTACCACTACTAGTTTTCTGTACCTGTTCTGTTTCCTGTTTCACTCCCATATAGAACTAGGGAAAAATAAATACTTGTATGCATCTATGCAAGCCCTAATCTCTCTGACCTTATCTTTGTGATCTTTACGTGAAATTAAGTTGGCTGTAGAAGAACAGTTCTGCAGTCCGCTTCAAATTCTGGCCTTCTAAATATCTTCAACAGTGATTCTTGAAAAGAACGTCGCATTCCCTACAGCGACTCCTGCAAAAGCATCTCACAAGAAAAGTACTTCGGCTCGAACAAAAACATATACACCAAAATCGTATGAGAGATAATGTAAAGATCCCTTTTGCACTAGTGGTACTCCCACATCTGCAAAACTCTGCAGTCGTCCGTTAGAGGCCTCTGCATGTGCCATACCGCATTGCAGTTTAACCTGTTCGTTCGCCAGTAGGGACGGTGCAGTGTGACTCCGAAGTTGCGTTTTGTGATGTTATTTGTGTGGTGAAGCGTCAGATGGGGCGGCGATTGCTAATCAATCCTGCTAATGTATTGAGATTAGTTGAGATGAAGTTACGAAGAACCCTTCTTCGTGAATATGGTATTAGTGTAGAAGATGAATCATTTGCGTGCTTTCTCATATCTGTTATGGTACAGAAATATGAGCATAAGTTAGATACTGTTGTTACAAACTCATAATAATGATAATAGGGATGATGATGACGAACAACTCATTGCAAGTGGTAGTGCTAAGGTAAGTGCGGGAAGAGGCGATGGAACCAGTGGCAGTAAATACCAACAGTCTTTCGGGAAGAAGGTTAAAGTTGCAACTATCATCACGGCTTTTGATGACAATATGCTAGAGAACATGTACGATGATTATTAGATAAGTTATAGTTAAGATATCTGCATTACGTATGGCGTCTACAATTACATCTACAGTGCTATCTAGAGCATGTTTGCAGAGCTTTGCAGAAAAACGACACCCACCAGCACATTGAGTGTGTACGTAGAGATCCTGTAACCAAAAGTTCATACAGATATGTTTGTTCGAGCTCATGTACTTTCCTTGTCAGTACCACTTGCGCATTAATCGAACCGACCAGTAACAAGTCTAGCCCCGTGATTCTGAACTGCGTCCTTCAAACCGTTCTGGTGGGGGCTCCAATTTATATGCAGTCTCCTTTACAAACAAATCACATCTTCCGAAAATTCTCCTCGTAAAGCAAAGGCGACCATCCGCACTTCCCACGACTCTCATATGCTCGTTCCATTTCATATCGCTGTGCAGCGTTACGCCTAAATATTTATTAATTGACGCGACTCTGTCAATCAACACGCTGATAATGCTGTATCTGAACATTACGGAGTCGTTTCTCCTACTCAACTGCACCACCTTACATTTTTATACATTTAGAGCTAGCTGCCATTCCTCACACCACCTAGTAATTTTGCATCCTATTACAGTCATTCAATGACGACACCTTCCTGTACACCACAGCATCATCAGCGAACAGCTGCAGATTGCAACTCACTCTGTCCGTCAGATCATTTACATAGACAGAATATAACAACGGTCCTATCACACATCCATAGGGCACTCTTGACGTTGCCCTAGTTCTCTGACGAACACTTGCCATCGAGGACAACGTGCTGGGTTGTATTACTTAAGTAGTCTTTGAGCCATTCACATATTTGTGTAGCTATTCCATAAGCTCGTACCTTCGTTAGCAGTCTGCAGTGCAGCACAGAGGCAAACCCTTTTCGAAAATCGAGAAATATGCAGTCAGTCTGTTGCCCTTCATCCATATTTCTTATACTGTCACGAGAGAAAAGGATAAGCTGAGTTTCGGAAGATCAATGCTTCCTGAAGCTGTGATGACGCATGGACATAAACTTTTCCGTCTCAAGAATATGTATCGTATTAAAACTGATAATATGTTCAAGAATTCTACAGCAAACTGATGTTAATGATATTCACCTGTAATGATGTGGGTCCGTTCTTTTGCCTTGATATATATGGGAATCACCTGCGCCTTTTTCCAGTCGCTTCGAACTTTGAACTGGATAAAAGATTCGTGATAAATGCAAGCTAAGAAAGGGCCCAAGGCAGAAGAGTACTCTCGAAATGGTAACCTATCTGCACCTGGCGACTTGTTTGTTTTCATCCTCTCTCAGCTCCTTCTCTACAGCGGCTATGCCTATTTCTAGGTCCATTTGGAGTTAGTTGCGATCGTCAAAGCAAGGTATGTTTGCATGGTCCTCCTGAGTGAGTGATTTCTTAAATGTTAAATTAAAAAACTTCAGCCTTCATTTTGCTGTCTTCTATCACCACCCCAGAATAATCAACGAGCTCTGGATAGAGGCCTTTGATTCGCTTACCCATTTTACATAGGACCAGAATTTGTTCAGGTTCTTGGCAAGATATTTTGCTAAGATATGAAGGTTTATTGCAAGCATCGCGCATAGAACTTTTTATAGACGCGCAAATCTGTAGTAACACATTCCTGGTTTGATTTTCTTGACATTTTTTGAACCGAGAGTACAACTGAAATTGCTTATCTGCTCTTTCTAACACAAACACATTCCAGAACGCCCAACCATTAAAATGAATTCGCCTATACCTGTTACATACAACCGCTTAACCTCACAGTCACTCTCGACTTCGACCTCAAGAGAAAGAATATTTTGTCTACTGCATTGAACACACCCTCTCCAATTGTACTTGATCTATCTTTACGATAACCATCCATTCTTCGGTAAATATTTCGGTGCTTCCTATCACAGAGTAACATATACAGAGAAGCAGCCCCCTCTAAACCACTGTCCTACGCTCCCCTCGTAGTTCCGTAAGATGCTAGCAGGTGTCAGGCGGTTCACTGGCTTAGGGTGCCTCTCGCACATCAGAGGGTAGCGTGGAGGGGAGGCTGAGGGGAGAGCTCGTGCCGCCTGCCACGAGGCCACGGCTGTGTCCGGCTTGCTGGCGTTTGAGGGGAGGTGGTGGTGGGGACAGCCGCTACCTGCCGCCTGCTCTGGCCAGTTTAAAGAGCTGCTTCTGACCGCAGCGCCATCATGGGACATCTTACGGAACTGCTGGAAACCCTCCCTCCCCGCACCCCTGAGCGTAGGACCGGGCCCTTACGGAGGTTTCCCGTCTTTATATATTTGTCTGTGTTCCTATTTTGGGATTCAGCCAAAAGTCCCGAGGCTTATTTGAGCGCAACAAATTTCTTACAATGCAATAAACTCGAGAACTTTTTTCTAATACTTTAAAAAATTTACTGCTAATATTTTGACACACGAAGAGTCCTGAATGCGGCGTGATTTCACTGTCTGCATATCGACTGACGAGTGTTCATGAGAACTATCACCTAGTTTAAAATTAACCATGTGAACTCCACAAGTACTCTGATACCTGAGTAGCTGCTTCCTTTCAGTAGTGAACTCCTGACCTATCAATGAGATCCCTACAATTGCCCATCTGATAACGCAGGTCCAGGAATCTGCAGCCATGAGTGTCGCACAGTCAACGAAGTCTTTGGCTGAGACCCTACACTTGACTATAAAAACCAAAGTATACTAATCCATTCTGAGAACAACGCTGTGCCCTGTGTGTGAGGCCAGTAGTCTTCACCAATTTTAACAGGCGCCCATACGATCTGGTTGATGATGTCTTCAGAATCTAAGTGACAGGAGTCATTAGAGTCGACATGAGCAACAACTTGCAGACAACTAAACACCCTATGCTCAATATCCGCCAGCAAGTCCGCCTCCACATGTCGGGTGAGGCCTCCCCGGCGGACATACCGAGTGCACATCAGACTTCCTTCTGGCCCTGGACGCTATTTACCTGTGTAGCTCCATAAATGACTGACACTGGAGCTCCCATTCACTAACAGACCCCTACCCCGTGTGTCTGCTTGTATCCTGCTGAAGGACCGGCCACCCATTCACTCTTGGGATGAACGGGCGATGCCATATGGCTAGCCTCCACATTGGCCCTCTGCCTCGAACGACGCAAAAGTGTTACCCGCCCCTCACCTTGCTGTGAAGGCGGATCAAATGTTTCTGGTACACAATTACACATGAAGGTTCCGCGGCAGCGAATACCATGGGCGACCCACGTGACACCTGAGGTTCCCCATGTGATACGTAACCTCTTCGCAGCCGCCACACCTCGAGACAGATGCTTGGAGACTGCTGACGGTGGCCAAAGACTCTTTCAGCTGTTCACAAGCAGCAGCCAACCGTTTCTGCATCCCTACACAGCACGCATAAGACCTGTCCATCCTCCCACTGCTACTGAAATACTTAATCAGCGAAAACGAATAAAGTAGCTAAATAATTCAATTCGCTACTACACTAGTGCTTCACTAATGGCAGCTGGTATCTGACTAACCTTTGATAAAAGTTCCCCCACTGTTCAAACTAACAGACTAACGAATACAGAACATTGTGTTACACTACGTGAGAATAAAGCTTTTGAAGACGAAACCACAGCCAAAATTTAAGAATTGACTACTACGAAAATATACAGAAAAGTTTAATTACGCAACTTAGTGCACTTGAGGTCTCACTGATCCTAGCACTGATACAGTTGGTCACCTACAAGATATGATTTGTTGAATGGGGTCTTATGTATGGTACAGTCGAATTCCTTACTAATATCACAGACAACCAAAGCTATAGATCTTTGTCTTCAAACTTATGACTTATATTTTTAACTAAATCAAATACAATTGTTGTGGACCTGCCTTTTTGAAAGCCATACTGTGAATAATAAAAGAGATTTTTTTCCTTCGAAGTAACTTAAAAGTTGATTTTCATTATTGACTCCATCACCTTAGCTACTAATGGCATTGTAGGTATGGCCCTATAGTTTGATATTTCGTATGAATTTTTTTCTTTTCTCTAAGCTGGAACAGTGTGGGCTACGTTTAAGAAATCTGGAAATTCCCCAGTGGTTGTGCTATTTCATGGATTATACAACCTCTGACAACAGAGTTTGGAGAATAGTACTGTAACATTAACATAGATGAACTGTGAACTACCGTTACCTTGCTGTCTTTCGAAATAGTCACCTCACATAACTGTGCACCGCTGTGCTCTGTGCTACATGTCCTGGAAACTTTGCACGAAGCTTTCCTTTAGGATGGTGTTTAAAAGCCTCTTCATGTTTCGTTGGATGTCAATAATATCGTTAAATCTCTCTCATTCAAAAGCAAGTTTGAGTCGAGGGAATAGGAAGAAGTTTGGAGGATTGAGATCCGGCGAGTATGATGAATGTTCAACTGGCACCACTCCCTTTTTTGCCAGGAACTGTTTGATTTGATTTGATTTTTTTTTAGGGAAGCCAAAACAGTGTTGGTCCAACCCGCCACTGCCCACACCAAAACTGAGTTTATTGTGCGGTATCGCTCCCTGTATGTCTAGTAAAGCCAACCAATGCCCTTGAACAGTGCAAGGAGTCCCTTTACCAGTTCTTTATTAGACACAATTTCTTCGGGTCTGGTTGTCCCAAATGTTCTGTGCCTTTTACTCTCCAATGCAATGCATTCGAAGATAAGATGTGATGCAGTTTCATCACCCTCATCACAGATCCTACATTTAGGGTCCTCTTCTGTTATTCCCATTGTATGTAGGTGTTTTTTGAAATTCCCATGGCCTGTCAGCAACCCAAACATGAGTCTAATCTCTCTACTGTTCAGACCCAGGATTGCAGAGCTTCTTTTAAAACATGGCTTTGGCATCATTGCCTTGCCATGTTTTTGTTGATGGACTTTGGTCCAATATTCTACGTGCTGTCTTCTGAGCCAGTTACGTAGCTCCAATTTGATCATTCCCTTCGTGATTGTCAGGACAGGTTCCGGTCCAATAAATGGAGTCTCTGCCCCCATCCTGGCTAATCTGTCGGCATGTTCGTTGCCTCTGATCCTCGAGTGGCCAGGGACCCACAATAGGTTTACTCTATTGCTTTCCCCTAGCTCCACTAGAATCCTGTGACATTCTGCAACAGTTTTAGACCTTCTTGCAGGAGCTGCCAGTGATCTCAGGGCTGCCTGGCTGTCTGAATAGATGTAGATGCTACGATCTTTGTAGCACCTACGCAAATTCTCCTCCACACATGCCCTGATGGCAGTGATTTCGGCCTGGAATACTGAGGCCAGTTTTCCTAGAGAGATGACGCCCTCCAGTCTTGGCTGCACCCCATATACCCCAGCCCCAACACCTTGGTCTGATTTTGACCCGTCAGTGAACCAGACAATATCCCCCGTACGGTGTCGAACTATTTTCTCCCACTGCTCCCTACTTCCAATTGTTATATTGAAAGGCTTGTTGAAGCAGTATGGGGCTATAATATAGTCGGCTGCCATTTCCCCAACCTTTCCTATATTTACCTCACTCACTATTCTAGTGTGTGATTCTGGATATCCCAAAGAGTTCCAGTTGTTGCCAGATTTGAGTCTGTATGCACCAGCCGCTGCCTCCATCTTGACCCAAAGGTGTAATGGGGGCATATCCAGCATGGTTTCCATCCCAGCAGTTGGTGTGCTGCTAATTCCGCCTGTTATGGCTAAGCAGGCTAATCTCTGCACCTTACCAAGCTCCTTACCAGCAACCTGCCGTTCTACCTTCTTCCATCACACGACCCCCCCTAGGTGATCCTGGGTCTAATCACTGTGGTGTATATCCAGTGCATACCCTTGGGGCTCAAGCCCCAATTTTTGCCACAAGCTGTCCTGGTACTCACAAGAGTACCTTTTGCCTTGGAGCAAATATTCCTGATGTGAGGGGTCCATGTCAGTTTCTCATCTAGGGTAACCCCTAGATATTTCACTGTCCCCTTCACAGGTAGCGCTTCATTGAAAAGCTTTAGATTCCAACTTGAGTGTTGAAAGTGGTTCTTTGTGAATGGTACAACAACAGTCTTCTTAGGACTAACCCCCAGATCCTGTTTTCTGCACCAGCCTTGCACAATGTCCAGTGCACCTTGTGCCATATTCTTCACTGTGTCAGCAAATTTGCCAAGTATTACTATGACAAGATCATCTGCGTATCCTTGGCAAAAGTACTGCCTAGAGTTTAATTCTCCAATGAGATCATGCACCAGTAGATTCCACAATAAAGGGGAAAGAACTCCTCCTTGCAGGCAACCCCTAGTGGCGTTGATTACCATTTTTTCATCCATCATGGTAGCCTCTACCTTTCTTCCACTGAGCATGGCCCTTGTCCACCTACATATAGTGGTCCCTAGGTCATGCACCTCTGCTGCCCTAACCATGGAATCGAAGGTCGTCCAGGAAGATACAGAGGGCTATTTCCTGAAAGTGTAGTGCTTTCTCCACCTTCCCAACGAGTTGGTGGAGAGCTGTCTCACATGATTTACCTGGCTGATATGCATGTTGGTTTGAATGAAGAGGAGCCCTACTTAACCTCCTTTCTCCAACATGCACATTAACCAGCTTTTCCAATGTCTTAAGAATGAAGGAGGACAGGCTGATTGATCTCATATCCTTGGCCTTGGTATGATCAATTCTCCCTGGCATTGGAATGAAGACAACCATCACTGCCCCCCAGGCATTGGGAATGATTCCTGCTGCTAGGCTAACCCTAAATAACCTGCATATGAATCTAATAAGATTTTTTCGCGCTTGTTGCACGAGAGCTGGAAAGATTCCATCAGGGCCAGGTGACTTGAACGGTTGAAATGTTCCCACCGCCCATCGGACCTTTCTGAAATCAACACACTTCTTGGCCAGATCCCAGTCCTCTGCGAATACCTGAGAACCGTTGTCTCTCAGTAATCACATTCTGGTCTGAGTTATCCCCCAGAATATATTGAGGAAAGTGAGTCTTGAGGAGCAGTTCCAGCGTTTCATGTGCTGTCTTTGTATACTCCCCATCCTCCTTCCTCAATGTTCCTCCTGGATTAGTTGGTACCCTAGTGAGGATTTTATGAAGTCTTGCTTGAGCAGCCGTGCCCTCCACTTCCTCACAGAATACCTTCCAGGATACCTCCTTTGCCCGTCTGATGGCAAGGTTGTAATTGACAAGGGCCTCACGATACTTTGCCCATTGTCCTTTGCGCCTCACAAGGTTAAACAGTCTTCGTACCTGTTTCCTTTGCATTTCCAGGTTATTATTCCATCAAGGCACACTCATATTTCTGCACTTCTTGGTGATTGGGCACTTGTCCTAGTATGAGGTCACTATAGCAGAGGTTACGGCCTCTGCTACTTCCTCAAACTCTGCTGGATTCCTTATCGAAGTTTTAATTTCTGATAGGCTGAAGTCAAGGTCTCCCCTATATGTCTCCCAGTCCGTTTTCCTGGGATTCCTATAGGCCATGGTCTGTCTGGTTCCCATTTCAACCTTGAATTTAATATACATGTGATCTGATGAGGATGGCTCCAGGACCACATGCCACTGTTTGACGTAACTTCCCATCATCATGGAACCAAAAGTTATGTCAATTACTTCTTCCCTTCTACTATTCCTGAATGTAGGTTCATCACCCCTATTCAGGATCTCCAAGTTGTTAGATAGGAGAAATTCAAGAATGTGCTCACCTCTACTGTTGGTGTCCTTGCTGCCCCATGATAGATTGTGGGCATTGGCATCACATCCCACCAACAGTTCGTCACCTTGCCGATGGCAGGTTTCCGCCAGTCTCCTCACTTCCAAAGAAGGAGGAGAGCTCTCTTCGTAAGGAAGGTATGCTGAGGCCAAAACAATTTCCCCCGTGATACCTGCCTCACGTTGCTGCATCCTGATAGTCACCAGGTCCCTGGAACAAAAATCCATCATTGGTATGAAAGGTATTCCATTTCTAACATAAATGCATGTTCTGGAGCTTTTTGATTTCTAGCATAAATCAGTTTACCTCCAGTACCACCGAGGCCCGATACACCCCTTTGTATAATAGGGTTCTTGTATCAGGGCCACATCCACGTCCTGTCTCCACAGGCGACGGCTCAGGGCAGCAGTGGCCCCTTTACTGTGCTGCAGGTTTATCTGCAGCACTTCCAGTCCCCATCTTGCTGCCATTATTGCCTTTAAGGTCTTTGATTACCCTGACAGCGACCTGCGAGAATCCTAAAAACAGTTTCAGTCCTTGCTCTCGCATTGCCTTCAGGGACTTCTCTCCGACCTCCACCACCAGGGTTCGTCCTTCCAGAATGACCTTTTGGTTAGTTGCCCTCCAATCCTCTGTCGAGACTTTTGGGTTCTGAACCCTTACTTTCTCGAACAGAGTCTTTGGAGGGACATCCTTAAGGATCTTTGGTACCCATATTGATACCTTGCGGTCTTCAGGAGTTCGGTTGCTGTCTTGCCCAGCAGCTTCGCCTCCCACGGGTATATCATGGGCACCTTGTCCTTAAGCCATACTGCTGAGTGGCCCCCCTCACAGACAAAAATGAGGGCACCGCGATCTAGATAGACCCTCCTGAATCTCTTCAAAGAGGGCCATCTGCACGAGCTCCTCCTGCTGCGAGGTGATGCTCACCAGTGGGTATCCTTCTTGGACAACCGCCATTCTAAAGACCGAGACTGCAGTACTATAGGTCTGTTTTCCTATTTCCTGCCTCAGCCTTTTAGGATCACGCTTGTCCAGAGAGGAAGGAGTCTTAGATTCCTCCCTAACCCTCTTGCCACCTGTCTTTGACGTCTAGGGGGTCTGTGTATCCCCTTTGACCTGAGGCAGTTTCTTTTTGGGGGTCTTGGGCTCAAGCCCTTTTGATTCCCTACACTTATGCTTAGGAAGCCATTATTTTCCTTCCTTTTGCTTCTGTTCCTTGAGAAGTTTCCTCCTCTGAGCCCCAGACAAGGCCTTAATCCTAATCTGGTCTAACTTCTCTGTTACAGTTCCCACTTCTTGCTCAGGTCTAGACCCTGACTGAGAAGTAGGAGTGCACTCCATCGGTCCTGATCCCGATGTCTGAGTATCTGAGGTCTCAGATGGCCCCTCAGATTCTTTTAAAATACTTTCTTTCTCTGTGTTCATCTTAGTCCCACGGGATTTGGGGATTTATATGGTCCACACCACGATAACCCCGCGTGGTGCAAGGCTACTTACTCAGGGAGGTCGCCCGGTATCCCTGAGGCTCTGTTCGAGACACATCCACCCATGTGCCACGCACCCCTCGGCACAGATCGCATCACACCTTGGGTTGGGAAAGGAATTGGGAAAGGACTGGGAGAGGATAAGGAAGATGGGACGTTGTGGGACACACTTCGTCAGATCCATCAGCTGAGGCCTTTCCGGCAGTAGGTTCTCTACCTTCGGTATAGCCCTCTGCTTCACACGGATACGCAAGCCTCTCCATCCGCACGGACAGTGCTTCGTCAAGGTGGTGTCCCCTGGAGAGGGAGGAACTGTTTGCTGATATTGGCTGTGTGTGGGCGAGTGTTGTCCTGCAACTTGAACATCCACCATATTCGCCAGATCTCAATCCTCCAGAGTTATTCGTATTCCCTCGACTCAAGCTCACTTTGAAAGGAAAGAGGTTTGACGATATTCCCGACAGCTAACGGAACGTGACAAGGCGTTTGAACATCATCCCAAAGGAAGACTTCATGCAATGTTTCCAGGACATGTACTGAAGAGCTCAGTGGTACATAGTTGTGGGAGTTGCTTATTTCAAACGGCAGTGAGGTAACTATAGTTCATATTTCATCTACGTTATTGCTACAGGACTATTCACCAAAATCTATTGTGACAGGTTGTATAGCCGCGGTGGACTAGCCGAGCGGTCTAAAGCGTCTCGCTGCGGAGCGCTTGTTTGCTCACCGTGGAGGTTCGAGTCCTCCCTGGGGCATGGGTGTGTGTGTTGTCCTTAGGTTAGTTTAGTTTAAGTAGTTTGTAAGCTACGGACTGATGACCACGCAATTTGGTCCGATAGAATTACAAACATTTGAACTTTTGAACAGGTTGTATAATCCATGAAATAGCACAACCACTGCCTTCATTCTGGTGTTGAGTGAAGTAATGTGTGTAAATAAATTACTGAAATAAAATGCAGTAATAAATGGAATGTGAATAATATTTGAAGTGAAAATGAAAACTTAGTTCAGTTCAGAGACACAGACGAGTAAAAACCTGCGACCGCGTTCCGACAGTGTATCGATCGCTAACGCTGCAGATTCATCAGGCCATAGTATCATCAACTATGTACGTGTGATGGAACGCGACAAGGAGGCCGTCGCTCTCTCCACAAGCGGAAGACATTGATTCAGCGATCAGGCCAGTGACCGACCACCTCTCATGAAACCACAAACTGTCAAACGTGAGCAGCTTGAAACAACGTGACCAGAAGCCAATAACCTTCTGTATGGATCTCCAGAGCAACATGACGATTGATCTTTCTAGAAACTGTATAATGTGACAGAAGAACAACGACCCCGAAGGCATTCACCTCCAGCCAGGTCCAGAGAGAGAGAGAGAGAGTATTGGCAGTAGCGGCGTTAGCAACAGCAGCAGCAGTAGCAGAAGTTGGAGTTTGAGTCATGATCAGCCACCGGCAGTGACAGATGGGATTGAAGATGGAAGAATCTGGTCGCCAGTAACAGCATTCGGGGAAGAGATCAAGAACAGCAGAAATACGAGGTACATTCAAGTTCTAAGGCCTCCTATTTTTTTTCTAATTAACTACTCACCCGAAATCGATGAAACTGGCGTTACTTCTCGACGTAATCGCCCTGCAGACGTTCACGTTTTTCACAACGCTGACGCCATGATTCCATGGCAGCGGCGAAGGCTTCTTTAGGAATCTGTTTTGACCACTGGAAAATCGCTGAGGCAATAGCAGCACGGCTGGTGAATGTGCGGCCACGGAGTGTGTCTTTATAGATGGAAAAAGCCAAAAGTCACTAGGAGCCCGGTCAGGTGAGTAGGGAGTACGAGGAATCACTTCAAAGTTGGTATCATGAAGAAACTGTTGCGTAACGTTAGCTCGATGTTCGGGTGCGTTGTCTTGGTGAAACAGCACACGCGCACCCTTCCCGGACGTTTTTATTGCAGTGCAGGAAGGAATTTGTTCTTCAAAAAATTTTCGTAGGATGCACCTGTTACCGTAGTGCCCTTTGGAACACAATGGGTAAGGATTACGCCCTCGCTGTCCCAGAACATGGACACCATCATTTTTTTCAGCACTGGCGGTTACCCGAAATTTTTTTGGTGGCGGTGAATCTGTGTGCTTCCATTGAGCTGCCATCTCTGGGACGTATTGACAATGAACACGGCCTCATTTTAAAACAATGCGCATGTTACTATCTCTTTCCAGTCCGGAGAAAAAAAATCGGAGGCCTTAGAACTTGAATGCACCTCGTACTCTCCCAGGATGACTAACCAGAACGATAGGATGCGGTCTGGTCGTAAAAGTCATCTGTGATCTCCATCAAAGGTTCTGCCACTCGAAGACTTGCAGCCCGAAGGCCATCGAGTCGACCCCAGGGCAAGGACGCTCCGCCTTTACTCCGCGCCGCTACCTCTGGTCGTAGCACAACACAACACTTTTGGACGACGAAGATGGGAAAACCACACAGCACCGCCACGAGATAATTTCGCAGGAATTATGGACTGTGAACGCGCAATACTAGCTTCGATGGCGAGCGCTGTTCAACTGGCCAGCGAGAAGTAGTAATGAGAGATCCACGGCCGAAGCCGCCGCACGCTTTACCGCAGTCGCCGAGCCAGCTAGCTCACAGTAAGAATAATGTACGGTTTAATTGTTTAATACATGCATTTTGTGTAAATGCTGTTTCATTTATGCCTGATACCTGAACCAAGGAAAAGATCCCACAACCCACGTGTTCATAAGATTCCTTACATAAATGCTATACTGACAGTAAACTGTTACCTTGTAGTTAAAGCTTGCCATCCTGAAAATAGGGCGATGCATTTACAGTTGTTGTTAAGTGCTCATTATTTCGCAGAGCGGTAACAGAACTATTCTTCACAGAAGTGTCTTCACGACGTTTACTTCATTTGATGTCAGAACTCCTCTTCACTGGGGAATTTCCAGATTTCTTAAACGTAGTCCACACAGTACCAGCTTAGAAAAAAGAAAAAAAAAATCACACCAAGCTTTATTGTCAGACGTTGTAGTTCTTACTATACTACTGAATATGCCATAAAATCAGGGTTCCATGAAGGTTAATATGTTTTTTAACAATTTTC
Source organism: Locusta migratoria (assembly GCA_026315105.1). Taxonomy (NCBI): domain Eukaryota; kingdom Metazoa; phylum Arthropoda; class Insecta; order Orthoptera; family Acrididae; genus Locusta; species Locusta migratoria. The sequence goes on from CM048755.1 coordinate 326,455,970, forward strand.
ATTGTGTCGTTGGATACAAGGCATATTGCGTTTATTTTCAATTTTCACAGTATTTGAATGATTTATTTCAAGGTCAGGAGCTGCGTCTACTGTGCATTATAAAATACTAAATAAAGTCGTCTGGGCTGCACGAAATTCTGCAGAAGGTGATCCTTTTTATGTGTTGATTAATTAAATTCCTTGTTGCTTTACAAGGATTGTGAGCTTCTTCAATAAATTTGACAGTGCTATACTGCCTTGCTTTTTCTAAATCCTATCTATTACTTCTTTTGACCTGTAATTAAGTACACACTCTGTCCTTAATGTCACTGTCTCTAACTGCTTTGACCTTATCAAATAGTAAATGGACAATGCAGTTTATTTCAGCTAGTCTAGGGGGAGATCATATCTTTATTTTATTTGGTATTTTAAGGAAAATGTACGTGAAAAATGAGTTTGAGAGTCTGAAACATGCAATGGAATGCATCATTCGATGCTAGTTCATCAAATATTTAGTGCTAATTGATAGAAGTCAAGACAGGTTTGAAAATATCTAAATTTTTCTGTGTAATGACTCTATTTATGAATACATAACTTGAATGCCAGCTAAGAACTTGTGGTGTACTCACTAAGTTTGTACATAACTTCCTTATAACTGCACTGGAATATGAGATTGTAGGGTCTACGACACTTACTGTGTAGTTCCTAGGTTTGTAACAACTGAGTCGAGAAAAAAATCTTCTCTCTTTAGTCCATAATTGCTTACTTGGTTCATGAAACCAACTCTTGAGTATTACCTTATCATATATGACTATTGAAGTCTCCACATAATGTAAAATTTACTACTAAGCACACTAGATGACACAGGTAACTATCCAGATGGTTAACGACATTTTAAAAATTACCATGTGGCGAACAATTCACAATTAGGTTAGCGTCTAGCGGCTCGAAAGTAGTTACTTCTAGGACTATTTCTATACAGAAGTTACTTGAGTCAACTGTCTTGGGACCGAGCGAACTATCTGCACACACAGACACACCATCATAGATAATAATTTCATATCACCATACATGCATCATCTTCAGGTATTCAATGCCGTTGAAAAATTTTGTTCTTGGTTGGGATGGCTAGTGTTCATACATACATAGATCATCTGGTCTCATTACGTCAACAAAATTGATCAATGTATCAAATTTGTCCTGAGACACTTCAGATTTATACTGGCTATAACGAACTCAGCATTGTTTTCAATTGTGTAATCTTCTCTTCCAATGGAATGTTGTTTGTTTTGAGTTCTTATCATTGGGCATCACCTGTAATAAAAAAAAAGTCTTATTACAATGTTCTTGGGCCATATACTGCTATCCTTATTTTCATCTTTAAGCTCGATATCAACAACAATATTGAAGCTATCATTTATTTCAGTTCTTCAACCGTGAAACTGTTGTGATCTGGGAAAATATTTTGTAAGAACATACAGTTTCAACTGTGGTGTCATCTCTCAGTTCAACTGGATGAAACCAGACTTTTTGTCAGCATACAGGATTAGTTTCTCATATTCTTCTTTAATTCATGGATTTCTGGAGGAATTTTAAGAGCCTTTCTGTAATCTGATTTCCATAGTTTCGTTTTTACTAATTTATTATGGTTGAATATCTTATAGGAGTGGCCCCATTTTTCATTAATATTGTCGCATTGAAATGGAAGCAGGCTTGACTTCGAAGGCAACTGAGTGTGTGTGTGTGTGTGTGTGTGTGTGTGTGTGTGTTGATGGAAATGAGAGACCAAACAACGAGGCCCTCAGTCCTGAAGGCAACTGAACACAGCACTTACATTGAAAGCAGGTTTATTACGAACTTAACATACACGCAGCACTAACTACCTCTCAGGCAGAGTGCTCTGCTATTTATACACAGACAGAATGTACCATAAATTAGAAGAACAGTTAACATAAGAAACAAGTAGAATTTACAGGTGAACGTAAGAAAGATATAGAACGTTCTGGAATTGTTCATTACAAATAAATAAATTTTTGCCAGTGGACGGGATTGAACCGGCGACCTTCAACATCGCAGTCGCTGGCGCTATCCCCTGCACCACGCCGGCAGTCGGTTTGGGTGGTGTCTCGCGGCAATATCGTCCTGTCTACATGTCAGTATGTGGAACTACTTTGCGATACATATTAATCTCTATGGACAGAGCCCTGTGGTCTGAGGGATAAATTCCAGTAGTGTTTACAGCTGTATCTTTCCTATTTAAATTCTGTATATTATTGGACATTAAATCCTGAGCTTCCTTGGGTCACGAGGGCTGCAGTAGCAGGTGGTAGAGTTGCTAGTACGTACTGATTAGTGATGCCCATGTCAGGTGCAACGCATAGTTGACTCCATAATGTGAAAATAACTTCTACGTATTTGATCTTTTGTCGGTTTTGTTAAACACGCTGTATTTGTTTACTGTTTGGTCCGGCAGTATGCTGTATGACTTTTACTTCAATAAACATAAATATAAGCAAATAACCGCACAGCCACGGTGGAGTAGCCGAGCTGTGCCGGGCGTCGTGGCTCAGCGCGCCCGGTCAGAGGGCTAAACGTCCTCTGTAATAAAAATAGCTGAGCCAAATGATCAACGAACGACCAAGTACGAACAATAAAAAACGACCGCAGATCATAGATCTACCTGAAGAAAAAAAAACAACAAAAAAAACATAAAACAAAAAACTGTCTAAAGCGTCTCGCTGCGGAGCGCTCGGTTGCTCGCCGTGGAGGTTCGAGTCCTCCCGTCCTCCCTGGGGTATGGGTATGGGTGTGTGTGTGTGTTGTCCTTAGGTCAGTTTACCTAGGTTTAAGTAGTTTGTAAGCTACGGACTGATGACCACGCAGTTTGGTCCGATAGATTTACAAACATTTGAATTACCGCACAAGATAATCTTATGAGCGTGTCTTCATTGGCTTTGGTACAGCTTATGTGGGTAGCCTTCTTCTCACTCTAGGCTAGGCGAGCGTTTCGTCATCGAGACATAGCGTTTACGTAAATAAACTCTGTCGACCTTCCACTGTGCGCAATATAGACAATGTGCTCAATGTAGACAATTGTAATGTGCTGCAAATACACAGAAAGAAAGATCCTTTATCATTTAGCTACACTATAGCAGGTCAACAACTGGAAGCAGTTAATTCCATAAATTATCTGGGAGTAGTCATTAGGAGAGATTTAAAATAGAACGGCCATACAAAATCAATCGTCGGTAAAGCAGATGCCAGACTTAGATTCATTGGGAGAATTCTAAGGAAATGCAGTCCGAAAACAAAGGAAGTAGGTTACAGTACACTTGTTCACCCACAGCTTGAATACTGCTCACCGGTGTGGGATCCGTACCAGGTGGGATTGATAGAGGAAGTGGAGAAGATCCAACGGAGAGCAGCGCGCTTCGTTACAGGATCATTTCACGATTGTGAAAGCGTTACGGAGATGATCGCTAAACTCCAGTGGAAGACTCTGCAGGAGAGACGCTCTGTCGCTCGGTACGGGCTTTTGTCGACGTTTCGAGAACTTACCTTTACTGAGGAGTCTAGCAGTATATTGCTCCCTCCTACGTATATCTCGCGAAGAGATCGTGAGGATAAAATCAGAGAGATTAGAGCCCACACAGAGGCATACCGACAGTCCTTCTTTCCGCGAACAATACGTGACTGGAATAGGAGGGAAAATCGATAGTGGTACTCAAGGTACCCTCCGCCACACACCGTCGGGTGGCTTGCGGAGTATGGTTGTAGAAGTGTAGAAGTATCTTTAAAAGTCTAATATTCGTAGAAAACAGCAAAGTGCTTATAACTTTCAGGTATGCAGGCGGATCCCGTCGACATTCTGCCACTATATTTCAGTCCTGAGACGTCAGCCCATCTTCAGGTGAGTAAACAACTACTGATAAGTCCAGGGGCAGTTGCGATATTTAAACTGGTTCCTGCGCATCCCATTAGTGCTGGCGTCGTTTTGCTCCTGCGCGAGGCCTACGCGAAAGATAGGCCCCAGCGCAGTCGTCATGCCACGTAAAGCAAGGTAGTTCCGAGCCGGCGCGATCGCTAGCCGATTGGCCGGCCGCTGGGGCACTGCCCACTGCATCATAGCGGGCAGCCACTGAGCTAGCGATCGCTCCGGCTCGGAACTACCTTGCTTACGTGGCGTGACGACTGCGCTGGGGCCTATCTTTCTCGTTGACCACAGCTCCTGCGATAGGTCGTGTCATACCAACACTGCCTAGAAGACAAGGCCCGACAACTGGCCGTGCCTAAGTTCGGTATTACACTATCAAATTATTGGACAAAGAATTGGACGAAAAACTTGGATGAAATATTGGTCATATTTTTTGACAAATAAATTGGATGAAACGCAAAAGGGGGTATTACACTATCATCCAATATTTTGTCAAATTTGCTTCAAAATGGCGGTGTAATGCTCAGCTATTCTTTATACTACAGTTGCGTTGTGTCTGCTTTTAGAAGAGAAGGAGGGAAAAAAGAAAAGGAAACGCACTTGGATGAAACCGTGGGTGTCAGAGCGAGATAAATAAAATTTGTTACGGGACCAGGAGGATTTTTCTTTTTTATTCCGTCGGCAGAACAGCCAGGCCGTTCACCGCTAATTATTTTGTCGCTCTTCATCCTTCAGTTTGCAATAGAGTAACAAAAAGGCTGACTCAAACAGTGTATATGAATAAGATTGTTAAGTTGATAAAGCAAGTTTCATTAAATAAAGTTTTAAATGGAAAATTGTGAGCACTGACAAAGAGGATAATCTAAATTGTTTATGACGTTATTAACAATGTAAGGGGGGAAACATTGCTGATAAAGTAAATAGGCTCTATTTATTTCCTTACAAAAATTGGCTGACGTATTTATATGTTCATGGATTCGCTTGCAAACAGATGTCGATGTTTTGAAAGTTGTTTCATTTCCCAGAACTTAGCACACCACATTACCAAAATCATACATTCTAAAATCTGCTTCGGCTGTATTAAGATTTAGGGGTATTACTTAAATTCCGATAATATATAATGACTTTTTTACATCACGGATTGTAACTCAACCTCACTTTTGCCGCAGAGTATTGGGCTACGCGAATTGACGTGACGGACAGTGTGAATTGGCCTTGTCACCTTTTATACAACGCCCCATCTGATTTTTAAAATTTTGTTGTTGCTAGAAAACACTACACAAACATTCCACTACTAGCCATGTTTACGAATACGAACGTTATGTCCAAGTAATGTCAGATATTTAACCTCCAAATAAAACAGCTGTAGTGGTAAGGAAGCTGTATACTACTAGCGCTCCAAGCGGTCACATTTCTCACTGCAGGAAACAGAAGACGAGCGATTTCTTTGATCAAATCTAGGCTGAGGCCGAGATTGGATGAAATATTGGACGATGTTCGCATTACACTACGTCCAATTTTTCTTTGGCCCATTCTTTGACAAATAATTTGATAGTGTAATACCGGTCTAAGTCACACCAAGAGGCGGCTGCCGCCATCTGACTGGCTGTTGGCTAGGGCACGCCCACCGCCTCGCAGCGGCCGGCCAGTCAGATGGCGTCAGTCGCCTCCTGGTGTGACGTAGGCACGGCCAGTTGTCGGGCCTTGTCTTCTAGGCGGTGTTGGTCATACCACAGTCTATCACAGACAGTCGCGACTCTCTCTAGGAAAAAAAAAAAAAAAATTGCCGCTGGAGCGATACTAGCGCTCCAAGCGGCCAGTAGGGAATAACAGTGGATTGGCATGATGCAAACTGAAAAGTTGTCGTTTTTGATGCTGTTACTTTCATATTTCCTGGTCACTGAACGTTGCTGTGAACTTCCTAATACAAATACGAAAACATCATTAAAGTAGTATCACTGCTTCTGTTAATGGCAGTCTATAATTTAACAAACTGTCAGTACAATGTAATTCATACAGTTCACAATACCCGAGTCATATTAATATCGTCTGAAACCTTCTGAAAGCAGAAATGAAATACAACCTGGTGCGCTAAAGAATATAAAAGGAACTGATTATGTTCGCGTGCTCGGTGCGTACTAACATGTTGCACGAGTTTTGTTTTAGCGGATTTCGGACACTGTAATGTTTTGAAAAGTACACACGATTTTTACATTGATGGGGAGTAGATTCTACATCGTCGTTTAAACCATCTTTTCACCTCGTCCTTGCTTCTGTGCCTTTCGTGTACCTATCACAATTTTTTAGCTACTTGACAGGTATCAAACTGAATATCTTCAAGAACTTGATGTGCTAACATTAACAGGTTATATATGGACATATTATTTATTTGTAGTTACGTATTCACTTTATCAAACTAGAAGGTAACCGACAAAAGGGTTATCATTTTTGTGAACATGAGGTACAAACCGAAGCAGTCATTCATACATTACTTTTATTCAGCAGTAATATTAGAAAGAGTGGTCAAGTATTTGCGATTCTCATTAACAGCAGAAGTTTGGACGTGAATGAATTGTTAAAGGTTTACTTCTATGCCTAAAAGTATAACTAACCACTGTAATCTAACACCTGTTATTCATAACATTATTCTGTTATTTCTGAGCATCCTTTGCAAATGAGAGATTTCCGAATTATATTTTTGGCAGTTGCTACAATTTATAGCGCCACAAAAGCTCGTAAATACGAAGTTATTTTGAAAATGCTGCTGCAGTCCAAATACACATTCATTACTCAATGGCTTCGCGGTGTGTTTTTACGACCCGGCCGTTTGGCAGCGCTGCAGTCGTGAAGTTGCAGAAAATCACTAGGAGTTTCGCGACTCTTTATGTTCGACTCTGGTCATACACGGTATCGCCAAGCTGTGTGTGCTGCCATCGGTGGCGGAAGAGAAATACTCTTCTAATCACTGGTTATCGACGGATAAGGTCGATTTCGCTGTGACTGGATAATATTAATCACGAAATTCCAATTTTTATGCAGCTAAAAGCTGTTGTTACGATTAATAAGATAGTTGGCAAGACGTATTTCCACCAATTCTTTAATAACTGAGTCCCAAAAACTGGAAACAGAAGCTAAAAATTTTTTTGTTATATTCCACCGCATGACCCATTGAAATGCTGTGTTCAGCCAGCACTGATTTTGTTGGCTGCAAAGATAGGTATGTCTTTTGCGCTCTATACGATGTGCGACTATCGTTCACACGCACTGCCCCGCTCCACAATTCACTCGCTGAGACAAGCATGTTAAGTTGTATTCTTGCTGCACGTCTTCCAGCTTCATATGCAAAAACTACCAATACTCTTGTGTATCTATTAAAAGTTGTATTGTTGCTGTCAATAAACTTCTTAACGTTCAGTAATGCTATTACTTGTAAATTTAAGGTTACTGTATCAATTGTAAGTAACCAATTTTATGAAAAATGAATGAAAGAAAACCGCATATGGAATATTCCTGTGGCTGTGTACGGTGATTGAAGATTACTGACTGAGGGTGATGCTTATGCTCAAATTAGGAAAATCAAATATTTGTAAACCTATGAACCAAACTACTGTGGTCAACAGTCACAAGGCTTAAAAACTGCTTAAATAATTTACACTAACCTAAGGATAACACACCCACCCATGTACGAGGGAGGTCTCGAACCTCCAATGGGAACTGCTACATAGTCGTTCATATGGCGTCAAAAGCCGCACGGCTGTTCCCATGAGGCTGAAATGAGGAAAGAAACTTAAGTAGCGCAAGTATTCTTGTGTGTCTGAAATCATACTTCTCACATGAGTGGAATTCTTTATTCCTTTTTCGGTTTAAAATTTCAAAAATGTTGACACAATGGCCTACATAAAATTTTACAAAAAACATTGCATGTAGCGTTTCAACTTAAAGTCTCGATATTTCCATCCACATGTACGTCATCAACAAAAATACACTAGCAGTAGATGTGTTCACCTCTAAAAAACATAGAACGCACTGCACAAGGGCAGGCAGTTTTTGTCTTGTGTTTGCCGTTCATTGTTTTCTGAACACGTCTCATTGTTGAGTGACTTTACTGGTCTTCGTCTCCACCCAACACTTCATAAAATTGTGCCGCAAGAAATTTTTAAGTGTTTAGATACTGATAACAAAGGAACTGTAAACAAAGAATCCTCTTTCTCTACATGATGACCCTTTGACTTACGTATAACTTGTCAATATGATTGATACACATGAGGGCGTTTTTAATATCAAAGATATTCTGAATGCAAATAGTACATAATAAAAACTTAAAAACACTACAAAAATGGCACACTTTACTTCGAAACTTTAAGCTCCTTAATATTGCAGAAGTTAATTACTTTCATTACATCCACTTGTGCAATAGGGAGAATTTTTTCCCAGTCAAATATAGTTTGGTCTGAGAAACAAAATCGACTTCCCTTGAACACGTAAAAGCCGAGATAAAAATTAAGGATAACTGTAAAATATCATTCATAGAATTTTATAATTATTCTATAAAAGACAACGCACTGCTTAAAGCTGTAAAATTTAATTCAAAATACTTTTGAGAAGGATAGGTTGCTACTCACCACAGATACATACGTCCGACGAGCCACAGAAGCCACACATAACAGAATAAAACTTGTTTGAAATAGTTTTCGGCCGTTACAGCCTTCGTTGGTCAGAGAAAAACACACACGCACTCACACAAACACGACTGCCGTCTCCAGCCGCTGCGGCCAGTCTTGTGTTTTTCTCTGACCAAGTAAGGCCGTAACGGTTGAAAGCTATTTAAACAAGTTTTATTCTGTTATGTGTGCCTTTCTGCGGCTCATCGGACGTCTCTGTGGTGACTAGCAACAAAGACACATATATACAGACGGGAAACCTCCGTAAGGGCCCGGTCCCACGCTCAGGGGTGCGGGAAGGGAGGGTTTCCAGCAGTTCCGTAAGATGTCCCATGATGGCGCTGCGGTCAGAAGCAGCCCTTTAAACTGGCCAGAGCAGGTGGCAGGTAGCGGCTGTCCCCACCACCACCTCCCCTCAAACGCCAGCAAGCCGGACACAGCTGTGGCTTCGGCCAGGGAACCGCCTGACACCTGCTAGCATCTTACGGAACTACGAGAGGAGCGTAGGACAGTGGTTTAGAGGGGGCAGCTTCTCTGTATATAATATTCATAGAATATATGACTTCAACTGCTATTGGGCAAAGCTGAAAATGTGTACCCAGCCGGGATTCGAACCCGGGTCTCCTGCTTTCTAGGCAGTTGCGCTGACCCCTACACCACTGGGGACACAGTGATCACCGCACCTGCAAGGACTACCCATGCACGCCTCCCGTCAGATACAAATTCTCAGCTTCGCCCTGCCCATAGTACTCAAACTCGTAGTTTAACTAATTCCCGTAAGAGTAAGGGCTTCAAACTTGCCCACCCCTCCCCACTAACGATAGGATCATTGCCCGTCACCGGCATATTATATATATACATGTGGCGTCTGTTCGGAAAGAACAGACGTCACATTCTGATCCTGCAGCTGTTATTATTTAATATTCATAGAATATATGACTTCAACTGCTATTGGGCAAAGCTGAAAATGTGTACCCAGCCGGGATTCGAACCCGGGTCTCCTGTTTTCTAGGCAGTTGCGCTGACCCCTACACCACTGTATATGTTACTCTGTGCTAGCAATCTATCCTTCTCAAAAATATTGTTGAATCCTTCTTGGAAATTCCAGTCTCTAATTCAAAATATATTTTCTATAACAAACAATTATTTCGTAACAAGGTATTGTGAAGTATAACGAGACAAATGCATTAATATATTAATCAGTGGTACCGCATTCAGGCTGAATAGGTCGCAAAGGTAAAAGTCAGACATCAGGCACATGATGACTTTATTGCTCATCTGATGTGTTCAGTTCCGCAATGTGTCGTATGAGTAATAATGTCCTAACGTGCCTGATGCCTGTCTTTTATCTTTGCGACCTGTGTTCCATGCCGTGAAAGTATTATAACAGTGGTATTATTTCTTGATTTTTATTTTATTTTTTCACAGTCACACAATGGTGTGTTAGTTCTTTCAAAGCCAAAGGGGGAAATTTGAGATTTGGTCTTATGACTACATCATTATGCCACTACATTCTGGATTATTTAGACTGCAATAGAATAATATCGAAGGTGTATGACAAAAGCTATTCTCAATTTTCTGAAATACGAGGCGCGTCCAGAAAATAAGTTCCATTTGGTAATAAAATGAAATTGTACACAGATACAGAAGAAATTTTTATTGCACAAAATTCTAGAACTCTTAAACTACTTTTCCACATAACTGCCGATATTTTGGAGGCATTTGTCATAACGTGGCACCAGGTTTTGTATACCTTCTTCATAGAAATCTGCCGCCTGTGTCTTCTACCAGTTGGAAACAGTTTCTTTCAGCTCGTCGTCATTGATGAAGTGATGATTGCCAAGGAAAGACTTGAGATGTAAGAACAGATGAAAGTGAACCAGTTCTTCTGTTAGCAAAGGTGGACGCCCACTTTGTTCTTCTTCGTGCACATCACTACGCCCGCCATTGAACTGTCGGACCAATCTTCTCATCATCGAATCACTCATCGCATTTGGTCCGTAAACATCACAAATTTGCCGATAAATTTCACTTAGTTTCACTTTCCTCGCATTTAGAAACCGAATCACCGACCTGATTTCACACGCGGCGGGGTTTTTCAATCAACGCCGACATTTCAAACAAGCACAACAAAGTGTACGTAACTGACAGCAATCTCCAAATGGTGCTCGTACTTCTCCTTGATACACATCGTCTACAGCGCTGCACCAGAGATAAATTGAAACAGAACTTACTTTCTGGACGCGCCTCGTAATAGGGAGCATGAAAGTACACAGCTTTCTTAACAGATGAAAAGCATCATTTTGAACTTTCAGTGGTATGAAAGAAGTTCTATAGAGTAAAAAAAAAAAAAAAATGAGAAAGACTAGTCAATGGGGTCCATTGTAAAACAAGTATGAAATTCAGAGCATGATCTTAGTACGGTTCATCACACAAGTGTGATACAAATTGTTTTCTTTCTTTGACATAATTATACTTAAATACATTGAAAATTGCAAACAAATGTATCGTGTAGGAAACGCTATTTACAGTAATTTTAAGTGCAAATGTGTGTGGAAGACAGATGTATGAATGTTAAAGATGTGCTCTTAAAAAATTACTTGTCCTCTTACTGCAAAGGCCCCCTGCTGCAAACACAATTTTAATTTGCCTTGTAAGTTCTGTAACTACCAAGTCTATCGTTCTGCACTTTTGTAGAAAAGCAATGTAATGTGTTTTAACACCTGAAGTAAATTTTATAGAAGATATTCTGTGAATGATAATAAAAACTAGCTTCGGTAGTTCATTGTTTCTATGAGAAAACATTTGAAACAAGTCAGTGACTAAGGGGGATACAGAATCGGATTTTAGATTAAAAATTCTATTTTCGTTTTATTGGCTTATTATATTCCGCCACGTTTACTCTTTAAAATGTCATATCATACATAGCTCCACTAGAGTTATAACTATTTTATTTTTATAGATTTGTGAGATTGGGTATTGTGCTTGAGATATACATGTCTCTAATGGCTGACCATAAACGTCTTGGAAGTATATTTATGTAACATGAAATCAAATTACCCGCTTTCGAGCGACTGTTTATACACTAATTGCCCAAAAATGTTTCTCTCTGGTTCCATCAAGTTACTCTTTGACTATGTGGCTTGTGATTGTTTGTATACCGTATGTTATATGAAAGGGAAGTAACTAGACGATGGGAAAACTTGGATGACAAAAGAAGATTGACTGATTCCATGCTAGATCACATTCAGAATTGCTATAGCCTTGCAGTCAGGCAAAATAAAGGCAATCTTGAAGAAATGAGGAAAGCTATATGGGCTTTTTATCTGCACATTGCATCTACAGATAAGCATTCAGGACATGGTTTGTGCCCCAAAGCCGAAAATAGCTGACGTAAATACCATAGGGGACTAAGAGCTGGAGAGAAATACATTCACCACCACAGTCTACCATTAGCCATCATGTGAGAAATAAAGCCCGTTTTCAGATATATGGCTGCAAAAGTCTTCTCATGAAACGTCTTCGTGGGAAAACACAGAACCCCAATGTGTGCTTGAATAGTGCGAAATGGCATCATCTCCCAAAAACAGTGTTTGTCAGAATTAATACACTACATTTTGATATGTATAATGCCGTGGCAACCTTCAATCTTAGGAATATAACTAAATGCCAGATCCTTGAAAAGTTGAGTTTGCATGTTGGTTCCCACACAGTATGTGCTGTGTTAACTTTAGATCAACACAAAATAAGGCATACTGACAATATAATCAAGACGATGACTAAGAAGACCGTGAAGAGATATTAACATTGGATCAGATGTATTTTAATATTCTTTGTCCATTTCCAGTAAGAATACTTTTTACTTCTTCTACAAACATTATTTCAGTTAATGGTGAACCAAGAAGTTATGACTTAGTTACATGGGTTTCTTTTACATACTGAAACAATGCTTTTTAATTACTTGATTTACAAAAGACTCAGGGTTGACAATCTAGTAAAAAGTGATGGAAAAATTTACTTTAAAATAAGTGTAAAATATCTCTTTAAGAAAATACTTTGACAATAAACTGTTGTTTCAGTATTGTTATGACATATCAATGCACATATCGTAAAAAGGATATTATGTAAGTTTATTAACACACGCTAATTTATGGATGATGTTTTCTGATAACGCCATCGTTATGTTGACATGGCATACTATAAATATTTACGATACACTGAAGCGCGTGCTCCGGCAATATCAGAATCAGTGCTTGGCTTGCTTCCTGACATTTCGGCACCCATTGATGTCGTTTGGAGCAAAGGCGCCAGTTTTTTACTTTCGTTATGGTTGCTTCCTTCAGACTCGTTATGGTCATGAAATATACAATAACACTCACTGTGCAGAACTTCTGACATTTTCCAACTACATGTATTTACATTTAGCTTGGAGGTAAGTGGCTCTATTATGAAGTTCGATATAAAGTTTGAGTAACTACTCGATGTACGCTTATTTACGTTAGCACCGCCAGGTCACGATGACGAAACGCCCTCCTGAAGTTTGGTGAGAAGAAGGCTACACAAGTTTGTGCTGGTGGTTGAACAACGAGAGCTGCGGAGTACCAATAAATCAGTCCTGTGTTCAAATCTTCTCTCTGGTAATTTATTTTACTTGTATTCATTTCGAGTCTATATTTTTTGTCATTTGGAATTATAATAAACAAATCATCTTGTGCAATAATCGTTTATATTTACGTTTACTAAAGTAAGGGGAGGAGCCAGACGAAGTGTGTCCCACAATGACTTATCGATATTCTGTATCCTATCACTTCCCTATTCCTAGCCCATGCTTTTTCCTTTCCATTTCCATTTAAACGAAACTGGCACTTGAACCACGTACAGAGGTGCGAAGGAAATGCCATGCCCATATGCCAAACATCTGGTAAATCGTCAGTGCCTGCGCCACAAGGTGGCAGCCACACCAAGGCAATCGGGAGCGGTGGGCCAATCACCCGCCATTCTTAAAGAACCTGGTTATTGAAACCGGATGGATAAACTGGCGACGGACTTTGGCATGAAAAGGTAAACTAAAACTGGAATTTCGAATATACGAACCTTGAGGTACAGTAGCACGCTGAAACAAGTGACCAAGGAAATGAATCACTATAAGCTAGATATCCTGGGAATGAGTGAAGTGAGGTGACCATAGTTCGGTGAAATGCAGACATCGGTTGGAATTACGTTTTTATTTTCAGGGTGTGAAAAGTAACACTGGGATGGAGTTGGACTACTGTTGACCAAAGTAGCAAAGGAGAGCCTTCTAGAATGGAGACCTGTCTCCAGTAGGATCATGGCTGCCAGATTTAAGATGAAGGTCCGAAACGTGGCGCTCATCCAATGCTATGCCCCCACAGAGACTTCAGATATTGAGAAGAAGGAGGCGTTCTGTTACCTACGATAGACTGCAAAGAAAGTGAACAAGAAAGATATTCTCATGTTATGGGAGACATGAATGCCAAGGTGGGAGACAACAATGACAGGTTGAAACAGATAATGGGGCTATATGGCTTGGGTGAAATGAATGAATATGGGGAACGATTTAGCGACTTCCGCGCAAGCCATGACCTTTAATAGGAGGGATCCTGTTTCCTCATTGTAGATGTCACAAGATAACATGGGTACCCCAGATCACATTACAGAAAATCAAACTGACCACATAGGAGTATCCAGGAAGTTCAAGAGGAGCCTGGAAGATGTGCGGAATAGAAGAGGAGCAGACGGAAATAGCGACCACCATCTTGTTATTGCCAATTTCCAGATGCATATTGTGACTCCCAAAAAGAAATTCGAGCCAAGGAACAGAAGATTCGACGTAGATAAATTGAAAGATCTACAGATAGCTGAGGGGTTCCAGCTGGAACTCCGGAATGTATTCCAGGCACTTGAACTGGAGATGACTAAGAATAAGGACATGTAGAAAATGTGGACAGAAGTTAAGAATAATTTTGTGAAAGTGGGTGAGAGACAACGTGGCTTTAAAAAATCGCCTGCAGAAAGATTGGATGTCTGAACATACCTGGATGATCACCCATTGAATGGAGGACAAGGGAAGAGTAAACCAGAGCAGGTGCAGGCAACAGAAAGCACAGACACAAGCTAATTATAGAGCAGCAGATAAGGAAGTGAAAAGGAGTGTGACAAGAGACCACAGAAGATGGACAGATGAACAGGTTGATAGAGCAGAAAAGGCAACATGGAGGGGGGCTGCAAAAGAATTTTATGATATTACTAAGATGCTCTCAAAGAAAAGCTTCAAGAGAAGTCAACCAGTAAGGAACAAAAAAGGGGAGATACTAACTGCTCATGAAGAATAATTTGCCGGCCACAGTGGCCGAGCGGTCTGCGGCGTTCCAGTCACGGTCTACACGGCTGCTGCAGTCGAGGGTTCGAATCCCCCCTCGGGCATGGATGTTTGTGCCGTCTTTAGTATAAGCTAGTTCATGTTGAAAACAGACTTGGACACCTCTGTCGAGTTATTGTACATCCTCTTTGGGAAGATATGGAAATAGGAGAAAGTTCCAACAGATTGGAAACTAGGTATTATTATGAAAATACCCAAAAAAGATGTTACTAGCTGTAACAATTGACGGGGCATTACCCTATTGTTAGTAGCGAGTAACGTACTTATTATTTTAAACCACATTAAGGATTCTGTGGAAGCGCAATTGTAGAGAGAGCAGGCGGGTTTTATAAAACATCAAGCTGTGTGGACCTTATCAGTACTCTCCGAATTATTCTAGAAGAAAGTGTGGAGTGGCAACACACCCTCTACCTTACCTTAATTAACTTTGAAAAGGCTTTCGACTTTGTCAATCGAAGAGTCATGTGGGATACACTTGCAAAGCACGGCATCCCAACGAAGATCATCAAGGAAATGTGTCAGTACTATGAATTCCAAGTACTACATAATGGAGAACTGACGGAGCCTTACCAAGTTAATTCGGGAGTACGACAAGGGTGTATTCTTTCGCCAACATTATTCCTTTCGGTGTTGGATCATGTGATAAAGAGAGTGATGAGGGGACGGCAGAGATGTGTGCAACTGGGGATGCGAGATACGTTCTAATATCTAGATTTCGCAGACGACATCTGCTTAATGGCCCAGTGTTGTCGAGACACAGAAGAGAAACTGTCCAGGTTACAGAGAGAGGGAGAAGCGGCTGGCCTCAAGATAAATGTTCGCAAAACCAAAGAAATGCGGGTAAACTCGACCTTCACGACTAGGCTGGCCATTAATAGGGAGGATGTAGAACAGGTCCTCTATCTTGGAAGTATGGTCACGATTACAGGAGGCACGAAGGAGGACGTCCGTAGTTGCATGCACAAAGCAAATGCTCCGTTTGTACAGCTGTGACCCGTCTGGAGAAATTGGAAAATATCATATAAAACCAAATTCCGGCTTTTAAATAGCATTATCAAGGCAGTTCTGATGTATCGTTGAGAAACTTGCAGTTGACGCCTGCTCCGGCCACCGCCACCATCCACCAAAATGTGCCAAAGGCCTGAAGATGGTTCTATAGAACCGAAACCGGTTGCCAGCAATAAACGCAACAAATTGCGATCTAGACTATCTTATTGTAATTATTAAAATTTTTAAGATCGCTGTTCCATAAAAATGTTTTCAAAAAATACTAGTTTACCGTAGTTGAAATAGTTTGTAAACTATGGACTAATAATCATGCAGCTGAGTCCGATAGATTTACAAACTTTTGAATATAATAATGTAAACATTAACTATGTGTGCTCCAACTGTCAAAATACGAAAGTACACAAAATTTCAACAAATTATTGAAAAAATTGTTAGTAAAATTATTATATAAGAACAACAGTTGACAGTTATCTACCAGATGCTATATGTGTGTCACTAACACCTTAATATAAGGAATATTGTTATTCGTAATTATATTATACCTTCTTATATTATTTCTTAAGACATAAATAATAAGCAATGTATTAACATCTTCAGACATACTTGAAAATGTCAATATGCTCAAACAAGCTTGCTGTGCAAATTCGTAAAACACAAGCAGAATAAAAAATAATTGCAGCTACCTACAGTTGACGCCTGCTTCAGCCACCGTCCACCAACAAGGTGCCAAAGGCCTGGAGATGGTTCTACAGTACCAAAACCGGTTGTCAGCAATAAACACAATAAATTGCGATCTAGAATGTCTTATTGTCATTATTACGGTAAACTAACCTAAGGACAACACAAACACCCATGCTTGAGGGGGGCCTCGAACCCCTGATGGCGAATGGGTGAGTGCACCACAGTATGATTATTTTTATATCTTTGGGGATGGTGTATGTTGCAAATGTTTTTATATGCATTGTCTGTGATTTTCGCAGTTGAAAATGTGAATAAAATTTTCGAAGTAGGTTTGTGTTTAAGTTCCGTATGGTCATTTAATATATTGTTTGCGAAATTTTCTGTCTGTGTGTGTGTGTGTGTGTGTGTGTATTTCCAATTCTTCTAAAATGGTCATAACACATCTTTTAGATATTTTATGTGAAATCTGTACTGCATTTTCGATCTGTTCTGTTTTGTGATTTTCAGTTTTAAGGTGAAATAGAATGTTGACTGGTTGCTGTCACATGATCTTGTGTGTTCTTTAAATCTAATAGCAATGTCTGCCCAATGTAGAATTTTGTTCAATTATCACAAGAAATTTTGTGGATACCAGGTTTCGAAATATCTGTAATTTTGGTTTTATGTGGCTGAATACTGGAAAAATCAACATAGTGAACGTTTACTAAACAATATCTATGCCATATACACTATCCCTGACATCCAAAGACATATTAATGTAAACATTAACCGTCTGTACTCCAACTGAAAAAATACGAAAGTATGTCAAATTTCAAGGAATTACTAAAAAATTCGTAAGTAAAATTATTATATAAGAACGGACAGTTTAAAATTGTCTACCAGATGTTGTATGTATATCAATGACACCTTGACGTAAGTAATATTGTAATTTGTAATTATATTATACCTTCTTGTATTATTTCTTATCTTAGAATACAGGCTAAGGAAAAGCAAACACGTTTTTAGCGTTTGTAGATTTGGAGAAAGCTTTTGACAATGTCGAGTGGAATGCACTCTTTTAAATTCTGATGGTATCAGGGGTAAAATATAGGAGCGAAAGTTATATTCAACCTATTCAAAAACCAGACAGTAGTTATTAGAGTCGAAGGGAAAGAAAGGGACGCGGAGGTAGGGAAGGGAGTAAGACAGGGTTGTAGCTGTGGTGTCGCACAAGTCCAAAGTGCGCGCCACCTACTTTCGTCGCACACCACCATGCACGCAAGGCGCGGCGTTCTTACGACGTCAGCCACGTGCACCCTCTGCTACAACTCCCCTCGTGGCCACCACTGAACGACATCGTTCACTTCGGACTGAGATAGGAACCAGTTAACATTTCGGAATCAGATAGGCACCAGTGAAGACTTGGCTATCGGATAGGCACTAGGCAGGCCTCTAGCTCAACTACATATCAGCATTCTGCAGTACTAAGCTATGTTAAAGTTAAGTATTACTAAGTCTCTAAGAAATATATATCTCGTTCTAATTTACTCTAGTGTTTCTAGTTTCTGCTGTCCCACTGGCTGGTCACCTCCTACCTGCACAAGCGTGCATCCTTTATTCCTCTGTCGGTCTTTCTACTCGGCCACCGACACCTACGACGGAAATGAAACACAAAAGCGGCGACGAGGCTGGGACACAAAAGTACCCTTTCCCCAATGTTCTTCAATCTGTACGTTGAGCAAGCAGTGAAGGAATGTAAGGAGATATTTGGAGAGGGACTTAAAGTTCAGGAAGAAGAATGTTCAAATGTTTGTTAAGCTTATGGGATTTAACTGCGGGGTCATCAGTCCTCAAACTTACAAACTACTTGTGAACTAACTTATACTAAACACAACATAAACATCCATGCTTGAGGGAGGATTCAAACCTCCGACACTGGAGCCCGTGCGATCGGTAACGTGGCGCTCCAGACCGCGCGACTCAGGGAGAAGAAATAAAAACTTTTCGGTTTGCTAATGACATAGTAATTTTGTCAGTGTCTGCAAAGGATCTGGAAGAGCAAGTAAATGGAATGGACAGTACCCTTGAAAGGAAGATACAAGATGAACATTTACAAGAGTAAAACGAGGGTAATGGAACGTAATGTCAGAAAATCAGTCATAGATGAGTTTTGTTATTTGTGTAGCAAAATAACTTCTGATGGCCGAAGTAGAGAAGATATAAAATGCAGAATGGCTGTGTGAAGAAAAGCGTTTCTAAAGAAGCGAAACTTGTTAACATCCAATATTAATTTAAATGTTTTGAAGTCCTTTCTGAAAGCAGTTGTCTGGAGTCTAGCATTGTATGGGAGTGAAACGTGGACGGTAAGGCGTTCAGACAAAAAGATGATCGAAGCTTTTGAAATGTGGTGCTACAGATGAATGATGAAAATTAGATGGGTAGATCACATTACTAATGAGGAGGTGCTTAACCGAATTGAGGAGGAAAGGAGTAAATGGCATATCCTGACTAAGAGAAGGGATAGATTGGTAGGACCATTCTGAGACATCAAGAAATCGTCAACTTAGCATTAGAAGGAAATGTGTGGGGTAAAAATCGTAGAGGGAGACCGAGGGACGAATACAGTAAGCAGATTGAAAAGGATGTAGTTTGCCGAACGTTTTATCCGATGAATAGGCTTGGACAGGACAGGGTATCGTGGAGAGCTGCATCAAACCAGTATGCGGACTGAAGACCACAACAACAACATATCCTGCATTATCATTGGACACTGCAAATATATCACACTGTTTGTGTATCAAGCTATAAATCGAAATTATTTTCAGTAATGCAATTGAGTAAATAAAATTATATGAAATGACAAAATTAATAAACAGTTTGTCCTGTTTAGCTCTTTTACAGCCTGAACATCAGATGGTTTTTACCGTTATCTCTAGACATTGAGCTAGGAACAAATCCTAGGCTCAATAAACTTATCTGGCCTTTTTGCCTCTTTCTTTTCTTCATTTCTCTCTCTTGGTTCAGAATTGTGTTTAGATTCCATGACTAGCTAGCTAGCTCACCTTTTCCAACTGTCAAAATTTTATAAAGCAAATTACAGTGTTGCTAACTGAAATGTCTTGAGACGATGTGGAGGTGCAGTGGCATCTGCTACTGTTATCGATATTACCTGGGTTATTAAAATTTTATTATAGTCCTGTAGTTCCCACGTTCTGGGTGCAACTGATATTAAACAGCTGTCCACTATGACGATCACATGTAGAGGAATAGCAACAGAAATCCAGGAGATGGCATAACTACAATAATTTCTTAATTCAGCATTGGCATATGGAATCTGCTACTGTCTTGATTCGAAGAAAACTGAAGAATATGGATGAGAAAAACTTACCGGTATTTGACTCTTACTGACTTACTTGTTCCTTATTATTTTCAGTTATAACTGCTTTTGAGAAGAAACTGACAACTAATAAATGGGGAAAGAAAACTGTAAAAAATTTAAGTTGTATCAGCAGCGGTGCTCAAATTTGCTGTTTCAAATATTGGGTTATAAAAAACAAAATGAAGAAAACAGCACTCGTTTAATAATGCTCCTGAGCAACAGTCAAATGACACTAGATATGGTACAGCATCATTTGGACATTTAGGCCCGCCATGGCGGTGTAACAGAGTGCACCAAGTCGCCTTGCCGCGGTTCGCGCAGCCAGTCCCCGTCGGAACTTCGAGTCCTCCCTCACGCATGGGTGTATTTGTCGTCCTTAGTTTAATTTAGTTTAAGTAGTTTGTAAGTCTAGGTACTGATAACCTAAGTCGTTGACTCCCATAGGATTACACACCTTTGAAACTTCAGGCCCGCCATACAGTCAAACAGCAGGCAACTGAGGTAGGGCACAGAAGGGGAGAATTGACCTCTGACCTGTAAGTCAGCACAGAATAGTGCACACTACTACTGTGTGTCCACAACAGACTATTTCACACAATCGTATTTATATTCTGCGTCTGTACCTGTTGTATAGAACATATAAGAGCTGTAGAAAGTTTCTGTGGAGTAATAAGTACAGTACATCAAATATTCAAATGTTTCTAAGTCTAAGGGACTTAATTGCTGCAGTTATCAGTCCCCAGGCTTACAAACTAGTGAAACTAATTTAAACTAACTTATGCTAATGACAAGATTCACACACATGCCTGAGGGAGGACTCGAAACACTGACGGCAAGCAACTGTGCGCTCTGCAACAAAGTGCCTTAGAGCATTCAGCTACTCCATCACGGCAGTAAAGTACATTGCATGTGAACAACACACAGCGATGCTACTTTGTTTATGGATTTTCGTGATAAAATATTGTGAGAAAGCTACCACTAAGAGACGCTAGTTCTGAGAGAGACAGTCACAAAGGATAAGGAAAAGCACTTAACATATGGGAGCCCATACCCACTAAACAAAAATCAGCAATATGTTTCAGGTTTCTCTACGCATTTCTGCGATCAGGAGGTTGCTGGGACAGGTGCGGCAGCCGACGAGGCGTGGAAAAACATTACAGCACATCCCTGCTACTGATTGGTACCAGCCTGTCCAAATTGACTGCTGCCTTTGCTACAGTAGGCTGACATGGGCAGTGCCTCACTGGGCTGCAGACAGTGGCTTACAAACTCCAGGATACCTTCCTTCTACGTGTTCTGCACACAGTATGATACAAAATTGATTTTCAATAGCCGTCTGATGTTTTTTACCGAAATACACTAAAGGGCCCAAACCATTGTCAATCACTTACAAATGAAGAATAAAATACAGAAATATTATTAATTATTTAAACATGTTGATTATATATTATAACAATATAGGTACCCTTTAGAAAAAAAAAGTGTAAAACATACTAATACACATGTTAAAGAATTAAAAGATGACTTAGTTTTAGTAGCCTTCTTATCTAAACAAGAATATCTCAGATTTAATTACATTTGCAGAAGATAAATATCCTGGTGTCAATACAGGGATGTTACTACTGCTGTTTTTCGCATTATTAGAATTACTTTATAGTGCAAAAGAAAGGTGTGATATTTTCGCAATGTATTGTAATGTTTTGCACACATTTGACTGCTTTTTACACAAAAAGCCCATTTTTATCGTTTGGTGAGCTAATTGATAACCGCTTTTCGTAATAGATGTGTAAATAATGAGTAGGTTCCCACTTTCAAAGAAAACAAAGGGAGCAATATTCTAGTTTCCAAAATTCCAATGATCATACCAACTGATGACTGCATTAATACCAGACCCAATTATACTCCACCATATTAACAGTTTTTATGGTTATGGGGAAGTGTTTTAGTAATAGGCCTATTATTACATCTCTATAGTGAGATCTATTTCTGTCTATACTACCATACTTGCACAGGTTTTTTTATTATTATTTTTTTAACCAGTATCTTTACTCTTGCATCTTAGTTCATCCATAATACATATGTGTGGTTTACTCTTCCATAGAAATTAATCAACTTTTTCTGTTATATTACTAGTGTACTGGACATTCTGTAACATTATTATCACATTTTTGTTGCTTTCAGTTGGTCTTTTGAATTTAGGTATGCACACTGAAGGACGATGTATTTATACTATTATGGACTTCAGCTGCACTCGAAAAATGAAATGCTTTCATATATTAATTTATTCAGTTCGATCTTTTTTTTTTAATCAATTCGCTTTTTTGAAATATTTTTTTAATTTTGTTAATTTTTTTTAATCACAGGAGATGCTTCCCCTCATTGTTCAAATGAAGTGTTTATGTTTAATATGCATGCTTTTTATTGAATGTGCCTTATCCAGTATAGGACATGTTTCATACCTTGAGCACATTATTGTAATTCTTGCATTTATTTTACTTATCTCTTTGTTGACATGTGAATTGTTATTAAAGCATACTGACATTAGATGGTACCAATTATTATATTCTTTATGTTATTATCTGGCAAATTTTGCCTCATTTAAAGTGCAGCCAACACACTGTGTAATAGGTAAGCCTTACGTAAAGCATTGTTAAACTTTGATTGCAAGTCATTATTTATTTTTATTTCCATTTGCCACTCCCTTTATGTTTCCTCCTTGTTGTGCCACTCCAATACTGTGGGCTAACAAACTTCACTGGACATGCGGGAGAGGTGAGAACCAAAGATAAAAAAAAAGTTCTGTTAATTAACTTAGATTCTATAGTCAGCTAGTGATCTTCAGTCTGCAGTTATATTTCAGCAGATCGTCAGCGTCAGCTTTTGAAAAAAATTCAACAGCAGGAATGAAGCTTAGATGTAAATAAACTTTATAAAGTATTTTGAGTTTTACTTCCATTTCCACAGAGTTGTTCGATCCCCGCCAGGTTCTAGGATTTTTATCTGTCACTTTCCACTTCTTTAACCTCTGGCAGTATTGCTCATGTGAAAAATACTGAGTAGCATCGTGGTTCGGAAACCATGTTAAACTGTGGGTCCCCCTATAACTGGCTGGGTAAGTCAGTTCAAAGGTTGGAGGAAGGCAACGGCATACCACCTCCAAACAGGACCATGCCTAGTAAAGCACTGTGGTGTTCAAACCAATCTTCGGATTGTTGACTGCTTTACTTTTCTACTTAGGAAACTATGTTGCATACACAAAACACAGCCATATATCATGACAGACAATCTAAGAGTGAGTTCTTCCACGACATTTGAGGCAAGACTACGTAAACATGGAGACAATTACATTGGGGGAAAGGGTTGTACCTTGGGACATTTATTACATTTTAATTTTTTACGCTATAATTCTTTTACAAGAAATTTGAAAATATACCCCACGACAGGCACCAATTTTAGTTAATGTTGAAAGAACAGTAGTTTAGGCTAACTCGAATATTTACACAATTACTCACCAATAAAGACTTTTGTGACACTTGTCCCAAGGTACAACCTATGGTTTCACTTTGGGACATTGGTGGTTTTACCTTGGGACACAGTGATGTATTTCAATTTCTTAGTTTTATGTATGAAAAAATCGTTTTGGAATTAGTAAATGTTTGTTAGTCCAAATACAAAAGTTATTTTAACTTAAAACAAGAGATGGTGGGAATAAAATATTAAATGAATGAAACCCACGACGCACCACTGGAGCTGGTAGTTCTTTCACTGTATTACTGTGATTAATAGTGCTGATTTTCTCAACATTACGTAATACAAAATGGGTTCTTTGCTTAAGAATTTCACAGTTACATCTTTTTCTGTGTTTTCTAAAACTACTCCTGCATAGTAAACATGAGATCTGCCACTGATGTCAAATTTTACCAAGACCCAACTTCCTTGAGAGCAAGAAAGTGTTACTTTTCTAGATGGAAAGAAGGATGAGAAATCTTCTTCTTCAGATGACAAATCAAATATACTACCTCCAGAGCTACTGCCAAGCTCAGGAATTTATTCATCAAAAGAAGTGGAAGATGGAAACTCCTTTGTCCATTTAGTGGTTTCTTTCTTTGGGAAAAGACTTCTTTTCTTTTCCTCTTCAATTCTTTATTTTTCTCGTGTATCAGTGACAAACATATACTTCCCAGGTGTCCCAAGGTGCAACCAGAGAAGTGTCCCAACGTAAAACCAAATACACAATAACAGAAAACGGTATCCTAATCTATGTACACATTTATATCGTTATAACTTATGTTATCAATAGCTTACTTAAACAATGCCCTACAACACTGTATTTAATAAATATCGGTAATGATACCTAGCTTTAATTTATACCTTCTAAGGATTGTGGCTAAATTTTACTTTCAAACAGAAAACTTGTAAAACTCCTCCTCAGATCTCAAATATCATCCAAATACAACATGGACTCTTGTTCCCTCTGAAAATAGGACTGACAACTTTAGTTCATAGTTCTTAAAGTTTCCACTAGAGTGCACTGCCTGTATTAAAAGTTGTCCCAAGGTAAAACCGTCCCAATGTACAACCCTTTCCCCTACACAGTTTTTGTATATGGATTAAACAAACATTTGAATAGGTCATACATTTTGTTTTAACATTTGTTTTTTAATAATTAATTATTGAGACTAATTTGATGTATGTAGATACGGCAACTGCATTTAACTAGGTACATGAATAACAAGCATTCATTTGAATTTATAAATTTACATGTTAAACTTAATCAAGTTATTAACTGCATTTATGATTTTTACGTATGTAGGTCAACAGTTTGGTGTACTGTTATTTAAACTCGTGTTATGTTTCAATTTGTGGTTTAGTTTTTTTAATACGGATTTGTTTAGTGTAATAGTATATTTATTAAATTCTGCAATAATTTCGTATTATCTGACAGATTTTTGATATGAGTGACTTAATATTTAATATTAAATATTTGATTTAGGATCCAGTGATATATAAACAGTGTCTGCTCTAATTTATTTTTTAAAAAAAAGGTAAATATGTAATAATGTGCAATAGTTACAGCATGCAATGTTGTTATATGTATATTTGTAAATGAATTTGTGGAACAGCATATTCCTAACTGTGTGTAACCTACTCTTAGTGGCTGTGATTGTTTATTTACGTAAGTATCAAAACACAGTATTAAATAGCGAGATGCCAATAGCTAACAAGTACTTTAAATAAACGTTCTAGTTTCGTGTAACTGTATTTGAACAATAGTAGTTTAAACAGAGTATGAGAATATTACAAATTACACGTCCGCAGGTAGACTTTTACGTAAGGCTCCCTAATGGTTGGGTCGTAATGTTGGCAGTGCTGAATGTATACTCGCGATGTATTGAATGTAGAGATGAGCTAAACCGCAATTTTCCGATAACAGTGATTTCCGTGATTGCTACTTTTACATCACCGTGATTATTAACTGTGATTAATCACGGTTTAGAATCGCTGTAATTCACGAAATGTATCCCTCCGAGATTTCTGCTATTCTCGCTATTCCGTGATTGGATCACAGCGATTGCTGGCTTTCCTGCTACTTCTGCCATTCCCATGACTAGTGTGATTTATTATGGAAATGCCAAAAGTTGAACTAGATAGTACTGTTATTTGTTTCGTGCACGAGTAACTAATTTATCCTCCCTTCGTTGTTATGAAAGTTGTGCTTGTGAACAGAGAAAAGTAAATCTCAACAAATCAGTCAATAGTAAGTATAGTTTGCCGCGGTGGAGTACCCGAGCGGTCTAAAGCAGCTCGCTGCGGAGCGCGCAGTTGCTCGCCGTCGGAGGTTCGAGTCCTCCCTGGGGCATGGGTGTGTGTGTTGTCCTTAGGTTAGTTTACCTAGGTTTAAGTAGTTTGTACGCTACGGACTGATGACCACGCAGTTTGGTCCGATAGATTTACAGACATTTGAACATTTGAGTACGTATAGTTTACAATTTTAGTTGCTTTTGATTAAATTTTATATCACTTAAAACAAAGGTGAACCAGATACGTTACTCCAAAATTCTTTGGCATGATATAGCAACAGTGAATCCATATTTTAATTGAAAAGCAGTCTCTGTTGCGCATTCGCAACAGAGACTGCTTTTCTATTCACCCGATCTTCGCTTATCGGAGATTTGTTGCTATATCCGTTCTTAATTTTGCAGTGATTCGCTGTTATAACCGCTATTCGCTGTTGTGATATGAGTACTGATTTTGCCTTTGCTGCTTAGCTTCTCTTCGCTTTTGCGCTATTCGCTACTACACCTGCCATTCGCTGCTGCTTTTAGTACACATTTGGGTCAACAGATGGCGCTTTCTACCATTAGCTGCTGTTTGCTGTTATTATCTGCTCTTTAGCTGTTATTCCCTGCTCTACCTGCCCTTAGCTACGCAACCGTGAATGAAATTGCGGTCAGGTTCTAGATCGCCGCGATCGTGAAAAAGCGACTTCTCAATCACCGTGATTTCTAACGAATACATGATTTCTTGCCCATGCCTAATTGAATGTGCAACATATGAATGTGCAACGTCACACGCTTACAACCTTACCACCATGCTTACAACCAAGGAGGTTAAAATTTTAACCTCCTTGCTTACAACGACATAAATCGTTATCTCCAGATTTTTATAAAAACGGGCATTGTGTGAGAACATTTGAGGCTTTTTACAACGAGAGACTTGTGAACATGATAATCATTTTTTACACCTGGAGATTACGACTTACATAATTGAAAACAGGAAATTAAAATAAAAAATTACTTGAGATCAAGGCCTAACAATCCTTTATATAAGGTTTACATGCCGAATACTGTTTAAATTTGATTCGCTCTTTAAATTTAGGCAAACCTTCAGTTATCTGCTTCGATACAAGCTACGTAGTTTTAACTTGTTATACATATCATAAAATCAGGGGAAGGGAAATGGTTTCAGGAAGTTAAAACGACGTTAACTTTTGTGCCGTGTCTAAAACTGGCTATACTTGGAGCGGCGCCAATTTCGTTATCTCTAAGCACTTAAGTGATTCTAATCGGCTGGGACATCTTTTGTGAATATCTGTCTGTAGCGCGATTTGGTGATTACTGGGAAAGTAATCAGCCGGACGTTTTTCGAGAGAAACCACGGAATAACTACGAAAAATGAATTGATAGGGATTCGATACATACTTTCATCTTTTGTCTGTCAACTCATGGAAAAGTACAATATACTTGCATTCGATAGATACTTGCGTGTGTTTGTGCATAACATCTTTGGGCGACACTTTTGACAATGGTCTAATCTCTAATGTTGCTATCATGCTATCGGATTGTATGAAAGGAGTGATTGGGTGTGTGGTATGTAGGGATAGATTTTAAATTTATGTAGCTGCATGTCACATTTTCTATATCCGAAATTTTAATTAAAATGGGGAAAGACAGTTGTCATCTGCTGACGCTGCGACCGACTTGGTCGATAGTAAGCCAAGTGGACTACATGAATTGTTGCAATTTCATGCATTCTGTGTTTCAGATGCAGTATGTGTTTTGGTGCCATACATAACTGTCAACGACGTTTTGACATTTGACAAAGTGATTGTGATATTATTTACATATCTCTAATGGCAGGGAATACATTCCAAGGACGGCACTCGCGTCAGCCAAGCAAAAACACCCTTTTGAAAGTTGTTATACTTGGTGATGGAGGAGTTGGAAAGTCGTGTCTTATGAATAGATTTGTTAGCAATCATTTTGATGAACATTCTTTTCATACAATTGGAGTCGAATTTCTTAACAAGGATATTGAAATAAATGGAGAAATGTACACATTACAGGTGAGAACATAAAGTAACATCGTCACCTATGTGTGTGTGTGTGTGTGTGTGTAAAATATATTGCAGAAATTTACACTAGACAGGTGAGAACAGTGGCCCGTTTTGTAATTAAATTAGTTCTGTAGTGGTTATCACTTTTCTAGGTGGAGGTAGTGTGCAGTAGATATACATAGTGTTCGTATATTCTCATCGATATATTCTCAGTATTGTTAATTTCAATATTCCGCCTGTCATATCAATTATAAAATGCTGAAATTCTCTACGCTTATCAGCAGAAAATTTTCTTGAAGATACTGCCTTGCTTTTCGCAGCTGTATTTATTTCATTATTGGTGTGGTGTGTGCAAACGACAGAGGACCAATGATGCTTAGCATAGTAAATACAATTTATATGTACCTTTGCAAGACTTAGAAACAAAATACGTTACATATTGCTTAAAAAATAGCAATAGGTATGATTAAGATATTTGATAAACTGTAATGATTCTTCCTTCATAATTGGCCTCAAAAAAGCATACACACAACAGAAGCAATGATCAACAAGTACATCTATCAGTTTTAGAGCTGCTGGGGACAGGAGAGAATGTTGTCGTAGGCTACATCTTAATGATGTACTGTAATCCTTAAAAACATTTCTAGTTTGTTTCATGGCTGCACTCACATTTATCATGGGTAATATTACTGCAATAAAATGGATATAAAATTGCAATTTGAATGGTGATGGTAAAATTCGTAGTATAAAAGCCTTTAAACAAGGGAAGTAGGTTAGGCCTACAGTATACTTAAAATAACAGCTGTCAAATCATCAGCACATGAGATAAATAGCAGAGTTGTTGCCATTGCATTTAGTTTGACACTGTTCACTCATTAGATAAAAATTTTTCAATTCTGTTAAAAGTTTGCTATTTTAATTTACACACAGTTGGGGGTCAATTGAATTCGTGATACGACCCATTGCCTTTGACTAATGACATGATATCTGATTTAAAGACGATAGTTTGTTTACAAGGAGAGCATACATTATAGAATATGATTTTGTGTTTAAAACGTGATCTGTAGCGTCTCTCTGGTAAGATAGGTTAACAGGGGTGCCGCCACCCCCCACCTCCGGCAAGTGAGCACCCAAGGTGCGAATTTTTGGGCCGAGACCTGTGACATTACATTCTGTTGTGGTAATCTGTAATTTATGATGATGATCAGTTTATTTATTAACTACAATACGTAAGTATTAAGATTTTATCCCGTGTGTGTATATTCATTGATAGTGTTTTTGTTTTGCTAGTTGGTATATCTACATAGCATATCCTGTGAGACTCAGGTACGGACCGTGTTATGCATCACAAGACCAAGCGCCATTACTGTATAGTTCTGATGTGAGCGCAATTAGTGCTGTTTAGTAGTTTAGTGAGATTTCAGTACTAAGTGAAAGTACACTACCCCTTCTTTGGTACAAAAAGTTGTCAAACATTCATAAATAAAAATATTTTAAGAACGTGTAAAATTTAGGTTCCACTATGTCAGTTATAACATATGGCACTAGGACTAGTGATGTGTAACATCGTCCATATGACGTCATTGGTCAAAGCTGATTGGTTGTATCGTGGTCTTCAGTGATGCCTAAAGTCGTAGTTCTAAATCTATGTTTAGTGCTGCCAGATGAACATAGTATCAATGAAAAATCAGATGTTTCATCGCTACTGAGATTTGCTTTACTAAATTTTGTCTTGTTCATGATAAACTATGAAGTTGGCTTGTTGAATGGCGTGGATGATTCTCCCTTTGCGATAAAGTATGAATCAACTGTTTACTACACTGTATGTGCCCATTGCAACTTGTATTGCCAAATTCAAGGACAGTGGAGCTTCATTTAACATCAGCATCTTTGCTTGCAGAATTTGTTATGCATGATAAATGTGATGTGTAGGTTATGCTTTTTCCCACTATAATAAGTGTGAAATATGTACTTACGTTTTTCTACCTTTAAGGGTGTTTCCTTTTGTAAGCTTCATGCGTTTTCAATGCGTAAATTACCATGGGTAGTTTGAGACTTCTAAATATTCACCTACAGTAGTGTGTTTCTTTTGCTTAGTTTTTTGTTTTTGAGACATATTTTTGTAGTATGTTTTTCTTTAACTGTGTTAAAAATGTACACATTCCATACATCATCAGTAATCAGTTTATGCTGTGGTACGTTCTTCCTTCTGTTGTGCGAGGGTTCTTGCAGGGAGGCTGCGGCGGAGTGGCCAAGCGCACGAGGCGCTATGCTACGATGCACGAGGCAGCTCCCTGTCTGGGGTTCGAATCCCCCCTTGGGCATGGATGTTTGTGTCGTCTTTAGTATAAGGTTGGTCATAAGTTTGTAAATTTAGAGACTGATGACCCTTAATTAAATTTTTAAGGGGCAGCCATCAGTCGCAAAGTAAGAAAATAATCGTAACCAGGTTTCAATGCCGCTATGGGCACCTTCTTCAGACGAAGATGAATATGTTAAAACTACATGTCAAAATTTAAAATAATACAAAAAATATATCTGACAATCAGATAGTCATACCTAAAAAGTAAATAGTTGTAGACAGGCGGAGCAGTCACAAGGGGCTGCAATGTCTCCACTGCCAATGTCGACAGACTTTAGTCATTTATCTGTCAATGTTGGCAGCGGAGACATTGCAGCCCCTTGTGACTGCTCCGCCTGTCTACTACTATTTACTTTTTTGGTATGACTATCTGATTGTCAGATATTTTTTGTATTATTTTAAATTTTGACATGTAGTTTTAACATATTCATCTTCGTCTGAAGAAGGTGCCCATAGCGGCATTGAAACCTGGTTACGATTATTTTCTTACTTTGCGACTGAGGGCTGCCCCTTAAAAATTTAATTGTATTTTAACAGTCGCTGATTCACAGCCATGCACAAAACTGACTGATGACCCTGCAGTTAAGTCCCTTAAGCTTAACAAATACTTGGTTCTTACAGCATTACTTCAAGGTATTTAGTTTTTTTTTATTTAGATCAGCTTATCCAGCATTGCTTTGACACATGACATCAGCCTGGTACGTAAAAAAAAAAAAAAAAAAAAAAAAAACCCTTGTTAAACATTCCATTACTCACAGAGAAACTTTCCTTTGCTACAGTTCTCTGCCAAGCAGTTGTCATTTGAAACTATCAAAGTTTCACATGATTAGTGTTTTATAATCAAATCATTGGGTGGGCAGTTAAAGTGCAGTTTATGGGTCAATAGAAGTCTGGGATACGACCTGTCAACTTTGACCAATGATGTCATATGAGAGTTAAAAGCGATAGTTTGTTTACAAGCCGAACATAGATTATGATTTTGGTTTAAAAAGTGATCTGTAGCTTCTCTCCGATAGTGAGGTATAGGTTAACAGAGGTTTTTTTCGCAAATGAGCACTGAAGGCATGAATTTTTGGGCCAAGACCTGTGATCGATGGTACATTTTATTGTGGTAATCTGTAATTTTCGAGGATAATTACAGATTATTTATTACCAAAAATACATACATATTATTTCATTCCATGTATTTATATTCATTGATTGTTTGTTTTGCTAGTTGGTATCTGTGTAATGTATCTTGTGAGACTCGCATATGACGTCATTGATCACAGCTGACAGGTTGTATCCCACTCTTCAATTATGCCCTACACATACACAACTGGCATTTGACATCTAGGCATTGGAATCAGCATGATGAATGATGGGAGGTGAAAGCAGCCAATTAGGAGTCTTGTTTGGGTGACCAATAAGGAATAGCTTTAGTCTTCATGACTTGTAAACATGTAGTACTTGAGAGAGTAATTAATATACTCACCAGGCAAAGGTACATAAAGCACATGTCAACCACAGAGCAAGAACAGCATTATTTATTTATTTCATGGTGGACAGAAAAGATTATTCCCCCAATTCTGTCATTGGATTTTGAAAGAGCAAGCACTTTTCTGTTCACAATGAAATAAAAAATTAATGCTGTTTCTGCTCAGTGGTTGACAGGTTGTCGATGTATCCTTGTTCAGTGAGTGAAGTAATTATTCTCATAAATACATGTCAATGGTCAGTTCTTTGGTATATCACCTGTCACAATTGCACCTTCCATATATATTGTAAAAAAAAAAAAAAACAGTAAAAGAGTTCAAATTTTAAATGAAATGTCAATTACATTGCCAAACACACCACATGAACACCAGAACAAATTTTAAAACTGGTGCGAAATATACTGGAGATCAAATGTGCAATCTCATTGGCAGCCTGAACAAAACTGCTGAGTGGCTGTCTTCAACTCGCGTCATTGTCGTAGTCCACGTCAAGTGCTGGTTGTGTAAGCTGACAGGTGGTATCCCATGCTCCAGTTAAATTTTACTTAAGATGTTGGCCGCGTAGTGCATTGACGTCAATGGATGAAAATGGCTAGAAATCAGCTGACTAATGATGGGAGTAGATACAGGCAACCAGTCAGCTGGTTTTGTTATGTGAGAAAGTAATTAGGCCTTTAAGACAAAAAACTACATAAAAGAATGTTGGATGCTTCACCTTCTTTCATACATGACAATGAATAGCAAAATGATAAAATTTTATGTAGGGTGGCGGAGGTGGTGTAGTGAGCTGATTTTGACAACAAAATGTTCCCTTTACAATGATAGTTTACTGACCTGACAATAGTACATAACAAGAACCTGTTCAAAAATGTTCAAATGTTTGTAAAGCTTATGGGACTTAACTGCAGGGTCATCAGTCCCTAAACTTACAAACTACTTTTGAACTAACATATACTAAAGACAACACAAACATCCATGCTTGAGGGAGGATTCAAACCTCCGACGCCGGAGGCTGCACAATCCGTAATGTGATGCTGCAGATTGCTCGGCTACTCCTGTGTGGCCCAAGAACCTATCATAGAGCAGGAACAGCATTAATTATATAGGTCTACTCCGTGGTCAACAGAAATGATTAGGCCTGCTTTCTATGACGTAAGTTAAATTTTACGGATGAGGGAAATAATCCTTTGTGTTGACATTGAAGTAATTAATTAATGCTGTTCTTGGTCAGTGGTTGACATGTTCTTGTATGTACCCTAGTCACCAAATTATAATTGTAAAGGAAACTTTTGTTAACATTAACTCTAATGCCATATTGCAACAAAACAAAGCACTGAATGTCGGGGTCATTTACTGGACATGATTCCATCCATTTGCTTTGACCCGTGGCATTTCCGTGTTGTGCTATGTAGTAGGCAAAATGCTTTTGACATACTAGACTTTAGGTGTCTAATTGACAAAAGTACTTTAATATGCCATAATTTTCAAGGATGTAGTTAGGCAGGAACCTGAGAGTACAGCTTAAATTGTTGCGGGTGAACAAGCAATGATGGCACTGTATGCTCGCATGTTCAAAAGGTACCGATAGTAGGCCGCAACTGCGATATGCAACTCTTCTTCCAAAATACCAGTAAAATTTTAATGAGCCTGAGATTTTTCATTAAGAACTCTTAACAATTTCAAACATTGATTATTTGCAGTTGGCTCCAACTAAAATAAGATTGACATCTTGATGACATGGGTCAAAGCAGACAGGTGGAATCGCATCGTAAAGTTATTCTGAATGTCAAACACCAAATTTGTATTAGTTTGTTCCATGTAAGAAACCAGCAAACCTCATTAGATACCACATACTATCACAGCATTGTATAATGTCACATAATTGCCGCAATTTTTATCCATTGCCAACATAAACACAATACGCCACCAACATGATAAGTAAAATTTAACTTGTGTATGAAATCCTAGTTAAAGTGAAGATCCCGCCTTTTTGGCGTTCAGATATTGGTACCGGAAGGAGGGAGCCCATAAAAATGAATCTTTCATTGCATGAAATATGGGATGTAATTTGAAACTCGTAATACTTTATTAAGTAATTAAAAAAAAAATCACACCCACTTAGTGACTGGTTCTCTGTGTACTTTATGAAGATCTTCTGTAGTAACAGTGCCACTCGGAGCAATGACACTTACACACAAATTCATCAAAAACTGTTATTTCTTACTAATGTTTCACTATTTTCCTATAAGTAATGTTCATGCCATCACAAATTCACACTACCACTCCTCAAAAACATTGACTTTTCGAACAAAAATGTCGGGAATTTACACTAAAACATTTACATGAGCAACACTGTGTTGTTTACAAAATAAAATTGACTCATTTTCATTGGCTCTCTCAATGATACTTCATTGACTGCCTTCCAGTACACATATCTGAACATGAAAAAACCACTATCTTGACTTGGATTTAACCTAACCCGTGCTTCAGTTAACCCAGTTATTCAGGTCTCTCTCTTTGTTTCCTGAGTATAGAGTATACATCTTAAAATTACCACTGAGATAGTTCTATCTGTGGTAAAATCTGGTGTTGAAAGTTGTTGACTGCCCATTGTGGACATTGACTGCTACTATCTTTCTGAAAATCTTCTAATTTTGCACCACCATGTAAAATATTATATTAAAAATCCAGTTGTTTCCTGTAGACTGCCCATCATGTATGCCACAAAAGAGTCAACTCAAATCACGATACCAACTGTTGACTTTATCCACTGATATCAGCTTATTGTGTTGTATTCTTTGAAACATTGATCATTTTCTTTTTCTTACAAATGTGACATTACTTTTTACACTACAAACTGATAAATTATCTTCACCCATCTGCCCACTCAAGCCCATGCTTTAATTAAAACGAATCCTATGAAACATTGATCATTCATAACTGCTTGGCAGAACAATACTTTAAGGAAAGTTTCTTTGTGTGTAATGGGAAGTTTTATTTTTCTCCATTTTTGTATGTCTGCACCTGTGACATTATGGGTCAAAGCAGACAGTGGTATTGGATCCTGCAGTATTGCCCCCACAATGTAGGAAATTGAGGCTAGTGGCTGATATTAGACACTCTCCCTCCTTTTCACCTCTCCCCAAATATGATACACACAAAATGTGTTGTCTGTCATCTAATGTAAGTTTCCTGAATTTACTGTTGTAATCATCACCTTTTGCCCTAAGCTACAATGCTGGCTTCACTGTTGGCCAGTGTCACTACACTGGTGTGTACTGAAATTAAAGTTCTAGATTAGGGTAAAGGTGGTAACAGCATAGGTAAATACAGAAATTAGATAGTGGGCAAGACTGTTTTGAGACATAGGAGTATCTGATGTAAACCCCAAAAAAACATGCAACCTATACCAAAAATATATTGTGGTCCCTATGGCTTAGTTGATTGAATGTCATGAAATTGCATCTTGCAATATTTTTCATTTGTGTTGTGCCATATCAGAAAGTAAAACCTATAATGTTGTGCAATGTTAACTTATTATTCCAGAATGAAACTTTCACTCTGCAGCGGAGTGTGCGCTGAAGTTTGGAAAGTAGGAGGCGAGGTACTGGCGGAAGTAAAGTTGTGAGGCGGCATCGTGAGTCGTGTCGGGATAGCACAGTCGGTAGTGCGCTTGCCCGCGAAAGGCAAAGGTCCCAGGTTCGAGTCCCGGTTCCGGCACACAATTTTAATCTGCCAGGAAGTTTATTATATTATTATTATATTAAATATTAATATATTAAATAAGTAATTGAAAGTTGCGTAAAGACTAGGGCCCACTTGGTTTTAATGTTTGAAGTTAATAAATTTTAATGAGAAATATAATAATGGAAAGTCCAGGTTGGAATTTATAATGTAGTGAGGACAGTTTACAACTCACCGCAAAGATGTGGTGAGTTGTAAACTGTCCTCACTATATTATAAATTTTAAGGAGACATCACTTAGGTTTCCAAACAGTGAAGGGCACCCTCCACCACCTTAAGCTCCTGTATTGCTATTGTAGAATAATTCAGCTTTTCTCCAAAAATTAATTCGCACAGCTTTGCATTAGTCTTATTGAGACCTACATGTCTACCAGTTCTCGTAGCAGAACTGTTTTCTGATGTCGGGCACATGTAGAATATGCAACAAATCCCTCATTGTGCTTAGAGCTGTTAAACTATTCCTGTTAGAATTGTGATGAAAAGAACTTGTTTGTTCTATTTTAGGTTCCAAGCATTGTCTTCAAATTTTTAGCTACCAACATGGCTGTTACTGAGCCATTACTTGCTAATTCAAGGTATTAGGGTCAGCTTCTATAGAACCACATGTTAGGAGATACAGTTACAGATTGTGGGGTTTTTCAGATTACATTATCGGTATGAGAATTGCTCATGACAGACAAGATTATGAAGTAAAATTCCAGTTTGAAATGAACTTGGAATTTGTCAGGAAATTTTACGGATGGTTTCTATGAAATTTCTTTTATAATGAGGTTTATATATGCATATTTTTATACAATTTACTTTACCTGTATAACTTGAGAAACTTTTTATCTGTAGGATTACATACTCAAGCCAAGCAATAAGTTGGTACTCAGTCCTGTTGTATCCTGCTCCAAAGAGAACTTGTGCTTCAGCACTATCAACCTCATTGTCAGTGAGACATTAACCTAAACCTATTTTTTTCTCTCAGTAAAAATTTAAGTACGGTAGTGGCAGTGTAATTTGTTGAATGCTCTTTTGAAAATTGTCACATAGAATGAGGGAATGATCTTTTGTGTTGACCATGAAATAAATAAATAATTAATACTGTTCTTCTTCTATGGTTGACAGGTCCTTGTCTGTACTCACTTCGTGTCAGTGAATTAATTATCCTTGAAAAGCAAACATTTCATTGCCAATATTGGCACACTGTCACCGTAGGTCAAATTTAACCTTTAAATACACACACTGTTTTTGGTAATGTATAGTCACGTGTGGGTTCTAGAAATACCCCAACATTTGTTGGGTATTTTTACAAATAATTATTGAAAATAACGTCAACACTTACATATTTACATATAAAAGACAACATAATTATTATTTAAATTGTTTATTATGACTATAATAGTAAGTTTTAACTAAAATTTCGTAATTTACAAAGACTTCTCAAAACTAACTTACTATTAAACTGTTTTCTTAATAGAAAAAGCACACAAATGAAATTAAAATTATAAAAATAACTGATAACAAAAATGGCAGCACATTTTTAGGCGTCTCCAAAAATATTCGTTTCCTTTGAGTTCGCAGGACAAACAATAATTGATTTGCAAGTTTTATATATTAGAAAGCTCTTATCTTTCAACCTCTGGCAAAAATAACACTTTCGACTTTAGATGCACTAGGACCAGGCTTACCTGCATTAGGTATTGATAGTTTGTTCACTACAACCAGTTTGCACATAATTTCCTCTATATATTTTGCCACATTGGGTTATTTTCTAACATACGAACTTAAGACTCACTGCAATTGACTTTATGTATACTATACGGCTGATTTTCTTATAACAGTCATAAAAGACCCTCATTACGAAGAGAGTGAGCCATTGTTGTAAATATAGTGGATCTGAAAGCAAATTACAGTGTTAGTAAATTGTAAGTAAATCCTCCTTAAAAGCACATGTATGGTGTATGGATAACCCAAGAATATAAAACAGGTACTTACCACTGGAAGAGGGCAGTGTGTGTCCATCTATTGCAAGTGTTTATGGCATATTGAGAATATCTAAAATGAGCCTATAGTGCACCAACAATGTAAATTATAAGCATAAAATATCTCTTAGGGTCTGCTCAGATCCTCCCCGCGTAAAGGTTAACCTTTCGTCCATTTTACTGACATGGCTTGCTGTTGGAGAGAGGAAAAAAAAAAGCATATATTAAGTACACAGAAAGAAGCTAGTTTTTGAGAAAATACACCAATGCTTGATTTGTGTGTTATTTTAATGTGGGCAAAGAAAGACTTACCTAGTTGTGAAGTGGGAGGCTTTATTTTGAAAATTTAAGAATTGCCTCTCATTATATTGACACTCCCCTCCATACTGAATGTATGTTTCAAGCTCGGCATTTATATGGAGTGGGCATGTGGAAAATGTCGTGGTTCGGATTCTATGTTGAACTGTGTGGACCAAGGAATAAATGCTTGCATGAGCTGGTTCACAAGTGGAAGTCAATGATATACCACATCTGAAATAGTGATTCTTCATAAAACAGGGTATTACTAAAACAGCCATCCAGTCAAAGACTG
Source organism: Locusta migratoria (assembly GCA_026315105.1). Taxonomy (NCBI): domain Eukaryota; kingdom Metazoa; phylum Arthropoda; class Insecta; order Orthoptera; family Acrididae; genus Locusta; species Locusta migratoria. Next base: position 326,493,968 of record CM048755.1, read on the forward strand.
CTTTATTTACAAAATGAAACATGAATATTTCATTGTATTATATCAGAATATGTTGGATAATGTTATTAATGATACTGTTGGCAGTACATTGACTATTTGAAATTTTTTTCTGTTGAATATTTGCTATGTCATTTTTGGGCTCATGAAAATATGCTTTGGTCATGAGTCATTTTTGCTTCTAAAAAGGCTGACAAGAAATCAGCAATATCAGCAAAAGAAACTGTAACACTATGGAAAGTAAGTCTGAGATGATTTTTTGTTTTGTTTTTTACTGCTTGTGTGTGCCACATAGACTGGTGAGCAGACTTTTTCAGTTCACTAGAAAGCCATTACATTGCATGTGTGTTGTGTAATATGTATTAGATGCTTAAATATTGCACCACCAGGAGTTGAGTGGATAAAGCTCTCCTATGAAGTGCATCAGCATGGGCTGTCGGTGGTAATTTGCTGCAACTAAAATACTAATATACTGGGAAGAATGTGAGCAGTTACCACTGAAAAGTGTGCTTTGGAGTCTGAACTCTTAGAACTGAAAAGAAAAAGACAGTATGACACACTTGATAAAATATTTGTTATGGTGTAGGATTGGTTAATGGATTTCAGATAAGCAGACAGTTACTTTCTTGGTATTGTCACTTACTTTGATTATTGATGTATTACGTTTTCTTTGCACTTTTATTGTAGTTAACATTTAAAGAAGTTTGACAAACCAGGCTTGTGTAATGATTAAAATGATGGCAAATGTGTACAGAGAGACTAGGTCAGGGAACTGGGTTCCAAAGAAAAGTACTTACCACACTGTAGGTAGTGATATAATCTATATAACTGGGGTAGTCAACAAACTGTACACGAACTTGTATCAAATTCGAGCACTATTTCACAATTCACTTCTATGTAATTTGTAGCTTCAAAGAATTCCATTTAGTAGAGATAATGGTAATTTACCATCTAACCCTTTAAAGAGAGGTAAAGTTAAATCTTAAGAGTCCACTAGTAGTACAACCTAATTTTTTCAGTATATAGCAAAGAATACAGAGTTACAGTTGCTTATTAGTTAGACATCAGTGTTGTGTTTGAGACATACCCTTATTACCAATTCAGATCACAGCTTTAGTCACACTCATGTTACGACAATTAATTTGCAGTCTGACCCCACATTGTCAGCAATACAGTCCTGACATTAATAGTTTTAATATGGGCTTAAAAACCATTTAACACTACCAAAAATGTTTACCTGAAATATGGACTGTATGTTCAAATTACTGCACACTTGAATTAGTTAGTATCATGCCCATTACTTACCCCTCCTCCCCCCTCCTCCCCCTCCTCCCTCCTCCTCCCCCCTCCTCCCTCCTCCTCCCCCCTCCTCCCCCCTCCTCCCCCCTCCTCCCCCCTCCTCCCCCCCCTCCTCCCCCCTCCTCCCCCCTCCTCCCCCCTCCTCCTGCCCCTGCCCCCCCTCCTCCTCCTCCTCCTCCTCCTCCTCCTCCTCCTGCCTCTGCCCCCCCTTCTCCTCCTCCTCCTCCTCCTCCTCCTGCCTCTGCCCCCCTTCCCCTCCTCCTCCTCCTCCTCCTCCTCCTCCTCCTCCTGCCTCTGCCCCCCTTCCCCTCCTCCTCCTCCTCCTCCTCCTCCTCCTCCTCCTCCTCCTCCTCCTGCCTCTGCCCCCCCTTCCCCTCCTCCTCCTCCTCCTCCTCCTCCTCCTGCCTCTGCCCCCCTTCCCCTCCTCCTCACCTATCTATCGGACCAAACTGTGTTGTCATCAGTCCATAGCTTACAAACTACGTAAACCTAGGTAAATTAACCTACGGATAAAAACCACACACACACACACACACACACACACACACACACACACACTCTCTCTCTCTCTCTCTCCAGGGAGGACTCGAACCTCCACGCTGAGTAACCGCGTGCTCTGCAGTGAGGTGCTTTAGACTGCTCGGCTACTCCACCACGGCTGGGGGCAGCGTGTTCTGGTCCGTGCGGCCACTCTTGTTAGAGGTTCAGGCTCTCTCGTTTTGTGTGTGTGTGTGTGTGTGTGTGTGTGTGTGTGTGTGTGTGTGTGTGTTTTCTCCTTAAAGTGAGTTAAAGTAGTTTGTAAGTCTTGGGTTTACAAATATTTGAATTGAATTAGATAAGTGCCAATTACTTATTTGTCAAATGTTTCACACAATTTTAAGTTTACCTGTAGCAGTACTGAATGCTGTTGTGAATGTAAATCCACTTAATAGAAATGAATAATGATGTTAGTTCCAATAGTTTCTCTTTATTTTCTGAGAGAATCGGAGCAACTAGATGTGAAAAATTGTTTATTGCAAATAGATTTTCGCTAGATTCCTTGCCATCATCAGTGTATCGTATGTCAATAGTTGTTACCTAAGCTGCCATTACAACTGATTCTGTTGGGTAGAGAGACAACCACACAACTAAAGCAGCAACATTGATGAGCTGTCAGTAGTGCACAGGTTGTGTGGCATGCCATGCAACGCATTTGCGCTGCAGCTGCGGTACTGGCAAGCTTGTGGGCAGGGCGTGTCTGGTCTTCGTTGCAGATCGTGCAGCCTGCCTCATGTGCTTTAATAGCAATTGCAGAGTTTAACAGATCTTGATCAGATGAGATGAGTTGAATGTTATCAAATAGTTAGTCCAATGGAATATAGTCAGTTTAAATTTAGTGATTCTGAGAGTATTAGATTAGAAAGTGAGACAGACAGTAAAAGTTCTGTAACTGCTCCTGATTGAAGTAGAGAGGATTTAAAATATAGATTGGCAATAGGAAAAATTCATTTCTGAAAAACATGAATTTGTCAATAACAAATGACTTAGGACCACTTTGACAGCCTTTTACATAAGGGCATGAGGATGATAAAATTGAAACTTTTCAAGTCTTGTCACAGAATAATGAAGATTACATAGGTGGCTCAAATAACTAATAGTTATGGAATAAATATGAGGGGAAAAATTAGATAAAAAGTGGTTAAGCTGATAAACACGTCCTGATGCATCAAAGAATTATCAATTGGGTAATGGAAGTGTGTCCACAAAAAGTTGTAGAGGAAGACAAAGGTGTTCTGTAAGAAAGTACAAATTAATGTCATTTTCAGTAGTTTCGGAGAGATGAACAGACTTACATACAATATACTAAATTGGAGAGCTGCATAAAACTAGTCCTTTGACTGTTTCTCTCAGCTGAAAACTAGACACACCATGTGTTGGTTAAATAATTTGCAAACAAATACTTACATTTTCAGTATTTTTTACTATGACAATTTGTCCGTTTAACCTAGAAGACCCTTTAACTCCACAATTTGTAGTGAATTAAGATATTACATTTTTCCATCACAGGTCAGAACGACAGTTGGATACAGTTAGTCGAACACATCTTTCAAGTTGTCAACCTATCCAGTTAGCCATTCTAACAGATCTTGCACTCTTATTATATTTTAATGGTTTCATGTGTTGAAATAATGATTTTTCATAAGAAAATCCTATCACTTCTATTTGACAATGTAAACTCAAAGATAAAGCTCCAGACCACTAGAGTTGCGAACACGGGACTTCTCAATTTGGCTATGTGCAATGCTCTGTTCTTGGACAGGGCAATAATTTTACCTGTCATTGTACAAACAGGTGGTTTCGTTTTTCTGGTCTTCAGTCCAAAGGCTGGTTTGATGCGGCTCTCCATGCTATCCTGTCCTCTTCAAGCCTCTTCATTTCTGAAGAACAACAGCAACCTATATTCTTTGGACCCTGCTTACTGTATTTGTCTATCAGGTCCCCTCTGTGATTTTTACCCCATACACTTCTTTCCAATGTTAATTTGATGAATCCTTTATGCCTCAGAATATGTCCCACCGATCTATTCCTTCTCGTAGTCAAGATACATCAGAAATTTTTGTTATCTCCAATTCTGTTTCGTATGTCCTCATTAGTTACAGACAAATGTGTGGTTCCTGAAGAGGGGCAGCAGCCTTTTCAGTAGTTACAGGGGCAACAGTCTGGATGATTGACTGAGCTGGCCTTGTAACATCTGCTAATGTGGCTTTGCCACACAGTTACTGCGAACGGCTGAAAGCAAGGGGAAACTACATTCGTTACTTTTCCTGATGCAACTCTACTGTATGAACATATGATAATGGCATCCTCTCTGGTAAAATATTCCAGAGCTAAAATAGTCCCCCATTCGGATCTCTGGGTGAGGACTAATCAGGAGGATATTGTTATCAGGAAAGACAGTACTGGCATTCTACGGATTGGAGCATAGAATATTAGGTCCCTCTGCCAATGATGATAACGAAGAAATATACGAGGAGCTAAAGGAAATTTTTCAGACAGTTAAGGGAGAGGAAAACTTAATTGTGATGGGAGACTGGAATTTGGTAGTAGGACTAGGAAGGGAAGGGAAGGGAAGATAGTAGGTGAATATGGTCTGGGCAGAAGGAAAGAAAGAGGAAGCCACCTAGCATAGTTTTGCATGGAACATAATTTAATCATTACAAACACCTGGTTTAAGAATCACGAAAGAAGGTTGTATACGTGGAAGAGAACAGGAGTCACCAGAAGGTACCAGATAGATTTTATAATGGTAAGACATAGATTTCGAAACCAGGTTTTAAACTGTAAGACATACCCAGGGGCAGATATAAACTCTAACCATAACTTGTTGGTCATGAATTGTAGGCTGAAACGGGGGGGGGGGGGGGGGGGGGGGGGGGGGGGAAGAGAGAGAGAGAGAGAGAGAGAGAGAGAGAGAGAGAGAGAGGGAAAAAAATGCAGAAAGGTAGGAAAATAAGGAGATAGGATGTGGATAAACTGAAGGAACTTAAAGTTCTTGAGAATTTCAGAGGGAGCTTTAGGCAACAATTGACAGAAACGGGGGGGAAATAAAACTGTAGAGGAGGAATGGGTAGCACTGAGAGATGAAATAGTGAAGGTAGCAGAGGACCAAATTCGTAGGAAGGCAACACCTACAAAAAAATCCTTGGATATCACAGGACATATTAAATTTAATCAATGAAAGGATAAAAATATAAAAATGCAGTAAATGAAACAGGCAAAATGGAGTATAGACGACTAAGAAATGAGATTGACAGGAAGTGCAAAATGGCTAAGCAGGAGTGGCTAGAAGGCAAATGCAAGTTTGTAGAAGAATGTATAAATAGGGGAAAAAATATACAGCCTACAGGAAAATAAGAGATATTTGGAGGTAAGAAAAAACAGCTCTATGAACATCAATAATACAGATGGAAGACCAGCTCTCCACAAAGAAGGGAAAGCTGAAAGGTGGAAAGAGTATATAGAGGGGCTATACAATGGAAATGAACTTAGAGGCAATATTGTAGGAAGCGGAGAAGTAGTAGATGAGGATGAGATGGGAGATGCTGTGCTGAGAGATGATTTTGACAGAGCACGGAGAGACCTAAGTCGAAACAAGGCCCCTGGAGTAGATGATATTCCCTCAGAGCTACTGAAGTCTCTGGGAGAACCAGTCGTGACAAAAATGCTTCACCTGGTGTGTAAGATGTATGAGACAGGCAAAGTACCCTCAGACTTTAAGAAAATGTTATAATCCCCATTCCAAAGAAAGCAGGCGCAGACAGGTGTGAAAACTACAGAACCATCAGTTTAATAAGTCATGGTTGCAAAATATTAACACGAATTATTTACAGAAGGATGGAAAAG